>CM065910.1:22515000-23765000 GCA_033439115.1 Firmiana major
CAGAAAGAGTCGAATATGAGAATACATAGTGGGATAGAGCTTCTAAGAGATTTTGGTTGTAGAAAATTGTACCACCCAGGAAAGGCAGATGCTTTGAGTAGAAATGAGCCTCCGGATGGTACCACATTTGATGGTCAGGGAGCGTGAGCTGCTAGAGCAGTTGTGGACCTCATTATTGATGTGATCCCTTCTGATGATAACAGTGATTATGTGACAGCTAGCCTGAGACTAGAACCGGATGAGAGTGCCCGGATTTGACAGGCTTAGCAGGATGATCGGCACGATGTCGATAATGTGAGTTAGATTCAGAAGGGTACAGTGACAGAGTTCACAGAGTATGATAATGATTTACAGAGAGGTTCAGAGACAATATAAGTGCTCCCCAGGACCACAGTTGATGAGATAGTAATATTGTCAGAAGCTCACTCTTCGGGATATACAGTGCATATGGAAAGTAACGATTATATATATGAAATCTCGAAAAGGGTATTGGTGGTCAGATGTGGAAAGAGATATGGTAGAGTATTAAAAGTTTGCAGGGTTATTGCAGTCTCTACCTATATCGACATGGCACGGAAACGAGAACAAGTCTCCGTGAATTTTATGATGGGTTACAGAGAACCCAAGTGAATTACGAGGCTATTTGGATGATAGTGGATAGAGTGACTAAGTCTACCCACCTTTTGGTTATAAAATCCCTAAATACTCAAAGTGTGTATGAGGATTCAGGTATAAGGAAGCGTTCCAGTGAGCATGATATAATATAGGGATTCCCGCTTCACTTCTTACTTCAGAGAATATTTTTTTTAGGAAGCTATGGGAACCCGACTGAGTATTAGCACAGCTTTCCATCCTCAGACAGATGGTCAGTCAGAGAGGACTGTATAGGTTCTGGAGGATCCGATGAAAGCGTGTGCCATTGATTTTATAAGCTCCTGGAAATGATCAGTTGATTTCTAATTAAAGTCGCCAATAACGACAGTTGGCAGTTGAGTATCGGGATAACAAGATATGAGGCAGTGTATGGCTGTAGGGGTTGTTCCCCAAATTGGACAAGAAAAAGTGGGTGACAGATAGAATTATATTCGACCTTGGATAATAAGTCTTTGAGGATGTTTAGTTAAGGATGAGAGATTAAGAACACCTCAGAGCAGATAGACAAGTATTGAAATTCACCATTGGTGAATTAGTATGGTTGAAATATTTCTTGTCCTAAGAGAATAAGGACATAGCGAGCTTTTGGAAGAAGGTAAATTGAGTTGTGCTGGATGAAATATTTTGAGAGATTGGACAAGTGGGAGATAAGACCTGTGGGTTGGTGTTATCACTTGAATAAGCAGGCACTCACGATGTGTTCCATCTTTTGATACTTCGGGAATACTATCCAGATCCAGCATAGGTGATAGGATATGAGATCCAACAGTCCAGCGTAATGCAAATATAAGTATATTGAAGAAGATGATTCGGGCATCAAACAGGAAAGAGAAAGTATGGAGGTTTAAGACGATCTCCCTAATTAAAGTCTTTTGGTAGTAATACACTCCGGAGAAAAGATCACATGAGAATTAAAGAAGTATGATACGATTGATGTACCCGGAGTAGTTTATGGACTCATATGAATTGGTTCTAATTTGGAGGACCAAATTCTTTAAGTGGGGGAGAGTTGTAAGACTCGAATTTAATTAAAATATGAAATGAATGAGTATTCGTGAAGGGAAGTCGGGTTAAATTAATCCCGAATACGTGTAAGGACAAAATAGTCAAAAGATCGAAAGTCGGTATAATTTCGATAAGGAAATTTAATTAAAAATATGGATCTGAGAAATTTTGGTCAATAAAGGTGAAATAAATTTATTTCGGGTTAAATTGATCAAGATATTAATTTATTTGAAATTAATCGGGATTAATCAGGATTTTTAGTTCTGAAAAATAATCCCGAAAATAATCGAAAAATATACCGAAAAGTCATTCGGGACAATATCTAAAAAATACGAAGAAATTATACCCGAAAAAGGGTTAAAATAAATTAAATAAATTAAATAAAATTAAATAAATGAATTTAGAATTAAATAATAATTTTAAGGATATTTTAAGGGATATTTGGGTATTTTTACTGTATTTTAATGATTAAAATAATAATAAAAATAATTAATAAAATAAATGAAAAAAAAGAAGAAAAAAAAGGGGTAAACTGGGTATCGGGGAGAGAGAAAGAAAACTGAAAACTAAGAAAAACGGAACCCAAAACCTGACTGCCAAAAACCGAGTAAGCCGACGAGCCACTGGCGGCCGATGATCCCAGCTGACAGTCGGAGAAGCTAGAGCGAAGCCCGACGGTTCCAACGGTACCAACGACGCGCGCCGACGGCCACGATTTCCGACGAATCGACGGACAGAAAGTCGAGGGAAAAATCGAGTCGGTCCCGGCGAACGGCGGTATCTTGGTTCCGATCCGACCTCGCAAAATGATCCCTAGGCCGAGACGATTCTGTTGAGGCCATTGGATGCCAACGAAACGGCGGGAATCACCGGCGACGACGAAGAGAAAGAAATGGGTTTTCGACGCCGGGGAGAAGAGGCCAAACCGGCGGCGTTCTGGCAGACTTGGGTGAAACCGAGGGTAGATTCGTGCTGCGGACAACCTCACAGAGCTGCTGGCGGTGGAAGCCGACATAGAACCGGTCGACAAGGCCTTAAACCGGTGGTAAACCGGTCGAACCGGAGAGAACCGACGGTCTGAACCGGTCCGAACCGGACTGAACCGGTTCAGCCAAAAAGAGAGGAAAAAAGGAGAAAAAAGGGAAAAAGAAAAAGAGAAAAAAATTGGAAAAAATTCCTGTGATGCAATCGAGCTTCGGGTAAGTCAGTAGTGGTAGAAATTGACCCGATTTAAATTTTGGAGTATTTAATTTAATTAATTTTGGGCTGAAAACTTACCCGAAAAATTGTGGAATTGTGTAGCTTGACGATTGGCATCCACCGAGGGCTCGAGATAGCCTCGATTTACGTACTAGCATGGAATCTCAGGTAAGTGACCCCTATTTACGACAATTACCTCGTTATGCATGATATTGATTTAATTTCCGCATAAATTGAATTAAATTATGGAAATTTAGATAATTTGTCGTAAATAATGAATTTAGCTATTCGAGAGCTAGAACGAGGCCCAAAAAATTATTGGTGGGCCCAATGAGCCCAATAGGCCTCGATAATGTGAGAATTAAGTGGGAAACGGGCTTAAGGCCGATTAAGGCCCATTAAGGTGCAATCGGGCCCAATAGGGGTAAATGGGCCCAACGATTTAAATTAAGCCCAGAAAAGATTAAATACAATTAAATTATATGTTATCTGACCTGAAGAATATTGATACACAGTTCCGGGCATTTGATTGGGAGCTTATCGGACTGCGCGGCGTGACATCAATGGAAAAGGTCAGACTCGACAGGAAAATAAGGTAAGGAAATTCTGCGGACTGCTAGAGGTAACTTTACGCAATTTTAAGTTCATTTGTAGTCCTTTAAAATTTATCTGAAGGGTCTAGAGGTCGAATAATAATTTTAGTGCCCCAAATGGGCAAAATTATCGAAATACCCTTGTTAAGGGTAAATGTTTCCAACTTTAGAAAAAATTGGGAGGAGCAAGGACAAGAGGTTCCTGCTCGTTCTGGAGGTATTTTAACACATGCATGAGTAGGCTGGCTCACTTTTAAAGAAAAATGCATAGCATTGCATACCTTAAACGATGTAATTTCTGTGAAAACTATTTAGAGATAACCGAGCCGCCTACATGTTTTTATTTACATGTGACGTGCTAGAGCTCAGCTCGCACGATGTTTTGATTTAGGTGATGCATGCATTGGTGCTGGAGCGAGAGCTCGCACTAGAGTTTTACATGCATAGGTGCTAGAGTATAACTCGCACCAGATTTCACATGCTTTTTCGTGACACGGTGCTAGAGTCTAACTCGCACCAGATTTTATAAGATTTTCATGTGATTTATATACAGAGTACTGAGCTTAGCTCGCACTAGATTTACTGGATTTGTGGAGTAGCGCTGTCTGCCCTTGGAGTCAGTCAAAAGGCCCAACAGGCTCAAAAGACCTCTTAAGTAGGGTGAGAGTGAGGGATGAGGTTGGCGGCCTTGTGGGGATGTAAAGCGGGCTCTGGCAGTTTTATTTGATTTGATGAGAGTGCTGAGCATCGCTCGCATTGATTTTATGAGAACATGTGATGAGCCGTGCTTGGAGCATCGGGTAGACTGTGTGTCACAGATTAAATAGGCTCGCACGTGCGTTTTGAGACGTGGCATGAGTATTGAGAAACAAAACCTCTCCGTGGGAAGCAGGCCATTTGGGCTGGAGTACCTAGAGTGATATGGGTCCATGGAGTACGATGTACCGTGCAAGTAGCATGGAGTACGATGTACCGTGGGGTATCTTCGGATACGGTATCTTTGTGATACGAGTATCTTCGGATACGGTATCTTTATGATACGGGGTATCTTCGGATACAGTATCTTTGTGATACGGGGTATCTTCGGATACGGCATCTTCGGATGCGTGAGATCGGATAAGACTGACGGGTTGGATTGACCCACCTCCCGGGCGGTTCCCAATCAGGGTGAGACCTCGCACACTGGGATCCGTGAAGCTAGAGGGACTCACGAGGACACATATTGGCCAGTCCTGGTTATTAGCGGTATACAGATATTGCCTCATCTCGCATGTCGACGATTTTGATGAAATCAAACTGGGTTTTTAAACTAAATGTGCATGATGGTTACTTCCATGCTTTTAAACCCATATGTGATGTAAACGAATTTTCATGATTTTGTGTGAGTCAGGATCACCCGAAGGAGGGGTCGAGTCCTGACTTTACTGTGAAATTTTAATTGAGAAAGAAATGATTTGAAATAATTGCATGTTGAATTTTCTGTGCAAACTCGATTTACATAACATCATAACTTTCATGTCATCTATTTTGAATGTGTGGAGAAAGGGTGGTTTATGCATGGCACCACGTTCATGTAGGTAGTATGGTTACCTACCTGTTCGTAGGATTGCCTTACTGAGCTTGATGTGCTCACCCCTTTCATTTTCTCCCACAGATAATCTCCAGTTGAAGTTGCGACGACTCAGTACTGCATTCTGGATATCCGCTGCTGCCCATCGACATAAGGTATATACACTTGTACATATTGTATCCATATAAGCATAGCACAGTAACATGTTTGTAAGTAACTTTAGGAGATGTATAAATAATGTAAACAATTATAAATGACTGGAGAAGAGTTAAGTTATATGGTAAATGTATAGTGGGACTGGCATTGACGCACAGCCCAATTTGTTAGTGGAGTGTGGTCACGATCAGAGGACAGATAAGAATTTAATAAAGAAAATAACAAAACGCGAAAAATTAACTCTGATTTTTGGGTAGTTCGAGTCGTGACAATATGCCTAGGAATCCATATTTTCCTGGTTGTTTTCTTCCTTAGTATAGCACTATTAAATTTTCTCCTAGCTTTATTATATCCTAATCTATGACAACAACTACACTTAAAAGGCTTAAACTTCTTTTTCTTTGGTAATGAAATTCTTTAGTTAAAATTTGCTTCCTACATTGTCATATCCTGGTCAATCCTTATCAATTAAGGCTCTTTTAGATTCTAGCATTTAATTTAATATTTGCCATGCAATGTAGAATCTCAAGAAAGAATTACGTAAATTTGTATTTTTTTTCTTTTACGGCTTTTCTTTCTGTAAGCTAAGGTTTCTGTCTTAGCTTCTACTCTACCTTAGTCTTTACCAAGTCCTCATTTTCACCAGTTAGCTTGGCAATTGTCTTTCTATACTTCTCTCCCAATTTGATGTACTTATTTGCTAGTTTATCAAATGTATCTTGTAGTTTTTCAAATGGTAATCATTCATTTAACAAAAATTGGAAGAATCATGTGATTCTTATTATGCTATAATGCACAAGTTTGCAACCTCATTATCATCATCATTTTTTTTTCATTTTTAAATATATCACTATCACTCCAAGTTATAAGCATAACCATCTTCTTAGGCTTCTTCCCTTTCTTCTTCCTAAGAATGGGACAATCTTGCCTAATGTGTCCTAGTCTATTGCACTCAAAGCATATTGTGAGATTCTTATCCCTTGCACTATATTCCACCTTAGATAAAACTTTTCTAAAAGATTTTCTCTCTAACAATTTAGCTCTATTATTAAATCTTCTAGCAAACATAGCTAATTCTAATTCATCATTCTTAGAGATATTATTTTCTAACTTATCATCCTACTTGTTGAGGACTTAATAACTATTCTTATGCTCTTGCTTGAAAGCTCTTCGTTCCTTTTTTTTTTTTTAAATTTTATTTCATAGATAAATAATGATCCATCAATTGATCTACGTAAAAATGATTGGATCATTTCACTCTTCTATAGTAGTCATTATTGCTTTCCATGACTTTTAGCAAGACTATTCAAAATCTTTTTGACTAATTGCATATTGAAATAAGTCTTACGTAGCCCCATTGAACCATTTATAATGTTAGTAGGCTTATTGTCCATTTCAGCAACTAACTTATCAGGCTTTATTTTAAACATCTCATAATCTTGTGAAAGCGTCATTTTTTGGTCTCTTTACATAATTAGTCCCTTTATGGAAAATTTTATAAATGCCTTATAGATTAATTCATGCTTAAGCAAAATCAATGTAAGTGCAGAGGCGTAAGTGTGCAGACACGTGATTACGTAGGCCATTTAGAAGGTCATAACCATCCCAAAATCATAGAATATCTTTATCTGGTTCTTTAATTTGAGATGTGAGCTTCCATACGAATAAATACGCGAGCCCCATTAGAGCACACACACCAAGAAATAATAGAATCACCATATAATGATCATATATGGTCTCGGGTAAGCCATTTTAGCCTATGTAATTAATATTACGACTTATCTCGAAAATTATGCAACAAACCAAAAAATGACAATTTTGTTCATAGCTTGTTGAACCAAGTGGTCAAAATCAACAATGTGGTTTGACTTTTGGATGTCAAATGAGTATGGTCAAACCCTCAAAGTGATAAGTTAAACTCCAAACCAAGTTTAACCAAGTTAAACCTTAAATAGATGAAGTAATACCGAAAAAAGTAAAACCGGGTAAAAATCTTAGCTCAACCTAGCATAACCGACCACCATTATTCAAAATTCAATAATGTAGTCTTAAGATTATGGGATATGAATGTAATTAAATGATTTAATGTGGGCCAAGTATACATTAACCAATGGTTACCAAGTAAAATGAAATATCAAGTAAAATAAGAATTAATAAGATATATATAACCAAAATATCTAATCGAGCTTGAAAGGGAAGCTTTATAATTATGTTGACCTTTTGACCATTGTCATTAGAAGCTAGATATGGTTAAGAAGATGCATGCTTGGTTAAACACCAAAACCCCATGTGTAAACTGAAAAGGAAACAAATGAAGAGAAAAAGGAAAACCATGCAAAATCATGAAAAAAAAAGAAGGTTTAGCTTATTTCTGTCATCCTAACTTGATTTCTAACTTTCTTAAAGTAATAGAACCTTGTTTTGGAAGAATTTTGAAATGAAACAAAGCTTGGTAATAAGAGTGAAAAGTTTTAGCCAAAAACATTTTAAGGGTAAGTGAAGTTTGTTGCCTTCGATCGCGGAGTATGATGTTTAAATAACAATACTATGGTGTTATATGGCTTTCTTTTGAAGCAAAATATCAAGGATCCTTAAGGTTAGGGTTTAGCCAACTTGAGTTTTAAGGGGTAAGGATATTTGATCTCTTTAAGGTTAATATATGTGGATGATATTAAGTTGCTTTGTGATAATATGAAGTTAGTTTGCACGAAAACCATATTGTATATGCACTTCTAGTGTAAGGCCAGTGAATTTCTATGTAATCTTATGATTTCCATGATGTACAAACAAGTTACACAATAAATGAATCATAAGAATTGGATATTTTTTAGTGTTAAGTGTGAATGAAATGCAAAATGGGTATTGAAGTGATTGAATATGAGTTTAATGATAATTCTATATTTTTAGAATTATTTGTGCTTAATTTCTTAATTAATTATTTAAATCCCTAATTTATTCTGTTAATTATCCCCTTATTTAATTAAATTCTCATGTTTGCAGATAAATTAAATTCGGATGAATTTTGAATATTTCGGTAGAAAATGGATCGAAATTTGGCTAAAATCGAGATTGGACCACGCAAGCAACACGAGCCATGCCACCTAGCACATCCAATTGGACAAAAAGACAGATGACATGGAAATATCTTTTCAAGGAGCCAATGGTGTGAAGACAAGTAGCCAAACAATGCCAACTCATCTAGGATGGAAAAATTATAATTTTACCCCCAGTGTGTGTATAAATAGGAAAGGATGGTAATTGAAATGGAATGTAATTTAGGAGTTTGTAATGTAATTTAGAAGTAGGAGTAGTGTAAGTTAGGAGTAATTTTAGTTTAGAAGTAGTGTTAGAGTAGCTTAGTTAGATTAATTTAGTTTTTATGTTTAGAGCTTTTCCCAAAACCATTTCAACTTTACTGTTCATTCATCTTCATTTTATGAAAAAGTTTGTTTCATTGTCTAGTTTTCTTGGTATTTCATTAGCAATCACTTTCCATCTTTTTCATGCTCCCGATTTGGTAAAAATTAGCTCTTCCATTTTTTAAGTTTTATTTACATAGATTATATTTTCTAGTTTAGCTCTCGGTTTTGCTTCCTATTGGTAGTTGTTTGTTATTTTGTAATTGTTCAATGTAAGCTCTCGGTTTGCTTTGATCCAAGGTTCCATGTCTCAAGGTTGTGGTGAGCTGAATTGATCTCATGAGCCAAGAAGGAAACCTGAGAGGATAACAGCAGCAAGCAATCTGAGAGCAGCAGTAGCCATAACCGAGAGTTCTCATCTGTCTTGTGAATTAATTACTGTTCATCTTCTTTATTTGGTTTAGTTTCTAGTTCAATCATTTTAAGTGTTGTTTATTGATGAAAGCTTGCATTTTACCAATGTTTGCTGGTCTGCTTTGCTGAGCATAGCAGAAAATGCTTTGCTATAACTGAGCTGTTGTGGAACCGAGAGCACACTAGCACCTGGAACTGAGAGCACTGCCTAGAAATGAATTGTGAAGAAGACCTGTAGCAGTACGAATCGGTGGTGTGCCATCTACAAACCTGAAAGGCTGGAGCAGCACTTGGAGCACGTTGCGGTTTGCACCTAACATAGCAGTGCAGGACAGAGAAGGAGCTAGACGTGTAGAGCAGGTCTGGGCAGGCTGGCATGTTGGAGCTTGGTTGCTGATGGTTGGTAACGTGAGATGCTGTGTAGAGCAAGAATAGTGCAGCACACGAAACCGAGCAGAGTTGGTGAGAGGACAGACCCGAAAGCATGCAGTTGGACACGCCTAGACAACTAACTCGAAAGCACCTGTAAATGAAAGTAAACAATATTGAAGACATGAACAGTGAATGGAGGGATTTCTTGGTTGATTTAAATCTAAGGCTTTGTTTGGCTAGTTCATAGTAGTTAATTAATTCATTTTCATGCATTGTTATTATAGTTTAATTTCAATTTAATTTGTTAGCTTAGTTTAGAGTCTTTAATTAAATTGCATGTTAGTATTCTTACTTAGTGGTATATAACTTACTTTTAATTAGGTTGATAGTTAATTAAGTGTTCATTTAGAATTAGATTAGGGGTAAATTTATTTTATTAAATCTTAACTTAAATTAAATTGCATTTTGATTAAGTAGTTTAATTGCATTTTAGGTTAGTTTAATTGTAGTTTAATTAATCTTGTTTTGTTATTTTCATAATTGCATTTTATTTTAATTGCGTTAATTAGTTTTAACTATTTTAATTATTTTTGTAGGTTATTTATTTTAATTGCGTGAAGCACTGTAAGTAATTTTGTTTGGTTTTATTTAGTTCTTATTATTTTATTGCTTTCTAGTATTTTTAATTTTAGACTTAGTAGATCACCCACCTTAATTTCATAATTTGCTAGAATATACTTAGGGTAAGATTAACCGGTAGTTAATTAGGCTAGTCAACTTCTCTGTGGGACTATAACTCGGGACTCAAATCCTATAATTACTTGGACGACCCGTGCACTTGCGGATAATACCTTCAGGGCGTGTAAAGTTTTTGGCGCCGTTACTGGGGAAGTTTTAATTAGTCGTTAATTAATATCAGTGAAATTATGCTTAGGTGTAATTCTAGCTTGTAAATAATTAGGTTGTAAATATTTAGAAGTTTAATCTAGATTAGTTAATTGAAAAATTATAATAAAGAAATTGAAAAATTAAAAAAAAAACTTAAAAAAAAAATCTAAGAACTTTTTAATGATTGCATGCGTAGAGCCAGAAGTTATGATTGCTTTCCTCTAGATCCTGAAATTGAACGCACTCTTAGAAAAAAATCAAAAGGATTCTAGGAAATTAATAGCTTCGCTGCAATACATCATGACAGAAAATAGGGAAATTAAAACTGTTGGAGATTATGCGGTGCTGACGATTGGAGGATATTATACCGGCATTAGTCTACCAGCTGTCCCTGCGAACTATTTCAAAATTAAGCTTACAATCCTTCAGATGATCCAGACTTCTTTACAGTTCAGTGGGCTTCCACACGATGACCCACATGCTCACCTTGGGCAATTCCTGGACTTGTGCAACACGTTCAAGCATAATGGATTATCTGATGATTCGCTTAGGCTTAGATTATTCCCTTTCTCACTTAGGGATAGGGCGCGTCACTGGTTAACCTCCTTGCCTCTAGGATCCATTTCTACATAGGACGAGTTAGCCCATCAATTTCTAGCTAAGTTTTTCCCTCCCTCTAAAATGGCCAGACTCCGCAGTGACATATCTTCTTTTGCCTAGTTCGACACTGAATCTCTTTACGAAGCATGGGAACGATATAAGGAGCTTCTTAGGAAGTGCCCTCATCATGGTCTACCTTTGTGGCTGCAAGTCTAGACCTTTTACAACGGACTTACAAGCTAAAATAGGACCATTGTTGACACTGCTGCGGGTAGAGCCCTGATGTGCAAAACAGAGGAGGAAGCTTATGAGCTTTTAGACAAGATGGCAGCTAACAACTATCTATGGTCCTCAGAGAGACAATTGCCAAAGAAGTCGGTGGGTATTTATGAGCTCGACACACTGTCTACCTTGACCTCTCAAATCGTTAATCTTACGAAGAAGGTAGAGTCGCTCAATACCTAACATAATCCTTCCACTAGTCCTAACCCTATGTATTCTGTCCAAAATCCTTTTCTTTCATGCGAGCTGTGTAGTGGTACACACTCAATTGATAGGTTTTCGCTTAACTTAGAATCAGTTCAGCATGTTGCTCCACTTCAAAAGCAACAGAACAACCCCTTGTTAAAGACCTACAACCCAGGGTGGAGGAACCATCCTAAATTTTCCTGGAGCCAAAACCAAGGGCAAACTTCTAATTCTAGACTTGTAGGACCCCCTAGTTTTCAAGATCCACCAATTCATGTACCACCATGGCCACAATTTCTATATCATCCGCCTCATCAACTATCCCTACCTCAATTTCAGCATCATCCACCTCACTTCCATCAACCACCACCACCACCACCACAACCTACGTAGCCATAACTTTACCACGCACTAGCAGCTGAGAAGAAGCCCTCGCTTGAGGAAATGTTCTCAACGATCCTGCAAAATCAAGCTACTTCAATTAAGAACTTAGAGGTTCAGGTAGGACAAATAGCAAACGCTCTTAGTCAACGTCCTCAAGGGACCCTTCCCAGTAACACTAAAGCTAATCATATTAGGCAAAGGGAGGGTAAGAAACATGTTAAATCCATCACCCTTAGGAGCGGCAAAGAGCTAGATGAGCCACAAGTTAAGTCCAATCCTGTTGAGCCTATAGTTGAAGAACTCATAAGTCCCAAAGAAGTAGCTCAGAAAGAGCAGGAACCTAAAGATCAGGCTGCAAAGGAATCCAAGCTAGGCGATTCTTCATCTATCCCTTCTTCTACTTCACAGCCTTCCTTATCCTCTGATGCTACACATGTTTCCACTACATCCCCTCCGATAGACCACCAGTACCTTTTCCTCAAAGGCTCCAAGATCAAAAGCTGGAACGATAATTTGCTAAATTCCTTGAGGTTTTTAAGAAGCTTCACATTAACATTCCTTTCGCAGATGATTTAGAGCAAATGCCAAGTTATGTGAAGTTTTTGAAGGATATCCTCTTGAGGAAGAGAAGATTGGAAGAGTATGAGACGGTGGCCTTAATTGAGGAATGTAATGCCATTATCCAGAGGAGATTACCCCCCAAGCTCAAGGATCCCGAGAGTTTTACCATACCTTGCACTATTAGAAATTTATTCTTTGGTAGAGCCCTGTGTGATTTAGGAGCTAGTATAAATTTGATACCTTTGTCTATCTATCAGAAGTTAGGAATAGGGGATGCCAAACCCACCACAGTGACCCTTAAATTGGCTGATCGATCAATTAAATATCCGAAGGGGGTCATTAAGGATGTCTTAGTAAAGGTGGACAAGTTTATTTTCCCTGCAGATTTTATTGTACTAGATATGGAGGAAGACAGGGAAGTCCCCATTATTTTAGGTAGACCTTTCCTAGCTATAGGTAGAACCTTGATTGATGTACAAAAGGGGAGTTAACGATGAGAGTCCAAGATCAGGAAGTAAAGTTTAATGTTTTCAAACCTTTGAAGCTCCCTGATGACTCTCAAGAGTGTTTTAAGATGGATATTGAGGAGGACATAAGACTTGACCATATAAAATCTGAGAGAAAGAAGGAAGTAGAGAGAGCTAAGGAGGAGTTAACTGTTAACATTTTGTCACCATTTTGGCTAATCCTCCTACTCTTTGTCCTACTACTAAGTGTTATTTTCTTCAGCTAAATTTGAAGTGGCTGTGTTTTGATTTTCACTTTGTATATAGTTTTTTTTCTTTTTCTTTCCTGTTATTTCTTTCTTTGTTTATGTTGCAGGTTTCTTTTCTAGTTTTATGTTTTCAATCAAGCTTCAGTTATTCATCATCATCAGAAAGGGGAGTACTCTGTTCTTGAGCTTAAATTCTTACATTATCTGCATACTGAGGACACTGTGCACTTTAAGTTTGGGGGAGGGGATATCACTTGAGCAATTTTATGAAAAATTGGAAAAAATTTCAAAATTTTTTCAATAATATGAGCTTAAATTGTTTGATCTTGGGATGATTTAGTGCTTAGCATGTAGTTTTCCCATATTCCGATGATATGACCCCATGATTTAGTTTGACTTTGATTGACTGAGAAGCATGATTATAGGAAAAGCATGAAGTTGAATTCTTGAATTTGTCTTAATTTTGATTGTGATTACCTCATCTTATGCACATGTCATGTCATGAATCGATATATTTATTTAGAGAAAGCTTATGTGTACATAGGATTGCATTTGTTCAATTGATTTAGTGCATCATATTCTAGAATTTCTTTGATCTAATCTCGAGGTGAAATATTAGATCACACTTAATTAGGGAGATGATTTAGGCCATCTTTGGATCGTTTGAGCCTTTCTAGCCTTCCTTGTACATATGCTACCCCTAGTCACCCATCTGGGCCAAATAAGCCTTTCTCTGTAAATATTCCTGCTTATTTTTTTCGTAGCTTAAATACTCTGTTCCTATCCCTTACCCCACAAGCATGAACAGTCATTTGGATATATTGTGAGCTATATGGGTATTAAATCATAGTGAAGGAGTATGTACTTAAAAAAATGTGAAAGAAAAAGAAGAAGAAAAGAAAAAAGAAGAAAAATACAAAAACAGAATAAAAAGTTTAGTGAAATAAATAAGTTTGGGGGAAATGATTTGAACTCTTATATTAAGATCCTAGAAGTAATGCATGTTAAGGGGTAATTAAACCTAAATCGACTTTATCATACCATAGCCCCAGCCTTACATTACAAGCTTAATGAAGTCCTATTGATCTTTGATTGAGTGTGACTACATTAGTGGAGAGAGAAGTGAAAAGCAAACTTATGGGAATGATCACATGTCATTGACTTTGCATTCACTGTGTTTGCGTAATCTTATCCGGATAATGTACTATGAAGTGACTTAGATATTTTTCACACACTCACGAGGAGTCCAATTTGGGTTAGGACTTATGATTGAATAATTATAAGTGCTAGACTTGTAATTGTGAGTCTTTGAGATCATATTCTGTACTTTTTCTTTGAGGATGATATTGGGAAAATTATTGTGCTTAGTACTTGTCATTCCTATAATTATTTTGTTTTGCTTGAGGATAAGCAAAAGCTCAAGTTTGGGGGTGTGATAATTCTATATTTTTAGAATTTTTGTGCGTAATTTCTTAATTAATTATTTAAATCCCCAATTTATTTTTTTAATTATCTCCTTATTTAATTAAAATTCTCATGTTTGTGGATAAATTAAATCTGGATGAATTTTGAATATTTCGATAGAAAATGGGCTAAAATTTGGCTAAAATCGAGATTGGACCACACAAACAACACGAGTCATGCCACCTAGCACATCCAATTGGACAAAAAGACAGATGACATGAAAATAGCTTTTCAAGGAGCTAATGGTGTGAAGACAAGTGGCCAAACAATGTCAACTCATCTAGGATGGAAAAATTACAATTTTACCCCTAGTGTGTGTATAAATAGGAAAGGATGGCAATTGAAATGGAATGTAATTTAGGAGTTTGTAATGTAGTTTAGAAGTAGGAGTAGTGTAAGTCAGGAGTAATTTTAGTTTAGAAGTAGTGTTAGAGTAGCTTAGTTAGATTAGTTTAGTTTTTATGTTTAGAGCTTTTCCCGAAACCATTTCAACTCTACTGTTCATTCATATTCATTTTATGAAAGAGTTTGTTTCATTGTCTAGTTTTCTTGGTATTTCATTAGCAATCACTTTCCATCTTTTTCATGCTCTCGGTTTGGTAAATATTACCTCTTCCATTTTTCAAGTTTTATTTACATAGATTATATTTTCTAGTTTAGCTCTCGATTTTGCTTCATATTGGTAGTTGTTTGTTATTTTGTAATTGTTCAATGTAAGCTCTCGGTTTGCTTTGATCCAAGTTCCATGTCTCAAGGTTGTGGTAAGCTGAATTGATCTCATAAGCCAAGAAGGAAACCCGAGAGGACAATAGCAGCAAGCAATCCGAGAGCAGCAGTAGCCATAATCGAGAGTTCTCCATGTTCTCCTCTGTCTTGTGAATTAATTACTGTTCATCTTCTTTATTTGGTTTAGTTTCTAGTTCAGCCATTTTAAGTGTTGTTTATTGATGAAAGCTTGCATTTTACCAATGTTTGCTAGTCTGCTTTACTGAGCATAGCAGAAAATGCTTTGCTGTAACTGAGCTTCTGTGGAACCGAGAGCACACCAGCACCTGGAACCGAGATCACTGCCTAGAAATGAATTGTGAAGAAGACGTGTACCAGTAAGAACCGAAAGTGTGCCATCTACAAACCCGAAAGGCTGGAGTATCACCTGGAGTACGTTGAGGTTTGCACCTAACATAGCAGTGCAGACAGAGCAGGAGCTGGACGTGTAGAGCAGGTCTGGGCAGGCTGGCGTGTTGGAGCTTGGTTGCTGATGGTTGGTATCGTGAGATGTTGTGTAGAGCAAGAATGGTACAGCACACGAAATCGAGCAGAGTTGGTGAGAGGACAGACCCAAAAGCATGCAACTGGACACGCCTAAACAACTAACCCAAAAGCACCTGGAAATGAAAGTAAACAATATTAAAGACATGAACAGTGAATAGAGGGATTTCTTAGTTGATTTAAATCTAAGGCTTTTTTTGGCTAGTTCATAGTAGTTAATTAATTCATTTTCATGCATTATTAGTATAGTTTAATTTCAATTTAATTTGTTAGCTTAGTTTAGAGTCTTTAATTAAATTGCATGTTAGTATTCTTGCTTAGTGGTATATAACTTACTTTTAATTAGGTTGATAGTTAATTAAGTGTTCATTTAGAATTAGATTAGGGGTAAATTTATTTTATTAAATCTTAACTTAGTTTAAATTGCATTTTGATTAAGTAGTTTAATTGCATTTTAGGTTAGTTTAATTGTAGTTTAATTAATCTTGTTTTCTTATTTTTGTAATTGCATTTTATTTTAATTGCATTAATTAGTTTTAAATGTTTTAATTATTTTTGTAGGTTTTTTATTTTAATTGCGTGGAGCACTGTAAGTAATTTTGCTCGATTTTATTTAGTTCTTATTATTTTATTGCTTTCTAGTATTTTTAATTTTAGACTTAGTAGATCACCCACCTTAATTTCATAATTTCCTAGAATATACTTAGGGTAAGATTAACCGGTAGTTAATTAGGTTAGTTAACTTCTCTGTGGGATGATTACTCGGGACTCAAATCCCATTATTACTTGGACGACCCATGCACTTGCGGACAATACCTTCAGGGCATGTCACTTAACTTTGAAAAATCTAGAAAATTGCAGTTGAAATACTGCAAGATAAAGGTCAGATCAATCTCATTGCAATGCCAAGCACTCTGCAAGAGGGAGATCGATCCCTGATCCAAAGAAGATCAATCTCAAGTTGCTTA
This sequence comes from Firmiana major, assembly GCA_033439115.1. NCBI lineage: Eukaryota > Viridiplantae > Streptophyta > Magnoliopsida > Malvales > Malvaceae > Firmiana > Firmiana major. The sequence continues at coordinate 22,531,641 of CM065910.1, forward strand.
TGTTTGGGCCATATCGATATCCTCCAATAAGGCAGATCGATGTCTAGTTGCCTCTAGATAGGCCAGATCGATCTCTGAAGCCTTCTACTTGGCAGAGATCGATCCCATCCCATGAACAAAGATCAATCCTATCCCTTTGAGCAAATCGATCTCATGCAAAGAGGCCTAGCCTGCATTGCCAAATTCTGGAGTTTAAACAAGGGTAGATCGATCTCCCACCCTAAGAGATTGATATGGTGAAGCCAATTCTATAAAACCCGACAACTGAATCTTCATTTTCCACGAAACATCCCAAAAATCCTTCATTTTAACAATAACCTAGTTTTCTCACTCTAAAAATCACCACCATCCAATCAATTTTGAGAGAGGTTCCTTGGAGCAAAGTTGTTCCTGGTGAGGAAGTGAACAACATAGTCAAAAATTGGAAGCTCAAACTTTGGATTGAAGGAGCAAAGAGGTTTTTCCCCAATTTGGCAAAAAGAGGAAAAGTCAAGCTAGGTAAGATTTCTATACACCATCTTCTAGTATGTTAATGTAGACATTTTGATGAGTTGATTGGTGTATATAATGTTGGCTAAAATGTTCATGTACATGCTTAAACAACCATGACCTAGAATGGGTTTAGTAAGAGAAAGTTGAAATGACATGGAGCTGATGATGATTTAAACATGTAGAGATGTTAGTAAGCATGTATAGATGATTTTAAGATAACTTTGTGAAATCCATATGTTGGAATAGATGATGATTGGAAATAGGCATAAGAGGTGTTTGATAAATTGCCATAGCGAAGGAAATGATGAACTAGAGGCATTATGAGCTTAATGTCAGTTTAGTGTGAATCTGTCACGACCCTTTTTATCCACTTCGTCTATAAATTTACTATAAATTTTTCGCTTTGACCGTTTACTTACCCAGTCGTGAACAACCCTCACAAAATATAGTTGGGCTGTGAGTCAGAAATAAGCATCATTTTCATAAATTTTTCAATAAATCGAAAGCATACATCTAAGAGTCTAAATCATATACTTATACATGACGTATTTGCTGACATTTACATCCTCCATATTACAGTTCAAAATGATTACTGTGCTATCACAAGTTTAGATACAAAAATAATTCCTATGTGTATACCTTTGGGCGATGGAGAGCAACGGATATCAAAATATAACGCCTCAGTCATTCACTGGGCTACTGTATACACTCTGTAGAGGTGGAAAATGGAGGGATAAGCAACCACATGCTCAGTAAGGCAATAATACAAGCATGGTAGATAACTACACTATCTACATGTGTATAATGTCATGGCATAAATCGTTTATATGCAGAGCATGAGGAAATAATAAAACTATGCCACATGTATATACATATATCATGCACTGAAAACATGTAAATAAGCACGTAAAACATGGAAAATCATCATGTGAAAACCTCTCATGCTCATTATAATAAAAACTCATCACAAGACATCCCTCAGGATTCATTAAAAACAGCAAAAACCATCTTTTAAAAACACAATCCCACAAGGCTCGACCCCTCCCTCGGGTCTACCTTGGACAACACAAATCACACTCAGTAAACAAAACCATGTAATATCATGTGAGACAGGCGGTCACTATATATATCAGGGACTATGTTGGCCAACTATGTCATAATCATCCCAGACCACATAGATCCCGGTGTGCGGCACATCATGCTGGAACGAAGATGGGTTAGTTCTTCGCCATACTTTTAAATCAACGTCACAAACCATGCTGTACAACGTACTCCATGTGATCTACACAGTACAACGTACTTCACGGACCCATATCATGGTTTGGGGTGCCCACCATAAGACTTATCTACCCCATGCCATGTGTAACCTACACAGTCTCAAGCGCACATGAGAGCATTTCATTTTCATGTAAGAGAGATGTGATGCCCCGGAAGCGTGAAAAATAGGGTAAATTTAAAACTTATTTACATCAATACACGATTCTAGGTGTATTCCTGTACAGTGTCATGCATCATGATATATAAATTATAAAACTTTCACCTCAAGATCTCATCATCTAATATTCATATATCATACCATATACATTACTCAATTCAGATTTAATTAACCCTAATACATCCCATACATCATTGTTCATCAAGTGTCTGTAAATACAACTTTAGTTTGGGTACATGAAATATTAAAGTATACCTCAAAATACAATATACGGCTTGGAGCTCAAGTCCTCCACTAGCCACTACTCCGTATGTCGCAGGAAATTCTCTTCACTTGAAGAAATCTGGGGGATATTAAAAATAGGGTGAGCTTCTAAATCACTCGGTAAAGGGGTTAAGGGACTTATTAGCAAAAATCATTAATTACAAGACACAATCATTTTGTTTTGTAAGTGAAACTCAATAAGTTCAATCGAAAACGTAGCATGAAATCATTAAAACCTCATTATCATCTCATTTCTCTAAAATCATGTAGAAACAAGAGAGTAAATAGCTCAGTACAAAACTCATAGTTACAAGCATGTGGAAAACAGTATGTGATAATGGCTTTTGACTTAAAAACGTGATAGAAATCACCCCAGTAATGATGCACGGGGCAAAGCCACAAAACACAATCTCATGTACATAAAAAGATGGAGACTAGGCAATAAAAACTCAAATAAAAACATCCGTCATGGCACATCAAAATAATCACCTCTGGATGCGCATCCCAGGCATCCTCAAAGAGGGAACGTCGACAATATGGTCGTGTACATGGTATATTGGTCTTACGTGCTACCAGAACAAGGCCCAGACTTACATGCTACTAGAGCAAGCCCTCTCTTCATGTACATTATCGGTCTTACATGCTACCAAAGCAAGGCCAGGACTTACATGCTACCAAAGTAAGGCCACTCGGTGCTACCAAAGCGGGGGTCATCTCATGTTACCAGAATGGAGGCATCTCTCGCTACCAAAGTGGAGGAATATCAGACTTACATGCTACCAGAGCAGGGCCCGGACTTACATTCTACCAAAGCAAGGCTCGATGTACGATCACATGACACGCCTAAGTCTCAGTAATAGCCATTATCATATAAAACCATCTTACCTTCACGTAGAGCTCATAATTATTTTTCTCATAAAACTCATCCGAAAACCATTTTTGTGCTCATCACAAAACATGTAAAAAATCGAGCTCAAATCGGCAAAACCATGCACACATTTCTCAAATCTCAGTACACCTTAACGTAGAGCCCAAATCTCATTTCACTTTTAAACTCAAACAGTTTGTAAAACAATTTCACTCTTTGTTTATAACTCATAAGAATTGAGGCCCAACCGGCTATAAAACCGTGTGCAATAATTCAATCACAACCCGTAAAAACATGCTTATTTCTTAAAACATTTCATGCTACAAATATCATTACAAATCACATACACAAATGAGTTTAAGTTTTCCCTTACCTCGTTGCACCTCGTATAGTGCAATCATTTCCCCTAATGACAGACTAGCCTCGTATTCCTCTCGAGAACTCACAGGCTATCCCAACGATGTAAAAACATCATCAATATGTCATCACATTGTCTTAAATCTCAACATCGAGCATAATTGCTCATATTCTCATAATTTCTCAATACCTCAAAAATTATAACAACCCTAACCATTTTCAGCCAATTCATCACAACATATACAGCCATAATCGCATAAATCTATTTCAAAATCAAGGATTAAAGCTTAGAAATTTACCCAAAACTTGTAGAGTGCTCAATTCACGCCTCAGCTCGAATCGTCCTTCGATTTCTAAGTATGTTGTTCCCCTTACAATGAAGAACAACTTTGCATCTTGTTACTACCTCTGATTCGAACAAAAATAAGCATTTTGGAGGAGAGAGTAAGTTAGGGATTTTGACCAAAATGAGGGTTTTTGATTTTTGGAGAGAGAAAAGATGAATTCTAGTAAAAACACAAGGGTCCTTATATAGGCAGAAGATAGGAGATCGATATGCTCTTCGGTAGAGATCGATCTGCCTTTGAATTGGGAACGTTTTAGATGATTTTTATGCCTATAGATCGATCTATCGTGGGGGCAAGATCGATCTCATAATCTTAAGGAGATCGATCTGCTCCTTATGAGGAGATCGATCTGATTTTTATATAAACATTTGGAGATCGATCTGCTCCTATAGGAGATCGATCCCTTTATGGCAGAATCACAAGGACATCGATCTGCCTTCATTGAAGATCGATTTGCTTATTTAAAGTTTTCATTCCTTGTCACTTTGGCCTACCAGATGGATCCCTTCTTCTCCAAGATCAATCTGGTATCATAGTTTCACACTATGGTTGTACAATTGGCATAAAATCTTCATATATAATTACCATAGTTTGCTCAATTGATTATTTCTCATTCAATACTCATTAATCATTTAGAAATTTCATTCCTTACCACCTCAAAATATGAGTACATCACATTTAGCTCAATCAATTACATTTCATGTTTACAGTACATAATTAGGTGAGTATAGAATTCTAAGGTCTCACATCCTCCCCATCTTTAAAGAATTTGGTCCTCCAAATTCAACTCGACTCGTCAAACAGATGGGGGTACTTCTCCTTCATGAGGCTTTTGCAACTCCCAAGTTACCTCTTCCATTGAGTGATGCTTCCATAAAACTTTCACTAATGGGATGCTTTTAGTCCGAAACACCTTCTCTTTCCAATCAAGGACTTAGACGGGTTCTTCCATGTAACTCATGTCCTCTTGTATGTTCATCTCTTCATACTCTATGACATGAGAATGGTCTGGGTGGTACTTCCTCAACTAGATACATGGAAGACATTGTGTATCACAGACATCTGTGGGGGTAATGCCAACCTGAAGGCTACCTCTCCCACTCTCTCAAGAAATGGTTCAATGTATCGAGGACTCAATTTCCCTTTCTTTCCAAATCTCATGATACCCTTACTCGGTGATATCTTCAAAAATACTGCATCACCAACATCAAACTCGAGTGGCTGTCTATGCACATCTGCGTAGCTTTTTTGTCTATTTTGTGCAGCCCGTAATCTCTCACATATAAGTTTCACACTCTGTACAGCCTGTTCATCAAGCTCGAGAGTATTTATCTTTCTGTCACCTACTTCTTCCCAAGCTACAGGGGATCTACACCTCCTACCATATAAAGCCTTAAAAGGTGTCATTCCAATACTCGCATGATAGTTACTATTATACGCAAACTCTGCTAGGGGTAGGTGATCATCCCATGATCCTTTAAAATCTTTCGTACACGCCCTCAACATATCCTCCGGGTCAGAATAGTCTTCTCTAACTGACCATCTGTCTAAGGATGATAGGCGTAACTAAAACTCAATCGAGATCCCATGGACTCTTGAAAATGGGTCCAAAATCTTGAGGTAAATAGAGAATCTCTGTCAAAAGTAATACTCACTGGAGCCCAATGTAATCTAACTATCTCACTAACATATAACTTAGCTAAGGCATCCACAGTATTTGTGCTCTTGATGGCAAGGAAGTGAGCACTTTTTGTCAGTCTATGCACTATGACCCATATAGTGTCACGACCTCTTTGGGTCCTCGGTAAACCCATAATAAAGTCTATGGTGACATTGTCCCATTTCCATGTAGGCACAGGTAAAGGCTGTAATAATCCTCTGGGCTTCTGATGCTCAGCATTCACTTGCTGGCACACTAGACATCTGGCCACATAATCTCCCACGTCTTGCTTCATACCACTCTACCAATATACCTTTCTCAAATCTCGGTACATCTTAATACTCCCTGGGTGCATGGTATATCACGAGCAGTGGGATTCTCTTAGTATCTGTCTCTTCAGGGTATCATCGTCTGGTACACAAATTCATCCTAGTGGGATTCTCTCAGTATCTGTCTCTTTAGGGTATTATCGTCCGGTACACAAATTCATCCTCTAAATCGTAACAACCCATCCTCACTGACTATGAGATCTGACTGCAAAGTTTGCTCGGTTTGGCTAACCTTATCAATCAACCCCTGGTCATCATGATGCTCAATTCTAATCCGATCCATGATCCTGAGCTCTATTCCCAGGCTAGCCAAAAATCCAGTCACTACCTCTTTAACTCCAATCCAGAGTTCGACGAACTGCTCCAATAAATCCCATTCCCTGACCATCTTAGCATATATCATACTCTTCTTGCTCAGGGCATTAGCAACTACGTTCGCCTTCCCCGGATGGTATAGAATCTTGCAGTCATAATCTTTAGGGAGTTCCATCCATCTCTTTTGTCTCATATTTAACTCTTTCTAATCAAACAGATACCTCAAACTCTTATGGTCAGTGAAGAACTGTAATCTTTCCCTATATAAGTAGTGCCACCAGATTTTCAAGGAAAATACCACAGCGGCTAACTCCAAATCATGCGTTGGGTAATTCTGCTCATGATGTTTCAACTGTCATGATCCATAGGTGACCACTTTTCTGTGCTGCATGAGCACACACCCTAATCCTTGATGGGAAGCATCACTATACACAGAAAAACCTCCCGATCCCTCAGGGATAGTCAACATAGGTGCCGCTGTTAACTCCTCTTTAATTCTTGAAAATTGAGCTCACATTGATCAATCCATATGAACAGAGTCTCCTTGCGCATGAGCTTGGTCAAAGGAGCGGCAATCCTAGAAAATCACTCAACAAATCTTCTGTAATACCCTGCCAAACCAAGGAAACTTCGTACCTCTGTAACTGTCCTCGATCTTTCCCAATTAAGTATACCCTCCACTTTAATTGGATCAACTGATACTCCTTCCTGTTAAACTATATGTCCAAGGAAAGCAATCCGATCCAGCCAAAACTCACACTTACTAAGCTTTCCATATATTTCCTTATCTCGGAGTATCTAAAGTACTAACCACAATTGCTGTGCGTGCTCCTTATAAGACCGAGAGTACACCAAGATATCATCAATAAAAACTATCACAAACTTATCTAGATAGTCTCTGAACAACTCATTCATTAACCTCATAAAGCTACAGGGGCGTTTGTCAATCCAAAGGGCATCACTAAAAATTCATAATGGCCATACCTTGTCCTAAAGGCCGTCTTCGAAATATCATCCTCCTTAATCCTCAATTGGTGATATCCCAATCTTACATCAATCTTAGAAAAGTCTGAGGCCCCTCTCAGCTAATCAAGCAGATCGTCAATCCTGGGCAATGGGTTTTTATTCTTCACCGTGGCTTTATTCAATAGTCGGTAGTCTATGCATAATCTGAGACTACCATCCTTCTTTCTTACAAATAACACTAGTGCTCCCTACAGTGAGACACTGGGTCTAATAAATCCCTGATTCAATAACTCCTGAAGTTGTTTCTTCAATTACTCTAGTTCCACTAATGCCATCCTATACAGAGGCCTAGAGATAGGCTGAGTATCCGGTACCAAATCAATGGTAAACTCTAGCTCTCTCTCGTGGTAAATCGGGTAACACATCTAGGAAGACATCCAAAAATTCACACATCACAGGTATATCATCAATCCTCGGATGTTCCCGGTTATCATTTGAGATGAGCGCTTCATAACCATCACATTAAAAGCAAATTTAATACTCTCAAAAGGTAACATCATAAATTTCAGATTGTTTACAAAAATTTCACACCTTTATTTTGTCAGACCCAGATCTTTGTAGCTTGTACCTTATGATTCCTATGTGTATGAACACTATGTAATTATAGTTGAATCATAAGAAGAGTATTTACTAGACTTAAAGTATTATTGAAATGAATTAACACGCAAAAGCTACATAAAATGCCTAATGTGAGCGATGGGTATCACAGGCTAAACCGAGTTATTCTAAATCATTTTGACTGAAAATAAGAACTTAAAATAAGAGAGTATAGAGAGCTCATGAAGAGAAGTCAGCTTGATTTAGACCCGTAAAAACAAAACGAGAGTAAAAGCTAAAAAGGGTAAAATGGACCTTTTTGGCGAGAAAAGGAGTTTCGGGTGAAATTATCCACCGGGAGCGATTGGAATATAAAGACGAGAGTGTAAGACATAAGATATGACACTCTCAAAATTTTAAAAAAAAGTCAACATGGTCAATGGTTAAGGAAAAAGTCAACTATAGTTAAGAAAGTGGACTTTTACCATAGTTGACTAATCATGGTTAAAAATAAACCTAAGTGTGGAGGAAAATTTGGGGAAAAATGTTCTTGGCCAGAATACAAGATAATCATCCCCGGAAGTAAGGAAAATTTATTCGAAAGGATTCCGGATTAAATTTAATGGTTAAAAATGTAATGGGCCTAAGGTGGAAATTTTACAGCCCATTAAGGTATACTAAACGTATATCGAAATTCTTAGGTCCTTTAGACCGAATTGTTGGACCAATTGATCAGCCAAATTTTGAGACAATTTAAGGCCTGAGACATAGTAAAAATTTTAGCCCGAAAGCCCATTAGGAAATCCCAAACCGAGAAGCCCAAATGGAAAAGCCCATGAGATAAATATCTAACCATAGTTAAAGTTAACTATGACTCATAAGGTGACTCATAAGGTGACTCATGGCTAAGGTTTGGAAAGTCAAGTTAAATAGCTGAAAAGTAAAGCTTAATGGCTAAGTATATGGCTTATAAATTCAGCCACACCATTGTCATCTTCATCACACCAAATCCGGCTAGAAGAAGAAACCATTGAAATATATTTTCCAAGCTTTCTCTCACTAGAAATCACTAGGAATTAGGCATATTTGGAACTTGCATTCTGCATGGAAGTTGTTCCAAATTGAAAGGAGATTGACATATGTTGGAATTGGCTATCAAGGAGCCATAGAGAGCAAACCGAGAGCCTCCAAAGTTTCAGCCAAAGGGTGAACACAACAATTGGTATATTTTCTAATTTCCAATTTCATATATGTTAATGTATGAATGATTTCAAGTATGTTGATATATGTTTTAAGCATTGAAACATATTAAATCACCATGAAGTGGGTTAGGCCGAGAGTAAGTAATGGGATGTTAAATTATGTCAATATGATTTTAAGACATAAATGGATTAGTGTACATGTATTAATGTTAATGGTGTAATTAGAATTAATCAATTTGATTAATTAATACATGTAATTTGTTGGCAATCAAGGTGTTTGATAAAATGCCTAAATGAACTATGTGATGATTGGTAATGTTGCCTACCAAGTGTTTGTGAAAATGCCTAAGTGAAAATGGCTAAATAATAGGCATGGATGTCATGCCATGGTAAAACCGAGACATGGGTAGCTCTCGGCCATGGCATATGGCCGAGAGGCCCAATGGGCCAAACCTAATTTTTTAGGCCCAATAGGGTGTAATGGGCCTAGTACAAGCCCAATAAGAGTTGTTGGGCCCTACAAGCCCAAAAGGCCCAACAAAAGTGAATAGTAAAATGAAAATGGACTTAAGGCCTAGTTAGGCCCATTAAGGATTATTAAGGCCCATTAAGGGAAAATAGACTGTATTAATGTATAATACAGTAGGAAAAGTATAATTAACCTGAGGAATGGTTATTTACAGCTCCGGAGTTTACATTGAGAGCTGATCGGACTGCGGGATTTAGCAGCACCGAGGAAGTGAGGTCACATGACGTGATCCGAGGTAAGGGACTTTTGCGAGTAGTTAGAGTACATTCACTTAAAAACTCTGAGGGTCAGAGAAAGTGAATAATAATTATTGCGACCCGATAGTGGCAAATTATGATTTTGCCCCTAGTTAGTCAAAAAGTTAACTTTTGTGAAAAGTTGCAAAAAGCATGGAAACTATTATTGTGATTGTTTAATTGCTGTTTAGCATGAAAATAAATAGATGGGCTAATGATTTTAAGGTTGATGTGACTTAAGCACAGTTTATAGTGCTGATTTTGATGTTTTATAAACATTCCCTTTTTAAAGAGCCATCTATCATATTATGTGAGAATGAATCGTGCTAGAGCATAGCTCGCACTGGATTTCATATGTTTTCCACATACATTAGTACTGGATTTTTATACGCACTAGATTTCCATGACATGCATGATAGAGTACTGGAGTTTTACTCGTACTCAGTTTTATATGATATATGCATGATAGAGTACTGGAGTTTTACTCGTACTCAGTTTTATATGATATATGCATGACAGAGTGCTGGAACGATTAGCTTGTACTCGAGTTTTACATGAGATATGTGACATAGTACTGGAGCTATTGCTCGTACTTGATTTGATATTGTGCATATCATAGTACTGGAGCTATTGCTCGTACTTGATTTAATACATGAACTATGCATTGACCTAGTTGCTAAAGGTTGCTCGCACTAGAGTTGAGTTTGTGATGTGAAACAGTGTTCGAGCGTAGTGTCGACTGTGTGTCGCACTCGAGGGTGCACACTGTATGTGATATTATTTACATGTTACATATTCATGCCGCATTCTTGTGTGACTGAGTGTCACATTTTGAGAGGATGGCCAGCATGCGGGTATTAGAGATGTGGTATGATATTTCCACAGGCGCGAGGGCTAAGACCTATAGTATGCACCCTGACTGTGATGTTGATATTCCACGGGTGCAAGAGCTAAGACCTATGGTAGGCACTCTGGCCGTGATGTAGGGTCCACGGGTGTACTTTGTACCGTGCCTGAGTGGTGCGAGGTGTATGCTGTACCGTGTGTTATTGTGGAGTTGAGGAGGATATAGCTGACGGTTGTGATGGACTGACCCCCCTCCCGTTGCAGCAGTGATGCCCCGCACACTAGGATTCCGTGTAGCTTGGGATCACATTTCGGATATGATCATAGTCCAGGATACTATTTGCACTTAACCACAGAGTCTCACATGATATATCACATTGATTGACTGATTTAAATTGCGGACAGACCTGAGGGATGGGTCGGACTCCGATTTTGTGTTGTGAATCATTTAATGCCATATTTATTGTGATTTAAATATACATGGCATGATTTACATAAAGGCATGATTTATATACGATGCATTGTTTTGCACTACATGCCTACATTTGAGAAAGAAAGCATGATTTTCTGTACATGGGATTTATTCTGTGCAAGTATATATATTATATTTCAAGACATGCTTTTAAAGCGAGTAAAGGAAATAATGTCTTCAAGGCATAGCATTATTTTGAGTAGATAGTGTAGATATCTACTTGCTTGCCTGATTTTCTTACTGAGCGCGTTGTATGCTCACCCCCTTTCTTTACATCTCTCTACAGAGCGTCAGCAGTAGAGCGAGAGCTATCGAGGGATAGTATCCCAGAGTCCACTGCTAGTTCCTATTGATCGCCAGGTATACATATTATGTACAGTTGTGTATCTAAACATGGAAACAACACAGTGATGTATACGTTATATATTATGGGGAATGTATTTGTATTAGATTTTATATAATCTTACATGTATAATAAAAGCAAGTACAGTCATTAATAGTATGTTGACATGTATGTATGATATTGGATGATGTGGTAAGTGAGGACTCTGACATCGAATCACAGCCCAACCATTGAAGAGCGGAAAGGTAAGTTAAGAATGCGAAAATTTTGTAGTGTTTTTGGTTAAAGTCATGGATTAAGAACGGGTCCTGACATATTTCCTCAACATTTCAAACGTACACTATAAGGTTCAGGTAGGGAGAAAGTTATTATCTTAATATAACGGTCTAAACTCACTCGATTGGTTGCCAACCAATCTATTCTCAAAATTACATCAAACCCATGTATATTTAACATTATTAGATCTGCTAGCATTACTCATCTCCCACCTTTATTTCACATCCCCTACAAATCATATCCATTCTCTGGGACTCACACATTGGGGTATTTACATGTAGGATATACTCTAAAGGTTCAAACTTCAAATTTAAACTACATGTAAAATGCTTAAAAATAAACGAATGCGTGGATCCCGGATCAATCAACAGATAAGCCTTATGATTACAAACAAAAAGTGTACCTCTTATAGTTTCTACAGAAGTGTGCTACTTCCTTATCCAGAGCAAACACACGTCCCATTGTGACGGGCTTCTTTCCTTTCTCTACTGCAGTGGCTCATCTCAGGGGATTCACTCTCTGAGGCTGTTGTCTGGTAGGCTCCGGAGCATCTGGTCTCTGAGGTTGAGGGCAGTCTTTTACTCTATGACCCATGTCTCTACATCTAAAACATCCACAGATCAACCCAGTACAACTTCCGTCATGCAGTAGGCCACAATCTCCACAAACCCTTATCTCTAGTCTGATATCTCGAGGGGTCTCCTTAATAATGGGATAAGCTCTGGGTCTCTCCAATCTGCTCTTTTGTGCCTCAATCCTTCCTCTTCTGAAGGAAAGTCTCTGAATATCTATCTGGGAAATCGTTGGCCTCTTGCCCTGTCCCTAGTCACTACTCTGAACTCATGTTGCGATTGTATAATTTTGATTCCCCTCTCAATCTCTTGTGCTAGTCTCAAAGCATCTCTAAACTTAGTAATACATAGCCCTATCAATCGATCTCTGATGATGGGTTTTAGTCTATATACAAATCTCTCAGTATGGAGCTCTTCATCTTTAAGGGTCTCTAGATTATATTTCAATAGAGTGGTAAATCAGCTCTCGTAATCATACACAGACATATCGCCTTGTACCAGACTCGAAAACTCAGCATGCATCCTTCTCTGGGCAGCTTATGGTACATATTGAGCTTTAAAGGCCGTCTAAAACTCTTCCCAGCTAATCACATCTTGGCGGGACATTAGAATACTCTGGGTAGTACCCCACCAATCTCGAGCTCTCCCTTTCAACATATAAGCACCCATACTGACCCTCTCAGTATCAGTGCATCCCAAATAGTTAAATATGACTCTCAACTCAGTCAGCCACTCCTCAGCCTCTATGAGATACTTTCTCCCCTTGAATGCGGGTGGATTCATTTTTAAAAGTTCTTCAGTTGAATCATACTTTTGTCATCGGGTTGAGTGGCGGGAGGCCCCGGGTCCATCTGTACTGGGGGTGTAGGAGGTTCTTGTGTTGGTGTAGGAGCATACCCGAGGCATTAACTCTAAAATGTTGTGCGAATAACGCTGCCATCTACTCAAAACCCTATCACACTCTTGCTCAACCCGATTAATTCGAGAGTTAGGGCTCTTCAGTTGTGGGGTAGGTGGTAGAGGTGGCTTTGCCTGCCTCCTCGAACGACCTCGTCGTCCACTCATTTTCAACCTCTATACGTTCATGCGCGTACACATCAAACTTGATTGAAATTTCAATCCTCAAATTTAGTTCATGACTAGACTTAAACAGACACTTGGGATGTATCCTATTTCACTTAACCGACACTAATAGTACTAAACACCCTAGGCTCTGATACCAAATAAACTCTATGACGCACCAGAAGCGTGAAAGACAGGGTAAATTTAAAACTTATTTACATCAATACACGATTCTAGGTGCATTCTTGTACAGTGTCATGCATCAGGAAATATAAATTATAAAACTTTCGCCTCAAGATCTCATCATCTAATATTCATATATCATACCATATACATTCCTTAATTCAGATTTAATTAACCCTAATACATCCCATACATCATTGTTCATCAAGTGTCTGTAAATATAACTTTAGTATGGGTACATGAAATATTAAAGTATACCTCAAAATACAATATACGGCCTGGAGCTCAAGTCCTCCACTAGCCACTACTCCGTACGTCGTAGGTAATTCTCTTCACTTGAAGAAATCTGGATGATATTAAAAATAGGGTGAGCTTCTAAATCGCTCTGTAAAGGGGGTAAGGAACTCATTAGCAAAAATCATTAATTACACAGCACAATCATTTTGTTTTGTAAGTGAAACTCAATAAGTTCAATCGAAAACGTAGCATGAAATCATTAAAACCTCATTATCATCTCATTTCTCTAAAATCATGTAGAAATAAGAGAGTAAATAGCTCAATACAAAACCCATAGTTACAAGTATGTGGAAATCAGTATGCGATAATGGCTTTCATGTAAAAACGTGATAGAAATCACCTCAGTAATGATGCACGGGCAAAGCCACGAAACACAATCTCATGTACATAAAAAGATGGAGACTAGGCAATAAAAACTCAAAATAAAAACATCTGTCATGGCACATCAAAATAAGTTCCTCTGGGTGCGCATCCCAGGCATCCTCAAAGAGGGAACGTCGATAATATGGTCTTGTACATGGTATATTGGTCTTACGTGTTATCAAAATAAGGCTCAGACTTACATTCTACCAGCGCAAGGCCTCTCCTCATGCACACTATCGGTCTTACATGCTACCAAAGCATGGCTCGAACTTACATGCTACCAAAGTAAGGCCACCCGACCCTACCAGAACGGAGGTATCTTTCGCTACTAAAGCGGAGGAATATCAGAGTTACATGCTATCAAAGTAAGGCCCAGACTTACATGTTACAATAGCAAGGCCCGATGTGCGATCACATGACACGCCTAAGTCTCAATAATAGTCATTATCATATAATATTGTCTTGCTTTCATGTAGAGCTCATAATGGTTTTTCTCAGAAAACTCATCCAAAAACCCTTTTTGTGCTCATCACAAAACATGTCAAAAACCGAGCTCAAACCAGTAAAACCACGCACACATTTCTCAAATCTCAATACGCCTTAACGTAGAGCCTAAATCCCATTTCACTTTTAAACTCAAACAGTTTGTAAAACAATTTCACAGTTCATTTACAGCTCATACGAATTGGGCCCCAACCGGCTATAAAATCCTATGCAATAATTCAATCACAACTAAAAAAAACATGCTTGTTTCTCAAAACATTCCATGCTACAAATATCATCACAAATCACATACACAAATGAGTTTAAGTTTTCCCTTACCTCTTGCACCTCGTATAGTGCAATCATTTCCCCCCAATGACGGACTAGCCTCGCATTCCTCTCGAGAACTCCCGGGATGTCCCAACGATGTAAAAACACCATCAACATGTCATCACATTGTCTCAAATCTCAACATCGAGCATAATTGCTCCATTCTCATAATTCTCAATACCTCAATAATTCTAACAACTCTAACCATTTTCAGCTAATTCATCACAACATCTACAACCATAATCGCAAAAATCTACTTCAAAATCAAGGATTAAAGCTTAGAAATTTACCTAAAACTTGTAGAGTGCTCAATTCATGACTTAGCTCAAATCGTCCTTCGATTTCTAGGTATGTTGTTCCCCTTACGAGAGGAAAAACTTCCCTCTTGCCACTACCTCTGATTCGAACAAAAAATGGGCATTTTAAAGGAGAGAGAAAGTTAGGGATTTCTACCAAAATGGGAGTTTTTGGTTGCTGGAGAGAGAAAAGATGAATTCTAGCAAAAACATAGAGGTCCTTATATAGGCAGAAGGCAGGAGATCGATCTGCTCTTGGGTAGAGATCGATCTGCCTTTGAATTGGAAACGTTTTAGGTGATTTTTATGTCGATCTGTCATGGGGGCAAGATCGGTTTCATAATCTTAAGGAGATCGATCTGCTTCTTGTGAGGAGATTGATCTGATTTTTACATAAAAAATTAGAGATCGATCTACTCCTATAGGAGATCGATCCCTTTGAGGTAAAATCACAAGGAGATCGATCTGCCTTTATTGTAGATCGATTTGCTCATTTAAATTTTTCATTCCTTCTCACTTTGGCCTACTAGATCGATTACCTCTTCTCCAAGATCGATCTGGCCTCATACTTTCACACTATGGTTGTACACTTGGCATAAAAGTTCCATATATAATTGCCATAGTTTGCTCCATTGATTATTTCTCATTCAATAATCATTCATCATTTAGAAATTTCATTCCTTACCACCTCAATATATGAGTACATCACATTTAGCTCAATCAATTATAGTTAATGTTCACATTACATAATTATGTGTCTATAGAATTCTCAAGTTTCACAAGAGCCTCCCCACCCCAACGGGCTTAAGGATGTTGGGCTTAAGGATCTTACCAATTTCATTTTAGTGTAAGTAAGCCTCCCCACCTAACAGAGCCTCCCACCCCTACGGGCTTAAAGATGTTGGGCTTAAGGATCTTACCAGCTCCACGGTTAATACGTACCGCATTGTGAAAATCCTATGTGAGAGAAGTTCTAGCACGATTTCATGCATCATCAGTAAATATCCTCGTACAAGCAACGCTCCAGTACTATTTTATGCATAATGAGTAATGAGGAAATCACGTTCGAGCATAGCTCTGGTACAGTTATATGCATAATTAAGTCAAGGGAAACCCACGTATGAGCTAGCAGTTCCAATATGGCTTTTAAAACATCATTGACTCAAAATATGGTGTGAGCTAGGCTCCAGCACATTTCATGCATATTGAAAACATCAAAAAATTCAAGTACGAGCAAGGCTCTAGCATGATTTAACTCATATAAGTACGATAGGTGGCTCTATTTTGACAAACACTCTTAAAAACCCAAGTTGGCACCTCACTTGTGCTATTTCACAAATCATGAAATCACTAGCCAGCTTATTTGTCAATTTTGCTTAAAACAAGCACTATATCTTGTAAAAATATTGTTGAGTTAATGTATTTTGAAATGACAAAACAAGTTAATACAATAATGTTAAGATGGTATACAAACATGTTTAGAAGATATCAGGACCAGAACTTAGAGTTCTGCTGATGAGAGATCGATCTGAGGTGTGAGAGATCGATCTCCTGGGTTTATACTTTATGAGAGATCGATCTCATGATGGAAGAGATCGATCTGGCAAGCCTTAAAACGTTGTAAAGGGATTAAGGTAAAGAGAGATCGATCTGCAAGGGTTAAGAGATCGATCTGCTCAAAGTCAGTGAGGTTAAGAGATCGATCTGGTGTATTGAGAGATCGATCCTGCCTCAAACAGAGAGGATAGGAGATCGATCTGCCTATTCGACAGATCGATCTGCCTCTGCCTATTCAAACTAACAGATCGATCTGGTAATGTATGAGATCGATCTCCCTGTGTATTTATGCTTTGTCATTGCAGGATTTAAAACTAGGAGATCGATCTGGCCAAGATAGGAGATCGATCTGTCTGACAACTGGAGGTTCCCAACGGCTATTTTCTTCAAATCTCAACGGGAAAAACTGCATTTAATGCTCCAACTACCCAACCTTCAGTATATAACCAAGCATTGAAGACAAAGCAGAATGAGAGACTATCACTGAACATTCCAAACATTCTCAAGCTTTAATTCTTTCATTCCTTGTATCCCTATTGCTCATTAATTGAGATTTATTGTACAAGCTTAAGTAATACAAGCTTTGTTAGTCCTACCCACTGAAAAGCCTTATTCTGTATTCATCCACACCTTAAAAGAAAAGAGGATTGTTCCTCAGTGAGAGTTATTGTAAAAGGGTGAATACATTTTCTGTATTGCTAAGGGTAGAGAGGTTATTCCTTAACCTGTAAAAGGAACTTTGTAAACTCTATTGAAAGAGAGAAAGAAACCACTTGACAAGAAGGTCAAGGAGAGAGGACGTAGGCAAGAGTTGGCCGAACCTCTATAAGTCGCTGTGTTTGTTTCTCTTTCCCTCTCTTTGCATTAAATTGTTATATTGCACTGTTTTATTCATTATCATTTGTGTTTAAATTGCGATTAATTTAAAATCTGCCATAATTGTTAGAAAACCGATTCACCCCCCCTCTCGGTAGAGCCAACAATTGGTATCAGAGCAAGGACTCTTTAATCACGTAGGAACAACTTCCTAAGAGTAGAAACGATCTAATGGCTCTTAACAATGTTGCAACTAGTTTGATAGGAGAGGGGCACTCCACGGTTAGACCTCCCATGTTCAATGGTGAACATTATTCATATTGGAGGACTAGGATGATGCTATTTATTCAAGCAAATGACTATGAAGTATGGAGAATTATAGTTAAGGGACCTCAAATCCCTACAAAGAAAATAGAGGGAAGAGATATTCCCAAAGAAGAAGATGAATGGGATTCTAATGACATTAAATGTGCACAGCTAAATGCTAAAGCTATGCACACATTATTTTGTGCTTTAGGTCCTAATGAATATAATAGAGTCTCCGGGTGTGATAATGCCAAGCAAATATGGGATAAATTGGCAATAACTCATGAGGGTACAACCCAAGTGAAGGAGACAAAAGTAGGTATGCTCACACATGATTATGAGCTCTTTAGGATGAAGGAAGAAGAATCCATTAGTGATATGTTCACTAGGTTTACCGACATAATTAATGGATTAAAATCCTTAGGAAAAATATATTCTAACATTGAAATGGTAAAGAAAATTTTAAATAGCTTACCTAAGTCATGGGAAGCTAAGGTAACAGCAATAGAGGAATCTAAGGATCCACACACATTATCCTTAGATGAATTAATAGGTTCCTTGCTAACTTATGAGATGAAGCTTAAAAGAAATGAAGAGCCACCCAAGAAAGTGGGTGTTGCTCTAAAATCCACTGTTGAAAAGGAAATTAAAAATGAGAGTGGCAGTGAGGAGGATATTGAGATGGCAATGTTTGCCAAAAGATTTAATAAATTCATGAGGATGAGAACTAGTAATAGCAATAGGAGAAACAATAGGAGAGAACAAGAGGAAGTAGGTAGAAAAGACTCTATTGTGTGTTATGAATGTAAAAAACCTGGACACATAAAGTTTAACTGCCCTCTTCTCAAAAGATCTAATGATAGGTTTCATAAAAAGAAGGCAATGGTAGCAACATGGAGTGACAGTGACTGCTCCGATGATGAATCAAATGAGGACATTGCCAACCTATGCTTCATGGCTATTGATGATGATGAAAAGGTAACTTCTAATATCAATGAATACTCTTTTGATGAACTGCAAGATGCATTTGATGATTTAGCATTAGAGTATGAATCTATGAGCATGAAGTATAAAAAGTTAATATCTAAATTAAAAAGGGAAAATGAGATAATGCTACAAGATAAATTGAAATGTGAGAAGAAACTAGAGATTGCAAATCTAGAAATTTGTGACCTTAAGGAGAAAAATAGCAATTTACATAACTCCTTTAATAGGTTTCACATGGGGCAACAAAAGCTAGATAGCATGTTAGAAACCCAAAGGGCATTTTTTGACAAAAATGGCTTAGGGTATAATGCACAAAGTAGGGAGACCCATCTTAAAAGTTTCATTGCTAGAAAGAGCATGAATAAACCTGCAATTACTTGTTCATATTGTAATAAGAAGGGACATAAGTCACATTATTGCACTATAAAGATGAGGAATCTTAAAGGAAAAATTGTAAAAAGGATATGGATTCCAAAAGAGGTAATTCATTCCAAGGACTGCAATGCATTAGCAAAATGGATCCCAATGGGATCAAGAATTTCATTTACTAACCTCCAAGGACCCAAGAGAATTTGGGTACCTAAGACTTGAGTGTGTTTATTTTTTGTGTTATAGGTGATTGAGCATAGCCACAAAGCTAAAACAAAAGAAGCTTGGTACTTAGATAGTGGATGCTCAAGGCACATGACGGGTGATAAAAGCCATTTCAATTCCTTCAAATCGAAAATTGGTGGAGAAGTCACTTTTGGGGACAACTCCAAAGGCCAAGTGGAAGGGAGTGGCTCAATAGGTAATGATCATTTCTCTTTAGAAAAAGTATTACTTGTTAGGGGTCTAAAGCATAACTTGCTAAGCATTAGTCAACTTTGTGACAAAGGTTACAAAGTAATTTTTGATTGCATGAAATGTAATGTTATAGATCCTAAGTCAAATAAAATTCTTCTTCTAGGTCATAGGCAAGGTAACATATATATAGTCTACCTTAATGAACTCAAAAACGAAAACATATGCTTAATGGTAGATAACAAAAAGGAATCTTGGTTATGGCATAGGAGACTAGGTCATGCTAGCATGCATGTGCTATCCAAATTAGCAAGAAAGGATCTAGTCATAGGCTTACCCAAACTACCCTTTAATCATGAAGAAATATGTGAAGCTTGTGTTAAAGGAAAACACAAGAGAACAACTTTTAAGCCTAAGAATAGTGTATCCACCACTAGGCCTCTTCAATTACTGCATTTAGACTTATTTGGACCAACTAGAACCACTAGCCTAGGTGGGAAACACTATGGTTTTGTAATAGTTGATGATTACACTAGGTACACTTGGGTGTTCTTTTTGAAAGTAAAAAATGAAGCCTTAGAGAAATTCATAACTTACTCAAAGGTGACTCAAAATGAAAAAGGTTATACAATAACAAGCATTAGAAGTGATCATGGCAAAGAATTTGAAAATATAGGATTTGATGAGTATTGCAATGATCAAGGAATTAGCCATAATTTTTCAGCCCCTAGGACACCGCAACAAAATGGTGTAGTTGAGAGAAGAAATAGAACTTTGGAAGAGATGGCTAGGACCATGTTATGTGAAAATAACTTGCCAAAGTACTTTTGGGCTGAAGCTATAAACACATCATGCTATATAATTAATAGAGCTATGATAAGACCCATGCTAAAGAAAACTCCTTATGAGCTCTACAAAGGTAAGAAGCCTAATATTAGTTACTTCCATCCTTTTGGCTGCAAATGCTTTGTTCTAAATAATGGAAAAGATAATTTAGGAAAATTTGATGCCAAAAGTGATGAGGGAATATTTCTAGGATATTCATTGAATTCAAAGGCTTATAGAATTTATAACAAAAGAACATTAATGGTTGAAGAATCTATTCATGTTGTATTTGATGAATCAAATAATATATCTAAAGATTCAACCAACAATGATGAAAATGTTGAGATATTTGATGAAGGCTTAGAAGATGACTTTCTAGAAAAGCTTGATTTGAATAAAGAAGATGAAGAAGAAATAGAAGTTTTAGAAAGAGAACCTAGAGCACCAAGAGAGTTAGGATATGTAAAAGATTGTGAAATAGTAGGAGATCCAACTCTTGGAGTTAGAACTAGGTCATCCTTAAGGAATATGTGTCAATATATAGCCTTTGTATCTCAAATAGAGCCTAGGAATGTCAATGAAGCCTTAGAGGATAATAATTGGTTCCTAGCAATGCCAGAAGAGTTAAATCAATTTGAGAGAAGCAAAGTATGGAAACTAGTTCCAAGGCCTAGTGATCACTCTATAATTGGAACTAAATGGATATTCAAGAACAAAATGGATGAAAATAGTGTGATCATAAGGAATAAGGCTAGGCTAGTTGCTCAAGGCTATAGACAAGAGGAAGGCATAGACTATGATGAAACATATGCACCGGTAGCTAGATTAGAGGCAATAAGAATGTTACTTGCCTTTGCATGTTATAAAGATTTCAAATTATATCAAATGGATGTAAAGAGTGCATTCTTGAATGGTTTCATTAATGAAGAAGTTTATGTAGAGCAACCTCCCGGATTTGAAAATCATGAATTTCCTGAACATGTTTTCAAATTGTCTAAGGCACTTTATGGGTTAAAACAAGCTCCTAGAGCTTGGTATGAAAGGTTGTCAAAGTTCTTAATAGAAAAAGGATTCTCAAGAGGAAAGGTAGACACCACATTATTCATCAAAAATAAAAATAAGGACTTACTAGTTGTACAAGTATATGTAGATGATATAATTTTTGGTTCAACTAATGAGTCTTTATGTCAAGAGTTTGCTAAGATCATGCAAGGAGAATTTGAGATGAGCATGATGGGAGAACTCACATTCTTCTTGGGACTTCAAGTGAAGCAAACAAAGGATGGAACATTCATCAATCAAGCAAAGTACACCAAGGACTTGCTCAAGAGATTTGGGATGGACAATTGCAAACCTCAAACCACTCCAATGGGCACCAACATCAAGCTTGACAAAGATGAAAGTGGTAAGTGTGTAGACACTAAACTCTATAGGTCTATGATTGGTTCTTTGCTTTATTTAACTGCTAGTAGACCAGATATATTGTTTAGTGTGTGCCTTTGTGCTAGATTTCAATCATCCCCTAGGGAATCACATCTATTGGCAACTAAGAGAATCTTTAGATACCTCAAAGATACTCCCTCACTAGGACTTTGGTATCCCAAAGACTCCACTTTTGCCCTTCATGCATTTTCAGATGCTGATTTTGGAGGATGCAAAATAGATAGGAAAAGTACTTTAGGTACTTGCCAATTCTTAGGAAATAGGTTAATTTCTTGGTTCTCCAAGAAACAAAACAGTGTAGCTCAGTCCACAACTGAAGCTGAATATATAGCAGCTGGTAGTTGTAGTGCTCAAGTGTTGTGGATTAAACAACAAATGAGAGATTATGGTATTGACATGAAACAAGTGTCTATTAAATGTGATAATACCAGTGCCATTAATCTGTCTAAGAATCCTATACAACACTCCAGAACCAAGCACATAGAAATTAGACATCACTTCCTTAGAGATCATGTACAAAAAGGGGATATAATCTTAGAGTATATTGATACTCTACATCAAATAGCTGATATATTCACCAAACCCCTTGATAGAGATAGGTTTTGTATCCTTAGAGGTGAATTAGGACTCATGAATATGCCTTAGGACTTTCATGTTGTAAAAATCTTGATTTCAAGTTGATTTTTAAAGAGTTTTTTGCAAAAATTTTCTGGCAAAAAGGATGAGAGATCGATCTCCTTGAGATATAGATCGATCTCTATCCCTTAAACAAGCCTAAATTATCAAGGTTAAGCTAAGCAGATCGATCTTCTAACCATAAGATCGATCTCCTTACGTCTCTGTTTAGAGACAGATCGATCTGTCCACACGACAGATCGATCTCATCAAGCTTCCGCATTCTACAGATCGATCTATGCATGTACCAGATCGATCTCCTTAAGCCTCTGTTTGTGACCAGATCGATCTGTCCCTACGACAGATCGATCTCTCTTCGCTTCTGGGAGTACCAGATCGATCTGTCGCCTCGACAGATCGATCTCCTATGCCTTGGAGTATAAATAGCCGCGAAAAATTCCCAAATCTCCCAAAACCTAAAATTCAAATTCTCCAATTCCCTCGCATCCTCTTCTTCAATTCCTCCTCAGATCGATCCTCGTACGGTCTTCCTTGCGTCTCGGTGTCAAATTCCGGTATAGTAACCTATATTTCTCACTGATTTTCTCAAAATCCTTCTTCGATTTGTGTTTGTTTTGCGTCTAGGGCAAACCTAGGTACTGTTTCATTGCCTTTCTTTTTGTTGAATTTAGTTATCAAATCTTTAAGGTCTAGAATAATGCCTAGGCTTAAGAGAGCAGGAACCAAACCTCCTAGACCCAATGTAGAGGCAGGTTCTTCCTCCCAACCCACTCCACCTCCTATCGCTTCCTTCAATCGGTGTTTTAAAACACCAGCAAAAAGAAAGCGGTATGAGGAATACTTTTCAACTATGCCAATCAAGCATTGGCGCACCATTGATTTTTCCTTCCTCAATCACATAGACTTTCCATACCTATCAAAATTTGAGGAATTTGGTTGGGTGAAATTCTTGAGAATCAACACTCCTGTCCCTCCAAATCTCGTTCGCGCATTCTTTTCAAATGCCGAACTCGTTTATGACCCCGATGACACCTGCAAAATCCTTGCCTTCAGAACCTTCGTCATGGGTCAATCAATTCTAATTGATTCTGAAGTTATAGCCAAAGTATTTGATATACGCGATGAAGGCTTAACTAATGAGGATGAGGAAGTCCCCTTTGCGTTTGAACTCCCCGGGGACAAGGCGAGTAACCTTCCAATGCACCTTCGGTTACTCCACCTCATAATCTCCTGGAATCTCCGCCCTTACGGTACCCGTCACTCAACCGTCAGGCGTCTAGATCGGTTCTGGCTCCATCACATTCACACCACCAGCCAAAAACCAAACCTCCCTCACTTTATATACGAAGATTGGCTGAAGATTGTGCGTGGCCAAGCTACCACAATAGTTTTTCCACAACCAGTGGCTTATCTTCTCCATCGCCTTGGCATCGACTGCAGCGGCGAAACTGGCGAACTTCCATCTCCTAAAAGCGAGCTTAACATTGGGACCCTACATCATATGGGGTACTACAAAGATTTCCGGGGAGAGTGGACGAAAAAGTAAGAACAGCAACCTGCTGAGGCTGAGGAGGACCCCACTGCTGAACCAGCACACCTACCTGCAGCACCCACTCCAGAACCGTCGTCCTCCACGGCTGCGCCAACTGCACAAACATCATCTCCTGCTGACTTGGAGCTGATCGTGAAGATGATAAGCGACCTCAGTCAGAGGATCGATGAAGGACATACCACTCAGCGGCGTATGATCGAGGACTTAACTCAACGAGTGGATAGGATTCAAGACACTCAAAAGGCGATGTTCGATAAATTTCAAGAAACTCAAGAGGCAATGTTCGATGAACTTCAAGTGACGCGCACACACGTTAAGAATCTTTTGGACCGTGATCCTCCATCATCTTAGGCTTTAGGTGTATGGTTTAGTTTCGTTATATCATTCCGCACTGCTCCTTGTACTGAATTTGCTTGAATGCAATATAAATTGATTGTTTATGAAAATGTGGCATTTTGTGAGTCAATATTGATTTTGAACTGCCATGGTTTTGACAATGTTGCATTTTGTGAGTTAATGACCATGTGTGATTGATATGACAAAAAGGGGGAGAAGACACATAAGAAACATGATAAGAAACATTGCATGTTGTTGTGTTCATAGTTTAAAAGGATGATAGGATTGAGGGGGAGTTATAGGATGATTTAATTGAGGGGGAGTTAAGAGCTAGAGCTAACTAAGGGGGAGTTAAGATTTAACTAAGGAAGAGTTAAATCTTTAAACAAAGTCAAAAGCTCACAAAAAGGGGGAATTTTGCAAATTGACTAAACATGTTTATTGGATGAGTTTTGTCATATCAAAAAGGGGGAGATTGTTGAGTTAATGTATTTTGAAATGACAAAACAAGTTAATACAATAATGTTAAGATGGTATACAAACATGTTTAGAAGATATCAGGACCAGAACTTAGAGTTCTGCTGATGAGAGATCGATCTGAGGTGTGAGAGATCGATCTCCTGGGTTTATACTTTATGAGAGATCGATCTCATGATGGAAGAGATCGATCTGGCAAGCCTTAAAACGTTGAAAAGGGATTAAGGTAAAGAGAGATCGATCTGCAAGGGTTAAGAGATCGATCTGCTCAAAGTCAGTAAGCTTAAGAGATCGATCTGGTGTATTGAGAGATCGATCCTGCCTCAAACAGAGAGGATAGGAGATCGATCTGCCTATTCGACAGATCGATCTGCCTCTGCCTATTCAAACTAACAGATCGATCTGGTAATGTATGAGATCGATCTCCCTGTGTATTTATGCTTTGTCATTGCAGGATTTAAAACTAGGAGATCGATCTGGCCAAGATAGGAGATCGATCTGTCTGACAACTGGAGGTTCCCAACGGCTATTTTCTTCAAATCTCAACGGGAAAAACTGCATTTAATGCTCCAACTACCCAACCTTCAGTATATAACCAAGCATTGAAGACAAAGCAGAATGAGAGACTATCACTGAACATTCCAAACATTCTCAAGCTTTAATTCTTTCATTCCTTGTATCCCTATTGCTCATTAATTGAGATTTATTGTACAAGCTTAAGTAATACAAGCTTTGTTAGTCCTACCCATTGAAAAGCCTTATTCTGTATTCATCCACACCTTAAAAGAAAAGAGGATTGTTCCTCAGTGAGAGTTATTGTAAAAGGGTGAATACATTTTCTATATTGCTAAGGGTAGAGAGGTTATTCCTTAACCTGTAAAAGGAACTTTGTAAACTCTATTGAAAGAGAGAAAGAAACCACTTGACAAGAAGGTCAAGGAGAGAGGACGTAGGCAAGAGTTGGCCGAACCTCTATAAGTCGCTGTGTTTGTTTCTCTTTCCCTCTCTTTGCATTAAATTGTTATATTGCACTGTTTTATTCATTATCATTTGTGTTTAAATTGCGATTAATTTAAAATCTGCCATAATTGTTAGAAAACCGATTCACCCCCCCTCTCGGTAGAGCCAACAAATATCAAGACATGTGATTATGCAATTATTAGCCTTACTATCACCTTTATAAGAATCACTTCAAAAACCAAATCCCATACATATATTGTTGTAATCATTCACATATATCATCAATCACTTTTCTAGATAAGCATGCATTTTACAAAGCCCTATATTTATCCACAAAATACGAGCAGCTATCTCTATATACTCACAAAATTCCCTTACTTGGAAATCACGTCGAATGATTTCCTCTTCTTTAGAGCTGCCCATTTGTGCAGTTCAATCCGCCTCCAATAAAATCTCTAGGACTACACGAAATCATATATCACATCAATTTGGTCTAATATAACACAACTCTTGCGTTTACTATAGTTGATTCGACCTATAGTTTTCATTAACACTTATGAGGCCTCATTTTCCTCTTAAGTCCATTTTGATCGCTTTATTAATTTCTCGAGAGTATATTAAACTCTTGTAGGCCTATTAATTCCCACTAAATCGATATTAAGCTCATAGTGCCTCTAGTTCACCATTTACCTCACTATGGCATTTTGTAGAACACCTCATATACTTGTTCACTTAACATGGCCAATCTAACAATGTAGCTTCATTCTATCAACTCAAAGTCATACACATCATCTTACTAACACTTTAATTCATCCATTCATAATCAACTTAACCATATCACACTTTCTTACACTAGACTCATTCTAGGTCATACTTGTTCCATTACATTCTAGGTAGTTTTAATCATTAATACATACACCAATCAACTCACAATCAATAACTAGATAAATGTACTTGGGTTGGTGTATTAGAAACTCACCTAGCTTGATTTTCTTCTTGCTTCAATGAGAACACACCTTTGCTCCTTCAATCCAACCAATGAAGTATTGATTCCAAGTTATGTTATTCTTCGCTTTATAGTGAACAACTTTACTCTAATAGATTTTTCTTAAATCTTTGTGGAAATGGGATAGTTTTATAGAGAGAAAGCTATGTTTATGATTGAAAATGGAAGAATGAACTTGTTTTTCGTGAAAATACAGATCCAGCTACTCTACTTTTATAGAAATGGCACTAGGAGATCGATCTGCATAGGGTGGAGATCGATCTGGCCTTACTTAAATCCTTCAATTTTTTGGCATTTAGCAGGCAGAGGATCGATCTGTTGGATACATGAGATCGATCTGCCATGCTGTATGAGATCAATCTGCACAATGGAATATGATCGATTTGTTTCAGGCCGAGAGTTTAGGAGATCGATCTGGCCATTAAGAGGAGATCGATCTTGTCTAACCCGAGACCAATGGAGATCGATCTGCTTGAGTGAGGGATCGATCTCTCTCTTACAGAATGATTCGCATTGTGTTTTCCAGGCCATAAGATCGATCTCTCCTTGCATGGAATCGATCTGGCCTTCATCCTGCACCTTTTTTTTTGCACAATTTCCCAGTTAAACTCTTACTCAATGATTTCAACACTCATTTATTAATGCACTCATATTTAGAACTTAAAAATGTTCATTTCTTGTAATTCATATGTAATGTAACTTGTCTATACATCTAATTATCATATACATTACATATAAATTTACGGGTCTTATAGAATCGATAGACTTGAAGAGTTTAATAGATTCTTGAGAAATAAATAGAGCAATAAAAATGGATTTAAGTGAAAGTAAGGCCCAATAAGCGTTAATGAACCCAATAAGTCGAATTGACTATAGTAAACACAATATTGGGTTAAATTGATGTGATAAGTAATATTGTGCATCTCTAGAGATTACATTGGAACGAATCGGACTGCACGATCGAGCAGCTTTAAAGAAGTGGAATCACTCGACGTGATTCCAAGTAAGGGAATTTTGTGAGTATCTAGAGGTAGCTGCATGTATTTTGAGGGTATTTATAAGGCTTTGTAATTGCTTGGTTATCTAGAAAAGAAGTAATGATTTGTATGAACAATTTCAGATATAGATGATTTTAGTTTTGGAAGTGAATCTTACAAAAAGGGTAGTAAAGGTAATAGTTGCATAAATCAGACGTTTTGATATTTTTACGAAATATATTGCTTTGGTTTAAAGAAATTTACGTATAGGCTAGCTATTAACTTCATAATTTCATGAAATAGCATGAGTTGGGTGCTGTGGTTTTAAACATGTTTTGTTGAAATAGAGCCATCTATCATATTTATATGAGTTAAATCGTGTTGGAGCCTAGTTCACACCATGTTTTGAGTTATGATGTTTTACAAACCATACTGGAGCTTTTCCTTATATGTGAGTGTCCATTGATTTTCTTATGCATATAACCGTACTGGAGCTATGCTCGTACATGATTTTCTCATTATTTATTATGCATAAAGCCATACAAGAGTGTTGCTCGTACAAGGGTATTTACTGATGATGCATGAAATCGTGCTAGAGCTTTGCTCACATTGGGCTTTTCACACTGTGATATGTAATGAGTCGTGTTGAATACCTCATGTAGACTTTGTGTCACACGGATGAGATGGTCGTACGAGCCATCCTGGATGCCTCGTGTAAACTGCTAGTCACACGGATGAGATGCTTATATGTGCACTTGAGATTGAGTAGGTTATACATGGCATGGGGTAAATAAGACCTACGACAGATACCTCCAACCATGCTATGAGTCCACGGAGTATGTTATACCGTGTATATCACATAGAGTAGCTATACTGTGTGGTTGTGATGTTGATTTAAAAGTCTGAAGTAGGATTAACCCACCTCCGTTCCAGCATGATGCCCCGCACATCGGGATCCGTGTGGTCTGGAAAGATAGTGACATAGTTGGCCAATCGAGTCCTCGATTATATAGTGACCACTTGTCTCACATGATATCACATGGTTTGATATACTGAACATGATTTGTGTTGTCCAGTGTAGACCTGAGGGAGGGGTCTAACCTTGTGGGATGTTTTTAAAAGGATGACTATGATGCATTTTACTAAGTTTTGATTTGATGTTAAACCTCGAGGAATAGTTTTTATGATGAGCATGAGAAGTTTTACATGATGGTTTTCCATGTTTACATGCCTATTTTCATGTTTTTCAGTACGTGATATATGTATATACATGTGGCATAGTTTTAATATCTCCTCATGCTCTAGATATTAATGATATTTATGCCATGACATTATAAGCATGTAGATAGTGTAGTTATCTATCATGCTTGCATTATTGCCTTACTGAGCATGTGGTTGCTCATCCCTATCATTTTCCCCCTTCTACAGAGCGCACATAGTAATCTAGTGAAGGATTGAGGAGTTGTATCTGGATATCCGCTGCTCTCCATCACTAAGAGGTATACACACATGAACTCTTTTTGGATCTAAACATGTAATAGCACAGTAATCATTTTGAATTTTAATATAGGGGATGTAAGTGCCAACAAACATGTATAAGTATAGAACTTAAACTTTTAGATGTATGTGTTTGCTCTTAATTAATTGAAAGATGAATGGAAATTGATGATAAATATTGACTCATAGCCCAACTATTATTGGTGAGAGTTGTTCACGACCGGGAAAGAAATGAAAAAGTGAAAAAATTTTATGGTGATTTTTGGATGAAAATGATGAAAAAGGGTTATGACATCTAGTTTCAGCCATGTTAGGGTTGATAGAGTAATTCTTGTTTTCATGCCCTAAGCTCAACAAATGTGAGTTGTTCGATAATTTAGTGATGATATATAGTTTTAAATTGATGTAAAACATAATGTACTGTACATGGAAACAATTGACCATGGTGAAGGGAATAGATGAAATGATGTGATTTTGTATTAATTCTCATCTATGTTAGTGTTTTCATAATATTAAGTTGAATGGTGAATTTGGCTGAAGAGAGAACCTTAAGAGGAAGATTTTTATAACTTAAGCCTAAATGTGATCTAAGGGTTAATGGATAAATGATGATGTGTTGAATGAACTAGTAACATATAGAAGCCTGTTAGTGTGTGTTGAAATTATTTCAATGAAGAAAATGCATAACGATACTTTAGAGAACCCTACAGTTTAGTATGAGTACTAAGATAAGAGTTATCAATTGTGACTCGATTGAATTACTAACATGTGTGTGACATTGTTCTAAATGTTTTATTGTGTTTAAATTGTAAAGGAAGCACCCAAGGTGACCACTCTCATATTTGGTTAAGCTTGTGAAGGATTGACAATTGCCAAGCAATTGTGTTAGCATGTATATAAGGTTTGTTAGTATCATTTTGCTAGATGATATTACTAAGTGAGTTGTTTATTATGGATATGTATAAGTAAGATGGAATTGTAATATGAGAGCCCTAGATTTCAGTTCTTCCTTTTCTAATTAATTTGATGAATTAATATGATATTTTATTTAGATGATTTCAGGGCTGAGCCTATAGCTATGTGTAGCAAGGAATTAGGTTCGAGATGGTTAAGTGACCCGAAATATTCTCTCATGTATGACTATGTATTAAACATCATTTTATACAAGTATTGACTAAGGAAGGATGCTATAATAATTGCATTTGGATGAATATAAATGAATGTTTAAGGGTATAAATTATAAGAATAAGAAATAATAAAGTTAATTAAGTTAACAAGGTAGGAGTTTGAGAGATACCTTAAGGAATGGTGTTTAAGTATACAAAATGCTAACTTGATGCTAGCCAAGGAATGGTCATCTTAATGTACATTGAACCTACAAGGTTCTAAGAATTATTAAGGAAGAAAAATAAGATGATTAAGTAAGATTAAGGGTTGGATTAAAGCTTGCATATCAGCCAAGCATTTTGGAAGCATGCTTGGAGTTTAGGTGCATAAACATGGCCAAAATGAAGATCAAAGCAATCTAATTTTTAACCAAGAAACATATATGATGTGACCAAGTCAATTAAGAGATGAAATGAATTTTTAAAGTGATTAAAGAAGGTTTATAAAGTAGCCAAAATAAATTTGCAAAGAAAGGGACTAAAATTATGATGTTCATGTGTATTATGCAAAGAAATACACTTAAATGTATGGAAATTATCCATATTAAAATTTAGGGTTAAGTTAGCCTTAAATTAGACTTAAAATGGGAAAAGTTTGCTCAGAAAATATGGCCAAAAACTAATTGCAAGAATATGAAAAAAATTAATCAAAACAGCATACAACTAACCTACCCCTGCTAGAAGCTGACTAGACATTACCATATGATTGAAGGGGCTAGTTTCAGTTCAAATCATGATCTAATATGACCATGGACTTCCATTGTTCATTACATTATGTTTATACATTATTTTGGGCCAATGTCCCCCATTCATATTAGCCAAAACTGAAAGGAAGCAACCTAAAAACAGAAACTCCTTTGGCCTGATGTGTCTTATAACATATCCTCTTCTTGATTTTTTCATCACCAAAACTATATTGTTTGACTTGGGTCTTTGAGACATATTGCATCCTTATCAGAGTACTACAACATATATTTTTGGTGAGATTGAAGAAGCTATCTTGAAGGTATTTTCTGGCGTAGAAGAACAAGGCACAAAAATTGCCCTACACCTAAGTAAGCCAAGTTTTGAGGTTTTGTTTCTATGGTACCCTTGCTTAATAATTGTGAGGTTTTAAGCTTGATTTATGGTGTTAAATTATAGCTATAATCTTAAGGAAAAGAGGTGTTCAAGCTGATCCAAAGATAAGACAATGGTAAGGGACTTTGATCACTCATTTTTTTATGTTAACTTGCTTGATTTTGGCATGCTTTGATGTATGTTTGAGATGTTGTAAAATGGCAAGCTAGGATGAGCATCTAAGGTTTTGGCCAAGAGAGATTTTTGGGGTTAGAGTGTATGAAGTTTGGGGTTTAGTATATTGAATTAATTATAAGAATTATATGAGTAAATTGATGATGATTTGGTGCTGACATGGAGTAAAAACCATGAAATGTCTTATTTTAGGGTTTTCGGCCATCATTGGATTTTTGGGTTAGTGACTTTATTTAGGTTATGAAAGAGTATTAAAGTAAGTAAGACTAAGTTAAGATGAATTTTGTAGTTAAAGGTTAAAAAGAAAGATTATAGGGCTAAGTGGGTAATAAAAACTCAAGTGAAAAATGTAAGAAGACTTTGAGCATGTTTATGGAATTTTAACAATAATAAGGGTTTAATTTAGTTAAATTAAATGAATTTTGAAGTTAAGGATGAATTATGATGAAGATTAAGGATTATAGGCCAATCGATAAAGTTGAGAAATTAAAGAAATAAAGTATGGAAATTAAACTATATAAGCATTATTTTAAGGAAAAAAGAATAAGTTATGAAAAATATATTTGAAAAAAGTAATATAATTTCAAATAAGAAAAAGAAATAAATTAGTATTGAATTTATTAAGTATGTTTAATGTGAGATTAAGGATGAAAAAAGTAATTAAGAATTTTTATTCTACAAATCAGATAAGACAAACCGGAGATGAGTGACGGAGCAGGCTACATACATATAGTCTAAAGTAGTCCCAGAGGTCGAATTGTAACGACCCTTTTTACCACACATTTGGTTGGGCTATGAGTCGATAACAGATCAAAATCCATAAATTCGCCTATATAATTTAATTTTCTTAGTAACAATTTAAAACAAAAACAATGATAATGATTTCCATTAAATCAGCACATTTGTTCATATACAAAATAATTTTGTTCACATTCCCTAGACGTAGCTCGTATACATTACTGTACTTACAAAAAGATTTTAGATATGAAACACTTATCCATATTGGGTATACCTTTAGCGCAGATGAATGCTTGCGGATGTGTGGCTGTGTAAAATATTTCAACTTAGAAAGTCGATCTTGCTAGTAATGTGAATCTATGGAGGAGAGTAAGAGGTGAGTTTAACATGCTCAGTAAGAAAAACCCCATAATACGTAGATAAATACACTACCTAAAATATATATGTGTTTGCCAAAATCAAAAAAATTTCACAAAGTATACAGATAATTTGGCAAATTCACAGCTACCAAAGTCAGAAAATGAGAAAAAGAATTAGTATTAGTAGTGTAATTAGTTTACTATGGTAAATACAGAAATCCTAGAACTTTTAATAGCAGAGTAACCATTTTCCAGATAACACAATCAATATAGATAATTCAGAAAAAAAAAATCAAATAGATGAGACAAAGCAGTACATGCTATATCAGATATCAGAATGACTATTGGTCAATGTCAGTGACTCTGGGCAATCACTGATCTGGTGTGCTGGTGTGAGATCTGAGAATTTTAGACATATTTTAATTATGTAATATGAACTTGAAGTGTAATTTATTGAGCTAAGTGAAATGTATATGTGATAAATGAGAAATAATCCAAGTAGTAAACTGTGGAAATTATATTTGGAGATTTACATGTTAAGTGTTTAACCTAAGTGTGAAACTATGAGGTCAGATCGATCTTAGAGAAGGAGAGATCGATCTGGTGAGTTAAAAATGACAAGGAGGAAAGTAAGTGAGCAGATCGATCTCCAATGGAAGAGGATTGATCTCCTTATGATTCTGTTTGAGAGAAGATCGATCTCATGAGGAAGGGATCGATCTCCAAATGTTTCTGTTTGGGAGAAGATTGATCTCTTCAAGGAGTAGATCGATCTCATGAAGCATTCTGTAAACTAGAGATCGATCTCATAAATGGAGTAGATCGATCTCATGTATCCATTAAGAGATCGATCTCACCCCTCGACAGATTGATCTCCTAGGCATAAAATTGCCTAAAATCATCTCCAAATTCAAATGCAGATCGATCTTATTAAGAGCCAGATCGATCTTCTACCCTCCGTCTATTTTAGGAACCCCTGTTTTCTCTTGCAATTCCATTTTCTCTCTCTTTAAAACCTCATTTTTCACCCGAGCCCTAGCTTTCTCACTCATCCAAAGCACCCATTTTTGTCCAAATCAGAGGCTGTGGCAAGAAGGAAAGTTGTTCCTCATCAAAGGGAGAACAACATACTTGGAAATTGGAAGACGGATTGAATCGAGGCAAGAGATAAGCTCTCCACAAGTTTTGGGTAATTTCTAAACCTCGATCTCGAGTATTTGAGATGATTTTAGTGATAATGGTTGTAGGCATTGTGTTAAAATAGCTGAAAAATGATTAGGGATTGATGAAATTACTATGTAGTTGGAGTGATGATGATATTTAGCAATTTTGGTAATTTTGGGAATTTTGAGTTATAAATGGAAATTTAGACAATGTGGTGAATTAGCATAGATATTGTGGCATGGGAAGTGTAGGATGTTGAGATGTTGTGAATCAGATTATGGATTGTGATAAAGTTATGAGAATTGAGAGATTTGAGGTGTTATGAGCATTTATGCTCGACTTTGAGAATTGAGGTTACTATGATGATGAGTATTGATGTTTTAACATCGTTTGGACAGCTCGGGAGTTCCAGAGTGGAATGCGAGACTAGTCTGTGACAAGGGGGAAACGATTGCACTATACGAGGTGCAAAGAGGTAAGGGAAACTAAACCATTTATGTATGTGATTTGTGAACTATTATAGCATGATTTGCGATTTATAAAACAAGCATGTTTGATGTGTTGTGTTTTGATGAGAATGCACACGATTTTTATAGTTGGTTGGAGCCTAATGTTTTTATGAGTTTATAATATACGTGTGAAACCGCTTTATAAACCGTTGAGTTTGTGTGAGAAATGAATTGGGCTCTACGTTAAGGCAATATTAAGATTTGAGAAATGTGTGCGTGTTTTGCTCGCTGGAACTCAGTTTTAATATGTTTTGTGTTGAGTACAAAACGGTTTTAAATGAGTTTTATGAGAGAAAAACCACTATGAGTTCTACGTGAAGGCAAACCAGTTTTATATGATAATGGCTATTGATAAAGACTTAGGTGTGTAATTTTGAGTACACACCGGGCATTGCTCTGGTAGCATGTAAGTCCGATTCTTCTCCGTTCTGGTAATGTGAGATCCCCTATTCTGTGGCTGTGCTACGTATATTTGGTGGCTGTGCTACGTGAGATCCCCTATTATGTGGCTGTGCCACGTATATTTGGTGGCTGTGCCACGTGAGATCCCCTATTCTGTGCCTGTGCCACATATATTTGGTGGCTGTGCCACGTGAGATATCCTATTCTGTGGCTGTGCCATGTATATTTGGTGGCTGTGCCACGTGAGATCCCCTATTCTGTGGTTGTGCCAAGTGTATTTGGTTGCTTTGCCACGAGTGAATCTAAATCTGTGGCTATGCCACGTACAAATTTAAATCAGTGGCTATGCCACATGTGTTTGGTGGCTACGCCACGTGCATTATTATTACAGTGATTTTATCACATTTATTGAGAAAGTAATTATCGCATTGTTTTCACATGCTTGTTACTGCTCTATACTGAGCCTTTTACTTCATGTTTCCACATGGTTTTGAGATATGAGAATGTTGTTTTGAGAACTTTCATGCTATGGTTCTCAAATAAGTATACTGAGTTTCACATACAAATAAATATTTTATGATGTGCATTATGGTTTATATAATGAGTCCCTTACCCCCTTACTGAGCGATTTAGAAGCTCACCCTGTTTTCTTTCCCCCCAGATTTCTTCAAGTGAAAAAGGTTTCCCTGCGACGTACTTAGTAGTGGCTAGTGGAGGACTTAAGCTCCAGGCCATATATTATGTTTTGAGGTATGATTTATCTTTTCATGTATGCAGACAATTATTGTAATTATAGACACTTGATGTATAACCTTGTATGTGATGTATTAGGATTAATTAACTTAATATTGAGTAATGTATATGATATGATATAAACTATCTAATGATGAGATCCTAAGGTATGATATGCATGATGATGTATGACACTGCACAAGAATGCACCTTTAATTATGATTTGATGAGTAAAAAGTTTTAAATTTGCCCTATTTTCTGTGTTTTCGGGGCATCACAGAGTTTTCTTGGTATCAGAGCTTAGGGTGTCTAGTACTGTCAGTGTCGGTTAAGTGAAATAGAATACATCCCAAGTGTCTATAATAGTCTGGTCATGAACTGAATTTTAGAATTGAGATTTCAATCGATTTTGATATGTACGCGCAGGAGACGAGTTGAGATACAGAATGAGTGGATGACGAGGTCGTTTAAGGAGGCAGGCAGAGTCCTTTCTGCCACATGCCCCACAACTAGAGAGTCCTAACTCTGAATTTAATCGGATTGAGATCGATGTGAGGTAAGGTTTTGAGCAGATGGCAGCGCTATTCGCACAACACTTTGGAGTTAATGCCTCGAGTACTACTCCTACACCACTAGAAGGACCTCCCGTACCCGTAGTATAGATGGACCTAGTGCCTCCTATCACTCAGCCTGATGATAGAAGTGTGGTCCGACTAAAGGATTTTCTAAAGATGAATCCACCCGTATTTAGGGGAAAGAAGGATCCTACAAATGCTGAGGAGTGGCTGACGGAGTTGAGAATTATATTTGATTATCTGGGGTGCACCAATGCTGAGAGGGTCAGTATGAGTATCTATATGTTGAAGGGGAGAGCTAGAGATTGGTGGGGTACCACCTAGGGTATTTTGATGTCCCGCCAGGATGTGATTGGTTGGGAAGAGTTTCAGACAGCCTTTAGGACCCAATATGTACCACGAGCCGCCCAGAGAAAGAAACAGGCCAAGTTTATGAGTTTGGTACAGGGTGATATGTCTGTTGATGACTATGAGGGCCAATTCACCGCGCTATTGAGATATGACCCAGAGACCTTCAAGAATGAAAAGCTCCGCACAGAGAAGTTTGTGTATGGATTGAAGCCCATCATCAGAGATAGATTGATAGGGCTATGTATTACTGAGTTTGGAGATGCTCTGAGACAAGAACAAGAGGTTGAGAGAGGAATTGAAATGGTACAATCCCAAAACAAGCTCAGAGCGGTGAATAGAACTAAGGGCAAGAGGCCAACGATTTTCCAAAGAGATGCTCGTAGAGGTTCCTTCAGAAGAGGAAGGATTGAGGTGCAGAAGGGTAGATTAGAGAGACCCAGAGGTTACCCTATGTGAGATCTAAGAATTTTAGACATATTTTAATTATGTAATATGAACTTGAAGTGTAATTTATTGAGCTAAGTGAAATGTATATGTGATAAATGAGAAATAATCCAAGTAGTGAATTGTGGAAATTATATTTGGAGATTTATGTGTAAGTGCTTAACCAAGTGGGAAACTATGAGGTCAGATCGATCTTAGAGAAGAAAGATCGATCTGGTAAACTAAAATTGACAAGGAAGGAGGAAAGTAAGTGAGCAGATCGATCTCTAATGGAAGAGGATCGATCTCCTTATGATTCTGTTTGAGAGAAGATCAATCTCATGAGGAAGGAATCGATCTCCAAATGTTTTTGTTTGGGAGAAGATCGATCTCCTCAAGGAGCAAATCGATCTCAAGTAGCCATTAAGGGATCGATCTCATCCCTCGACAGATCGATCTCCTAGGCATAAAATTGCCTAAAAATCACCCCCAAATTCAAATGTAGATCGATCTCATCAAGAGCCAGATCGATCTCCTACCCTCTGTCTATATAAGGAACCCCTGCTTTCTCCTGCAATTTTATTTTCTCTCTCTTAAAACCCCATTTCCACCCGAGCCCTAACTTTCTCACTCATCCAAAGCACCCATTTCCATCTGAATCAGAGGTTGTGGCAAGAAGGAAAGTTGTTCCTCATCAAAGGGAGAACAACATACCCGAAAATCGAAAGACGGATTGAATCAAGGCAAGAGATAAGCTCTCCACAAGTTTTGGGTAATTTCTAAACATCGATCTTGATAGTTGAAATGATTTTGGTGATAAGGGTTATTGGCATTGTGTTAAAATAGCTGGAAAATGATTAGGGATTGATGAAATTACAATGTCGTTGGAGTGATGATGATATTTAGCAACTTTGGTAATTTTAGGAATTTTGAGCTAGAAATGGAGATTTAGACAATGTGGTGAATTAGCATAGATGTTGTGGCATGGGAAATGTAGAATGTTTAGGTGTTGTGAGCGAGATTGTGGTTTGTGATAGAGTTATGAGAATTGAGAAATTTGAGGTGTTATGAGCAATTATGCTCGATTTTGAGAATTGAGGTTACTGTGATGATGAGTATTGATGTTTTAACATTGTTTGGACAGCTCGGGAGTTCCAAAGTGGAATACGAGGCTAGTCCGTGATACGAGGGAAACGATTGCACTATACGAGGTGCAGAGAGGGAAGGGAAAACTAAACCATTGGTGTCTGTGTTTTGATGAATTGTTTGTAGCATGAACCATGATTTGAGAATACAAGCATGTTTAGTGTTGTGTTGTGATATAATTGCACACGATTTTTATAGTTGGCTGGAGCCTATTATTTTATGAGTTTATAAGCTGAGTGTGAAATTGCTTTATAAACCATTGAGTTTGCGTGAAAAGTAAATTGGGCTCTACGTTAAGGCAATATTGAGATTTGAGAAAATGTGTGCATGTATTACCGGTTGGAACTCGGTTTTAATATGTTTTGTGTTGAGTACGCAAATGTGTTAAATGAGTTTTATGAGAGAAAACCATTATGAATTCTACGTGAAGGCATAACGTTTTATAAGATAATGTCTAATGATTGAGACTTAGGCGTGTCATGTTGAATACACATCAGGCTTTGCTCTGGTAGCATGTAAGATCGATATAGTGGGACGCCTGGGAACCGACCCAGGGACCACAAGCCTTGTTCTGGTAACATGTAAGTCCGATTATTCCTCCGCTTTGGTAGCGTTGGGAGGCCTTGCTCTGGTAGCATGTAAGTCCGATATTCCTCCGTTTTGGTAACGTGAGATAACCCCCGTTCTGGTAACGCTGGGTGGCCTTACTTTGGTAGCATGTAAGATCAAGAGAGTGGGCCGCCTGGGAATCGATCCAGGGACCACATGATAGTGTGCATGAGGCGAGGCATTACTCTTGTAGCATGTAAGGCCGAGCCTTGTTCTGGTAACTTATAAGTCCAATATACCATGCATACGACCATATTGTCAACGTTCCTTCTTATGAGGATGCCTGGGATGCACACCCAGAGGAGATTATATATATATTTGATGTGCCATGACGAGTTTTAATTGAGTTTTATTACCTAGTCTCGTTTTACACATGAGTTGTGTTTTGTGACTTTGTCACGTGCTATTTACTAAGGTGATTTTTATCACATATTTTGAGAAAAGCCATTATCGCATATATTTACACATGCTTGTGAATGCTCTATATTGAGCCTTTTTAACTTCATGTTTTCACATGATTTGTGAGCTATGTGATGATCATGTTTTCGAGAACTTTCATGCTACGATTTCAAATGAGTATACTGAGTTTCATATACAAATACGTACTTGTGATGTGTGATATGGTTTATATAACTGAGTTCCCTTACCCCCTTTATTGAGCGATTTAGAAGCTCACCCTGTTTTCTCTTCCCCCAGATTTCTTTAAGTGAAGTGAGTTCCCTGCGACGTACGGGTTAGAAGCTAGTGGAGGACTTGAGCTCCAGGCCGTATTTTATGTATTGAGGTATATATTTAATATTCATGTATCCAGACTAGAGTTATATTTACAGACACTTATTGTACAATGGTGTACAGGATGTATTAGGATTAATTAACTTGGAATTGAGTAATGTATATGATACGATATATACTATCTTCTGATCAGATCCTGAGGCATGATAAGCATGATGATGTATGACACTACACAGGAATGCACCCTTAATTGTTAATTGATGAGTAAAAAGTTTAAAATTAGCCCTAATTTTTACGTTTCTAGGGCGTCATAGAGTTTTCTTGGTATCAGAGCTTAGGGTGTCTAGTACTGTCAGTGTTAGTTAAGTGAAGTAGAATACATCCTAAGCGTCTGTAAAAGTCTGGTCATGAACTGAATTTGAGGATTGAGATTTCAATCTATTTTGATATGTACGCGCAGGAGACGAGTTGAGCTAGAGAATGAGTAAATGACGAGGTCTTTCGAGGAGGCAGGCAGAGTCCCCTCCGCCACCTGCCTCACAACCAGAGAGTCCTAACTCTTGATTTAATCGGATTGAAACCGATGTGAGGCAAGGTTTTGAGCAGATGACAGCGCTATTCGTGCAACACTTTAGAGTTAATGCCTCAGGTACTACTCCTATACCACTACCAGGACCTCCCGTACCCCCAGTATAGATGGATATAGTGCCTCCCATCACTCAGCTTGATGACAAATGTATGGTCCGACTGAAGGACTTTTTGAAAATGAATCCACTCCCATTTAAGGGAAAGAAGGATCCTACAAAGGCTGAGGAGTGGTTGACGGAGTTGAGAGTTATATTTGACTATCTAGGGTGCACAGATGCGGAGAGGGTCAGTATGAGTGCCTATA
Organism: Firmiana major; assembly: GCA_033439115.1. Taxonomy (NCBI): domain Eukaryota; kingdom Viridiplantae; phylum Streptophyta; class Magnoliopsida; order Malvales; family Malvaceae; genus Firmiana; species Firmiana major. Next base: position 22,571,971 of record CM065910.1, read on the forward strand.
TGTTGAAAGGGAGAGCTCGAGATTGGTAGGGTACTACCCAGGGTATTCTGATGTCCCACCAAAATGTGATTGGTCAGGAAGAGTTCCAGATAGCCTTTAGAGCCCAATATGTACCACGAGCTGCCTAGAGAAGAAGGCAAGCTGAGTTTTTGAGTTTGGTACAGGGCGACATGTCTTTTGGTGATTACGAGAGCCGATTTACCGCTCTGCTGAGATATGATCAAGAGACTTTCAAGAATGAAGAGCTCCGTACCGAGAGATTTGTGTATGGATTGAAGCCCATCATCAGAGATCGATTGATTGGGCTGTGTATTACTGAGTTTGGAGATGCTCTGAGACGAGCACAAGAGATTGAGAGGGGAATTGAAATTGTACAGTCCCAAAATGAGTTCAGAGCAGTGACTAGGGGCAAGGGCAAGAGGCCAGCGATGTCTCAAGCAGATGTTCGAAGAGGTTCCTTTAGGAGAGGAAGGATTGAGGTACAGAAAGGCCGATTGGAGAGACCCAGAGCTTATCCTATTATCAAGGAGACCCCTCAATCTGGCAGGCCTGAGATAAGAGTTTGTAGAGACTGTGGCCAATCGCATGAGGGAAGTTGTACTGGGTCGATCCGTAGATGTTTTAGATGTGGTGACATGGGTCACAGAGTGATGGACTGTCCTCAACCTCAGATACCACATGCTCCGGAGCCTACTAGACAGCAGCCTCAGAGAGTGAATCCCCAGAGACGAGCCATGGTTACAGAGAAAGGAAAGAAGCTCGTCACACAGGGACATGTGTTTGGCCTAGATAAGGAAACAGTAGACACTTCAGTAGAAACTATAAGCGGTGCACTCTCTGTCTGTAATCATGAGGCTCATGTGTTGATTGATTCAGGGTCCACGCATTTGTTTATTTCAGAGCATTTTGCATGTAGTTTAAATTTGAAGTTTGAACCTCTAGAGTATATACTACATGTAAATACCCCGATGCATGAATCCCAAAGAACTGATTTAATTTATAGAGAATGTGTAATAAAGGTGGGAGATAGAGTGATGATAGCAGATCTAATCATGTTAATATGCATGGGTTTGATGTAATTTTAGGAATAGACTGGTTGGCAACCAATCGAGTGAGTTTAGACTGCTACACTAAGATTGTAACTTTCTCCCTACCTGAACCTTACAGTGTACGTTTGAAATATTGAGTAAATAGATGTATGGAATTTTGTAAGCAATTTGAGAATTTTAATATTATTTTTGAGAGTATTAAATATGGTTATTCATGTGAAGGTTATGAAACACTCATCTCAGACGATGAGCGGAAACATCCGAGGATTGAGGATATACTTGTGGTTTACGAATTTTTAGATGTTTTCCCAGATGAGTTGCCAAGTTTGCCACCAGAGAGAGAGCTGGAGTTTACCATTGATTTGGTACCGGATACTCAGCCTATCTCTAGACCTCCATACAGGATGGCACTAGTGGAACTTGAGGAATTGAAGAAACAACTACAGGAGTTATTGGATCAAGGGTTTATTAGACCCAGTGTTTCACCGTGGGGAGTACCAGTCTTATTTGTTAAGAAGAAAGATGGTAGTCTCAGATTATGCGTAGACTACCGATTATTAAATAAAGCCACGGTGAAGAATAAATACCTACTGCCTAGGATTGATGATCTACTTGATCAGCTGAGAGGGGCCTCAGTCTTTTCTAAGATTGATTTGAGATCAGGCTAGCACCAATTGAGGATCAAGGAAGAAGATATTCCAAAGACGGCCTTCAGGACGAGGTATGGCCATTATGAATTTCTGGTGATGTCCTTTGGATTAACGAATGCCCCTGCAGCATTTATAAGATTAATGAACGAGGTGTTTAGAGACTATCTACATAAATTTGTGATAGTCTTTATTAATGATATCCTGGTATACTCTCGGTCATATGAGGAACATGCACACATTTGTGGTTAGTACTTCAGATACTTCGAGATGAGCAATTATATGGAAAGCTTAGTAAGTTTGAGTTTTGGCTGGATCGATAGCTTTCCTTGGTCATATAGCCTCAGAGGAAGGAGTATCAGTGGATCCAAGTAAAGTAGAGGCTGTGCTTAACTAGGAAAGATCGAGGATAGTTACAGAGGTACGAAGCTTCCTTAGTTTAGCAAGGTATTACAGAAGGTTTGTGGAAGGATTTTCCAGGATTGCCGCTCCTTTGACTAAGCTCACGCGCAAGGAGACTTCGTTCATATGGACTGATCAGTATGAGCTCAGTTTTCAGGAGTTAAAAAAGAGAATAACAGCGGCAGCTATGTTAACTACTCTTGAGGGATCAGGAGGATTTTTGGTGTATAATGATGCATCTCATCAAGGATTGGGGTGTGTGCTCATGCAGCATGGAAGAGTGGTCGCATATGGATCGTGACAGTTGAAAGACCATGAGCAAAATTACCCCACGCATGATATGGAGTTAGCCGCTGTGGTATTTGCCTTGAAGATCTGGCGACACTACTTATATGGGGAAAGATTCCAGATCTTCACTGATCACAAGAGTTTGAGATATCTCTTTGATCAGAAAGAGTTAAACATGAGACAAAGGAGATGGATGGAACTCCTTAAGGATTATGATTGCGAGATTCTATACCATCTGGGTAAGGCGAACATAGTTACTGATGCCTTGAGCAGGAAGAGTATGATATCTGCTATGATGATCAGGGAATGGGATTTACTGGAGCAGTTCGTCGAACTTCGGATCAGAGTTAAAGAGGTAGAGACTGAATTTTTGGCTAGCTTGTGGATAGAGCCCAAGATCATGGATCAGATTAAAACTGGGCAGCGCAGTGATCAGAGGTTGATAGATATGGTTAGCCAAGCTGAACAGACTTTGCAGTCGGATCTCACAGTTAGTGAGGATGGATTGTTGAGATGCAGAAGACGAATTTGTGTACCGAACAATGATACCCTAAAGAGACAGATACTGAGAGAATCCCACTGCTCGCGACACACCATGCACCCAGGGAGCACTAAGATGTATCGAGACTTGAGGAAGGTGTACTGGTGGAGTGGTATGAAGCGAGACGTGACAGAGTATGTGGCCAGGTGTTTAGTATGCCAGCAAGTGAAAGCTAAGCATTGGAAGCCCGGAGGACTACTACAACCTTTACTTGTACCTATATGGAAATGGGAGCATGTCACCATGGATTTTATTATGGGTTTACCGAGGACCTAAAAAGGTCGTGATACGATATGGGTCATTGTGGATAGACTGACCAAGAGTGCCCACTTCCTTGCCATCAAGAGCATTGATACTGTGGATGCCTTAGCCGAGTTGTATGTCAGCGAGATAGTTAGATTACATGAGGCTCCAGCGAGCATTACTTCTGATAGAGATTCCCGGTTTACTTCCAAATTTTAGACCCAGTATTAAGAGTCCATAGGATCTCGATTGAGTTTCAGTACCGCCTATCATCCTCAGATAGATGGTCAGTCAAAGAAGACTATTCAGACCCTGGAGGATATGTTGAGGGCGTGTACGATGGATTTTAAGGGATCATGGGATGATCACCTGCCTCTAGCAGAGTTTGCGTACAATAACAACTACCATGCAAGTATTGGAATGACACCTTTTGAGGCTCTATATGGTAGGAGGTATAGATCCCCTGTAGCTTAGGAAGAAGTTGGTGACAGAAAGATAAATGCCCCCGAGCTTTATGAACAAGCTGTACAGAGTGTGAAACTCATATGTTAGAGGTTACGGGCTGCACAGAGTAGACAGAAAAGCTACGCAGATATACGTAGATGGCCACTCAAGTTTGATTTTAGTGATGCAGTATTTCTGAAAATATCACCGAGTAAGGGTATCATGCGATTTGGGAAGAAAGGGAAATTGAGTCCTCGATACGTAGGACCATTCGAGATTCTTGAGAGAGTGGGAGAGGTAGCCTACAAATTGGCATTACCCACACGGATGTCCAGAATACACAACGTCTTTCATGTGTCTATGTTGAGGAAGTACCACCCGGACCTTTCTCATGTCATAGAGTATAACGAGATGGACATACAAGAGGACATGAGCTTCATTGAGGAACCCGTCTGGATTCTCGATAGAAAGGAGAAGGTACTTAGAACTAAAAGCATCCCATTAGTGAAAGTTTTGTGGAAACATCACTCAATGGAAGAGGCAACGTGGGAACTAGAGAATCTCATGAAGGATAAATACCCCCATCTATTTGACTAGTTGAGTTGAATTTGGAGGACCAAATTCTTTTAAGGTGGGGAGGATGTGAGATCTAAGAATTTTAGACATTTTAATTATGTAATATGAACTTGAAGTGTAATTTATTGAGCTAAGTGAAATGTATTTGTGATGAATGAGAAATAATCTAAGTAGTGAATTGTGGAAATTATATTTGGAGATTTATGTGTAAGTGCTTAACCAAGTGGGAAACTATGAGGTCAGATCGATCTTAGAGAAGAAAGATTGATCTGGTAAGCTAAAAATGACAAGGAAGGAGGAAAGTAAGTGAGTAGATCGATCTACAATGGAAGAGGATCGATCTCCTTATGATTCTATTTGAGAGAAGATCGATCTCATGAGGAAGGAATCGATCTCAAAATATTTCTGTTTGGGAGAAGATCGATCTCCTCAAGGAGCAGATCGATCTCATGTAGCCATTAAGGGATCGATCTCACCTCTCGACAGATCGATCTCCTAGGCATAAAATTGCCCAAAAATCACCCCCAAATTCAAATGTAGATCGATCTCATCAAGAGCCAGATCGATCTCCTACCCTCCATCTATATAAGGAACCCCTACTTTCTCCTGCAATTTCATTTTCTTTGTTTAAAACCCCATTTCCACCCGAGCCCTAGCTTTCTCACTCATCCAAAGCATCCATTTCCGTCCGAATCAGAGGTTGTGGCAAGAAGGAAAGTTGTTCCTCATCAAAGGGAGAACAACATACATAGAAATTGAAAGACGGATTGAATCGAGGCAAGAGATAAGCTCTCCACAAGTTTTGGGTAATTTCTAAACCTCAATCTTGATAGTTGAAATGATTTTGGTGATAAGGGTTATTGGCATTATGTTGAAATAGCTGGAAAATGATTAGGGATTAATGAAATTACAATGTAGTTGGAGTGATGATGATATTTATCAACTTTGGTAATTTTGGGAATTTTGAGCTATAAATGGAGATTTAGACAATGTGGTGAATTAGCATAGATGTTGTGGCATGGGAAATGTAGAATGTTTAGGTGTTGTCAGCGAGATTGTGGTTTGTGATAGAGTTATAAGAATTGAGAAATTTGAGGTGTTATGAGCAATTATGCTCGATTTTGAGAATTGAGGTTGCTGTGATGATGAGTATTGATGTTTTAACATCGTTTGGACAGGTCGGGAGTTGCAAAGTGGAATGCGAGGCTAGTCCGTGATACGGAGGAAACGATTGCACTATACGAGGTGCAAAGAGGTAAGGGAAAACTAAACCATTAGTGTATGTGTTTTGATGAATTGTTTCTAGCATGAACCATGATTTAAGAATACAAGCATGTTTACTGTTATGTTGTGATATAATTGCACACGATTTTTATAGCCGGTTGGAGCCCATTATTTTCTGAGTTTATAAGCTGAGTGTGAAATTGCTTTATAAACCGTTGAGTTTGCGTCAAAAGTAAATTGGGCTCTACGTTAAGGCAATATTGAGATTTGAGAAAATGTGTGCTTGTTTTGCCAGTTAGAACTCAGTTTTAATATTTTTTGTGTTGAGTACGCAAATGTGTTAAATGAGTTTTATAAGAGAAAACCATTATGAGTTTTACGTGTAGGCATAACATTTTATAAGATAATGGCTAATGATTGAGACTTAGGTGTGTCATGTTGAATACACATAGGGCTTTGCTCTGGTAGCATGTAAGACCGATATAGTGGGACGCCTGGGAACCGACCCAGGGACCACAGGCCTTGTTTTGGTAACATGTAAGTCCGATTATTAATCCGCTTTGGTAGCGTTGGTAGGCCTTGCTCTGGTAGCATGTAAGTTCGATATTCCTCCATTTCGGTAACTTGAGATAACCCCCGTTCTGGTAACGCTGGGTGGCCTTGCTTTGGTAGCATGTAAGACCGAGAGAATGGGCCACCTGGAAACCGACCCAGGGACCACATGATAGTGTGCATGAGGCATGGCATTGCTCTGGTAGTATGTAAGGCTAGGCCTTGTTCTGGTAACATATAAGTCCAATATACCATGCATACGACCATATTGTCGACGTTTCCTCTTACGAGGATGCCTGGGATACGCACCCAGAGGAGATTATATATATATTTGATGTGCCATGACGAGTTTTACTTGAGTTTTATTGTCTAGTCTCATTTTACACATGAGTTGTGTTTTGTGACTTTGTCACGTGCTATTTACTGAGGTAATTTTTATCACATATTTTGAGAAAAGCCATTATCGCATATATTTACACATGCTTGTGAATGCTCTATATTGAGCCTTTTTAACTTCATGTTTTCACAGGATTTGTGAGCTATGAGATGATGTTTTCTAGAACTTTCATGCTACGATTTCAAATGAGTATACTGAGTTTCATATACAAATACGTACTTGTGATGTGTGATTTGGTTTATATAACTGAGTTCCCTTACCCCCTTTGTTGAGCGATTTAGAAGCTCACCCTGTTTTCTCTTCCCTCAGATTTCTTCAAGTGAAGTGAGTTCCCTGCGACGTACGGGTTAGAGGCTAGTGGAGGACTTGAGCTCCAGGCCATATTTTGTGTATTGAGGTATATATTTAATATTCATGTATCCAGACTAGAGTTATTTTTACAAACACTTATTGTACAATGGTGTACAGGATGTATTAGGATTAATTAACTTGGAATTGAGTAATGTATATGATACGATATATACTATCTTCTGATGAGATCCTGAGGCATGATAAGCATGATGATGTATGATACTGCACAGGAATGCACCCTTAATTCTTAATTGATGAGTAAAAAGTTTAAAATTAGCCCTAATTTTTGCATTTTCGGGATGTTACACCCTAACATTACGGAGACCCCTCGAGATGTCAGGCCTGAGTTAAGGGTTTGCAGAAATTGTGGTCGAGTGCATAAGGGAAGTTGTACTGGGTTGATCCATGGATGTTTTAGATGTGGAGACATGGGCCACATGGTGAAAGACAGCCCTCAACCTCAGAAACCACATGTTTCGGAGCCCACTAAACAACAGCCTCGAAAGAGTGAACCCCCAGAGATGGGCCACTGCTGCAGAGAAAGGGATGAAGCCTATTACATAGGAACGTGTGTTTGCCTTAGATAAGGAGACCGCAAACACTTCTGCAGAAACTATAAGAGGTACACTCTCTGTCTGTGATTATAAGGCTCTTGTGTTAATTGATCCAAGATCCACGCATTCGTTCATTTCTGAGCATTTTGCATGTAGATTAAACTTGAAATTTGAACCTCTAGAACATATACTACATGTAAATACCCCTATGCGTGAATCCCAGAGGACTGAGTTAATCTGTAGAGGATGTGAAATAAATGTAGGAGATAGAGTGATGTTAGCAGATCTAATCATATTGAATATACATGGGTTTGATGTAATTCTGGGGATAGATTGGTTGGCAACCAATCGAGTGAGTTTAGACTGCTACACTAAGATTGTAACTTTCTCCCTACCTGAACTTTACAGTGTATGTTTGAAATATTGAGTAAATATATGCATGAAATTTTGTAAACAATTTGAGAATTTTAATATTATTTTAGAGAGTATTAAATACGATTGTTCATGTAAAAGTTATGAAACACTCATCTCAGATGATGATCGAGAACATCCGAGGATTGAGGATATACCTGTGGTGTGTGAATTTTCAGATGTTTTCCCAGATGAGTTACCAGGTTTACCACCAGAGAGAGAGCTGAAGTTTACCATTGATTTGGCACTAGATACTCAGCCGATCTCTAAACCTCCCTACAGGATGGCATTAGTGGAACTTAAGGAATTGAAGAAACAACTGCAGGAGTTATTGGGTCAAGGGTTCATTAGACCCAGTGTTTCTCTATGGGGAGTACCGGTTTTATTTGTTAAGAAGAAAGATGGTAGTCTCAGATTATGCGTAGACTACCGGTTGTTGAATAAAACCACGATGAAGAATAAATACCCATTGCCCAGGATTGATGATCTGCTAGATCAGCTGAGAGGGGCCTCAGTCTTTTCTAAAATTGATTTAAGATCGGGCTATCACCAATTGAGGATCAAGGAAGAAGATATTCCGAAGACGGCCTTCAGGACGAGGTATAGCCATTATGAATTTCTAGTGATGTCCTTTGGATTAACGAACGCACCTGCAACCTTTATGAGATTAATGAACAAGGTGTTCAGAGACTATCTAGATAGATTTATGATAGTCTTTATTGATGATATCCTAGTATACTCTCTGTCGTATGAGGAACATGCACAACATTTGTGATTAGTACTTCAGATACTCCGAGATAAACAATTATATGGAAAGCTTAGTAAGTGTGAGTTTTGGCTGGATCAGATAGCTTTCCTGGGTTATATAGTCTCCAAGGAAGGAGTATCAGTGGATCCAAGTAAAATAGAGGCTGTGCTTAATTGGGAAAGCCCGAGGACAGTTACAAAGGTACGAAGCTTCCTTAGTTTGGTAGGGTATTACAGAAGATTTATGGAGGGATTTTCTAGAATTGCCGCTCCTTTGACTAAGCTCACGCGCAAGGAGACTCCATTTATATGGACTGATCAGTGTGAGCTCAATTTTCAGAAATTGAAGAGGAGATTGACAGCAGCACCTGTGTTAACTATCCCTGAGGGATTAGGAGGATTTTCAGTTTATAGTGATGTATCTCGTCAAGGATTGGGGTGTGTACTCATGCAGCACGGAAGGGTGGTCACATATGGATCGCGACTATTAAAAGACCATGAGCGAAATTACCCCACGCAAGATTTGGAGTTAGCCGCTGTGGTATTTGCCTTGAAGATCTGGCGACACTACTTATAAGGGGAAAGATTCCAGATCTTCACTGATCACAAGAGTTTGAGGTATCTCTTTGATCAGAAGGAGTTAAATATGACACAAAGGAGATGGATGGAACTCCTTAAGGATTATGACTACGAGATTCTATATCATCCGGGTAAGGCGAATGTAGTTGCTGATGCCCTAAACAGGAAGAGTATGATATCCGCTATGATGATCAGGGAATGGGATTTGTTAAAGCAGTTCGTTGAACTCCGGATCAAAGTTCAAAAGGTAGAGACTGGATTTTTGGCTAGCTTACAGATAGAGCCCAGGATCATGGATCAGATTAGAACTGGGCAGCGCAGTGATCAGAGATTAATAGATATGGTTAGACAAGCTGAACAGACTTCGCAGTCGAATCTCGCAATCAGTGAGGATGGATTATTGAGGTTCAGAGGACGGATTTGTGTACTGAACGATGATACTCTGAAAAGACAGATACTGAGAGAATCCCACTGCTCGCGATACACCATGCACTCAGGGAGTACTAAGATGTACCGAGATTTGAGAAAGGTGTACTGGTGGAGTGGTATGAAGTGAGACATGGCGGAATATGTGGCCAGATGTTTAGCATGCCAGCAAGTTGTCACGCTCCGAAAATGCGAAAAATAGGGCAAATTTAAAACTTTTTACTTATTAATTCACAATTAAGGGTGCATTCTTGTGCAGTGTCATACATCATCGTAGTTGTCATGCCTCAGGATCTCATCATAATATAGTGTATATTGTATCATATACATTACTCAATTCCAAGTTAATTAATCCTAATACATCCCATACAATGTTGTACATCAAGTGTCTGCAATTACAATAATTGTCTGGGTACATGAAAAGATAAAAGGTACCTTAAAATACAATATATATGGCCTGGAGCTCAAGTCCTCCACTAGCCACTACTCCGTACGTCGCAGGAAGATCCTTTTTCACTTGAAGAACTCTGGGGGGAAAGAAAACAGGGTGAGCTTTTAAATCGCTCAGTAAGGGGGGTAAGGGACTCATTTCATAAACCAAAATGCACATCACAAAATATTTTTTTGTATGTGAAACTCATTAATCTCATTTGGAAACCATAGCATGAAAGTACTCAAAACGATATTCTCATATCTCAAATCATGTGAAAACATGAAGTAAAAAGGCTCAGTCTAGAGCAATAACAAAGCATGTGAAAATAATGCGATAAACGCTTTCTCAATGAACGTGATAAAATCACTGAAATAGTAATGCACGTGGCGCAGCCACTAAACACACGTGGCATAGCCACTAATTTAAATTTACACGTGGCATAGCCACTAAACACACGTGGCATAGCCACTGAGTTAAATTCACACGTGGCACAGCCACTAAGCACACGTGGCATAGCCACTGAGTTAAATTTGCACGTGGCACAGCCACAGGATAGGGTTTCACATGGCAACGGCCACCAATTAGGGTTTTCACGTGGCAACGGCCACCAAATAGGGTTCTTACGTGGCAACGGCCACCAAATAGGGTTTCTCACTTGGCAACGGCCACCAAATAGGGTTCTCACGTGGCAACGGCCACCAAATAGGGTTTCTCACGTGGCAACGGCCACCAAATAGGGTTTCTCACGTGGCAACGACCACCAAATATACGTGGCATAGCCACAGAATGGGTTATTCTCACGTTACCAGAACGGAGAAGAATCGGGCTTACATGCTACCAGAGCAATGCCCGGTGTGTACTCAAAATTACACATCTAAGTCTTATCACATAAGACTGGTTTGCCTTCACGTAGAACTCATAGTGGTTTTTCTCTCATAAAACTCATTTGAAAACCGTTTTGTACTCAACACAAAACATAATAAAACCGAGTTCCAACCGGTAAAGCACGCACACATTTCTCAAATCTCGATATTACCTTAACGTAGAGCCCAATTCATTACTCACACAAATTCGATGGTTTATAAAGCAATTTCACACTCAGCTTATAAACGCATAAAATAATGGGCTCCAACCGGCTATAAAAACCGTGTGCAATTATAACTCAACACAACACTCAACATGCTTGTTTTATAAACCACAAATCATGCTATAATAGTTTACAAATCACATACAGAAATGGTTTAGATTTCCTTTACCTCTTTGCACGTCGTATAGTACAATTGTTTCCCCCGTATCACGGACTAGCCTTGCATTCCACTCTGGAACTCCCGAGTTGTCCAAACGATGTTAAAACATCAATACTCAATTATCTCACCAACCTCAATTCTCAAAAATCGAGCATAATTGCTCATAACACCTCAAATCTCTTGATCCTCGTAACTCTACCCCAAACTAGACTCTCATTCACAACATCTCAACGTTCTACATTTCTCATGCCAATTATCTATGCTAATTCACCACATTGTCTAAATTTCTATTTATAGCTCAAATTCCCAAAATTGCTAAATATCATTATCACTCCAACCACATTGCAATTTCATCAATCCCTAATCATTTTTCAGCTATTTCAACACAATGACAACCACCATTATCATTAAAATCATCTCAAATATCAAGATCGAGGTTTAGAAATTACCCAAAATTTGTGGAGAGCTTATCTCTTGCCTCAATTCGATCTGTCTTTCGATTTTCAAGTATGTTGTTCTCCCTTTGATGAGGAACAACTTTCCTTCTTGCCACAACTTCTGATTTGGCCTAAAATGGGTGCTTTAGATGAGTAAGAAAGTTAGGTTTCGGTAAAAATGGGGGTTGGAAGAGAGAGAAAGTGAGATTGCAGGAGAAAAACAGGGGTTTCTTATATAGGCTGAGGGTAGGAGATCGATCTGGCTCTTGATGAGATCGATTTGCATTTGAATTTTTGGGATGATTTGGGGCAATTTATGCCTAGGAGATCGATCTGTCGAGGGGTGAGATCGATCTCTTTATGGCTTTATGAGATCGATCTGCCCCTTGAGGAGATCGAGCTTCTCCCAAACAGAATCATTTGGAGATCGATCTCTTCCTCATGAGATCGATCTTCTCTCAAACAGAATCATAAGGAGATCGATCCTCTTCCATTGGAGATCGATCTGCTTCTCAAATTCCTCATTCCTTGTCATTTTTAACTCACCAGATCGATCTCTCCTTCTCCCAGATCGATCTGTCCTCATAACTTCACACTTATTTTAACACTTAACATATAAATCTCCAATTATCATTCCCCAATTCACTTAACTCAATAAATTACACTTCAAGTTCATATTACATCATTCAAATATATCTAAGCCCGGTGGACTATTACAGCCTTTACCTGTACCTACATGGAAATGGGAGCATGTCGCTATGGACTTTATTATGGGTTTACCGAGGACCAGAAGAGGTCGTGACGCTATATGGGTTATAGTGGATAGATTAACCAAGAGTGCCCACTTCCTTGCTATCAAGAGCACAGATACTGTGGATACCTTAGCTGAGCTGTATGTCAGCGAGATAGCTAGATTACATGGGGCTCCAGTAAGTATTACTTCTGATAGAGATTCTCGATTTACTTCCAGATTTTAGACCCAATTTTAGGAGTCCATGGGATCTCGATTAAGTTTTAGTACCGCTTATCAGCCTCAGATAGATAGTCAGTCAGAGAGGACTACTCAGACCCTAGAGGATATGTTGAGGGCATGTACGATGGATTTTAAGGGATCATGGGATGATCACCTGCCCCTAGTAGAGTTTGCGTATAATAACAGCTATCATGCGAGTGTTGGAATGGCACCTTTTGAGGCTCTATATGGTAGGAGGTGTAGATCCCCTATAGCTTGGGAAGAGGTCGGTGACAGAAAGATAAATGCTCCTGAACTTGTTGAACAAGCTGTGGAGAGTGTAAAACTCATATATGAGAGATTACGGGCTGTACAGAGTAGACAGAAAAGCTATGCGGATATTCGTAGACGGCCACTCGAGTTTGATTTTGGTGATGCAGTATTTTTAAAAATATCACCGAGTAAGGCTATCATGCGATTTGGGAAGAAAGGGAAATTGAGTCCTTGCTAGTAGGACCATTTGAGATTCGTAATAGAGTGGGAGAGGTAGCCTACAGGCTGGTATTACCCCCACAGATGATCAAAATACACAACTTCTTTCATGTATTAATGTCGAGGAAGTACCACCCGGACCCTTCTCATGTCATAGAGAATGACGAGATGGACATACAAGAAGACATGAGGTATACTGGGAAACCCGTCCAGATTCTCGATAGAAAGAAGAAGGTACTTAGAACCAAGAGCATCCCATTAGTGAAAGTTTTGTGGAAACATCACTTAATAGAAGAGGCAACATGGGAACTAGAGAATCTCATGAAGGAGAATTACCCCCATCTATTTGACTAGTTGAGTTGAATTTGGAGGACCAAATTCTTTTAAGGTGGGAAGGATGTGAGGAGAATTTTAGACATATTTTAATTATGTAATAAGAACTTGAAGTGTAATTTATTGAGCTAAGTGAACTGTATATGTGATAAATGAGAACTAATATAAGTAGTAAACTGTGGAAATTATATTTGGAGATTTATATGTTAAGTGTTTAACCTAAGTGTGAAACTATGCGGTCAGATCAATCTTAGAGAAGGAGAGATCGATCTAGTAAGTTAAAAATGACAAGGAAGGAGGAAAGTAAGTGAGCAGATCGATCTCTAATGGAAGAGGATCGATCTCTTTATGATTCTGTTTGAGAGAAGATCGATATCATGAGGAAGGGAACAATCTCTAAATGTTTCTGTTTGGGAGAAGATCGATCTCCTCAAGGAGCAGATCGATCTCATGAAGCATTCTATAAACTAGAGATCGATCTCATAAATGGAGTAAATCGATCTCATGTAGCCATTAAGAGATCGATCTCACCCCTCGACAGATCGATCTCCTAGGCATAAAATTGCCCAAAATCATCCCCAAATTCAAATGCAGATCGATCTCATCAAGAGCTAGATTGATCTCCTACCCTCCGTCTATATAAGAAACCCCTTGTAATTCCATTTTCTCTCTCTTTAAAACCCTATTTTTCACCCGAGCCCTAGCTTTCTCACTCATCCAAAGCACCCATTTCTATCCAAATCAGAGGCTGTGGCAAGAAGGAAAGTTATTTCTCATCAAAGGGAGAACAACATACTTGGAAATTGAAAGACGGATTGAATCAAGGTAAGAGATAAGCTCTCCACAAATTTTGGGTAATTTCTAAACCTGGATCTTGACTATTTGAGATGATTTTGGTGATAATGGTTGTTGGCATTGTGTTGAAATAGCTGGAAAATGATTAGAGATTAATGAAATTACTATGTAGTTGGAGTGATGATGATATTTAGCAATTTTGGTAATTTTAGGAATTTTGAGTTATAAATGGAAATTTAGACAATGTGGTGAATTAGCATAGCTATTGTGGCATGGGAAGTGTAGGATGTTGAGATGTTGTGAATGAGATTGTGGATTGTGATAGAGTTATGAGAATTGAGAGATTTGAGGTGTTATGAGCATTTATACTCTACTTTGAGAATTGAGGTTACTGTGATGATAAGTATTGATGTTTTAACATCGTTTGGACAGCTCGGGAGTTCCAGAGTGGAATACGAGACTAGTCCATGACAAAGGGGAAACGATTACACTATACGACGTGCAAAGAGGTAAGGGAAACTAAACCATTTATGTATGTGATTTGTGAACTATTATAGCATGATTTGCGATTTATAAAACAAGCATGTTTGATGAGAATGCACATGATTTTTATAGTCGGTTAGAGCCCAATGTTTTTATGAGTTTATAAGCTACGTGTGAAACCGCTTTATAAACCGTTGAGTTTGTGTGAGAAATGAATTAAGCTCTACGTTAAGGCAATATTGAGATTTGAGAAATGTGTGCGTGTTTTACCGACTGGAACTCGGTTTTAATATGTTTTGTGTTGAGTACAAAATAGTTTTAAATGAGTTTTATGAGAGAAAACCACTATGAGTTCTACGTGAAGGCAAACCAGTTTTATATGATAATGGCTATTGATAAAGACTTAGGTGTCTAATTTTGAGTACACACTGGGCATTGCTCCGATAGCATGCAAGTCCGATTCTTCTCTGTTCTGGTAACGTGAGATCCCCTATTCTGTGGCTGTGCCACGTATATTTGGTGGCTGTGCCACGTGAGAACCCCTATTCTATGGCTGTGCCACGCATATTTGGTGGCTGTGCCATGTGAGATCCCCTATTCTGTGGCTGTGCCACGTATATTTGGTGGCTGTGCCACGTGAGATCCCCTATTCTGTGGCTGTGCCACGTATATTTGGTGGCTATGCCACGTGAGATCCCTTATTCTGTGGCTGTGCCACGTGTATTTGGTGGCTGTGCCATGAGTGAATCTAAATCTGTGGTTGTGCCACGTACAAATTTAAATCAATGGCTATGCCACGTGTGTTTGGTGGCTGCGCCACGTGCATTATATTACAGTGATTTTATCATGTTTATTGAGAAAGCAATTATCGCATTGTTTTCACATGCTTGTTACTGCTCTATACTGAGCCTTTTACTTCATGTTCCCACATGGTTTTGAGATATGAGAATGTTGTTTTGAGAACTTTCATGCTATGGTTTTCAAATAAGTATACTGAGTTTCACATACAAATAAATATTTTATGATGTGCATTATGGTTTATATAATGAGTCCCTTACCCCCTTACTGAGCGATTTAGAAGCTTACCCTGTTTTCTTTCCCCCCAGATTTCTTTAAATGAAAAGGGTTTCCCAGCGACGTACGAAGTAGTGGCTAGTGGAGGACTTAAGCTCCAAGCCATATATTGTGTTTTGAGGTATCATTTATCTTTTCATGTACCCAGACAATTATTGTAATTACAGACACTTGATGTATAACCTTGTATGGGATGTATTAGGATTAATTAACTTAATATTGAGTAATGTATATGATATGATATATACTATCTAATGATGAGATCCTGAGGTATGATATGCATGATGATGTATGACACTGCACAGGAATGCACCCTTAATTGTGATTTGATGAGTAAAAAGTTTTAAATTTGCCCTATTTTTCCCGTTTTCGGGGCGTCATAGTTGGGATGTCGATTGTCGTAAGAGTGGTCAGTTACCCAAACGGCTTATAGATCAGAATGTCCGAATACCAAAAATAAAAAAAATGGTACGTTGTACTCGCGTGCGTGTTGCACAGTACATCGTACTCCGTGGACCATAGAAACAGAACTGTGAGAACTAAGAATTCTGTATACCCCAGTTATGAGAATTGTAATTTGGTGTATGTAATTATGGTATGTTAATGTACACACAAGTTTTAAATGTGATGAAATATAAGAAGATGACGTTTTTAAGTCTTAAATGTGTATGGATTGAAATATGGACTATGGGGTAGATTTTGGGAAGTTTTACATTGAGTTTTTTGCAAATTGATGCAGCAGCAGTGTAATCTGTGAAGGCCAGATCAATCTCCAAGGATGAGAGATTAATCTCATGGCTCTAGAATGCAAGAAATGTGCAAGAACTGATAGGCAGATTGATCTCATAGGCAAGAAGATCGATCTCAAAATGTTTCTGTAAAGAGAAGATCGATCTCTTCAAGGAGCAGATCGATCTCATGAAGTATTCTGTAAACAGAAGATCGATCTCTTCAAGGAGAAGATCGATCACATAATGTAATTATGAGATCGATCTCACCCCACGACAGATCGATCTCCTAGGCATAAAATTCCGCTAAACGTTCCCAAATTCAAAAGAGATCGATCTCATCAAGGACCAAATCGATCTCCTACTTTGGCCTATATAAGAACCCCTTTGTTTTTCTGGAAATCGATCTCTCTCTCTCTCCGAATCACCATTCTTGCAACCCTAACTTTCTCTCTCCTATAAAACCTCTATTTTCATCCAAATCTCCAGTAGAGGGAAGAAGGAAAGTTGTTCCTCATCCAAAGGAGAACAACATACTTGGAAATCGAAGGACGAATCGAATCGAGGTGTGAATAAAGCTCTCCATAAGTTTTGGGTAAATTTTTAAGCTTTAATATTTGATATTGAGGTGATTTTGGTGATTATAACTATGGGTGTTCTGATAAAATAGCTAGGAAATTATTAGAGTTGATGAAATTATGATTTTGTTGGGAGTGATGATGATATTATACAATTGTGGTGATTTTTGGGATTTTGGCTATAAATTGGAATTGAGGCAATGAGGTGATTTTGGCATGGATATTATACATGAAAAATATAGGATTTGAAATGTAGTGGATGAGAATGTGGATTAGGATAGGAATATGAGAAAAATGAGGTTTGTAGTATTTAACGAGAATATGAGCAAATATGTGCTCGATGATGTGATTGAGATGAATTATTGATGTTTTAGCATCGTTTGGATAGCTCGGGAGTTCCAAAAAGGAATGCAAGGCTAGTCCATCGTTTGGGGGAACGATTGCTCTATACGAGGTAAGGAAAAACTTAAACTCATTTGTGTATGCGATTTTGTGACGATATTGTAGCATGAAATGTGATTTGAGAAAACAAGCATGTTTTTATAAGTTGTGAATGAGTTGTTGCACACGTTTTTATAGCTGATTGGGGCCTAATTTTTATGAGTTGTTAACTAAATGTGAAATTGTTTTACAACCGTTTTGAGTTTAAAAAGTGAAAAGTGATTTAGGCTCTACATTAAGGTGTACTAAGATTTGAGAAATATGTGTGTGGTTTTATCGGTTTGAGCTCGGTTTTGACATGTTTTGTGTTGAGTACAAAATGATTTTCAGATGAATTTTATTCGAAAAACCATTATGAGCGGTACGTGAAGGCAAAACGATTTTATATGATAATAGCTATTACTGAGACTTAGTCATGTCATGTTGAATACACATCGGGCTTTGCTCTTGTAGCATGTAAGGACGGGCCATGCTCTAGTGGCACGTAAGATCGACGCCTCCGTTCTAGTAACCCGAGATGACCCCGCTCAGCGGTAGCAATGGGTGGCATTGCTTTGATAGCATGTAAGGCCAGGTCGTGCTTTGATAGCATGCAAAATCGACAGCTGTACAAATCTGGTCAAGTCTACAACGAACCATGGCCATGGGTATATTATTGTCGACGAAATCCCTCGATTGGGGATGTCTGCCTAGGGGAAGAGTTCAATCATTTTGATGTGCCATGACGAATTTTTATATGAGTTTTATTTACCTAGTCTCGTTTTACACATGAGATTTTGTTTGGTGGCTGCGTCACGTGCATTACTATTGTGGTGATTTTATCACGTTTTATGAGAAACGCTATTATCGCATCCTGTTTTATACATGGTTGTAACTGTGGTTTTTATATTAAACTAATTATTCTCATCTTTCTGCATAAGCTTTGAGAAATGAGTTGAGATGGTGTTTTGATTATTCATGCTATAGTTTTCTACTGAGTTTATTGCGTTTCCACCCATAAAACAACATGATTGTGCTGTGCAAATCATTATTTTATCAATGAGTCCCTTACTCCCTTACTGAGCGATTTAGAAGCTCACCCTGTTTTATCTCCCCCCTCTCAGATTTCTTCAAGTGAAGAGAGTTTCCCTGCGATGTACGGAGTACTAGCAAGTGGAGGACTTAAGCTCCAGGCCATATATTATACTTTGAGGTATATTTTAATATTTCATATACCCAGACTTAAGTTGTATTTACAGACACTTATTGAACAGTGATCTATCGGATGTATTAGGATTAATTAATTCAAAATTGAAGAATGAATATGATGTAATAAATAGATGTTGGATGATGAGATCCTATTGTGTAAATTATAATTTATATATGATGATACATGACACTGCACAGGAATGCACCTAGAATCATGAAAATGATGTAATAAATTTTAAATTTGCCTTGTTTTTTGTGCTTTCGAGGCATCACAGAGTTTTTTTGGTATCAGAGCTTAGGGTGTTTAGTATTGTCAGTATCGATCAAGTGAAATAGAATACATCTCAAGTGTCTAAATAAGTCTGGTCATAAACTGAAATTAAGGATTAAGATTTCAATCAAATCTGATGTATTCGCGTAGAAAACGTATTGAGATTGAGAATGAGTGGAGGACGAGGTCATTCGAGGAGGCAGGCAAAGCCACCTCTACCACCTGCCCCACAACCGGAGAGTCCTAACTCTCGATTTAATCGGATTGAGCCTGATGTACGGCAAGGTTTTGAGCAAATGGCAGCGCTATCCGCGTAACATTTTGGAGTTAGTGCTTTAGGTACTACTCCTACACCACCACCAAGACCTCACGTGCCCCCAGTACAAATGGATCGGTTCCTCCCTTCACTCAACCTGATGACAGAAGTATGGTCCGACTGAAGGACTTTTTAAAAATGAATTCGCCAGCATTCAAATTGAAAAAGGATCCTACAGAGGCTGAGGAGTGGCTGATTGAGTTCAGAGCCATATTTGACTATTTGGGATGCACTGATGCTGAGAGGGTCAGTATGGGCACTTATATGTTAAAAGGGAGAGCTTGAGATTAGTGGGGTACTACCCAAAGTATTCTGATGTCTAGCCAGGATGTGATTGGTTGAGAAGAGTTTCAAACAACATTTAGAGCCCAATATGTACCACGAGCCACTCAGAGAAGGAAGTAGGCAGAGTTTTTGAATTTGGTACAGGACGATATGTTTGTAGATGATTATGAGAGCCAATTTATGCTCTATTGAGGTATAATCCAAAGACCTTCAAAAATGAAGAGCTCCGCACAGAGAGATTTGTATATGGATTGAAACCCATCATCAGAGATTGATTGATAGGGTTATGTATTACTGAGTTTGGAGATGCTCTAAGATAGCACAAGAGATTGAGAGGGGAATCGAAATTGTACAATCCCAAAATGAGTTTAGTGCAGTGACTTGGGATAAGGGCAAGAGGCTAGTGATTTCCCAAACAGATGTTCAGAGAGGTTCCTTCAGAAGAAGAAGGATTGAGGTACAAAAGGGCAGATTGGAGAGACCCAAATCTTATCCTATCATCAGGGAGGCCCCTCGAAATGTCAACCCTGAGATAAGAGTTTACAGAAATTATGGCTGATCGCATGAGGGAAGTTGTACTGGGGGTTGATCCATGGATGTTTTAGATGTGGAGACATGGGTCACAGAGTAAAAGACTGCTCTCATCCCCAGAGACCCCATGCTTCGAAGCCTACTAGACAGCAACTTTAGGGAGTGAATCCCTTGAGATGGGCCACTACAGCAGAGAAAGGAAAGAAGCCAGTTACAGTGGGATGTGAGTTTGCTCTAGATAAGGAAACAACAAACACTTCTACATAAACTATAAGAGGTACAGTCTCTGTTTGTAGTCATAAGGCTTTTATGTTGATTGATCCAGAGTCCACACATTCCTTTATTTCTAAGCATTTTGCATATAGATTAAATTTGAAGTTTGAACCTCTAGAGTATGTACTACATGTAAATACCCCTATGCGTGAGTCCCAGAGAACTGATTTAATCTATAAATGGTGTGAAATAAAGGTGGGAGATAAAGTGATGTTAGCAGATCTAATGATGTTAGATATACATGGTTTGATGTAATTTTGGGGATGGATTAGCTGGCAACTAATCGAGTGAGTTTAAACTGCTACACTAAGATTGTAACTTTCTCCCTACCTGAACCTTACAGTGTACGTTTGAAATATTGAGGAAATAAATGTCTGGAATTTTCATAAGCAAATTGAAATTTTGATGTTGCTTTTGAGAGTACTAAATATGATTGTTCATATGAAGGTTATGAAACACTCATCTCAGATGATAAGCGGGAACATCCGAGGATTGAGGATATACCTATGGTGTGTGAATTTTTGGATGTCTTCCCATATGAGTTGCCTAGTTTACCACTAGAGAGAGAGCTGGAGTTTACCATTGATTTGGCACCAGATACTCAGCCTATCTCTAGACCTCCATATAGGATGGCATTAGTGGAACTTAAGGAATTGAAAAAGCAACTACAGAAGCTATTAGATCAAGGATTTATTAGACCCAGTGTCTCACCATAGAGAGCACCAGTATTATTCGTGAGGAAGAAGGATAGTAGTCTCAGATTATGCATAGACTACCGATTGTTGAATAAAGCCACGGTGAAGGATAAATATCCATTGCCCAAGATTGATGGTCTACTTGATCTACCAGTATTCTCTAAGATTGATTTGAGATCGGGCTATCACCAATTGAGGATTAAGGAGGAAGATACTCCGAAGATGGCCTTCAAGACAAGGTATGGCCATTATGAATTTCTAGTGATGCCCTTTGGATTAACGAACACCCCTGCAGCCTTTATGAGGTTAATGAACGAAGTGTTCAGAGACTATCTAGATAAGTTTATGATAGTCTTTATTGATGATATCTTGGTGTACTCTCGGTCTTATGAGGAGCACGCACAGCACTTGTGGTTAGTACTTCAGATACTCCGAGATAAGCAATTATATGGAAAGCTTGGTAAGTGTGAGTTTTGGCTGGATCAGATAGCTTTCCTTGGTCATATAGTTTCAGCGAAGGGAGTATCAGCTGATCCAATTAAAGTGGAGCTGTGCTTAATTGGGAAAGACTGAAGACAGTTACAGAGGTTTGAAGTTTCCTTGGTTTGGCAGGTTATTATAGAAGATTTGTGGAGGGATTTTCCAGGATTGCCACTCCTTTAACCAAGCTCACGCGCAAGGAGACTCCGTTCATATGGACTGATCAATGTGAGCTCAATTTTCAAGAATTAAAGTGGAGATTAACAGCGGCACCTGTGTTGACTATCCCTGAGGGATTAAGGGGATTTTCAATGTATAGTGATGCTTCCCATCAAGGATTAGGGTGTGTACTCATGCAGCATTAAAGAGTGGGCGCCTATGGATTACAATAATTGAAAGATCATGAACGGAATTACCCCAAGCATGATTTGGAGTTCGTTGCTGTGGTGTTTACCTTGAAGATCTGGCGACAATACCTGTATGGGGAAAAATTCAGATCTTCACTGACCACAAGGGTTTGAGGTATCTATTTGATCAGAAAGAGTTAAACATGAGACAAAATAGATGGATGGAACTCCTTAAGGATTATGACTATGAGATTCTGTACTATCCGAGAAAGGGGAACGTAGTTGCTAATGCCTTGAGCAGGAAGAGTATGATATCTGCTATGATGGTCAGGGAATGGGATCTATTCGAGCAGTTCACCGAACTTCGGATTAGAGTTAAAGAGGTAGAAACTGAATTTTTAGCTAGCCTACGAATAGAGCCTAGGATCATGGATCGAATTAAAACTGGCAAGCGTGATGATTAGAGGTTGATCGATATGGTTAGCCAAGCCGAGCAAACTTCACAGTCGGATCTCATCATCAATGAGGATGGATTATTGAGATTCAGAGGATGAATTTGTGTACCGAATGATGATACCCTGAAGAAATATATATTGAGAGAATCCTACTGCTCGTGATACACCATGCATCCAGGGAGTACTAAAATGTACCAAGATTTGAGAAAGGTATATTGGTGGAGTGGTATGAAGCGAGACGTGGCAGACTTTGTGGCCAGATGTTTTGTGTGCCAGCAAGTGAAAGCTGAGCATCGAAAGCCCGAAGGATTATTACAACCTTTACCTATGCCTAATGGAAATAGGAGCATGTCACCATGGACTTTATTATGGGTTTACTAAGGACCCGAAGGGGTCGTGCTGCGATATGGGTCATAATGGATAGACTGACAAAAAGTGCCCACTTCCTTGCCATTAAGAGCACCGATACTATGGATGCCTTAACTGATTATATGTCAGCGAGATAGCTAGATTACATCGGGCTCTAGTGAGTATTACTTCTGATAGAGATTCCCGATTTACTTCCAAATTTTGGACCCAGTTTCAGGAGTCCATGGGATCTCGATTGAGCTTTAGTATTGCCTATCATCCTCAGACAGATGGTCAGTCAGAGAGGATTATTCAGACCCTAGAGGATATGTTGAGGGCATGTACGATGGATTTCAAGGGATCATGGGATGATAACCTGCCCCTAGCGGAGTTTGCGTACAATAATAGCTATCATGTGAGTATTGGAATGGCACCTTTTGAGGCTCTATATGGTAGGAGGTATAGATCCCCTGTAGCGTGGGAAGAAATGGGTGACAGAAAGATAAATGCTCACAAACTTGTTGAACAGGCTGTACAGATTGTAAAACTCATATGTGAGAGATTACGAGCTGCACAGAGTAGATAGAAAAGCCACGCAGATGTGCATAGATGGCTACTCGAGTTTGATGTTGGTGATGCAAAATTTTTGAAGATATCACCGAGTACGAGTATCATGAGATTTGGAAAGAAAGGGAAATCGAGTCCTCTATACATCAAACCATTTAAGATTCTTGAGAGAGTAGGAGAGGTAGCCTACAAGTGGCATTACCCCCACAAATGTCTGGAATACACAACGTCTTTCATGTATCTGTATTGAGGAAGTACCACCGGACCCTTCTCATGTCATAGAGTATGAAGAGATGGACATACAAGAGGACATGAACTACGCTGTGGAACCCATCCGGATTCTCGATAGAAAAGAGAAGGTATTTAGAACCAAAA
Organism: Firmiana major; assembly: GCA_033439115.1. Lineage (NCBI taxonomy): Eukaryota > Viridiplantae > Streptophyta > Magnoliopsida > Malvales > Malvaceae > Firmiana > Firmiana major. Next base: position 22,595,526 of record CM065910.1, read on the forward strand.
GCATCACATTAGTGAAAGTTTTATGGAAACATCACTTAATGGAAGAGGCAACTTGGGAATTGGAAAGCCTTATGAAGGAGAAGTACCTCCATCTGTCTGATGAGTTGAGTTGAATTTAGAGGACCAAATTCATTAAAGGTGGGGAAGATGTGAGAACTGAGAATTCTGTATACCCTAGTTATGAGAATTGTAATTTGGTGTATGTAATTATGATATGTTAATGTACACACAAGTTTTAAATATGATAAAGTATAAAAAGATAAGGTTTTTAAGTCTTGAATGTGTATGGATTGAAATATCAACTATGGGGTAGATTTTGAGAAGTTTTACATTGAGTTTTTTGTAAATTGATGTAGCTGCAGTGCAATCTATAAAGGCCAGATTAATCTCCAAGGATGAGAGATCGATCTCAAGTCTCAAGAATGCAGGAAATGTGCAAAAACTAATAGGCAAATCGATCTCATAGGCAAGAAGATCTATCTCAAAATGTTTCTGTAAAGAAAAGATCGATCTCTTCAAGGAGTAGATCGATCTCATGAAGTATTCTGTAAACAGAAGATCGATCTCTTCCAGGAGAAGATCGATCATATAAAGCAATTATGATATCGATCTCACCCCATGACAGATCGATCTCCTACGCATAAAATTACCCCAAAACGTTCCCAAATTCAAGGACCAGATCGATCTCATCAAGGACCAGATCGATCCTACCTTCAGCCGATATAAGGACCACTTTGTTTTTTGGAAATTGATCTCTCTCTCTCTCCAAATCGCCATTTTTGCAACCCTAGCTTTCTCTCTCCTCTAAAACCCCTATTTTTGTCTAAACCTCCGGCAGAGGAAAGAAGGAAAGTTGTTCCTTATCTAAAGGAGAACAACATACTTGGAAATTGAAGGACGAATCGAATCGAGGTGTGAATAAAGCTCTCCATAAGTTTTGGGTAAATTTCTAAGCTTTAATCTTTGATATTGAGGTGATTTTAGTGATTGTGACTATGGGTGTTGTGATAAAATAGCTAGGAAATGATTAGAGTTGATGAAATTGTGATTTTGTTGGGAGTGATGATGATATTATACAATTGTGGTGATTTTTTGGATTTTGGCTATAAATTGGAATTGAGTCAATGAGGTGATTTTGGCATGGATATTATGCATGAAAAATATAGGATTTGAAATGTAGTGGATGAGAATGTGAATTAGGATAGGAATATGAGAAAAATGAGGTTTGTAGTATTTAACAAGAATATGAGAAAATACGTGCTCAATGATGTGATTGAGATGAATTATTGATGTTTTAACTTCGTTTGGACAGCCCGAAGTTCCAAAGAGGAATACGAGGCTAGTCCGTCGTTTGGGGGAACGATTGCACTATACGAAGTGCAACGAGGTAAGGAAAAACTTAAACTCATTTGTGTATGTGATTTTTTGATGATATTGTAGCATGAAATGTGATTTAAGAAAACAAGCATGTTTTTATGAGTTGTGAATGAGTTGTTGCACACGTTTTTATAGCCGGTTAGGACCTAATTTTTATGACTCGTGAACTAAATGTGAATTTTTTTTACAACTGTTTTAAGTTTAAAAAGTGAAAAGTGATTTGTGCTCTACGTTAAGCTGTACTAAGATTTGAAAAATCTGTGTGTGGTTTTTCCGATTTGAGCTCGATTTTGACATGTTTTGTGTTGAGTACAAAACGGTTTTGAGATGAATTTTATGAGAAAAACCATTATGAGCTCTACGTGAAGGCAAAGCGGTTTTATATGATAATGGCTATTACTGAGACTTAGGAGTGTCATGTTGAATACACATCAAGTTTTTCACTTGTAGCATGTAAGGTCGGGTCGTGCTCTAGTAGCACGTAAGATCGACGCCTCTGTTCTAGTAACGGGAGATGACCCCGTTCCGCGGTAGCGATGGGTGGCATTGCTTTGATAGCATGTAAGGTCGGGCCGTGCTTTGATAGCATGTAAGACCGATGGCTGTACGACTCTGATCAAGTCTACAGTGAACCATGGCCATGAGTGTATTATTGTCGACGAAATCCCTCGATTGGGGATGTCCGCTCAGGGGACGAGTTCAATCGTTTTGATGTGCCATGACAATTTTTTATATGAGTTGTATTTACCTAGTCTCATTTTACACATGAGATTATGTTTTGTGGTTGCGCCCCGTGCATTACTATTGCGGTGATTTTATCACATTTTATGAGAAAAGCCATTATCGTATCCTGTTTTCTACATGCTTGTAACTGTGGTTTTTATACTAAACCAATTATTCTCATGTTTCTACATAAGCTTTGAGAAATGAGTTGAGATCGTGTTTTGATTATTCATGCTACACTTTTCTACTGAGTTTATTGGGTTTCCACCCACAAAACAAAATGATTGTACTGTGCAAATCATTATTTTATCAATTAGTCCCTTACCCCCTTACTAAGCGATTTAGAAACTCACCCTGTTTTATCTTCCCCCCCAGATTTGTTCAAGTGGCTAGTAGAGGACTTAAGCTCCAGGCCATATATTGTACTTTGAGGTATATTTTAATATTTCATGTACCCAGACTTAAGTTGTATTTACAGACACTTGTTGAACAGTGATGTATGAGATGTATTAGGATTAATTAATTCGAAATTGAAGAATGAATATGATGTAATATATAGATGTTGGAAGATGAGATCCTGAGGTGTAAATTATAATTTATATATAATGATGCATGAACTGCACAGGAATGCAGCTAGAATCGTGAAATGATGTAAATAAATTTTAAATTTGTCCTATTTTTCGCACTTTCGAGGGGTCACAAGGACAAACAGAAGTGTAGTATGATTTAATCATCGCCAATGTTTAAAAAATCGGTGCGAGATGGACCGTGAGACACACGGTCAGCACGCGCTCAAGCACATCACATCGGTATTGCCTTATAAACTATTCATTTTTCCTTAAAACAACATATAAAGAGTTGACTAACCATTTTCGGTTAAAAATTCCAACACTCAGTATGGAATAGTCAAATCTAGGGGTTATCGATCTAAATTTAATAATTATAATTACCGAGATTTTATCCCAATAAACCAAGTAAATCTATATCGGAAGCTGGGCTGATCTACGAAGTTCAAGATTTTCCTTATATTCCAAAGCCTAAAATCGGCTTAGGGTTTTCTATAATTCCGGTAACTACGAAATTTACCCTAAAATTTAATATCTACAACACGGAGAAATTACATATATTTCTCTCTAACAGCACACGAGAATTTTTCTTAACTCTGTGTCTGCCCATAGTCCGCAATGCCTTTAGTGACTGAAGTTTGTTGGTCTGCTTTGCTCGGTTAATTTCCCCGAAGCTCCTTCCCTCGGGTTTCCCAATTTTCAAAACCTATATAGCTCCTTTTCTATTCCTAAATATATATATATTTTTACTCTCTTTTTTCCTTTTCCTTCCTTCTTCTTCTTCCTCGTTACCTAACGACATTGTTCATGTCTTCCTCCTTCCCCTTAGCGCGCCACCTCCTTCCTCCCTTAATATTCCCATCTGGCGCTAGTAGTCCCTTTGGTAACGCCTTTTTCGGCTACCCGCTTCCAGCTCCACCATTTGCCTTTGCTCCAATGTCCAACATCCTCTGTTTTGGTTTCAAACCTTCGGCCACTATTTCAGTTCCTTTCCCTCCCTTGGCTTTTCTACCTTCTCCTTCAGTCGTGCCCTGCTCCAACTCCCTCGTCACCCTTCTGTTTAGCACCAACAAATAAAGGTATAATTTCCTTAGCACTCTCTCTCACGTTGCTACAATTTCCAAAGGTCGAAGTCTTCTATTTTAGCCTTTCCTTTCCCCTGAATCCTTCTTGGTTTTCTCTGTCTTGCTTCCCTTTCCCTCGTTTCCTTACTTCTTTTTATATACACAGAATCTAGGCCAAGCAAGTTTGGTTAGGGGACAAGATGGAGAGGAGCAGACTAACGTAACAGTAGGAGAAAATACCAGGGTTCAGTTCGACCACTGTTGCCTCATTTTTAGCCACTGCACCATCGCCTGCCAGACCCATTTATTTCCTTACCTCACCCTCATCATTTCTTCCATTACTCTCATTCCCTGCCTTACCATCCTTTCAACACAGCTTCATTTTCTCGATGGTAGCAGCTCTACCATCTTCCTCTGTTACTTCTTGTAGTGTCAATCACCCACCTGCTCAGCTTCAGTTCCCCCTCTCTTCTCTATTTCGATCAGAACGCCTCCCCACATAGTCCGTTTCCCTTCCTGCTGTGGTCATTTCTTGTTTTAATTATGTATATATATATATATATATATATATATAAATACGTCTTTCCTTATTTCCTTGTGTTTTTCTCCTACTACACACTACCACCTACCTGGTTCATATTTTATCACTTACATTTCTTTTCTTTTCTTAAACATTTCCTTTCCCGTGGGCCACCATTTTCCCTTATTTCTTTTCTCATTTTCTTCACGTTTTCAATTTCATTACTCACTTCACTGACAAACATCCTATCCCAAATATATATACATAGGTATTTAAGTATTCCTTGCATAATGCTGAAGAAAGCTCTCGGCTCACATGTATGTGTACTTGTATACGTTCATATACTCTTATATATACACATATATTTACATGGTGCATTTAATCTTACTTATATAACTATCTGTGCATATATGTATGCCCCTGCACATATATATATATATATATATTTATCTAAACATTAATTTTGAGAAGTAATTAGAGTATTGCATACATATAGGTATACATGTATGTCTTCGTATTTTTGATCAAATTCTCCACGTAGTGTAAAAGTAGGGTTAGTCTAATATTTATTCTCAAATTAATCAATCTGTATTCACACATTTAACCTTAATTTTCTAAATTATTATTTATAGACAACACCAGCTACATCAAAAATTTTTAGCATTTACATGGATCGACTCTTTGCACTTCAACTTTAGGTAAGGGACATATGCTCGAGACATCCTTGTCTCAAGACTTAAATCAAATACTGATTTAGTCAAAAACACACGATTTTCAGTTAAGTTTTCTCGATTTCAATTAAATTTAATTTATTAGAATTTCCATCAATTTCTTAGTGGGCTTCCTAAGTTTACGAATTAAAGCTATGATCTTTTTGCATAAACCATGCATAAGTGTAAGAAATTATTTAAGCTAAGTTAACAGTTTTAAGAATTCGATTTATAACAAAATTTAAAATCCCAATAAGTGCATTAAAATATTTATATTAAATTGCATAGTTTTAAATAAAATTACATAAATTATAATTTTTAAATCGATTTCAAATAAATTAAGTTAGTTATTTGATTTCCTTACTCGGTTTTAGCATTGTTTTCTTAGTATGACTATCCAAATACGATTATGACTTAAGCTATGAATTATGGGGACAATGATCTCGAATTCTAAGTTTTATGCTATGAAATAAGTTTTGGTTAAGGGGATAATCATCTTAATTTCTAAGAACTATGATTTTAAGTATAAGTTTTTTATTAAGGGAATGAAAATCTCAAGTTTTAAGTATTATGATTTGAGCATAAGTCCTTTAAGGGAATAATGATCCCAACTTTAAGAATTAAGCTTTTTAAGTAAGTTTTGCTATAAGGGGATAACATCACCTAAGTTTTGCTATAAGGGGATAACATCTCCTAAAGTACTATGCTTTACGCTATGTTTTGAGACTGTAGGCTTCCTTGGTACATGCATAGTCGGCAGCGCCTAGTCAACCCCTATGTTACTAGGCATGTGTTGCCACTATGGTTATGTTAATCTAAAGGGCTACTAGACTTGGACATGCCTTCAGCCTTCCATTGCTCACCTGTCCAATGGGACTATGGGCCCTGATCATGGCCATTAGATCACTTCCCTACTTGGGACCTACAATATGATTCCATGTTATTGCTTGGATATGTGTCGCGTCTCATTTAAGCTATGACTACAATTTTATGACTATGTTTTTTGTAAGAATCTTAAGTTATGAATTTATTATTATTACACCTTTAAGCTATGAATTTGCTAAGATTTATGGTTTTAAGTATGATTATGAAATTAAGAATTTACGTAAGTTATGAATTTTGCTATAATAAGAACTACGTTCTTGATCACTTTCTAAGAATTTTTTAATCAGTTTTAAATCAAAAATCCTATCAATGATTTAATTTGCATATAATTACGATGCATAGCATGATTTTACTTCTTTTGAACTTGCCTCCGTTTTACATCAATCTTTTACTTGGTATACGTGCCTTACTGGGCATAAGCTCACCTCTTTTCTTCTTTCCTTTCAGAATACCTACAGTAGATTCGGGTATCTTTTGGAGTAGGGCTTTAAATGGTGCATCTTGCACTTGCCACTGCTACTTTTGTTTTTAAGGTATACATATCCTTTTGTGCAGTTCAGTTTATTATTTTCAAACATTTGTAACGATAGTTTTACATGTTTCATGTTGGGATGTAAAAACTGTTTTATTTTTTGATGTATTATAGGCTATAATGGATATCTAATGTAGTAAGTTTAACAGTATTTGATGCCAATTATAGTCTCATTAAGGAGTGATGTGATACACATGATATTTTTGGATTTATGACTCTATGAAATATGCTTATTCTATGAATTGAAACTTAAGTTTAAGTTGAAAAGTAAATTGAAAAACTATGAAATGATATTAGGAAATCACATCACACACTGTTATTAAGACTTAAGTAATAGTGAATCAATAAATAAATTAGCTAAGTAAGAATCTACACTGGACCTAGAGAAACTTAAGTAAGGAAAAGTATAAAATTTGTTTAAAAATTTTAAGAAAACTGGTCCGTGACAAAGTTGGTATCAGAGTAGTGTTTGTCTAGTACGGGTTAGTGTAGATAAGTAAAGATAGGTTTACGTCCCAATGTTTGTGCTTGTCTAAATATAAATTATGAATTTTTGCTCGTACTAAACTGAGAATCTATGTGTTTGTATAGGTTATTCGACTAAGATAACTAGAGGACATGGGAGACCATAGAGACAAGCTTCCCAATCACCACCTTCCCTACCACCCGAGAGCCCTAACATCCATATTACTTGACTCGATCAAAGCCTCTAAACATTGACTGCTATGCTGACTACCTTTATGGGGTAACAGATGGCTGGTACTGACACCACTAATGGTCGTCAGGCCATTCCACCTCCTCTTCTAATAGATCAGGCTCTTATACCTCCTTCTAGGATCCACTTCAGTCTCAAGTTCAACTTAGCCTCAGGTTCAATAGCCACCACCATCACTAGCATAGCTTCAGGTTCCTCAGCAGCCATCAGCCTCTGGTGATGGTGATAATAGATATTTGATCCACCTAAGACAGTTTCTGAAGTTTGACCCACCGTCTTTCAAATGGGAGAAGGACCCAATAGTGGCTGATCATTGGCTTCTTGAGGTAGAAAAGTTGTCTGAGTATTTGAGGAGTCCAGTAGTAGAGAGAGTGGTACTGGCCACGTTCACATTTAAGTGTGATGATGCAGTCTGGTGGAGGGCCACTAAGAGGGTTTTGGATGCTCGTCACCCTGAGATCGCTTAGGACATTTTCTTATCTGCCTTCCACCATTAGTTCATTTCGTATACTACTTAAAAGAAAATACAGACAAAGCTTTTGTCATTGACTTTAAGGACTCTGTGAGACCCCGTATATGTATGGTTATAACGTGTGTAATTGGATCAATGAATGCCAATGGACTTGCAATGTAAAGTATAATTGATGTAAGTCTATGGATTCAATGTACATGTGTGTAATATGATTTGTAATGTACATACAAGTTTCATTGTGTATGAATATGAAGGAATGAGTTCTTATAGGTTTTGAATGAGATTGGGACTTAAAATGAGTAGTGTGATAAATGGAAGGAATTTGCATGAATATAAATGTTTCCATTTGGTTTTATATAGTATACCTTTGGATATACAAGGAATGTACCCAAGTTCCAATGTGAATAAGGTATGAATGGATGCCATTTTCAAGTCATAAAGGTGGATGGATGAGAAAATGGTTATGGCAGCAAATTAAGGATGTTTTGGTGTAAGTTGTAGCAGGAAAACTGTAGAAAATCTGGAAAATATGAAGGCCAGATCGATCTCAGAGGATGAGAGATCGATCTGGAAGAGCCAGAATGCTCTTATTTGGGCAATGGAATAGAGCAGATCGATCTCCAATGGGGCCAGATTGATCTCTTAACCATTCTGTAATGAAAAGATCGATCCTCAAGTATACAGATCGATCTCCTTAGCTCTCTATTTGGGAACAGATCGATCTCAAGTTTCAACAGATCGATCTCCTGCTTAAAATACCATGAAAAAGAGGGATTTGAGGGGACCAGATCGATCTCCTCCTAGTGCAGATCGATCTCCTCAAGCTATTTCTATAAAAGGAGCGCTGAAATCTAAAAATTTCGTGAAAACAACATCACCCTTCCATTTTTCACCCAAAACCTAAGTTTATCTCTCTAAAATCAGCCATTTCCAGTAAGAATTGAGGGGATGCTATTAGATATCAAGTTGTTCATCTTGAGGAAAAGAACAACATAGTTGAAACCCAAAACCTCATTGTTGGTATTAAAAGAGCAATAAGCATTTTCCATTTGGAGCAAGAAGAGAAACCAGATTTGGTAAGCTTCTAAGACTCCAATCCAAGTACATTGTCTGTTCTATTGACTTTGGAGTTGATTGGCATGTATATGGATGATAGAAATCATCTAGAAAGCAATGGAACACATATGACCTAGAAAATGGATATAGTTTAGAGTGAGAAAGTGTAAATTAGGTATGTTGATGATTTATAGCATTGGTTGAGTTATCATTTGAGTAATGTCGGTGATTTGAAATGGTTATGTGGAGTTATATTGAGAGTTTAGAGAAGTTATGAATATTAGGTGTATAAGATGCTTGATAAAATGCCATAGTGAGGAAATCAACGAAATATGAACACTATGAGCTTAATATCGATTTAATATCGATTTGGAATGAGTTAATAGGCCTAAAAGGAATCCATAGACTCAAGAAATGAAACGAGGCTTTATGAGCGTTAATAGAAACTATAGGTCGAATCGACTATAGTGAACGCACGATGTCCTGTTATATGGATAGAATATAATGTGAAATATGATTATGTGCTATCCCAAAGAGTTCGTTGTAAACGAATCAGACTGCACAAGTGAACAGTACTAAGGAAACGGAATCACGCGTCGCGATTCCAGGTAAGGGAATTCTGTAAGTATATAAAGGTAGCTGCTCGTATTTTATGGGTATATAGGGCTTTGGAAATGTGCATGAGTTTGTGAAAATGTGGTTGATAATGTATGGAAATTATTACGAGTATTTGCGTGAGATTTGGTTGTTGAAGTGTTATTATAAAGAAATAGGATAGTAAGGCTTATAATTGCATAAATTGAATGTTTTGAATGATTCCACCAAACATGTGTTTTGTATTGAGCGAGTTGATAGATAGGCTGGCTATTATTGTTTGATGTTGTGTGATAGCACATGTGAAATGCTAAATATATTTTGAGATTGATTTTGAAAACTCATGAGCTGCCTATCATGTTTATGCGAATTAAATTGTGCTGGAGCCTAGCTCGCACTAGGTATTGATGTTCTCACATGTTTGAACGTGCTAGAGCTTAGCTCGCACTTTGTTTTGGAACTATGATGATGTTTTATAAACCGTATTGGAGCTTTTTCTCATACGTGGATTTTGAGTGGTTTTCTTATGCATATAACTGTACTGGAGCGATGCTCGTACATAGTTTCTTCATATTTTTATGCATAAATGCGGTACTAGAGCATTGCTCGTATGAGGTGATTTATTATGATGCATGAATTCGCGTTAGAGCGTAGCCCACGTTGGTTTTCACACTGTGGTATGTATGAGGTCGTGGTGAGGATAATATGGATTGGTGTTCATGGAACCCAACAGGATTAACAAACCTCTTGAGGGGGGTAAGGGGCTAGGACCTGACATAATCCATTCAGGGAACCCAACTATCATGACCCAAATCACCTAAAAATCAGTGTAAATTTTTCGTTTTTTCATTTATTATTTAATTCTACCTTTCTCTCATCGTCACCATCCTACAAACAATTGGGCTATGATTCGGTGTTAGTCACCTCTCACCTATTTACCATTCCATTTCCATAATCACATTCACATATCAGAGTTTACTATCCTTTGACTTTAACTAAATACATACACAATGGTATTTATAACTCTACATCCCCGACATCATATCCGTTTACAGTACTGTCCGTTACATATTTAGATACAAAACTATACAAATGTGTATACCTGTTTCTCGATGGGAAGTAGCGGATACCAAGAATGCAAGTCCTCAGCCGCTCACTAACTATTGCGAGTGCTCTGAAAAGATGGGAAAATAAGGGGGTGAACAAACCACACGCTTAGACTCGCAATTATGCAAGTAAGTAGATAGCTCCACTATCTACATGCTTATAATGCCATGCCCTTAAAATCCATTTTTTTTCATTAAAATCTCCAACACAAAATCATGCATATATCCATGACATAGTTTATCAAAACTATTTGTGCATATAAAAATCATGAAATTCATGCATCAAAGGCATTTTATGCGACATCATTAAATCATACTTAGCATGAGGTAAATCAAGATCATGCCATGTAACACAAATCATAAGAAACAATTCTTTTCATGAATCTATCATTAACGCATGGAAAACTCATCATGCTACTGCATTTAAATCATTTCATTTAAAGCGCAGTATAAAATAACCCAAAGGGGTTAAGCATCTCATAATTCAATTTCAAACTCATAAAGTAATTCGTTACAAAATTCTGTTAAAAAGCACATCTCAGTAAAAATCATAAAAATCGGGGGCCTGAACCCTCCTCAGGTCTACCTTGGTCTATCGAGACTACAAGTTATATCATGTGAGATATGTAGGTGACTATATAAGTAACAACGAGGACTATGGCCATAACCTAGTGAGCCCTGGCAACACGGTACCTAGTGTGTGGGGTATCACACCTGAAACGGGAGGTGGGTCGGTCCTACCCGCCAGAACAGCATAACATCAAGATTACGAGGGTAAGGCTTTCTGCCTCGAGGCGAATGCCACTCCACTCCAACAATCCCCACGATACAGCGTACACCACCTGACATACACGATACAACGTACTCCGTGAACCTAAGCTCAGTTAAAGGTGCCTGCAATAGGTCTTATCCACCCATACCATCTCTGTCTCAGTATGCATGTGTGGACGTATCATCTCACTGTGACACACACACTCTACAAGAGGCTCCACCACAGCTATATGCATGTCATATAAATTCCTATGCGAGCGAAGCACTAGCATGGCTCCATGCGTATTCATGATATCAAAAAATCTCGTACGAGTGACGCTCTAGCACGGTTTCATAAAAATTAGTAAAATCTGCGTACTAGTAGTACTCCAATACGTCTTTAAAATGAGTTATAAATCCATATAAAACTTTATGCGAGCAAGCTCCAGCACGGTGTTATGCACCAATAAATCGAATCTCGTGCCAGTTACACTCCAGTACGGCTTTTATGTAATTATCATATCAAAACAGGATGCGAGCTAAGCTCCAGCACCTCTCATGCATGTCAAATAATTAAAACTAGTGGGAGCATCTGCTCTAGCACCTATTTATGCATATCAAGTCAAAATAATCAAAACAGTCAAAACAGAGTGCGAGCTAAGCTCCAGCACCTCTCATGCATTTCACAATAATAAAAATCAATGCGAGCAACCGCTCTAGCACATTTCATACATATGATGTCACACAAGTCGATGCGAGCAACCGCTCTAGCACATTCTATGCACACTCACAAACGCAGATATAGTGCAAGCTATGCGCCAGCACTATCTGTTTTCATATAAACTTGATAGTTGGCCCATTTTCCAAATAATTTTCATTTAAATCTTAATAACACTTATGTAGTGTTATATTGTGAAATTTATGCAATTACTGGCCAATCTATCGATTTGCTTTGCTTAAAAACCAATAAAATTCCTTAATTCAAAAAATTTCTTAAATCATGCATTTCATGCACGTCATGCTTTCACCATCCTTAGGTGAACTTCTCTCAATAGGGGTAAAATAGTCTTTACCTATTTCGAGTCCTTAAAATCTTTAAACCATTTGCTAGGACCTTTATACATAATCAGTGTATACATACATATTCAGTATATACAAAAGCTATTAAAATACGCGTAGCTACCTCTAGCTACTCACACAATTCCCTTACCTCATTTTTCTGTACAGTCTGACCTTTCCGTTGATGACTCGTCATGCAGTCTGATTTGCTCTCAATCAAATCTTCGAAAGTGCGTATAAATATACATCAGGTCAAATTCAATACAATTAATTGTATTTCATATTTTTTGGGCTTAATTTAAATCATTGGGCTCATTTACCCATATTAGGCCTGATTGTACCATAATGGGCCTTAATCAGCCTTAAACCCGTTTTCCACTTACTATTCACATTATCGAGGCCTATTGGGCTCATTAGGCCCATCAGTAGAAATTGGACCTCATTCTAAATTCTCGAATAGCTTATGAATTATTTACGACAATTAATCCCAATTTCCATAATATAATTCATTTAATGCGAAATTTAAATCCGTAATTTATGCAGTAAATTCTAACACGTATAACGATGCAAAATTATCATAAATAAGGGTTACTTACCCGTGATTCCATGATAGTACACAAATCGAGACTGTCTCGAGCTCTCGCTTGACGCCAATTGTCGAGCTACACAATTAAATATTTTTCCATGTCAATTTTCAGTCGGATATTAATCAAATTAAATATTTTAAAATTTAAATCGATCAATTTCGACCGCTTATCGACTTACCCGTAGCTCGATTGCATCACTGGGATTTTTCCCCAATTTTTTCTCTTTTTCTTTTTTTCTTCTTTTTCCTTTTCTTTTTTGCTGAACCGGTTCGGTCCGGTTCAACCCGATTCAGATCGATTCGATCTAGCCAGTTCAATTAGGTTTGATCGGTTCAGGGCTTCGTCGGTCGATTGTCCATCGACTTCCATCACCAGCAGCTCCGCGTGGTCGTCCGGTGCACGGATCTGTGGTCGATTTCGTCCGAGGTGGTCGAAAAGTGGCCGGTTCGACTCTTCTCCTTTCCGCCGTCGGTATCGTTTCTATTTGACCGTCGCTGTCGGCCATTCTACTAGCCGATGCGACCACTAATTATGTCACCTACACCTGGGGAACCGCCAGCTAGGGTCGGTTGGGGCTAGATCGGCGCCGGCGGCAACAGATTCCCTTTTTCTCCTCTCTCGGCTTTTTCTCTCTCTCGCCGCCGATCGTCGCCATTTGTCGGTCCTTTAAGCCAGTGGTGGCTCGACTGGGCTTCCTTCGCCTGGGCTCCATATCGGCAGTGAGGGAACCAACTCCCTCGATTTCCTGCTTCGTTTTCTTCTCGCGATTTTTGCGATTCAGATTTCCTTTTTATTTTATTTATAATTTATTTTTATTATTATTTTAATCAATTAAATATTATTATTTTTGTCAAAATATTTAAAAAATTTATATTTAATTCATTTAATCAATAAATGAATTTATCGATATTATTTTACCTTTTCGATATATTTTTCGATTACTTTCGAGATTATTTTTCGATGTGAAAATTTCGGTTTATTCCAATAAATTCATATCTTGATCAATTTAATCCGAAATTTAATTATTTCTTCGTTATTTATCAAGATATCTCATTCTCATATTTTTAATAAACTTTTCTTGTCACGATAAATATCGAATTTCGATCTTTGACCGTTTTACCCTTGCACGTGTTCGGGACTACCATTTCAATCCTTCATTTGATCTTTTCTCATTTCGTGTTTTAAATAAAATCGGGTCTTACACCAACAGGCCTAATAGATCTCTTGAGTGGGGTGAGGATGAGGGGCTAGGACCTAAATCAGGGAACCCAACAGGGGAGAGCAAGGTCATGAGGGGCTAGGACCTGGTATTAAGAATACTCCCACGTGCACTTGAGACTAGAGGTCTCGCTCAGTATGGGGTAGATAAGACCTAATGTAGACACCCTTAACCATGTTATTGGTCCGCAGAGTTCGATGTACCGTGTAGATCACATTGAGTACGATGTACCGTGTGGTGGTTACTTGATTTGAGAAAGTCTGGCGGAGAACTAACCCGCCTTTGTACCAGCATGATACCCCACACACTGGGATCGTGTGGTCTGGGATGATATGTGACATAGTTGGCCAACATAATCAATTGAGATATTGTGACCTGTCTCCCTTGCTTGATTTACTTAATATCACATGATTTTAATCTATAAGTGTGATTGTGACTGTCCAGGGTAGACCGAGGGAGAGGTCAAGCCTTGTGGACTTGATTTGTGAAATGATTTAATGGGATTTTATGCATTGAGAAAGAGAAGTGATTTAAAAGGAAGTTTCTTAATTGAATTGCCTTTTTATGAGATTTGACGATTGATGAGCATGATATGATTTGTACATGATGATTTTACCATGTTTTATATGCCGATTTCCATGATTTAAATACATGATATATATATACTCATATGGCATAGTTTTATTCCTCTTGCTCCTATTATAAATTATTTATACATATCATTATCAGCATGTAGATAGAGTAGTTATCTACCATGCTTGCATTATTGCCTTACTGAGCGTGTGGTTACTCATCCCTCTCTATTTCCCCCTATAGAGTGTACATAGTGGCCCAGTGAGGACTGAGGCATTTTGGTTAAGACATCCACTGCATCTTCATCACTTAGAGGTATATACACAGTGATTCCTTTTTGTATCTAAACAATGTAAAAGAACAGTAGTCATTTGAAATGTAATTACAGGGGATGTAGATGTCAGTAATCATATTTGGTATAAATGAATCATTGACGATCAAATGTATGACATCACTTTTATTAACTGAGAATGGACATTGCGAGTGAATTATTATTGACTCACAGCCCAACAGTGTAGTGGTAAGTTTATTCACGACCAAGTAGAGAAAGAAATAAATACGAAAAATTTATTGAGATTTTCGGTAATAAGAGGATAAAAAGGGTCGTGACGGACTTAGACTATTGATCAGTATAAGGCTCAGTTTACTATCCTCAGCCGTTATATGTAGAGACTCTCTGGAGTAAAAAGATGATAGTCAAGAGGTTTATGTCTGGGTTGAGACCATATACTTAGTCTAAATTGGTCCCTTTCGATATCACTACTTATGATGAAATTATCAAGAGGGCCTAGTTGATAGGGCATAATTATGAGCTCCATTAGTTAGATAATAAGTCTAGAGGTACGGATAAAGGAAAAAGATCATTTGACTGTAAGAGTTCTCAACAGAGGAGTTCTAGTAAGAGACAGAGCATTATAGAGTCTCGATCTAAGACTACTAAACCTGCTCCTGCTACTGCAACTATCACCCTCACTGATACTGTTGTTGCTGCCATGATTACTCAGGGTACACAGATAGTATGTAAGAGTTGTGGCAAGAATCAAGGTACCAGGCCCTATTATAAGACTACGGGTGGGTGCTTTAACTATGGTTAGACGGGTTATCCTATCAAAGACTATCTATTGACTAAGATTGCTCAAAGACCTACAGAGAGACCAATCGAGAGACTTGCCGATAAGCCTGCTAAGAGACTCACAGCTAAAAAGAGGGCCACACTAGTTGAGAAAGGGAAGAAGGCTGTCACTCAAGGACGTGTGTTTGCCATAGATAAGGAGACTACAGAGACTTCATTTGTGGTTATTAAGGGTAAAATATTAATCTTTGATCTTATGGTTATTGTTTTATTTAATCTTGGCTCTACTCATTCATTTATATCATCGTCATGTGTTTATAAGCTGCATTTAGAGCCTGTACCTCTAGGTCACATTCTACATATAAGTACTCCTATGAAAGAGTCTTAGATAACTAATATGGTTTGTATGAATTGTAAGTTAATGGAAAGATAGAAGGAATTCGTAGCACATATAGTATTACTTAATATATATGATTTTGATGTTATTTTGGGTATGGATTGGCTAGCCACACAATCACGTTAGTTGGATTTCTACGCTAAAACTATGACCTTCTCTTTACCCAGTCCATATGTTGTATGCTTTGATATGTGAAGAATGAAATGTTATGTTATGTTTTGATTTATTTGTAAGACTAATTATGTTTAATATTATGAAGGATATAATACATTTGTTTGAGGACACTAGGAGGGGACCTTTGGATATTCATGATATCCCTATGGTTAGGGAGTTCTTCGATGTGTTTCCTGACAAGTTACTTAGGTTACCTCCAAATAGGGAGATTAAATTTGCCATTGATTTGGCCCCTAATACTCAGCCAATATCTGAGCCTCCCTACAACATGCCATTAGTTGATTTAAAGGAGCTTAAGAGACAGTTTCATGATCTTTTGGATAAGGGGTTATTTAACCGAGTATTTCACATGTGGTGTTTCGATTTTGTTTGTTTGAATGAAAGATGGCAGCCTATGGCTATGTATTAATTACATACTGGATAATAAGGTGACCATTAACAATAAGTATCCCTCCTCTAGGATCGATGATTTGTTTGATAGTTACGAGGTGCTTCGATGTTCTCTAAGAATGACCTCTAATCTTGGTATCGTCAGTTAAAGATCAAAAGAGATGATATACCTAAGACAACATTCAAGACTTGATATGGTCATTTACAACCATTTAGATTAACTAAATCCTTCATAGCGTTTATGAATTTGATGAATGAGGTTTTAAGCGTTACCTGGATAGATTCATGATTGTCTTTATTGATGATATTTTTTATGTATTCACAGTCTAAAAAGGAGCATGAGCGGTTGGTGCTTCAAACCCTCAAAGACAGATAGTTGTATTTGAAGTTAGATAAGTGTGATTTTGGCTTAAGCATATCTCTTTTTTGGGTCATATTGTGACTAAGGATAGGGTTTCAGTGGATCCATTCAAGGTAAAGGTTGTAGTACAGTGAGAAAGGCCGAGGATAGTTATTGAAATCCACAGTTTTCTTGGTCTGGCTAGTATTACAGATAATTTGTAGAGGGATCTTTTAGACTTGCTACTCTATTGACGCATCTCACACGTAAGGATGTAAAGTTTGAGTGGTTTTATGCATGTGAGTAGAGCTTCCAAGAGTTTAAGCATAGGTTGATTTCAGCATCGATGCTTACCATTCTAAGTAGTTTAAGAGGTTTCTCTATCTACTGTAATGCTTCCTTACTGGGTTTGGGTTATGTGTTGATGCAGCACAGTCGGGTAGTTGCCTGAGGTTCTCGTTAGTTAAAAGATCATGAGAGGAACTACCCTACCATAATTTAGAGTTGGCCATTATAGTATTTACTTTGAAGATATGACGACATTATCTATATGAGGAAAAATTTCAGGTGTTCACAGACCATAAGAGTTTGAAGTACATCTTTTCTCAGTGAAAACTGAATATGAGACAGAAGAGATGGACGAAGCTCCTTAAAGATTACGATTATTAGATCTTGTGTCATTTGGGTAAAAGCAAATGTTGTTGCTAATGCTCTGAGTAGGAAGCACTTGGGTATGGCTTTATTTTATGATGGTTAGAGAGTAAGAACTCTTGGATCAGTTTATGGATTTGAGTTTGGATGTCACTCATTTTGAGATTAATTAGGCTTTGATAGCCAGTTTTAGAGTTGAACGACATCTGATGGATTGAATTTGATTAGTCCAAAGGGAAGATCGATTTTATATAAAGGTAGTTAGTTTGATGAACCTGGGACAGAGACTTAAGTTTGATTTTGGTAGCGACAGACTTTTGAGGTCCAAATGCCGTATTGTGGTTCCTAATAATGAGTCTTTGAGAAGACTAATTTTAAAAGAGTCTCACATTTAACGGTACACTTTACATCTTAATAGTAATAAGATGTATCATTGTTTACGTAAGGTGTGCTAGTGACATATGATGAAATGGGATAACGTAGATTTTATAGCTAGATGTGTCATGTGTCAGCAGGTGAAGGTAAAGCTTCAGAAGCCTACAAGACTGCTTAATCCTCTGACCATACCTATTTGGTAATGGTAACACATTACCATGGATTTTATTATAGGATTGCCGAGGACCCAACGGAATCATGATGTTATTTGGGTCATCGTCAACAGGTTGACTAAGTCGATACACTTCCTGGCCATGAATTCTATGGATACTTTGAGTGATCTGGCTGATTGGTACATTCGAGAGATTGTCAGGCTACAAGGTACACCAATGAGTATCACTTTTGATAGAGATTCAAAGTTCACCTCTTATTTTTAGAGGTGTTTTCAAGATGTTGAGTTAATGTATTTTGAAATGACAAAACAAGTTAATTCAATAGTATTAAGATGATATAAAAACATGTTTAGAGGTTATCAGTACCAGAACTTAGAGTTCTGCTGATGAGAGATCGATCTGGCTTATGAGAGATCGATCTCCTGGGTTTTTACTTGATGAGAGATCGATCTCATGAAGATATGAGATCGATCTGACAAGCCTTAAACCTTTACAAAGGGATTTAGGTAGAGTGAGATCGATCTGCAAGGGTTAAGAGATCGATCTGGCTAAAGCTAGAGTTGAGAGATCGATCTGGTCTAGGAAGAGATCGATCTCCCTTAAGAGCATAAGACTGTAGATCGATCTGGAAGATCGATCCACACTCAAACAGAGAACTTAAGAGATCGATCTGGTAAGGAAGAGATCGATCTCCTCAAAGTCAGAGAGCTAAGGAGATCGATCTGTGTTGTTGAGAGATCGATCTCCCCACTACGAGACTGCATGGCAGATCGATCTGTAGATCGATCTTGCCTCAAACAAAGAGATTAGGAGATCGATCTGCCTATTCAACAGATCGATCTCCCCCATTATTTTCAAACTAACAGATCGATCTGCTAACCTATGAGATCGATCTCCTTGTGTATTTGTGCTTTAATCTTGCAGGATTTATAACTAAGAGATCGATCTGGCCAAGATGGCAGATCGATCTGGCACTCTACTGGAGGTACCCAACGGCTAGTTTCTGCAAAATCTCAAAGGGAAAAACAGCATTTAATGCTCCAACTACCAATCATTCAGTATTTAACCAAGCATTGAAGACAAAGAGAATAGATAGACTATTGCTGCACATTCCTAACACTCTCAAGTTTTTAATTCTTTCATCCTTGTGTCTTCATAGCTCATTTTATTAAGATTCATTGTATAAGCTTAAGTGCAGAAACTGTATTTTGTCCTACCCACTTTAAAGCTTCATTCTGTATTCAACCTTACCTTAAAAGAGAAGAGGATTGTTCCTCAATGAGAGAAAATTGTAAAAAGGGTGAATACACTTCTGTATTGCTAAGGGTAGAGAGGTTATTCCTTAACCTGTAAAAGGAACATTGTAAGCTCTATTGAAAGAGAGAAAGAAAGCACTTGACAAGAAGGTCAAGGAGAGAGGACGTAGGCAAGAGTTTGGCCGAACCTCTATAAACGATTGTGTTTGTTTCTCTCTTCCCTACTTTGCATTAAATTGTTTAATTTCATTATTGCACAATATTATTTTCTGATTGATATAAGATTAAAT
This sequence comes from Firmiana major, assembly GCA_033439115.1. Lineage (NCBI taxonomy): Eukaryota > Viridiplantae > Streptophyta > Magnoliopsida > Malvales > Malvaceae > Firmiana > Firmiana major. The sequence goes on from CM065910.1 coordinate 22,615,152, forward strand.
TAAAATTTGCCATTATTGTTAGTAAACCGATTCACCCCCCTCTCGGTAGAGCCAACAATTGGTCTCAGAGCTAGGACTATTTAATCACATAGGAACAGCTTCCTAAGAGTTAGAAACGATCAAATGGCTCATAACAATGTAGCTACTAGTTTGGTAGGAGAGGGGCACTCTACGGTTAGACCTCCAATGTTTAATGGAGAGCATTATGCATATTGGAAGACTAGGATGATGTTATTTATTCAAACAAAAGACTATGAAGTATGGAGAATTATAATTAAAGGACCTCAAATCCCTACAAAGAGAATAGAGGGAAGAGATATTCCTAAGGAAGAAGATGAATGGGACTCAAATGATATTAAATGTGCTCAACTAAATGCTAAAGCTATGCACACATTATTTTGTGCCTTAGGTCCTAATGAATATAATAGAGTCTCCGAGTGTGATAATGCCAAACAAATATGGGATAAATTGGCAATAACTCATGAGGGTACAACCCAAGTGAAGGAGACAAAGGTAGGTATGCTCACACATGACTATGAGCTTTTTAGGATGAAGGAAGGAGAATCAATTAGTGATATGTTCACTAGATTCACAGATGTAATTAATGGATTAAAGTCTTTAGGAAAAATATATTCTAATATTGAAATGGTAAAGAAAATTTTAAATAGCTTACCTAAATCATGGGAAGCTAAAGTGACAGCAATTGAGGAATCTAAGGATCCTCACACATTGTCCCTAGATGAATTGATAGGATCTTTGCTCACTTATGAGATGAAACTTAAAAGAAATGAAGAGCCACCCAAGAAAGTGGGAGTTGCTCTAAAATCCACTGCTCAAGAGGAGATTAAAAATGAGAGTGGCAGTGAGGAGGATATTGATATGGCAATGTTTGCCAAAAGATTTAACAAGTTCATGAGAATGAGAGCTAGTAGTAGCAATAGGAGAAACATTAAGAGAGACCAAGAAGAAGTAGGTAGAAAAGATTCAATTGTGTGTTATGAATGTAAAAAACCTGGACACATAAAATTTAACTGCCCTCTTCTTAAAAGGTCTAATGATAGGTTCCATAAAAAGAAGGCAATGGTGGCAACATGGAGCGACAGTGACTGCTCCGATGATGAATCAAATGAGGACATTGCCAACTTGTGCTTCATGGCTATTGAGGATGAAAAGTAACTTCAAGCCTCAATGAATATTCTTTTGATGAATTGCAAGATGCATTTGATGATCTTGCATTAGAGTATGAATCTATGAGTATGAAATATAAAAAGATAATATCCAAATTGAGAAAAGAAAATGAAATATTGCAATTGGATAAATTAGAATGTGAAAAGAAAATAGAGATTTCAAATCTAGAAATTTGTAACCTTAAAGAGAAAAATAGCAATCTACATAATTCATTTAATAGGTTCCACATGGGTCAACAAAAGTTAGATAGCATGCTAGAGACCCAAAGGGCATTCTTTGACAAAAATGGCTTAGGATATAATGCTAAGAGTAGGGAGACCCATCTTAAAAGTTTTATTGCTAGGAAGAGCATGAATAAACCTGCAATTACTTGTTCATATTGCAATAGAAAGGGACATGCATCACATAACTGTAATATAAAAATGAGAACTCTAAAAGGAAAAATAGTAAAAAGGATATGGATTCCAAAAGAAGTAATTCACTCCAAAGATTGTAATGCATTAGCAAAATGGATCCCAAAGGGATCAAGAATTGCATTCACTAACCTCAAAGGACCCAAGAAAATTTGGGTACCTAAGACTTGAGTTTGATTTCTTGTAGATAATTGAGCATAGCCACAAAACTAAAGCAAAAGAAGCATGGTACTTAGATAGTGGATGCTCAAGGCACATGATGGGTGATAGAAGCCATTTCAATTCTTTCAAATCAAAAGTTGGTGGAGAAGTCACTTTTGGGGACAACTCCAAAGGCCAAGTTGAAGGAAGTGGCTCAATAGGTAATGATCATTTTTCTTTAGAAAAAGTATTACTTGTTAGGGGTCTAAAGCATAACTTACTAAGCATTAGTCAACTTTGTGACAAAGGTTACAAAGTAATTTTTGATTGCATGAAATGTAATGTTATAGATCCTAAGTCAAATAAAGTTCTCTTTCTAGGTCATAGGCAAGGCAACATATATATTGTCTATCTTAATGAACTCAAAAATGAAAACATGTGCCTAATGGTAGACAATAAAAGGGAATCTTGGTTATGGCATAGAAGACTAGGTCATACTAGCATGCATGTGCTATCTAAGTTAGCTAGAAAGGATCTAGTCATAGGCTTACCCAAACTATCCTTTGATCATGAAGAAATATGTGAAGCTTGTGTTAAAGGAAAACACAAGAGGACAACATTTAAGCCTAAGAATAGTGTATCCACCACTAGGCCTCTTCAATTACTTCATTTAGACTTATTTGGACCAACTAGAACTACTAGCCTAGGTGGGAAACACTATGGATTTGTAATAGTTGATGATTACACTAGGTTCACTTGGGTGTTCTTTTTGAGAGTAAAAAATGAAGCCTTAGAGAAATTCATAGCCTACTCAAAGGTGACTCAAAATGAAAGAGGATACACAATAACAAGTATTAGAAGTGATCATGGCAAAGAATTTGAAAATATAGGATTTGATGAGTATTGCAATGTCAAGGAATTAGCCATAATTTTTCAGCCCCTAGGACACCACAACAAAGTGGTGTAGTTGAGAGAAGGAATAGAACATTGGAAGAAATGGCTAGAACCATGCTATGTGAGAATAACTTACCAAAGTATTTTTGGGCTGAAGCTATAAACACATCATGTTATATAATTAATAGAGCTATGATTAGACCCATACTAAAGAAAACTCCTTATGAGCTCTACAAAGGTAAGAAGCCTAACATGAGTTACTTCCATCCTTTTGGCTGCAAATGCTTTGTTCTAAATAATGGAAAAGATAATTTAGGAAAATTTGATGTCAAGAGTGATGAGGGAATATTCCTAGGATATTCATTGAATTCAAAGGCTTTTAGGATATATAACAAAAGAACATTAGTGGTTGAAGAGTCTATTCATGTTATATTTGATGAGTCAAATAATATATCTAAAGATTCAACCAATGATGAAAATGTTGGAATATTTGATGAAGGCTTAGAAGATGACTTTCTAGAAAAGCTTAACTTGAATAAAGAAGATGAAGAAGAAATAGAGGTTTTAGAAAGAGAACCTAGAGCACCAAGAGAGTTAGGATATGTAAAAGATTGTGAAATAGTAGGAGATCCAACTCTTGGAGTTAGAACTAGATCATCCCTAAGGAATATGTGCCAATATATAGCCTTTGTATCTCAAATAGAGCCTAGGAATGTCAATGAAGCCTTAGATGACAATAATTGGTTCCTAGCAATACAAGAAGAATTAAATCAATTTGAGAGAAGCAAAGTATGGAAACTAGTTCCTAGGCCTAGTGATCACTCTATAATTGGAACTAAATTAATTCAAGAACAAAATGGATGAAAATAGTGTGATCATAAGGAATAAGGCTAGGCTAGTTGCTCAAGGCTATAGACAAGAGGAAGGCATAGACTATGATGAAACATATGCACCGGTAGCTAGATTAGAGGCAATAAGAATGTTACTTGCCTTTGCATGTTATAAAAACTTCAAGTTATATCAAATGGATGTAAAGAGTGCATTCTTAAATGGTTTCATTAATGAAGAAGTATATGTTGAGCAACCTCCCGGATTTGAAAATCATGAATTTCCTGAACATGTTTTTAAATTATCTAAGGCACTTTATGGGTTAAAACAAGCTCCTAGAGCTTGGTATGAAAGGTTGTCAAAATTCTTAATAGAAAAGGGATTTTCAAGAGGAAAAGTGGATACCACCTTATTCATTAAGAATAAAAATAAGGATTTACTAGTTGTACAAGTGTATGTAGATGATATTATTTTTGGTTCAACTAATGAGTCTTTATGCCAAGAGTTTGCTAAGATCATGCAAGGAGAATTTGAGATGAGCATGATGGGAGAACTCACATTCTTCTTGGGACTTCAAGTGAAGCAAATAAAGGATGGAACCTTCATCAATCAAGCAAAGTATACTAAGGACTTGCTCAAGCGATTTGGAATAGACAACTGCAAACCTCAAGCCACTCCAATGGGCACCAACATCAAGCTTGATAAAGATGAAAGTGGTAAGTGTGTAGACACTAAACTCTATAGGTCTATGATTGGCTCATTGCTTTATTTAACTGCAAGTAGACCAGATATTTTGTTTAGTGTATGCCTTTGTGCTAGATTTCAATCCTCTCCTAGGGAATCACATCTGTTAGCAACTAAGAGGATCTTTAGATACCTCAAAGACACTCCCTCATTAGGACTTTGGTACCCCAAGGACTCCACCTTTGCCCTTCATGCATATTCAGATGCTGATTTTGGAGGATGCAAAATAGATAGGAAAAGTACTTCAGGTACTTGCCAATTCTTAGGAAATAGGTTAATTTCTTGGTTCTCTAAGAAACAAAACAGTGTGGCTCAGTCCACAACTGAAGCTGAATATATAGCAGCTGGTAGTTGTAGTGCTCAAGTGTTGTGGATTAAACAACAAATGAAAGATTATGGTATTGACATGAAGCAAGTATCTATTAAATGTGATAATACCAGTGCCATTAATCTATCTAAAAATCCTATCCAACACTCCAGAACCAAGCACATAGAGATTAGACATCATTTTCTTAGAGACCATGTACAAAAAGGGGATATAATTTTAGAGTACATTGACACTTTACACCAAATAGCTGATATATTCACCAAACCTCTTGATAGAGATAGGTTTTGTATCCTTAGAGGTGAATTAGGACTCATGACTATCCCTTAAGACTTTATGTTTCAAAAAAAAATCTTGGTTTCAAGTTGATTTTAAAAGAATTTCTGCAAAGATTTTCTGGCAACAAGGATGAGAGATTGATCTCCTTGTAATATAGATCGATCTCCATACTTCCAACAAGCCTAAATCATCAAGGTTAAGCTAAGCAGATCGATCTTCTAACGATAAGATCGATCTCCTTATGTCTCTGTTAAAAGGCAGATCTATCTGTCCACATGACAGATCGATCTCTTCAAAGCTTCTGCATTCTGAAGATCGATCCATGCATTTGGCAGATCGATCTCTCTAAGCCTCGGTTAAACTGAAGATCGATCTGTGCATGTAACAGATCGATCTCCTTAAGCCTCTTTTTGCGAACAGATCGATCTGTTCATGCGACAGATCGATCTCCCTTGGCTTTTGGAAATGACAGATCGATCTGTCACCTCGACAGATCGATCTCCTGTGCCCTGGACTATAAATTCACGCGAAAAATCCCCAAATTTCAAAAACCCCAATCTTCAAATTCTGAAATTCCCTCGCACCACCTCCTTCGATTCCTCCTCAGATCGATCTCGGTACGGCCTTCCTTGCATCTTCGTGTCATTTTTCGGTATTGTAACCAACATTTCTTACTTTTTTCTCAAAAATTTTCTTAGATTTGTGTTCATTGTCTTTCTAGGGCAAAACTAGTTACTGTTTCATTGATTTTTTCAATTGTGAATCTAGTTAGCACATCTCTCGAGTCTAGAATCATGCCTAGGCATAAGACAGTAAGACATAAACCTCCTAGAACCAATGTAGGGGCTGGTTCATCCTCCCAACCCATTCCTCCACCTTCCATCGCTTCTTTCAATAGGTGTTTTAAAACACCTGCAAAAAGGAAGCGATACGAAGAGTACTTCTCAACCATGCCAATTAAGCATTGGCGGACTATAGATTTTTCTTTCCTCAATCGCATCGATTTTCCTTATTTGTCAAAACTTGAGGAATTTGGTTGGATGTCATTTTTGAAAATCAACACTCCCGTCCCTCCAAATCTCGTTCGGGCATTCTTTTTCAATGTCGAACTCATCTTTAACCTTGATGACACTTGCAAAATTCACGGGTTCAAAACCTATGTCATGGGTAAGACCATACCAATAGACACCGATATCTTAGCTCAAGCCTTTCACATGAAAAATGAAGGTTTGACTAATGAGGATGAGGAAGTCTCCTTAGAGTTTGATCTCCCTAGGGACAAGGCGAGTGACCTACCGATGCACCTTCGGTTACTCCACCTCATAATTTCTTGGAATCTCCATCCTTTTGGTACCCGCCATTCAACCGTTAGGAGGTTAGATCATTTCTGGCTCCATCACATTCACACCACAAACCAAAAACCCAACCTCATTCATTTCATATATGAAGATTGGCTGAAGATCGTGCGTGGGAAAGCTACCACAATCGTTTTTTCGCAACCATTAGCCTATCTTCTCCAACGAATTGGCGTTGACTGCAGCTGCGAAACTGGAGAACTACCCTCTCCCAAGAGCGTCCTCAACATCGGGACCCTCCATCATATGGGATATTACAAAGACTTTCGGGGAGATTGGAAGAAAAAGAGGGAATAGCAGCCTGTTGAAGCTATGGAGGAAGACCCCTCCAATGAGCCAGTGAACCCACCTGCCGCACCAGCTCTGAAACCATTGTCCTCAACTGCTCCACCCACTGCACCAACATCCTCACCTGCTAGAATGGAGATCATTATGACAATGATTAGTGAACTCAACAAAAAAATCGATGAAGGCTTTGCATCTCAGCAGCGAATGTTCGATGAATTAAACCAAAGAGTGGATAAGGTTCAGGAGACTCAAGAGGCGATGTTTGATGAGCTGCAAGTCACACGCACACACGTTGAGAATCTTTCGGATCGTGATCCTCCCTCCCCATAGGCCTTAAGTGTTTTGATTTAGTGTAGTTATATCATTTTAAGATACTTGATGTTATTTGTGATGAATTTGCTTGAATGAAATGTCGTTTGACTTGTTATTGGTTGTGTTAATGAAAAAGTTCATTTTGAAATGCCATGAGTATTCTCTTTTCGTATTATTGATATGACAAAAAGGGGGAGAAGAAAACATGTGTGTGTGTGGTTGTGGTAAACGTTTAAAAGAATGATTAAATTGAGGGGGAGTTAAGTCAGTAACAAAGTCAAAAGCTCACAAAAAGGGGGAGCTCACAAAAAAGGGGAGTTTTTGCAAATTCACTAAACATGTTTGTTTGAATAAGTTTTGTCATATCAAAAAGGGGGAGATTGTTGAGTTAATGTATTTTGAAATGACAAAACAAGTTAATTCAATAGTATTAAGATGATATAAAAACATGTTTAGAGGTTATCAGTACCAGAACTTAGAGTTCTGCTGATGAGAGATCGATCTGGCTTATGAGAGATCGATCTCCTGGGTTTTTACTTGATGAGAGATCGATCTCATGAAGATATGAGATCGATCTGACAAGCCTTAAACCTTTACAAAGGGATTTAGGTAGAGTGAGATCGATCTGCAAGGGTTAAGAGATCGATCTGGCTAAAGCTAGAGTTGAGAGATCGATCTGGTCTAGGAAGAGATCGATCTCCCTTAAGAGCATAAGACTGTAGATCGATCTGGAAGATCGATCCACACTCAAACAGAGAACTTAAGAGATCGATCTGGTAAGGAAGAGATCGATCTCCTCAAAGTCAGAGAGCTAAGGAGATCAATCTGTGTTGTTGAGAGATCGATCTCCGCACTACGAGACTTTATAGCAGATCGATCTGTAGATCGATCTTGCCTCAAACAGAGAGATTAGGAGATCGATCTGCCTATTCGACAGATCGATCTCCCCCATTATTTTCAAACTAACAGATCGATCTGCTAACCTATGAGATCGATCTCCTTGTGCATTTTTGCTTCAATCTTGCAGGATTTATAACTAAGAGATCGATCTGGCCAAGATGGCAGATCGATCTGGCACTCTACTGGAGGTACCTAACGGCTAGTTTCTGCAAAATCTCAACGGGAAAAACAGCATTTAATGCTCCAACTACCAATCCTTCAGTATTTAACCAAGCATTGAAGACAAAGAGAATAGAGAGACTATTGCTGCACATTCCTAACACTCTCAAGTTTTTAATTCTTTCATTCCTTGTGTCTTCATAGCTCATTTTATTGAGATTCATTGTATAAGCTTAAGTGCAGAAACTGTATTTTATCCTACCCACTTTAAAGCTTCATTCTGTATTCAACCTTACCTTAAAAGAGAAGAGGATTGTTCCTCAGTGAGAGAAAATTGTAAAAAGGGTGAATACACTTTTGTATTGCTAAGGGTAGAGAGGTTATTCCTTAACCTGTAAAAGGAACATTGTAAGCTCTATTGAAAGAGAGAAAGAAAGCACTTGACAAGAAGGTCAAGGAGAGAGGACGTAGGCAAGAGTTTGGCCGAACCTCTATAAACGATTGTGTTTGTTTCTCTCTTCCCTACTTTGCATTAAATTGTTTAATTTCATTATTGCACAATATTATTTTCTGATTGATATAAGATTAAATTAAAATTTGCCATTATTGTTAGTAAACCGATTCACCCCCCTCTCGGTAGAGCCAACACAAGAAGCCATAGATCTCAGTTGAGTTTTAGCATTGCTTTGCATCCCTATGCAGATGGTCAGTCAGAGTGGACCATCCAGGCTCTGAAGGATATGTTGTGAGCTTGTGTGTTCGATTTTAAGAGCATTTGGGATGATCATTTACCATTAGCCTAGTTTATTTATAATAATAACTATCACTCTACCATTGGTATGGCACCGTATGAGGCACTTTATAAGAGGAGATGTAAATCTCTAATTAGTTGGGAAGATGTTGGTGACAGAAATGTATTTGCTCCTGAGCTTGTTGAGCTGGTTGCTGAGATTTTCCAATTGATATGTGATACACTTAATGCAGCTTAAAGTCGGCAGAAAAGTTATATTGACACTCGTAGGTGAGACTTAGAGTTCTCAGTGGGGGATTCAGTATTCTTGAAAGTTCTGTCATCCAAAGGGATTATGAAGTTTGACAAAAGAAGAAAGGTAAGTCCTTGATTTATCAGGCCATTTGAGATTTTGGATAGACTATGCGATATAACTTACTAATTGGCACCTCTTCCACAGTTATTTGGGGTGCACAATTGTCACGACCCATTTTCGTGACTAACCACACAACTACTAGTTGGGCTATGAGTCAATATCAGTTACCTTATTCTCATCCACTCAATCATTTCTTATTAGAGTTACGCAAAATAATATAGAAACTGTGCTTATATTTAAAACATAGTCATTTACATCAGTTTTCGTTATATACATTCCCCCAAGTACAAAAGTTAACATCACTGTACACTACTAGGCAGATACAAAATTCACATATGTGTACACCTCTGTACTGCTAGAGGACTAGAGAGCACTGTGGCAGGAACAAACACAATAATGCACACTACTACGCAGAATCTGTAGAGGAGGAAATAAAGGGGTGAGCTAACATGCTCAGTAAGGAAAATATGAAAACAGGTAGATAACTACATTATCTACAATGCTTAAAATGCACATATATCTTCCTTATAAAACGATATGCATTTATTTAAAATAGCATCCATCTGTATGAAATCATTAATTCGTTAGATCGCTATATACATCATCATTTCAAATCACATAGCATACATTTTAAAAACCATTATCACGTATCAAGACAACATACATGAGACTAGGCTAGGATGTAACATCAAGTTTCAAGGGACATATGGCCATAGTCACTGGATTCCAGGTAATCACGGATCAGGCATGCGAGAACCCCAAGCTTAAGGAGGTGGATCAACCATCTCATCAGCTCACTAAGATCACTAAGATAACAAAGTAAATCATACTCTGTGGTTTACCTCATGATACATCATACTTCATGGTTTACCTCATGATACATCGTACTCCGTGGATCCTTATATAATGTGATATATAGTTGAGAGTACCGAGTAATCTTGAGGTCTTCCATCTCAACATCACTATCATCATTTGCCATGTCTCAAAATCTCGTGCAAGCAGGTCAGTGCAAGAACACATAGCAATACACGACAGCTTCAGCACAGTTCTATTTGAAATCATAATAAGTTTAGGAATTCATCAGCGAGCAGGTCAGAGTAAGAACACTTAGCAATACTCGACAACTCTAGCAAGAATTCAAAACCCAGTGCGAGCTCTTTAGTGTCTCACTCAGCTTACACATAGCTCTAGCACCGCTTTCATTCTCAAATTCAGTTTAAAACTAAGTGCGAGCAAATCGAGTAACCTATAGTACCACATTAGCTCTAACACCTTTTTACACAAAAAATCGATAGATGGCTCACTTTTGGTGAAAACGGTACTCAAACTCGAGTTTAGCATGAAAATCGATGCAAAATGGAGCAAGAGGGGTAACTTCCCGTATGGTCATCCATCATGAAATTTTTCCCACTCAAGCACGCTTAACTTTGGAAAACGTGCAATTTAATGTAGACAGTAAAATCTTGAGGCAGTCTATCATTTTACACTTACAAAATAACTTTTCACAATAAAGACACTGAAAGCATGAACTTTATTCATTTATGCTTTTTCGGTAAATTTACAATATAATTTCATCTGTAAATTGGGTCATTTTAGGAATTTCCTATAATTTGGTTTTCAAGTAGATATATCAATATCTATATACTCTACAGTATTTATTTGCATACAAGAGGTAAGAAATATACGTATAGTTATCTCTAATAGCTCACATAAATCCTTACCTGGAATTTCGCGGAAGTCACGTTTCTTCGTTTTCCACTTCTCGCGATTCAGTCTATTTGGCTCTATATATATCTCTATGAGCTGCAAATATCCATAAATCACATCGGTCAACACTAATATCTTATTTTCTGACTTTATTTCAGTCAATTTACGGTATTGGGCCCATTTACTCTTAAATGGACATTACCCCGTTTTAAGTCCACTTTTACATCACTATTCATCTCGATAAAACTCATTGGGCCCATTAACACTCATTGGCCTATTAGTGAGGCCCACTTGGCATCATTAGGCCGAAGACATAAAGCCTTGGCCCATGAAACCTCTCAACCATGGCATAGGTGCCGAGCACTCCTAGCCACCCATGGCCGAGACATGCCACCATCCACGCCACCATGCTTGGTTTTCACCTAGGCATTTCATCAAACATGTGGTCTTTATGCCTTATGCCTTAGTTAATTTTTCTTCAAGTCATTTTCACAAACACATGGCATACAAACCTTATAATCTCATCCAAATTAGCAAATTGAATAAAATTAACCATGCCATCATCATACCCACATGTCAATCTATCCATTCATGCCATAAAATCATGTGTATGTGCATGGAAAACAGAATACCCATTTTTGGCCATCACTTGTTCATGGTGATTTTGTATGTTTTGATCCATAAAACATACACTAATCAACTCTATATAATCTCAAGATAAACATATATGAAGTTGGAAACTTGAAAACTCACCTAGCTTGGTGTTCTCACTTTGGTCGAAACTTGGGAGAATTTTGGGTGGTTCAATATGGCTCCTTGATGGCTAATTCCAAGATATGTTATTCCCCTCTTAATATGGAACAAATTTCATGCAGATCACTTGTTCCAAATATGTCTTTAGGTAGGTGATTTCTAGAGAGAGAAAGCTTAAAAGCTTATGTTTCTATGGTGGTTTCACTCTTTCTTAATGAAGAATAAAATTCCTACTTAGCCAATTTTGATTTTGCTTCCTAAATATCAGCCATAACATCTAAAAAAATTAGCCCATGGATTGGGCTTATTAATTGGTTTTGGGCTTGGTAACTTTGGGCTTAAGTTTTGGCCTTAACCATTTAACTAATGGGCTTGTCCTTGGGCTTTCTAATTGGGCTTATTGGGCTGGATTTTTATGGTGATTTAGGCCTTTAATTATCTTAAATTTTAGCCCATAAAATCGGCCCAACCTTGTAAGACCCGATTTTTATCGTATTTCCTTATGATTTACACATTATATGAATATTATTATATGTTAATGGAATCATAAGAAGGATGATTTTGTTCATATAAATATGAATGAAGAAGTTAAACATACGTAAAATCTGAAAATGGACAGTTAAGGAATTTCAAATTAAATTTATGAGATTTGAATTGTCCGGACAGAGATACGAATTTTAAATGAGAAATTATAGTGGGTCCAAGAAGGAAAGTCGATCTAAATTACTCTCGAACGTGTAGAAGGGTAAAATGTCAAAAGACCTAAAATTCGATATAAATTCGATAAGAAATTATTATTAAAAATATGAATTTAGGAAATCTTGATCAATACCGGAGAAATTATTGAATTTCGACTCCAATTGATCAAGATACGAATTTAGTACAATTAACCGGAATTTTGTTTCGGGACACTATTTCGAAAACACGGGAAAAATTATACCAAAAAAATAATTAAAGAAGATAAAAATATATTTAATTAATTAAATATATTAATTTAAGGAATAGTGTAGATATTTTGTCAAAAATAATTTTGTATTCAATAAAATAATAATATAATAATTAATTAATTAATTAATTAATTAAAAAAATTCTCAAAATCGCGAAATTGCAATTCCAAAGAAACGAAGGAAAAAGAAGCAGAAGCCCAAGAACCCCCTCTGTATCGACGACCATCGACGACTTGGACGGCCAGAGAACGACCAACGAGGGGCGACGATCATCGTGGGAGCCTCTAGGAGTCACAACGGGCACGGACAGCACCGAAAAAGGGAGATCGGCGAAGGAACTTACGAGGGGAGAAGAGGAAGATTCTGACCGTTCCACCACTGATCAACCAGATCCAAGGCCAGTCGAAGCTTCCTTTGCCTGAGACGAGCCAAACAGCGGTAGCAAGAAGTCAAGAAATGGCCGGAAATGTTGGCGACGGTGGTGAGGGCGAAATGGCGTCGAACCGAGGAGAAGAAAAGGAAAAAAGAAAAAGGAAAGAAAAAAGGAAAAAAAGAAAAGAAAAAGAAAAAGAAAAAGGGAAAAAGAGGAAAAATTGGGAAAAAAATTTTGATGATGCAATCGAGGTACAGGTAAGCCTGTAAGCGGTCGAAATTGATCGATTTAATTCTCGGGATAATTATGTAAATTATATTTGATCGAAATTGACCTGATAAATGTATAAATGTGTAGCTCGATAATTGACAATAAACGAGAGCTCGAGTCAACCTCGATTTACGTATCAACATGGAATCTTGGGTAAGTGAACCTCGATTTACGTATCAACATGGAATGTTGAGTATGCCCCACAAAGTCCGACAGAGTGATCGGATGGTATTGAGACACGCTTCGCGAGATTGAAGCGGAGTGTGGAGATTATTTTGAGGAGCTAATTGCTCAGATTATGTATGAGATCAGAGGGCGCAGCGGAGCATTGGTGGAAACCCGCTCGACCCATCTTAAGTGTTAAACATCCAGAGCTGAGATAAGAAATGATTATGGATGTATTCCGGTGACAGGATATCCCGGACATGATTTAAAGGAAAAAATTTCTTACATTGCCCAGGAATACTAAATTGATTATGAGTATGAAAACTCAGTTATAATTTTGGGCAGATATTACCTCGACGATATGAACAAGTGACAATCGAGATGTCTAAAAGTTTATGGAAGGGCTCAGATTTTCAATTAGAGTCCGATTGGCCCGTGAGATATTACCTATACCGAGGCAGTGAGCAGATTTACAGTTGGGTAAATAAGAATATGAATCGCACGCCTCTGAGATTGGGAAAGGTAATGAGGGCTGAAATAGAGACAGAAAGAGAATCGAGAAATGACAGAGATGTCAAAATGGGAAAATGGAAATTGGTAAAAAGATTTAATTTGATGAGTCATGGAGTAAGATAATTGGTAAGGCCCCAGTACATCCAATTTTGGCACTCTTGAGGGGCATTGTGATTGGAGGAGCCCGACCTGCTACGAAGCAGTGTAGCAGTGTAAATACTGTAAGCCGTGTGGGATGTGTGGTGGATACCACGGAGGGAAGGTTTATACCTATACTGTATTGATGAAAATGGCCGTTAAGTGTGGTAAGACGGACCATTGATTTTGATTACACAGAATTGGGCAAGATCGTCCCACAGAAAGGTAAAGAGACAGAGAAAAATTTCGTTGGTATAGTTGCAACGAAAAGGGAGGCTATAGTCGAAAAGAATAAGGAAAATAGGTTGTTGGACGAAGGCGAGAGGAAGTCTTGGACCAGGACACTATTGATGTTTCATAGATGTGGTGTAAGATACCACACTGGTTATGAATAATAAAGTACATATGTTTATTGATCCTGGTGCCACACATTTATTCGTACCGCCTTCATTCACATATAAGTGAGTAAAAGGCATGAATGCCTACATCATTGGGCGCAATACAGATAAATGAGTTCCCAATAGAGGAGGATTAATAAACGGGATAGGGATATTGAGACTTTAAGTTAAAAACAGGGGTGCAACAGTTGAACTTAAAGGAGTAAAGGATTGTACTCACTGAATGAATAATGACGAGAGTTTCATTATAATTGATACGCAAAGGAGAAAATCTTGAAGATAAGATAGATCCTAAATATAGGACGTATTGGAGTAAGAGGCGTATGCTAGGTAAGAACACCCTTACGATATGAAGTAATTGGGATTAAGCAATTAGTAAGGAATATAAATTATAACCAAGGATAAAGATGGGTATAACCATAACATAGTTGTGGTTAAGTCTGAAGGTAAATAAAGGTATTTTAAAATACCTCCCAGCCTGAAGACTTGACAGCGTCTAGATATAGATATATATATAACTTATAGCGTGAATCGATCGTCGTAATAACTACCTTTAGCATTAGGATACCTTTACTAAGACGATAAGAATATTAAAATTTGACAAAACCTAAAGGTTAACGTAGTAAATTTAATAGGTGCCGTTAAGATAAGAAAAGGAAATGAAGCAGGTTAGTACCTGAAAACGTAAGCGGTTGAGAAGGACCTTATACGCTTATGCGTAAATAAGTCAAGGATTGGACCGATGTGTAAATCATCATTATCGATGATATGTTGGGTGTAGTTAAAGTCTAGGGCGATTTATAAGCAACAATCAGAAATGGCTTTTACAAATGGGTTGCTGCGAGTTCAAAAGGGATATACCTTGTTAACACGTTTAATTATGAAAACGTGGTCTTGGAATAAGATAGATGTGATATGGATTTCGGTGTAGTGAAGTATGAACTGACCACCGTTATTAATTTCGTCATACCCAACAGCTCAAGAGGTTCCAAGTGAGTATAGATACCTCAAAATTATGATGGAGCTGTGTATTGATGTATAATGGGAAGATAGTCAATTTTGGAGTCAGACAACTCCTTGATCACGAAATAAACTATCTGACCCATGATTTAAAGTTGACAGCGAAAGTGTTTGTACCGAGGATATGGTACTATTATGTACATGGTAAGAAACTGTGGATATGCACTGATCATAAAGCCCGAGTATCTGTTTTCACAGAAAGAGACGAATATGAGAATACATAGTGGGTTAGAGCTTCTGAGAGAGTTGATTTGTGAAAATTGTACCACCCAGGAAAGGCTGATGCTTTGAGTAGAAGGAGCCTCGGGATGGTATTGCATATGATGGTCAGGGAGCGTGAGCTGCTAGAGCAGTTGTGGACCTCAGTATTGATGTGATCCCTTCTGATGATGACAGTGATTGTGTGACAGCTAGCCTGATGATTAGAACCGGATGAGAGTGCCCGGATTTGCCAGGCCTAGCGTGATGATCGACCGGATGTCGATAGTTTGGGTCTGATTCAGAAGGGTACTGTGACAGAGTTCACAGAGTATGATAATAATTTACAGAGAGGTTCAGAGATATTATAAGTACTCCCCAAGACCACAGTTGATGAAATAGTGATATTGCCAGAAGCTCACTCTTCGGGATATACAGTGCATACGGAAGGTAATAAATATATCGAAATCTCGAAAAAGGGTATTAGTGGTCAGATGTGAAAAGAGACATGGTAGAGATTGTGGAAAAGTGCCTAGTATGTCAGCAGAATAAGGTAGAGTATTAAAAGTCTGCAGAGTTATTGCAGCACCTACCTATATTGACACGGCACGAAAAATGAGAGCAAGTCTCTATGAATGTCGTGATGGGTTATAGAGGACCCGGATAAATTAGGAGACTATTAGGATGATAGTCGATAGAGTGACTAAGTCTACCCACTTTCTGGTTATGAACTCCCCAGATACTCAGAGTGTGTATGAGGATTCAGGTATAAGGAAGATTGTGAAACATTATGTAGCGTTCCAGTGAGCATGGTATCATATAGGGATTCCCGCTTCACTTCCTACTTCTGGGAATATTGTTAGGAAGCTATGGGAACCCGACTGAATATTAGCACAGCTTTCCATCCTCAGACAGATGGTCAGTCAGAGAGGACTATACAGGTTCTGGAGGATCCGATGAAAGCGTGTGCCGTTAATTTTATAAGCTCCTGGAATGATCAGTTGATTTCTAATAGAAGTTGCCAATAACGACAGTTGGCAGTTGAGTATCGGGATAACAAGATATGAGACAGTGTATGGCTGCAGGGGTTATTCCCCGAATTGGATAAGAAAAAGTGGGTGACAGATAGAATCATTTTCGACCTTGGATAATAAGTCTCTGAGGATGTTTAGTTAAGGATGAGAGATTCAGAACACCTCAGAGCAGATAGACAAGTATTGGAATTCACCCTTGGTGAATTAGGGTTGAAATATTTCTTGTCCTAAGAGAATAAGGACATAGCGAACTTTTGGAAGAAAGCAAATTGAGATACGCTGGATGGAATATTTTGAGAGATTGGACAAGTGGGAGATAAGACCTGTAGGTTGGTGTTATCACCTGAATTAACAGGCACCCACAATGTGTCCCAGCTTTTGATGCTCCAGAAATACTATACAGATCCAGCATAGGTGATTGGAAATGAATTCCAAAAGTTCAGTTTAATGAAAATACAAATATATTGAAGAAGTTGATTCGGGCATTAAACAGGACAGAGAAAGTATTGGGGTTTAAGATAATCTCCCTAATTAAAGTCCTTTGGTAGTAATACACTTCGGAGAAGGTCACGTAAGAATTTGAGAGTATGATACGATAGATATACCCGGAGTTGTATATGGACTCATATGACTTGGTTCTAATTTGGAGGACCAAATTCTTTAAGTGGGGGAGAGTTGTAAGACCCGAATTTAATTAAAATACGTAAATTAAATAAGAAAAGATGTAGGAAGTATGAAGGAAGTTGGGTTAACTTAATCCCGAGCACGTGTGAGGCAAAATGGTCAAAAGACCAAAGGTCGGTATAATTTCGATAAGAAAAATTTAATTAAAATATGGATTTAAGGAATCTTGGTCAATAAAAGTGAAATAAATTTATTTTGGATTAAATTGATCAAGATATTAATTTATGGGAATTAATCGGGATTAATCGGGATTTTTAGTTCAGAAAAATAATCCCAAAAATAATCGAAAAATATACCGAAAAGTCACTCAGGACAATATCTCGAAAATAAGGGGAAATTATACCCGAAAAAGAGGTTAAAATATAATAAATAAATTAAATAAATTAAATTAATCAAATTAGAATAAAATAATAATATAAGGTAGATATTTTGGGATTTTTTTAGAGTATTTTAATGAATAGTATAGTAATTAAAATAAATAAAAATAAAAATAATAAAACAAAAAAAAAGAAAAAAAATGAATCTGAAAAAAAAAAAGAAACGAAACAGAAGACAGAAACGCGAAATCGCGCGAAACCAAACGGAAAACGGAAGCAGCTGACCGAGGAGCCCGATGAGCCACCGGCGGCCGATGGACCCAGCTGATGGTCGGAGAAGCTAGAGCGGAGCCCGACGGTTCCAATAGTACCGGCGACGCTCTCCGACGGTCACGATTTCCGGCGAATCGACGGTCGAAAAGTCGAGAAAGAAATCGAGTCGGTCCGGCGATCCACGGCGACTGGACGTGAACGGAGGCCACCGGCGTGACCGTGAGGAGGAGGCGGTCCTTTTGAGACCGGTAGCAGCCGGCGAGACGGTCGGAATCGCCGGCGATGACCAAAATAGAAAATGGGTTTCCGACGCCGAGGAGAAGAGGCCGAACAGGCGGTGTTCCGGCGGACTTGGGTGAAACTGAGGGTAGATTCGGACTGCGGACGACCCAGCGGAACTGCTGGCGGTGGAAGCCGGCGGAGAACCGGCCGGCAAGGTGGTGAACCGGCGGTGAACCGGTCTAACCGGAGTGAACCGGCGGTCTGAACCGGTCCGAACCGGACTGAACCGGTTCAGCCAAAAAGAGGGGAAAAAAGGAGAAAAAGGGAAAAGAAAAAGAGAAAAAATTGGGGAAAAATTTCGGTGATGCAATCGAGCTTTGGGTAAGTCGATAAGCGGTCAAATTGACCCGATTTAAATTTGGAATATTTTATTTAATTAAATTTCGATCGAAAAGTTTACCCGAAAATGTAATTAATTGTGTAGCTCGACGATTGGCATCCACCGAGGGCTCGAGACAGTCTCGATTTGCGGACTAGCATGGAATCTCAGGTAAGTGACATTTATTTACGACAATTGCCTCGTTATGCGTGATATTGATTTAATTTACGCATAAATTGAATTAATTTATGGAAATTAGATAAATTGTCGTAAATAGTGAATTTAGCTATTCGAGAGCTAGAACGAGGCCCAATAAATTATTGGTGTGCCTAATGAGCCCAATAGGCCTCGATAAAGTGAAAATTAAGTGGTAAACGGGCTTAAGGCCGATTAAGGCCCATTAAGGTACAATCGGGCCCAATAGGAGTAAATGGGCCCAACGATTTAAATTAAGCCCAGAAAAGATTAAATACGATTAAATTGCATAATATCTGACCTGAGGAATATTAATGCGCAGTTCCGGGCATTTGATTGGGAGCATAACGGACTGCGCGACGAGACAACATTGGGAAAGAAAAGGTCAGACTCGACAGGAAAATAAGGTAAGGGAATTCTGCGGACTGCTAGAGGTAACTTTACGCAATTTTAAATTCATATGCAGTCCTTTAAAGTATTCTGAAGGGTCTAGAGGTCAATTAATAATTTTAGTGCCCCGAATGGGCAAATTACTAAAATACCCTTGCTAAGGGTAAAATTCTAAAAATTTAGGAAAATTGGGAGGAGCAAGAACAAAAGGTTCCTGCTCATTCTGGAGGTGTTTTGATGCATGCATGAGTAGGCTGGCTCACCTTGAAAGAAAATGCACAGCATTGCATACTTTCAGCGTGAAATTGTTTTGAAAACTGTTTTGAGGAAACAGAGCCGCCTACGTGTTTTTATTTACATGTGACGTGCTAGAGCTTAGCTCGCACGATGTTTGATTTGTGTGATGCATGCATTAGTGCTAGAGCGAGAGCTCACACTAGAGTTTTACATGCATAGGTGCTGGAGTCCAACTCGCACCAGATTTGTATACATATATATATGATTTTCGTGACAGGGTGCTAGAGTCTAACTCGCACCATATTTTTATATGATTTTGAGACAGGGTGTTAGAGCTTCGCTCGCACCAGATTTTTATACGATTTGCATACAGAGTGCTGAGCTTAGCTCGCACTAGTTTTACCGGATTTGTAGAGTACCGCTGTCTGCCCTTGGAGTCAGCCAAAAGGCCCAACAGGCTCAAGAGACCTCTTAGGTGGGGTGAGAGTGAGGGATGAGGTTGGCGGCCTTGTGGGGATGTAAAGCGGGCTCTGCCAGTTTTATTTGAGTCGATGAGAGTGTTGACCATCGCTCGCACAGCTTTTATGAGAACATGCGATGAGCCGTGCTTGGAGCATCGGGTAGACTGTGTGTCACCGATTTAATAGGCTCGCACGTACGATTTGAGACATGGCATGAGTATTGAGAAACAAACCTCTGTGGGAAGCAGGCCAATTGGGCTGGAGTACCTAGAGATATTATATGGGTTCACGGAGTACGATGTACCGTGCAAGTAGCATGGAGTACGATGTACCGTGTGGTATCTTCGGATACGGCATCTCCGGATGCAGCATCTTCGGATGCCGGGGATCGGATAAGACTGACGGGATGGATTGACCCACCTCCTGGGCGGTTCCCGATCATGGTGAGAACCCGCACACTAGGATCCGTGTAGCTGTGGAACTCCCGAGGACAGATGTGGCCATAGTCCTAGTTATTTACCTATATACAGACGTTGCCTAGTCTCGCATGTTGATGACTTTTATGATGATTTAAACTGGGTTTTAAAACTAAATTGCATGATGGTATTTCCATGCTTTTCAAAACCCACGTGTGATGTAAACGTTTTCATGATTTTGTGTGAGTCAGGATCACCCGCAGGAGGGGTCGAGTCCTGACTTTATTGTGAAAATCTTAATTGAGAAAGAAATGATTTATAATAATTGCATGTTGATTTTCCGAGCAAATGTGTTTTACATATCATCATAATGCATAGCATTGTTTTTAAATGTGTGGAGAAAGGGTGGTTTATGCATGGCACTACGTTCATGTAGGTAGTATGGTTACCTACTTGTTCGTAGGATTGCCTTACTGAGCTTGATGTGCTCACCCCTTTCATTTTCTCCCACAGATAATCTCCAGTTGAAGTTGCGACGACTCAGTACTGCATTCCGGATATCCGCTGCTGCCCATCAACACAAGGTATATACACTTGTACTTATTGTATCTACATAAGCATAGCATAGTAACATGTTTGTAAGTAACTTTAGGGGATGTATAAATAATATAAACAATTATAAATGACTGGAGAATAAATAAGTTAGATGGTAATTGAATGGTGGGACTGGCATTGACGCACAGCCCAATTTGTTAGTGGAGTGTGGTCACGATCAGAGGACAGATAAGAATTTAAATAAGAAAAAATAAAACGCGAAAAATTAACTCTGATTTTTGGGTAGTTTGGGTCGTGACAACTAGGGTCTGATCGATCCCAGCCGAACGTTCCCTAGGTTGTGGCCTACCGAACGGCTATAGCAGCTCCCGAAGAATCGGTCGGACGACGTCGGCACGGCCAAATGATCCCTGAACCGGTAGCGATCCAGGGCAGAACCTTCTAAACTGAACCGGATCGGACCGGTTCAACCAAGGAGGAGAGAGAAAAGAAAAAAAAGAAAGAAAAAGGAAAAAGAAAATTTTTGGGAATTCACCAGACTTTGGGTAAGTCGATACAAGGTCAAAAGTGATCGATTTAATTTTTGATAAATTTATTTAAATTATATTTAATCGAAAATTGACCCGGAGTTAAATATATAAAATTGTGCAGTTCGACGATTAATTTCGATCGAAAGCCCGATCGAACTCCGATTCATGCACCATCACACAATCTCGGGTAAGTAAAGCTCATTTACGACAATTTATGTGATTTATGCGTATTTAAGATTTAATTTACGCATTTCGAATTAAATTTTGAATTTAGTGAATAATATTCAAAAAATTGAATAAAATATCGTAAATGATATACAGACTATCCAAAGAGCTTGGAATAAAGCCCAATGGGTATTGATAAGCTCAATAAGTCAATAGACCCAGATAAACAGGCTTAATACGGATTAAGGCCCAATTAAAGTGTTTAAGACCCATTAAGAGTAAACGGGCCCATTTAAGTGAAATGAACTGTATTAAATGTGTAATATAGTAGGAAACATGGAATTAATCCAGTGAATGGTTAAATGCAGCTCCAGAGTCATATTGTGAGTGACCAGACTGCGAGGTTTGGACAACACAGAGGAAGAGAGGTCACACTACGTGATCCGAGGTAGGGGACTCTTGCAAGTAGTTAGAGATATCTGTGCATATTTTCATTGGATTTTACATTCACTGAAATTGTTTGAGGGTCAGAGAGAAGCGATAATATTTATAGGGACTCGATATGGGTAAATTACGATTTTACCCCTAAATAGGCAAAATGTTAAATTTTGGGAAAAGTGGTAAAAAGCATAGAAATGATGTTTTGAGTGGTTTTTACTGCTGTGTAGCAGAAGAGTAGGTGGATGGGCTAATGTTTTGAGGTCGATCTAAACGAAGCACACTTTATAGTGCTGATTTTAGTGATTTTAAACATCTCTATTTTTAAAGAGCCATCTACCGAATTATGTGAAAACAATCATGCTGGAGCACAGCTTACACTTGATTTCAGATGTTTTTCACATACATTAGTGCTAGAGGTTTACTCGAACTACATTTGCTTAACATGAATGATAGAGTACTGGAGCTTTGCTCGTACTCAGTTTTATATGATTTGTGCATGATAAAGTGCTGGAGCGATTAGCTCATACTCGAGTTTTACATGAGGTGCATGACAGAGTGCTGGAGCGTTGCTCGTACTCGATTCTTCATGATTTGTACATGACATAGTACTTGAGCGATTTGCTCGTACTTGATTTGAATAAGAACTATGCATGACCTAGTGCTGGAGGTTTACTCGCACTAGTGTTGATATTTTGACATGCATATACAGTGTTTTGAGGCGGAGCGTTGACTGTGAGTCACACTCAAGAAGCGTACTGTATTTTACGTGATATATAGACATGTTAGAAAAACCTTGACGATTTCCTCCATGTAGACTGAGTGTCACACTGTTGAGATGTTCTCACGTGGATTTAGAGACGTGGCATTTATTCCATAATATGAGGGCTAAGACCGATGGCAGGCACCCCAACTGTGAGATCTGAGAATTTTAGATATAATTTAATGATGTAATAAGATCTTGAAGTGTAAATTATTGAGCTAGATGAATTGTAGGAATTATAATTGGAGATTTTTATGTTAAGTGTGTAAAATAAGCATGAAGTATGAGGACAGATCGATCTGGGAGAAGGAGAGATCGATCTGGTGAGTTAAAAATGACGAGGAAGGAGGAATTTGAGGAGCAGATCGATCTCCAATGGAAGAGATCGATCTCCAAATGATTCTGTTTGAGAAAGGATTGATCTCATGAGGAAGAGATCGATCTCCAAATGATTCTGTTTGGGAGAAGATCGATCTCCTTATGAGCAGATCGATCTCATAAAGCCATAAAGAGATCGATCTTACCCCTCGACAGATCGATCTCCTAGGCATAAAATTACCCAGATCGTCCCCAAAATTCAAACGCAGATCGATCTCCTCAGGAGCCAGATCGATCTCCTACCTCCAGTCTATATAAGGAACCCCTGTTTTTCTCCTGCAATTTCACTTTCTCTCTCTTCCAACCCCATTTCCACCGAAAACCTAACTTTCTCACTCATCCAAATCACCCATTTTCGGCCGAATCAGAGGTTGTGGCAAGAAGAAAAGTTGTTCCTCATCAAAGGAAGAACAACATACTTGGAAATCGAAGGACGAATCAGATCGAGGCGTGGGTTGTGCGTCTCACAAGCTTTGGGTAATTTCTAAACCTTGATCTTGATATTTGAGATGATTTTGATGATATTGGTGGTTGTCATTGCGTTGAAATAGTTGAGAAAGGATTAGGGATTGATGAAATTGCAATGTAGTTGGAGTAATGTAGATATTTGGTAATTTTGGTAATTTTGAGAAATTGTGCTATAAATGGAAATATAGACAATGTGATGAATTATTATAGATAATTGGCATGAGAAAAGTAGGACGTTGAGATATTATGAATGAGGTTGTAGTTTAGGGTTGAGTTACGAGAATCAAGAGATTTGAGGAGTTATGAGCAATTATGCTTGATTTTGAGAATTGAGGTTTATGAGATAATTGAGTATTGATGTTTTAACATCGTTTGGACAGCTCGGGAGTTCCAGAGTAGAATGCGAGGATAGTCCGTGATACGGGGGAAACGATTGCACTATATGAGGTGCAAAGAGGTAAGGGAAATCTAAACCATTTGTGTATGTGAATTGTAAACTATTTTAGCATGAATTGTGGTTTATAAAACAAGCATGTTGGGTTTTGTGTTGAGATTAAATTGCACACAATTTTTATAGCCGGTTGGAGCCCAATGTTTTTATGAGTTTATAACTGGGCTCTACGTTAAGGCAATATGAGATTTGCGAAATGTGTGCGTGTGCTTTGTCGATTGGAACTCGATTTTATTACGTTTTGTGTTGAGTACAAAACGATTTTCAAATGAGTTTTATGAGAGAAAAAACATTATGAGTTCTACGTGAAGGCAAACCAGTCTTATGTGATAAGACTTAGGTGTGTAGTTGTGAGTACACACCGGGCATTGCTCTGGTAGCATGTAAGCCCAATTTCTTCTCCGTTCTGGTAATGTTATACCCCATTGGTGGCTGTGCCACGTTATACCCCACTGGTGGCTGTGCCACGATATACCCCATTGGTGGCCGTTGCCACGTTGAGAAACCCTATTCTGTGGCTATGCCACGCGAGAAATTAAATCAGTGGCTTTGCCACGTGTGTTTTGTGGCTATGCCACGTGAGAATTTAAATCAGTGGCTATGCCACGTGTGTTTAGTGACTGTACCACGTGCATTACTATTTCGGTGATTTTATCCCGTATTTGAGAAAGCGTTTAACGCGTTATTTTCACATGCTTTGTTATTGCTCTAGAGTGAGCCTTTTACTTCATGTTTTCACATGACTTGACACATGAGAATGTCGTTTTGAGTACTTTCATGCTATGGTTTTCAAATGAGTTTCACATACAAATAAACATTTGTGATGTGCATTTTGGTTTATGAAATGAGTTCCTTACCCCCCTTACTGAGCGATTTAGAAGCTCACCCTGTTTTCTTTCCCCCCAGAATTCTTCAAGTGAACAAGGATCTCCCTGTGACGTACGGAGTAGTGGCTAGTGGAGGATTCGAGCTCCAGGCCATATATATTGTGTTTTAAGGTATCTTTTATCTTTTCATGTACCCAGACAATTACTGTAATTGCAGACACTTGATGTATAACGTTATATGGGATGTATTAGGATTAATTAACTTGTAATCGAGTAATGGGTATAATACAATATTTGTTATATCATGATGAGATCCTGAGGAATGATACTTATGATGATGTATGACACTACACAGGAATGCACCTTTAATTGTGAATTAATGAGTAAAAGATTTAAATTTGCCCTATTTTCGGCATTTTCGGGGCGTGAAAGAGTTTTCTTGGTATCAGAGCTTAGGGTGTCTAGTACTGTCAGTGTCGATTAAGTGAAATAGAATACATCCCAAATGTCTGTAATAGTCTGGTCATGAACTGAAATTGAGGATTGAGATTTCAATCAATTTAGATATGTACGCGCAGGAGACGAGTTGAGTTAGAGAATGAGTAAACGACGAGGTCGTTCGAGGAGGTAGGCAGAGTCCCCTTCGCCACCTGTCCCACAACCAGAGAGTCCTAACTCTCGATTTAATTGGATTGAGACCGATGTGAGGTAAGGTTTTGAGCAGATGGCAGCGTTATTCGTGCAACACTTTGGAGTTAATGCCTCGGATACTACCCCTACACCACCACAAGGACCTCCCATACCCCCAGTGCCTCCCGTCACTCAGCCTGAGGATAGAAGTATGGTCCGACTAAGGGATTTTCTGAAGATGAATCCACCTGCATTTAAGGGAAAGAAGGATCCTACAGAGGCTGAGGAGTGGTTGACGGAATTGAGAATTATATTTGATTTTCTAGGGTGCACCAATGCTGAGAGGGTCAGTATGAGTGCCTATATGCTGAAGGGGAGAGCTCGAGATTGGTGGGGTACTACCCAGGGTATTCTGATGTCCCACCATGATGTGATTGGTTGGGAAGAGTTCTAGACAGCCTTTAGGACCCAATATGTACCACGAGCCACCCAGAGAAAGAAACAAGCTGAGTTTTTGAGTTTGGTACAGGGTGACATGTCTGTGGATGACTATGAGAGCCAATTCACAGCACTATTGAGATATGACCCAGAGACCTTCAAGAGTGAAGAGCTCCACACAGAGAAGTTTGTGTATGGGTTGAAGCCCGTCATCAGAGATAGACTGATAGGGCTATGTATTACTGAGTTTGGAGATGCTCTGAGATGAGCACAAGGGATTGAAAGAGGAATTGAGATGGTACAATCCCAGAATAAGCTCAGAACGGTGAATAGAGATAAGGGCAAGAGGCCAGCGCTATTCCAAATGGAGGCTCGGAGAGGTTCCTTCAGAAGAGGAAGGATTGAGGTACAGAAGGACAGATTGGAGAGACCCAGAGCCTATCCTATTATCAAGGGGACCCCTCGATATGTCAGGCCGGAGATAAGGGCTTGTAGAGACTATGGCCGATCGCATGAGGGAAGTTGTACTGGGTCGATCCGTAGATGTTTTAGATGTGGTGACATGGGTCACAGAGTGAAGGACTGTCCCCAACCTCAGATACCACATGCTCCGGAGCCCACTAGACAACAGCCTCAGAGAGTGGATCCCCGGAGACGAGCCACTGCGGCAGAGAAAGGGAAGAAACTTGTGGCACAGGGACGTGTGTTTGCCCTGGATAAGGAGACCGCAGACACTTCGGCAGAAACTATAAAAGGTACACTCCCTGTCTGTAATCATAAGGCTCATGTGTTGATTGACTCAGGATCCACGCATTCCTTTATTTCTGAGCATTTTGCATGTAGATTAAACTTGAAGTTTGAACCTCTAGAATATATACTACATGTAAATACTATGCGTGAATCTCAGAGAACTGAGTTAATCTGTAGAGGATGTGAGATAAAGGTGAGAGATAGAGTGATGTTAGCAGATCTAATCCTGTTGAATATTCATGGGTTTGACGTAATTCTGGGAATGGATTGGTTGGCGACCAATCGAGTGAGTTTAGACTGCTACACTAAGATTGAACTTTCTCCCTACCTAAACCTTACAGTGTACGATTGAGATATTGAGGAAATGATTATGTGGATTTCTAGTAAGTAATTTGAGAATTTTGATATTATTTTGGAGAATATTAAATATGATTATTCATGTGAAGGTTACGAGACACTCATCTCAGACGATGAGCGGGAACATCCGAGGATTGAGGATATACCTATGGTTTGCAAATTTCTGGATGTTTTCCTAGATGAATTGCCAGGTTTACCACCAGAGAAAGAGCTAGAGTTTACCATTGATTTGGTACCAAATACTCAACCGATCTCTAAACCTCCTTACAGGATGGCATTAGTGGAACTTGAGGAATTGAAGAGACAACTACAGGAGTTATTGGATCAAGGGTTTATTAGACCCAGTGTTTCGCCGTGGGGAGCGCCAGTACTATTTGTTAAGAAGAAGGATGGTAGTCTCAGATTATGTGCAGACTGCCGGTTGTTGAATAAAGCCACGGTGAAGAATAAATACCCATTGCCCAGGATTGATGATCTACTGGATCAGCTAAGAGGGGCATCAGTCTTTTCTAAGATTGATTTGAGATCGGGCTATCACCAATTGAGGATCAAGGAGGAAGATATTCCAAAGACGGCCTTCAGGACGAGGTATGGCCATTACGAATTTTTGGTGATGTCCTTTGGATTGACGAACGCCCCTGCAGCATTTATGAGATTGATGAACGAGGTGTTCAGAGACTATCTGGATAAATTTGTGATAGTCTTTATTGATGATATCCTGGTGTACTCTCGGTCGTATGAGGAACATGCACAGCATTTGTGGTTAGTACTTCAGATACTCCGAGATAAGTAATTATATGGAAAGCTTAGTAAGTGTGAGTTTTGGCTGAACCGGATAGCTTTCCTTGGTCATATAGTCTCAGAGGAAGGAGTATCAGTGGACCCAAGCAAGGTAGAGGTTGTGCTTAGTTGGGAGAGACCGAAGACAGTTACTGAGGTACGAAGCTTCCTTGGTTTGGCAGGGTATTACAGAAGATTTGTGGAAGAATTTTCAAGGATTGCCACCCCTTTGACTAAGCTCACGCGCAAAGAGACTCCATTTATATGGACTGACCAATGTGAGCTCAGTTTTCAGGAATTAAAGAGGAGGTTGACAGCGGCACCTGTGTTAACTATTCCTGAGGGATCAGGAGGATTCTCGGTGTATAGTGATGCATCTCACCAGGGATTGGGGTGTGTGCTTATGCAGCACAGAAGAGTGGTCGCATATGGATCGCGACAGTTGAAAGACCATGAGCGGAATTACCCCACGCATGATTTGGAGCTAACCGCTGTGGTATTTGCTTTGAAGATCTGGCGACACTACTTATATGGGGAAAGATTCCAGATTTTCACTGATCACAAGAGTTTGAGATATCTCTTTGATCAGAAAGAGTTAAACATGAGACAAAGGAGATGGATGAAACTCCTTAAGGATTATGACTGTGAGATTCTTTATCATCCGGGTAAGGCGAATGTAGTTGCTGATGCCCTGAGCAGGAAGAGTATGATATATGCTATGATGATCAGGGAATGGGATTTGTTAGAGCAGTTCGTCGAACTTCGGATCAGAGTTAAAGAGGTAGAGACTGGATTTTTGGCTAGCCTACGGATAGAGCCCAGGATCATGGATCAGATTAGAACTGGGCAGCGCAGTGATCAGAGATTGATAGATATGGTTAGCCAAGCTGAGCATAGTTCGCAGTCGGATCTCACCATCAGTGAGGATGGATTGTTGAGATTCAAAGGACGGATCTGTGTACCGGACGATGATACCCTGAAGAGACAGATACTGAGAGAATCCCACTGCTCGTGATACACCATGCACCCAGGGAGTACTAAGATGTACCGAGACTTGAGAAAGGTGTATTGGTGGAGTGGTATGAAGCGAGACGTGGCAGAGTATGTGGCCAGGTGTTTAGTATGCCAGCAAGTGAAAGCTGAGCATCGGAAGCCCGGAGGACTACTACAGCCTTTACCTGTACCTACATGGAAATGGGAGCATGTCACTATGGACTTTATTATGGGTTTACCGAGGACCCGAAGAGGTCATGACGCTATATGGGTTATAGTGGATAGATTGACCAAGAGTGCACACTTTCTTGCCATCAAGAGCACAGATACTATGGATGCCTTAACTGAGCTGTATGTCAGTGAGATAGCTAGGTTACATGGGGCTCCAGTGAGTATTACTTCTGATCGAGATTCCCGGTTTACTTCCAGATTTTGGACCCAGTTTCAGGAGTCCATGGGATCTTGATTGAGTTTCGGTACCGCCTATCATCCTCAGACAGATGGTTAGTCAGAGAGGACTATTCAGACCCTGGAGGATATGTTGAGGGTGTGTACGATGGATTTTAAGGGATTATGGGATGATCACCTGCCCCTAGCAGAGTTTGCATACAATAACAACTATCATGCGAGTATTGGAATGGTACCTTTTGAGGCTCTATATGGTAGAAGGTGTAGATCCCCTGTAGCTTGGGAAGAAGTCGGTGATAGAAAGATAAATGCCCCTGAGCTTGTTGAGCAAGCCGTACAGAGTGTGAAACTCATATGTGAGAGGTTACGGGCTGCACAAAGTAGACAGAAAAGCTACGCGGATGTGCGTAGACGGCCACTCGAGTTTGAGGTTGGTGATGCAGTATTTCTGAAAATATCACCGAGCAAGGGTATCATGCGATTTGGGAAGAAAGGAAAATTGAGTCCTCGATAAATAGGACATTCGAGATTCTTGAGAGAGTGGGAGAGGTAGCTTACAGATTAGCATTACCCCCACAGATGTCCGGAATACACAATGTTTTTCATGTGTCTATGTTGAGGAAGTACCACCCGGACCCTTCTCATGTTATAGAGTATGATGAGATGGACATACAGGAAGACATGAGCTATACTGAGGAACCCGTCCAGATTCTCGATTGAAAGGAGAAGGTACTGAGAACCAAGAGCATCCCATTAGTGAAAGTTTTGTGGAAACATCACTCAATGGAAGAGGCAACGTGGGAACTGGAGGGTCTCATGAAGGAGAAATACCCCCATCTATTTGACCAGTTGAGTTGAATTTGGAGGACCAAATTCTTTTTAAGGTGGGGAGGATGTGAGATCTGAGAATTTTAGATATAATTTAATGATGTAATAAGATCTTGAAGTGTAAATTATTGAGCTAGATGAATTGTGGGAATTATAATTGGAGATTTTTATGTTAAGTGTGTAAAATAAGTATGAAGTATGAGGACAGATCGATCTGGGAGAAGGAGAGATCGATCTGGTGAGTTAAAAATGACGAGGAA
The DNA here is from genome assembly GCA_033439115.1 of Firmiana major. Classification (NCBI taxonomy): domain Eukaryota; kingdom Viridiplantae; phylum Streptophyta; class Magnoliopsida; order Malvales; family Malvaceae; genus Firmiana; species Firmiana major. The sequence continues at coordinate 22,645,193 of CM065910.1, forward strand.
GGAGGAATTTGAGGAGCAGATCGATCTCCAATGGAAGAGATCGATCTCCAAATGATTCTGTTTGAGAAAGGATCGATCTCATGAGGAAGAGATCGATCTCCAAATGATTCTGTTTGGGAGAAGATCGATCTCATTAGGAGCAGATCGATCTCATAAAGCTATAAAGAGATCGATCTTACCCCTCGACAGATCGATCTCCTAGGCATAAAATTGCCCAGATCGTCCCCAAAATTCAAACGCAGATCGATCTCCTCAAGAGCCAGATCGATCTCCTACCTCCAGTCTATATAAGGAACCCCTGTTTTTCTCCTGCAATTTCACTTTCTCTCTCTTCCAACCCCATTTCCATCGAAAACCTAACTTTCTCACTCATCCAAATCACCGATTTCTGGCTGAATCAGAGGTTGTGGCAAGAAGGAAAGTTGTTCCTCATCAAAGGGAGAACAACATACTTGGAAATCGAAGGACGAATCGGATCGAGGCATGGGTTGTGAGTCTCACAAGCTTTGGGTAATTTCTAAACCTCGATCTTGATATTTGAGATGATTTTGATGATATTGGTGGTTGTCATTGCGTTGAAATAGTTGAGAAAGGATTAGGGATTGATGAAATTGCATTGTAGTTGGAGTAATGTAGATATTTGGTAATTTTGGTAATTTTGAGAAATTGTGCTATAAATGGAAATATAGACAATGTGATGAATTAGCATAGATAATTGGCATGAGAAATGTAGGACGTTGAGATATTGTGAATGAGGTTGTAGTTTAGGGTTGAGTTACGAGAATCAAGAGATTTGAGGAGTTATGAGCAATTATGCTCGATTTTGAGAATTGAGGTTTATGAGATAATTGAGTATTGATGTTTTAACATCGTTTGGACAGCTCGGGAGTTCCAAAGTGGAATGCGAGGCTAGTCCGTGATACGGGGGAAACGATTGCACTATACGAGGTGCAAAGAGGTAAGGGAAATCTAAACCATTTGTGTATGTGAATTGTAAACTATTTTAGCATGAATTGTGGTTTATAAAACAAGCATGTTGGGTTTTGTGTTGAGATTAAATTGCACACGATTTTTATAGCCGGTTGGAGCCCAATGTTTTTATGAGTTTATAACTGGGCTCTACGTTAAGGCAATATTGAGATTTGAGAAATGTGTGCATGTGCTTTGCCGGTTGGAACTCGGTTTTATTACGTTTTGTGTTAAGTACAAAATGATTTTCAAATGAGTTTTATGAGAGAAAAAACATTATGAGTTCTACGTGAAGGCAAACCAGTCTTATGTGATAAGACTTAGGTGTGTAGTTGTGAGTACACACCGGGCATTGCTCTGGTAGCATGTAAGCCTGATTTCTTCTCCGTTCTGGTAACGTGAGAACCCCATTGGTGGCTATGCCATGTTATACCTCATTGGTGGCTGTGCCACGTTATACCCCATTGGTGGCTGTGCCACGTTATACCCTATTGGTGGCCGTTGCCACGTTGAGAAACCCTATTCTGTGGTTATGCCATGCGAGAAATTAAATCAGTGGCTTTGCCACGTGTGTTTTGTGGCTATGCCACGTGAGAATTTAAATCAGTGGCTATGCCACGTGTGTTTAGTGGTTGTGCCACGTGCATTACTATTTCAGTGATTTTATCACGTATTTAAGAAAGCGTTTAACGCGTTATTTTCACATGCTTTGTTATTGCTCTAGAGTGAGCCTTTTACTTCATGTTTTCACATGACTTGACACATGAGAATGTCGTTTTGAGTACTTTCATGCTATGGTTTTCAAATGAGTTTCACATACAAATAAACATTTGTGATGTGCATTTTGGTTTATGAAATGAGTTCCTTTCCCCCCTTACTGAGCGATTTAGAAGCTCACCCTGTTTTCTATCCCCCCAGAGTTCTTCAAGTGAACAAGGATCTCCCTGCGACGTACGGAGTAGTGGCTAGTGGAGGATTCGAGCTCCAGGCCATATATATTGTGTTTTAATGTGTCTTTTATCTTTTCATGTACCCAGACAATTACTGTAATTGTAGACACTTGATGTATAACGTTATATGGGATGTATTAGGATTAATTAACTTGTAATCGAGTAATGGGTATAATACAATATTTGTTATATCATGATGAGATCCTGAGGAATGATACTTATAATGATGTATGAAACTGCATAGGAATGCACCTTTAATTGTGAATTAATGAGTAAAAGTTTTAAATTTGCCTTATTTTCGACATTTTCGGGGCATGACACCAACTATGATGTATTTCCATGGTATGAGAGGCTAAGACCTATGGCAGGCACCCCGACCATGATGTAGGGTCCACGAGTGTACGTTGTACCGTGCATGTGGTATGGAGTACACAGTACCATGTTTTGTGTTGTGGAGTTATGGAGGAGAGTGTTGATAGCTGTCGGTTGTGATAGACTGACCCCCCTCCCGTTACAGCAGTGATAACCCGCACACCGAGTACTGTGTTGCCTAGGATTTCACCATGTTAGGATATGGCCATATGTGAGATCTGAGAATTTCAGACATATTTTAATTATGTAATATGAACTTGAAGTGTAATTTATTGAGCTAAGTGAATTGTGGGAATTATATTTGGAAATTTATATGTTAAATGTTTAAAATAAGTGTAAAACTATGAGGTCAGATCGATCTGGGAGAAGGAGAGATCGATCTGGTGGGTTAAAAATGACAAGGACGGAGGAATTTAAGGAGCAGATCGATCTCCAATGGTAGAGGATCGATCTCCTTATGATTCTGTTTGAGAGAAGATCGATCTCATGAGGAAGGGATCGATCTCCAAATATTTCTGTTTGAGAGAAGATCGATCTCCTCAAGAAGCAGATCGATCTCATGTAGCCATTAAGAGATCGATCTCACCCCTCGACAGATCGATCTCCTAGGCATAAAATTACCCAAGATCGTCCCCAAATTCAAATGCAGATCGATCTCATCAAGAGCCAGATCGATCTCCTACCCTCAGTCTATATAAGGAACCACTGCTTTCTCCTGCAATTTCATTTTTTCTCTCTCTTCCAAACCCCATTTTCACCGAGCCCTAGCTTTCTCACTCATCCAAAGCACCCGTTTCTGTCCAAATCAGAGGCTATGGCAAGAAGGAAAGTTGTTCCTCATCAAAAGGAGAACAACATACTTGGAAATCGGAAGACGGATTGAATCGAGGCAAGAGATAAGCTCTCCATAAGTTTTAGGTAATTTCTAAACCTCGATCTTGATATTAGAGATGATTTTGGTGATAATGGTTGTTGGCATTATGTTGAAGTAGCTGGAAAACGATTAGGGATTGATGAAATTACAATGTAGTTGGAGTGATAATGATATTTAGCAAATTTTGGTAATTTTGGGAATTTTGAGCTATAAATGGAAATTTAGACAATGTGGTGAATTAGCATAGATATTGTGGCATGGAAAGTGTAAGATGTTGAGATGTTGTGAATGAGATTGTGGATTGTGATAGAGTTATGGGAATTGAGAGATTTGAGGTGTTATGAGCAATTATGCTTGATTTTGAGAATTGAGGTTACTGTGATGATGAATATTGATGTTTTAACACCGTTTGGATAGCTCGGGAGTCCAGAGAGGAATGTGAGACTAGTCTGTAACAAGAAGGAAACGATTGCGCTATACGAGGTACAAAGAGGTAAGGAAAACTAAACCATTTGTGTATGTGATTTGTGAACTATTATAGCATGATTTGTGATTTATAAAACAAGCATGTTCGATGTGTTACGTTTTGATGAGAATGTACACGATTTTTATAGCCGATTGGAGCCCAATGTTTTTATGAGTTTATAAGCTACGTGTGAAACCACTTTATAAACCGTTGAGTTTGTGTGAGAAATGAATTGGGCTCTACGTTAAGGCAATATTGAGATTTTTGAAATGTGTGCGTGCTTTGTCGGTTGGAACTCGATTTTAATATGTTTTGTGTTGAGTACAAAACGGTTTTAAATGAGTTTTTATGAGGGAAAAACCACTATGAGTTCTACGTGAAGGCAAACCAGTCTTATGTGATAAAGACTTAGGTGTGTGATTTTGAGAACACACCGGGCATTGCTCTGGTAGCATGTAAGTCCGATTCTTCTCCGTTCTGATAATGTGAGATTCCCCAATCTGTGGCTATGCCATGTATATTTAGTGGTTGTTGCCACGTGAGATTCCCCAATCTGTGGCTGTACCACGTATATTTGGTAGCTGTTGCCACGTGAGATTCCCCAATCTGTGGTTGTGCCACGTATATTTGGTGGCTGTTGCCACATGCGATTCCCCAATATGTGGCTGTGCCACGTATATTTGGTGGCCGTTGCCACGTGAGAAACCTTATTCTGTGGCTGTGCCACATATATTTGGTGGTCGTTGCCATGTGAAACCCTATTCTGTGGCTATGCCACATGTGAATCTAAATCTGTGGCTGTGCCACGTACAAATTTAAATCAGTGGCTATGCCACGTGTGTTTAGTGGCTGCGCCACATGCATTATTATTATAGTGATTTTATCACGCTTATTGAGAAAGCATTTATCGCATTGTTTTCACATGCTTGTTACTGCTCTAGACTGAGCCTTTCTACTTCATGTTTTCACATGATTTGAGATATGAGAATGTCGTTTTTAGTACTTTCATACTATGGTTTTCAAATGAGTATACTGAGTTTCACATACGAATAAATATTTTATGATGTGCATTATGGTTTATACAATGAGTCCCTTACCCCCTTACTGAGTGATTTAGAAGCTCACCCTGTTTTATTTCCCCCCCAGATTTCTTCAAGTGAAAAAGGGTTTCCCTGCGACGAACGGAGTAGTGGCTAGTGGAGGACTTAAGCTCCAGGCCATATATTGTATTTTGAGGTATCTTTTATCTTTTCATGTACCCAGACAATTATTGTAATTACAGACACTCGATGTATAACATTGTATGGGATGTATTATGATTAATTAACTTGAGATTAAATAATGTATTTGATATGATATATAATTTCTAGTGAAGAGATCTTGAGGTATGATAAATATGATGATGTATGACACTGCACAGGAATGCACCCTTAATTGTGAATTGATGAGTAAGAAGTTTTAAATTGGCCCTATTTTTTACGTTTTCGGGGCGTGACACCATAGTCCGGAGATATTGCATTTAGCCACTGAGTCTCGTATGATATATCACATGTGTTTTATGATACGGGTAGACCTGAGGGATGGGTCGGAACCCAATTTGTTTGTGTTGTGATGAGAAATGCCATATTTACTGTGTTTTGAATGTAAATGGCATATTTTATATAAAGTCAATCTTAAATGATTAAATATGCACTGTTTTGCATGAATACCTCTGATTGATAAACCAGCATGTGTTTAGTACATGAGATTTTAAATCTGTACTATATTATATATATTTTTTGAAACATGCTTTTGAATTGAGAGAATGAAAGGCAAAGCACTATTTTCAGTAGATAGTATGGATGTCTACTTGCTTGCCTGATTTCCTTACTGAGCGCGTTGATAGCTCATCCCATTCATTTTCCCCTATCTCTACAGATTCTCGTCAGTAGATCGAGTCGGCTAGGGTATTGCATTCCTTTGATCCGCTGCCACTCCCCATCTAGCGAAAGGTATATACGAGCACACTCTTTTGTAACTGAACAATGCATAAACACAGTGATGTACACGATTTTAATGTTAGGGATGTAAATGTAATGATGTAATTATATGTAAGTATATGAATTTACTTATGATATGAATGTCATGTATGTATGACACGTGAAAGAATGGTAAGGTATGTATGGATAAGGAGACTAATGCCTATTCATAGCCTAACTGTTGAGGAGATAAAGGTAAGCAAAAAGTGAAAATTTTATTATGGTTTTTGGTAAGTCGCGTGTGGGAGGAGGGCGTGACAGTAAGGTACCACCTTGATTGTTAATATTGAAGCAATTATTTTAATTAATCCTAGTACTACACATTTATTTATATCATCGTCATTTGCATATAAGTTAGTGAAATACGTGATGCCTATATCATTAGGCGAAATGCTGATAGTTAGGACCCCAATAAAGGATAGTCTGCTAATTAAATATGTCGATAGAGATTGTAAGTTGAAAGTGGGGGAAAGGAACATGCGAACCAATCTCATTCTATGCATTATGAGTGTTTTGATGTAATATGGGGAATAAATTGATTGGCTACAAACTATGTTGTTGAAATTGCTATTCTAAGATAGCGATGTTTCACCCTAGAAAAGTGTACAATAAGTTTTAACAAGTAATGAAAGAGTTTTTTTATAGCTGATATACGAAATGAGATAAGCTTTAAGATGTGATAGATCCTGAATACAAGATATATTGGAATAAGAGGCATATGCAAGGTAAGAATATCTCTGATATGTGAAGTAATTTGGATTAAGCGATATGTAGTGAATATGAATTGCGACCAAGGATAATGGGGGATATATCCACAACCAGTCCATGTGGTCAAGTCTGAGGGTTAATAAAGGTATTTCAAAATACCTCCCCACCTGAAGACTTGACAGCATCTAGAAGTACACATAACCTATAAATTGAAATCGACAGTCGTAATATATACGTTTAAAATTAGGGTACCTTTACTTGTACGATAAAGAAATATAGAATTCGATTAATCATGAAGGTTTAAAAATTAAAAATTTATAAAAGCCATTAATATAAGAAAAAGGAAATGACGCGGGTTAGTATCTTGAACAGAAGCGATTTTGAAATGACATTATATGTTTATGTGTACATAGGTCAAGGATATGGGTGATTGAAATATTTAGTGGAACTCAACTACGATGAGGTTCTTTTCTCATACTGACATTTGTTCTGTGGTAGCGAGCCTAAGAGTTGAAAACTAGACTTGATTTATCGAATCGAATAGGATCAGCATAAGAATAAGTATTCAGTTCTACTATTGATGATCCATTGGGTTAGCTGCGAAGAGCGCAAATTTTTTAAGATCGATTGGAAGTCTAGGGTTTTTCCATCGAGAATTTGGAATGTGGATGTGCCCAAGATAATTCTTTGTACTCGTTAAGGCATTAATGAATGAGGTATTTAAACTTTACCTAAACTGATTTGTTATCATCCTTATTGATGATATTTTAGGTGTATTTAAAGTCTAGGGAAAATCATAAGCAACAATTGGAAATTGTTTTCACAAATGAATTGTTGAGAGTTCTCGAAATGGACTACTTTGTTGACACGTTTAACTTAGAAAAAGTTATATTTGAATGGGATGATAGACGTGACAGGAGTTTTGGTGTATTGAAGTATGAACTGACCACCGCATTTATTCTCACCATACCCAACAGATTAAGAGGTTTCTCAGGGTATATGAATGTCTTAAACCAAGATTGGGCTGTGTGTTGAAGCAAAATGAGATGATAGTCACGTATGGATCTAGACAGTTCAAGGACCATGAAAGGACTATCCGGCCCATGATTTAAAGTTGGTAGCCGTAGTAATGCATTGAGGGTATGGCGCCACTACTTTCACGGTGAGAAATTTCAGGTATGCACTGATCATAAAAGTTCCAAGTATCTGTTTTCATAAAAAGAAATGAATATGAAATAACAAAGAGGGTTTGAGCTTCTGAAGGATTATGATTATGAGATATTGTACCACCCAAGAAATGGCTAATATATTGGTTGATGCTTTGAGCAGAAAGAGCCTCGGGATGGTAATGGTCAGGAAGCGTGACCTGTAAAGCAGTTTGTGAGCCTCAGTCCTCGGAATGGTAATGGTCAAGGAGCGTGAGGTGTAAAGTAGTTTGTGAGCCTCAGTAGTGATGTGATCCCTTTTGATGATGATAGTGATTATGTAACAGATAGTCTGATGTTAGAACCGAATTTCGTTGACCGGATTTGACATGCTTAGCATGATGATCAACAAGGTGTCGATAGTGTTAGTCAGATTCTGATGGGTATAGTGACAGAGTTCACAGTGAGTGATGATGACTTATTGAGGTTTGGAGGTAGAATAATGGCTCCTAAGGACCACAGCTGTTGAGATTGTTAATGATAGAAGCTCACTATTTGGGATATACAGTGCATTCGCTGAGCAATAAAATATATCAAAATTTTTAAAAATGGGTATTGGTGGTCAGGCATGAGAGAGATATCGGAGAGTTGTGACGAAGTGACTCGTATGTCAGCAGATTAAGGTAGAGCACTAGAAGTCTGCAGGATTATTGCAACCTCTACCAATTCTGACATGGAAGTGGGAGCAGGTTACCATGGATTTTGTGACAGGTTATAGAGGACCATAGGAATCACGAGGCTATTTGAGTGATGGTCGATAAATTGACTGAGTCTACCCACTTTCTGGTTATGGAAGCCATAGATACTCTGAGTACGTGAGCGAATTTATATAAGTAAGAAGATTATGGAACAATAGGTAGCATTCCAGTGAGTATAGTATCAGATAGGGATTCTCGCTTCACTTCCCACTTCTAGGAACATATTTCATGGAGCCATGGAAACCCAATTGAGTGTGAGCATAATGTTCCGTCCTCAGACAGATGGTCAGTCAGAGAGGACTGTACGGGTTCTAGATATGATGAGAACGTGTGCAATTGATGTTAGAAGCTCCTGGAATGATCATTTGTTTTAGCTAAATTGCCCACAGCGATAGTTATCACTCGAGTATCGATATGGCATTGTGTGAAGCATTGTTTGGCCGTAAGGGTTACTTTTTTGAATGGATAGAAAGAAGTGGATGGCAGATAGAAAATTGCTCTCGATCTAGTATAATAAACCTTTGATGGTGTTCAGCTGATTGTGAGAGAATGAGAACACCTCAGAACAGATAGAAACGCTATGCTGACAAGAGATGGGGATCGTGAGGATTCATCGAGTGTGAATCAATGTGTTTGGAAGTTTCTCTCTTTAAAGGTATAATGAGATTCGGGTATTAAACAGGAAGGAGAAGGTGTTGAGGTTTAAGATGATCTCCCTAATTAAAGTTTTTCGGCAGTATTACACTTCGGAGGAATTTAAATAGGAGCTGGAGAGTAAGAGTATGATATGTGTGAAGTATCCGGAGTGATTTACAGACTAACTTGGTTCTAATTTGGAGGACCAAATTTCTTAAGTAGGGGAGATGTAAGACACGATTTTTATCGTATTTCCTTATGATTCACACATTGTATGGATATTGTTATATGTTAATGGAATCATAAGACAAATGATTTTGATCATATAAATATGAATGAAGTAGTCGAACGTATGTAAAATTTGAAAACGGACAGTTAAGGAATTTCAAATTAAATTTATGAGATTTGAATTGTCCGAATAAAGATACGAATTTTAAATAAGAAATTATAGTGGGTCCAAGAAGGAAAGTCGGTCTAAATTGGTCCCGAACGTGTAGAATGGTAAAATGGTCAAAAGATCTAAAATTCGGTATAAATTCGATATGAAATTATTATTAAAAATATGAATTTAGGAAATCTTGATCAATACTGGAGAAATTATTGAATTTCAAATCCAATTGATCAAGATACAAATTTAGTACAATTAACCAAAATTTTGTTTCGGGACACTATTTCGAAAACACGGGAATTATACCAAAAAAATAATTAAAGAAGATAAAAATATATTTAATTAATTAAATATATTAATTTAAGGAATAGTGTAGATATTTTGTCAAAAAAATCATTTTTATTCAATAAAATAATAATATAATAAATAATTAAAAAAAAACTCAGAATCCCGAAACTGCGATTCTGAAGAAACGAAGGAAAACAAAGCAGAAGCCCGAGAGCCCCCTCTGTATTGACGACCACCGGTGACTTGGACGCTAGAAAACCACCGGCGAGGGGCGACGATCATCGTTGGAGCCTCCAGGAGTCGTGACGGGCACGGACGGCACCGAAAAAGCGAGATCGGCGAAAGAACTTGCCAAGGGGAGAGGAGGAAGATTTTGGCCGTTCCACCGCTGATCAACCCAATCCAAGGCTAGTTGAAGTTTCCTTTGCCCGAGACGAGTCGAACGGCGAGAGCAACGCATCGGGAAATGGTCGAAAACGTCGGTGACAGTGGTGAGGGTGAAACGGCGTCGGACCGAGGAGAAGGAAAGGGAAAAAAAGAAAAAGAAAAGAAAAAGGAAAAAAAAAGAAAAAGAAAAAGAAAAAGGAAAAAAGAGGAAAAAAATGGGAAAAAATTTTGGTGATGCAATCGAGCTACGGGTAAGCCGATAAGCGGTCGAAATTGTCCGATTTAATTCTCGAGATAATTATTTAAATTATATTTGATCGAAATTGACCCAATAAATGTATAAATGTGTAGCTCGATAATTGATGACAAACGAGAGCTCGAGTCAGCCTTGATTTGCATATCAACACGGAATATCGGGTAAGTGAAGCTCGATTTCTATAAATTGGATAGTTATACGAGTTAGGAATTAAGCGCGTACGTTGCTATTTAATTTTCATATAATTTCGTAATGTTTGGAATTGGAAATTAATTATCCTAAATAACTATATAAGCTATCCAAAGAGCCTAGGACGAGGCCCAATAAGCGTTGAGTACCCAATGAGCCCAATAGGCCTCGATGATGTGAATAGTAAGTGGAAATGGGCGTAAAACCGGAATAAGGCCCATTAAGGAGTAAACGGACCCAACATTTTAAATTTAAGCTCAATAAAGGTTAAATATGGATAAGTGTATTGTATTTAACCCGATAATGGTTATATGCAGCTCGAAAGATTTAATTGGGAGCAAATCGAACTGAGCGGAATTCTCTACAATGGAAAAGTCAAACTGTATAGAGGATCAAGGTAAGGGAATTTTGTAAGCGCTTAGAGATACCTGCGCATATTTTTGGGGTTATTTACATTACGTAGAATTTCATAGGTTATCTAGAAATAGAATAATAATTTTTACGAAAATCGAGAAATATATGAAAATTACAATTTTGCCCCTAGTTAGGAAATTTTTAAAAAGGGTAGTAAGGCTATGAAATTGCATGATTTTCATGTTTTTGATATCCCTATGATTATGTTGCTTTAATTTAAGCAAATTATGATAGGCTGACAGTTTATTTCATGTTTTTACATGAAAGGGCACGAGTTAGGTGCCAGTTGTGATTTTTTATTTGTTTTAGTGAAATTGAGCAGCCTATCATGTTTTTATGAGTTTTAAATTGTGCTGGAGCACTGCTCGCACTGGATTTTATATTTTAACACATATACAAAGTGCTGGAGCCTTGCTCGCACTGAGTTTTACAAACTTGCTTTACATGACTACCGTACTAGAGCTTTTGCTCGTATGAGGTCTACACCATTTTATATACATATATGTACTAGAGCATTGCTCGTACATGAATTTAAATTGGATTTATAATTATTTTATGTCGTACTGGAGTGCTGCTCGTACGTAGATTTCATTGATTTTTATGAAACCGTGCTAGAGCTTCGCTCGCACGAGGGTTTTTCTGATATCATGAATATGCATGGAGCCGTGCTGGAGCTTCGCTCCCACAGGAATTTATGACATGCATATGATCATGTTGGAGCCTCCTGTAGACTATGTGTCACAGTGAGAAGATATGTTCTCACGTGTAGATTGAGACATGGGTTGGTTATCGACATGGTTTGGAGTGGGATAAGACCTATGGCAGGCACCCCCAAACTGTGATATTGGGTTCATGGAGTACGTTGTTCCGTGTCTGTCACACAGAGTATGATGTACCATGTAGTCATGACTATTGTATTCACGTGATGTGATATTCTGGCGGGTAGGGTGACCCATCTCCCATTATAGTTGTGATACCCCGCACACCGGGATCCGTGTAGCTTGGGATCATAGGGACATAGTCCTCGATTGTTTTCATACAGTAACCTGCATGTCTCACATGATATATATTTGATTGGTTTTGTTAGACCAGGGTAGACCCGAGGGAGGGGTCGAGCCCCGATTTGTGATTATTTCATGAAATGTGGTATTAAATGAGAAAATGATGGGTTTTATGAGGATATTAATGATTTTAAAGATGTGTTGAATCCCTCTAGGATTGTTTTGATGTTTTACTGTACCGAGCATGAGAGGTTTTACATGTGATGTTTTTCATGTTTTACATGTCGATTTATGTTTTACGATATATGATATACTCATGCATGGCATGATTTTTAATTGCCTCATGCTCTAGATATAAATGTCTTACATGTCATGCCTTTACCAGCATGTAGTATAGTTATCTACCTACTTACATTATTGCCTTACTGAGCTTGTAAGCTCACCCTTTCATTTTCCATCATAGAGGGTACATTCAGTAGAAGAGAGTGACAGTAGTCTTATATTTCGGTTATCCGCTGCTTCCTATCAAGACCAGGTATACACATTCGTATAATTTTGTATTTGAACATATAAAGGCACAATACGTACACAGATGTAATATTGGGGATGTATTTAATTAAAATAAATTGATATGTAAATGAAATATGGAAAATAAATGTTAAGGTAAGTAACATGACAGGAGGGACTAACATCGACTCATAGCCCAACTGTTAGTAGTGAAACTGTTCACGACGGGTAAGGAAGTGAAAACCCAAAAAATTTGTAAGGGTTTTTAGGAAAAAAGAGGTCGTGACAAATCTCTCGAACCAATAGGCTTTTAGTGGGGCCCATATAGTTTATGCTAAATAGGCTTTATCCATTAACCTCTTGGCCCAATAGCATTTTATCCCTATTTTTTAGCCCAATTTGTTATGGCCCACTTATATTTTATATATTTAATTAAATACTTGGCTGAATTTCCATGACGGATAGTCCACTTTTATTTTTCTCATGCCTTAACCATGCTTTGGTTAAGATTTAACCATGACTAGTTAAATAGTCAAAGTCAATATTTTCCCTTTGACTTTTGTTGACTTTATTGACGTTTATAGGTGTGAGATCCGCATCTTTGTATGATATTCCTTATGATTTCTATATTGTATGACATTATTATATGTTAATAGATTCATAAGATGGTTGATTCGGATTTGATAAATGTGGATGAAATGAAATAATGTAAGTAAAATCTAAGAAGGATAAATTGGGAAAGCAGGGACCCAACAAGTTCGTTTAAGGAATTTAATTGAGTTGACTGAAAATAAGGAATTGCAAATATGGAAAAGATTGTGGATTTATGAAAGAAAGCCGATTTAATTTGGTCCTGAACACATGCAAGGGTAAAATGGTCAAAAGACCAAAATTCGGTATAAATTCGATAAGTAATTTTCATTAAAATATGAAATTTGCGAAATCTGGATCACTACCGAGGAAAATATTTAAATTCGAGTCCGATTGATCTAGATATTAATTTATGGGAATTAATCGAAATTAATTCAGAATTAATCAAGATTTTTAATTCGAAAGATTATCCCAAAAATAATCGAAAAATATACCGAAAAGAAGAAAATAGACTGATAAATTCATTTATTGATTAAATGAATTAAATAATAATTTTTAAGATATTTTTAGGGATATTTTGATTATTTTAATATATTTTAATGTATTAAAATAATAATAAATTATTTAATTAAAAAAACAGAAATCTGAAAATCGAAGAGAGAGAAAACACTAAAAGAGAACCCGAAAACCAACCCGCGAAACCCGTGAAGAACCCGTGACCCCCGACGAGCCACCAACGTCCGACGAGCCCAGCTGACGGTTGGAAAAGGTAGAGCGAAGTCCGGCGGTTCCAACGGTACCAGTAATGTGCGCCGATGGCCCCTATTTTTGGCGAATCGACGGACGAAAAATTCGAGGAGAAATCGCGTCGATCCCGGTGAACGGCGGTGTCCCAGCGTCGATTCAACCTAGTCGAACGATCCCCTGGCCGAGGTGATTCTTTTGAGCCCATGGCGACCGACGAAATGGTCAGGATCGCCGACGACGGTAAACGGGCCAAAACGGCACTGTAGCCGAGAAGGAAGAAAAGGAAAAAAAAAAAGAAAAAGAAAAAGAAAAAGAAAAAGAAAGGAAAGAAAAGGGGAAAAGGGAAGAAAGTGTACCCGGGGATGACTTGAAATTCAGGTAAGTGATCGAGGGTCGGGATTGACCTTCGGATAAATCTCGAGAATTCAATTTAATATTATTTTATTAGAAAATAACTCGGATTTAAATAATTGTGCAGTGTTACTACAAAGCCCGAACGGGAGCCGATTTAGCTTCGATTTTTGTACCCCGCACCATATTGGGTAAGTACATTTTAATTACAATAATATGAGTCCTTAAATGCAGAGTTAAGATTATTTTACGAAATTTACGGATTAATTCTGCATAAAAGGAATTTTTTTCGAAATTTCAAAGTAATTATCCTAAACAGTATCCAGGCTATCCAATGAGTTTAGAACAAAACCCGATGATTATTGATAAGCCAAATGAGCCCAATAAACCCGAAGAAGGGATTTAAAAAGTGGAAACGGGCTGAAAAAGGGGTCGAGGCCCATTAAAGTGCAATCGGGCCTAATAGAGTAAAACGGGCCCAGAGCTTTAGATTCGATCAGTAAGAGTGAAATACTGATCAATATATTTGAACTGAACCTATATGTGGTTATATGCAGCTCTGTAGACGAGCGAATTGGACTAAGAGACCTGGTACGGTCGAGTCGGGATAAGCTCGCGCGTGATTCCAGGTAAGGAAATTTTATGAGCACTTAGAGGTAGCTGTACGTAGTTTCGCGGGGATTTACATTACGTTAAATTCATTAGGCTACCCGAAAATAGAATAATAATTTTTGAGGAAAAATATGAAAATAGTGACAAATGACTATTTTACCCCCAGTTAGGAAAATTTCAAAAGGGTAGTAAGGCTATGAAATTGCATGAAATTCATGATTTTAATGTTTTCATGATGATATTGCTTTAATTCAAGCAATTTATGGATATGTTGTCTATTATTTTCATGCTTTAAGTGAAAAGACACAGGTTAGGTGCCAATTGATATTTATTTAACGTGTTTTGATAAAATTGAGCCACCTATCAGTGTTATATGAGTTGAAATCGTGCTTGAGCATTGCTCGCATTGGATTTTATATTTTAACTCATACACAGAGTGCTAGAGCCTTGCTCGCACTATTTTACAGATTTATTTCATATGACTACCGTACTGGAGTTTTTCTCGTATGACGTTTTCATTGAGTTTTTATACATATCCGTACTAGAGTAATACTCGTACGTGGATTTGAATTGAATTTATAATCAGTTTAAGTCATACCCGAGCGCTGCTCTTACGCAAATTTCATTGATTTCTATGAAACCGTGCTAGAGCTTCGCTCACACGAGGTTTTCAGATATCATGAATATGCATGGAGCCGTGCTAGAGCTTCACTCGTACAGGGATTTATATGACATGCATATAGCCGTGTTGGAGGCTCTTGTAGACTGTGTGTCACAGTGAGATGATATGCTCACACGCCATACTGAGACATACTTGACATAGGTGGATAAGACCTATTAGAGGCACCCTTGATTTAGCTTGGGTTCACAGAGTACGTTATACCATGTATGTCACGCGGAGTACGCTGTACCGTGGGGATTGTTGGAGTGGAGTGGCATTAGCCACGAGACAGCAAGTCTTGCCCTCGCAATCCTGATATTACGCTGGTCTGGCGGGTAGGACCGACCCACCTCTCGTTTCAGGTGTGACACCCCGCACACTAGGATCCATGTGCCAGGGGTCATGAGGTTATGGCCATAGTCCTGGATATTACCGATATAGTCACCTACATGTCTCACATGATATAACTTTTGGTCTTGATAGACTAGGGTAGACCCGAGGGAGGGGTCAGGCCTCGATTTTCTTATGATTTCAATTGAGTTTTGATTGTTCCCATGGAGAGATTTTATGAAACTTTCATTGATTTGTAATGTGAGACCCCGTATATGTATAGTTGTAATGTGTAATGAATGTGAATGGACTTGTAATGTAAAGTATGATTAATGTAAATCCATGGATTCAATGTACGTATGTGTAATATGATTTGTAACGTACATACAAGTTTCATTGAGTATGAATATGAAGAAATGAGTTCTTATAAGTGATGGATGTGATTGAAACTCAAAATGAGTAGTGTGGTAAAATGAAATAAAGTTATGCTTCCATTTAGTTTGGAATGTGATTCTTTTGGATATACAATGAATGCATACAAGTTTCAATGTGCATAAGGTATGAATGGATGCTATTTTCAAGTCATAAAGGTGGATGGATGAGAAAATGGCCATGGCAGTAGATTAAGGACAATTGGGTGTGAGTTGCAGCAAGGAAACTCCAGGAAATCTAGAAAACATGAAGGCCAGATCAATCTCATAAGATGAGAGATCGATCTGGAAGAGCCAGAATGCTCTTATTTGGGAAATGGAATAGAGTAGATCGATCTCCAATAGGGCCAGATCGATCTCCTAAGCATTCTGTAATGAAAAGATCGATCCTCAAGCATACAAATCGATCTCCTTAGCTCTCTGTTTGGGAGCAGATCGATCTCATGCTTTGACAGATCGATCTCATGCTTAAAATACCATGAAAATGAGAGATTTAAGTGGACCAGATCGATCTCCTCAAGTGATTTCTATAAAAGGAGTGCTGAAAATCTAAAAATTTTGAGAAAAACACCAATCTTCCATTTCTAACCCAAAAACCTAACTTTCTCTCTCTAAAATTAGCCATTTCCAGTAAGATTTGAGGGGAGGCTATTAGACATTAAGTTGTTAATCTTGAGGAAGAGAACAACATAGTTGGAACCCAAAATCCCATTGTTGGTATTGAAGGAGCTAAGGGCATTGACATTTGGAGAAAGAAGAGAAATCAGATTTGGTAAGTTTCTAATACTCCAATCCAAGTACATTGTTTATTTAAGTGATTTTGGAGTTGGGCTGGATGTGTATTGATGGATAAATTATCTAGGGATGTGGTGGAATTGGTGTGACCTAGAAAACCTAGAATGGGTATAATGTGAGAAGATATGGGATGAATGAGTTTATGATTTATGGGCATGCTAAAGTTGTTATTGAGGTAATGTGTATGATTTTAGATGGTTAAATGGAAATACATTGTGGGTTTAAATGAAATTATGAAAATGAGTATGTAAATGCTTGATAAATGCCATAGTGAGGGAATTAATGAAATATGAATACTATGAGCTTAATGTCGATTTCATATTGATTTGGAATGAATTAATAGGCCTAAAAGATTCCATAGACTCAAAATATGAGTAGAGTAATAAAACGAGGCCTTAAGAGCATCACTAGAAACTATAGGTCGAATTGACTATAGTGAACGTACGATGTCATATTATATGGATTGAATATAATGCGAAATATGATTTTGTGCAATCCTGAAGAGTCCGTTGGAAACGAATCGAGTGGTACGAGTAGCAACTTTAAGGCAGTGGAATCACGCATCGCGATTCCAGGTAAGGGAATTCTATAGGTATATAGAGGTAGCTGCTCGTATTTTGTGGGTATATAGGGCTTTGGAAATGTGCATGGATTTATAGAAATGTATTTTGACGATGTATGGATGTGACTATGAATAATTATATGAGATTTGGTGGTTGAAATGGTATTGTAAAGAAAAGGGATAGTAAGGCTAATAATTGCATAAATCAAATGTTTTGAATGCTTTCACAAAACATGTGTTTGGTTTTAAACAAATTGATAGATAGGTTGGCTATTGTGGTTTGATGTTTGTGATAGCACATGGGAAGTGCCAAATATATTTTAAGATTAGTTTTGAAAGCTTATGAGCCGCCTATCATGTTTATGTGAATTAAACCGTGCTGGAGCCTAGCTCATACCGGGTATTGATGTTTTCATTTGTATGAAACGTGCTGGAGCTTAGCTCGCACCTTGATTTGGAAACTATGTTGATGTTTATAAACCGTACTGGAGCTTCTGCTCGTAAGTGGCTTTTGAATGGTTTGTCTTATGAGTATAACCGTACTAGAGCTATGCTCGTAAGCGATCTCTTTATGATAGGATGCATGAGTCATGCTAGAGCTTTGCTCGCACAAGTTTGCACATTGTGATACGTATAAGGTTGTGAAAGTTGGTAAGATCCTTAAGCCCTACATCCTTAAGCTAACATCCTTAAGCCCGAGGAGGCGGGGAGGCTCTATTAGGCGGGGAGGCTCTGTTCAGTGGGGAGGCTCTCTTATGGTAAGATCCTTAAGCCGTACATCCTTAAGCTAACATCCTTAAGCCCAAAGAGGCGGGGAGGCTTTGTTAGGCGGGGAGGCTCTGTTTGGTGGGGAGGCTCTCTTACGGAAGGATCCTTAAGCCAACATTTTTAAGCCCTGGAGGGGCGGGGAGGCTCTGATCGGCAGGGAGGCTCTCCTTCACGGATATGGAAAACTCTTGGTATGAGGTAGGTAAGACCTAGGAATGACACCCCGAATTACGATATGAGTCCGTGGAGTACGCTGTACCGTGTATATCACATGGAGAACGATGTACCGCATGATGGTTATGTGACGAGGAAGTCTAGCGAGGGATAATCCATCTCCGTGCCAGCATGATACCCCCGCACACCTGGATGCATGTGGTCTGGGATGATTTATGATGTAGTTGGTCCACATAGTCACTTGAGATATAGTGACCTGGGTTTTTTACATATGTGTAATTGTGATTGTGCAAGGTAGACCCGAAGGAGGGGTCAAGCCTCGTGGAATTGATTTGTGAAATGAAAATGAGGTTGTGATTGTGTATTGATTTGATGGGATTGTATGTGTCTGAGAAAGAGTTTTATGATATGGGTTTAAAAAGGAGGTTTCTTAATGAATTGCCATTTTTATGAATTTAAATGAGATTGAGCATGAGATGATTTTACACATGATGTTTTTACCATGTTTTATATGCCAATGTACATGATTTTGATACATGATATATATGTATACTCATATGGCATAGTTTTACTTCCTCATGCTCCTACTATGAACGATTTATGCATAACACCATCAGCATGTAGATAGAGTCGTTATCTACCATGCTTGCATTATTGCCTTACTGAGCGTGTGGTTGCTCATCCCTCTCTATTTCCCCTACAAAGCGTGCATAATAGCCCAGTGAGGACTGAGGCATTGTGTTTTTGGACATCCGCTGCTTCTATCGACGAGAGGTATATACACAATGATTTCTTTTTGTATCTAAACAATGTAAAAGCACAGTAGTAAATTGAAATGTAATTATGGGGGATGTAGATGTTAGTAAAACATGTTTTGTATAAGTTAATGAGTAACTTTCAACTGTATGACATCGCTTTATTTAACTGAGAATGAATGAGATGTGATGTTTATTATTGATTCACAGCCCAACAGTGTGGTGGTAAGTTAGTTCACGATCGGGTAAGGAAAGAAATTTGCGAAAAATTTTTAGTGATTTTCTGTTAAAGAGAAGGGAATTGGGTCGTGACATGTAATCCTGTGAGAAGGGTGATTTTATAATAGAGATTTAAAAATAAAGAATTTTGTTGGAATGGATTTTGATTCGTTGAGTGTATCATATTTTGACCTAGATGGGGTGTTTTAAAACGTATCGATCCATTTAAGCATGAGATGTTTTCACATGAGAATTATTCCATGTTTTATATGCTGATTTCCTATTTTAGAACAGATGATATTATATATATGGCATATCATTATTTTTACCTCATGCTCACATATATCCTAATTTCTTATCAGCATGTAGATAGTATAGCTATCTACCCGTTTGTATTATTGCCTTACTGAGCATGTGGAGCTCACCCTTTCATTTTCCACCCACTTTCAGTGTTTCCACCATAGAGATAGCAGGTGTAGTGAGTAGATGACATAGCTGATTTCTGTGATTCCCATCAACTTTCAGGTATACACCATGTACAGAATTTTGTTTTAGTATGTTTACAGCACAGTATTGTATATGAAAGAATATTTGGGGATGTAAATATAGAATCATGTGATTTATAAACATACCGACCACTCTATTATATAATAAATGATATCAGTATGTATGTTTACGTGTGATATTTCTTAAATGGTTAGAATAGTATATCGATATTAATTCACAGCCTGACCTGTTTAGAGGGATATGTCACGAGGAGGGAGGTAAGAAAGATTTTTCAAAAGCGAAAAATTTGTACTGATTTTGGTAGTAATGGGTCGTGACAGTAGGAAAACTTGAATTAGGTGTTTCTTATAATTAAGACACCCATCTTTGTGTTTTGGCCGTTTTTGGGAGGTGAAAACGCTAACAACAACTTGAACGATTCTATCGAGCTCATTTAGGTCTTTTTTTTACCTTTCCACTACTTCCATCTTATCAGGGCCAAACCAAATTGACTTTCTTTCTCGAACCCACTATCTTTTCATATTTTAAGTTCTTATCTTCAGTCAGAATGGTCGAAATCTCTTCGGTTTAGTTTGAGCACTCCATAGTTCATATTTTACCATTTGGTGTTTTTATAAATTTGCATTTTACTTGCACTTAAAACATAGAATTCACATCTCTTATGATTTATATAACATATATCAAGGGTTTACAACATAGAATCATAAGGATTGCATGAAAATTTATGAGCCTTAGATTCCTCCCCTCATTCAAATTAGAACCAAGTCGATTCTCGAAGAGTCGGAGGTACTTCTTCAGTATCAGACTCTCTAACTCACACGTAGCTTCCTTTGAAGTGTGGTGTTGCCAAAGAACCTTAACAAACGGAATCGTCTTGGTCCGTAATACCTTCTCCTTCCTATCTAGTATTCCGATCGGCTTCTCTACATACGACATATCATCCCTGAGCTCCAACGGCTCATACCGAATCACATGTGTCGGATCTGGAGGGTATTTACGAAGCAATGATATGTGGAAGATGTTATGAACGCCAGCTTACTCAAGTGATAACGCCTGTAGGCCTTATCTTCCACTCGCTCTAGGATCTCAAATGGCCCGATATACTGTAAGACCCAAAATTTAGTGTCTTCTCCTTAAGAACATGTTAGTGTGAACCTTTGTATGTAATAGGTTAATAAATAAAGAGATTTCGTGTTGATTTTAAGTTGAATTATTAGGTTAGACGTCTGAATGCACTGAAGTGCAAAACAAGAGTTTGGGTAAATTCAGAATAAACCGAATTAAATTAGGTTAAATCGATTTAAAATATAGACTCAAAACGCGAAAGTATAGGGAGTCCAAAAAAGGAAGTTGGTTCGAAAATGATAAATCGAAAATTACCCTATTTTGGGCAATTTATCCGAGAAATATTGAAAAATGTATTTTCGGAGGAATAAATAAATACAATAAAATAAAATATGATGCCCATATATTGTTGTAAAAATAAATTAAATAAAATACATGTACAAAAGTGTATAAATATTAATGTACAAAAATACATTATAATAATATATTATTTTTGTAATAATATAAGGTATTTTGTAATATTATTATTATAATAATATTACAATCGTAAGATATTTTAATTATATGTGTATTATACTATGTTAAAATATAATATAATATATTATATAAAATAAAATAAAAGAGAAAAGTAAAGGAATTGAAAAAAAAGCATGAAATCGATGGCCACCGACCATTGTGTTTCCTCTGTTGAGAAAACAGAGGAAAAAAAACTGAACAGAAGGAGAGGAGAAGAAGGGAAGAAGAGGAGAAGGAAATGGAAAGAAGCAGTCGGATGGGAAGCAATGAGCGACGTCGACGCACCAGGGGGAGGAAACGGTGACCGTCAGCGAAGCTCAAAAAGGGAGATCGAAGGGGAGAGGTCGCTTGAAGGATCGTCTTATTCGTGTAGATCAACTGGAGGCAAAAACCGGTAGAGAACTAGCCAAAAACGTCTGGAACGGTTAAGGGAAGGCTGAACCGGTACGATCCGGTTCAGTTGAAATAAAGGTCTGCTGAACCGGACAGGACTGGTTCAGCTAAAAAAAAGGGAAAAAAAATAAAGAAAAAAAGGAAAATGGGAAAAAATTCGAGGATGCAATCGAGCCCAAGCTACATTTTGTACCGTGTAAGGTATAATCCCTTTTTTTTATTTCCAGATGTCCTGTTGGCACATATACATATATTCATTTTGATATTTTTGGGATGTAATTAAATTCAGTATGTTAGTTTGTAACTTATCGAATTAAGTTAATTCATGTGATGCATGATCATGTTAATTTAAGTATGATGAGGTTTTATTTTGGTTTTAATTGCATCACTAATATTATAAATGGTTTGCAGACTAGTTTAAGTAATAAAGGATTATATAGGTTAAGTAATAAAATGTTTTGGCAACTTACACCGTACAGAAGGCAACATTAAGTGTTAAGGATATAAGTTACAAAAAAATAAAATAGAAAAAAAAGTCTAAACTTCTGCCTTTCTGGGAATTACATATAGTATGACGATTTTGTATTGTGTCACTTAAAATTAAAGTTTTAATTATTTTTAAGGACATTTGAGATTCTTTTATGATGTTATCGTACTATCATAGGTGACGATAATTTATGTCACCTATAGCATTATGATTTTATATTTTGTCATTTAAAATTAAATTTATAATTATCTTTCGTAATGTTTTAGCATTTTTTATGACGTTATCATAATATCGTAGGTAACGATAATTTATGTCACCTATAGTTTGACGATTTGATATTTTGTCACTAAAAATGAAAATTTTAATTCTCTTTTAATGACATTTGGAGTTTTGTATGACATTATTTTACTATATCATAAGTGACGAAAATTTATGTTGCCTATAGTGTAACGATTTGATATTTTATCTCTGATATATAAATTTTTATCCATTTTTTGTGACAATATTGATATTTAGTGACGGATTTTTATATCATTTTATGATGCAATCAAAAATCACAAAATATTAATCATTAATTGATTTTTTTTTTTTTATCATCACGGTAAGGTTATGTATAAGTGACTACATTATGGGATCATCACATTAGACCTTTAACACTGATGCAAAGTTGATGACTTTGTGACAATGAAATTTCCGTCATGAAAATCTATTTTTGACGAAAAACTAATATCTTATGACATTATTTGATGCATCATAAATTACCAAATTTGTTGTAGTGTTATTGCACTACTACAGCTATATCTTATATTGCACTGCGTTCTATTGCAATAACTGCACTGTTTTCTACTACAATTACTGCACTGTCTTTCTACTATAATAATTGGATTGTTTCTTATTGCAAATACTACAACTATTTTTCTACTACATTATTGCAACTGTTTCTTCATGCATAACACATGCATGTAGACCTTAAGATTTCTCTATTAGTGGTATTTAGAGTGTAGGTGTTAGGTTACAAGGAAATGAGGGACTTCAAAGTATACTTTTGACTAATACCTTATAAAACCCTAATACAAAATTGAGTTGATTAAGTGTTATTAAGAGAGTTATAGAAGTGGTTATAGTTGAGGATGACTACGAATATAACACGGATGCATAATGCATTTTTGTATACTGTTAAAACTGGTTTATACATTATGTAAGCACCCATAAATGCGATATAAGCCTAACATGCTTTTATATATATTACTTACTGAGCGTAAGCTCACTCCACTCTGTTTATTCTTTTACAGACTGTTTAGTTAGGCTTTGATGTGAGATTATGGAGATCAATCTCAATAGACCACGTTATCTAGAGCATACACATGTTTTTAGAGGAGTAACCTCATTATTATCTGTTTATAATCTAGACATGTTATGTGCACAATAATTTAAAGTTGGGATGTAAGTATTAGAACTATTGGTTGTAATTATGTCTCTTGAAAACCTTGTGATGTAAATCAATCTACTTGGCATGTGAGATATTTGGAAAGTATTACAAGTTAAATCATGAGATGAGTTAATGAACAGGTCGATGTATGAATCTTGAAATTATTTGATTGTGTTAAGGTAATATATTAGAGAACCATAATCTTCTTAAAAAGAGAATGGCATGCATCACAAGGGAGTTTAGATTAGGTCCTTAAGCAACTAACCTTAAAGTGAGACAAGTAGTAAGCTACTTGATAAGAAAAAACCTATACTGCATATTGACACATCAACTAAGAAAAAGAAAAATTTAGATCTCATTTTCGCAATTCGAGACGTTACAATGTGTGACTTCTAATTTTTCCCATAATTTTTTAACACTATCACATAAAGAAAATCTATTACATTCATTTGTTTCTAAAACACATAATAGAATATACATAGCTTTAAATGGTGCTTATTTAATGTCATTCTCATCAAATTCTTCTTATGTTTTGATTACCTCTTTGCTTCTTACTTTTTTTTAGATGTAATGACCTCTAGTAATAACTCTCCAAACATTATAGTCATTAGCCTTGAAGAACATTATTCTAGTTTTTCAATAAGAGTAATTTTCATTATTAAACAATGGGGGTCTAATGGTAGAATGGCTTTTAGGGTGGAAGGGTTTCCTATATTAAAATTAGTCATTCCTAAGGATTTTTTCTACTCTAATGTGATTAAATCTAATCTTTAGAGCCTCACACTGATACCAATTATTGGCTTTCTAATAAACTAAGAAAGAGTGAATCAAATTTTCATTCTTTTAGCTTGCTAAAGGCTTTTCTAACTTAAGTGTAACCTACATTATCTAAATAACAGAAAATCAATCAACAAGTAAAGCAGTAAAGCAGTAAATAATAAATAAATTAAAAGTATAGGGAAGAGAAGCTTTGCACAATGATTTATAGAGGTTCGACACCCTTCCCTACATCCTCTACCTTGAGTTCCTGATAAAGATTTCTAACAAATTTACTCACTGGAAAATGGTACACAACCTCCCCCTTTGCAGGTTTAAGGAGAAAACCTTCCTTTTTCATCGAAAGCTTAAGGATAACCTTACTATTTCTTTTTAACAAGCTCATGGACCAAACCTACATCTTCCATTTTGTAGGCTGATGGAAGTAACCTTCATAACTGTTCTTTTTTTTTTTTTGGCTCAAAGAGCAAATCATCAACAACCTAACCTCATTTTACAAGTAAGCACTTGAGAAAACTCTCTCATTTTACAATTCCAAGTATGAGTTTACAAAATGGCTAAAAGATGAGCCCCTACTAAGGCTAGATAAGAATATCTTTAACACTTAATGGATTCTTGTTTGGGCAATGAATACGAAGATTTAAAATTTGTTTCTTCTTTTCCTTTTCGACTTGAAGCTCTTAGAAATGTGTATAACTTCTTAATAAAACTTCGGCTCTTATCCATTTTGCTTCAAGTTTATTGCTTTTATAGCTTGTTTCAAAGTCATTACTATGAGGTTGATCTTACCGTTTGTAGACACATAAATTTGACCGTTAAGGCTTACTATGCTTGAAGATATCAATACTTCCTTCGGTATATCGATACTCTTGAGTGAGATCCTGCATAAATAAAAGTAATTGTATCATATTGATTTTTAATTGTATCGATACTTGACAGAGTAGGAGCTTCTGTTTTAAGGTCATAATAGTGTATCAATATGTTTGTCCTACCAATATTAAAAATCTTGACGTATCGATACCAATTCAAGCGATACACCTATATATAGCTTATGTATAATTGGCTGAGGCAAGTATGATTATCTAATATTCAAATATACAAATGTAATTGTTATCTCAAAGAGCATGAATATATGATATTTTACATACATTAAGCATGATCATATAACAATCAAACAATCAATTATATTATTCTTATAATTAAAATTAATTTCACTTAAGTTGTTTGAAGTCATATTAAAATTCTAATATTTCAAAGTCAACACAGTTGGTTGAAATGCCAAAAATAATGTGTACCTTATTGCCTGGGCTTTGTGAGGTACAGAACAAGTTCACAGGGAGATGGTTTTTGGAAAGCCTCAAAACTGATCTTTAATCATGGATGGTTCTGGAATCACCATAATGAGTGACATGCAAAAAGTAATGAACTTTAACCTACCTCTTTGCTTGTTTATGCATTTTCCCTTAATGAGTTTGCATTTTCATGTTGAATTCTTTTTTCCCGAGGTTTATGTGATGTTATGAGTAGTGTGGCTCTAAAAATTGAGCGTAGTACTATGCCAGACGTTGGTTTGTTAATTGGAAGAAGAGTCATAAAGCCACTGACTTGCACAAGCATTTTTGGATGATAATAATGATACAACTGAAGCAGATTTCAAGAAAGAAAAAAAAAACTTGATAACATGAAGGGATCAGTTTTGACAAACATGTTAAACAAATGTAGAACATTGGTCAAAAGCTTTTTTCAATACTAGATCTTTATGTGATGTGCTAGATAATAACATAGTTAAGGAATTTAATGCATGTATTTTTCAGGCTAGGCATATGTCAATAATTTCAATGTTCGAATAGATTAAGAATTATGTGATGTAAAGAATTGTACAGAATATGACTGCATAGAGTAAGTGAATAAAGAATTTTATTGTAAAATTTATGGAAGTTAGAAGAAAATAAGGATCTTAGTGCCTTTATCATATTGCATGGAATGGTTCAAAGGATTATGAGGTTCAATACCTTAAGCATACATTTGTGCTTGACATTAATGGGAGGAAAGGCATATGTATGTGATGGGATCTTACTAGCATACCTTGTCCACACGCCATATGTGTAATCATATTTAAAATTGTTGATGACTATGTAGAAACTGTGTATAAGAAAGTAACCTATGAGGAATGCTACAGTTGTATGATGCCAACAATTTCTGGAGATAAGTTTTGGCTTATGACCAATATGGGAGAGACACTACCTAGAAAGCTCCCTGGAAGATCTTGAAAGAACAGAATTAAAGAGGGGTGAAACTTCTAGTAGAACACTTGTCAAGGAAAGGTGTCAAAATGAAGCGTCAAATTTGTTTCAAGCTAGGGCACGGGCACCAATGGCACTCACTGTGCGGGTGACTAGGGAAGCCTTCAGTCTCAAATCATTTCACATAATCTTTACAAATAATTACATAACCATTATTTTCAAAAATTACTTTTAGAAATCAAGTTCAAAATTCACATAGTTCTAAAATCACATATTTTTCTTTCAAAAAAAATTCTTATGCATTAGTAAAATGGAATTTGGGCTATTGAATCTTAAAAATATAGGTTTCTAAATCCGAGGAATTTAGTTTTCATAAAATCCTATTGAGCTAGCTTAAATCGAGGTTTCCTCCTACGAGTTTGTAAATCCCCAATTTCTAGTTCAAAAATTATCTAAACCTAAATGTAAGCAATCAAATCATAATTAAACAATTTTATAATTTAAAACTAAGGCAAGGGACACTATTATGGATTTAAATTACATCTCTTACCACTATGAGCACCAGAGGCTGCAAGCGAGTTCTCAAGCATCGAGTATACCCCTGACTTGTTGGATCATACCACCATGCTGCCATACATAACCCAAACATTTCCAATTATTATTCAGCTCATCCCAACAGACTTGTATACATATTAAACCAATGTAAGCTTCATTGAACTAGGCCATTTACACATAACCTTTTAGCTTGGTCGAAAGCTTCCCCGAACATGCCCTTAATGCAACATTTCTAATTTAATTCACCTAAGTTTTAAACTTATCTTAATACACATTAATTATCCCCAAACCATAGCTTACACCCTTAATTAAGATAATTTCACTAGATTTCCTCATCTTGGCTGAATGCACATTCCACAATTTCCCTAGTTTTCTCTTTGATCCAATCACTTAAATAAACCTTCATAACCTTAATTAACATCAAGGCATTAACATAAACCATCAAACATCTTCATATAACACTAATCCATAATGGCTGAAACCTTTAAGTGCTTTTACACATTTTATTCCAAAATTCTACTTTAGCAAATATCATCTAAATATCACCAAATCACACATATATTAAATTGGGATTCTTTAAAAAAGCTTACCATCCTTTGACCTAGTTTGACCAAGCTACAAAACCTCCTAAAGACCTCCTTGGCTGCATATCACAATGCCCATGGTTTTAAAAATACTTAAATCAACCTTAGAAATCAACTAAAGAACCAAGAAATATAAGTTTGTCTTACCCTTACAATAGGATAGATTTTGTCCCTAAGTTTCCAGTAATGTTTTCACCCTTCTAGAGACCTTAGAAAAATTTGGATTTTTATATGTTGTAAGGGAAAGGATGCACGAAAAATGTTCCATCTTTCTAAGGCTCATAAATTTATATGTATTCTTATGATTTCGTGATGTATAGACAAGTTACATTTGATATGAATCATAAGAAATGAGTGTTTTTTAAGTCCCAAATGTGAATGAAATGCAAATTGAGTAGTTAAGCAAATGAATATGAACTTAACTTTGAATTTCTGGGAAACTTGTAGCAAGAATGTTGCAGATGAAGGGCAGATGGATCTCATAAGCAAGGGGAGATTGATCTTATCACGACCCAATACTACCAAAATCAGTACAAATTTTTCACTTTTGAAAAATCCTTCTTACCTCCTCGTGACAAATCCCTCTAAACAGGTCGGGCTGTGAATCAATATTGATATACCATTCTAACCATTTAAGAAATATCAAACATAAACAAACATACTGATATCATTTATCATATAATAGAGTGGTCGGTATGTTTTATACATCATATGATTTTATATTTACATCCTCAAATATTCCTTCATATACAATATTGTGCTGTAAGCATACTAATACAAAATTCTGTACATGATGTATACCTGAAAGTCGATGGGAATCATAGAAATCAGCTATGTCGTCTACTCTCTACACCCGCTATCTCTATGGTGGAAACTCTGAAAGTGGGTGGAAAATGAAAGGGTGAGCTCCACTATCTACATGCTCATAATGTCATGCCCTTAAAATCCATTTCTTTTCATTAAAATCTCAAACACAAAATCATGCATATATCCATTACATAATTTATCAAAACTATTTATGCATATAAATCATGTAATTCATGCATCAATAGCATTTTATGTGACATCATTAAATCATACTTAGCATGAGGTAAATCAAGATCATGACATTAAAACAAATCATGAGAAACAATTCTTTTCATGAATTTATCATTTCAACATGGAAAACTCATCATGTTACTAAATTTAAATCATTTCATTAAAACTGCAGTATAAACTAACCCTTCCGGGTCAATCATCTCATAAAACAATTCATTAAAATTCATTATAAAACTTCAGTTATAAAACCACCCATCTTTCAGGGTCACTTATCATAAAATCATCTGAAATCTAGCATCACAGTAGAAAATCATAAAATCGGGGGTCTGACCCCTCCCTCGGGTCTACCCTGGTCTATCGAGACCACAAGTTATATCATGTGAGATAAGTAGGTGACTATATCAATAACAACGAGGACTATGGCCATAGCCTAGTGATCCCTGGCAACACGGTACCTAGTGTGCGGGGTATCACACCTGAAATGGGAGGTGGGTCGATCTTACCCGCCAGAACAGCATAACATCAAGATTGCGAGGGCAAGGCTTGCTGCCTCGTGGCTAATGCCACTCCACTCCAACAATCCCCACGATACAGTGTACTCCGCGTGACATACACGGTACAATGTACTCTGTGACCCCAAGCTCAGTCAGGGGTGCCTGCAATAGGTCTTATCCACCCATACCATCTCTGTCTTAGTATGCACGTGTGAGCATATTATCTCACTGTGACATACAGTCTACAGGAGGCTCCAACACTGTGCTGGAGCTTGCTCACACAAAGTTTTATATGGATTTATAACTCATTTTAAAGTCATACTGGAGTGCTACTCATTCGCAGATTTTACTGATTTTTATGAAACCGTGCTAGATCCTCGCTCGCACAAGATTTTTTGATATCATGAATATGCATGGAGCCGTTCTAGAGCTTGCTCGAATAGGGATTTATATGACATGCATATAGCCGTGTTGGAGCCTCCTGTAGACTGTGTGTCACAGTAAGATGATATGCTTATACGTGCATACTGAGACAGAGATGGTATGGGTGGATAAGACCTATTGCAGGCACCCCTGACTGATCTTGGGTTCACGGAGTACATTGCACCGTGGGGATTATTGGAGTGGAGTGGCATTAGCCACGAGGCAGCCAGCCTTACCCTCGCGATCCTGATGTTATGCTATTCTGGTGGGTAGATCAACCCATCTCCCGTTTCAGGTGTGATACCTCGTAAACTAGGTACCGTGTTGCCAGGGATCACTAGGTTATGGCCATAGTCCTCGTTGTTATTGATATAGTCACCTACTTGTCTGACATGATATAACTTATGGTCTCAGTAGACCAGGGTAGACCCGAGGGAGGGGTCAGGCCCCCGATTTTATGATTTTCTACTGTGATGTTAGATTTCAGATGATTTTATGATAAGTGACCCTGAAAGAAAGGTGGTTTTATAACCGAAGTTTTATAATGAATTTTAATGAATTGTTTTATGAGATGATTGATCCGGAAGGGTTAGTTTATACTGAAGTTTTAATAAAATGATTTAAATTCAGCAGCATAATGAGTTTTCCATGCTGAAATGATAAATTCATGAAAAGAATTGTTTCTCATGATTTGTTCTACATGTCATGATCTTGATTTACCTCATGCTAAGTATGATTTAATGATGTCACATAAAATGCTATTGATGCATGAATTACATGATTTATATATGTATAAATAGTGTTGATAAATTATGTCATGGATATATGCATGATTTTGTGCTTGAGATTTTAATGAAAAGAAATGGATTTTAAGGGCATGGCATTATGAGCATGTAGATAGTGGAGTTATCTACTTACTTGCATAATTGCCTTACTGAGCATGTGGTTTGCTCACCCCCTTATTTTCCCATCTTTTCAGAGCACTTTTAGTAGTTTGAGCGCGGCTAAGGAGTTGCATCTTTGGTATCTGCTACGTCTCATCGAGAGACAAGTATACATATTTGTATATTTTTGTATTGAAATATGCAATGCATAGTACTGTAAATGAATATGATGTCAGGGATGTAGAGTTATAAATACCATTGTGTATGTATTTAGTTAAAGTCAAAGGATAGTAAATCCTTATATATGATAATTCTATATTTTCAGAATTATTTGTGCTTAATTTCCTAATTAATTATTTAAATCCCCAATTTATTTTGTTAATTATCCCCTTTATTTAATTAAAATTCTCATGTTTGCATATAAATTAAATTCGGATGAATTTTGAATATTTCGGTAGAAAATGGATCGGAATTGAGCTAAAATCGAGATTGGACCACGCGGACAACACGAGCTTAGCACATCCAATTGGACAAAAAGACAGATGACATGCAAATATTATTTTTCAAGGAGCCAATGGTGTGAAGACAAGTGGCCAAGCAATGCCAACTCATCTAAGATAAAAAATATTACAATTGTACCCCTAAGTGTCTGTATAAATAGAATATGATGGCAATTGAAAAAGGGAGCCTAGGTTAGAATAGATGAAAATTAGGGTAGAATAGTTTTAGGGTTTATTTTAGGATTTATTGTTTTTAAGTTTTTTTTTTCTTTTTTCTGATAGCCATCATTATTCTAGCAAGCTTTAAGCATTTTTATTTTATCAGTTTTAATTTTTATTTAATGAAGCAATTTCTTTTCGGTTATTAAGTGTTCTGCTACTGTTCATTAGCTGCAATTTTTTTTCTTTTTTTTTCTTATTCAAATCAGTCTCTCTTTATAGTGCATCGGGTTGTTGAAGAAAGCTGGTGACAGCAGCTAATTTCTTCTACTCTTTATTGTGTTTTAAGTCTCAGTTCGGTTGCCCATTTCGTTTTTATTTCGCTAGTTATTAACTGCACTATTCATCACTGTGAGTTTGCTATTGTTGTTGCTCAGAGAAACTGTGTTTTCGGGTAGAGTCAGGGGCTTGACTGGTGACGGCAGTTAAACATCCCTTTCTTTACTCAGCTGTGTTCCTAACTATTTGATCATCCATTTTCGTCGTTTCCAATTTCATTATGTTTATATTGTTTGCTGTAAATTTCTGAGTAACGTGAGGTAATGGGAACCGTGGTTTGTGTTCTCGGTTTTAGTCTTGATGATTCTTACATTTTCATTCACTGTCTTAGTCCATTAGACATGCATTTCGCTTTAACACTGTTGTGGTTTAGATTAGTTTTCTTTTCTTTGTAGCTTCCATTGTTTGCCTCTGTTCAGCTCTGTTTTTCTACGTTTGTACTGTTCATCTGTGTTGTGGTTTTTATTCTCTATCAATCATATTTTTTACTGTCATTGCTGGGATGAGAGGAGCAAGTGGAGAAGTCTGGTTGTGCATGCTATAAGGAGGCTTATGATGGTGTTGTTTGGTTTTGCAGCTGACTGAAGCTCAAGCCAATATAGTATTGCAGAGTAGATGCACAGCAGATAAAAGCATGATGGGTTGAGCAACTGTTGGGCGAGAGGACTGGGGAGTAGCAGACTTGTTGGACATTCTCTGGTTAACTCAGAATACAGCAACTGCGATACCTTGGCAAGGTTGGAGCTATGCACAGCTGAGGTGCAAAAGTGCAGTACTGGATTTGTCTATGGTACAATGTTCATCTGGCATCCAGCAGTAGTTTACAGAAATGCAGAGCAGCAAGTAATGGTGAATGATCCTGCTCGGGACAGTGTTACTGGAACTACAGAAAAGGATTGAACCGTGAGTGAGCTAGGCACGCGAGGAACAATGTAGCGACAGTGATGAAGGACAGTATACGATTTAGCAGAAGCCACGGACGAATGTTAATGCAACACCTGGAGACAACAGATAGCAGTTGGAGCAGAGGCACAAAACCGAGAGAATAGCAGCCTTGAGTAGCACTTGCAGTAGCAGTACGAGGTTGGGAGCAGGAGCAAAACCAGAGTACCACCTGGACAGGTGCAGTAGCAGTATGAGGCTGGAGTAGAAGCTATGAACGAGAGCTGGCATGTTGGGTTTGCACTTGATGAATAGGCAGAAGATACAAAGCTAGCACCTGGATAAATCGAGAGGATAACTAATTGTCAGACCCGAGTTTTTTTATTTACGTATGTAGCTTGTACCTTATGATTCCTATGTGTACGAACGTTATATTTTATAGTTGAATCATAAGAAGAGTATTTACTATCATGCAATCGATTTATTGAGAATTAAAAATGCATGAAGCTACATAACAGTGAGATGAGGGTTAAATTAATTTTTGAGCAAGTACAGGGGTAAGACGGTCAATTGACCGAAATCCGATATAAATACGATGAGATAATTTCATTAAAAATATGAATTGAGAAATCTTGATCAATAACGAGAAAAATATTGAATTTTTGAGTCCAATTGATCAAGATATGAATTTAATTAATATTTTTAGAATTTTTATCTCGAAAAATGAGCCTAAAATAGTGGAAAAATATACTTCAAAGGCAAAATCGGATTGATAAATTTATTTACGGATTAAGTGAATTTAATATGAAATTTTGAGAATTTTTGGGATATTTTTGGGATTTTTATTATTATTTTAATGAGTAAAGTGATAATAAAAATTAATTATAAATAAAAGAAAAAAATGAATTGAAAAAAAAAAAGAAATTGAAAAACGAAATTTGGAAAGAAAACACGGGGAGAGAGAGGGAAAACAGGAGAGCAAACCGACGGAAGCCTAACCAAGGAAAGCTTGCCGGACCAGCCACCACCGGCACCCCAGCGGCCAGCGAACGGTCGAAAAGGAAGAGCGTAAACCTGCGACCTCTCAGCCACCGGTAACGCGCCTCACCAGCACCAAAAAAGGGAGATCGACGAGGTTGAAGCCGCGGAGGAAAAAAGTGAAATCCGACGGCCAACGGCGGTGCTAGGCTCCGATCGAGCCTAGCCGAACGTTCCCCAGGATGTGGCGCACCGAACGGCGGCAGCAGCTCCCGAAGAACCGGCCGGACGACGTCGGCACGGCTAAATCACCCCTGAACCGGTCGGCGGTTCAGGGCAGAACCTTCCAAACAGAACTGGACCGGACCTGTTCAGCCAAGGAGAAAAGGGGAAAAAGAGGAAAAATAAAGAAAAAGGAAAAGAAAAATTTTCAGGATTTCACCGACTTTAAGCAAGTCGATACGAGGTCAAAAGTGATTAATTTAATTTCTGATAAATTTATTTAAATTATATTTAATCGAAAATTGACCCGGAGTTTAATATACGAAATTGTGCAGTTCGACAATTAATTTCGAACGGAAGCCCGATCGAACTCCGATTCACGTACCATCGCACAATCTCGGGTAAGTAAAGCTCATTTACGACAATTTAAGTGATTTATGCGTATTTAAGATTTAATTTACGCATTTCGGATTAAATTTCAAATTTAGTGAATTATATTCAAAAAAATTGAATAAAATGTCGTAAATGATATACGGGCTATCCAAAGAGCTTGGAATAAAGCCCAGTGGGTATTGATAGGCCCAATGAGTCGATAGACCCTGATAAACGGGCTTAATATGGATTAAGACCCGATTAACGTGATTAAGGCCCATTAAGCGTAAACAGGCCTATTTTAGTGAAATGAACTGTATTAAATGTGTAATACAGTAGGAAAAGTGTAATTAACTCAGTGAATGATTAGATGCAGCTCCAGAGTCATATTGAGAGTTGACCAGACTACGAGATAGACAGTACAGAGGAAGAGAGGTCACACGACGTGATCCGAGGTAGGGGACACTTGCAAGTAGCTAGAGATATCTGTGTATATTTTTGTTGGATTTTACATTCACTGAAATTGTTTGAGGGTCAGAGAAAATCTATAATAATTATAGGGACCCGATATGGGTAAATGACGATTTTGTCCCTAGTTAGGAAAAAAGTGAAACTTTAGGAAAAGTTGTAAAAAGCATGAAAATGATGTTTTGAATGAGTTTTACTACTGTGTAGTAGAAGAGTAGGTGGATGGGCTAATGTTTTGAGGTCGATGTAAACTAAGCACACTTTATAGTGCTGATTTTAATGATTTTAAACATCCCTATTTTTAAAAAAAGCCATCTACCGAATTATGTGGAAACAATCGTGCTAGAGCACAACTCGCACTTGATTTCAGATGTTTTTCACATACATTAGTGCTAGAGGTTTACTCGCACTACATTTATTTGACATGCATGATAGAGTACTAGAGCATTGCTCGTACTTAGTTTTTATGTGATTTGTGCATGATAGAGTGCTGGAGCGATTAGCTCGTGCTCGAGTTTTACATGAGATGCATGACAGAGTGTTGGTGCGTTGCTCGCACTCGATTTTTCATGATTTGTACATGACATTGTACTTGAGCGATTTGCTCGTACTTGATTTGTAATGGGAACTATGCATGACCTGGTGCTAGAGGTTTACTCGCACTAGTGTTGATATTTTGACATGCATTTACAGTGTTTTGAGGTGGAGTGTTGACTGTGTGTCACACTCAAGACGTGTACTGTAGTTTTTCATGATATATACACATGTTAGAAAAACCATGACGATTTCCTCCGTGTAGACTAAGTGTCACACTGTTGAGATGTTCTCACGTGAATTTAGAGACGTGGCATTGATTCCATAGTATGAGGGCTAAGACCTATGGCAGGCACCCCACTATGATGTATTTCCATGGTATAAGAGGCTAAGACCTATGGTAGGCACCCCGACCATGATGTATGGGTCCACGGGTGTACGTTGTACCGTGCATGTGGTATGGAGTACATTGTACCGTGTTTTGTGTTGTGGAGTTGTGGAGGAGAGTGTTGATAGCTGGCGGTTGTGATGGACTAACCCCCTTCCTGTTACAGCAGTGATAACCCGCACACCGAGTACTGTGTTGCCTGGGATTTCACCACATGTTAGGATATGTACATAGTCCGAAGATGCTCTCTTAAGGTAAGATCCTTAAGCCCAACATCCTTAAGCCAGAGTGGACGGGGAGGCTCTCTTACATAGTCTAGAGAGATTGCATTTAGCTACTGAGTCTCGCATGATATATCACATGTGTTTTATGATACGGGTAGACCTAAGGGATGGGTCGAAACCCAGTTTATTTGTGTTGTGATGAGAAATGCCATATTTACTGTGTTTTGAATGTAAATGGCATATTTTATATAAAGGCATTCTTAAATGATTAAATATGCACTGTTTTGCATGAATGCCTCTGATTGATAAACTAGCATGTGTTTAGTACATGGGATTTTAAATCTGTACTATATTATATATATTTTAAACATGCTTTTGAAATGAGAGAAGGAAAGGTAAAGCACTATTTTCAGTAGATAGTATGGATGTCTACTTGCTTGCCTGATTTCCTTACTGAGTACGTTGATAGCTCATCCCATTCATTTTCCCCCATCTCTACAGATTCTCGTCAGTAGATCGAGTCGACCAGGGTATTGCATTCCTTTGATCCGCTGCCACTCCCCATCTAGCGAAAGGTATACACATGCGTACTCTTTTGTATCTGAACAATGCATAAACACAATGATGTACACGTTTTAATATGGGGGATGTAATGATGTAATTATATTTGAGTATACGAATTTACTTATGATATAAATGTCATGTATGTATGATACGAAAAAGAATGGTAAGGTATGTATGGATGAGGAGACTAATGCCTATTCATAGCCCAACTGTTGAGGAGATAAAGGTACGTAAAAAGTGAAAAATTTGTTATGATTTTTGGTAAAGTCGCGTGTGGGAGGAGGGCGTGATAGAGTGGTATCAGAGCATAGTTGGTCTGATGTGTCTAGGCATTTATAATTAGGAAAATGTACATCCCCATATCACTGTGTCTTGTTCAGTTACAATTGTGTATACAAGATGGGAGTTGGACAACTTAATGTTTGTGAATGCAGGAATTGAGCCTTTTTGCAATTACCCGCTATGGTAGAGGGGCGAGAGGTAGGGTTAGATGCCCTAGAGGTAGGCCTGAGAGCCGAGATGAGTCCTCATTTGACTTGGTGACGTAAAGTCCAATTGAGGCACCAGAGAGTATCGAGGCTCGCTTCACGAGGATAGAGCATAACCTGGAGGCGATAGTAGGGCTGTTGGCACAGACTTTACCAGGTAAACAGAGACAGGATGCAGAGACTACAACTGGAGAGGCAGTTGCACCTGATACACCTGCGCAGCCTGTACAGAGGCCACAGACTACTGATACTCCTACACCCCCACTAGTTCAGGTTAGTAGAGGATATGGGTGTAATTTGGATCGATTGCGACAGTTCCAGAAGCTTGGACCTCCATCCTTTCGAGGGGTCAAGGACCCAGCTAGTGCAGAGGAGTGGATTAGTGAGATGGAGAAGTTGTACGATTTCTTTTAGTGTACGACTTTATAGAGAGTAGCATTTACTGCGTTCCTACTGAAGGGAATGGCAGAGCATTGGTGGAAGTCCATCAGGCCGATATTGAGAGCCCGACATGCTGAGATTAGTTGAGAGATATTTTTAGAGGCCTTCAGGAGGCAGTTTATTCCTGATACTGCGCAGCGTAGACTGCAGGCTGAGTTTTTGGTATTGAGCCAGGGGAGTCTCACAGTGGATGAGTACGAGACTAAATTTTTGGCTCTGGGGAGATATGATCCCAATACCATGTACAGTGAGACCAGAAAGGTCCGCAGGTTTGTAAATGGATTGAGATCGATTTGCGGTCTAGATTAGTACCACTACACATTGGTACATATGATGAGGCAGTGCGTAGAGCACAGCTTTGTGAGTAAGATTATGAGAGGCATTTCTTTGAGTTTGGGAAGTTCAGTCAGAGCTGAGATAGAGAGAGGAAGAGGTTAGCTAGAGATAGAGGGTTCAGTTATCGAGGAGGGAGGAGACTCTTCGATAAGGGACCATGGATAGAGGAGGTGCGAGAGCGACCAGTTAGACCTCTTACATACCTGACCATAGCTCCGGCGAAGGGCATTGTGATTGGAGGATCGAGGTCTACTACTGATCAGTGCAGCCGATGTGGTAGACATCATGGCGGTAGACCTTATCCGTTGAGCCCTGTTGTGTGTTTTCGATGTGGAAAACAGGGGTATATTGCTAGAGAGTGCCCAGAGACATATGTGACTGCCCCACAGAAGGGTAGGGAGCATGATAGAGCTCTAGTTGGTATGTCTGCTCAGAGAGGTAGAGCGACGACAGATGAGAAGGGGAAGCAGGTGATGGGTCGAGGGCGAGTACATACCTTGGACCAGGACACAATTGATGCTTCTACGGATGTGATTAGAGGTTTCATTGCGTACGTAGTGGATATGGATAAGGTACATCCGGAGTTGGTAGATATTCCTATGGTCAGTGAGTACCCAGATGTTTTCCCAGATGAGTTACCAGGGTTACCACCAGACAGAGAGATGGAGTTCTGTATAGATTTGGTGCCTAGTACTGAGCTTATTTCGAGACCACCGTATCGTATGGCCTTAGTTCAGCTGGAAAAACTCAAGAGACAGTTGCAGGAGCTGTTGGTAGGGGTTTTATCAGACCGAGTGTTTCACTGTGGGGAGCACCGGTTCTGTTTGTGAGGAAGAAGGATGGAAGCCTCCGATTATGTATAGACTACAGATTGTTGAATAAGGCTACCATTAAGAATAGATATCCCCTTCCACGCATTGACAACTTATTGGATCAGCTTCGGGGAGCGCAGGTCTTTTCTAAGATTAATCTGAGGTTTGGGTATCATCAGCTGAGAGTCCGGAGTGGAGATGTACCCAAGATGGCATTTAGGACTCGATATGGCCATTATGAGTTCCTAGTTATGCCATTCGGACTGACGAATGCTCCCGCAGCTTTCATGGCTTTGATGAACGATGTGTGAGATCTGAGAATTTCAGACATATTTTAATTATGTAATATGAACATGAAGTATAATTTATTGAGCTAAGTGAATTGGGGAATGATAATTGGAGATTTATATGTTAAGTGTTTAAAATAAGTATGAAGTTATGAGGACAGATCGATCTGGGAGAAGGAGAGATCGATCTGGGAGAAGGAGAGATCGATCTGGTGAGTTAAAAATGAGAAGGAAGGAGGAATTTAAGGAGCAGATCGATCTCCAATGGAAGAGGATCGATCTCATGATTCTGTTTGAGAGAAGATCTATCTCATGAGGAAGAGATTGATCTCCAAATGATTCTGTTTGGGAGAAGATCGATCTCCTCAAGGAGCAGATCGATCTCATAAAGCCATAAAGAGATCGATCTCACCTCTCGACAGATCGATCTCTTAGGCATAAAATTGCCCAAATCGTCCCTAAAATTCAAATGCAGATCGATCTCATCAAGAGCCAAATCGATCTCCTACCCTCAACCTATATAAGGAACTCCTGTTTTTCTCCTGCAATCTCACGTTCTCTTTCTTCTAATCCTCATTTTCACTGAAACCTAGCTTTCTCACTCATCCAAAGCACCCATTTCCGACCAAATCAGAAGTTATGGCAAGAAGGAAAGTTGTTCCTCATCAAAAGGAGAACAACATACTTGGAAATCGTAAGACGGATCGAATCGAGGTAAGAGATAAGCTCTCCACAAGTTTTGGGTAATTTCTAAACTTCGATCCTTATATCTGAGATGATTTTGATGATAATGGTTGTTGGCATTGTGTTGAAATAGCTGAAAAATGATTAGGGATTGATGAAATTGCAATGTGGTTGGAGTGATAATGATATTTAGCAATTTTTGGAATTTAAGCTATAAATAGAAATTTAGACAATGTGGTGAATTAGCATAGATAATTGGCATGAGAAATGTAGAACATTGAGATGTTGTGAATGAGAGTGTAGTTTGGGGTAGAGTTACGAGAATCAAGAGATTTGAGGTGTTATAAGCAATTATACTCGATTTTGAGAATTGAGGTTGATGAGATAATTGAGTATTGATGTTTTAACATCGTTTGGATAGCTCGAGAATTACAAAGTGGAATGCGAGGCTAGTCCGTGATACGGGGGAAACAATTGCACTATACGAGGTGCAAAGAGGTTAGGGAAACTAAACCATTTGTGTATGTGATTTGCGAACTATTATAGCATGAATTGTGATTTATAAAACAAGCATGTTGAGTGTTGTGTTGTGATACAATTGCACACGATTTTTATAACCGGTTGGAGTCCAATGTTTTTATGAGTTTATAACTGGGCTCTATGTTAAGGTAATATTGAGATTTAAGAAATGTGTGCGTGTTTTACAGGTTGGGACTCGGTTTCAATATGTTTCGTGTTGAGTACAAAACGGTTTTCAAATGAGTTTTATGAGAGAAAAACCACTATGAGTTCTACGTGAAGGTAAACTAGTCTTATGTGATTAAGACTTAGGTGTGTAATTTTGAGTACACACCGGGCATTGCTCTGGTAGCATGTAAGCCCGATTCTTCTCCGTTCTGGTAACGTGAGAATAACCCATTCTGTGGCTATGCCACATATATTTGGTGGCCGTTGCCATGTGAGAACCCCATTTGGTGGCCGTTGCCACGTGAGAAACCCTATTTGGTGGTCGTTGCCACGTAAGAAACCCCATTTGGTGGCCGTTGCCACGTGAAAACCCTATTTGGTGCCATTGCCACGTGAGAAACCCTATTTGGTGGCTGTTGCCACGTGAGAAACCCCATTTGGTGGTCGTTGCCACGTGAAAACCCTATTTGGTGGCCGTTGCCACGTGAGAAACCCTATTTAGTGGCCGTTGCCACATGAGAATCCTAATTTGTGGCCGTTGCCACGTGAAACCCTATCCTGTGACTGTGCCACGTGCAAATTTAAATCAGTGGCTATGCCACGTGTGCTTAGTGGCTGTGCCATGTGTGAATTTAAATCAGTGGCTATGCCACGTGTGCTTAGTGGCTGTGCCACATGTGAATTTAAATCAGTGGCTATGCCACGTGTGTTTAGTGGCTGTGCCACGTGTGTTTAGTGGCTGTGCCACGTGCATTATTATTACAGTGATTTTATCACGTTTATTGAGAACGCGATTGTCGCATTATTTTCACATGCTTTGTTACTACTCTATACTGAGCATTTTACCTCATGCTTTCACATGATTTGAGATATGAGAATGTCATTTTGAGTACTTTCATGCTATGGTTTTCAAATGAGATTAATGAGTTTCACATACAAATAAATATTTTGTGATGTGCATTTTGGTTTATGAAATGAGTCCCTTACCCCCTTTACTGAGCGATTTAGAAGCTCACCCTGTTTTCTTTCCCCCCAGATTTCTTCAAGTGAAAAGGGTTTTCCTGCGACGTACGAGTAGTGGCTAGTGGAGGACTTGAGCTCCAAGCCATATATTGTATTTTGAGGTATCTTTTATCTTTTCATGTACCCAGACAATTACTGTAATTGCAGACACTTAATGTATAACATTGTATGGGATGTATTAGGATTAATTAACTTGAGATTAAGTAATGTATATGATATAATATATACTATTCAATGACGAGATCCTGAGGTATAATATAGGTGATGATGTATGACACTGCACAGGAATGCACTCTTAATTGTGAATGAATGAATAAAAAGTTTTAAATTAGCCCTATTTTCCGCACTTCCGGGGCGTGACAGAGTTTTCTTGGTATCAGAGCTTAGGGTGTCTAGTACTGTCAGTATCGGTTAAGTGAAATAGAATACATCCCAAGTGTCTATAATAGTCTGGTCATGAACTGAAATTGAGGATTGAGATTTCAATCGATTCTAATATGTACGTGCAGGAGACGAGTTAAGATAGAGAATGAGTGGACAACGAGGTCGTTCGAGGAGGCAGGCAGAGTCCCCTCCGCCACCTATCCCACAACCAGAGAGTCCTAACTCTCGATTTAATCGGATTGAGACCGATATGAGGAAAGGTTTTGACCAGATGGCACCGTTATTCGCGCAACACTTTGGAGTTAATGCCTCGGGTACTACTCCTACACCACCACAAGGACCTCCCATACCCCCAATACCTCCCGTCACTCAGCCTGATGATAGAAGTATGGTCCGACTGAAGGATTTTCTGAAGATGAATCCGTCCGCATTTAAGGGAAAGAAGGATCCTACAGAGGCTGAGGAGTGGCTGACGAAGTTGAGAATTATATTTGATTATCTGGGGTGCACCGATGCTGAGAGGGTCAGTAAGAGTATCTATATGTTGAAAGGGAGAGCTCGAGATTGGTGGGGTACTACCCAGGGTATTCTGATGTCCCGCCAGGATGTGATTGGTTGGGAAGAGTTTCAGACAGCCTTTAGGACCCAATATGTACCACGAGCCGCCCAGAGAAAGAAACAAGCCGAGTTTTTGAGTTTGGTACAGGGTGACATGTCTGTGGATGACTATGAGAGCCAATTCACCGCATTATTGAGATATGACCCAGAGACCTTTAAGAATAAAGAGCTTCGCACAGAGAAATTCGTATATGGATTGAAGCCCATCATCAGAGATAGATTGATAGGGCTATGTATTACTGAGTTTGGAGATGCCCTGAGACGAGCACAAGAGATTGAAAGAGGAATTGAAATGGTGCAATCCCAGAATGAGCTCAGAGCGGTGAATAGAGATAAGGGCAAGAGGCCAGCGATTTTCCAAATAGAGGCTCGGAGATGTTCCTTCAGAAGAGGAAGGATTGAGGTACAGAAGGGCAGATTAGAGAGACCCAGAGGTTACCCTAACATTAGAGAGACCCCTCGAGATGTCCGGCTTGAGACAAGGTTTTACAGAAATTATGGTCGAATGCATGAGGGAAGTTGTGCTGGTTCGATCCATGGATGTTTTAGATGTGGAGACATGGGTCACATGGTGAAGGATTGCCCTCAACCTCAGAAACCACATGTCTTGGAGCCCACTAGACAACAGCCTCAGAGAGTGAATCCCCTGAGACGGGCCACTGCTGTAGAGAAAGGAAAGAGACCTGTTACCCAGGGACGTATGTTTGCTCTAGATAAGGAGACTGCTGACACTTCTGCAGAAACTATAAGAGGTACACTCTCTGTCTGTAATCATAAGGCTCATGTGTTGATTGATTCAGGATCCATGCATTCGTTTATTTCTGAGCATTTTGCTTGTAGATTATATATACTACATGTAAATACCCCTATGCGTGAATCCCAGAGAACTGAGTTAATCTGTAGAGGATGTGAGATAAAGGTGGGAGATAGAGGGATGTTAGCAAATCTAATCATGTTGAATAGACATGGATTTGATGTAATTTTGGGAATGGATTGGTTGGCAGCCAATCGAGTGAGCTTAGATTGCTACACTAAGATTGTAACTTTCTCCCTACCTGAACCTTACAGTGTACGATTGAGATATTAAGGAAATGAATATGTGGAATTCTAGTAAGTAATTTGAGAATTTTGATATTATTTTGGAGAATATTAAATATGATTGTTCATGTGAAGGTTATGAGACACTCATCTCAGACGATGAGCGGGAACATCCGAGGATTGAGGATATGCCTATGGTGTGTGAATTTCTAGATGTTTTCCCAGATGAATTGCCAGGTTTACCACCAGAGAGAGAGCTAGAGTTTACCATTGATTTGGTACCAGATACTCAGCCGATCTCTAAACCTCCATACAGGATGGCATTAGTGGAACTTGAGGAATTGAAGAAACAACTACATGAGTTATTGGATCAAGGGTTCATTAGGCCTAGTGTTTCACTGTGGGGAGCACCGATTTTATTTGTCAAGAAGAAGGATGGTAGTCTCAGATTATACGTAGACTATCGGTTGTTGAATAAAGCTACGGTGAAGAATAAATACCCATTGCCCAGGATTGATGATCTACTTGATCAGCTGAGAGGGGCATCAGTCTTTTCTAAGATTGATTTGAGATCGGGCTATCACCAATTGAGGATCAAGGAAGAAGATATTCCAAAGACGGCCTTCAGGACAAGGTATGGCCATTATGAATTTCTGGTGATGTCCTTTGGATTGACGAACGCCCCTGCAGCATTTATGAGGTTGATGAACGAAGTGTTCAGAGACTATCTAGATAAATTTGTGATAGTCTTTATTGATGATATCCTGGTATACTCTCGGTCGTATGAGGAGCATGCACAGCATCTGTGGTTAATACTTTAGATACTCCGAGATAAGCAATTATATGGAAAGCTTAGTAAGTGTGAGTTTTGGCTGGTCGGATAGCTTTCCTTGGTTATATAGTCTCAGAGGAAGGAGTATCAGTGGACCCAAGCAAGGTGGAGGCTGTGCTTAATTGGGAGAGACCGAGGACAGTTACTGAGGTACGAAGCTTCCTTGGTTTGGCAGGGTATTGCAGAAGATTTGTGGAAGGATTTTCTCGGATTGCCGCCCCTTTGACTAAGCTCACGCACAAAGAGACTCCATTTATATGGACTGATCAATGTGAGCTCAGTTTTCAGGAATTAAAGAGGAGATTGACAGCGGCACCTGTGCTAACTATTCCTAAGGGATCAGGAGGATTTTCGGTGTATAGTGATGCATCTCATCAAGGATTGGGGTGTGTGCTTATGCAGCACGAAAGAGTGGTCGCATATGGATCGCGACAGCTGAAAGACCATGAGCAGAATTACCCCACGCACGATTTGGAGTTAGCTGCTGTGGTATTTGCTTTGAAGATCTGGCGACACTACTTATATGGGGAAAGATTCTAGATCTTCACTGATCACAAGAGTTTGAGATATCTCTTTGATCAGAAAGAGTTAAACATGAGACAGAGGAGATGGATGGAACTCCTTAAGGATTATGACTGCGAGATTCTATATCATCCGGGCAAGGCGAATGTGGTTGCTGATGCCCTGAGCAGGAAGAGTATGATATCTGCTATGATGATCAGGGAA
Organism: Firmiana major; assembly: GCA_033439115.1. Classification (NCBI taxonomy): domain Eukaryota; kingdom Viridiplantae; phylum Streptophyta; class Magnoliopsida; order Malvales; family Malvaceae; genus Firmiana; species Firmiana major. Next base: position 22,689,896 of record CM065910.1, read on the forward strand.
TGGGATTTACTGGAGCAGTTTGCCAAACTTCAGATCAGAGTTAAAGAGATAGAGATTGGATTTATGGCTAGCTTGCGAATAGAGCCCAGGATCATAGATCATATTAGAACTGGGCAGCGCAGTAATCAGAGATTGATAGATATGATTAGCCAAGCTGAGCAGAGTTCGCAGTCGGATCTCACAGTCAGTGAGGATGGATTGTTGAGATTCAGTGGATGGATTTGTGTACCGGACGATGATACCCTGAAGAGACAGATACTGAGAGAATCCCACTGCTCACGATACACCATGCACCCAGGGAGTACTAAGATGTACCGAGACTTGAGAAAGGTGTATTGGTGGAGTGGTATGAAGCGAGACATGGCAGAGTATGTGGCCAGGTGTTTAGTATGCCAGCAAGTGAAAGCTGAGCATCGGAAGCCCGGAGGACTACTACAGCCCTTACCTGTACCTATATGGAAATGGGAGCATGTCACTATGGACTTTATTATGGGTTTACCGAGGACCCGAAGAGGTCTTGATGCTATATGGGTTATAGTGGATAGACTGACCAAGAGTGCCCACTTCCTTGCCATCAAGAGCACAGATACTGTGGATGCCTTAGCTGAGCTGTATGTCAACGAGATAGCTAGATTACATGGGGCTCCAGTGAGTATTACTTCTGATAGAGATTCCCGGTTTACTTCTAGATTTTGGACCCAGTTTCAGGAGTCCATGGGATCTCGATTAAGTTTTAATACCGCCTATCATCCTCATACAGATGGTCAGTCAGAGAGCACTATTCAGACCCTGGAGGATATGTTGAGGGCGTGTACGATGGATTTTAAGCGATCATGGGATGATCACCTACCCCTAGCAGAGTTTGCATACAATAACAGCTATCATGCAAGTATTGGAATGGCACCCTTTGAGGCTCTATATGGTAGGAGGTGTAGATCCCCTGTAGCTGGGGAAGAAGTCGGTGACAGAAAGATAAATGCTCCCGAGCTTGTTGAGCAAGCCGTACATAGTGTGAAACTCATATGTGAGAGGTTACGGGCTGCACAAAGTAGACAGAAAAGCTACGCGGATATGCGTAGATGACCACTCGAGTTTAAGGTTGGTGATGCAGTATTTCTAAAAATATCATCGAGTAAGGGTATCATGCGATTTGAGAAGAAAGGAAAATTGAGTTCTCGATATATAGGACCATTCGAAATTCTTGAGAGAGTGGGAGAGGTAGCTTAGAAATTAGCAATACCCCCACAGATGTCCGGAATACACAATGTTTTTCATGTGTCTATGTTGAGAAAGTACCACCCAGACCCTTCTCATGTTATAGAGTATGATGAGATGGACATACAGGAGGACATGAGCTACACTGAGGAACCCGTCCGGATTCTCGATAGAAAGGAGAAGGTACTGAGAACCAAGAACATCCCATTAGTGAAAGTTTTGTGGAAACATCACTCAAGGGAAGAGACAACGTGAGAACTAGAAAACCTCATGAAGGAGAAATACCCCATCTCTTTAACTAGTTGAGTTGAATTTGGAGGACCAAATTCTTTTAAGGTGGGGAGGATGTGAGATCTGAGAATTTCAGACATATTTTAATTATGTAATATGAACATGAAGTATAATTTATTGAGCTAAGTGAATTGGGGAATGATAATTGGAGATTTATATGTTAAGTGTTTAAAATAAGTATGAAGTTATGAGGACAGATCGATCTGGGAGAAGGAGAGATCGATCTGGTGAGTTAAAAATGACAAGGAAGGAGGAATTTAAGGAGCAGATCGATCTCCAATGGAAGAGGATCGATCTCCTTATGATTCTGTTTGAGAGAAGATCGATCTCATGAGGAAGAGATCGATCTCCAAATGATTCTGTTTGGGAGAAGATCGATCTCCTCAAGGAGCAGATCGATCTCATAAAGCCATAAAGAGATCGATCTCACCCCTCGACAGATCGATCTCCTAGGCATAAAATTGCCCAAATCATCCCCAAAATTCAAATGCAGATCGATCTCATCAAAAGCCAGATCGATCTCCTACCCTCAGCCTATATAAGGAACTCCTGTTTTTCTCCTGCAATCTCACTTTCTCTCTCTTCCAATCCCCATTTTCACCGAAACCTAGCTTTCTCACTCATCCAAAGCACCCATTTTCGGCTAAATTAGAAGTTGTGGCAAGAAGGAAAGTTGTTCCTCATCAAAGGGAGAACAACATACTTGGAAATGTAAGACGGATCGAATCGAGGCAAGAGATAAGCTCTCCACAAGTTTTGGGTAATTTCTAAACTTCGATCCTTATATCTGAGATGATTTTGATGATAATGGTTGTTGGCATTGTGTTGAAATAGCTGAAAAATGATTAGGGATTGATGAAATTGCAATGTGGTTAGAGTGATAATGATATTTAGTAATTTTTGGAATTTGAGCTATAAATAGAAATTTAGACAATGTGGTGAATTAGCATAGATAATTGGCATGAGAAATGTAGAACATTGAGATGTTGTGAATGAGAGTGTAGTTTGGGGTAGAGTTACGAGAATCAAGAGATTTGAGGTGTTATAAGCAATTATGCTCGATTTTGAGAATTGAGGTTGATGAGATAATTGAGTATTGATGTTTTAACATCGTTTGGACAGCTCGGGAGTTCCAGAGTGGAATGCGAGGCTAGTCCGTGATACGGGGGAAACAATTGCACTATACGAGGTACAAAGAAGTAAGGGAAACTAAACCATTTGTGTATGTGATTTGCGAACTATTATAGCATGAATTGTGATTTATAAAACAAGCATGTTGAGTGTTGTGTTGTGATACAATTGCACACGATTTTTATAGCCGATTGGAGCCCAATGATTTTATGAGTTTATAACTGGGCTCTACGTTAAGGCAATATTGAGATTTGAGAAATGTGTGCGTGTTTTGCCGGTTGGGACTCGATTTCAATATGTTTTGTGTTGAGTACAAAACGGTTTTCAAATGAGTTTTATGAGAGAGAAACCACTATGAGTTCTACGTGAAGGCAAACTAGTCTTATGTGATTAAGACTTAGGTGTGTAATTTTGAGTACACACCGAGCATTGCTCTGGTAGCATGTAAGCCCGATTCTTCTCCGTTCTGGTAATGTGAGAATAACCCATTCTGTGGCTATGCCACGTATATTTGGTTGCCGTTGCCACGTGAGAACCCCATTTGGTAGCCGTTGCCACGTGAGAAACCCTATTTGGTGGCCGTTGCCACGTGAGAAACCCCATTTGGTGGCCGTTGCCACGTGAAAAGCCCTATTTGGTGGCCGTTGCCACGTGAGAAACCCCATTTGGTGGCCGTTGCCACGTGAAAACCCTATTTGGTGGCCGTTGCCACGTGAGAAACCCTATTTGGTGGCCATTGCCACGTGAGAATCCTAATTGGTGGCCGTTGCCACGTGAAACCCTATCCTGTGGCTGTGCCACGTGCAAATTTAAATCAGTGGCTATGCCACGTGTGCTTAGTGGCTGTGCCACGTGCATTATTATTACAGTGATTTTATCACGTTTATTGATAACGCGATTATCGCGTTATTTTCACATGCTTTGTTACTGCTCTACACTGAGCATTTTACCTCATGCTTTCACATGATTTGAGATATGAGAATGTCATTTTGAGTACTTTCATGCTATGGTTTTCAAATGAGATTAATGAGTTTCACATACAAATAAATATTTTATGATGTGCATTTTGGTTTATGAAATGAGTCCCTTACCCCCTTTACTGAGTGATTTAGAAGCTCACCCTGTTTTCTTTCCCCCCAGATTTCTTCAAGTGAAAAGGGTTTTCTTGCGACGTACGGAGTAGTGGCTAGTGGAAGACTTGAGCTCCAGGCCATATATTGTATTTTGAGGTATCTTGTATCTTTTCATGTACCCAGACAATTACTGTAATTGTAGATACTTGATATATAACATTGTATGGGATGTATTAGGATTAATTAACTTGAAATCAAGTAATGTATATGATATAATATATACTATTCAATGACGAGATCCTGAGGTATAATATAGGTGATGATGTATGACACTGCACAAGAATGCACTCTTAATTGTGAATGAATGAATAAAAAGTTTTAAATTAGCCCTATTTTTCGCACTTTCGGGGCGTGACATGATGTGTTCAAGCCATATTTGGATCAGTTTGTTATCATATTCATCGATGACATATTGGTGTATTCGAGATCCGAGGAGGAGCATGAGGAGCACCTCAGGATTGTATTGCAGATTCTACGAGAGCAGCAATTGTATGCTAAACTCAGCAAGTGTGATTTTTGGTTAACAGAGATCTCGTTTTTAGGACATGTAGTGTCGAGGGATGGTGTGTCAGTAGACCCATCCAAGATTGAGGCTATAGTTCAGTAGAAATAGCTGAGGACAGTTACCGAGATCAGGAGTTTTTTTTTGGGTTTAACAGGGTACTATCGAAGATTTGCTGAGGGATTTTCGAAGATAGCTGCTCCGTTGACACGTCTCACTCGGAAGAGTGTTGCATTCGTGTGGGACGAGGATTGTGAGAGGAGTTTTTAGGAGCTGAAGAGTCGATTGACCACCGCTCCGATTCTCACTATTCCTACCAGCTTAGGAGGATTTTCAGTATATACCGATGCTTCGCATCAGGGACTGGGCTGTGGTTGATGCAAGATGGGAGGGTAGTTGCTTATGGATCCAGGCAGCTGAAGGACCATGAGAAGAACTATCCGACCCACGATTTAGAGTTAGCAGCAGTAGTGTTTGCGTTGAAGGTATGGCGCCACTACTTGTATGGTGAGAAGTTTCAGATTTTTACCGACCACAAGAGCCTCAAGTACCTATTCTCACAAAAGGAGCTGAACATGAGACAGAGAAGATGGCTAGAGCTTCTGAAGGATTATGATTGTGAGATACTTTATCATCCAGGTAAGGCTAATGTTGTAGCAGATGCTTTGAGTAGGAAGAGCCTTTGGATGGTATCATATATGATGGTCAGGGAGCACGAGCTGCTAGAGCAGTTTGCTAGCCTCAGTTTGGGAGTTGTGCCTTCGGACATGAATGCAAATTGTATGATTGCGAGTCTACGCTTAGAGCCAGATCTGTTGGACAGGATCAGATGGGCTCAGCAGACTGATCCGTATTGCATCAATGTGATTGGTCAGATGCAGAGGGGCACAGTGATAGATTTTGAGTTGAGTCCTGATGGACTATTGAGGTTCAAAGGTAGATTGTGTGTTCCCGAGGACCCAGAGCTCAGGAGATTGATATTGTCGGAAGCTCATTCATCGAGGTACACGTTGCATCCAGGGAGTGGCAAGATGTATCAAAACCTCCGGAAGGTGTACTAGTGGTCAGGTATGAAGAGAGATGTGGCTGATTTTGTGGCGAGATGTCTCGTATGTCAGCAGGTGAAGGTAGAGCATTAGAAACCTGCAGGATTGTTGCAGCCTCTACCTATACCGACATGGAAATGGGAGCACATCACCATGGATTTCGTGATGGGTTTACTGAAGACCCGGAGGAATCACAATGCTATATGGGTGATCGTTGATAGACTGACGAAGTCAGCCAACTTCCTAGCTATGAGAGCTACCGATACTCTGAGTACATTGGCAGGGTTGTATGTACGCGAGGTAGTGAGGTTGGATGGTGTTCCAGTGAGCATTGTTTCAGATATGGATTCTCGCTTCACTTCCCACTTTTGGGAACATTTTCAAGAAGCCATGGGAACCAAGTTGAGTTTGAGCACAGCTTTCCATCCTCAGACAGATGGTCAGTTAGAGAGGACGATACAGACTTTGGAGGATATGTTGAGACCATGTGTGCTGGATTTTAGAGGCTCCTGGGATGATCATTTGCCACTAGCCGAGTTTACCTACAACAACAGTTATCATTCGAGTATCGGGATGGCACCGTATGAGGCCTTGTATGGCCGTAGATGTCGTTCCCGTATTGGGTGGGAAGAAGTGGGTGACCGTGAGATTTTTGCTCCTGATATGGTTACACAGGCTTCTGAGGATGTCCGGTTGATAGTTGAGAGATTGAGGACAGCTCAAAGTCGACAGAAGAGTTATGCTGACAGGAGACGTAGGCCACTTGAGTTCACAGTTGGTGAGTCTGTGTTTCTGAAGGTTTCTCCTTCCAAGGATGTAGAGAGGTTTGGGAAGAGGGGTAAGCTGAGTCCTCGCTACATTGGACCCTTTGAGATACTTGATCGAGTGGGAGATAAGGCCTATAGGTTGGCATTGCCACTAGATTTGTCAGGCGTGCATAACGTCTTCCACATTTCGATGCTTCGGAAGTATCACCCGGATCCGGCACATATGATTAGTTATGAGCCTTTGGAGCTCAATGAGGACATGTCATATGTTGAGAGGCCGATTTGAATACTGGATAGGAAGGAAAAGGTTTTGAGATCAAAGACTATCGGGTTAGTGAAGGTACTATGGCAGCATCACATTTTCGAAGAGGCTACTTGGGAGTTAGAGAGCTTGATGCGAGAGAAACACCCCCAGTTGTTTGAGGATTGATTTGGTTCTAATTTGGAGGACCAAATTCTTTTAGTTGGGGAGGATTGTCAGACCCGAGTTTTTTTATTTACGTATGTAGCTTGTACCTTATGATTCCTATGTGTACGAACGTTATATTTCATAGTTGAATCATAAGAAGAGTATTTACTATCATGCAATTGATTTATTGAGAATTAAAAATGCATGTAAGCTACATAACAGCGAGATGAGGGTTAAATTAATTTTTGAGCAAGTACAGGGGTAAGACGGTCAATTGACCGAAATCCAATATAAATACAATGAGACAATTTCATTAAAAATATGAAATCGAGAAATCTTGATCAATAACGAGGAAAATATTGAATTTTCGAGTCCAATTGATCAAGATATGAATTTAATTAATATTTTTAGAATTTTTATCTCAAAAAATAAGCCCAAAAATAGTGGAAAAATATACTTAAAAGGCAAAATCGGATTGATAAATTTATTTATGGATTAAGTGAATTTAATATGAATTTTTGAGAATTTTTGAGATATTTTTGGGATTTTTATTATTATTTAATGAGTAAAATAATAATAATAATTAATTATACATAAAAGAAAAAAATGAATTGAAAAAAAAAAAGAAATTGAAAAACGAAATTTGGAAAGAAAACACGGGGAGAGAGAGGGAAAACGGGAGAGCAAACCAACGAAAGCCTAACCAAGGAAAGCTTGCCGGACCAGCCACCACCAGCGACCCCAGCAGCCAGCGAACGGTCGGAAAGGAAGAGCGTAAACCTGCGACCTCTCAGCCACCGGTAACGCGCCTCACCGGTGCCGAAAAAGGGAGATCGACGAGGTTGAAGCCGCGGAGGAAAAAAGTGAAATCCGGGGGCCAACGGCGGTGCTAGGCTCCGATCGAGCCCAACCGAACGTTCCCCAGGCTGTGGCGCACCGAATGGCCGCAGCAGCTCCCGGAGAACCGACCGGACGACGTCGGCACGGCTAAATCACCGCTGAACCGATCGGTGATTTAGGGCAGAACCTTTCAAACTGAACCGAACCGGACCGGTTCAGCCAAGGAGAAAAGGGGAAAAAGAGGAAAAAGAAAGAAAAAGGAAAAGAAAAATTTTTGAGATTTCACCGGACTTCGAGTAAGTCGATACGAGGTCAAAAGTGACCAATTTAATTTCCGATAAATTTATTTAAATTATATTTAATCGAAAATTGACCCGGAGTTTAATATACGAAATTGTGCAGTTCGACGATTAATTTTGAACGGAAGCTCGATCGAACTCCGATTCACGCACCATCGCTTATTTACGACAATTTAAGTGATTTATGCGTATTTAAGATTTAATTTACGCATTTCGGATTAAATTTCAAATTTAGTGAATTATATTCAAAAAAAAATTGAATAAAATGTCGTAAATGATATATGGGCTATCCAAAGAGCTTGGAATAAAGCCCAATGGGTATTGACAGGCCCAATGAGTCGATAGACCCTGATGAACGGGCTTAATACGGATTAAGGCCCGATTAACGTTATTAAGGCCCATTAAACGTAAACGGGCCTATTTTAGTGAAATGAACTGTATTAAATGTGTAATACAATAGGAAAAGTATAATTAACTCAGTGAATGATTAAATGTAGCTCCAGAGTCATATTGAGAGTTAACCAGACTGCGAGATAGACAACACAGAGGAAGAGAGGTCACACGACGTGATCCGAGGTAGGGGACTCTTGCGAGTAGGTAGAGATATCTGTGCATATTTTTGTTGGATTTTACAATCACTGAAATTGTTTGAGGGTCAGAGAAAATCTATAATAATTATAGGGACCCGATATGGGTAAATTACGATTTTGCCCCTAGTTAGGCAAAAAGTGAAACTTTGGGAAAAGTTGTAAAAAGCATGAAAATGATGTTTTGAATGAGTTTTACTGCTGTGTAGCAGAAGAGTAGGTGGATGGGCTAATGTTTTAAGGTCGATGTAAACTAAGCACACTTTATAATGCTGATTTTAATGATTTTAAACATCCCTATTTTTAAAAAAAGCCACCTACCGAATTATGTGGAAACAATCATGCTAGAGCACAACTCGCACTTGATTTCAGATGTTTTTCACATACATCAGTGCTAGAGGTTTACTCGCACTACATTTATTTGACATGCATGATAGAGTACAAGAGCGTTGCTCGTACTTAGTTTTTATGTGATTTGTGCATGATAGAGTGCTGAAGCGATTAGCTCGTGCTCGAGTTTTACATGAGATGCACGACAGAGTGCTGGAGCGTTGCTCGCACTCGATTTTTCATGATTTGTACATGACATTATACTTGAGCGATTTGCTCGTACTTGATTTGTAATAAGAGCTATGCATGACCTAGTGCTAGAGGTTTACTCGCACTAGTGTTGATATTTTAACATGCATATACAGTGTTTTGAGGCGGAGTGTTGACTGTGTGTCACACTCAAGACGCGCACTGTAGTTTTTCGTGATATATACACATGTTAGAAAAATCGTGACGATTTCCTCCGTATAGACTAAGTGTCACACTGTTGAGATGTTCTCACGTGGATTTAGAGACGTGGCATTGATTCCATAGTATGAGGGCTAAGACCTATGGCAGGCACCCCACTATGATGTATTTTCATGGTATGAGAGGCTAATACCTATGGCAGGCACCCCGACATCCACTGGTGTACGTTGTACCGTGCATGTGGCATGGAGTACATTGTACTGTGTTTTGTGTAAAGTGGGTTGTGATGGACTGACCCCCCTCCTGTTACAGCAGTGATAACCTGCACACCGAGTACTGTGTTGCCTGGGATTTCACCACATGTTAGGATATGTACATAGTCCGGAGATGCTCTCTTACAGTAAGATCCTTAAGCCCAACATCCTTAAGCCATAGTGGGCGGAGAGGCTCTGTTGGGCGGGGAGGCTCTCTTACATAGTCTAGAGAGATTGCATTTAGCCACTGAGTCTCGCATGATATATCACATGTGTTTTATGATACGGGTAGACCTAAGGGATGGGTCGAAACCCCGTTTATTTGTGTTGTGATGAGAAATACCATATTTACTGTGTTTTGAATGTAAATGGCATATTTTATATAAAGGCATTCTTAAAAGATTAAATATGCACTGTTTTGCATGAATGCCTCTGATTGATAAACCAGCATGTGTTTAGTACATGGGATTTTAAATCTGTACTATATTATATATATTTTAAACATGCTTTTAAAATGAGAGAAGGAAAGGTAAAGCACTATTTTCAGTAGATAGTATGGATGTCTACTTGCTTGCCTGATTTCCTTACCGAGCGCGTTGATAGCTCATCCCATTCATTTTCCCCCCATCTCTACAGATTCTCGTCAGTAGATCGAGTCGACCAGGGTATTGCATTCCTTTGATCCGCTGCCACTCCCCATCTAGCGAAAGGTATACACATGCGTACTCTTTTGTATCTGAAAAATGCATAAACACAGTGATGTACACGTTTTAATATGGGGGATGTAATGATGTAATTATATTTAAGTATACGAATTTACTTATGATATAAATGTCATGTATGTATGATACGAAAAAGAATGGTAAGGTATGTCTAGATGAGGAGACTAATGCCTATTCACAGCCCAACTGTTGAGGAGATAAAGGTAAGTAAAAAGTGAAAACTTTGTTGTGGTTTTTGGTAAAGTCGCGTGTGGGAGGAGGGCGTGACACTAATGGAGCAGAAAGTGTAACAGTGCATTTCGAGACCAGTTGTTTTGCAATTTGGTTAAGGCCACGTTTGGCCACTTCCTTTTTTACAATTTGATGTTTGCATTTTTCTTCATAGTTTAGTATTCCATGTAATTACGTAGCTTTATCTAAGTTTTGTTATTTTTTGTTTGTTTATTACTTTCTAGCTTAGTTAGATAGAATAGTTTAATTCTCTTAGTTTGTTGTTTTAAGTTTTAGTTTAATTTCATTAATAATTAATTGGTGCCTAGATTAGGGTTTAAGAATTGGATTTTGCATTTAGAGTTAAATTAGAGGAGTATCATGTTATGCATTTTTAATTTTTCATTTAAAATTCCAAAATTTATTTTTCATGCATTAGTTAATTTTTATTGTTAAGTTAGTAATTAGTGATAATTAGGATTAATTTAGATTTAATATTTTATACTTTTAGATTTGTAGTTAGTTTCTTAATTAATTTACATTTTTATTAATTAGTTTAATTACATGCATATTTTATTCTAGGATAGTTTAATTTTAGTTTAATTAATTTTATTGTTTTATTTGCATATTTGCATTTTATTTTAATTGCGTATTCATCTTAACTGTTTTAATTTTCTTTTGTAGGTTTTTGCTTTTTATTGCTTGGAGCTTTATAAGTAATTTTTGCGCGGTTTTATTTAGTTCTTGTTATTTTATTACTTTCCAGTATTTTTAACTTTAGACTTAGTAGATCACCCACTTTAATTTTATAATTTGCTAGAATATACTTAGGGTAAGATTAACCGGTAGTTAATTAGGCTGACCAACTTCTCTGAGGGACGATAATTCCAAGACTTAAAATCCCATTATTACTTGTACAACCCGTGCACTTGCGGACTATACCTTCAGGGCGTGCCAATATATGAATGTGATTATGAAAATGGAATGGTAAATAGGTGATAGGTGACTAATAGGTGATAGGTGACTAACACCGAATCATAGCCCAACTATTTATAGGATGGTCACGATGAGAGAAAGGTAAGAATTAAATAATAAATGAAAAAACGAAAAATTTACTCTGATTTTAGGTAATTTGGGTCGTTACATGATACCCCGCACACTAGGATCCGTGTAGCCAAGGATCACGAGGTTATGGCCATTGTCCTAGATATTACCAACATAGTCACCTACATGTCTCGTATGATAAATCCTTTGGTTTTGATAGATCAGGGTAGACCCAGGGAGGGGTCAGGCCTCGATCTTCTTATGAATTCGATTTATATTAGATTTTTCCACATAGGAATTTTTATGAAACTTTCATGACTTGTAACCCTGTGAGAAGGGTGATTTTTTAATGGAAATTTTATAATAAATTATTTTGTTGAATTGATTAAATTCATTGAGTTTATCACATTTTAATCCAGATAGGGTGTTTTAAAAACTTATTAATTCAATTGAGCCTGAGATGTTTTCACGTGAGAATCATTCCATGTTTTATATGTTGATTTCCTATTTTAGAACAGATGATATTATATGTATGGTATATCATTGTTTTTACCTCATGCTCACACATATATCCTGATTTCCTATCAGCATGTAGATAGTATAGCTATCTACCCTTTTATATTATTGCCTTACTAAGCATGTGGAGCTCACCCTTTCATTTTCCACCCCCTTTCAGAGTTTCCACCTTAGAGATAGCGGGTGTAGAGAGTAGACGACATAGCTGATTATCTGTGGTTCCCATCGACTGTCAGGTATACACCAAGTATAGAATTGTGTATTAGTATGCTTACAGCACAATAGTGTATATGAAGCAATATTTGGGGATGTAAATATAAGTAGATAAATTGCCAATGTATGAGAATTATGTGAAGTATAAAACATACCGACCACTCTATTATATTATAAATGATATCAGTATGCATGCATACATATGATATTTCTTAATGGTTAAAATGGTATATCGATATTGATTCACAGCCCAACCTGGTCAGAGAGATCTGTCATAAGGTAGTAAGAAAGATTTTCCAAAAGCGAAAAATTTATACTGATTTTTGAGTAAATATTGGGTCGTGACAGTAAAGGTGGTATCAGAGCAGGGGTCAGCCGGACATGAATCAGTATTGATAAATATGCAATTAAGAGTTAGAGTTGGTCGGATAAGAGTCAGTAGTGGTCTAAGGAAAAATTACATCCCCCTTAGTACTGTGCTGTATGAGATGTCAAAGTGTATACTAGATGGGAATTAAATTAACAAATAATTTTTGATTATAGGATTTGCATTATGACGGTCACCCGTAGTGGTAGAGGGGCTAGTACACATGCTAGAGGTCATAGGGGCAGGCCTGAAGGCCGTAGTGATGGAATACAGACTTGTCAAGTACCTGAGGGTATTGATGTGAGACCAGATGAGACTGAGGCACGCTTCGCTAGACTTGAGCGAAGTATTGAGAGCCTGGTTGAGATTGTCGCGCAGCAGGTAGCGCTTGGGGCTAGGGATAGATGAGATCTGACAGGACAGGCAGCAGCTGCTCTTAAGATGTCGGCACAAGCCATAGAGTTACCCGAGGTTCAGGGACAGGCTGCAAAGGCAGTGAGACCCCAGCCAGCTCAGGATGCGATATGAGTGTGACCTTGATAGATTTAGACACTTTCAGAAGTTTAGACCTCTAGTCTTCCATTGGAGGAAGGACCCAGTAGTAGCAGAGGATTGGTGTATCAGATGGAGAAGTTATATAGGCTTTTTCGATGCACTACTATCGAGAGGATTGCTTTTGTCGTGTTTGTATTTCAGGGGGCGACAGAGCATTGGTGGAGATCTACCAAGCCTATTTTGAGAGCTCGACATGCCGAGCTCACATGGGAGATTTTTTTGGATGCCTTTAGGAGGCAGTATGTTCCCGCTACTGCACAACGGAAGTTGAGGATGGAGTTTATGAGTTTGGTTAAGGGGAACCAATCTATTGATGAGCATGAGACTCGATTCATTTCCTTGGGGAGATATGATTTAGAGACAATGAGCAGTGAGGACCGGAAGGTCCAAAAGTTTATAGATGGACTGAGACCAGTCATCAGATCTTGGTTGGCTCCCTTTGATGTTTCAACTTATGAGGAGGCAGTATATAGAGCTCAATTGTGTGAGCAGGATTATGAGCGAAACGTCTCCGAGTCAGGAAAGATCAGTAGGAGTAGAGACAGAGACCGAAAGAGACCCAGGAGAGATAGATTTATCAAGAGAGAGGGATGACTTTTTGATAAGATGCTGAAGATTCAGGAGGTTCGGGAGAGGATAGCTAGACCCCTTGTTCATCCAACTTTACCACTAGCTAGAGGCATTGTCATTGGAGGACCACGCCCTACTACTTATCGATGTAGGTGATGTGGCAGATATCATGGTACTAGACCTTGTCCAGTGTCTATAGCTACAGTAGTATGTTACCGTTGTGGGAAGCTAGGGCATGTGGTGAGAGATTACCCAGAGAGACAAGACACTGCCTCATAGAAAGGCAAGGAGCCTGAGAGAGCTCTAGTACAGGTTCCTGTTCAAAGGAGGAGTGCTACCGCCGAGAAAAAAGGGAAGCAAGTGATAGGTACAGGGTGAGTTCATGCCTTGGACCAAGATATGGCAGACCAGTCGTCGGATGTGGTGAAAGGTACTATCCTGATATTTGATTTAGATGCATATGTTTTGATGGATCCTGGTGCCATGCATTCATTCGTATCGGCTTCATTTGCATATAAATTGTTTAAGTATGTAAAGCTTACCCCTTTGAGTAGTAAATTGTTAATAATTACCCCCATAAACACTAATCAGCTAGTAGAGTATGTAGTTAGGGACAGTAAATTGAAAGTCAGGGAAAAAGAAATGTCAACCGACCTTATTTTGATGTATATGAGGGACTTTGATGTCATACTAGGAATGGATTGGTTGGCTGTCAATCGTGTTGTGTTAGATTGCTTTTCTAAGATGTTAACGTTTAATACCCCCGAAAGATGTATTGTAAAATTTCCTTAAAAAGTAATAAAATCAGTGGTTGTTTTAAATGGATCAATGAATTTTTGCTGATTTTATGATTTATATTTTGAATGATTCATCGAATATGTGGTTGATACTAACTAGGTACAATCAGATTTGAGAGACATTCCAGTGGTTAGGGAGTTTCCTGATGTATTTCCAAACGATTTACTAGGATTACCACCAGCCAGAGAGATGGAGTTTGAGATAGATTTGGTACCTGGTATTGAGCCAATTTTTAGACCACCATATGGATGGCTCCGATTGAGTTGGAGGAGCTGAGGAAGTAGTTATAGAATCTGCTTGAGAAGGGGTTTGTTAGACCGAGCGTGTCGTCTTGGGGAGCTTCGATCTAGTTTGTGAGAAAGAAAGATGGCAGCCTCCAATTGTGTATAGACTACAGATTGTTGAATAAGGCTACCATTAAGAACAAGTATCCCCTTCCACGCATTGACAATTTGTTGGATCAGCTTCGGGGAGCACATGTCTTTTCTAAGATTGATCTAAGGTTTGGGTATCATCAGTTGAGGATACGGAGGGAGGATGTGCCCAAGACATCATTTAGGACTCGTTATGGTCATTATGAGTTCTTGGTTATGCCATTCGGGTTGACTAATGCCCCCATAGCATTCATAGCTTTGATGAACGATGTGTTTAAGCCATACCTAGATCGGTTTGTGATTATTTTTATTGATAATATTTTGGTATACTCCAGATCCAGGGAGGATCACGAGCAACACTTGAGGATAGTTCTACTGACCCTCAGAGAGAGACAGTTGTATGCCAAACGTAATAAGTGTGACTTCTGGTTGGAGCAGATTTCTTTTCTAGGCCTTGTGGTATCGAGGGATGGGGTGACAGTAGACCTATCTAAGATAGAGGCAGTTGTTCAGTGGGAGCGGCCCAGGACCATCACAAAGATTCGAAGTTTTCTCGGTTTAGCAAGATACTATAGGAGATTTGTTTAGGGTTTCTCTAGATTAGCTACTCCGTTGACACGTCTCACACGAAAGAATGTTGAGTTTGTGTGGGATGATGCCTATGAGAGGAGATTTTAAGAGCTAAAGTGTCGGTTGACCACTGCTCCAGTTCTCACCATTCCTACCAGCTCAGGAGGTTTCTCGGTATATACAGATGCATCACATCAGGGACTGGGCTGTGTATTGATGCAGGATGGGAGGGTAGTTACCTATGGATCTAGACAGTTAAAATACCACGAGAGGAACTATCCGACCTAAGATTTAGAGTTGGCGGCCATAGTGTTTGAACTGAAGATATGACGCCATTACTTATATGTGAGCAATTTCATATTTTTACAGACCATAAGAGTCTGAAGTATTTATTCTCGCAGAAGGTACTGAACATGAGACAAAGGAGATGGCACGAGCTCCTGAAGGATTGTGAGATATTATACCACCCGGGTAAGGCTAATGTAGTTGTTGATGCTTTGAGCAGGAAGAGCCTAGGGTTGGTATCATTTATGATGGTTCGGGAACATGAATTGTTAAAGCAGTTCACGAGCCTCAGTTTGGACATAACACCACCTGAGATTGACAGAGTTGAGATTATTGCGAGTCTAAGGTTGGAGCTGAAGTTGATTTATCGTATCCGGTAGGCTCAGCAGAGTGATCAGCGATGTATTGAGTTAATGAGTCAGGTACAGGTAGGTGGCAGATACCGATTTTGGATTGAGTACTGATGGCTTACTGAGATTTCGAGGTAGGATATGTGTTCCCAAGGATCCTGAGATGAGGAGGATAATTTTATAAAAGACTCAGCGAGGTATACAGTACATGCGAGGAGTACGAAGATATATCAGAATCTCTGGAGAGTTTATTGGTGGTCTGGGATGAAGAGAGACGTAGCAAAGTATGTCGCGAGATGTCTCGTCTATCAGTAGGTAAAGGTAGAGCATCAGAAGCCTGCAGGATTATTGCAGCCTCAACCTATACCGACATGGAAGTGGGATCATGTCACCATGAATTTTGTTACGGGATTATCGGGAACCGTAGAGGTCACAATGCCATCTGGGTGATTGTGGATAGATTAACGAAGTCTGCCCATTTCTTAGCTATGAGAGATACATATGCTCTGAGTACGTTGGCGAACTTATATGTTCGAGAGATTATCAGGCTACATGGCATTCCAGTGAGCATTGTTTCTGATAGGGATGCCTGCTTCACTTCCTATTTTTGAGAACACTTTTAGGAAGCGTTGGGGACCCAGTTGAGATTTAGCACCACTTTCCATCCTCAGACAGATGGTCAGTCAGAGAGGACTATACAGACTCTAGAGGATATGTTGAGAGCGTGTGTGTTAGATTTTGGAGGCTCCTGGGATGATCATTTGCCATTAGCCAAGTTCGCCTATAATAACAGTTATCACTCGAGTATTGGGATGGCACCGTATGAGGCACTGTATGGTTGCAGATGTCGTTCCCCTATTGGATTGGAAGAGATTGGTGACAGACTGTTATTTGCTCTTGATTTGGTTCAGTAGGCCTCTGAGGATGTCAGATTGATATGCGATAGATTGCGGACAGCTCAAAGCCAATAGAAGAGTTATGCTGATAGGAGACGCATACCACTAGAGTTCGCAGAGGGTGAGTCGGTGTTTTTGAGAGTTTCTCCTTTCAAGGGTATCATGAGGTTCGGTAAGAAAGGTAAACTGAACCCTCGTTTTATTAGACCCTTTGAGATTCTGGAGCGAGTGGGAGATAAGGCCAATAGATTGGCATTGCCGCCAGAGTTGGTAGGTGTACACAGTGTCTTCTACGTTTCTATGCTTTGGAAGTACCATTCGGATCTGTCACATGTGATTCACTACGAGCCGTTAGAGCTCAGTGATAGTATGACTTATATTGAGAGACCGGTTCAGATATTGGATAGGAAGGAGAAGGTATTGTTGTCCAAGATGATATCCCTGGTGAAGATTCAGTGGTAGTATCATACTCCGGAGGAAGCTACTTGGGAGCTAGAGAGCACGATACGGGAGAAGTGCTCGGAGTTGTTTACCGATTGATTTGGTTCTAATTTGGAGAACCAAATTCTTTTAGTGGGGAGATTGTGAGATCCGCATCTTTCTATGACATTCCTTATGATTTTCATATTGTATGATGGTATTATCTATTAATGGATTCATAAGATGGTTGAATTGGATCTGATAAATTTGGATGAAACGAAATAACGTACGTAAAATCGCATAAGGGTAAATCGGGAATGTAGGAATCCAAAAATTTAGTGAAAGGAATTTAATCAACTTGACGGAAAATAAGAATTTAAAATAAGAAAAGATTGTGAGTTTATGAAGGAAAGTCGTTCAATTTGGTTCCGAACACGTACAAGGGTAAAACGGTCAAAAGACCAAAATACGGCATAAATTCGATAAGAAAATTTCATTAAGAATATGGAATTGAGAAATCTGGATCAATAACGAGGAAAATATTTAATTTCGAGTCCAATTGAGATATGAATTTATGGGAATGAATCAAAATTTTTACTTTCGAAAATTATCCTGAAAATAATGAAAAAATATACCGAAAAGACGAAATAAGACAGATAAATTCATTTATAGATTAAATGAATTAAATAATAATTTTTTTAGGATATTTTTATTTTTCAATGGATTTTAATGATTAAAATAATAATAAAATAAATTAATAAATAAAAAATTACAAAAAAAAAGAAAACGAAAAATCTGGTTTTTCGAGGAGAGAGAAACCCCAAAACAGAGAACCGAAATCGAGAAGCAAACTCGAGAATCACTAACGATCACCGACGATCGACGACACAAAGCGAAGGTCGGAGAAGAGAGAGGAAAGGTCGGGGAACATTCTGGCACCAGTGACGCGCGCCGACAAAGTAGGATTCCAACGAATCGACGAACGAAAATCCGAGAGGAAATCCGAGTCAGTTCCGACGATCCACGGCGATTCAACTCTGATTTGACCCAACCGAGAGATCCCCTAGCCGAAGAGGTTCTTTTCTTACCGGTAGCGGCCGGCGAAACGGCCGGTAATGCCGACGACAGTGAGGGGAACAAAACGGCACCGTAGTCGGAAAGGGGAAGAAAAAGAAAAAGAAAAAAAGAAAAAAGAAATAGAAAGAAAGAAAAGAAAAGGGAAAAAAAGGAAAGAAATTTACCGAGGATGAATCGAGATTCAGGTAAGTTGACCGAGGGTCGAGATTGACCTGCGGGTAAATTTCAGAAATTAATTTAATATTATATTAATGAAAAATAACCCGGATTAATCTAATTGTGCAATTTTACAACAGAGCCTGAACGAGAGCCGATTGAGCTCCAATTTTCGTACCCTGCATAACATTGGGCAAGTACACTTTAATTATGACAATTTGAGTCCTTAATGCAGAGTTAATATCATTTTACGGATTTTACGGATTAATTCTGCATAAAAGGAATTGTATTCAAAATTTTAAAGTAATTATCGTAAATAGTATACAGGCTATCCAATGAGTTTGGAACGAAGGCCGATGAGTATTGGTAAGCTAAATAAGCCCAGTAAACCTGAAGAAGAGACTTAATAAGTGGAAACGGGCTGAAAAAGGGGTCGAGGCCCATTAAGGTGCAATCGGGCCCTATAAAGTAAAACGTGCCCAGTACTTTATATTTGATCAGTAAGAGTGAAATACTGATAAATATATTTGAATTGAACCAATATGTGATTATATGCATCTCCGTAGACTTGGGTTAGAGCGAATTAGACTGAGGGACCTGGTATGATCGAGACGGGATAAGTTCGCGTGTGATTCCAAGTAAGGGAATTTTATGAGCATTTAGAGGTAGTTGTACGTAGTTTTGAGGGAATTTACATTACATTAAATTCATTAGGCTACCCGAAAACAGAATAATAATTTTTGCGAAAAATATAGAAAATACGACAAATTACTATTTTACCCCCAGTTACAAAAATTTCAAAAAGCGTAGTAAGGCTATGAAATTGCATGAATTGCATGATTTTGATATTGTTATGATGACATTGCTTTAATTCAAGCAATTTAAGGATAGGTTGGCTATTATTTTCATGTTTTAAATGAAAAAGGCACAGGTTAGGTGCCAATTGATATTTATTTGACAAGTTTTGATGAAATTGAGCCGCATATCAGTTTTATATAAGTTTTAATCGTGCTGGAGCACTGCTTGCACTGGATTTCATATTTTAACTCATACACAGAGTGCTTGAGCCTTGCTTGCACTATTTTACAGACTTATTTCACATGACTACCGTACTGGAGTTCTTCTCGTATGAGGTTTTCATTGAGTTTTTATACATATCTGTACTAGAGCATTGCTCATACGTGGATTTTAATTGAATTTATTATTATTTTAAGTCGTACTGGAGCGCTGCTCGTACGCAGATTCCATTGATTTCTATGAAACCGTGCAGAAGCTTCGCTCGCACAAGGTTTTTAGATATCATGTATATGCATAAAGCCGTGCTGGAGTTTTCTCCTGTAGACTGTGTGTCACAGTGAGATGATATGCTCACACGTGCATACTGAGACATAATTGGTATGAGTTGATAAGACCTATTGCATGCACCCCTGACTGAAATTGAGTTCATAGAGTACATTGTACCATGTATATCACATGGAGTACGATGTACCGTAGGGATTGTTGGAGTGGAGTTTAATTAGCCACGAGGCAACAAGTCTTGCCCTCGTAATCCTAATGTTATGCTATTCTGGCGGGTAGGACTGACCCACCTCCAGTTTCAGGTGTGATACCCCGTACACTAGGATCCGTGTAGCTAGGGATCACGAGGTTATGGCCATAGTCCTAGATATTACCAGCATAGTCACCTACATGTCTTGCATGATAAATCCTTTAGTTTTGATAGATCAGGATAGACCTGAGGGAGGGGTCAGTCCTCGATCTTCTTATGAATTCGATTGAGATTTGATTTTTCCATAGAGGATTTTTTATGAAACTTTCATGACTTGTAACCCTGTGAGAAGGGTGATTTTACAACGAAAATTTTATAATAAATTATTTTGTTGAATTGGATTAAATTCATTGAGTTTATCACATTTTAACCCAGATGGAGTGTTTTAAAAAACTTATCGATTCAATTAAGCATGAGATGTTTTCACGTGAGAATCATTCCATGTTTATATGTCAATTTCCTGTTTTAGAACAGATGATATTATATGTATGGCATATCATTGTTTTTACCTCATGCTCACACATATACCCTGATTTCCTATCAGCATGTAGATAGTATAGCTATCTGCTCGTTTATATTATTGCCTTACTGAGCATGTGGAGCTCACCCTTTCATTTTCCACCCCCTTTCAGAGTTTCCACCTTAGAGATAATGGGTGTAGAGAGTAGACGGTATAGCTGATTATCTGTGGTTCCCATCGACTGTCAAGTATACACCAAGTATAGAATTTTGTATTAGTATGTTTACAGCACAATAGTGTATATGAAGGAATATTTGAGGATGTAAATATAAGTAGATAAATTGCCAATGTATGAGAATTATGTGATGTATAAAACATACCGACCACTCTATTATATTATAAATGATATCAATATGCATGTATACGTGTGATATTTCTTAATTGTTAAAATGGTATTTCGATATTGATTCACAGCCCGACCTGGTCAGAGAGATCTATCATAAGGTGGTAAGAAATATTTTCCAAAAGCCAAAAATTTGTACTGATTTTTGAGTAAATATTGGGTCGTGATAGATACCAAGAATGCAAGTCCTCAGCCGCTCACTAACTACTACGAGTGCTCTAAAAAAAGGGATAATAAGGGGGATGAGCAAACCACATGCTCAGTAAGGCAATCATGCAAGTAAGTAGATAACTCCACTATCTACATGCTCATAATGCCATGCCCTTAAATTAATTTCTATTCATTTAAATCTCATGCACGAAATCATGCATACATCAATGCCATAGTTTATAAAAACTATTCATGCATATAGAAATCATGCAACTCATGCATCAATGGCATTTTATGTAAAATCATAACTTACATGAAATAAGTCAAGATCATGCATTATTTCATGTGATGTAAAACAAATCATGAGAGACAATTCTTTTCATGAATTTGTAATCAAAGCATGGAAAACTCCTCATGCTACTGCATTTAAATCACTTCATTAAAGCTCTGTTATAAAATCACCCTTCTTTTAGGGTCACATGTCATAAAATCCTTTGAAAAATCTAGCATCATAGTAGAAAATCACATCTCAGTGAAAATCACAAAATTAGGGGCCTAACCCCTCCCTCGGGTCTACCTTGGTCTATCGAGACCAAAAGTTATGTCATGTGAGACATGTAGGTGACTATATCAGTAATATCGAGGACTATGGCCATATCCTAGTGATCCCTGGCTACACGGTACCTAGTATGTAGGGTATCACACCTGAAACGGGAGGTGGGTCAGTCCTGCCGCTAGATCAACATAAATACCAGGATTGTGAGGCCAAGGCTTACAGCCTCATGGCTAAGGCCACTCTACTCCAACAAACCCCATGATACAGCGTACTTCGCATGAGATACACGGTACAACGTACTTCGTGAACCCAAATCATAGTCAAGGGGTGCATGCCGTAGGTCTTATCCACCCAACCTATGTCTCAGTATGCATGTGTGGGCATATCATCTCACTGTGACACACAGTCTATAAGAGGTTACAACACGGCTATATGCATGTCATATAAATCTCTGTGTGAGCAAAGCTCCAGCATGGCTCCATGCATATTCATGATATCTGAAAACCTCGTGCGAGTGAAGCACTTGCACAGTTTTATAAAAATCAGTAAAATCTACGTACGAGCAGCACTCCAGTACGACTTTAAAAGAGTTATGAATCCATATAAAATCACGTGCGAGCAAGCTCCATGTGAGATCTGAGAATTTTAGACATATTTTAATTATGTAATAAGAATTTGAAGTGTAATTTATTTAGCTAAGTGAATTGGGGAATGATAATTGGAGATTTATATGTTAAGTGTTTAAAATAAGTGTGAAGTTATGAGGACAGATTGATCTGGGAGAAGGAGAGATCGATCTGGTGAGTTAAAAATGACAAGGAAGGAGGAATTTGAGGAGCAGATCGATCTCCAATGGAAGAGGATCGATCTCCTTATGATTCTGTTTGAGAGAAGATCGATCTCATGAGGAAGAGATCGATCCCCAAATGATTCTGTTTGGGAGAAGATCGATCTCCTCAAAGAGCAGATCGATCTCATAAAGCCATAAAGAGATCGATCTCACCCCTCGACAGATCGATCTCTTAGGCATAAAATTGCCCGAATCGTCCCCAAAATTCAAATGCAGATCGATCCCATCAAGAGCCAGATCGATCTCCTACCCTCAGCCTATATAAGGAACCCCTATTTTTCTCCTGCAATCTCACTTTCTCTCTCTTCCAACCCCCATTTTTACTGAAACCTAGCTTTCTCACTCATCCAAAGCACCCATTTTCGGCCAAATCAGAAGTTGTGGTAAGAAGGAAAGTTGTTCCTCATCAAAGGGAGAACAACATACTTGGAAATCGAAAGACGGATCGAATCGAGGCAAGAGATAAGCTCTCCACAAGTTTTGGGTAATTTTTAAACCTCGATATTGATATCTAAGATGATTTTGATGATAATGGTTGTTGGCATTGTGTTGAAATAGCTGAAAAATGATTAGGGATTGATGAAATTGCAATGTGGTTGGAGTGATAATGATATTTAGCAATTTTGGGAATTTGAGCTATAAATAGAAATTTAGACAATGTGGTGAATTAGCATAGATAATTGGCATGAGAAATATAGAATGTTGAGATGTTGTGAATGAGAGTGTAGTTTGGGGTAGAGTTACGAGAATCAAGAGATTTGAGGTGTTATGAGCAATTATGCTCGATTTTCAAGAATTGAGGTTGATGAGATAATTGAGTATTGATGTTTTAACATCGTTTAGACAGCTCGGGAGTTCCAGAGTGGAATGCGAGACTAGTCCGTGATACGGGGGTAACGATTGCACTATACAAGGTACAAAGAGGTAAGGGAAACTAAACCATTTGTGTATGTGATTTGCGAACTATTATAGCATGATTTGTGATTTATAAAACAAGCATGTTGAGTATTGTGTTGTGATACAATTGCACACGATTTTTATAGCCGGCTGGAGCCCAATGTTTTTATGAGTTTATAACTGGGCTCTACGTTAAGGCAATATCGAGATTTGAGAAATTTGTGCGTGTTTTGCCGGTTGGGACTCGGTTTCAATATGTTTTGTGTTGAGTACAAAACGGTTTTAAATGAGTTTTATGAGAGAAAAACCACTATGAGTTCTACGTGAAGGTAAACTAGTCTTATGTGATTAAGACTTAGGTGTGTAATTCTGAGTACACACCGGGCATTGCTCTAGTAGCATGTAAGCCCGATTCTTCTCCGTTCTGGTAACGTGAGAATAACCCATTCTGTGGCTATGCCACGTATACTTGGTGGCCGTTGCCACGTGAGAAACCCTATTTGGTGGCCGTTACCACGTGAGAACCCCATTTGGTGGCCGTTGCCACGTGAGAACCCTATTTGGTGGCCGTTGCCACGTGAAAACCATATTTGGTGGTCGTTGCCACGTGAGAACCCTATTTGGTGGCCACTGCCACATGAGAAACCCTAATTGGTGGCCGTTACCACGTGAAACCCTATCCTGTGGCTGTGCCACGTGTGAATTTAAATCAGTGGCTATGCCACGTGTGTTTAGTGGTTGTGCCACATGTATTATTATTACAGTGATTTTATCACGTTAATTGAGAAAGCGTTTATCGCATTATTTTCACATGCTTTGTTATTGCTCTAGACTGAGCCTTTTTATTTCATGTTTTCACATGATTTGAGATATGATAATGTCGTTTTGAGTACTTTCATGCTATGGTTTTCAAATGAGATTAATGAGTTTCACATACAAATAAATATTTTGTGATGTGCATTTTGGTTTATGAAATGAGTCCCTTAACCCCTTTACTGAGCGATTTAGAAGCTCACCCTGTTTTCTTTCCCCCCAGATCTCTTCAAGTGAAAAGGGTTTTCCTGCGACGTATGGAGTAGTGGCTAGTGGAGGACTTGAGCTCCAGGCGATATATTATATTTTGAGGTATCTTTTATCTTTTCATGTACCCAAACAATTATCATAATTGCAGACACTTAATGTATAACATTGTATGGGATGTATTAGGATTAATTAACTTGAGATCAAGTAATGTATATGATATAATATATACTATTCAATGACGAGATCCTGAGGTATAATATAGGTGATGATGTATGACACTGCACAGGAATGCACTCTTAATTGTGAATGAAGGAATAAAAAGTTTTAAATTAGCCCTATTTTTTGCACTTTCGGATCGTGACAGAGTTTCTTGGTATCAGAGCTTAGGGTGTCTAGTACTGTCAGTGTTGGTTAAGTGAAATAGAATACATCCCAAGGGTCTGTAATAGTCTGGTCATGAAACTGAAATTGAGGATTGAGATTTCAATCGATTCTGATATGTACGCGCAGGAGACGAGTTAAGATAGAGAATGAGTGGACGACGAGGTCGTTCGAGGAGGCAGGCAGAGTCCCCTCCGTCACCTGTCCCACAACCAGAGAGTCCTAACTCTCGATTTAATCGGATTGAGACCAATGTGAGGCAAGGTTTTGAGCAGATGGCAGCGTTATTCGCGCAACACTTTGGAGTTAATGCCTCGGGTACTACTCCTACACCACCACAAGGACCTCCCATACCCCCAATACCTCCCGTCACTCAGCCTGATGATAGAAGTATGGTCCGACTGAAGGATTTTCTAAAGATGAATCCACCCGTGTTTAGGGGAAAGAAGGATCCTACAGAGGCTGAGGAGTAGCTGACGGAGTTGAGAATTATATTTGATTATCTGGGGTACACCGATGCTGAGAGGGTCAGTATGAGTATCTATATGTTGAAGGGGAGAGCTCGAGATTGGTGGGGTACTACCCAGGGTATTCTGATGTCCCGCCAGGATGTGATTGGTTGGGAAGAGTTTCAGACAGCCTTTAGGACCCAATATGTACCACGAGCCGCCCAGAGAAAGAAACAGGCCGAGTTTTTGAGTTTGGTACAGGGTGACATGTCTGTGGATGACTATGAGAGCCAATTCACAGTGCTATTGAGATATGACCCAGAGACCTTTAAGAATGAAGAGGTCTGCATAGAGAAATTTGTGTATGGATTGAATCCCATCATCAGAGATAGATAGATAGGGCTATGTATCACTGAGTTTGGAGATGCTCTGAGGCGAGCACAAGAGATTGAAAGAGGAATTGAAATGGTACAATCCCAGAATGAGCTCAGAGCGGTGAATAGAGATAAGGGCAAGAGGCCAGCGATTTTTCAAACAGAGGCTCGGAGAGGTTCCTTCAGAAGAGGAAGGATTGAGGTACAGAAGGGCAGATTAGAGAGACCCAGAGGTTACATTAACATTAGAGAGACCCCTCGAGATGTCAGGCCAGAGACAAGGTTTTGCAGAAATTGTGGCCGAATGCATGAGGGAAGTTGTACTGGGTCGATCCATGGATGTTTTAGATGTGGAGACATGGGTCACATGGTGAAGGATTGCCCTCAACCTCAGAAACCACATGTCTTGGAGCCCACTAGACAACAGCCTTAGAAAGTGAATCCCCCGAGATGGGCCACTACTGCAGAGAAAGGAAAGAGACCTGTTACCCAGGGACATGTGTTTGCCCTAGATAAGGAGACCGCTGACACTTCTGCAGAAACTATAGGAGGTACACTCTCTGTCTAAAATCATAAGGCTCATGTGTTGATTGATTCAGGATCCACACATTCGTTTATTTCTGAGCATTTTGCATGTAGATTAAACTTGAAGTTTGAACCTTTAGAATATATACTACATGTAAATACCCCTATGCGTGAATCCCAGAGAACTGAGTTAACCTGTAGAGGATGTGAGATAAAGGTGGGAGATAGAGGGATGTTATCAGATCTAATCATGTTGAATATACATGGATTTGATGTAATTTTGGGAATGGATTGGTTGGCAGCTGGTGAGCTTAGATTGCTACACTAAGGTTGTAACTTTCTCCCTACCTGAACCTTACAGTGTAGGATTGAGATATTGAGGAAATGAATATGTAGAATTCTAGTAAGTAATTTGAGAATTTTAATATTATTTTGGAGAATATTAAATATGATTGTTCATGTGAAGGTTATGAGACACTCATCTCAGACGATGAGCGGGAACATCCGAGGATTAAGGATATACCTGTGGTGTGTGAATTTTTGGATGTTTCCCCAGATGAATTGTCAGGTTTACCACCAGAGAGAGAGCTAGAGTTTACCATTGATTTGGTACCAGATACTCAGCCGATCTCTAAACCTCCCTACAGGATGGCATTAGTGGAACTTGAGGAATTGAAGAAACAACTATAAGAGTTATTGGATCAAGGGTTCATTAGGCCCAGAGTTTCACCGTGGGGAGCACCGATTTTATTTGTCAAGAAGAAGGATGGTAGTCTCAGATTATGCGTAGACTACCATCATGAGGAAGAGATCAATCTCCAAACGATTCTGTTTGGGAGAAGATCGATCTCCTCAAGGAGCAAATTGATCTCATAAAGCCATAAAGAGATCGATCTCACCCCTCGACAGATCGATCTCTTAGGCATAAAATTGTCCGAATCGTCCCCAAAATTCAAATGTAGATCGATCTCATCAAGAGCCAGATCGATCTCCTACCCTCAACCTATATAAGGAACCCCTGTTTTTCTCCTGCAATCTCACTTTCTCTCTCTTCCAACCCCCATTTTTACCGAAACCTAGCTTTCTCACTCATCCAAAGCACCCATTTCCGGCCAAATCAGAAGTTGTGGCAAGAAGGAAAGTTGTTCCTCATCAAAGGGAGAACAACATACTTGGAAATCGAAAGACGGATCGAATCGAGGCAAGAGATAAGCTCTCCACAAGTTTTGGGTAATTTCTAAACTTCGATCTTGATATCTGAGATGATTTTGATGATAATGGCTGTTGGCATTGTGTTGAAATAACTGAAAAATGATTAGGGATTGATGAAATTACAATGTGGTTGGAGTGATAATGATATTTAGCAATTTTAGGAATTTGAGCTATAAATAGAAATTTAGACAATGTGTTGAATTAGCATAGATAATTGGCATGAGAAATATAAAATGTTGAGATGTTGTGAATGAGAGTGTAGTTTTGGGTAGAGTTACGAGAATCAAGAGATTTGAGGTGTTATGAGCAATTATGCTTGATTTTCGAGAATTGAGGTTGATGAGATAATTGAGTATTGATGTTTTAACATCGTTTGGACAGCTCGGGAGTTCCAGAGTGGAATGCGAGACTAGTCCGTGATACGGGGGTAACGATTGCACTATACGAGGTGCAAAGAGGTAAGGGAAACTAAACCATTTGTGTATGTGATTTGCGAACTATTATAGCATGATTTGTGATTTATAAAACAAGCATGTTGAGTGTTGTGTTGTGATACAATTGCACACGATTTTTATAGCCGGTTGGAGCCCAATGTTTTTATGAGTTTATAACTGGGCTCTACGTTAAGGCAATATCGAGATTTGAGAAATGTGTGCGTGTTTTGCCGGTTGGGACTCAGTTTCAATATGTTTTGTGTTGAGTACAAAACGGTTTTAAATGAGTTTTATGAGAGAAAAACCACTATGAGTTCTACGTGAAGGTAAACTAGTCTTATGTGATTAAGACTTAGGTGTGTAATTCTGAGTACACACCGGGCATTGCTCTGGTAGCATGTAAGCCCGATTCTTCTCCGTTCTGGTAACGTGAGAATAACCCATTCTGTGGCTATGCCACGTGTACTTGGTGGCTGTTGCCACGTGAGAAACCCTATTTGGTGGCCGTTGCCACGTGAGAACCCCATTTGGTGGCCGTTGCCACGTGAGAACCCCATTTGGTGGCCGTTGCCACGTGAAAACCCTATTTGGTGGCCGTTGCCACGTGAGAACCCTATTTGGTGGCCACTGCCACATGAGAAACCCTAATTGGTGGCCGTTGCCACGTGAAACCCTATCCTGTGGCTGTGCCACGTGTGAATTTAAATCAGTGGCTATGCCACATGTGTTTAGTGGTTGTGCCACGTGCATTATTATTACAGTGAATTTATCACGTTAATTGAGAAAGCGTTTATCGCATTATTTTCACATGCTTTGTTATTGCTCTAGACTGAGCCTTTTTATTTCATGTTTTCACATGATTTGAGATATGAGAATGTCGTTTTGAGTACTTTCATGCTATGGTTTTCAAATGAGATTAATGAGTTTCACATACAAATAAATATTTTGTGATGTGCATTTTGGTTTATGAAATGAGTCCCTTACCCCCTTTACTGAGCGATTTAGAAGCTCACCCTGTTTTCTTTCCCCCTAGATCTCTTCAAGTGAAAAGGGTTTTCCTACGACGTACGGAGTAGTGGCTAGTGGAGGACTTGAGCTCCAGGCCATATATTGTATTTTGAGGTATCTTTTATCTTTTCATGTACCCAGACAATTATCATAATTGCAGACACTTGATGTATAACATTGTATGGGATGTATTAAGATTAATTAACTTGAGATCAAGTAATGTATATGATATAATATATACTATTCAATGACGAGATCCTGAGGTATAATATAGGTGATGATGTATGACACTGCACAGGAATGCACTCTTAATTGTGAATGAATGAATAAAAAGTTTTAAATTAGCCCTATTTTTCGCACTTCCGGGGCGTGACACTCCAGCACGGTTTAATGTAAAAAATCCATCAAAGCCTCGTGTGAGCAAAGCTCCAGCACGACATAATGCATAAATCATTCAAAACTTCACGTGAGAAATGCTCTAGCATGAATGAATGCTCAAGTAAATCAAAACTTCATGCGAGCAACGCTCCAACACGGTTTCATGCATAAAGAAATCAAATCTCATGCGAGTTACACTCCAGCGCGGCTTTTATGCAATTATCATATCAAAACAGGATGCGAGCTAAGCTCAAGCACCTCTCATGCATCTTAAATCATTAAAACTAGTGCGAGAAATTGTTCTAGCACCTTTTTATGCTTATCAAGTCAAAATAGGGTGCGAGCTAGGTTCCAGCACCTCTCATGAATTTCACAATAGTAAAAATCAGTGCGAACAACCGCTCTAGCACATTTCATACATATGATGTCACACAAATCAGTATGAGTAACTGCTCCAACACCATTATGCACACTCACAAACTCAGATATAGTGTAAGGACAAGCTTCAGCACCATCTGTTTCCATATAAACTTGATAGTTAGCCCATTTTTCAAAGAAATTTCATTTAAATCTAAATAACACTTACGTAGTGTTATCTTGTGAAATTTATGCAAATACTGGCCAATCTACCAATTTACTTTGCTAAAATGTCATGAAAATTCCTCAAATCATGCATTTCATGCATGTCATGCTTTCACCATCCTTATGTGAATTTCGCTCACTAGGGGTAAAATAGTCTTTTACCTATCTCGAGTCCTTAAAATTTTTAATCCATTTTTAGGACCTTTATACATTTTCAGTGTTTACAAAAGCTATTAAAAATACACGTAGCTACCTCTAGCTACTCACAAAATTCCCTCACCTCATTTTTCTGTACAGTTTAACCTTTCCACTGATGTCTCTTCACGCAGTCTGATTTACTCCCAATCCAATCTCCGGAACTACGTATAAATATTCATCAAGTCAAATACAATATAATTAATTGTATTGCATATTTTCTGGGCTTAATTTAAATCATTGAGCCCGTTTACCCATTTTGGGCCCGATTGTACCATAATAGGCCTTAACCGGCCTTAAGCCCATTTTTCACTTACTATTCACATCATCGAGGCCTATTGGGCTCATTGGGCCCATCCGTATTTATTGGATCTCGTTCTAAACTCTCGGATAGCTCAATTAATTATTTACGACAATTTATCTTAAATTCTAAAATTTAATTCATTTTATACGGAAGTAATCCGTAATTTATGCGGTAAATTTCTAACACACATAACTATGCAAATTGTAGTAAATAAAGGTTACTTACCCGAGATTCCATGATAGTACACAAATCAAGGCTGAATCGAGCTCTCGTTTGACGTCAATTATCGAGCTACATAATTACATATTTTTTCGGGTTAATTTTCTGTCGAATATTAATCAAATTAAATATTTCAAAATTTAAATCGTTCAATTTCGACCGCTTAACGGCTTACCCGTAGATCGACTGCATCACCGAGATTTTTCTCCAATTTTTCCTCTTTTTTCTTTTTCCCTTTTCCTTTTTATTTTTCTTCTTTTCTGGCTGAACTGGTTCGGTCCAGTTCATACCGGTTTGGTCCAGTTTTGCCCCGTTCGGGGCTTCGTCAGTCAGTTCTTCATCGGCTTTCGTCTACAGCAGATCCACGGGACTGTCCGATGCATGAATCTGGTGTCGGTTTCACCAACGGTGGCCAGAAAGTGTCCGATCCAGCCTCTTCTTTCCTCGGCGTCGCTGCCATCTTTCTTCTGTGCCGTTCAGCGCCGTTTCTCTCCGATCCGCGCTTGGATTAGCGTCGGTGTAACCCCCTCTGGCCGGTAGCGAGGCGCTTCCCCCTCCTCTTGCCTCCGATCGTCTCCCTCTCCTCTATTTCTCTCCTCTCCTCTCGGTTTTCTCTCTTTCCCTTTTCTCTCG
The DNA here is from genome assembly GCA_033439115.1 of Firmiana major. Lineage (NCBI taxonomy): Eukaryota > Viridiplantae > Streptophyta > Magnoliopsida > Malvales > Malvaceae > Firmiana > Firmiana major. The sequence continues at coordinate 22,720,813 of CM065910.1, forward strand.
TCAGCCGCGTCTCCCCTCCGTCTACCAGCGCCGACGAGGCTTGACTACCTCGTCGCCTCTCGTCCAACTTCTCCTCGGTGGCTTGGTGGAGGCAAAAGGTTAGGCTGGGTTCCTCCCTCACGCGTCTTCTGTTTCTTTCTCATTTCCAAAATCGTGAATCACGATTCTGTTTCTTTTTTTTTATTTCTTTATTATTATTATTATTATTATTATTATTATTATTATTATTATTATTATTATTATTATTATTTTAATTGAATAAAATTTAATATTTTTCCAAAATATCTCAAAATATTATATTTTATTCATTTAATCAATTAATGTGTTTATTTGTCTGATTTTATCTTTCCGGTATAATTTGTCAATATTTTCGGGATAATTTCTCGAAGTGATAATTTCGGTTAATTCCAATAAGTTCATATCTTGATCAATTGGACTCAAAATTTAATTATTTCTTCATTATTGATCAAGATTTCTCAAATCCATATTTATAATGAAATTTTCTTATCAAATTTATACCGAATTTTGATCTTTTGACCATTTTACCCTTACACGTGTTCGAGACCAAACCAATTCAACTTCCCTTCATGAACACTCACTCATTTCGTGTTTTAAATCCTTATCTCCAATCCGAATCCCATTCGTTTAATTTGTGACCTTTTCAATCCTTCATTTGACCTTTAAATGCATTCATGAATTTTTATTCATTCCATTTGCATTTTTCATTGACGTACAACTCTTTTTATGATTCAATTTACATATAACCATGTTTACATCACAAGAATCATAAGGAATTTCGATAAAAATTGGGTTTTACATAATCTCCCCCACTTAAGAAATTTGGTCCTCCAAATTAGAACCAAGTAAAATGGGTCCATAAGCAACTCCAGGTACATCTATCGCATCATACTCTTTAATGCTCATGTGATTTTTTTCCTGAGTGTAATACTACCAAAGGACTTGACTAGGGAGATCATCTTAAACCTCGACACTTTCTCTTTTCGTCTAATACCTAAATTGATTTTTCAACATATGTTATACTTTCATTGAGCGCCATCAGCTTATGTCCGATCACATATGCTGGGTCCGGATAGTATTTTCGAAGCATCAAAAGATGGGACACATTATGGATGCCTATCGATTCAGGTGGTAATCCCAACCTACAGGCCTTATCTCCCACTTTGTCTAATATCTTAAAGGATTCAATCTAACGAAACTCAATTTGCCTTCTTTCCGAATCTCGTTATGCCCTTAAGGCAAGTAACTTTCAACAATACATATTCACCCTCGGTGAATTCCAATGGTTTATGTCTATTATCAGCATAGCAATTCTGTCTGCTCTGAGGTGTTCTTAATCTTTCACAAATCAACTGAACATCCCCAGAGGTTTATCTTACCAATTCGGGAGCAATTCTCTATATGTCACCCACTTCTTCTTGTCCAAGTCGGGGAACAACCCTTAAGGCCATACCATGTCTTATAAAATGTTATCTCGATACTCAAGTGACAACTATCATTATTGTCGAATTCAATTAGTAACAACTGATCATCTCAAGAGCTTATAAAATCAATGGCACATGCTTTCATCATATCCTCCAGCATCTGTACAATCCCCTCTGACTTACAATCTCTCTGAGGATAGAACAATGTGCTAACACTCAATCGGGTTCCCATAGCTCCCTGAAAAAATATTCCCAGAAGTGGGAAGTGAAGCAGAATCCCTATTTGATATCATGCTCCCTAGGACGCTACATAATGTTTCATAATTTTTCGTACACATAAATTCGCCTACACACTCAAAGTATCACGGGATTTCATAACCAGAAGGTGGGTAGACTTAGTCAATCTATCGACTATCACCCAGATAGCCTTATGATTCCTGTGGTCCTCTATAACCCATCACAATATCCATGGTAACTTGCTCCCATTTCCGTGTCAATATAGGTAGAGGCTGCAATAACCCTGCAACGTCTATTGCTATACCTTAATCTGCTGACATACGAGACACTTTTCTACAATCTCTACAAGGTCTCTTTTCATATCTGACCACCAATACCCTTTTCAGATATTTCGATATATTTATTACTTCTCAGATGCACTGTATATCCCGATGAGTGAGCTTCTGACAATAACACTATCTCATCAACTGTGGTCATGGGGAGCACTTATACTGTCTCTGAACCTCGGTAAGCCATCATTATTCACTGTGAACTCTGTCACTGGACCCATCTGAATCTGACTCACACTATTGACACTCTGTCGATCATCATGCTAAGCTTGTCAAATTCGGTCACTCAAATCTAGTTCTAATCTCAGGCTAGCTGTCACACAATCACTGTCATCATCAGAAATGATCACATCACTACTTAAGCTCACAACTGCTTTAGCAGCTCACACTCCCTGACCATCATATGTGATACCATCCCGAGACTCTTTCTGCTTGAGGCATCAGCCATTACATTAGCCTTTTCTGGATGGTACAATTTTTCACAATCATAATCCCTCAGAAGCTCTAACCCTCTATGTTATCTCATATTCTACTCTTTATGTGAAAACAGATACTCGGGGCTTTTATGATTAGTTCATACCCGACATTTCTCACCGTGTACATAGTAGTGCCATATACTCAGTATAAACACTACCCCTGCCAACTTTAATTCATAGGTCAGATAGTTTCTGTCATGAACCTTGAGTTGTCTGGATCCATAAGCGACTATCTTCCCATTTTGCATCAATACACAGCCCAATCCTTATTTTGAGGTATCCATACACACTGAAACCTTTTGAGCTATTGGTCATGGTGAGAATAATTTCGGTGGTCAGTTTATTACTTCTATATACCAAAACTCACGGAAGCCATTTTCATACTTATCATCCCACCGACATGCATTTTTTTCCGAACGAGATGTGTCAACTGAGAAGACCATTACAAGAATGATAAATCTATTTTTAATAGAATTATTTGTGCTTAATTTCTTAATTATTTATTTAATCTCCATATTATTTTATTAATAATCCCCTTTATTTAATTAAACTTCTTTAATGTGCAGATAAATTAAATCTGGATGAAACTCAGTCGTTTCAGACAAAATTGGGCTGAAAATAGGCTAAAGGAGACTAGACCATTTTTAATTTGCAAACCGAGTCATCAGTCGTCTGGACACGCGTGATGCCCGGTGTCCATATTTTATTTACTCTGAAATGATAAGATCGAAGGTTACCGTGCTAACCTTTGGAAAACACACGTTAGGCCACATCGCACAGCCAATTAGACAAAAAGACTTATGACGTGGAAATATCAACTCTGCAACAAATCAAATGAAGACAAGTGGCCAAACAATGCCAACTCATCTAGGATGGAAAAATTATCATTGTACCCCTAAGTATGTGTATAAATAGAATATGACGGCAATTGAAAAAATTAAAAAGTAGGAGTAGGGTAAGTAGCTAGGGTAGGAGTAGTGTAGAGTAATTTAGGAGTAGTTTTAATTTTGGGTAGAGTAACTTTTAGGTTAATTTAAGCTTTCTTTTTTTTAATTTTTGAATAGTTTCTTTTAAATTAAAAATTATTCTCTTGTTTTGTTAAAAAGTTTTACGTTGGTTTAATGAATAGTGATTTTTCCTTGTTCTTCTCGGTTTTCAAATTTCTTTACTTTATTGTTGATTCAATACACTTAAGTTGAAAGGAAAGCTTAATCACTTCAAGTTCTTTGCTATTTCACATTACTTGATAGCCATTATTTTTGTTCTTCTCGGTTCAATAGTTTATTTTTTTTATGTTATTTATTTACTTTTTGTTCCATGCAAAGTGTCTTTTTGATTAACTAGTTTCAATCTCTTATTTCATTTTAACTCTCGGTTTACAATTTGCTCTTTATGAGTTCTTTGTTCCGCTTGTGATTCACTAGAGCACTGCATTTATACCATTGTTGTGTTCTATTTTAAGAACACGATTTGAAATTATGACCGAAAGTTTCCCATGTCTGCTGCATTATTAGATCGGGAATGATCTTGCCATTTTCGTTTGATTTGAATCGGTGTTAAAGTTTGCTCACTGTCGAGCACTAAATAGTAGCAGTAGTGCAGTAGACATAGCATTATTGGACAACTAAAGTTTTGCAGAAGACGGTGGGGTGACTGCCATGGTTGCAGAATCAAGCCTGGACGTTTGTTTGGAAGCAACTCAAGACAACTTTCCTCCTCTATTCTCCCCTGTTCCACATTTCATTCACTGTTCATTTACTTAAAGTAGTTCATTTTGTTTAATTCCAGTCTTCACTAATTGTCTGCTGTCATTGTTATGGGTTGGTTGCTGCGCAGAAGATGAAGGAAGGCTGCTGCTCGTGCTTCTCGGTTCTGTAGCTGAATGAATAGCACGCAGTGTTGGCATTGGGTGTTGAGATACTGTAGATATTGCGTGTGAGTAGGCGAGGATAACACCTGTAGCCGAGAAAGGGTGTTGCTAGAATAATCCCAACTGCATATGTTGAATACCAAACTGAAGTAAAGATGGGCAGTAGCTGATGTACGTGCTGGGAAATTGTAGAAATATGGTGGTATGTACAACAGCATGCCGAGGAATGGTGTCCTGGAGCAGACAGCAGGGGACTTGCACTGCCAAGGTAGGTGTCACAAGACAGCACCTGAGCAGCAAAGGACAAATTGAGAGCGACAGCAACGTCTGGAGCCTGGAGCACGGTAGGAGCAGAGGGAAAAATCGAGAGTGTAGGACCAACACAGCACTGAGCAAACCAGGGAATGAACCTATTGAAGAAAGACAGTGAACAGTGACAGTATCGGGACCACTTTAATGTTTTGCATTTTGTTAAGGCCATGTTTGGCCACATGCCTTTCTTTTATACTTTAATACTTATTGCATTTATATTATTGCTTTTATTAGTTGTCAATTTAGGTTAGTTGTTTGTTGATAATTGTCGGGTAAATCTAATGTTTTAGTTGTTAATTTAATTTTTAATTATAATTTTTAGTTAGTAGTTAATTTTATATTATATGTTTTAGGACTTTTTTTTAGTTTAGTTGCATTTAGAATTTTATTCATGTATTTTTAATTTAGTCTTTATCTTCATTAAATTTTAGTTTAGTTTAATTTGCATTTTTATTAATTAGTTTAATTACATGCATATGACATTTTAGGCTTGTTTAATTTTGGTTTAATTAATCTTATTTCTTTAATTTCATTTTTGCTTTTTATTTTAATTACGTTAATTAATTTTAACTGTTTTAATTATTTTCGTAGGTATTTGCTTTTAATTGCGTAGAGCTCGGTAAGTAAATCTCAGCTCGGTTTTGTTTAGTGTTTATTATTTTATTATTTTATTGTTTTTTCAGTAATTTTAATTAGCCTTAGTAGATCACCCATTGCAGCTTCATAATTTGCTAGGATATACTTAGGGTAAGATTAACCGGTAGTTAATTAGGCTAGTCAACTTCTCTATGGGATGATGACTGGGGACTCAAATCTCATTATTACTTGTACGACCCGTGCACTTGCGGACAATACGTTTTGATTGTACCAAGTTTTTGGCGCCATTGCCTGGGAAGTTTTAATTAGTCGATAATTAATATCGGTGAAATTATGCTTAGGTGTAATTCTAACTTGTAAATTTTTAGGCTGTAAATATTTAGATCATTAGTTTAGGTTAGTTAAATTTTCTCATTAAAAAAAATTGAAAAATTAAAAAACTTCAAAAAAATTTCTAAGGACTTTTTGATGATTACATGCGTAGAGCCAGGAGTTATGATTGCTTTCCTTTAAATCCTGAAATTGAACACTTAGAAAAATTCGAAAGGATTCTAGGAAATTATAAGCTCCGCTGTAAAACATCATGGCAGAAAATAGGGAATTTAGGACTGTTGGAGATTATGCAATGCCGATGATTGGAGGATATTATACCGGTATTAGGCCACCAATTGTCCCGACTAACAACTTTGAAATTAAGCCTTCCATCCTCCAGATGATCCAGACCTCTTTATAGTTCAGTGGGCTTCCACACGACGACCCACATGCTTACCTTGGGCAATTCCTGTTCTGATGATGCGCTTAGGCTTAGATTATTCCCCTTCTCACTTAGGGATAGGGCGCGACACTGGTTTACCTCCTTGCCTCTAGGATCCAATTCTACATGAGACGAGTTAGCTCATCAATTTCTATCTAAGTTTTTCCCTCCCTCTAAAATGGCTAGACTCCGCAGTGATATATCTTCCTTTGCTCAATTCGACTCTGAATCTCTTTACGAAGCATGGGAACGATATAAGAAGCTTCTTAGGAAGTTCCCTTACCATGGTCTACCTTTGTGGTTGCAAGTCCAGACCTTCTACAACGGACTTACAAGCCAGAATAGGACCATTGTTGATGCTGCTGCGGGTGGAGCGCTAATGTGTAAAACAGATGAGGAAGCTTACGAACTCTTGGACTGTCAGACCCAAATTACCTAAAAATCAGAGTAAATTTTTTACTTTTTCATTTATTATTTAATTCTCACCTTTCTCTCATCGTGACCATCCTACAAACAGTTGGGCTATGATTCGGTGTTAGTCACCTCACACTATTACCAATTCCATTTCCATAATCAAGTTTATACATCAGATTTTACTATCCTTTGACTTTAATTAAATACATACCCATTGGTATTTATAACTCTACATCCCCGACATCAATGTCCGTTTACAGTACTGTGCATTACATATTTAGATACAAGACCATACAAATGTGTATACCTGTCTCTCGATGGGAAGCACCAAGCATGCAAGTCCTCAGCCGCTTACTAATTTCTATGAGTGCTCTGAAAAGATGAGAAAATAAGGGGGTGAGCAAACCACACGCTCAGTAAGGCAATTATGCAAGTAAGTAGATAGCTCCACTATCTACATGCTCATAATGCCATGCCCTTAAATCCATTTCTTTTCATTTAAAATTTCACGCACAAAGTCATGCATATTCAATGCCATAGTTTATCCAAAACTATTTGTGCATATATAAATCATGTAATTCATGCATTCAAAGCATTTCATGTGACATCATTAAATCATATTAAGCATGAATTTAATCAAGATTATGCAGTCTTTCATGTCATGTATGACAAATCATGGATTTCAATTGAAAGCATGGAAAACTTCACATGCTACTGCATTTAAATCAATACATTAAAACTGCAGTAAAAACTAACCCTTTCGGGTCAATCAACTCATAAAACAATCTCATAGTTCCATTTCAAACTCATAAAACAATTCGTTAAAATTTCATTATAAAACTTCGGTTATAAAACCACCCTTCTTTTAGGGTCACATATCATAAAATCATATGAAATCATAAATTCGTCAAATCGGGGGCCTGACCCCTCCTTCGGGTCTATCCTGGTCTAACAGACCACAAGTTATATCATGTGAGACAATCAGGTAATTATCGGTAACATCGAGGACTATGACCATATCCTAATGATCCCTGGCAACACGGTACCTAGTGTGCGGGGTATCACACCTGAAACGGGAGGTGGGTCGTCCTACCCGCCAGAACAGCATAACACCAGGATTGCGAAGGCAAGGCTTGCTGCCTCATGGCTAATGCCACTCCACTCCAACAATCCCCACGGTACAGCGTGCTCCGCATGACATACACGGTACAACGTACTCCATGAACCCAAGCTCAGTCAGGGGTGCCTGTAATAGGTCTTATCCACCCAAATCATCTCTATCTCAGAATGCACGTGTGAGCATATCATCTCACTGTGACACACAGTCTACAGGAGGCTCCAACACGGCTATATGCATGTAATATAAATCCTTGTGCGAGCGAAGCTCAAGCACGGCTCCATGCATATTCATGATATCAAAAAAAAACCTCGTGCAAGCGAAGCTCTAGCACGGTTTCATAAAAATCAGTAAAATCTGCGTACGAGCAGCGCTCCAGTACGACTTAAATTGATTATAAATTTAAGTAAAATCCACGTACGAGCAATGCTCTAGTACGGATATGCATAAAAACTCAATGAAAACCTCGTACGAGAAAAACTCCAGTACGACATTCAAATGAATTATGAAAACCACGTAAAACTTTATGCGAGCAAGCTCCAGCACAAATAAATGCTTAAGTAAATCAAATCTCGTGCGAGTTATACTCCAGCACGGCTTTATGCATAATTAAATCAAATCTCGTGCGAGTTACACTCCAGCACGGCTTTATGCAATATCAAATCAAAACAGGATGCGAGCTAAGCTCTAGCACCTCTCATGCATATCAAATCTGTAAAACTAGTACGAGCAATCGCTCCAGCACCTTTTATGAATATCAAGTCAAAACCAGTCAAAACATGTCAAAACATGTCAAAACGGAGTGCGAGCTAGGCTCCGGCAGCTCTCATTTCACAATAATAAAAATCAATGCGAGCACCATGCTCTAGCACATTTCATGCATATGATGTCACACAAGTCCGTGCGAGCAAGCGCTCAAGCACATTTATGCACATTCACAAACGCAGATATAGTACGAACTACGTGTCGGCACTATCTGTTTCCATATAAACTTGATAGTTGGCCGTTTTCCAAAGAAATTTCCATTTAAATATTAATAACACCTACGTAGTGTTATTTTGGGAAACTTATGCAATTATTGACCAATCTATCGATTTACTTTGATTAAAACCAAGAAAATTCCTTAATCATAAAAATCCTTAAATCAAGCATTTCATGCATGTCATGCTTTCACCATTCTTTGGTGAACTTCCCTCAATAGGGGTAAAATAGACATTTCACCTATTTCGCTCCTTAAAAATCATTTAAACCACTTTTAGGATCATTATACAATAATCGCGTATACATACATAATCAGTGTATACAAAATCTATTAAAATATGCGTAGCTACCTCTAGCTACTCACACAATTCCCTTACCTCATTTTCTGTACAGTCGACCTTTCCACTGATGACTCGTCACGCAGTCCGATTTGCTTCGAATCCAAATCAAATCTCTGAAACTGCGGATACACATTCATCAAGTCAAATACAATACAATTTAATTGTATCTCATATTTTCTGGGTTTAATTTAAATCATTGGGCCCGTTTACCCATATTGGGCCCGATTGCACCTTAATGGGCCTTAATCGGCCTTAAGCCCGTTTACCACACTTTATCGAGGCCTATTGGGCTCATTGGGCCCATCAGTATTTATTTAGCCTCGTTCTAAATTTTTGGATATCTCAATTTAATATTTACGACAATTTATCTAATTTTTCAAAATTTAATTCATTTATGCAGAAATTAAATTCGTAATTCATCAACACGCAAAACGATGTAAATTGTCGTAAATAAGGGTTACTTACCCGTGATTCCATGATAGTATGTGAATCAAGGCTGTCTCGAGCTCTCGGTGGATGCCAATTATCGAGCTACACAATTAAATATATTTTCGGGTAAACTTTTAGTCGAATATTTAACAAATTAAATATTTTGAAAATTAAATCGGTCAATTTGATCGCTTACCGACTTACCCGAAGCTCGATTGCATCACTGAAATTTTTCTCAATTTTTTTCTTTTTCTTTTTCCCTTTTTCTTCCTTTTTTCCTTCTCTTTTTGGCTAAACCGATTCGGTCCGGTTCAACCCGGTTCGGACCGTCGGTTCTGTCTGGTTCGGTTCAGCCGGTTCAGTCCGGTTCGACCGGTTCAGGCAACATTTAGTCGTGTCGGCGCCGTCCGGCTGGTTCTCGGCGTGATTCCACTGCCGTTCGGTGCGCCATGGCCTGGGCTTACTAAATCGGGCCTCAGCTGGGGTCAAATCGGAGCCATCGCCGGTGAATCGAGGTTTCTTCCCCCGCGGCTTCTCCTTCGTTTTCGGTATTTTCTGACCACTTCGCCGCGCGTCGCGGCCGCCTGTGTGTTGCACGATTTTTCGGCCTCCTTCGCCGGCCCTCGCCTGGGTCCCTGGTCGTCGGTGGCTCGCCGGTGACGAACCTCTTCCTCGGTCTCAGCTTCCTGCTTCATTTCGCATTTCGTTTTCCTCTGTTTCAGACTTTGTTTCTTTTTTTTTACTTTTTATTTTTTTATTTATAATTTATTTTTAATATTATTTTATTCATTAAAATAATATTAAAATCCACAAATATCTTAAAAAATTTATATTTTATTCATTTAATCTATAAATAAATTTCTCAGTCCGATTTTACCCTTCCGGTATATTTTTCGATTATTTTCGGGATTATTTTTCGATACGAAAATTTCGATTTATTCCAATAAATTCATATCTTGATCAATTTAACCCGAAATTTAATTATTTCTTCGTTATTGATCAAGATTTCTCAATCTCATATTTTTAATTAAATTTTCTTGTCCTGATTAATACCGAATTTTGGTCTTTTGACCGTTTTGACCTTGCACGTGTTCGGGAATACATTTCAATCCCTTTGCATTTTTAAATGCACTCAAAAATTTCTATTTATTCCCTTTTTGCCCTTATGATAAAATCGGGTCTTACAATCTCCCCCACTTAAGAAATTTTATCCTCCAAATTAAAACTAAGTCAAATATGTCCATAACAACTCTAGGTACATCTATCGTATCATATACTGTCATCCTCAAGTGACTTTCTCCGGAGTGTAATATTTCCATCATACTTAACTAGGGAGATCATCTTAAATCTTAACACTTTCTCCTTCCGTCTAATACCTGAATCGATTTTCCAATCATACGTTATACTTTCATTGAGCTAAGCCGTTGAAACTCATATCTAATTACATATATCGGGTTCGGATATTATTTTCGAAACATCATAAGATAGGACACATAGTGGATGCCTGCTTATTCAAATGGTAATGCCAACCTACAGGTCTTATCTCCCACTTGTCCAATATCTTTATCCGAATCTCGTTACGTCCTTATGCTCTTAGGACAAGTAACTATCAACAATACTGATTCACCCTCGGTGAATTTCCAATGATTTCTCGTCTCTTGTCAGCATAGCTTTTTTTTCTGTCTGCTCTGAGGTATTCTTAATCTCTCGCAAAGCAACTGAACATTCTCAGAGGTTTGTCTTACAAATTCGGGAACAATTCTTTATCTGTCACCCACTTTTTTTTCCAAGTCAGGGAACAACTCCCTATGGCTATACAATGCCTCATTTAATCTCATCCCGATACTCAAGTGACTACTGTCATCACTGGCAAATTTGATTAGTAGCAACTGACCATCCCAGGAGCTCATAAAATCAATGGCACATGCTCTCATCACATCCTCCAGAACCTGTACAGTCCTCTCTGACTGACTATCTGTCCGAGGATGAAAAGCTGTGCTAACACATAATCGGGTTCCCATAGCTTCCAACAATATCCCCAGAAGTGGGAAGTGAAGCGGGAATCCCTATCTGATATCATGCTCCCTGGAACGCTACATATTGTTTCACAATTTTTTCATACTCATAAATCCGCCTACACACTCAGAGTATCTAGGGATTTCATAACCAGAAGATGGGTAGACTAAATCAATCTATCGACTATCACCCAGATAGCCTCGTGATTCATTCGGGTCCTCTATAACCCATCACAATATTCATGGTAACTTGTTCCTATTTTTCGTGTCACTATAGGTAGAGGCTGTAATAACTCTGCAACTTCTTTTGCTCTACCTTAATCTGCTGACATACGAGACATTTCTCCATAACTCTATAATATCATTTTTCATATCTGACCACCAATACCATTTTCAGAGATTTTTGATATATTTATTATTTGTCGGATGCACTGTATATCCCGAAGAGTGAGCTTCTGACAATAACACTATATCATCAACTGTGGTCTTAGGGAGCACTTATACTGTCTCTGAACCTCTGTAAGTTATCATCATACACTGTGAGCTCTGTCACTATACCCTTCTGAATCTGACCCACACTATCGACACCATGCCGATCATCACGCTAAGCCTGACAAATCCGATCACACAAATCCGGTTCTAACCTCAGGCTAGCTGTTACACAATCACCATCATCATCAGAAGGGATCACATCACTACTGAGGTTCACCACTGCTCTAGCAGTTCACGCTCCCTGACCATCATATGTGATACCATCTCGAGGCTCTTTCTGTTTAAAGCATCAGCCTTTACATTAGCCTTTCCTGGGTGGTATAATGTTCACAATCAAAATCCTTAGAAGCTCTAAACCTCTTGGTTATCTCATATTCTACTCTTTCTGTGAAAACAGATACTCGGGGCTTTTACGATCAGTGCATATCTAAAATTTCTTACCATATAAGTGGTAGCGCCATACTTTCAGTGTAATCACTACGGCGGCTAACTCTAAATCATGGGTCAGATAGTTTCTCTCACGTTCCATGAACTATTTGGATCCATAAACGACTATCTTCCCATTTTACATCAATACACAGCACAATCCTTATTTTGAGGTATCCATACACACTGAAACCTCTTGAGCTGTTGGTTATAGTGAGAATACTTACAGTGGTCAGTTCATTGCTTCAATATACCAAAACTCACGGAAGCTATTTTCATACTTATCATAACACTTGTATGAAATCTTTTTTCCAATTGAGATGTGTCAACTGAGCAGCCAATTTTGAGAAACTCTTAACACCTTGTCTGTAAGACAGTTTCCTGTTGCTACTCATGTTCTTCCCTGGACTTCGAATACATCAAAATATCATCACTAAAGATGACAACCAATCGGTCCAGGTCAGGCTTTAAATACCTTATCATAGTTGAGTTCCACTCATTATTTCAATCACTCTTATCCTTGACCTATGTACGCATAAACGTACAATATCATTTCAAAATTGCTTCCGTTCAAAATACTAACCCATCTCATTTCCTTTTTTTTTCTTATATTGACGGCTTTTATAAAATTTTAATTTTTAAAACTTCATGGTTAATCAAATTCTATCTTTCTTTATCGTACCAGTAAAGGTACCCAAACTTTAAATGTATATTTTACGATTGTCGATTTCAATTTATAGATTATGCGTGCACTTCCCGACGCTGTCAAATCTTCAGGCAGGGAATATTTTAAAATACCTTTATTAACCCTCAGATCTGACCACATCGACTGGGTGTAGATATATCTACCCCTTATCTTGGTCGCAATTCATATACACTACATATTGCTTAATCCAATTTACTTTGCATATCAAGGACATCCTTACCTTGCATACGTCTCTTATTCCAATATATCTCCTATGCAGGATCTATCACATCTCCAAGTTTACCTCCTTTCATATATCACTTATAACCAACTCTTTCATTTCTTATTAAACTTTCAATACACTTTTCAGTGATGTTTTCACCCCTATTTTCAACTTACAATCTCTATACCCATATTCAGTTAGTGAAAATCAGCTAACTATCATCATCTTGCTTAAGGGTACAGGCTTCACATCTTTCATTAACTTATAAGCAACTGAAGGCGGTATGAATAAATGCGTGGCACCAGGATCCATTAAAATAATTATTTCATTATTCACAACAAGTGTGGTATCTTCCACCACATCAGATAAAACATCAATAGTGTCCTGGTCCAAGGCATACATTCGCCCTCGTCCAACATCTTATTTCCGTGGTAACTACCACACATCTTACATTGTTACACTGCTTCGGAGCAGGTCGGGGTCCTCAAATCACAATACCCCCTCAAAAGTGTTGAAATTAGATATACTGGGGTTTATCAATCAACTTACCCCGTGACTTATCAACTCAAATCTTTTACCAAACTACCTTTTTCCCGTTCTAACATCTCTGCCATTCTTTATTCTCTTTTGTCTCTATTTCGGCCCTTACTACCTTTTCCAATCTCATAGGCGTAAAACTCATGATCTTATTTACACAACTGTAGTCTGCGCACTGCCTCGGCATAGGTAGTGTTATCTAACAGGCCAATCGAACTCTAATTGATAATCTGAGCCCTTCCATGAACTTTCAGACATCTCAACTCTCACTGTTCATCGTGTCCGAGTCACATCTACCCAGGAATATAAACTGAGCTTCATACTCGTCAATCAACATGTTCCTCTGGGTCAGAGTAAAGAATTTAATCTGTAATTTCCTTTAAACAATGTTCGGGATATTCTGTCACCGGAATACCTCTAGAATTACTTTCCATGCCCATTTTGGATGTCTAATTCTTAAGATGGGTCGAGCGAACTTCAATTAATGCTCCAACTCGCCCTCATATCTCATACATACTCTGAGCAAATAGCTCTTAAAATATTCTCCACACTCCGCTCCAACCTTGCGAAGCGTGTCTCAATACTGTCTGATCTCTCTGTCAGACTTTGTCCGATCTTACTGTCGGACTCTGTGGGGCATGCTCAACATCAGCCTCCACGTCAATTTCATCTCGAGTCTCATGTGGCGACTCAGTACTACTCTCGGGCCTACCTCAACGGCCTCGAGCTCGTGTACTCGCCTCTCAACCATAGTGGCTATTAGTTAATGAGTCTATTCTTGCATTTAAAAACTAAATTCTTAGCTGCACTTCCATCTCGATATACACAATTGTATCTAAACAATGCACAGTACATGGGGATGTAAACTTTCTTAACCACTAACACCGACTCATATCAGGCCAACTCAAGCTCTGATACCATTTAACCTGTCACGAACCAAATTACCTAAAAATCAGAGTAAATTTTTCACTTTTTCATTTATTATTTAATTCTCACCTTTCTCTCATCGTGACCATCCTACAAACAGTTGGGCTATGATTCGGTGTTAGTCACCTCACACTATTACCAATTCCATTTCCATAATCAAGTTTATACATCAGAGTTTACTATCCTTTGACTTTAATTAAATACATACCCATTGGTATTTATAACTCTACATCCCCGACATCAATGTCCGTTTACAGTACTGTGCATTACATATTTAGATACAAGACCATACAAATGTGTATACTTGTCTCTCGATGGGAAGCACCAAGCATGCAAGTCCTCAGCCGCTTACTAATTTCTATGAGTGCTCTGAAAAGATGGGAAAATAAGGGGGTGAGCAAGCCACACGCTCAGTAAGGCAATTATGCAAGTAAGTAGATAGCTCCACTATCTACATGCTCATAATGCCATGCCCTTAAATCCATTTCTTTTCATTTAAAATTTCACGCACAAAGTCAGGCATATTCAATGCCATAGTTTATCCAAAACTATTTGTGCATATATAAATCATGTAATTCATTCATTCAAAGCATTTCATGTGACATCATTAAATCATATTAAGCATGAATTTAATCAAGATTATGCAGTCTTTCATGTCATGTATGACAAATCATGGATTTCAATTGAAAGCATGGAAAACTTCACATGCTACTGCATTTAAATCAATACATTAAAACTGCAGTAAAAACTAACCCTTCCGGGTCAATCAACTCATAAAACAATCTCATAGTTCCATTTCAAACTCATAAAACAATTCGTTAAAATTTCATTATAAAACTTCGGTTATAAAACCACCCTTCTTTCAGGGTCACATATCATAAAATTATATGAAATCATAAATTCATATGAAATCATAAATTCGTCAAATCGGGGGCCTGACCCCTCCTTCGGGTCTACCCTGGTCTAACATACCACAAGTTATATCATGTGAGACAATCAGGTAATTATCAGTAACATCGAGGACTATGGCCATATCCTAGTGATCCCTGGCAACACGGTACCTAGTGTGCGGGGTATCACACCTGAAATGGGAGGTGGGTCGTCCTACCCGCCAGAACAGCATAACACCAAGATTACGAGGGCAAGGCTTGCTGCCTCCTGGCTAATGCCACTCCACTCCAACAATCCCCACGGTACAGTGTACTCCGTGTGACATACACGGTACAACGTACTCCGTGAACCCAAGCTCAGTCAGGGGTGCCTATAATAGGTCTTATCCACCCAAATCATCTCTGTCTCAAAATGCACGTGTGAGTATATCATCTCACTGTGACACACAGTCTACAGGAGGCTCCAACACGGCTATATGCATGTAATATAAATCCTTGTGCGAGCGAAGCTCAAGCACGGCTCCATGCATATTCATGATATCAAAAAAAAACCTCGTGCGAGCGAAGCTCTAGCACGGTTTCATAAAAATGAGTAAAATCTGTGTACGAGCAGCGCTCCAGTACGACTTAAACTGATTATAAATTCAAGTAAAATCCACGTACGAGCAATGCTCTAGTACGGATATCCATAAAAACTCAATGAAAACCTCGTACGAGAAAAACTCCAGTACGGCATTCAAATGAATTATGAAAACCACGTAAAACTTTATGCGAGCAAGCTCCAGCACAAATAAATGCTTAAGTAAATCAAATCTCGTGCGAGTTATACTCCAGCACGGCTTTATGCATAATTAAATCAAATCTCGTGCGAGTTACACTCCAGCACGGCTTTATGCAATATCAAATCAAAACAGGATGCGAGCTAAGCTCTAGCATCTCTCATGCATATCAAATCTGTAAAACTAGTGCGAGCAATCGCTCCAGCACCTTTTTATGCATATCAAGTCAAAACCAGTCAAAACATGTCAAAACATGTCAAAACGGAGTGCGAGCTAGGCTCCAGCAGCTCTCATTTCACAATAATAAAAATCAGTGCGAGCACCATGCTCTAGCACATTTCATGCATATGATGTCACACAAGTCAGTGCAAGCAAGCGCTCAAGCACATTTATGCACATTCACAAATGCAGATATAGTGCGAACTATGTGTCGGCACTATCTGTTTCCATATAAACTTGATAGTTGGCCGTTTTCTAAAGAAATTTCCATTTAAATATTAATAACACATACGTAGTGTTATTTTGGAAAACTTATGCAATTATTGACCAATCTATCGATTTACTTTGATTAAAACCAAGAAAATTCCTTAATCATAAAAATCCTTAAATCATGCATTTCATGCATGTCATGCTTTCACCATCCTTGGGTGAACTTCCCTCAATAGGGGTAAAATAAACATTTCACCTATTTCGATCCTTAAAAATCATTTAAACCACTTTTAGGATTATTATACAATAATCGCATATACATACATAATCAGTGTATACAAAATCTATTAAAATATGCGTAGCTACCTCTAGCTACTCACACAATTCCCTTACCTCATTTTCTGTACAGTCTGACCTTTCCACTGATGACTCGTCACGCAGTCCGATTTGCTCCGAATCCAAATCAAATCTCCGGAACTACAGATACACATTCATCAGGTCAAATACAATACAATTTAATTGTATCTCATATTTTTTGGGCTTAATTTAAAACATTGGGCCCGTTTACCCATATTGGGCCCGATTGCACCTTAATGGACCTTAATCGGCCTTAAGCCCGTTTACCACACTTTATCGAGGCCTATTGGGCTCATTGGGCCCATCAGTATTTATTTAGTCTCGTTTTAAATTTTCGGATATCTCAATTTAATATTTACGATAATTTATCCAATTTTTCAGAATTTAATTCATTTATGCGGAAATTAAATCCGTAATTCATCAACATGCAAAACGATGTAAATTGTCGTAAATAAGGGTTACTTACCCGTGATTCCATGATAGTATGTGAATCAAGGCTGTCTCGAGCTCTCGGTGGATGCCAATTGTCGAGCTACACAATTAAATATATTTTCGGGTAAACTTTCAGTCGATTATTTAACAAATTAAATATTCTAAAAATTAAATCGGTCAATTTGACCGCTTACCGACTTACCCGAAGCTTGATTGCATCACTAAATTTTTTTCCAATTTTTTTTCTTTTTCTTTTTCCCTTTTTCTTCCTTTCTTCCTTCTCTTTTTGGCTGAACCGGTCCTGTCCGGTTCAACCCGGTTCGGACCGCCGGTTCGGTCTGGTTCGGTTCGGTCGGTTCAAGCAACATTTGGTCGTGCCGGCGCCGTCCGGCTGGTTCTCGGCGTGATTCCACCGCCGTTCGGTGCGCCATGGCCTGGGCTTCCTAAATCGGGCCTCAGCTGGGGTCGAATCGGCGCCATCGCCAGCGAATCGAGGTTTCTTCCCCCGCCGCTTCTCCTCCGTTTTCGGTATTTTTCGGCCACTTCGCCGCGCGTCGCGGCCGCCTGTCTGTTGCACGGTTTGCGGGCCTCCTTCGTCGGCCCTCGCCTGGGTCCCTGGTCGTCGGTGGCTCGCCGGTGACGAACCTCTTCCTCGGTCTCGGCTTCCTGCTTCATTTCGCGTTTCGTTTTCCTCTGTTTCAGACTTTGTTTCTTTTTTTTTTACTTTTTTTATTTATAATTTATTTTAATATTATTTTATTCATTAAAATAATATTAAAATCCACAAATATCTTAAAAAATTTATATTTTTTCATTTAATCTGTAAATAAATTTCTCAGTCCGATTTTACCCTTCCGGTATATTTTTCGATTATTTTCGAGATTATTTTTCGATACGAAAATTTCAGTTTATTCCAATAAATTCATATCTTGATCAATTTAACCCGAAATTTAATTATTTCTTCGTTATTGATCAAGATTTCTCAATCTCATATTTTTAATTAAATTTTCTTATCCCGATTAATACCGAATTTTGGTCTTTTGATCGTTTTACCCTTGCACGTGTTCGGGAATACATTTCAATCCCTTTGCATTTTTAAATGCACTCAAAAATTTCTTTTTATTCCCTTTTTGCCCTTATGATAAAATTGGGTCTTACATGGACAAGATGGTTGCTGGCAACTATTTTTAGTTTTCAGAGAGGCAATTGCCAAAGAAGTCGACAGGTATTTATGAGCTCGACACGTTATCTACCTTGACCTCTCAAATCGCTAATCTTACGAAGAAGGTAGAGTCGCTCAGTACCCAACATAATCCTTCTACCAGTCCTAATCCTGTTTATTCTGTCAAAAGTCCTTTTCTTTCCTACGAGCTGTGTAGTGGTACCCACTCTGTAGATAGGTGTCCGCTCAACTTAGAATCAGTTCAGTATGTTGCCCCCTAAGCAAGAGAACAACCCTTTTTCAAACACCTATAATCCAGGATGGAGGAACCATCCTAACTTCTCCTAGAGCCAAAACCAAGGGCAAACTTCTAACTCAATATCTGTAGAACCCCTTAGTTTTCAAGTTCCACCGGTTCAAGTACCACCACAGTCACAAATTCCATACCATCCACCCAATCATCCCCATCCACCTCAATTTCACCATCATCCACCTCACTTCTATCAACCACCACCACCATAACCTATGCAGCCCCAACATTACCACGCACCAGTAGCTGAAAAGAAGCCCTCGCTTGAGGAAATGTTCTCAACGATCCTGCAAAATCAAACTGCTTCAATTAAAAACCTAGAGGTTCAGGTGGGACAAATAGCAAACGCTCTTAGTCAACGTCCTCAAAGGACCCTTCCTAGTAACACTGAAGCCAATCCTATTAAGCAAAGGGAGGGTAAGGAACATGTTAGATCCATCACCCTTAGGAGTGGCAGAGAGATAGATGATCTACAAGTTAAGTCCAATCCTGTTAAGCCCACAGTGGTAGAGCCCTTAGGGTCTAAAGAGGCAGCTCAGAAAGAATAAGAACATCAGGATCAAGCTGCAAAAGAATCTAAGCTAGGCACTTCTTCATCTATACCTTCTTCTTCTTCACTGCCTTCCTCGTCCTCTGATTCTAAACCTGTTACCACTACATCCCTTTTAGTTAGACCACCAGTACCTTTTCCTCAGAGGTTCCAAGATCAAAAGCTGGAACGACAATTTGCTAAATTTCTTGAGGTTTTTAAGAAACTTCACATCAACATTCCTTTCGTAGATGCCTTAGAGCAAATTCCAAGTTATGTGAAGTTTTTAAAGGATATCCTCTCGAGGAAGAGAAGACTGGAAGATTATGAGACGGTGGCCTTAACTGGGGAATGTAGTGCAATTATCCAGAGGAAATTACCCCCCAAGCTCAAGGATCTCGGGAGTTTTTCCATACCTTGCACGATAGGAAATCTGTTCTTTGGTAGAGCCTTGTGTGATTTAAGAGCCAGTATAAATCTGATACCTTGGTCTATCTACCAAAGTTAGCAATAGGGGATGTCAAGCCTACCACAATGACCCTTCAACTAGCTGATCGATCCATTAAATATCCGAAGGGGGTCATTGAGGATGTGTTAGTAAATGTGGATAAATTCATTTTTCCTACGGATTTTATCGTGTTGGACATAGAGGAAGACAGGGAAGTCCCCATTATACTAGGCAGACATTTCTTAGTGACTGGTAAAACTTTAATTGATGTACAGAAGAGGGAGATAACGATGAGAGTCCAAGATCAGGAAGTAAAGTTTAATGTTTTTAAACCTTTGAAGCTCCCTGATGACTCTCAAGAGTGTTTTAAGATAGAGATTAAGGAGGATGTAAGGCTTGAGCATAGGAAATCTGGAAGAAGGAGGGAAGTAGATAGAACTAAGGAGGAATTAACTGTTAACATTCTGTCACCACTTTGGCTGATCCTCCTACTCTTCACCCTGCTGCTGAGTGTTGTGTTCTTTAGCTGCATTTGAAGTGGCTGTATTTCTCTTTTCACTTTGTATATAGTTTTTTTTCTTTTTCTTTTTCTTTTTCATTGTTTCTTTCTTAGTTTATTTTGCGGATTGCTTTTCTAATTTTACGTTTTCAATCAAGCTTCGGTTGTTAATCATCATCATCATCAGAAAGGGGAGTACTCTGTTCCTAAACTTCAATTTTTTATATTATCTGCACACTGAGGACATTGTGCACTTTAAGTTTGGGGGAGGGGATATCACTTAAGCATATTTCAAAAATTTGGGCAAAATTTTTAAAAAAATTAAAATTTAAAAACATTTTAAATTTTTTTTGAAAATATGAGCTTAAATTGTTTGATTTTGGGGATGATTTAGTGCTTAGCAGTAGTTTTCCCATATTCCGATGATATGACCCCATGAGTAAGTCTGATTTTGATTGACTAAGAAGCATGATTATAGGAAAAGCATGAAATTGAATTCTTGAGTTTGTCTTGATTCTGATTGTGATTTCCTCATTTTAATGCACATGTCATGTCATGAAACTATATATTTATTTAGAGAAAGCTTATGTGGACCTAGGATTGTATTTGTTCAGTTGATTTTGTGCATCATATTCTAGAATTTGTTTGATCTAATCTCGAGGTGAAATATTAGATCACACTTAATTAGGGAGATGATCTAGGCCATCTTTGGATCGTTTGAGCCTTTCTAGCCATCCCTATACATACTTTACCCCTAGTCACCCATCTAGGCCAAATAAGCTTTTCTCTATAAATACGCCTGCTTATAATTTTCCTTAGCTTAAATACTTTGTTCCTATCCCTTACCTTGAAAGCATGAAAATTAATTGGGATATATTATGAGCTTTGTACATATGGGTATTAGAAGATAGTGAAAGTTTGATAAAAAAATATAAAAAATAAAAAAAAAAAGAAAAAAATGAAGAAAAAGAAAAAAGAAAAAAAGAAAAGAAGAAAGAAGAAAAATACAAAAATAGAATAAAATGTTTAGCAAAATAAATAAGTTTGGGGGAAGTAAATTTGAGCTCTTACATTAAAGATCCTAGAAGTAATGCATGTTAAGGGTAATTAAACCTAAATCGACTTTATCATACCCTAACCCCAGCCTGACATTATAAACTTAATGAAGTCCTATTAATATTTGATTAAGTATGACTACATTAGTGGAGAGAGAAGTGAAAAGCAAACTTGTGGGAATGATCACTTGCCATTGACGTTGCATTCAATGTGTTTGCATAATCTGATCCGGCTAATGTACTGTGAAGTGGTTTGACATTTTCACACACACACACACACACACAAAGAGTCCAATTTGGGTTAGGACTTATGATGGAATAATTCTAAATGTTAGACTTGTAATTGTGATTCTTTGAGATCATAGTCTGTACTTTATCTTTAAGGATAATATTGGGGAAATTATTATGTTAGTACTTGTCATTCCTGCAATTGTTTTGTTTTACTTGAGGACAAGCAAAAACTCAAGTTTGGGGGTGTGATAATTCTATTTTGAATAGAATTATTTGTGCTTATTTTCTTAATTATTTATTTAATTCCCATATTATTTTATTAATAATCCCCTTTATTTAATTAAAATTCTTTAATGTGTAGGTAAATTAAATCCGGATGAAACTCAGTCGTTTCAGTCAAAATTGGGCTGAAAACGGGCTAAAGGAGACTGGATCACTTCCAATTTGCAGACCGAGTCATCAGTCGTCTGGACACATGTGATGCTTGATGTCCGTATTTTATTTGCTCTAAAATGATAAGATCGAAGGACACCGTGCCAACCTCTGGAAGACACACGTCGGGCCACATCGCACAGCCAATTGGACAAAAAGACTGATGACATGGAAATATCTACTCTGCAATAAATCAAATGAAGACAAGTGGCCAAACAATGCCAACTCATCTAGGATGGAAAAATTACCATTGTACACCTAAGTGTATATATAAATAGAACATGATGGCAATTAAAAAAATTAGAAAGTAGGAGTAGGGTAAGTAGCTAGGGTAGGAGTAGTGTAGAGTAATTTAAGAGTAGTTTTAATTTTGGGTAGAGTAACTTTTAGGTTAATTTAAGCTTTCCTTGTTTTAATTTCTGAATAGTTTCTTTTAAATTAAAAATTATCTTCTCTTGTTTTGTTAAAAAGTTTTACGTTTGTTTAATAAATAGTGATTTTTCCTTGTTCTTCTCAGTTTTGCATTTTCTTTGCTTTATTGTTGATTCAATACAATTAAGTTGAATGGAAAGCTTAATCACTTCAAGTTCTTTGCTATTTCACATTACTTGATAGTCATTAGTTTTGTTCTTCTCGGTTCAATAGTTTATTTTTTTTATGTTATTTATTTACTTTTTGTTTCATGCAAAGTGTTTTTTTGATTAACTAGTTTCAATCTCTTATTTCATTTTAACTCTCGGTTTGCAATTTGCACTTTATGATTTCTTTGTTCCACTTGTGATTCACTAGAGAACTGCATTTATACCATTGTTGTGTTCTATTTTAAGAACACGGTTTGAGATTATGACCGAAAGTTTCCCATGTTTGCTGCATTATTAGACCGGGAATGATCTTGCCATTTTCTTTTGATTTGAATCGGTGTTAAAGTTTGCTCACTGTCGAGCACTACATAGCAGCAGTAGTGCAGTATACATAGCATTATTGGACAACTAAAGTTTTGCAGAAGACGGTGGGGCGATTGCCGTGGTTGCAGAATCAAGCCTGGAAGTTTGTTTGGAAGCAGCTCGGGACAACTTTCCTCCTATGTTCTCCCCTGTTCCACATTTCATTCACTGCTCATTTGCTTAGAGTAGTTCATTTTGTTTAATTCGAGTCTTCACTAATTGTCTGCTGTCATTGTTATGGGTTGGTTGTTGCACAGAAGATGAAGGACGGCTGCTGCTGGTGCTTCTTGGTTCTACAGCTGAATGAATAGCACACAGTGTTGGCATTGGTGTTGAGATACTGCAGATGTTGCGTGTGAGTAGGCGAGGACAACACCAGTAGCTGAGAAAGGGTGTTGCTAGAGTAATCCCGACTGCATCTGTTGAATACCGAACTGAAGTAGAGATGGGCAGTAGCTGATGTACTTGCTGGGAAATTGTAGGAACATGGTGGTATGAATAGCAGCAGGCCGAGGAATGGTATCCTAGAGCAGACAGCAGGGGATGTGCACTGCCAAGGTAGGTGTCACAAGACAACACCTGAGCAGCAGAGGAAAAACTGAGAGCGACAGCAACGTCTGGAGCCTGGAGCACGACAGGAGCAGATGGTAAAACCGAGAGTGCAGGACCAGCACAGCACTGAGCAAACCAAGGAATGAACCTGTTGAAGAAAGACAGCGAACAGTGACAGTATCGGGACCACTTTAATGTTTTGCATTTTGTTAAGGCCATGTTTGGCCACATGCCTTTCTTTTATACTTTAATCCTTATTGCATTTATATTATTGCTTTTATTAGTTGTCAATTTAGGTTAGTTGTTAGTTGATAATTGTAGGATAAATCTAATGTTTTAGTTGTTAATTTAATTTTTAGTTTTAATTTTTAGTTAGTAGTTAATTTTATATTATATGTTTTAGGACTTTATTTTAGTTTAGTTGCATTTAGAATTTGATTCATGCATTTTTAATTTAGTCTTTATCTTCATTAAATTTTAGTTTAGTTTAATTTGCATTTTTATTATTTAGTTTAATTACATGCATATGACATTTTAGGCTTGTTTAATTTTAGTTTAATTAATCTTATTTCTTTATTTTCATTTTTTTATTTTAATTACGTTAATTAATTTTAATTGTTTTAATTATTTTCGTAGGTATTTGCTTTTAATTGCGTGGAGCTCGGTAAGTAAATCTCAGCTCGATTTTATTTAGTTTTTATTATTTTATTGTTTTATTGTTTTTTCAGTAATTTTAATTAGCCTAAGTAGATCACCCATTACAACTTCATAATTTGCTAGGATATACTTAAGGTAAGATTAACCGGTAGTTAATTAGGTTAGTCAACTTCTCTGTGGGACGATAACTCGGGACTCAAATCCCATTATTATTTGTATGACCCGTGCACTTGCGGACAAGACGTTTTGATCGTACCAGAGAAACTCACAACAATTCATCTGTAAAATAGTTTTCAGTTGCTGCTCATGCTCTTCCCCGAACTTCGAATACATCAAAATATCATTGCTAAAGATGACAACCAATCGATCCAAGTAAGGTTTAAATACCTTGTTCATCAATTCCCTAACGGTTACAAAAATCATTTTGGGCACATTCACATTCCGAATTCTTAACGGATGTTACCCAAACTTCAAATCGATCTCTAACAAGATATGCGTTTTTCGCAGCTAATCTAATAAATCATCTATAGTGGGAGGAAACACTTATTCTTGATGTTAGCCTCGTTCAACAATCAAAATTCCTTTAATTACAATCGCTACACCTCTTTCATTACGTGTCAAACTTACAGTACACTTTTCAGGGGTGAAAACATCACAATCTTAGGATAGCAATCTAAACAACATAGTTTCCAGCCGAATCAATCTATTCTCAAATATTACTTCAAAATTATTCATATTCCATTGAATAAAATCGATCGACGTATCCTTTTTCCTTCGTTTTCAACTTACAATCCTAATACTTATATTCAGTTAGTGAGAATCAACTAACTATTATTATCTTACCTAAGGGTACAGACTTCACATCTTTCACTAGCTTATAAGCAACTGAAGGCGGTATGAATAAATGCGTGGCACTAGGATCAATTAAAATCATTACTTCATTATTCACAACCAGCGTGGTATCTTCCACCACATCAGATGAAACATCAGTAGTGTCCTGGTCTAAGGCATACACTCGTCCTCGTCCAACAGCCTACTTTCCCTTTCTCTATAGTTGTGGCCTCCCTTTTCGGTGTAGAGATATCAACAGGGCCTTCTCTGTCTCTTTGCCCTTCTGTGGGCAGTCTCACCCAACTCTAAGCAATCATTAAATAAATGGCCCGTCTTACCACACTTAATGCCTATTTTAGTCAATAAGGTGTAGGACCTACTTCCGTGGTATCTAACACACATCCTACACTGCTCCGTAACAGGTTGAGGTCCTCCAATCACAATACCCCCTCAAAAGTGCTGAAATTGGATACACCGAGGCCTTACCAATCATATTACCCCGTGACTCATCAACTCTAATCTCTTACCAAACTACATTTTTCCCACTTTGACATCTCTGTCATCCTCTATTCTCTTTCTGTCTCTATTTCGGCCCTTACTACCTTTCCCAATCTCAGAGGCATGCAAATCATGATCTTATTCACACAACTGTAGTCTGCGCACTGCCTCGGTATTGGTAGTGATATCTAGCGAGGACAATCAGACTCTAACTAATAGTCTGAGCCCTTCCATGAACTTTCAGACATTTCGACTCTTACTGTTCATAGTGTCGGGGTCATAACTGCTCAGGAATATAAACTGAGTTTCATACTCATCAATCAACCAATTCCTCTGGGTTAAAGTAAAGAATTTTATCTGTAATTTCCTTTGAACAGTGTCCAAAATAGTCTCTCTCCAAAAGAAATTATTTTCCATGTCCATTATGGATGTCTAACTCTTGAGATGGGTTGAGCGAACTTCCACCAATGCTTCGACTCACCCTCAAATCCCATGCATACTCTAAGCAATTAGCTCTCAAAATATTCTCCACACTCTGCTCCAACCTCGCGAAGCATGTCTCAATATTGTCCGATCTCTCTGTCGAACTCTGTAGGGCATACTCAACATCAACCTCCACTTCAACCTCATTTTGAGTCTCATGTGGTGACTCAGCACGACTCTCATGCCTCTCTCTACGGCCTCGAGCTCGTGTACTCGCCCCTCTACCATAGCGGCTATCAGTTAATGAGTCTATATTCTTACATTTGAAACCAAATTCTTAGCTGCAATTCCATCTCGATATACACAATTGTATCTAAACAATGCACAATACATAGGGATGTAAACTTCCTTAACCACTAACACCGACTCATATCAAGCCAACTCAGCTCTGATACCAAAAACTGTCACGATCCAAATTTCTTAAAAATCATTACAAATTTTTCATTTGTTATTTAATTCTTACATTTCTCTTATCATGATCATCCTACCAACAGTTAGGTTTTGATTCGGTGTTAGTCCCCTCTCACCTATTTACCATTCCATTTTCCATATTCACATTCACACATCAAGACTTACTATAATTTTACTTTAACTAAATACATTCTCAATGGTATTTACATAACCTTACATCCCCAACATCATATTTGTTTATAGTACTGTGCATTTACATATTTAGATACAAAACTATACAAATGTGTATACATGACTCTCAATGGGACGCAGCGGATACCAAGAATGCAAGTCCTCAGCCACTCACTAACTACTGCAAGTGCTCTAAAGAAAGGGGATAATAAGGGGGATGAGCAAGCCCCACACCCAATAAGGCAATCATGCAAGTAAGTAGATAGCTCCACTATCTACATGCTCATAATGCCATGCCCTTAAATCCATTTCTTTTCGTTTAAATCTCATGCACGAAATCATGTATACATCAATGTCATAGTTTATAAAAACTATTCATGCATATAGAAATCATGCAACTCATGCATCAATGGCATTTTATGTAAAATCATAATTTGCTTGAAGTAAATCAAGATCATGCATTATTTCATGTCGTGTAAAACAAATCATGAGAGACAATTCTTTTCATGAATTTTTAATTAAAGCATGAAAAACTCCTCATGTTACTGCATTTAAATCTGTCAGGACCCGCTCTCAAATCCATGACTTTAACCAAATTCACTACAAATTTTTCGCATTTTGACTTACCTTTCCTCTCTTCAATGGTTGGGCTGTGATTCGATGTCAGAGTCCTTACTTACCACATCATCCAATATCATACGTACATGTCAACATACTATTACTGATTGTACTTGCTTTTATCATACATGTAAGATTATATAAAATCTAATACAAATACATTCCCCATAATATATATCGTATACATCACTGTGCTGTTTCAATGTTTAGATACTCAACTGTACAAAATCTGTATACCTGGCGATCGATAGGAACTAGCTGTGGACTCAAGAATACTATCCCTCGGTAGTTCTCACTCTACTGGCGCTCTGTAGAGAGATGTAAAGAAAGGGGGTGAGCATACAACGAACTCAGTAAGGAAATCAGGCAAGCAAGTAGATATCTACACTATCTACTCAAAATAATGCTATGCCTTGAAAACATTATTTCCTTAACTCATTTCAAAAGCATGTCTTGAAAATATAATATATATATACTTGTACAGATTAAATCCCATGTACAGAAATCAAACTTTCTTTCTCAAATGTAGGCATGTAGTGCAAAATAATGCATCGTATATAAATCATGCCTTTATGTAAATCATGCCATGTATATTTAAATCACAATAAATATGGCATTAAATAATTCACAACACAAAATCGGAGTCCAACCCATCCCTCAGGTCTGTCTGCAATTTAAATCAGTCAATCAATGTGATATATCATGTGAGACTCTGTGGTTAAATGCAAATAGTATCCTGGACTATGATCATATCCGAAATGTGATCCCAACCAATACAGATCTCGGTGTGCGGGGCGTCACTGCTGCAAAGGGAGGATGGTCAGTCCACTACAGTCGCCAGCTATACATAACACGCGGTACAACGTACTCCTCGCGCCACCCAGGCACGGTACAAAGTACACCCGTGGACTCTACATCACGGTCAGAGTGCCTGCCATAGGTCTTAGCCCTCGCACCCGTGGAATATCAACATCACAGTCAGGGTGCCTACCATAGGTCTTAGCCCTCGCGCCTGTGGAATATCATACCACATCTCTAATACCCTCATGTTGGCCATCCTCTCAAAATGTGACACTCAGTCACACAAGAATGCGGCATGAATAGGTAACATGTAAATAATATCACATACAGTGCGCGTCCTTGAGTGCGACACACAGTCGACACTATGCTCGAACACTGTTTCACATCACAAACTCAACTCTAGTGAGAGTAAACCTCCAGCAACTAGGTCAATGCATAGTTCATGTATTAAATCAAGTACAAGCAATAGCTCCAGTACTATGCTATGCATAATATCATCAAATCAAGTACGAGCCATAGCTCCAGTACTATGTCATGTATAAACCATGAAGAATCGAGTACGAGCAACGCTCCAGTACTCTGTCATGTATCTCATGTAAAACTCGAGTACGAGCTAATCGCTCTAGCACTCTGTGTCATGCATATATCATATAAAACTGAGTACGAGTAAAACTCCAGTACTCTATCATGCATGTCATGGAAATCTAGTGCGTATCAAAATCCAGCACTAATGTATGTGGAAAACATATGAAATCCAGTGCGAGCTGTGCTCTAGCACGATTCATTCTCACATAATATGATAGATGGCTCTTTAAAAGGGATTGTTTACAAAATATTAAAATCAGCACTATAAAGTGTGCTTAAGTCACATCAACCTTAAAATCATTAGCCCATCTATTTATTTTCATGCTAAACAGCAGTTAAACACTCACAATAGTAGTTTCCATGCTTTTTGTAACTTTTCACAAAAGTTGACTTTTTGACTAACTAGGGGCAAAATCGTAATTTGCCACTATCGGGTCGCAATAATTATTATTCACTTTCTCTGACCCTCAGAGTTTTTAAGTGAATGTAAACGCAGACGAAAATACATGCAGGTATCTCTAACTACTCACAAAAGTCCCTTACCTCGGATCACGTCAAGTGACCTCAGTTCCTCGATGCTGCTCAATCTCGCAGTTTGATCAGCTCTCAATGTAAACTCCGGAGCTGTAAATAACCATTTCTCAGGTTAATTATAATTTTCCTACTGTATTACACATTAATACAGTCCATTTTCTCTTAATGGGCCTTAATAATCCTTAATGGGCTTAACTATACCTTAAGCCCATATTCATTTTACTATTCATTTTCGTTGGGCCTATAAGGCTTGTGGGGCCCACCAACTCTTATTGGGCTTGTCCTAGGCCCATTACATCCTATTGGGCCTAAAATATTTGGGCTTGGCCCATTGGGCCTCTCGGCCACATGCCATGGCCGAGAGCTATCCATGCCTCAGTTTCACCATGGCATGCCATCCATGCCTATTATTTAGCCAATTTCACTTAGGCATTTTCACAAACACTTGGTAGGCAATATTACCAATCATCATATAGTTCATTTAGGCATATTATCAAACACCTTGATTGCCAACAAATTACATGTATTAATTAATCAATTTGATTAATTCTAATTACACCATAAACATTAATACATGTACACTAATCCATTTATGTCTTAAAATCATATTGACATAATTTAATATCCCATTACTCACTCTCGGCCTAACCCACTTCATGGTGATTTAATATGTTTCAATGCTTAAAACATATATCAACATACTTAAAATCATTCATACATTAACATATATGAAATTGGAAATTAGAAAATATACCAATTGTTGTGTTCACCCTTTGGCCGAAACTTTGAAGGCTCTCGGTTTGCACTTATGGCTCCTTGATAGCCAATTCCAACATATGTCACTCTCCTTTCAATTTGGAATAACTTCCATGAAGGATGCAAGTTCCAATTATGCCTAATTCCTAGTGATTTCTAGTGAGAGAAAGCTTGGAAAATATGTTTCAATGGTTTCTTCTTCTAGCCGGATTTGGTGTGATGAAGATGACAATGGTGTGGCTGAATTTATAAGCCATATGCTTAGTTATTAAGCTTTACTTTTCAGCCATTTAACTTGACTTTCCAAACCTTAACCATGAGTCACCTTATGAGTCACCTTATGAGTCATAGTTAACTTTAACTATGGTTAGATATTTATCTCATGGGCTTTTCCATTTGGGCTTCTCGGTTTGGGCTTTCTTAATGGGCTTTCGGGCTGAAATTTTTTACTATGTCTCAGGCCTTTAATTGTCTCAAAATTTGGCTGATCAATTGGTCCAACAATTCGGTCTAAAGGACCTAAGAATTTCGATATACGTTTAGTATACCTTAATGGGCTTTAAAATTTTCACCTTAGGCCCATTACGTTTTTAACCGTTAAATTTATTCCAGAATCCTTTCGAATAAATTTTCCTTACTTTCGGGGATGATTATCTTGTATTCTGGCCAAGAATATTTTTCTCCAAATTTTCCTCCATACTTAGGTTAATTTTTAACCATAATTAGTCAACTATGGTAAAAGTTTACTTTCTTAACTATAGTTGACTTTTTCCTTAACCATTGACTAAGTTGACTTTTTCTTAAAATTCTGAAAGTGTCATATCTTATGTCTTACACTCTCGTCTTTTTGTTCCAACCGCTCCCGGTGGATAATTTTACCTGAAACACCTTATTTCGCCAAAAAGGTCCATTTTACCCTTTTTAGATTTTACTCTCGTTTTCTATGTTCGGGACTAAATCAAGCTGACTTCCCTTCATGAGCTCTCTATGCTCTTTCATTTTAAGTTCTTATTTTCAGTCAGAATGATTTAGAATAACTCGGTTTAGCCTGTGATACTCATCGCTCACATTAGGCATTTTATGTAGCTTTTGCGTGTTAAATCATTTCACTAACACTTTAAGTCTAGTAAATACTCTTCTTATGATTCAATTATAATTACATAGTATTTATACACATAGGAATCATAAGGTACAAGCTACAAAAATCCAGGTCTGACAAAATCACTTCATTAAAGCTTTGTATAAAATAACCCCTTCGGGTCAATCATCCCATAAATCAATCTCAAACTCATTAAAAATTCATTATAAAAAATTATGTTATAAAATCACCCTTCTTTTAGGGTCACATGTCATAAAATCCTTTGAAAAATCTAGCATCATAGTAGAAAATCACATCTCAGTGAAAATCACAAAATTGGGGGCCTGACCCCTCCCTCGGGTCTACCCTGGTCTATCGAGACCAAAAGTTCTATCATATGAGACATGTAGGTGACTATATCAGTAACATCGAGGACTATGGCCATATCCTAGTGATCTCTGGCTACACGATACCTAGTGTGCGGGGTATCACACCTGAAACAGGAGGTGGGTCAATCCTGTCACCAGAACAACATAAATACCAGGATTGTGAGGGCAAGGCTTACAGCCTCATGGCTAATGCCACTCCACTCCAACAATCCCCACGATACAACGTACTCCACATGACATACACGATACAACATACTCCGTGAACCCAAATCATAGTCAGTGTGTGCCTGCCGTAGGTCTTATCCACCCAACCTATATCTCAGTATGCACGTCTAGGCATATCATCTCACTGTGACACATAGTCTACAGGAGGCTCCAACACGACTATATGCATGTCATATAAATCCCTGTGCGAGCAAAGCTCTAGTACCGCTCCATGCATATTCATCATATCTGAAAACCTCGTGCGAGTGAAGCTCTAACAGAGTTTTATAAGAATTAGTAAAATCTGCGTATGAGCAGCACTCCAGTATGAATTTAAAAGAGTTATAAATCCATATAAAATCATGTGCGAGCAAGCTCCAACACGGTTGTATGCATAAAATCCATCAAAGCCTCCTGCGAGCAATGCCCTAACACGACATCATGCATAAATCATTCCAAACTTCGTGTGAGAAATGCTCCAACACGAATGAATGCTCGAGTAAATCAAAACTTCATACGAGCAACGCTCCAACATGATTTCATGCATAAAGAAATCAAATCTCGTGCGAGTTACACTCTAGCACGACTGTTATGCAATTATCATATCAAAATAGGATGCGAGCTAAGCTCAAGCACCTCTCATGCATGTCAAATCATTAAAACTAGTGTAAGCAATCGCTCTAATACCTTTTTATGCATATCAAGTCAAAACAGGGTGCGAGCTAGGCTCCAGCACCTCTCATTTATTTCACAATAGTAAAAATCAGTGTGAGCAATCGCTCTTGCACATTTCATGCATATGATGTCACATAAATCGGTCGAGTAACCGCTCCAGCACCATTATTCACACTCACAAACTCAGGTATAGTGCAAGGAAACGCTCCAGCACCATTTGTTTCCATATAAACTTGATAGTTGGCCCATTTTCCAAAGAAATTTCATTTAAATCTAAATAACACTTACGTAGTGTTATCTTGTGAAATTTATGCAAAGATTGGCCAATCTACCAATGTACTTTGCTAAAAAGTCACAAAATTTCCTCAAATCATGCATTTCATGCATGTCATGCTTTCACCATCCCTAGGTGAATTTTCCTTAGTAGGGGTAAAATAGTCTTTTACCTATCCCGAGTCCTTAAAATTTTTAATCCATTTCTAGGATCTTTATACATTTTCAGTGTATACAAAAGCTATTAAAAGTACGCGTAGCTACCTCTAGCGACTCACAAAATTCCCTTACCTCATTTTTCTGTACAGTCTAACCTTTCCACTGATATCTCATCACGCAGTCCGATTTGCTCCCAATCCAATCTTCAGAACTGCGTATAAATATTCATCAGGTCAAATAAAATATAATTAATTGTATTTCATATTTTCTGGGCTCAATTTAAATCATTGAGCCTGTTTATCCATGTTGGGCTCGATTGTACCATAATGGACCTTAACCAGCCTTAAGCCCATTTTTCACTTATTATTCACATCATCGTGGCCTATTGGGCTCATTGGGCCCATCTATATTTATTGGGCCTCGTTCAAAATCTCGGATAGCTCAATTAATTATTTTTAACAATTTATCTTAAATTCTAGAATTTAATTCATTTTATACGGAATTAATCCAAAATTTATGCAGTAAATTTTTAACACACATAACTATGCAAATTGTCATAAATAAGGGTTACTTACCCAAGATTCTATGATAGTACACAAATCGAGGCTAACTCGAGCTCTCGTTTGACGTCAATTGTCGAGGTACACAATTACATATTTTTTCGGGTCAATTTTTAATCAAATATTAATCAAATTACATATTCCAAAATTTAAATCGGTTAATTTTGACTGCTTACCAGCTTACCCGTAGCTCTACTGCATCACCGGGATTTTCCTCCAATTTTTTCTCTTTTTCTTTTTCCCTTTTTCTTTTTCTTTTTCTTCTTTTCTGGCTGAATCGGTTTGGTTCAGTTCAGCCCGGTTCAGACCGATTCGGTTTAACCGGTTAACTCCAGTTCGACCCGGTTCGGGGCTTCACCGATCAGTTCTTCATCGACTTTCATCTCCAGCAGTTCCATGGGACTGTCCGATGCACGGATCTGGTGTCGGTTTCACTAACAGTGGCTGGAAAGTGGTCGATCCGACCTCTTCTTTCCTCGACGTCACTGCCATGATTGTTCTCATCATTCGACGCCATTTCTCGTCAATCCACGCCTGGATCGACGCTGCTGTCACCCCCTCTAGCCGGTAGCGAGGCGTTTCCCCCTCTTTCGGCCTCCGATCGTCTCCCTCTCCTCCATTTCTCTCATCTCCTCTCAGTTTTCTCTCTTTCCCCTTTCTCTCGTCGGTCGCATCTCCCCTCCGTCTACCAACGTCGACAAGGCTCGGCTACCTCATCGGCTCTCGTCCGTCTTCTCCACGGTGGCTCGGTGGAGGCAGAAGGCGAGGATGGGTTCCTCCCTCACGCGTCTTCTGTTTCTTTCTCATTTCCAGAATCGCGAATCGCGATTCTGTTTCTACTTTTTATTTCTTTTATTATTATTATTATTATTATTATTATTATTATTATTATTATTATTATTATTATTATTATATATTAATGGGAGTGTTCTCTCCATTAAATATTGTTTAATAGGCGTCCTCCAATCTACACCAACTTCGATTTCTAGCACTTCTTCTTCCTCTATGCTAGGTTTCTCCAACTTCTCTACCTTTATAGACCATCCAACTGCTTCTTTAGATGATACCAACTTAAAGAAACCAACGACATGATTGTTCTCAGACCAATCAATTTGAGTTAGCTAAAAATTATCAAATGATCGAGCTAACCACTGGACCTTTTGCAAGTATGGAATAAAGGAAGATTCTCGAGTCTCATATTGCCCATTGAACTGGTTAACAACAAGCTGTGAGTCGCTATGGGCTGCAAGTTTTGAATTTGGAGCTCTCTTGCAAGTTTCATATCGTCAATCAAGGCTTCATATTCGGCAACGTTGTTGGAACTAGGGAAGTCAAAGCATAGAGAGTACTTTAACATTTCTCCTTCTGGTGACACTAGTACAATGCCAACTCCACTCCCTTTGTTACTTGATACCCCATCCATAAACAACTTCCACCATTCTAATTCTTTCTTTTTATGATCTTCTCGACATGTGCACTCAACAATAAAATCTGTTAGGGCTTATGCTTTAATAGTTTGTTGAGGCTGGAAAGAGATATCATACTCTCCAGGTTCAATAGCCCACTTGATTAACCTCCCTGAATGCTTAGGCTTTTGGAGTATTTGCCTCAAAGGTTGATCTGTTAACACCGTTATCGAATGTGCTTGAAAATAATGGCGCAGTTTTTGTGCTGCCATAATGAGTGCTAGAGCTACTTTCTCAGCTTGAGGATACCTTGTTTCTGCCTCTAGCAGTACTTTACTCACATAGTAAACGGGACTCCTTCTGCAGTTTTCCTCAACAAGACTGAGCTAACAACTGTATCGCCTATCCCAAGGTACATGTACAAACGCTGTAAGACCCAAAAGTTTCCCACTTTCGGAATTTATCTCGAAATTATGAAAAAATATTTTCGAGAAATTAAAGAAT
This sequence comes from Firmiana major, assembly GCA_033439115.1. Taxonomy (NCBI): domain Eukaryota; kingdom Viridiplantae; phylum Streptophyta; class Magnoliopsida; order Malvales; family Malvaceae; genus Firmiana; species Firmiana major. Next base: position 22,756,059 of record CM065910.1, read on the forward strand.
AAAATATGATGTGCATATATTTTTCAGAAATAAATTAAATAATATATATATGCATATATGTGTGTATATTAATGTATAAAATACAATATGATAATGCATATTATTATAATAATATGGGATATTTTATTGTATTAGTGTTATTATTATAATAATAATACTATATTAAAAGATATTTTCTAAAATATATATTATTTTATATGTATGTTATATTATATTGGAATATAATATAAAATTATATACATATAAATGAAAAAAAAAACATAAACTAGAACGAAAATGAAGTAGAGAAAGAATCGGGGGAAAACTTGATTCCCTCTCTCTGCCCTTCTCGGAATCTAAGGAGAACGAAGGAAGGAGACAAAAGCGAGAGGCCGAGGGGGGAAAACCACTGCTGACGTCGACCCAGTCGCAATCCGACGAGGAAACGATGGCTGACGAGAGAAAGGGAAAGGAGGGAGAGAAACCGAGAAGGGAGCCTCGATCCGTCAGCGTTGGTGCAGATCTATCTAGCACCACCATCAATCGAAGACTCCTCAAGAGAACACGAGTGGACTAGCACAAGAATCGACCGGCAGCACCGATAATGGTGAAAGGAAGACTGAACACGTACGAAACCGGTTCAGTGAAATAGATATAGGCTGAACCGGACCAGTCCCGTTCAACCAGCAAAAATAGGAAAAAAAAGGGAAAAATTCGAAGATGCCTCAATTTAACGGTAGACCAGTAAACGGTCGGAATTGACCGTTTAAATTTTTGAAAAAAAAATATTTAAATTTATATTTGACTGAGATTGACCCAGTTTGAATATATATACGTGTAGTGCGACAATGGGCGATGAACTAGAGTTCGATTCAGCCTCGATTTACATGCCATCACGAAATATCGGGTAAGTGAATCTCACTTACTACAACTTGTATAATTATACGAGTTATAAATTAATCACATAAGTTGCAGATTAATTCCAGATAAATTTCTTTATGTTGGAATTGGAAAATCGACTCTAGCAAATGATACTATGAACTATCCAAGGAGACTAGAAAAGGTTTAAGATGGCATGATAGTGGTGTTAGGCCATGTATTCGGCCAAACGTTCATAATGGACCAAACTAGGGTAGCAATCGACCGAAGCTAGTTAATGGGGCCAACAGATGGCCCAATAAATGTAAATGAACCTAATGAACTAAACAGACTTTAAAAGAATGAATAGTAAAATGAACATGGGCTTAGGATAGAGTTAGGCTCATAAGGGACTATGAGGTCGAATAAGAATATTTGGGCCCAAAATTTTATCTGAACTGAAATTGGACTATGTATGTGTTTATAAGAAATAATAATAAATGATTTGTGATTAATTACAGCTCCAGAAGACTAAATAGGGACTCAGTGAAATGACTGATCAGAAGTATTGGGAATATAGCACTATCGACATATACTCAGGTAAAGGATTTCTGTAAGCTTTAGAGATGACAGTACGTAAACGTATCGTTATATTTGACCTAGATATATGTTGTAGGATATACGAATACAATCATACTTAACTTACAGACCCAGTTACATAAACTGTCATTACGGTTTGAGAAATACTGTAAATTTCCTTAAATACTGCATTTCTGTATGACATGCATGTACACTGTGTTTTACCGATTACTGTACATTATAATGATACTGAGATAAGCTGGCTTTGATTTTACTATCAGCATAATATGGCATGCGTTTCAAAGTTAAACGTGCTCAGGTGGGGGAAATTCCATAAATGGGTGACCCTAGGGAAATTCCACCACATCTTCTGCATTTCACCATTTTTCATACAAAACTTCGATTTTCGAACCGTTTTAAATACTATCAAGCCACCTATCATTTTTACAAGAAAATCATGCTTGAACGGGGTGTTGACTGAGTGTTGCACTTAAGGCTCGTATCAGATTTTGAGACATGGCACTCGTTAATGACTAATTTTAGGGTGGTAAATCCCTGGCTAACCTATACACTCCTCGATATATTGTACTGTATTGGGGTCCATGGAGTACGTTGTACCGTGTGAAAATACATTGAGTATGTTGTATCGTGTATGAGTCTTCGGACTATTGAACTGAACTGACTGGTCGACGGGTAGGATTGACTCACTCCTTATGCATATGATTCCTTTGCACACCTAGCCCGTGATGCTTGGAATCACTGACTATGGCCATACATCCACTGTTACCGAATTCACCTTCCTAGTCTCTATTAATATTGTTTACTGATATTTGACGACCGTATTTTAACTGTACTAAACTGAAACGAATTCATTATATTGTTTACTGAACTAAACTATATTACTATACTGCACTAAACTAAACAGATTTTACTGTACTAAACTGAATATGGTTTTTACTGAAAGAGTTTATATATATATATGGCATAGATTGAATGTCGACTTTACTGATACTACTTTAAGTGAAAATGAATATTTTACTGCATAATATGGCATTATAAGCATGAAGATAGTATGATTGTCTACTACTTACATATTTTTTCTTACTAAGCGTGTTAGCTCACCCCCTTCTTTTTTTCCTACAAATTATTCACAGTAAGATGGTCACAGTATTCCTGCCTATCTTGTCGCCACAGCTCCCTTTTGGTAACAGGTATACATGTGTATCAATCTTTTGTATCTAAACTCAACTTTACACAGTTATGTATATTGTTCACATTGGGGATGTAAATAATTGTAAACACAGTTAAGTAAATACATATTTATTTAGCATGATAGAAATAAGAAGTTCATTTGATTATATGATATAAAATGAATGATAGAGTGACTAACATTGACTCATAGCCCAACCAATCGTACAGAGTCGAACCCTAATTGAGATAATTGCATGTTAAATATAAGTAAAGTAAGCAAAAAAGGGTCACGACAAAAGTTGGTATCAGAGCAAGGTTGGTTTGATATGAGTCAGTGTTAGAAGTTAGGAAAGTGTACATCCTCATGTCACTGTGTATTGTTTAGATACAATTGTGTATACCAAGCTATGATTTTTTTTATTTTTGTGTCGTAGATAGTCGAGGAGAGGGTTCTGAGTCTTAAGGGCAGAGAGATAGACCCGAGAGACACAGTGCATCCTCATCCAACCATAGTTCTCATAACCCATCAAAGGAATCATGAGGTACGCTTTGTGAGATTAAAGAGGAGTTTGGATATCGTGATGACACTGCTAGGACAGGCTATGGCTAGATTTGATAGTGCCCAGGGTATAGTAGGCTAAGCTGCACCGACTACTGTAGCAGCTGCACCTGAGACCCTTGTACCTATGCCATAGACCGTTGGTCCCTCTACCTGCTAGACCCTCACAAACCCCTTGTGTTCAGTCTGTACCTTCTTTAGTGGCCCCACAGTCAAAAAATGAGGATTTGGGGTACGAGTGTAAACTTGATAGACTGAGCCAGTTGTCATACTTTAAGCCTCCGTCTTTTAGTAGGGTAAAGGATCTGGTAGTAGCCAAAGATTGGATCAATGAAATGGAGAAATCGTTTGGGTTTTTTTCAGATATTCGACGACAGAGAAAGTTGCATTCGTTTCCCTTGTACTTAAGGGTGAGGCAGAGCACTGGTGGAAGACCACTAAATTCATATGGAGAGCTCAGCGTACAGTGATCACATTAGGAGATATTTATGGATGTTTTTCAGAGACAGTACATTTCGGATACGGCTTAATGGAAACTACAGATGGAATTCTTAAACCTAACTCAAGGGAATCGATCGGTGGATGAGTATGAGTCGAGAATTCTTAACACAGGGTAGGTACGATCTAGATACCATGAATACTAAGGTTAGGAAGGTTCGGAGGTTCATGGATGGGCTGAGACTTTCCATTAGAGCTCAACTGGCCTCGTCGATATTACTACTGAGAGGCAGTACGACGGGCTTAGTTGTGTGAGTAATATTATGAGCTCCATGTTGTAGATTTTGGTAAAGCTAGTAAGGGTAGAGATCGGGATAAGAAGAGAACAATGGATGACAGAAGTGCCAAAGATAGTAAGAGATCGACGGGAAAGCGACCTAGTGGTACTGATTAATTGTGTAACAAGGCTGTTAAGCCACCTGTCTATCCGATATCAGCTCCAACATGGGGTATTGTTATAGATGGATCCCGGCTTACTACTGAACAATGCTGGACTTGTGGTAGATTCCACGGTAATAGGCCCTACTATTTATTGACTGGAGCATGTTTTAAGTGTGGTAAGATAGGGCATCTAGTGAGAGATTGCCCAGAGATTTGTCAGATTCATATTTTATGTAGCTTGTACCTTATGATTCCTATGTGTATGAACACTCTATTATTATAGTTGAATCATAAGAAGAGTAATTACTAGATTTAAAGTGTTCGTAAAATGATTTAACACGCAAAAGCTACATAAAAAGCTTAATGTGAGCTATAAGAGTCACAGGCTAAACCAAGTGGATCTAATCATTCTGACTAAAAATAAGAACTTAAAATGAGAAAATATAGAGAGCTCATGAAGGAAAGTCAGCTTGATTTAGTTTCAAACACAAGGAAAGGGAGAAAAAGCTAAAGGGTAAAATAGACCTTTTTAGCTATTTAAGGTGTTTCGGGTGTAATTATCTACCGGGAACGGTTGAAATATAAAGACGAGAGTGTAAGACATAAGATATGACACTTTCAAAATTTTGAGAAAAAGTCAACTTGGTCAATGGTTAAGGAAAAAGTTAACTAAGTTAAGAAAAATGGACTTTTACCATAGTTGACTAACCATGGTTAAAAATTAACCTAAGTAAGGAGAAAAAAATTGGAGAAAAAATATTCTTGGTCAGAATACAAGATAATCATCCTCGGAAGTAAGGAAAATTTATTCGAAAGGATTCTGGATTTAATTTAATGGTTAAAAACGTAATGGGCCTAAAGTGAAAATTTAAAGCCCATTAAGGTATACTAAACATAGATCGAAATTCTTAGGTCCCTTAGATCGAATTGTTGGACCGATTGATCAGCCAAATATTTAGAAAATTAAAGGCCCGAGGTATAGTAAAATTTTTAGCCCGAAAGCCCATTAAGAAAGCCCAAACTGAGAAGCCCAAAGGAAAGCCCATTAGATAAATATCTAACCATAGTTAAAGCTAAACATGACTCATAAGGTGACTCATTAGGTGACTCATAACTAAGCCTTAGAAAGTCAAGTTTAATGGCTGGAAAGTAAGGCTTAATGGCTAAGTTAGTAGCTTATAAAATCAGCCACACCATTGTCATCTTCACCACACCATTCTCGGCTAGAAGAAGAAACCATTGAAACACATTATCCAAGCTTTCTCTCATTAGAAATCAATAGGAATTTGGCATATTTGGAACTTGCATTCTTCATGGAAGTTGTTCCAAATTGAAAAGAGAGTGACATATGTTGGAATTGGCTATCAAGGAGCCATAGAGTGCAAACCGTGAGCCTCCAAAGTTTCGACCAAGTGTGAACACAACTATTGGTATATTTTCAAGTTTTCAATTTCATATATGTTAATGTATGAATGATTTTAAGTATATTGGTATATGTTTTAAGCATTGAAACATATGAAATCACTATTATCTTGGTTAGGCCGAGAATGAGTAGTAACATATTGATGAATGTCCATATGATTTTAAGACATAAATGGATTAATGTACATGTGTTAATGACTATGGCATAATTAGAATTAATCAAATTGATTAATTAATACATGTATTAAGTTGGCAATCAAGGTGTTTGATAAAATGCCTAAATGAACTATGTGATGTTTAAGAATATTTTCAACCAAGTGTTTGTGAAAATGCCTAAGTGAATTGGCTAAACAAATAGGCATGGATGGCTTGCCATGGTGTGACCGACGGCATGGATAACTCTCGGCCATGGCATGTAGCCGAGAGGCCCAATAGGCCAAGCCCAAATATTTTAGGCCCAATGTGATGTAATGAGTCTAGGACAAGCCCAATAAGAGTTGGTGGGACCCACAAGCCCAATAGGCCTAATGAAAATGAATAGTAAAATAAAAATGGGCTTAAGGCATAGTTAGGCCCATTAAGGTTTATTAAAGCCCATTAAGGGAAATAGACTGTATTTAAGGTGAAATACAGTAGAAAAAAGTGTAATCAACCTGATAAATGGTTATATGCAGCTCTAGAGAGTATTGGAGAAGCAAATAGGACTGCTGGATCGAGCAGCGTTGAGAAAGTAAAATTTCTCGAGTGATTGCAGGAAAGGGACTTTTGTGAATAGTTAGAGATACCTGCACGTATTTTCATCTGCTTTTACATTCACTTAAAAACTCTGAGGGTCAGAGAAAGTGAATAATAATTATTGTGACTCGATAATGGTAAATTACAATTTTGCCCCTAGTTAGTCAAAAAGTCAACTTCTGTGAAAAGTTGTAAAGCACCATTTTGAGTGTTTTACTGTTATTGAGCAGAAGAATAAAAAGATGGGCTAATGATTTTAAGGTTGATGTGAATAAAGCACACTTTATAGTGCTGATTTTGATATTTTGTAAATCATCCCTTTTAAAGAGCCATCTATCATATTATGTGAGAATAAATCGTGTTGGAGCACAGCTCGCACTGGATTTCATATATTTTTCACATATATCAGTACTGGATTGTGATTCGTACTAGATTTCCATGACATGCATGATAGAGTGCTGGAGTTATTACTCGTACTCAGTTTTATGTGATTTATGCATGAGAGAGTGCTGGAGCGTTTAGCTCGTACTCAACTTTTCATGAGATGCATGACAAAGTACTGGAGCGTTGCTCGTACTCTATTCTTCATGATTTATACATGACATAGTACTGGAGCTATTGCTCATTGTTGGCTCTACCGAGAGGGGGGGTGAATCGGTTTTCTAACAATTATGGGAGATTTTAAAACAATCACAATTTAAACACAAGTGATAATGAATAAAACAGTGCAATATAACAATTTAATGCAAAGAGAGGGAAAGAGAAACAAACACAGCGACTTATAGAGGTTCGGCCAACTCTTGCCTACGTCCTCTCTCCTTGACCTTCTTGTCAAGTGGTTTCTTTCTCTCTTTCAACAGAGTTTACAAAGTTCCTTTTACAGGTTAAGGAATAACCTCTCTACCCTTAGCAATACAGAAAATGTATTCACCCTTTTACAATAACACTCACTGAGGAACAATCCTCTTTTCTTTTAAGGTGTGGATGAATACAGAATAAGGCTTTTTAGTGGGTAGGACTAACAAAGCTTGTAGTACATAAGCTTGTACAATTAATCTCAATAAAATGAGCAATTGAGATACAATGAATGAAAGAATTAAAGCTTGAGAATGTTTGGAATATTCAGTGATAGTCTCTCTCTTTGCTTTGTCTTCAATGCTTGGTTATATACTGAAGGTTGGGTAGTTGGGGCATTAAATGCAGTTTTTTCCCGTTGAGATTTGAAGAAAATAGCCGTTGGGAACCTCCAGTGGTCAGACAGATCGATCTCCTATCTTGGCCAGATCGATCTCCTAGTTTTAAATCCTGCAATGACAAAGCACAAATACACAGGGAGATCGATCTTATACATTACCAGATCGATCTGTTAGTTTAAATAGGCAGAGGCAGATCGATCTGTCGAATAGGCAGATCGATCTCCTATCCTCTCTGTTTGAGGCAAGATCGATCTCTCAATACACCAGATCGATCTCTAAAGCTCACTGACTTTGAGCAGATCGATCTCTTCCTTATCAGATCGATCTCCTAAGTTCTCTGACTTAGAGCAGATCGATCTCTTAACCCTTGCAGATCGATCTCTTTTTACCTTAAACCCTTTACACCGTTTTAAGGCTTGCCAGATCGATCTCTTCCATCATGAGATCGATCTCTCATCAAGTATAATCCCAGGAGATCGATCTCTCATACCCCAGATCGATCTCTCATCAGCAGAACTCTAAGTTCTGGTCCTGATATCTTCTAAACATGTTTGTATACCATCTTAACATTATTGTTTTAACATGTTTTGTCATTTCAAAATACATTAACTCAACAATCTCCCCCTTTTTGATATGACAAAACTCATCCAATAAACATGTTTAGTGAATTTTCAAAATTCCCCCTTTTTGTGAGCTTTTGACTTTGTTAAAGATTTAACTCATCCTTAGTTAAATCTTAACTCCCCCTTAGTCAGCTCTAGCTCTTAACTCCCCCTCAATTAAATCATCCTATCATCCTTACACATGTCTTAACTCCCCCTCAATTAAATCATTCTTGTAAGCTATGAACACAAACATAACAACATGCATGTTTGTTTCTTATGTGACTTCTCCCCCTTTTTGTCATATCAATAAGACAAGAATGGAATACTCATCATTTCAAAATAATATTTTGCATTAACACAAGAATGACATTTCATTAACACAAGTCAATCAACATTTCATTCAAGCAAATTTTTCACAAAGAACATTAAGTAGCTTAACAATGTTTCAACTACACTAAATCTAAGCACCTAATGCCTAATGTGAGGGAGGATCACGATCCAAAAGCTCCTCAACATGCGTGCGCGTCACTTGGAGTTCATCGAACATTGCCTCTTGAGTGTCTTGAAATCTATCGAACATCGCCTTTTGAGTGTCTTGAATCCTATCCACTCGTTGAGTCAATTCGGCAATCATACGCTGCTGAGTGGTATGTCCTTCATCGATCCTCTGACTGAGGTCGCTTATCATCTTCACGATCAGCGCCAAGTCAGCAGGAGACGATGTTTGTGCAGTTGGCGCAGCCGTGGAGGACGACGGTTCTGGAGCGGGTGCTGCAGGTGCTGGTTCAGCAGTGTGGTCATCCTCAGCCTCAGCAGGTTGCTGTTCTTGCTTTTTCGTCCACTCTCCCCGAAAATCTTTGTAGTACCCCATATGATGTAGGGTCCCAATATTAAGCTCGCTTTTAGGAGATGGAAGTTCGCCAGTTTCGCCGCTGCAGTCGATGCCAAGGCGACGGAGAAGATAGGCTACCGGTTGTGGAAAAACGATTGTGGTAGCTTGTCCACGCACAATCTTCAGCCAGTCTTCGTATATGAAGTGAGGGAGGTTAGGCTTTTGGCTGGTGGTGTGAATGTGATGGAGCCAAAAACGGTCTAGACGCCTAACGGTAGAGTGACGGGTACCGTAAGGGCGGAGATTCCATGAGATTATGAGGTGGAGTAACCGAAGGTGCATTGGGAGGTTGCTCGCCTTGTCCCCGGGGAGTTCAAACGCAAAGGGGACTTCCTCATCCTCATTAGTTAAGCCTTCATCGCGTATATCAAATACTTTAGCTATAACTTCAGAATCAATTATTATTGATTGACCCATGACGAAGGTTCTGAAGGCAAGGGTTTTGCAGGTGTCATTGGGGTCATTAACGAGTTCGGCATTTGAAAAGAATGCACGAACGAGATTTGGAGGGACAGGAGTGTTGATTCTCAAGAATTTCACCCAACCAAATTCCTCAAATTTTGTGAGGTATGGAAAGTCTATGTGATTGAGGAAGGAAAAATCTATAGTCCGCCAATGCTTAATTGGCATGGTTGAGAAGAACTCTTCGTATCGCTTCCTTTTTGCAGGTGTTTTAAAACACCTATTGAAAGAAGCGATGGAAGTGGGTTGGGATGAGGAACCTGCCTCTCCTGTGGTTCTAGGGGGTTTGTTTGCTACTGACTTCCTAGGCATTATCTTAGACCTTAAAGATTTGCTAAATGAATTCAACAAAGAGAGAAGCAATGAAACAGTACCTAAGTTGCCCTAGAATGAATAACAACACAAATCAGAGAAAATTTTTGAGAAATTCGTGAGAAATGTAGGTTACTATACCGAAATTTTGACACCGAGACGCAAGGAAGACTGTACGAGGATCGATCTGAGGAGGAATTGAAGAAGAGGATGCGAGGGAATTGGAGAATTTGAATTTTAGGTTTTGGGAGATTTGGGGATTTTTCGCGGGTATTTATACTCCAAGGCATAGGAGATCGATCTGTCGAGGCGACAGATCGATCTGGTACTCCCAGAAGCGAAGAGAGATCGATCTGTCGTAGGGACAGATCGATCTGGTCGCAAACAGAGGCTTAAGGAGATCGATCTGGTACATGCACAGATCGATCTGTAGAATGCGGAAGCTTGATGAGATCGATCTGTCGTGTGGACAGATCGATCTGCCTCTAAACAGAGACGAAAGGAGATCGATCTTATGGTTAGAAGATCGATCTGCTTAGCTTAACCTTGATAATTTAGGCTTGATAGAAGCATGGAGATCGATCTATATCACAAGGAGATCGATCTCTCATCCTCTTTGCCAGAAAATTTTTGCAAAAACTCTTTAAAAATCAACTTGAAATCAAGATTTTTACAACATGAAAGTCCTAAGGCATACTCATGAGTCCTAATTCACCTCTAAGGATACAGAACCTATCTCTATCAAGGGGTTTGGTGAATATATCAGCTATTTGATGTGTAGTATCAATATACTCTAAGATTATATCCCCTTTTTGTACATGATCTCTAAGGAAGTGATGTCTAATTTCTATGTGCTTGGTTCTGGAGTGCTGTATAGGATTCTTAGACAGATTAATGGCACTGGTATTATCACATTTAATAGACACTTGTTTCATGTCAATGCCATAATCTCTCATTTGTTGTTTAATCCACAACACTTGAGCACTACAACTACCAGCTGCTATATACTCAGCTTCAGTTGTGGACTGAGCAACACTGTTCTGCTTCTTGGAGAACCAAGAAATTAACCTATTTCCTAAGAATTGGCAAGTACCTGAAGTACTTTTCCTATCTATTTTGCAGCCTCCAAAATCAGCATCTGAAAATGCATGAAGGGCAAAAGTGGAGTCTTTGGGATACCAAAGTCCTAGTGAGGGAGTATCTTTGAGGTATCTAAAAATTCTCTTAGTTGCCAATAGATGTGATTCCCTAGGAGAGGATTGAAATCTAGCACAAAGGCACACACTAAACAATATATCTGGTCTACTAGCAGTTAAATAAAGCAAAGAGCCAATCATAGACCTATAGAGTTTAGTGTCTACACACTTACCACTTTCATCTTTGTCAAGCTTGATGTTGGTGCCCATTGGAGTGGTTTGAGGTTTGCAATTGTCCATCCCAAATCTCTTGAGCAAGTCCTTGGTGTACTTTGCTTGATTGATGAATGTTCCATCCTTTGTTTGCTTCACTTGAAGTCCCAAGAAGAATGTGAGTTTTCCCATCATGCTCATCTCAAATTCCCCTTGCATGATCTTAGCAAACTCTTGACATAAAGACTCATTAGTTGAACCAAAAATAATATCATCTACATATACTTGTACAACTAGTAAGTCCTTATTTTTATTTTTGATGAATAATGTGGTGTCTACCTTTCCTCTTGAGAATCCTTTTTCTATTAAGAACTTTGACAACCTTTCATACCAAGCTCTAGGAGCTTGTTTTAACCCATAAAGTGCCTTAGACAATTTGAAAACATGTTCAGGAAATTCATGATTTTCAAATCCGGGAGGTTGCTCTACATAGACTTCTTCATTAATGAAACCATTTAAGAATGCACTCTTTACATCCATTTGATATAACTTGAAATCTTTATAACATGCAAAGGCAAGTAACATTCTTATTGCCTCTAATCTAGCTACCGGTGCATATGTTTCATCATAGTTTATGCCTTCCTCTTGTCTATAGCCTTGAGCAACTAGCCTAGCCTTATTCCTTATGATCACACTATTTTCATCCATTTTGTTCTTGAATATCCATTTAGTTCCAATTATAGAGTGATCACTAGGCCTTGGAACTAGTTTCCATACTTTGCTTCTCTCAAATTGATTTAACTCTTCTTGCATTGCTAGGAACCAATTATTATCCTCTAAGGCTTCATTGACATTCCTAGGCTCTATTTGAGATACAAAGGCTATATATTGGCACATATTCCTTAAGGATGACCTAGTTCTAACTCCAAGAGTTGGATCTCCTACTATTTCACAATCTTTTACATATCCTAACTCTCTTGGTGCTCTAGGTTCTCTTTCTAAAACTTCTATTTCTTCTTCATCTTCTTTATTCAAATCAAGCTTTTCTAGAAAGTCATCTTCTAAGCCTTCATCAAATATCTCAACATTTTCATCATTGTTGGTTGAATCTTTAGATATATTATTTGATTCATCAAATACAACATGAATAGATTCTTCAACCATTAATGTTCTTTTGTTATAAATTCTATAAGCCTTTGAATTCAATGAATATCCTAGAAATATTCCCTCATCACTTTTGGCATCAAATTTTCCTAAATTATCTTTTCCATTATTTAGAACAAAGCATTTGCAGCCAAAAGGATGGAAGTAACTAATGTTAGGCTTCTTACCTTTGTAGAGCTCATAAGGAGTTTTCTTTAGCATGGGTCTTATCATAGCTCTATTGATTATATAACATGATGTGTTTATTGCTTTAGCCCAAAAGTACTTTGGCAAGTTATTTTCACATAACATGGTCCTAGCCATCTCTTCCAAAGTTCTATTTCTTCTCTCAACTACACCATTTTGTTGTGGTGTCCTAGGGGCTGAAAAGTTATGACTAATTCCTTGATCATTGCAATACTCATCAAATCCTATATTTTCGAATTCTTTGCCATGATCACTTCTAATGCTTGTTATTGTATATCCTTTTTCATTTTGAGTCACCTTTGAGTAAGTTATGAATTTCTCTAAGGCTTCATTCTTTACTCTCAAAAAGAACACCCAAGTGTACCTAGTGTAATCATCAACTATTACAAATCCATAGTGTTTTCCACCTAGGCTAGTGGTTCTAGTGGGTCCAAATAAGTCTAAATGTAGTAATTGAAGAGGCCTAGAGGTGGATACACTATTCTTAGGCTTAAAGGTTGTCCTCTTGTGTTTTCCTTTAACACAAGCTTCACATATTTCTTCATGCTCAAAGGGTATTTTGGGTAAGCCTACAACTAGATCCTTTCTAGCTAACTTAGATAGCACACTCATGCTTGCATGGCCTAGTCTTCTATGCCATAACCAAGATTCCTTTTTATTATCTACCATTAAGCATATGTTTTCATTTTTGAGTTCATTAAGGTAGACTATATATATGTTACCTTGCCTATGACCTAGAAGAAGAATTTTATTTGACTTAGGATCTATAACATTACATTTCATGCAATCAAAAATTACTTTGTAACCTTTGTCACAAAGTTGACTAATGCTTAGCAAGTTATGCTTTAGACCCCTAACAAGTAATACTTTTTCTAAGGAGAAATGATCATTACCTATTGAGCCACTCCCTTCCACTTGGCCTTTGGAGATGTCCCCAAAAGTGACTTCTCCACCAATTTTCGATTTGAAGGAATTGAAATGGCTTTTATCACCCGTCATGTGCCTTGAGCATCCACTATCTAAGTACCAAGCTTCTTTTGTTTTAGCTTTGTGGCTATGCTCAATCACCTACAACAAACAAAAATAAACACACTCAAGTCTTAGGTACCCAAATTCTCTTGGGTCCTTGAAGGTTAGTAAATGCAATTCTTGATCCCATTGGGATCCATTTTGCTAATGCATTGCAGTCCTTGGAATGAATTACCTCTTTTGGAATCCATATTCTTTTTACAATTTTTCTTTTAAGATTCCTTATCTTTATATTGCAATAATGTGACTTATGTCCCTTCTTATTACAATATGAACAAGTAATTTCAGGTTTATTCATGCTCTTCCTAGCAATGAAACTCTTAAGATGAGTCTCCCTACTTTGTGCATTATACCCTAAGCCATTTTTGTCAAAAAATGCTCTTTGGGTTTCTAACATGCTATCTAGCTTTTGTTGCCCCATGTGAAACCTATTAAAGGAGTTATGTAAATTCCTATTTTTCTCCTTAAGGTCAGAAATTTCTAGATTTGCAATCTCTAGTTTCTTCTCACATTCCAAATTATCTTGTAACATTATCTCATTTTCCCTTTTTAATTTAGATATTAACTTTTTATACTTCATGCTCATAGATTCATACTCTAATGCTAAATCATCAAATGCATCTTGCAGTTCGTCAAAAGAGTATTCATTGATATTAGATGTTACCTTCTCATCCTCATCAATTGCCATGAAGCATAGGTTGGCAATGTCTTCATTTGATTCATCATCGGAGCAATCACTGTCACTCCATGTTGCTACCATCGCCTTCTTTTTATGAAACCTATCATTAGATCTTTTGAGAAGAGGGCAGTTAAACTTTATGTGTCCAGGTTTTTTACATTCAAAACATACAATAGAGTCTTTTCTACCTAATTCCTCTTGTTCTCTCCTATTGTTTCTCCTATAGCTATTACCAGCTCTCATCCTCATGAATTTATTGAATCTTTTGGCAAACATTGCCATTTCAATATCCTCCTCACTGCCACTCTCATTTTTAATTTCTTTTTCAGTAGTGGATTTTAGAGCAACACCCACTTTCTTGGGTGGCTCTTCATTTCTTTTAAGCTTCATCTCATAAGTTAGCAAGGAACCTATTAATTCATCTAAGGACAGTGTGTGTGGGTCCTTTGATTCCTCTATTGCTGTCACTTTAGCTTCCCATGACTTAGGTAAGCTATTTAGAATTTTCTTTACCATTTCAATATTAGAATATGTTTTTCCTAAAGATTTTAATCCATTAATTATATCTGTAAACCTAGTGAACATATCACTAATGGATTCTTCTTCCTTCATTCTAAAGAGCTCATAATCATGTGTGAGCATACCTACTTTTGTCTCCTTCACTTGGGTTGTACCCTCATGAGTTATTGCCAATTTATCCCATATTTGCTTGGCATTATCACACCCGGAGACTCTATTTTATTCATTAGGACCTAAAGCACAAAATAATGTGTGCATAGCTTTAGCATTTAGCTGTGCACATTTGATGTCATTAGAATCCCATTCATCTTCTTCTTTGGGAATATCTCTTCTCTCTATTTTCTTCGTAGGGATTTGAGGTCCCTTAACTATAATTCTCCATACTTCATAATCGTTTGCTTGAATAAATAGCATCATCCTAGTCCTCCAATAAGAATAATGTTCACCATTGAACATGGGAGGTCTAACAGTGGAGTGCCCCTCTCCTATCAAATTAGTTGCTACATTGTTATGAGCCATTTGATCGTTTCTACTCTTAGGAAGTTGTTCCTATGTGATTAGAGAGTCCTAGCTCTGATACCAATTGTTGGCTCTACCGAGAGGGGGGGTGAATCGGTTTTCTAACAATTATGGGAGACTTTAAAACAATCACAATTTAAACACAAGTGATAATGAATAAAACAGTGCAATATAACAATTTAATGCAAAGAGAGGGAAAGAGAAACAAACACAGCGACTTATAGAGGTTCGGCCAACTCTTGCCTACGTCCTCTCTCCTTGACCTTCTTGTCAAGTGGTTTCTTTCTCTCTTTCAACAGAGTTTACAAAGTTCCTTTTACAGGTTAAGGAATAACCTCTCTACCCTTAGCAATACAGAAAATGTATTCACCCTTTTACAATAACACTCACTGAGGAACAATCCTCTTTTCTTTTAAGGTGTGGATGAATACAGAATAAGGCTTTTTAGTGGGTAGGACTAACAAAGCTTGTAGTACATAAGCTTGTACAATTAATCTCAATAAAATGAGCAATAGAGATACAATGAATGAAAGAATTAAAGCTTGAGAATGTTTGGAATATTCAGTGATAGTCTCTCTCTTTGCTTTGTCTTCAATGCTTGGTTATATACTGAAGGTTGGGTAGTTGGGGCATTAAATGCAGTTTTTTCCCGTTGAGATTTGAAGAAAATAGCCGTTGGGAACCTCCAGTGGTCAGACAGATCGATCTCCTATCTTGGCCAGATCGATCTCCTAGTTTTAAATCCTGCAATGACAAAGCACAAATACACAGGGAGATCGATCTTATACATTACCAGATCGATCTGTTAGTTTAAATAGGCAGAGGCAGATCGATCTGTCGAATAGGCAGATCGATCTCCTATCCTCTCTGTTTGAGGCAAGATCGATCTCTCAATACACCAGATCGATCTCTAAAGCTCACTGACTTTGAGCAGATCGATCTCTTCCTTATCAGATCGATCTCCTAAGTTCTCTGACTTAGAGCAGATCGATCTCTTAACCCTTGCAGATCGATCTCTTTTTACCTTAAACCCTTTACACCGTTTTAAGGCTTGCCAGATCGATCTCTTCCATCATGAGATCGATCTCTCATCAAGTATAATCCCAGGAGATCGATCTCTCATACCCCAGATCGATCTCTCATCAGCAGAACTCTAAGTTCTGGTCCTGATATCTTCTAAACATGTTTGTATACCATCTTAACATTATTGTTTTAACATGTTTTGTCATTTCAAAATACATTAACTCAACACTCATACTTGATTTGATGATATTGTGCATAGCATAGTACTAGAGCTATTGCTCGTACTTGATTTGAAACATGAACTATGCATTGACCTAGTTGCTGGAGATTTACTCGCACTAGAGTCTGAGTTTGTGATGTGAAACAGTGTTTGAGCGAAGTGTCGACTGTGAGTCGCGCTCAAAGGCGCGCACTGTATGTGATATATACTACATGTTGAAAACTATGCTTGATTTCCTCGTGTAGACTGAGTGTCACACTGTGAGAGGATTCGCATGAGGATTTAGAGACGTGGTATGATATTCCATGGTTTTGAGGGCTAAGACCTATGGCAGGCACCCCGACTATGATGTAGGGTCCACGGAGTACGTTGTACCGTACGAGTGGTATGGAGTACACTGTACCGTGTGGTGTTGTCGAGTTGAGGAGGATATAGCTGGCAGTTGTGATGGACTGACCCCTTCCCGTTGCAGCAGTGATGCCTCACACATCGAGATCTGTGTTGCTTGGGATCACATTGTCGGATATGATCATAGTCCAGGATACTATTTACATTTTTCACCACAGAGTCTCACATGATATATCACCTGATTGACTGATTTACTTACGAATAGACCTGAGGGATGGGTCAGACTCCGATTTTGTGTTGTGAATGATTTAAATGTCATATTTACTGTGATTTAAATATACATGGCATGATTTTTCTAAAGGCATTGTGATATTATAAAGATGCATTGTTTTGCACTACATGCCAACATTTGAGAAAGAATGCATGATTTCTGTACATGGGATTTAATCTATACAAGTATATTTATAGATATATATTTAAAGACATGCTTTTAAAGTGAGTTAAGGAAATGATATTTTCGAGGCATAGCATTATTTTGAGTAGATAGTGTAGATATCTACTTGCTTGCCTAATTTCCTTACTAAGCGCGCTGTATGCTCGCCCCCCTTTCTTTACATCTCTCTACAGAGCATCAGTAGTAGAGTGAGAGCTTTTGAGGGATAGTATTCCTATGTCCGCTACTATTTCCTATCGATCGACAGGTATACATATTTTGTACGGTTATGTATCTAAACATAGAAACAGCACAGTGATGTATATGATATATATTATGGGGAATGTATTTGTATTAGATTTTATATAACCTTTCATGTATTATAAAAGAAGTTAAAGTATATTAACATGTATGGATGATATGGTATGCGAGGAAGCTAACATCGAATCACAGCCCAACCATTGAAGAGAGGAAAGGTAAGTTAAAAATGTGAAAAATTTGTAGTGGTTTTGGTTAAGTCAGGATGGGTCTTGACAAGATTTCAGAAAATAACCCTATAAAAGGTCAAAGAACCGAAGAGAGCTCTAGCTACTGTTCTTGCTCCGAGGAGAAGGGCCACAGCTGGAGAGAAAAGAAAGCAGACTGTAGGCCAAGGTAAAGTGTTTGCGCTAGATTAAGACACCACAGATGTTTCATCAAAAGTAATTAAATAGCCTTACTGATTAGCATGCTAATGAGAGTTAGCCAGTAACCGCTCAAGTGTATGGGAATTGTAAACTGAGAGTAAGAGATAAGAATATGACAGTCAACCTCATCATGTTGAATATATATGCTTTGGATGTAATATTATGAATGGATTGGTTGGCTGCAAATCATGTTGTATTAGATTGTCATTCTAAGACAATAATGTTCTCCCTGCCTAAGAAATCCATTGTAAAGTTTTCTTGAAAAGTAATAAAAAATGTAGTTATTGTAATTGACAGAGTAAAATATTGTACTGACGATATGAAAAATATTTTTGAAGGTTTTATTGCATATATGGTTGACATGGATAAGGCACATCTGGAACTGATAGACATTCCCGCGGTTAGGGAGTTTCCTAATGTCTTTTCGAATAATCTATCGAGATTGTCACTAGATAGGGAAGTAGAGTTTCGTATAGATTTGGTGTCTGATACTGAGCCAATATCCAAACCGCTACACCAAATGGTTCCAATTGAATTAGAGGAGATAAAGAAGTAATTGTCGAAGTTATTGGATAAGAGGTTCATTCGACCAAGTGTATCACTCTAAGGAGCTCCAGTTTTGTTTGTGAAATGAAGGATAGAAGCCTCCGACTGTGCATTGAATTTTGATTACTGAATAAGGCTACTATTAAGAACAAAAATCCCCTCCTACATATTGATGATTTGTTTGATCAGTTTCGGGGAGAGCAGATCTTTTCTAAGATAGATCTGAGATCTAGGTACCATCAGTTGAGAATCCAGAGTGATGATATGCCCATGGCTTTTATGAATAATGTGTTTAAGTCATACCTGGACCGATTGTGATAGTCTTCATTGATGATATATCGATTTATTTGAAGTATAGGGAAAAACATGAGCAGCACTTGAGAATTGTTTTACAAACCCTCAGTGAGAAGCAATTGTATGCCAAACTCAGTAAGTGTGATTTCTAATTGGAAGAAATTTCATTTCTGGGACATGTTGTATCGAGGGACGAGGTGTCAGTTAATCCGTCCAAGATTGAAGCGGTAGTTCAGTGAAAAGGCCCAAGACGGTTATGGAGATTCGGAGTTTTCTGGGTTTGGCTGGATATTATAGGAGGTTTGTAGAGGGTTTCTCAAAACTAGCTGCTCCACGAACTCGTCTCCATCGGAAGAATGTTACATTTCAGTGGGACGATACTTGTGAAAGAAATTTCCAAGAGTTAAAGCACCGCCTAACCACCGCACCCATTCTCACCATACCTACCAGCTCAAGAGGTTTCCCTGTACATACCGATGCGTCTAGAAAGGGACTGGACTGTGTATTAATGCAAAATGGGAAGATAGTTGCTTATGGATCCAAAAAGTTTAAGGATCATAAGAAAACTATCTGACCTATGATTTAGAATTGGCAGCCGTAGTAATTGCACTGAAGATAGGGCATCATTATGTATATGGTGAAAATTTTCAAAATTTACAGGTCATAAAATCTCGCAAAAGGAACTGAATGTGAGACAGAGAAGGTGGCTAGAGCTGCTGAAGAACTATAATTGTGATATTTTTTACCACCAGGGCAAGGTGAATGTTGTAACTGATGTCTTGAGCAGAAAGAGTCTCCGGATGGTATCATACATAATGGTTCGGGACCATGAACTGTTAAAGCAGTTTGCAAACCATAGTTTTGATGTGATCCCTTCTGATACTGACACTTATTGTATGATTGCTAGCCTGCGATGAGAACCGAATGTGATGAATAGGCTCTGAATGGCTTAGCATTGTAATTGGTATTGTACCAATATGATTAGTTAGATTTAGATGGGTACAGTTACTGATTTTAGAGTGAGTGTTGATGGTTTTCTGATGTTCAGAGATAGAGTGTGTGTTCCCAACAATCCGGAATTGAGAATATTGATATTGACATAAGCTCATTCATCAAGATACACTTGAATCTGCGAAATAGTAAGATGTATCAGAATCTTTGAAAAGTGTATTGGTGGTCAAGTATGAAGAAAGATATCGCTGAGTTATTACGAAATGTCTTGTGTGTCAACGGGTTAAGATAGAACAATAGAGGCCTACGGAATTATTACAATCTCTACCTATACCGATATGGAAAATGGGAACACATCGCGATAGATTTCATCATGGGCTTATTGAGAACACTGAAGGAACCATGATACTATATGGGTGATCGTTGATAGATTGACCAAGTCAGCCTAATTCCTAGCTAGGAAATCCATAGATATTCTTAGTGCATTGGCGGAATGGAACGCTTTCAGGAAGTCATGTGGGAATTGAAGAGCCTGATGCGTGAGTGGTACCCCTAGCTATTCGAGAATTAACTTGGTTTTAATTTGGAGGACCAAATTCTTTAAGAAGGGAGGAAATGTAAGACCCAAAATTTTCCCCACTTTTGGAATTTATCTCGAAATTATGAAAAAATATTTTCGAGAAATTAAAGAATAAAATATGATGTGCATATATATTTTTAGAAATAAATTAAATAAAATATATACATATATGCATATATTTGTGTATATTAATCTATAAAATACAATATGATAATGCAATATTATTATAATAATGGGAAATTTCGTTGTATTAGTATTATTATTATTATAATACTATATTAAAAGATATTTTCTAAAATATATATTATATTGTATGTGTGTTATATTATATTGGAATATAATATAATATTATATATATATATATATATATATATATACAAATGAAAAAAAAGGAAACTGGAACGAAAACGAAGCAGAGAAGGAATCGGGGGGAAAACTCGATTCCCACTCTTTGCCTTCCTCGGAATCTAAGGAGAACGAAGGAAATAGACAAAAGCGAGAGGTCGAGAGGGAGGAAGACCACCACTGACGCCGACCTAGTCGAAATCCGACGAAGAAACGATGATCGGCAAGAGAAAGGTAAAGAAGAGAGCGAAACCGAGAAGGGAGCCTCAATATGCCGGCATTGGTACAGATGTACCCAGCACCACCACCGATCGAAGACTCCCCAGGTGAAGACGAGTCGACTAGCGAAAGAATCAGCCGGTTGCACCGGTAACGGCGAAGGGAAGACTGAATTGGTTCAGTGAAATAGATATAGGCTGAACCGGACCGGTCCTGCTCAGCCTGAACAAAAAAAAAGGGAAAAAAAGGAAGGGGAAAAATTCGTAGATGCCTTGGTTTAACGGTAAATCGGTAAGCGGTCGAAATTGACCGTTTAAATTTTTGAAAAAAATTATTTAAATTTATATTTGATCGAAATTGACCCAGTGTGTAGCGCGACAATGGGCGATGAATGAGAGATTGATTCAGCCTTGATTTACGTGTCATCACGAAATATCGGGTAAGCAAATCTCACTTGCTACAGCTTGTATAATTATACAAGTTAGAAATTAATCGCATAAGTTGCAGATTAATTTTGTATAAATTGCTTTATGTTGGAATTGGAAAATCGACTCTCGCAAATGATATTATGAACTATCCAAAGAGACTAGAAAAAGTTTAAGATGGCGTGATAATGGTGTTAGGCCATGTATTCAGCCAAACGTTCATAATGGACCAAATCGAGGTAGCAATCAGTCGAAGCGAGTTAATGGGCCCAATGGATGACCCAATAAATGTAAATAAGCCTAATGAACTAAATGAGCTTTAAAAGAATGAATAGAAAAATGAAAATGGGTTTAGGATAGAGTTAGGCTCATAAGGGACTATGAGGCCCAATAAGAATAATTGGGCCCAAAATTTTATCTGAAGTGAAATTGGACTGTGTACGTGTTTATAAGAAATAATAATAAATGATTGGTGATTAATTGCAGCTCCAGAAGACTGAATAGGGGCTCAGTGGAATGACCGATCAGAAGTACTAGAATAATAACGCTATCGACATATACCCAGGTAAGGGATTTCTGTAAGTTTTAGAGATGACTGTACGTATATGTATCGTTATATTTGACCTAGATATATGTTGGAGGATATAGGAATACAATCATACTTCACTTACTGACCCAATTACATAAACTGTCATTACGGTCTAAGAAATATTGTAAATTTCCTTAAATACTGCATTTCTGCACAACATGCATGTGCACTCTGTTTTACCGATTACTATACTTTATAATGATATTGAGATAGGATGGCTCTGATTTTACTGTCTGGATAATATGGCATGCGTTTCAAAGTTAAGCGTGCTCAGGTGGGAGAAATTCCATGGATGAGTGACCCCCTAGGAAGTTCCACCACATCTTCTGTTTTTCACCATTTTGCATACAAAACTCCGATTTTCAAACAGTTTTCAATACTATCGAGCCACCTATCAATTTTTCGAGAAAATCGTGCTTGAGCGGGGTGTTGACTGAGTGCTGTACTCAAGGCTCACATCGGATTTTAAGACATGATACTTGTTGATGACTGATTCTGGGGTGGCAAATCCCTGGCTAACCCAGGCACTCCCAAATATATTGTACTGTACTGGGGTCCATGGAGTACGTTGTACCGTGTGGAAACACATGGAGTGCGTTGTATCATGTATAAGTCTTTGAACTACTAAACTGAACCAACTGGTCGACGGGTAAGATTGACCCACTCCATTGGCACATGATACCCTTGCACACCTGGCCCGTGGTGTTTGAGATCACTGATTATGGCCATACATCCATTGTTACTGACACCTGCCTAGTGTCTATCGATATTGTTTACTGAAATTTAACAATCGTATTTTGACTGTACTAACTGAAACAGATTCGATGTACTGTTTATTGAATTGAACTATATTACTATATTATACTGAACCGAATGGATTTTACTGTACTGAACCAAATATGGTTTTTACTGAATGAGTTTATATATATATATATATGGCATAGATTGAATGCCAACATTACTGATACTGTTTTAAGTGAAAGTGAATATTTTACTGCATGATATGGCATTATAAGCATGTAGATAGTATATTTGTCTACTGCTTACAGATTTTCCTTACTGAGTGTGTTAGTTCACTCCCTTCCTTTTTCCTAGAGATTATTTACAGTAGGACAGTCGCAGTATTCCTGCCTATCTTGTCGCCACAGCTCCCTTTTGGTGTAAAGGTATACATGTGTATCAATCTTTTGTATCTAAACTCTACTTTGTACAGTTATGTACACTGTTCACATTAGGGATGTAAATAATTGAAGACACGTGTTGAGTTAATGTATTTTGAAATGACAAAACAAGTTAATACAATAATGTTAAGATGGTATACAAACATGTTTAGAAGATATCAGGACCAAAACTTAGAGTTCTGCTGATGAGAGATCGATCTGAGGTGTGAGAGATCGATCTCCTGGGTTTATACTTTATGAGAGATCGATCTCATGATGGAAGAGATCGATCTGGCAAGCCTTAAAACGGTGTAAAGGGTTTAAGGTAAAAAGAGATCGATCTGGTAAGGAAGAGATCGATCTGCTCAAAGTCAGAGAGCTTAAGAGATCGATCTGGTGTATTGAGAGATCGATCTTGCCTCAAACAGAGAGGATAGGAGATCGATCTGCCTATTCGACAGATCGATCTGCCTCTGCCTATTCAAACTAACAGATCGATCTGGTAATGTAGGAGATCGATCTCCCTGTGTATTTATGCTTTGTCATTGCAGGATTTAAAACTAGGAGATCGATCTGGCCAAGATAGGAGATCGATCGTCTGACAACTGGAGGTTCCCAACGGCTATTTTTTTCAAATCTCAACGGGAAAAACTGCATTTAATGCTCCAACTACCCAACCTTCAGTATATAACCAAGCATTAAAGATAAAGCAAAGAGAGAGACTATCACTGAACATTCCAAACATTCTCAAGCTTTAATTCTTTCATTCCTTGTATCCCTATTGCTCATTAATTGAGATTTATTGTACAAGCTTAAGTAATACAAGCTTTGTTAGTCCTACCCACTGAAAAGCCTTATTCTGTATTCATCCACACCTTAAAAGAAAAGAGGATTGTTCCTCAGTGAGAGTTATTGTAAAAGGGTGAATACATTTTCTGTATTGCTAAGGGTAGAGAGGTTATTCCTTAACCTGTAAAAGGAACTTTGTAAACTCTATTGAAAGAGAGAAAGAAACCACTTGACAAGAAGGTCAAGGAGAGAGGACGTAGGCAAGAGTTGGCCGAACCTCTATAAGTCGCTGTGTTTGTTTCTCTTTCCCTCTCTTTGCATTAAATTGTTATATTGCACTGTTTTATTCATTATCATTTGTGTTTAAATTGCGATTAATTTAAAATCTGCCATAATTGTTAGAAAACCGATTCACCCCCCCTCTCGGTAGAGCCAACAATTGGTATCAGAGCTAGGACTCTTTAATCACGTAGGAACAACTTCCTAAGAGTAGAAACGATCTAATGGCTCTTAACAATGTTGCAACTAGTTTGATAGGAGAGGGGCACTCCACGGTTAGACCTCCCATGTTCAATGGTGAACATTATTCATATTGGAGGACTAGGATGATGCTATTTATTCAAGCAAATGACTATGAAGTATGGAGAATTATAGTTAAGGGACCTCAAATCCCTACAAAGAAAATAGAGGGAAGAGATATTCCCAAAGAAGAAGATGAATGGGATTCTAATGACATTAAATGTGCACAGCTAAATGCTAAAGCTATGCACACATTATTTTGTGCTTTAGGTCCTAATGAATATAATAGAGTCTCCGGGTGTGATAATGCCAAGCAAATATGGGATAAATTGGCAATAACTCATGAGGGTACAACCCAAGTGAAGGAGACAAAAGTAGGTATGCTCACACATGATTATGAGCTCTTTAGGATGAAGGAAGAAGAATCCATTAGTGATATGTTCACTAGGTTTACCGACATAATTAATGGATTAAAATCCTTAGGAAAAATATATTCTAACATTGAAATGGTAAAGAAAATTTTAAATAGCTTACCTAAGTCATGGGAAGCTAAGGTAACAGCAATAGAGGAATCTAAGGATCCACACACATTATCCTTAGATGAATTAATAGGTTCCTTGCTAACTTATGAGATGAAGCTTAAAAGAAATGAAGAGCCACCCAAGAAAGTGGGTGTTGCTCTAAAATCCACTGCTGAAAAGGAAATTAAAAATGAGAGTGGCAGTGAGGAGGATATTGAGATGGCAATGTTTGCCAAAAGATTTAATAAATTCATGAGGATGAGAACTAGTAATAGCAATAGGAGAAACAATAGGAGAGAACAAGAGGAAGTAGGTAGAAAAGACTCTATTGTGTGTTATGAATGTAAAAAACCTGGACACATAAAGTTTAACTGCCCTCTTCTCAAAAGATCTAATGATAGGTTTCATAAAAAGAAGGCAATGGTAGCAACATGGAGTGACAGTGACTGCTCCGATGATGAATCAAATGAGGACATTGCCAACCTATGCTTCATGGCTATTGATGATGATGAAAAGGTAACTTCTAATATCAATGAATACTCTTTTGATGAACTGCAAGATGCATTTGATGATTTAGCATTAGAGTATGAATCTATGAGCATGAAGTATAAAAAGTTAATATCTAAATTAAAAAGGGAAAATGAGATAATGCTACAAGATAAATTGAAATGTGAGAAGAAACTAGAGATTGCAAATCTAGAAATTTGTGACCTTAAGGAGAAAAATAGCAATTTACATAACTCCTTTAATAGGTTTCACATGGGGCAACAAAAGCTAGATAGCATGTTAGAAACCCAAAGGGCATTTTTTGACAAAAATGGCTTAGGGTATAATGCACAAAGTAGGGAGACCCATCTTAAAAGTTTCATTGCTAGAAAGAGCATGAATAAACCTGCAATTACTTGTTCATATTGTAATAAGAAGGGACATAAGTCACATTATTGCACTATAAAGATGAGGAATCTTAAAGGAAAAATTGTAAAAAGGATATGGATTCCAAAAGAGGTAATTCATTCCAAGGACTGCAATGCATTAGCAAAATGGATCCCAATGGGATCAAGAATTTCATTTACTAACCTCCAAGGACCCAAGAGAATTTGGGTACCTAAGACTTGAGTGTGTTTATTTTTTGTGTTATAGGTGATTGAGCATAGCCACAAAGCTAAAACAAAAGAAGCTTGGTACTTAGATAGTGGATGCTCAAGGCACATGACGGGTGATAAAAGCCATTTCAATTCCTTCAAATCGAAAATTGGTGGAGAAGTCACTTTTGGGGACAACTCCAAAGGCCAAGTGGAAGGGAGTGGCTCAATAGGTAATGATCATTTCTCTTTAGAAAAAGTATTACTTGTTAGGGGTCTAAAGCATAACTTGCTAAGCATTAGTCAACTTTGTGACAAAGGTTACAAAGTAATTTTTGATTGCATGAAATGTAATGTTATAGATCCTAAGTCAAATAAAATTCTTCTTCTAGGTCATAGGCAAGGTAACATATATATAGTCTACCTTAATGAACTCAAAAACGAAAACATATGCTTAATGGTAGATAACAAAAAGGAATCTTGGTTATGGCATAGGAGACTAGGTCATGCTAGCATGCATGTGCTATCCAAATTAGCAAGAAAGGATCTAGTCATAGGCTTACCCAAACTACCCTTTAATCATGAAGAAATATGTGAAGCTTGTGTTAAAGGAAAACACAAGAGAACAACTTTTAAGCCTAAGAATAGTGTATCCACCACTAGGCCTCTTCAATTACTGCATTTAGACTTATTTGGACCAACTAGAACCACTAGCCTAGGTGGGAAACACTATGGTTTTGTAATAGTTGATGATTACACTAGGTACACTTGGGTGTTCTTTTTGAAAGTAAAAAATGAAGCCTTAGAGAAATTCATAACTTACTCAAAGGTGACTCAAAATGAAAAAGGTTATACAATAACAAGCATTAGAAGTGATCATGGCAAAGAATTTGAAAATATAGGATTTGATGAGTATTGCAATGATCAAGGAATTAGCCATAATTTTTCAGCCCATAGGACACCGCAACAAAATGGTGTAGTTGAGAGAAGAAATAGAACTTTGGAAGAGATGGCTAGGACCATGTTATGTGAAAATAACTTGCCAAAGTACTTTTGGGCTGAAGCTATAAACACATCATGCTATATAATTAATAGAGCTATGATAAGACCCATGCTAAAGAAAAATCCTTATGAGCTCTACAAAGGTAAGAAGCCTAATATTAGTTACTTCCATCCTTTTGGCTGCAAATGCTTTGTTCTAAATAATGGAAAAGATAATTTAGGAAAATTTGATGCCAAAAGTGATGAGGGAATATTTCTAGGATATTCATTGAATTCAAAGGCTTATAGAATTTATAACAAAAGAACATTAATGGTTGAAGAATCTATTCATGTTGTATTTGATGAATCAAATAATATATCTAAAGATTCAACCAACAATGATGAAAATGTTGAGATATTTGATGAAGGCTTAGAAGATGACTTTCTAGAAAAGGTTGATTTGAATAAAGAAGATGAAGAAGAAATAGAAGTTTTAGAAAGAGAACCTAGAGCACCAAGAGAGTTAGGATATGTAAAAGATTGTGAAATAGTAGGAGATCCAACTCTTGGAGTTAGGTCATCCTTAAGGAATATGTGTCAATATATAGCCTTTGTATCTCAAATAGAGCCTAGGAATGTCAATGAAGCCTTAGAGGATAATAATTGGTTCCTAGCAATGCAAGAAGAGTTAAATCAATTTGAGAGAAGCAAAGTATGGAAACTAGTTCCAAGGCCTAGTGATCACTCTATAATTGGAACTAAATGGATATTCAAGAACAAAATGGATGAAAATAGTGTGATCATAAGGAATAAGGCTAGGCTAGTTGCTCAAGGCTATAGACAAGAGGAAGGCATAGACTATGATGAAACATATGCACCGGTAGCTAGATTAGAGGCAATAAGAATGTTACTTGCCTTTGCATGTTATAAAGATTTCAAATTATATCAAATGGATGTAAAGAGTGCATTCTTGAATGGTTTCATTAATGAAGAAGTCTATGTAGAGCAACCTCCCGGATTTGAAAATCATGAATTTCCTGAACATGTTTTCAAATTGTCTAAGGCACTTTATGGGTTAAAACAAGCTCCTAGAGCTTGGTATGAAAGGTTGTCAAAGTTCTTAATAGAAAAAGGATTCTCAAGAGGAAAGGTAGACACCACATTATTCATCAAAAATAAAAATAAGGACTTACTAGTTGTACAAGTATATGTAGATGATATAATTTTTGGTTCAACTAATGAGTCTTTATGTCAAGAGTTTGCTAAGATCATGCAAGGAGAATTTGAGATGAGCATGATGGGAGAACTCACATTCTTCTTGGGACTTCAAGTGAAGCAAACAAAGGATGGAACATTCATCAATCAAGCAAAGTACACCAAGGACTTGCTCAAGAGATTTGGGATGGACAATTGCAAACCTCAAACCACTCCAATGGGCACCAACATCAAGCTTGACAAAGATGAAAGTGGTAAGTGGTAGACACTAAACTCTATAGGTCTATGATTGGTTCTTTGCTTTATTTAACTGCTAGTAGACCAGATATATTGTTTAGTGTGTGCCTTTGTGCTAGATTTCAATCATCCCCTAGGGAATCACATCTATTGGCAACTAAAAGAATCTTTAGATACCTCAAAGATACTCCCTCACTAGGACTTTGGTATCCCAAAGACTCCACTTTTGCCCTTCATGCATTTTCAGATGCTGATTTTGGAGGATGCAAAATAGATAGGAAAAGTACTTCAGGTACTTGCCAATTCTTAGGAAATAGGTTAATTTCTTGGTTCTCCAAGAAACAAAACAGTGTAGCTCAGTCCACAACTGAAGCTGAATATATAGCAGCTGGTAGTTGTAGTGCTCAAGTGTTGTGGATTAAACAACAAATGAGAGATTATGGTATTGACATGAAACAAGTGTCTATTAAATGTGATAATACCAATGCCATTAATCTGTCTAAGAATCCTATACAACACTCCAGAACCAAGCACATAGAAATTAGACATCACTTCCTTAGAGATCATGTACAAAAAGGGGATATAATCTTAGAGTATATTGATACTCTACATCAAATAGCTGATATATTCACCAAACCCCTTGATAGAGATAGGTTTTGTATCCTTAGAGGTGAATTAGGACTCATGAATATGACTTAGGACTTTCATGTTGTAAAAATCTTGATTTCAAGTTGATTTTTAAAGAGTTTTTTGCAAAAATTTTCTGGCAAAAAGGATGAGAGATCGATCTCCTTGAGATATAAATCGATCTCTATCCCTTAAACAAGCCTAAATTATCAAGGTTAAGCTAAGCAGATCGATCTTCTAACCATAAGATCGATCTCCTTACGTCTCTGTTTAGAGACAGATCGATCTGTCCACACGACAGATCGATCTCATCAAGCTTCCGCATTCTACAGATCGATCTATGCATGTACCAGATCGATCTCCTTAAGCCTCTGTTTGCGACCAGATCGATCTGTCCCTACGACAGATCGATCTCTCTTCGCTTCTGGGAGTACCAGATCGATCTGTCGCCTCGACAGATCGATCTCCTATGCCTTGGAGTATAAATAGCCACGAAAAATTCCCAAATCTCCCAAAACCTAAAATTCAAATTCTCCAATTCCCTCGCATCCTCTTCTTCAATTCCTCCTCAGATCGATCCTCGTACGGTCTTCCTTGCGTCTCGGTGTCAAATTCCGGTATAGTAACCTACATTTCTCACTGATTTTCTCAAAATCCTTCTTCGATTTGTGTTTGTTTTGCGTCTAGGGAAAACCTAGGTACTGTTTCATTGCCTTTCTTTTTGTTGAATTTAGTTATCAAATCTTTAAGGTCTAGAATAATGCCTAGGCTTAAGAGAGCAGGAACCAAACCACCTAGACCCAATGTAGAGGCAGGTTCTTCCTCCCAACCCACTCCACCTCCTATCGCTTCCTTCAATCGGTGTTTTAAAACACCAGCAAAAAGAAAGCGGTATGAGGAATACTTTTCAACTATGCCAATCAAGCATTGGCGCACCATTGATTTTTCCTTCCTCAATCACATAGACTTTCCATACCTATCAAAATTTGAGGAATTTGGTTGGGTGAAATTCTTGAGAATCAACACTCCTGTCCCTCCAAATCTCGTTCGCGCATTCTTTTCAAATGCCGAACTCGTTTATGACCCCGATGACACCTGCAAAATCCTTGCCTTCAGAACCTTCGTCATGGGTCAATCAATTCTAATTGATTCTGAAGTTATAGCCAAAGTATTTGATATACGCGATGAAGGCTTAACTAATGAGGATGAGGAAGTCCCCTTTGCGTTTGAACTCCCCGGGGACAAGGCGAGTAACCTTCCAATGCACCTTCGGTTACTCCACCTCATAATCTCGTGGAATCTCCGCCCTTACGGTACCCGTCACTCAACCGTCAGGCGTCTAGATCGGTTCTGGCTCCATCACACTCACACCACCAGCCAAAAACCAAACCTCCCTCACTTTATATACGAAGATTGGCTGAAGATTGTGCGTGGCCAAGCTACCACAATAGTTTTTCCACAACCAGTGGCTTATCTTCTCCGTCACCTTGGCATCGACTGCAGCGGCGAAACTGGCGAACTTCCATCTCCTAAAAGCGAGCTTAACATTGGGAACCTACATCATATGGGGTACTACAAAGATTTCCGGGGAGAGTGGACGAAAGACCTAGAGACCATCGCTCTCTTACTTCTCAGTACCTGGAGGGGGAAAATAGTGGGATAAGCAAACCACAGTTCAGTAAGGAAATGTATGCTAGCAGGTAGATATCGTACTACCTACATAGCCCATGCATGTATAAACCAAAACCATGTTTTCAGTACAAATGGAAAAACCATACAAAAAAATGAATTTAAACATATATTTCTCAATAGCATTTTCGTGCAAATCAAATATCAAGCTTCCATTTAAAACATGCTCATAAATAGTGCCCTCACGACACATATGTGAAATCAGGACTTATCAAAAACACAAAATCTCTTTCTTCCCTTAATTCACTTTTTCTGCAAATCTCTTTCTTTTCTGAGATTATCTCTGTTTCTCGAATCTCTGAGACAGGCATGGAATTTTCGGCAATCAAATATCCACGACATATGGCCATAGTCAGTGATCCCGAGCCTCACTGATCGAGTGTGCACAGGGCATCACTTCGCCTGAAGGGGAATGGGTCAGTCCTGCCCTCCGGCTCATCTCAATCAACCACATCTCCTCATATACTCACAATAAGAATACGCTGTGTGTCATCTACGCGATACTCGTACTCACGTGCACCCAGCACGGTACATAGTATACCAACGGATAACTACACTGTTCTACGTACGACCGTGGACCCAAGTCCATACTCCAACTCCGATGGACTTTTCATCCTAAACCATGTCTCATATACCAGGCGAGCAAGCAGCGTGACACACAGTCAACGCAAAGCTCCAGTGCGGTAAGATCTATCGTTAAGGCCCAGCCCGTTCAAATGGCCGTCGGCTGGTATCCCCTTGGGTCCCAGAGCCCCAGGTTTACCTTAACTCAATAAAACAGGTGCAAGCAAAGTTCCCGCACTTTCTCAAAACCCTTGCGCGAGTTAAAACTCCAGCACGGTACATCAAAGGCATTAAAACGGGTGTGAGCTAGCGCTTCAACACCAAATCTCATCTCAAAACCGATAGATGGCCATTTTCTCTTTTTAAAACTCAAAAATGTTTATTCATACAGCATGCCTCTTCATGCTAAAACATGTAAAATTAGCCAACCTATCATCAACATTTCTCAATCATCAAGATTAATGTAAATTAGAGAAAAACATTGAAAACATGCATATCATGCTATTTCCTTACCCTATCCCATTTCTCAATACATATATACATCATAGTACTTTTCATGCTTCCATATCATTTCATAGAATTATAATATCGTACTAGTTGTAGCAATATATCTACGAAATTGCTGTAAAATACGCACGAACATCTCTATAGCTAACACACAGTCCCTTACCTCGCTTTACTTGTGTGCAACTATCCGCCTTTATGCTTCTCACATTCTCATCTCGACTTGCTCCGGCGTATCATCCGAGACTGAAATTCATCCATCAACACTTGAGTTAACGTTTCTAACTCTTGTTCAACTAATCATTTATCCAATGCCTTAAATACACATTTTACCCCTTGTGGTAAATCTCACAATTTTATCCCAATATCAACATGCCCAAACCATGCCCACAACATAATCATCCTCTCAAGATATCTCATTCATCATTAACACTTCTACATTCCACTTTCTCACACTAGACCATTTCTAAGTTATATTCATTTCATGCCATCCTAGGTAGTTCTACCCATAAGGTGCACACCCAATTAACTTCATAATCATTAACTAGACCAATATACTTGGATTTATGCACTAGAACTTACCTCATTGGATTTCCTCTTTGCTCCAATTAGAAATGCCCTTTATTCCTTCAATCCGACAAATGGGAAAATGCCTCTAGACTATGTTGTTCTTCTCTTTGACGTGAACAACTTTGTCTCTAATAGTTTTTCCTCAAATCTTACTGAAAATGGCTGGATTTAGGAGTGAGAAAGCTAGGTTTTTGAGTTGAAGTGGAAAGAAATGGTTTATCCCGAAAATCTGCAGATCCAACTGCTCCTATTTATAGTTTTAACTTGATGAGATCGATCTTCCTTGGGTGGAGATCGATTTGGTCCTCTAAAAATCCATCTTTTCTAAGACATTTTAAAGGCAGGAGATCGATCTATCGAGGCTTGAGATCGATCTGCTGTCGAACAGAAGCTTAAGGAGATAGATCTGGTCTTAGGGGAGATCGATCTGCTTCTAACCCGAGAGCTAAGGAGATCGATCTGATTCCTTTGGAGATCGATCTGCTCCATTCCATTACTCTTATAAGAGCATTCTGGCTCTTCCAGATCGATCTCTCATCCTATGAGATCGATCTGGCCTCCATATTTCTAGATTTTCTGCAGTTTTTCTATAACAACTTCATTCAAAACTTCCTCAATTTACCTCCATAGTCCTTCCCTCATTCATCGCTCCTTGAGACTTAAAAATGCCATCCAATCACACTTAGTTTATATTAAAACTTATGGGAAATCTTTGTATAACTAAATTTTCACGATATTACCCGAATAGAAGTATACAACTTATAAAAATCTTTCCTTCCATTTTACTACACTACTCATATTCCATTTCAATCACATTCTTCTCGTGTTTAAGTTCATTTCTTCCTACTCATTCATAATGCAACTTGTACGTATAATCACGATTCTTATCACAAGTGCGTACATAATCTTATGAACTTACACTGCATATACTTCACATTACAAATGTATCATTATACTTATGATTTTATTTACATTCCCATGTTCCTATATACAGCTATACATATACGGGGTCTCACATTCTCCCCCACTTAGAGAATTTGGTCCTCCAAATTTGAACCAATTTAATCTGTGAATAACTCGGGATACTTTTCCCGCATCAAACTTTCCAGTTCCCATATGGCCTCTTCCACAGTGTGATGTTGCCACAAAACCTTAACCAATGAAATCGTCTTGTTCTGCAACACCCTCTCTTTTCTGTCCAACACCCTGATCGGTCTCTCGACATACGACATATCCTCCTTGAGCTTCAACGGCTTATAGTTAATTACATGTGTCGGATCCGGGTAGTACTTTTGAAGTATAGAAACTGGAAGACATTGTGGACCTCTGCTAGCTCAGGTGGCAAGGCTAGCCTATATGCTCCATCTCCCACTCTATCCAAAATCTCGAAGGGACCAATGTAACGAGGACTTAATTTTCCTTTCTTCCCAAACCTCGTTATTCCCTTAGAAGGAGATACTTTCAAAAATACAGACTCGCCAACATCAAACTCAAGTGGTCTCCGTCTCCTGTCAGCGTAGCTCTTTTGTCGACTTTGAGCTGTTCGCAGCCTCTCGCATATTATCTAAACATCCTCGGAGGCTTGCTTAACCAAATCGGGAGCGAGCAACTATCTGTCACCAACTTCTTCCCAACCAATGGGCGATCGGCATCTACGACCGTATAGTGCCTCATAAGGGGCCATACCAATACTTGAGTGATGACTATTATTGTAGGCGAACTCAATCAATGGTAAGTGATCGTCCCATGAGCCTCTAAAATCCAGCACACACGCTCTCAACATATCCTCCAGGGTCTGTATACCTCTCTGACTGACCATTTGTTTGAGGATGAAAAGCGGTGCTAAAACTCAATTGGGTCCCCATCGCTTCCTAAAAATGTCCCCAAAAGTGGGAAGTGAAGCGGGCATCCCGATCAGAAACAACAGTCACTGGGACTCAATGCAATCTCACTATTTCTCGCACATACAGGTTCGTCAATGCACTTAATGTATCTGTAGATCTCATGGCTAAGAAATGTGTCGATTTCATTAACCGATTTACTATCACCCATATCGCATCATGGTTCTTACGGGTTCTCGGTAACCCCATCACAAAATCCATGGTGACATGCTCCCACTTCCATGTTGGTATCGGTAGAGGTTGTAATAATCCTCCTGGTTTCTGATGTTCGACTTTTACTTGCTGACAAATGAGACATCTAGCGACATACTCAGCTATGTCTCTCTTCATTCCAGACCACCAATATGCCTTTCGGAGATTTTGATACATCTTACTACTCTCCGGGTGTATCGTATATCTTGACGAGTGAGCCTCTGATAAGATCAGCTTCCTCAGCTCTAAATCCTTAGGAACACATATTCTATCTCCAAACCTTAGTATTCCATCTGAACTCAATATAAAATCGGCACCCTTCCCTTTCTGGATTTGGCTAATCATGTCAATACACTATTGATCAATTTGCTGAGCTTGTCAGATTCTCTCAATCAACTCCGGTTCTAATCTCAAGCTAGCAATAATCCCATAGTTGTCAATCTCAGGTAGGGTCATATCCAGATTAAGGTTCGTGAATTGTTCCAACAACTCGTGCTCTCTAACCATCATATGTGATACCAACCCGAGACTCTTCCGACTCAATGCATCGGCAACCACATTTGCCTTCCCCGGGTGGTATAAGATCTCACAATCATAGTCCTTGAGGAGTTCCAACCACCTCCTCTGTCTCATGTTTAACTCCTTCTGTGAGAATAGATATTTCAGACTCTTATGATCCGTAAAGATCTGAAATCTCTCACCATATAAGTAGTGGCGCCATATCTTCAACGCAAACACTACGGCTGCTAACTCCAAATCGTGAGTGGGGTAGTTCTTCTCATGATCTTTCAGCTGTCTAGATCCATAAGCTACTACCCTTCCATCTTGCATCAAAACACAGCCTAGTCCTTGATGCGAAGCATCTGTATACATCGAGTAATTCCCTGAACTGTTAGGGATGATAAGAACTGGCGCGGTGGTTAATCTGCACTTAAGTTCCTGAAAACTTCTCTCACATGCTTCATCCCATGAAAACTCCACACTTTTCCTCGTAAGACGTGTCAATGGAGCAGCTAATCTAGAGAAACCCTCTACAAATCTCCTATAGTAACCAGCCAAACCCAGAAAGCTTCTGATCTCTGTGACTGTCTTAGGTTGTTCCCACTGAATAACGGTCTCAATCTTGGATAGATCTACTGACACCCCATCCTTTGATATAACATGGCCTAGAAAAGAAATTTGTTCTAGCCAAAAGTCACATTTGTTAAGCTTGGCATATAACCTTCTCTCTCGGAGGGTCTGCAAAATAATCCTCAAGTGCTGCTCATGCTCTTCTTTGGACCTTGAATACACCAATATATCATCAATGAAAACAATTATGAACTGGTCCAGGTATAGCTTGAATACTTCATTCATTAGAGCCATAAAAGCTGCCAGCGCATTGTCAACCCAAAAGGCATCACTAAGAATTTGTAATGGCCATAGCGGGTACGAAATGTTGTCTTGGGCACATCCTCCTTTCGAATCTTCAATTGATGATACCTAGACCTCAGATCTATCTTGGAAAAGATCTGTGCTCCCTGAAGCTGATCCAATAAATCGTCAATGCGTGGCAAGGGGTACTTATTCTTGATGGTAGCCTTGTTTAACATCCGATAGTCAATGCACAACCTAAGGCTCCCATCCCTCTTCTTTACAAACAATACTGGGGCTCCCCATGGTGAGACGCTCGGTCTTATGAACCCCTTCTCTAGCAACTCTTGCAGCTGTTTCCTTAATTCCTCTAGCTCAACTGGAGCCATCCTATATGGTGACTTCGATATTGGTTCGGTTCCAGGCGTCAAGTCTATACCAAATTTCGTTGCTCTATCAAGTGGCAATCCTGGTAGATCGTCTGGAAAGACATCAGGGAATTCTCTGACCACTGAGATGTCCTCCATATCTGGATGTACTTTGTTCAAATCCACCACATAAGCAACAAAACCTTTAAAACAACACTCCAGTCATTTATACCAAAGTACTTTACTTAACGCAAAATTTAAGATTTCATTTCTTCTCTCAAAATCTCACAACACATTCTTCAGGTAGAGAAAACTTAATGGACTTAGAACGACAGTCTATGACAGCATGATTGGCGGCTAACCAATCCATTCCCAAAATTACATCAATGTCATACATATTCAACAAAATCAAGTTGGTTGTCATGCACTTATCTCCCACCCTCACTTTACAATCTTTATACACTTGCTCAACTAATTGGCTAACTCTCATTGGAGTACTTATTAGTAAAGTCCTACTCAAGTATGTGGGTTCTACAAAACCTTTTAACTTAGATGCACATGCAGGTGATATGAAGGAATGCGTAGCACCAGAATCAAACAAAGCTATAACCTCCAGATTGAAAATCAAGATTGTACCTTTTATCACTTCAGAAGAGGTATCAGCCGATGCCTGGTCTATCGCATAACCCTGCCTTGACCCACAACTTGTTTTCCTTTTTCTTCAGTCGAGGCTTTCTTTCTTGCAGGAGGTGCAACTGTAGGAATCCTCTCTGGCTCTTTACCCCTCTGTGGAATTGCCTCAACTATCTCCGGGCACTCTCTGGCATAATGTCCAAATTTACCACATTTGAAGCATCGAGTACCCTGAAGATGACATGGCCTACCACCATGGTATCGACCGCATAGCCTACACTGATCTGTAGTCGGTCGGGGTCCACCAATCACTATACCCCTGGCTGGTGTCTGAGTCGGAGGTATAAAAGGTCTAGCAACCTTTTTCTGGAACTCATCTACCTCTCTCCGACGCTTACTCATGAATTTTCAACCAAATTTGGCACTCTTGCCATCTCCTAGCTTCCTCGGACCCTTGTCTTTACCCCAACTAAACTTAGAAATCTACAAGTCATAATCTTGCTCACATAACTGGGCCCGTCGCACAGCCTCTCTATATGTAGTGACATCAAATGGGGCCAACTTTGTTCGGATTGAAAGCCTCAGTCCATCTACAAATCTACGGACTCTGATAGCTTCACTCCTAATCGAGTCCGGACCATATCTACCCAATGAAGTGAATCGTGACTCGTACTCATCAACTGTTCGATTCCCTTGAGTCAGATTCAGAAATTCCATCTGTAGCCTACGTCGAGCAGTATATGGGATGTATTGCTCTCTGAAAACACCCAAGAACATATCCCAAGTGATAGTCATACCTTGAGCTCTCAACATCGGCCTGGTGGACTTCCACCAGTGCTCTGCTTCGCCTCTCAATACAAAGGCCGCAAGCGCTACTCTCTCCGTAGCTAAACATCTACAAAAGTCAAATAACTTCTCCATCTGACTGATCCAGTCCTCAGCCACTATCGGATCCTTTACCCCGCTAAACGAAGGAGGCTTAAAGTCCATAAAATGCCTCAATCTCTCCATATCACAGTCATATCCATACCCCAAACCATCATCATACTGCTGTGGGGCTACTGGAGGAGGTACGGGTCGAATATGAGGTTCCCGTGGCCTAACCGATTCAGCTTGCGCAGGAGCAACATTCTCAGGTTCAGGTGCAGCTGCTGTGGGATTCGGTGCAGCCTGTCTCGTTGTACCAGGTGTACCCTCAAACCTAGCCATGATCTGACCCATCATGGTCATCATCGTGAGCATGTCTTCCTCCAATGGAGTTATTCGAGGATCAGAAGCATCTATCTGTTCCTGGGGCTCATGACTAGAGGATGATCTACTGTGCCTCTCAGTCCTGTCATTTCGCCCTAGAGCTCTCGAGCTCTCTCCCCTCTTGCGGTGTCTCTCAGGCATAACTCACTAGCCTAATAACTTTCCTGCGTTATAACAAACATTTAATTCACTACCAGCTCCATACACACATTTGTATCTAAATATCGCACAGTAACTTGGGGATGTATGTTTTCTTAGTCCTAAACATCAACTCACATCAGACCAACCAAGCTCTGATACCAAATCTGTCACACCCCACTTTTGGGAACCCTTCTATCCATACATTCTCTACTACGGTTGGGCTGTGAGAAGATGCAATTACTAAAATTTATTCATTTACAGCGGAAGATTTAAATCTTTAATTCACACTCCCAGGTATGTGTAGATATACAAAATTAATTGTATAAATACCATGTGCTTACATATCATCCCCATAATACTGTTTACAATTCCAAGATATAACTGTGCGATACGATAAATTAGATACAAAATACTCGTGTATACAAATCTTATAACTTTACGGAATTGTGGGAGCTGTTCAACACAAAAGACCTAAGACCACCGCTCTCTTACTTCTCAGTACCTGGAGGGGGAAAATAGTGGGATGAGCAAACCACAGCTCAGTAAGGCAATGTATGCTAGCAGGTAGATATCGTACTACCTACATAGCCCATGCATGTATAAACCAAAACCATGTTTTCAGTACAAATGAAAATACCATACAAAAAAATGCATTTAAACATATATTTCTCAATAGCATTTTCGTGTAAATCAAATATCAAGCTTCCATTTAAAACATGCTCATAAATAGTGCCCTCACGACACAAATGTGAAATCAGGACTTATCAAAAACACAAAATCTTTTTCTTCCCTAAATTCACTTTTTCTGCAAATCTCTTTCTTTTCTGAGATTATCTCTGTTTCTCGAATCTCTGAGATAGGCATGGAATTTTCGGCAATCAAATATCCACGACATATGACCATAGTCAGTGATCTCGAGCCTCACTGATCAGGTGTGCACAGGGCATCACTTCGCCTGAAGGGGAATGGGTCAGTCCTGCCCTCCGGCTCATCTCAATCAACCACATCTCCTCATATACTCACGGTAAGAATACACCGTGTGTCATCTACGCGATACTCGTACTCACGTGCACCCAACACTGTACATAGTATACCAACGGATAACTACACTGTTCTACGTACGACCGTGGACCCAAGTCCATACTCCAACTCCGATGGACTTTTCATCCTAAACCATGTCTCATATACCGGGCGAGCAAGCAGCGTGACACACAGTCAACGTAAAGCTCCAGCACGGTATGATCTATCGTTAAGGCCCAGCCCGTTCAAATGGTCGTCGGCTGGTATCCCCTTGGGTCCCAGACCCCCAGGTTTACCTTAACTCAATAAAACAGGTGCGAGCAAAGTTCCCGCACTTTCTCAAAACCCTCACGCGAGTTAAAACTCCAGCACGGTACATCAAAGGCAATAAAACGGGTGTGAGCTAGTGCTTCAACACCAATTCTCATCTCAAAACTGATAGATGGCTATTTTCTCTTTTTAAAACTCAAAACATGTTTATTCATATAGCATGCCTCTTCATGCTAAAACATGTAAAATTAGCCAACCTATCATCAACATTTCTCAATCATCAAGATTAATGTAAATTAGAGAAAAACATTGAAAACATGCATATCATGCTATTTCCTTACCCTATCCCATTTCTCAATACATATATACATCATAGTATTTTCATGCTTCCATATCATTTCATAGAATTATAATATCGTACTAGTTGTAGCAATATATCTACGAAATTGCTGTAAAATACGCACGAACATCTCTATAGCTAACACACAGTCCCTTACCTCGCTTTACTTGTGTGCAACTATCCGCCTTTATGCTTCTCACATTCTCATCTCGACTTGCTCCGGCGTATCATCCGAGACTGAAATTCATCCATCAACACTTGAGTTAACGTTTCTAACTCTTGTTCAACTAATCATTTATCCAATGCCTTAAATACACATTTTACCCCTTGTGGTAAATCTCACAATTTTATCCCAATATCAACATGCCCAAACCATGCCCACAACATAATCATCCTCTCAAGATATCTCATTCATCATTAACACTTCTACATTCCACTTTCTCACACTAGACCATTTCTAAGTTATATCATTTCATGCCGTCCTAGGTAGTTCTACCCACAAGGTGCACACCCAATTAACTTCATAATCATTAACTAGACCAATGTACTTGGATTTGTGCACTAGAACTTACCTCATTGGATTTCCTCTTTGCTCCAATTAGAAATGCCCTTTATTCCTTCAATCCGACAAATGGGGAAATCCCTCTAGACTATGTTGTTCTTCTCTTTGACGTGAACAACTTTGTCTCTAATAGTTTTTCCTCAAATCTTACTGAAAATGGCTAGATTTAGGAGTGAGAAAGCTAGGTTTTTGAGTTGAAGTGGAAAGAAATGGTTTATCCCGAAAATCTCTAGATCCAACTGCTCCTATTTATAGTTTTAACTTGATGAGATCGATCTTCCTTGGGTGGAGATCGATCTGGTCCTCTAAAAATCCCTCTTTTCTAAGACATTTTAAAGGTAGGAGATCGATCTGTTAAGGCTTGAGATCGATCTGCTGTCGAACAGAAGCTTAAGGAGATCGATCTGGTCTTAGGGGAGATCGATCTGCTTCTAACCCGAGAGCTAAGGAGATCGATCTGATTCCTTTGGAGATCGATCTGCTCCATTCCATTACTCTCATAAGAGCATTCTGGCTCTTTCAGATCGATCTCTCATCCTATGAGATCGATCTGGCTTCCATATTTCCAGATTTTCTGCAGTTTTTCTATAACAACTTCATTCAAAACTTCCTCAATTTACCTCCATAGTCCTTCCCTCATTCATCGCTCCTTGAGACTTAAAAATGCCATCCAATCACACTTAGTTTATATTAAAACTTGTAGGAAATCTTTGTACAACCAAATTTTTACGATATTACCCGAATGGAAGTATACAACTTATAAAAATCTTTCCTTCCATTTTACTACACTACTCATATTCCATTTCAATCACATTCTTCTCGTGTTTAAGTTCATTTCTTCCTACTAATTCATAATACAACTTGTACGTATGATCACGATTCTTATCACAAGTGCGTACATAATCTTATGAACTTACACTGCATATACTTCACATTACAAATGTATAATTATACTTATGATTTTATTTACATTCCCATGTTCCTATATACAGCTATACATATACGGGGTCTCACAAAACGATTTAATGTAGCTATTTTCCTTGTCAACCTTTACACCTCTGTAAAAGTAACTGAAGGTTTCATGTCTACAATGGATTGAACCTTCTCGAGGTTGGCCTCGATCCCTCGATTGGTTATTATAAACCCTAAGAACTTCCTAGATTGAACTCCGAATGAACAGTTATTGTGATTTAACTTCATGTTATACTTCTCAAAACTTCAAAAACTTTAGACAATTGCATAGCATAGGATTCCCCTACTCTACTTTTCACGATCATATCATTCACATAGGCTTCCATCATGTTACCAAGTAGATCCTTAAATATTTTATTCACCATGCGCTGATATGTAGCACCCACATTTTTTAAGCCAAATGGCATCACTCTGTAGAAGTAAGTGCCTTTATCAATGATAAAATATGTCTTTTCTTCGTCTTTAGGGTGCATTAAGACCTGATGATAACCAAAAAGGCGTCCAAGAAGCTAAGAAACTCGTACCCTGAAATTTCATCCACTAGCTTGTCAATCCAAGGTAACGGGTATCAGTCCTTTGGACATACCTTATTCAAGTAGGTGAAATCCACACACATTCTCCACTTTCTGATGGCTTTCTTCACCATGACCATGTTCGCAAGCCATTTCAGATACTGAACTTCTCGAATATATCTAGCCTCAAGCAACTTGTTGATTCTTTCTTCAATAACTTGCTGTCTCTCAAGGGCGAAATTCCTTTTTTTTCTATTTGATGGGTTTCACC
The DNA here is from genome assembly GCA_033439115.1 of Firmiana major. NCBI lineage: Eukaryota > Viridiplantae > Streptophyta > Magnoliopsida > Malvales > Malvaceae > Firmiana > Firmiana major. Next base: position 22,798,076 of record CM065910.1, read on the forward strand.
CCTGGCAACACATTAAGTTCATGATAGATGACTTTTGATAAATTCCAGGCATATCAGCGGCGGTCCATGCAAAAATATCAACATTCTCTCTTAAGCACTTTATTATCTCTTCCTTCATTTCGAGACTCAATTGGGCCCCAATGTACATTTTCTTCTCTTCATCATCGGTCCATAACTTTATCTCTTTCATTTTTTCAATAGGTTTTAGTTTAGGTGGCTCAGTGATAGTAAGGGTTTCTTTCCTTTGAATTCCCTTACATGTACTCGATACAACATTACATGTTCTTACTCTCCTTTGATCTCCTCTTACCTGTCCCACACCTTCAGGAGCTGGGAACTTCATCAACAAATAACACGAAGAAAGTACGGCCATCATGTCACTCAACAATGGTCGTCCTATAATAATGTTGTATGCTAGAGATGTCGATTTGACTACCATAAACAGAACTTGTCTCGTAATACTTTTAAGGTTCTCCCTCAAAGTAACGGGTAGCTCAATGGACCCTGCCACGTTAACTTTCTCTCCTGCGAATCCAACAGGGGGTAGTCACAGCCTTTAATTTATCTTCACTTAAATTCATTTTTTCAAAATAGTTCCAATAGATAAGGTTCACCGAACTTCAATTATATACTAAAATTTGACTTATTAGATGTTTGGCCACAACTGTCGATATGACCATAGGATCATCATGCAGGGTAATCACTTCTCCTCGATCAACAGGCGAAAAAGTAATTACATCTTCTTCTTTGGTCATTTTCATCACATAATGAGCCTGGTACGCATGCCTAGCGTAAGCTTTTCGTGAAGCAGATGAGCCACCAGCTATATACTCTCCACAGGAAATGAACATTAATAGCAGCTCTTGTAGGTTCATTGTCTACCTGCTGATTCTTACGTTCTCCCTTTCTAGCCTCAATTCCTCTTTCTTCGTTTCTCCTTGTATTTTCTCTGTTATTGTTGCACCTATCACGTAGTCTATTGTCTCCCCGACCACGCATAGGATATTGATTCCTTTCACTCCTCCACACATAGTGGTCTAACTTCCCTTCTCTGTCTAACTTCTTAAGTTGGTTCATTAGATCTCAGCATTTTTCAGTTGTATGGCCAAAGACAGAGTGAAAACTACAACAGGACCCAAGGTCTCATCCTAAATTCCCCTCACCTCTTCTAGGGAATTGAAGCATTCCAGTTCTTTCGATTGCAGCTAAGATTGAAGCACGTGGCTCGGTAAACTGCATGTAGTTAGCATACTTCAACTTTAGAGTTTTACCTGATTTATCTGATCTTTTTGAGTTTTTATCATCAGGTTCTCTCTCTCTCTTCCTTCCTTCCTTGAGGTCGCACGTTGGTATCATTTTCATCACTTCTTCTTGAGCGATATACTTATTTGCTCTAGAGAATAAGTTTGAAATCTTCATTTGTTGATCCAATTTACAACTTTTTAAACTTTGTCCCATGTAGCATAGTTGTCACAGCTACTCCAGCTTGTAGATCACACACTGCAAGAGTAGCTTCACGAAAATGATCTACATAGCTTTTCAGTGATTATTTATTCCTTTGCCTCAAGGTAAGCAGATAAGTGGCCTCTTTCCTTTTCTGGCTATTTATCAAGAAGGCCTTTAAAAATTCTCCCCTCAATTGATTAAAAGATGAAATGGACCCTTTTGCCAAACTATTGAACCACTTCAGTGCATGACCAGTCAAAGTTAACGACTCAATTCTGAATGTGATCATAAGGGTCTGTATTCCCAGTATATGTCGTTATCTATGGCATCTTGAATTTTGGGGGCAAGGGTTTCCCCATGATCGCCACACTGAACGGGATTCTTCTCCTATTGCTTTCTTCAATCGAAACTAACTTTTTTTTCTTCTAAGATTTGTTCCACCATTTTCTTCATATATGTAACCTCTTGTATCATGGGCGCAGGTCAATTTTTCACCTTTACAGTGTTATATGAATCAGCCTGATCACAATCAGCAACCTCTTTTCCCTTACCTTGGGGAATATGAGTTAGTATTTGATGAGTCCTAAGTGGCAAATCCACCATTTTCGTTTCAGGGTTCTAAGTTAGATCCATTTCTGAGCCTATCCTCCAAGTATGGGACCTTGTCATTCCAACACCTCCTATACCATTCATGTCACAACCCTCAACCTACCAAAATACGTACAAATTTTTCGCATTTTCATACATCATTTATTATCCGTCTTTACCTCAATCGTGAACAACTACTCTCCTCAATAGTTGGGCTGTGTATCGACGTCTAACTCACTCCACCATACCAATTCAATTTGCATATTATTTACAAGTAAACACTTGTATAAATAAATCAAAGTCGTTTACATGTGTTTGCATCCTTTTACATCCCCAATAGTTACATACAAAATACTACTATGCTACCGTAAGTTTAGATACAAAATTACAACAGTGTGTATACCTTAAGCAATTGAATGCAGGGGATTACTAAAAGGGAATGCCTCTAGTCACGCTCAATCTATACTCAATACTTAGAGGGTGAGGAAACCACACGCTCAGTAAGGCAATCATGCGAACAGGTAGATACTGCACTATCTACGTGAACGTGATGCCATGCTCAAAGCATATTTTTCATCTCATTTTCTCAAATATGAGTTCATGCTTGTGTTAATGGTATGTAAAGCATTCATGCTATTAAAATCCAATGCACAATTCATTTCAAGGCATGGCATAAATCATCATGCATATTTCTCGATAAAGCATGGTATTAACCATCATGCATTTTTCACAATAAAGCATGGCATTAATCATCATGTATCAGTGCACTTTAAAAAACCATTAACAAAACAATCCAACACTTGTCAGGTCTCAACCCATCCCCCGAACTGTCCTGACCCACAAATCGTTTCAAACATGAATTTATTCACAAAACAATAGACATGTGAGATAGGCAATTCAATAAAAGGTAATAACCTCTAGGACTATGGCCATATCCTGTGATACCGGCTACACGGATCAGGTGTGCGGGATATCACCACTATCTGCTTCCACACGGGAGGTGGGTCAAATCCGGATCATCGGTCCATAGCAGATCTCATTCGAAGATGGCATATCACAATCTCAACACGTTATAATGCACTCCATGCTACATGCACGATACAACGTACTCCATGGACCCAATCAACACATCATATCACGCCACATCTCAAAATGCACATGTGAGCCTATTTAATCGGTACGACCTCTTGTCTACCAGAAGCTCCGAACACGGCTATCAATATGTCAAAATCACAAACTACATGTGCGAGCCTATTTAATCGGTGTGACACCAAGTCTACCTGAAGCTCCAAGCACGACAACAAATAAGGTAGGCATCTAGTGCGAGTTAAGCTCTAAGTACCATGCCAAAACCAGTATGAAATCCATGTGAAAACTAGAGCGAGCTAAGCTCCAGCACTCATGCGTATAAAACACATCAAATCTCGTGCAAGTCCTGCTCTAGCACGCTTTCATTCTCACGAAATCACGTAGGTGGCTCAGTCTTTGGAAAACATGGCTATCGACCAAATCACATCATTTCTTTTTGTAAATCATTTCAAATATTAGCCAACCTACGTATCATTTGCTAGAAAGCAATAAATCATGATTTTCAAAGCATTATGCTTTTATTTTCATGCACATTTCTCAAACACCCAACTTTTTACCCTTCAATCACCCAATTTCATTTCCTAACATCTCATGCATTCTAGCAAAGCAATTAGGCGCCCAAATTGCGCACAGATATCTCTAAGAGTCCACAGAATTCCCTTACCTCAATTTATTTGAGTGCGACTCTCTTTTCCTCTTAGTTTCTTACGCTCTTGGCTCGCCTTGTTCTGGTGTATCCTCGGAAGCTGCGATTCAATCATCCAAACCACTTGAGTTAAAGTTGTTAACTCACATTTGACCTCATTAGTCAATATAACTTATCTTTGCATTTACCAATGCCTTAATCCACATTGTACCCCTTTTAGGTAAATCTCATAACTTATCCACTAACAACATCTTAAAATCATACCACAACACTATTATTAACCTCAATATATCTCATTCATCATTAATCTCAACACATTTCACTTTCTCACACTCGACCATTTCTACGTCATGGTGGATTAATTTCTTCCTAAGTAGCTTCTACCCTTTCTATGCATACCAAACAACTCCAAAGATCAATATCTACATAATGTACTTAAGTTATTTCATTTAGAAACTTACCTAGATTGATTTCCTCTTTGCTCCAATGGAATTACACCTTTGATACTTCAATCCAACAAGTAGGGAAATGCCTCCAAAATGTTGTTCTTCTCTTTGATGTGAACAACTTTGTCTCTAATAGCTTTCCCTCAAATCTTACTGAAAATGTGTGGATTTAGGATTGAAAAAGCTAGGTTTTAGGTTGGAAATGGGAAAGATTGGTTTTTGTCTCAAAAATGCAGATCCAACTGCTCCATATTTATAGATTCAGCTTGATGAGATCAATCTGCCTTGGGTGGAGATCGATCTGGTCCTCTTAAAATCCCTCTTTTTTAAGACATTTTGAAGTAGGAGATTGATCTGTCGAATAGGGGAGATCGATCTACTTCAAACAGAAGGTTAAGGAGATCGATCTGGTCTTAGGGGAGATCGATCTGCTTTCGACCCGAGAGCTAAGGAAATCGATTTGTTCCATTAAGGATCGATCTGTATTTTACAGAATGAGCTAGGAGATCGATCTGGTTCCCTTGGAGATCGATCTACTCTATTCCATTGCTCAAATAAGAGCATTCTGGCTCTTCTAGATCGATCTCTCATTCTATGAGATCGATCTGACCTTCATATTTCTAGATTTTCTGTAGTTTTTCTACAGCAACTCATACTAAACTTCATCCCTTTTGTTGCTATGGTCATTTCCTCATCCAATCATCTTTGAGACTTGAAAATGACATCCCATAATACTTTATACACATTAAAACTTATGTAAAATCTTTGTATATCCAAAGGTACATGATATAAACCAAATGAAAGTGCACAACTTATGCAAATCTTCCTTCCATTTTACCATACTACACATATTCCATTCTACTCATATTCATCACATATTAAAGTCCATTCCTTCACATTCATACATAATGTAACTTGTATGTACAATCACAACACTTATTACATGTGTGTACATTTAATTTATGGACTTTACATCAGTTATAATTCACATTACAAGCACATCACTATATACATATATATACAAAGTCGTGCTTATACATATATGGGGTCTCACATTCTCCCCCACTTAGAAAATTTGGTCCTCTAAATTAGAACCAATTCAATCTGTGAATAACTCAGGATACTTCTCCTGTATCAAACTCTCCAATTCTCATGTGGCTTCTTCCACAGTATGATGTTACCAAAGGACTTTTACCAAGAGAATTGTCTTTGTCCTCAACACTTTATCTTTTCTATCCAGTATCCGAACTGGCTTCTCAACGTATGTCATACCCTCATTGAGCTCCAATGGCTCATATCTTATCACATGTGTCGGGTCCGAGTGATACTTCCTTAACATGGATACGTGGAAGACGTTATGCACACTTGCCAACCCTAGTGGCAATGCCAATCTATACGCCTTATCTCCCACCTTATCAAGTATCTTAAATGGCCCTATATATCGAGGGCTCAACTTCCCCTTCTTTCCAAATCGCATAATCCCTTTCGAAGGAGAAACTTTCAAGAACACTTACTCATCCACATCAAACTCTATTGGTCTCTGTCTGCTGTCAGCATAACTCTTTTGTCAGCTCTAAGCTGTCCGTAATCTCTCACATATCAGTTGGACGTCCTCAGATGCTGTTGTACTAAGTCCGGAGCAAAAATTTATCTATCACCAACCTCTTCCCATCCAATAGGGGAATGGCATCTACGCCCATACAATGCCTCATATAGTGTCATCTCGATACTCGCATTTAAACTGTTTTATAGGCGAACTCTGCAAGTGGCAAATGGTCATCCCAGGAGCCTCCAAAATCCAATGCACACGCTCTCAACATATCCTCCAGGGTCTGTATAGTCCTCTCTGACTGACCATCTGTATGAGGATGAAACGCGGTGCTAAAACTCAACTAGGTCCCCATCGCTTCCTGAAAATATTCTCAGAAGTGGGAAGTGAAGCGGGCATCCCTATCAGAAACAACGCTCACTGGAATTCCATGTAGCCTCACTATCTCGCACACATATAAGTTCGCTAACTGGCTTAGAGTATCGGTAGCTCTCATAGCTAGAAAATGGGCTGATTTCGTCAACCGATCCACAATCGCCCATATGGTATCATAACCTCTGCGGGTCCTCGACAATCCCATCACAAAATCCATGGTGACATGCTCCCACTTTCAAGTCGATATCGGTAGAGGCTGCAATAACCCTATAGGCTTCTGATACTCTACCTTCACCTGCTGACAAACGAGACACTTAGCAACATATTCAACAATGTGCTTTTTCATCATAGACCACCAATAAACTTTTCGCAGGTTTTGATACATCTTTGTACTCCTTGGATGTATCATATACCTTAATAAGTGAGCCTCTGTCAAGATCAACCTTCTGATCTCTACATCATCAGGATCACATATCCTACCTCTGAACCTCAACAACCCATCTGAACTCAACTCAAAGTCCGTGTCTGTACCCATTTGTATCTGCCCAACAATATCACTGTACTATTGATCAATTCGCTGAGCCTGTCGGATTCGATCTACTAGATCCGGTTCCAACTGCAGGCTAGCTATCATAAATCCACTATTACCGTCAGGCGGGGTTATATCCAAACTGAGGTTCGTGAACTGTTCTAATAGCTCGTGTTCCCTGACCATCATGAATGATACCATCTCGAGATACTTTCTACTTAATGCATCAGCAACCACATTTGCTTTGCCCAGGTGGTACAGGATCTCACAATCAAAATCCTTTAACGGCTCAAGTCATCTCCTCTGTCTCATGTTCAACTCTTTTTGCGAGAACAGGTACTTAAGGCTCTTATGATCTGTGTAAATCTGAAATCTCTCACCATAGAGATAGTGGTGCCATATCTTCAACGCAAACACTACGGTCGCCAACTCTAAATCGTGGGTCGGGTAGTTCCTCTCATGATCCTTTAACTGTCTCGATCCATAGGCTACTACCCTTCCATCCTGCATCAATACACAATCCAGTCCTTGGTGTGAAGCATCCGCATACACCGAGTACCCTCCTGAGCTGGTAGGAATGGTGAGCATAGGAGCTGTAGTCAATCTCTTTTTCAGCTCCTGAAAACTTTCCTCAAACTTATTGTCCCACACAAATTCCACACTCTTCCTTGTGAGACGTGTTAAAAGAGCAGCCAACCTTGAGAATCCCTATACAAACCTTCGATAATACCCAGCTAAACCCAGGAAACTTCTGATCTCTGTCACTATCTAGGGTCTTTGCCACTGTGTCATTGCCTCAATCTTTCATGGATCCACTGACACTCCATCCTTTGACACTATGTGACTCAGAAAAGAGATCTGTTCCAACCAAAAGTCACACATACTGAGTTTAGCGTATAACGTTTTCTCTTGAAGGGTCTGTAGCACTATCCTTAGATTCCTCTCATGCTCCTCTCTAGATCTTGAGTACACCAGTATATCATCAATAAACACAATAACAAATCGATCCAAATACTGGTGGAATACCTCATTCATCAACGACATAAAAGCTACAGGAGCATTCGTCAACCCGAATGGCATAACCATAAATTCATAATGTCCATACTAGGTGCAGAAAGCTGTCTTGGGTACATCTCCACTCCGTATCTTTAACTAATGATACCCAGACCTCAGATCTATCTTGGAAAAGACTTGCGCTCCCTTAAGCTGATCCAACAAATCATCGATGCATGGAAGGGGATACTTATTCTTGATGGTGGCCTTATTCAATAATCAGTAATCTATACACAGTCGGAGGCTTCCATCCTTCTTCCTTACAAACAGAACCGGTGCTCCCCAAGGTGAGACGCTCGGCTTGATGAATCCCTTCTCCGGCAACTCTTGTAACTATTTCCTTAATTCTTCTAACTCAACTTGAGCCATTCTGTACGGTGGCTTGGATATCGACTCTGTACCAGGTGCCAATTCTATACCAAACTCTATTTCCCTATCTGGAGGTAACCCTGGTAACTCATCCGAAAAGACATCTAGATATTCCCTTACCACTGGAATGTCTCCCAACTTTGAACGTGTCTTATCCGTCTCAACCACATAAGCAATGAACCCTTCACAATATTCTTCCCACCATTAGTAACACAATCATCACATACACATAAATAATTGATAATAGAATCAATCTCTCAAATATTATGCATTAAAATCATGCTCTTCTCATTTATAAAGATCATGTCATTTCATTTCTTCTCATCAAAATTTACAATAAGATTGTCTAATCCTGAAAACATCAAGGTTTTAGCACGATAATCCATAACAACATGATTGGCAGCCAACCAATCCATTCCTAGGATCACATCAAAATCACTTATATTTAATAAAATTAAATCGACTGTCATTTCTTTACCTCCTATCCTCAATTTACAATTCCTATACACAAGCTTAGTTAATTGACTATCATTCATAGGGGTAGATATCATCAGCATCTTATCAAGCAGTGTGGGTTTTACATACTTCAACAATTTACATGTAAACAATGGCGATATAAAAGAATGTGTGGCACCAGGATCAAACAATTCTAAATCAAAGATTTGGATGGTACCTTTAACCACATCCGAAGATTGATCAGTAGTGTCCTGGTCCAGCGCGTGCACTCGCCCTCTGCTTACACTCACTTCTTGCTTCTCTTTTTCCTCAGCTGTAGCCCTCCTTCTCAAAGTAGCTATCCTAACTGGAGCTCTCTCTAGCTCCTTGCCCTTCGTAGGGCTCTCTCTGTTATCTCTGGGTAATCTCTAATCATGAGCCCTGATTTCTCACATCTGAAACATACTGCAGGCTGTCTATAGCAGGGTCGAGTACTATGGTACCTGTCACACTTGTTGCACTGCTCTGTCATAGGCCGTGCCCTCCAATCACAATTCCCTTAGCTGGAGAAATGGCCAAATACATAGGAGTATTAATTGTCCTCTCCCGGATCTCATCAATCCTTGGCCTCTTTCCAGAGAATCTCTTGCTTCCTTTATAACTGAAGCCTCTATCCATCATTGTCTCTTTTTCTCCATGTCCCTCATCTTACCAACCTTCCCAAACTCTGAGGCGATCCTATCAACATCTTGTTCGCACAATTGCACCTTGCGCACTGCCTCCTCTTAGGTCGATATATCCAAGGGAACTAATCTAGACCTAATGGTCGGTCTCAATTCATCCATAAATTTTTAGATCTTCTCGACCTCATTACTCATAGTGTTGGGATCATATCTATCCAGGGAGATAAAGGTCGTCTCATACTCGTCCACTGTCCTACTCTCTTAGGTCAGTCCCAAAAATTCCATTTTCATCTTTCATTGTACGGTATCTGGTACATACTGTCTCCGAAAAGCCTCCAAAAACACATCCCAGCTAATCTCAGTATGTCGGGCTCTCAAAATAAGCCTGGTGGACTTCCACCAATGTTCTACTGATCCCTTCAATATAAAAGCGACAAATGCTACCATCTCGGTAGTAGTGCACTCAAAGAACCCATATAACTTCTCGATCTAATTTATCCAATCCTCAGCAGCTACTGGGTCATTTACTCCACTAAAAGACGACCGTCTAAACTTCTGGAACTGCCGCAATCTATCCAAATCACAATCATAACCCCAATCTCTACTAGCCTGTGGTGTAGCAACAGGTGTAGGCATATCCTGTGCATGTGGGGGTGTAGGTGTCTCTGTCGTCTGAGGTCTCTCAGCTGGCCGTGCCCGTGCCTCAGGAACTGTCGCCTGCTCGGCATCACCATCTGTAGCGAGGTCTACCGCCAACTCTAGGTAAAGATTGGGTGACCAACTCCAATATCATCTCAATGCTCAGCTCAATCCTCACGAAGCGAGCCTCAGTACTCTCGGGCCTCTCCTCTGGACCCTGTGCAGCGTGCTCAACATCAGCCTCCACCTCAACCTCTTCCTGAGTCTCGTGTGTTTTCGGCTCAACACTACCCCCAGGCCTACCTCTACCTCCTCGAGCCTGTACTCTCATCCCTCTACCACGACTAGTATTAGGCATAATGTTTCACTTCCCTATATACACATCAATTACTTAGTCAACCCATCGACACACACACAATTGTATCTAAACAAGCACAGTAACATAAGGATGTACTTTTTTCCAACTTATTAAGTACTTTAGACACAACACACATCAGACCAACTCGAGCTTTGATACTAACTTCAGTCACGACCCTCAACCTACCAAAATACGTACAAATTTTTTTCATTTTCATACATCATTTATTATCCGTCTTTACCTCAATCGTGAACAGCTAGTCTCCTCAATAGTTGGGTTGTGTGTCGACATCTAACTCATTCCACCATACCAATTCAATTTGCATATTATTTATAAGTAAACACTTGTATAAATAAATCAGAGTCATTTACATGTGTTTACATCGTTTTACATCCCTAATAGTTACATACAAAATGCTACTGTGCTACCGTAAATTTAGATACAAAATTACAACAGTGTGTATACCTTACGCGATGGGATGTAGGGGATTACCAAAAGGGAATGCCTCCAGTCACGCTCAATCTATACTCAACACTCTGTAAAGAAGGGGAAAATAAGGGGGTGAGCAAACCACACGATTAGTAAGGCAATCATGTGAACATGTAGATACTGCACTATCTATGTGAACGTAATGTCATGCTCAAAGCATATTTTTCATCTCATTTTCTCAAATATGAGTTCATGCTTGTGTTAATGGTATGTAAAGCATTCATACTATTAAAATCCAGTGCACAATTCATTTCAGGGCATGGCATAAATCATCATACATATTTCACGATAAAGCATGGCAACCATCATGCATTTTTCACAATAAAGCATGGCATTAATCATCATGCATCAGTGCACTTTAAGAAGCCATTAACAAAACAATCTAACACTTGTCAGGTCTCAGCCTATCCCTCGGACTGTCCTAACCCACAAATCATTTCAAACATGAATTTATTCACAAAATAATAGACATGTGAGATAGGCAATTCAATAAAAGGTAATAACCTCTAGGACTATGGCCATATCCTGTGATACCGGCTACACGGATCAGGTGTGCAGGATATCACCACTATTTGCTTCAACATGAGAGGTGGGTCAAATTCGGCTCGCCGGTCCATAGCAGATCTCGTCCGAAGACGGCATATCACAATATAAATACTGTACAACGTACTTCATGCTACATGCATGGTACAACGTACTTCATGGACCCAATCAACACATCATATCACGCCACATCTCAAAACGTACATGTGAGCCTATTTAATCGGTACGCCTCTTGTCTACCCGAAGCTCCTAACACGGCTATCAACATGTCAAAATCACAAAATGTACATGCAAGCCTATTTAATCGGTGCGACACCAAGTCTGCCTGAAGCTCCAAGCACGACAACAAATAAGGTGGGCATCTAGTGTGAGCTAAGCTCCAAGCACCATGCCAAAACTAGTATGAAATCCATGTGAAAACCAGTACGAGCTAAGCTCCAGCACTCATGCGTATAAAACACATCAAATCTCGTGCGAGTCCTGCTCTAGCACGCTTTCATTCTCACGAAATCACGTAGGTGGCTCAGTCTTTGCAAAACATGGTTATCGACCAAATCACATCATTTCTTTTTGTAAATCATTTCAAATATTAGCCAACCTACCTATCATTTGCTAGAAAGCAATAAATCATGATTTTCAAAGCATTATGCTTTTGTTTTCATACACATTTCTCAAACACCCAACTTTTACCCTTCAATCACCCAATTTCATTTCCTAACATCTCATGCATTCTAGCAAAGCAATTAGGTGCCCAAATTGCGCACAGATATCACTTAGAGTCCACAGAATTCCCTTACCTCAATTTATTTGAGTGCGACTCTCTTTTCCTCTTAGCTTCTTGTGCTCTTGGCTCGCCTTGTTCTGGTGTATCCTCTAAAGCTGCGATTCAATCATCCAAACCACTTGAGTTAAAGTTGTTAACTCACATTTGACCTCATTAGTCAATATAACTCATCTTTGCATTTACCAATGCCTTAATCCACATTGTACCCCTTTTAGGTAAATCTCACAATTTATCCACTAACAACATCTTAAAATCATACCACAACACTATTATTAACCTCAATATATCTCATTCATCATTAATCTCAACACATTTCACTTTCTCACACTAGACCATTTCTAGGTCATGGTGGATTCATTACTTTCTAAGTAGTTTCTACCCTTTCTATGCATACCAAACAACTCCAAAGATCAATATCTACACAATGTACTTGAGTTATTCCATTTAGAAACTTACCCAGCTTGATTTCCTCTTTGCTCCAATGGAAATACACATTTGATACTTCAATCCAACAAGTGGGGAAATGCCTTCAAACTATGTTGTTCTTCTCTTTGATGTGAACAACTTTGTCTCTAATAGCTTTCCCTCAAATCTTACTGAAAATGTGTGGATTTAGGATTGAGAAAGCTAGGTTTTAAGTTGGAAATGGGAAAGATTGATTTTTGTCTCGAAAATGCAGATCCAACTGCTCCATATTATAGATTCAGCTTGATGAGATCGATCTGCCTTGGGTGAGATCGATCTGGTCCTCTTAAAATCCCTCTTTTCCAAGACATTTTGAAGTAGGAGATCGATCTGCTTCAAACAAAAGGTTAAGGAGATCGATCTGCTTTCGACCCGAGAGCTAAGGAAATCGATTTGTTCTATTAAGGATCGATCTGTATTTTATAGAATGAGCTAGGAGATCGATCTGGTTGTCTTGGAGATCGATCTGCTCTATTCCATTGCTCAAATAAGAGCATTCTGGCTCTTCCAGATCGATCTCTCATCCTATGAGATCAATCTGACCTTCATATTTCCTGATTTTTTACAGTTTTTCTACAGCAACTCATACTAAACTTCATCCCTTTTGTTACCATGGTCATTTTCTCATCCAATCATCTTTAAGACTTGAAAATGACATCCCATAATACTTCATACATATTAAAACTTGTGTAGAATCTTTGTATATCCAAAGGTACATGATATAAACCAAATGAAAGTGCACAACTTATGCAAATCTTCCTTCCATTTTACCATACTACACATATTCCATTCTACTCATATTCATCACATATCAAAGTTCATTCCTTCAAATTCATACATAATGTAACTTGTATGTATAATCACAACTCTTATTACATGTGTGTACATTTAATTTATGGACTTTACATCATTTATACTTCACATTACAAGCACATCACTATTTACATATATATATACAAAGTCGTGCTTATACATATATGGGGTCTCACAATTCAAATATCTGAAATCTGCTACACCTTGACTCCCAAGATCTCCAACACTTTGACATTTTGGCCCCCTGCAGTCTCACATGTAGGGTCTCTCGCACCCTGGCACCATGGCTCTTCGACACCCTGACGTCTCAAGTCTACCGCAGTCTTACGCACAGGGTCTCCCACAACTTGACGCCATGGCTCTCTGACACCCTGACGTCTCAAGTTCTCTGCAGTCTCACGCACAGGGTCTTCTGCATCTTGACATCATGGCTCTACGACACCTTGACGTCTCAAGTCTGTCGCAGTCTCAGGCACAGGGTCTCTCGCAACCTGACGCCATGGCTCTCCGACACCCTGACGTCTCAAGTCTGCTGCAGTCTCACGCACAGGGTCTTTGGCAGCCTGACGTCATGGCTCTCCGACACCATGACATCTAAAGTCTACCACCGTCTCACACACAAGGTCTCCTGTAGCCTGACGCCATGGCTCTCCGACACCCTAACGTCTCAAGTCTGTCGCAATCTCACGCACAGAGTCTCTCACAGCCTAACGCCAAGGCTCTCCAGTGCCCTAGCGTTCAACATTCACTACGTCTGAAGTGCACCTCCTTTGGCTTCTTTCTCCCACCAAGTTTTGAACAATCGAAGGCAAGTTCATTTGTAGGAATGCACCCCTAAACAAGTTAACCATAACCCGTAATGCTTGGGCCTTCTTTTTTCCCTGCTTCTTCATAGCTTCAAATTCTATCTCAGAGATTGTGTTGACAAGTGCCTCTCTCTCTCCTTGAGCTTCATGGCTCAAGTTACGAATTGGAGAACTCATAGTATCTTCATTTCCATCACTCCCCATTACTGTTGATCATGTCCTCACCATTTATTATTATAGAGCAGATGACTTTTTTTCTTATTTTTCACAGACGACGCTAATTGTTATTGTCAAACACAACAGTGATGTATTGCTGACGTCCTCGCCTTGATCTTTGTGCAATGTGCTACCAAAGGCTCTGCAAGAAAAAGGATAATTAGAGAGATGCAGGGATTCATCCCTGTGTAAGCACTCTAATTCTTAAGTCAAAAAGAGAATTTGACAGAGTTTCTGTAAACAAAATAGAGTTTTAGTCTGATGAATCATACCTACCTCCTATTTATATAGGTTGATTTCACTTTTAATTACATATTTGCCTACTAATTAAGTGTCTGTTATTGTTTTGTAGGTCCTGCGTAATCAAAGGTATTTAAAGATAAAATCATCTGAATAAATTTTAACGCATGGACCCCTAAACGCGTGGTTTTTCCACACATAACACCTCATGTATGGGTTTGTATGTGGGTGCGCGAACATGGGCCGGAGATCCTCCCGCCTATGTTAGACATGATTGGGAGACCCTTCAGCCATGCACTACATTAGCGAGAGGACCCCTCTCGCCTATGCACATGAGGGTATCCTCCCGTATGTATGCGGAGGATGCCATCTTGGGCCACATGGCACATTTAGCTCGTGCCACATGATGCATTTAGCTTGTGCCACGTGGTGCATTTCGATTGTGCCACGTGGTGCATTTCGATTGGTGTCACGCAGTACGGGTCTTTTTTTCGACTGTGGCATTCAGGACTGCACGCTTGCACATATCAATTTCTTTTTGGTTGTATCTTTCAAGTTATTTTTTTAGCATTAAAGTTTAATTCAGTTTCATTACTCATAATAGAAATAAAATAAATTTTTTTAATAATAATTTAATAGTCGACTGATTTTAAAAAATTGACATTTAATAAAATTTAGTCAACTTTGCTGACTAATTGTTGAAAATTAGTTGGATCA
This sequence comes from Firmiana major, assembly GCA_033439115.1. NCBI lineage: Eukaryota > Viridiplantae > Streptophyta > Magnoliopsida > Malvales > Malvaceae > Firmiana > Firmiana major. Next base: position 22,813,354 of record CM065910.1, read on the forward strand.
AACTCTGACCACCTTGATTTTATAGATGCGAACTAATCAAAATTATTGGCCTCAGAATAATATTTTAGCCAATGCCGAAATTAAAAGTAATTACCATAATTAAGGGTTTACATAGTTTAGTAAGAGTATAGTAGAACCTACGTAGTTTTTTTTTTTTTTTTTTTTTCCCTATTCAACGGTGGAGGTTGGAGGGTCATAGTTTTCCGGTACTAAATAACTTGCTTGAACACAAGCAAGATTACTATGAAAAAGAAGGGCAATAGTTTTATATATATATAGTTTGTTGTTTGCTATGGCCACTCGGCAGTAGCTTAGCAAGCTAGTTTGTATTAATTAATTCATTAATTACACCTTTCTATAATAACTTAGTATTATCTTTCACTTTTTTGAAGAAAAAAAAAAGGGCAACATTCCAAGTGGGGAATTTGGACTTGCAGAAAGCGGCTTCATACCTATAATTCTCTATCTTTTTGTTATGGTTTTGTGTAAAGTAAGGAATGCAAGTCAAATTAAGTACCAGTTGTTGAATTCTTAGGCCCTGAAAGTAGGTACATACACGGGAGTCAACTCCATAACCATAACCATAACACAAAGCCACCGATATTTACAACATTCTCAGCTTGCGTAATGTAATTTGTTTCGATAACAAAGTCGTCGGTTACCCCTCAATCTTGATTATGGCCTACATTTTCAACCAAAATTCCTTAAACGATATGAACCGGTTTATTAGCATCCAGTTATTTACCTTAATTTTGACCCTTCGTGAGAATGGGACCTTACTTTTTTCTTTCACGTGAAAACGTGTGCTCAGAGGTCAAAGCCGTGTTTCAGAATGGAATACTATTTTATCTATTACATTTGTTTTTCATTTTTCTTAAGCCTTGCTTATGAATCAAGGTTCATGCACCAAATTATTTTAAATACCTTAATTTCAAACTTGTTCCTTATTTCATTTTATCATCTCTAAATATTTTAGCATTTTCATTGATATAGTATCTTGCTTAAAATTAAATTTTAATCCTCTGGAATACAAAATAAAATACAGACAAGCTTGAATATTTAATTCCATTTTAAAAATAAACACTTGATATATTTGTTTGTTCTGATTTTTTTTTTAATCAAAATTTTCAATTTTGATTTTAATCAGTGAATATTTATTAAATTAAAATTTTAAAATATTATATTTATTTATATAAAAAATAAAAATAAAAATCAGAAAAGGTATTAAAATTAATAGAGAACATTATTATATTGTAGTGAGTTGGGTGGAGTGGAAGAAGGCGATGTCATAATTTTGACATTTCTCCGCCCACCCCCCCCCCAGCAACACTCCTCCCGCTGACTATTTTTTTTACACTCCAATCTCACAATTTCTCTCCCCACAAACACATTACCCCATAAAGCAATAGCCAAAGCCCTCCACCAGAAGCTCACATCAAATCAAAACCTAAGCAAAGCTTTAAAGCTAAACGCCTCTTTTACCGATTCCAACCTCATAAAACAACGCTCAAAATATCACTATAATCTCCGCAGCTCTTTCATGGCTTCCCCTTCTAACACCATCTTCACCGCCACCACCATGCACAATCCTGCAGAAACAACCTCATCCAACACCACCTTCGTCCAAGCCGACCCTTCCAACTTCCGCACCATTGTTCAACAGCTCACAGGCGCCTCGGACGACCCTTCCGCCCCAAAGCTACCTCTCACCCACCCATCTCGCCCAGCTACCGTAGGCCCCAAGAAGCCTCTTTTCAAGCTACACGAACGTAGACAAGCAATGAAAAAGCTCGAAATCAAGCTGAAAAACAACAGCAATATTGGCAAAAACGAATGCCCTTCGGATTTCTTCTGTGTCAGACAAAGAGGGTTCTTAGTTTCACCTGTTTCTACTTTGGATTTCTGGCCTCGCGTGAGTCCAACGTCGCGTGGGGGAAGTGAAAATACGAGATTTCTGGTTGAAGAAGAAGAGAAAGCTATTGCTGAGAAAGGCTTTTATTTGCATCCAAACCCTTTGAGTACGCCAAGAGGAGGAGCTGAGCCTGAGTTGCTGCCATTGTTTCCGTTACATTCTCCTAGGGGATGTACTGAGAATGATTATTATTATGATAATAATTCTTCTTCTAAATGATTTGCTTATTGACCATTTTGATCAGGCTTCTAAAGGATTAGTGATCTAGTGTTAATTATCATCTTGCATTGTCTCCCTAACATGCTTTTCTTCCGCGCCCCGTTTGCCCTTGCTTTGGCAGAAATGACTGCAGCTGATGTGATGACTTTTCTTTGTAAATTAATATAGTAGGATCAAAATTTTTCAATTTACTTCTCTACATATTTTTTTATTATTTTTTTTTGGGAACTTTAAAAGACATTCGGTGAAACGGTAATTATGATCAATAAGGTAATAAGGTAAAGGTAAAACAATAATTTCTTTTAAAAAAATTTTTTTTTGAATTATCCAAAAAATTACAATTATCATTTTACTTTTAATTAAATATTTAAAAGAAGTTTGTATTTTTCATATTGAAAATTAAAATTAAAAATTTGAATATCTAAAATAAAGTATTCGAATACTTATAGATACAAAGTTTTATAAAAATATGTATGATAATTATAAATTATATATATATTTATTTATTTATTTCAAAAGAGAAGTATTTGAAAATTTCATTGTAGGTATTTTAATATTTAAGATTAATTTTTCTCTTGAAGTAAATATGCATAAAATTATATTATGATGTACATATAATTTTCATAAAATATATATATATATATATATATATATATATCTTAACAATTTGTAGATATTTTGATACTTTTTATAGTTATTGTGGATGATATTAAAAGAAAATAAAAAATAAAAATAAAAAAAGGCGTTACATGGCGCGACGGGAGATACTCTCCCGCACTATAGGTGGGAGAGTCTCCCACACAACGCCTTATCTTTTAAGCACGCCATGTGGTGCTCGAAGAACGCGCCATGTGGCGTGCAAAGGGAGTAGGCGGGAGGCTACCCTCCTGCAAAAGAGGCTTAAAGCCTCATATATCTTTGCGCCACGTGACGTAAAAAGAGTGCATCACGTGACGCTAAGAAAAAACCTTACGAGAGAGCTCTCCCGCCCCTCTCGCCACGTCTGTGTGGCATGCCCACATCAATCTTATATATAGAAAAATTATATTGGGGTATTCAGACAATTTTATTTGTAAATATTTTTTATTCTACAGATCCGTAAAATAGTAAAAAATATTTAATTAATAGATAAATACGTAATTAAAGCTGGAATCAACTCCTATAAAAAGGGATCGAGTATGATTTATGAAAGGAAGTCTCAAATTTCTTTACTGAAATTCTGTCAAATTGTCTGTCTAACTTAAGTATCGGAGTGCTTACGCAAGGAAAAACTCATGCGTCCCTCTAATTATACTTTTTCTTGCAAAGCTTTCGGTAGCACGTGACAGAAGATCGAACCAAAGACGTCAGCAATTCGTCACTGTTGTAATTGAGCAACAACAATAGTTATTCTGATAACTTTTTGTAGTTATTCTAGCATCTTTTGTAAATAATCTGATTACCTTTTTTATAGTTATTTTGATACTTTTCATGGGTAATTTGATTGTCTTTTATTGTGATTTTGATATTTTTTATAACTAATCTAATTACCTATAAAAGGTATCAGAATACTTATGTCATAATGATATGTACATTTTATAAGAAATATATGTATATCATGATATAAATTCATGTACGCTTGTTTCAAGAGAAAATTTAATCTTAAGCATTCGAATACTTACAATGAGATATTTAAATACCTCTCTTTTGAAAAAAAATGTACATATATTTATATCACGATATAATGTATATATTTTTATATAATTTTATACTTATAGGTATTCAAATACATTATTTTGGATATTCAAATTTTCTATTATAATTTTTAAAATGGAAACACGTTGCTTTCTTCTACATATTTTATTAAGGATAAAATGATAATTATTGTTTCTTTCTCAATAATTCAAAAGGATCGCATTATTTCTTGAGAATTACTTTTTCTTTATACCCATTGCTAAAGTTATTACTATTTACAGCATATTTTTTAAATTTTCCCTTTTGTTTCCCTACCTTCCCATCTTTACATACTGGCATAGTCCCACGGATTCGTGTTGGGACTAATTAATAACTATATATGAATTAATTATATTTTAAATCAATCGATTTTAATAAAAAATTCTCTCACCATGTGTGCTGCGTTTAAAACTAAACATGTTTAAAGGTTAAATTATTTATTTAAAATCAAAAGTTTATCCTATATTTGGTTAGATTTGAACAAATATATTAAATCTAATTAATGAATTTGGGAAAAATTCTTAAATTTTGATCGAAATTGAGTCAAACTCGAGCTTGACCCTTCAAAGCTTGAGTTCGGTCTAGTCCGATCTGAATATAATTAAATAAAATATTTTTTAAGATATTTTTTAAATATAATGTAATTATATATATAATATTATTAATTAATAAACATAATTATATATATTTAATATGAAAATTAATATTCAAATTTTCACAAATCAAATTAAATTGAAAAAAGACTAAAAAATAAAAAAAACAAATAGACAAAAAAATTGAAATATCAAAAAAATAAATAAAACAATATTCAGGTCGACTTAAAACTTGTACTGTAAATATAAAAACGAGTTTAAACTAAAAGCCAAACTATAATTGACAAATTGAATCGGACTTAAATTTGTATATAAGTCATTATTATATGGCTTGAGCTCAACCCAGACTCGATTTAATTCTGCCATGATCACCTCTATTTAAAAATCTTAGCTTTTTTTTTAATTATTTAATTTTATATCATACTTTGATTCTATTTATCTGTTTTTCTCACAGATTTCAAATTTTGTACTTTTTATTTTCTTTGTATTTGTTTCCATCTCCAAGATTGTACGAGGAATAATGATCTTTTTGGGTTTCCAAACATTTTTGGTGGAATCTTATTGTTATAAACTTTTTATCATTAAAATTTGGATAAATATTGTATACATTGTCAATGAAATTTTTTTAATCCGACAAACGAGATTAAGATGATAACACATGTTCTTTAAATATATTAAAAAAATAAAAAATAAATAAAAATAACATGTTTTATCATCCGAATCTTATTTGTGGAGTGAAAAACTTCACTAACAGTATATAAAATATTAATCTTTAAATTTTTTAGACTAATATTTTTATTTATTGATTTATCATGTATATCACTCATTTCAATTAAAATAGATATAGTAAAAAATAAATGAAGTAAAAAAGAACTTTGAAAGTTACACTTCACAAATAATTATTTTAAAAAAAAAATTGAATTCAAGTTTTAGACTTAAATAGAGCAATATGTTTAATAAAAAAAATGAACAAGATTAATTGTGTCTAAACTTAGTATTGTGCAACCGATATTTGATTTCGCTTTTTCAGTTTCAATTTTCAAAAATTAATTGAACGGATTTCATGTATAGACAAAAGAGTTGACCAACTTGAGATTGATAACTGAGATTAATCGAACCAACTTAATTTAATTGGTTCATTCGAGTATTTCAAGTGCTAAGGTTTAGCACAATTTGCCAAAATGAAGCCATCGTTAATGATTTGGACCTAAAGCAAAGCCCAAAAGCAAAAGCAAGATGGAAGAATAAGGCAGCACCTCATGAACGAAAAAAAACTATACTTCAATAGACTAAAAGCACTAAAGCAAAAGCAGAATAGCAGAATAAGGCAACAGCTCATGAACGAAGAACAACACAAAAGCAAATGCAGAACCTAAACCAAGCAAACCCATTGACACTATTGGACACTAAGCTTCGGCTTTGGTAGCCAAAAGCGGCTGGAAAGACGGACCTCGGTGCCTTGATGATGGTGGAGTAGCGCATGAGGCTAATGCAGTTCGTGCATTAAGTCTTGGAGCTTGAGCCACCGAGAGCTTGACAGATTAAAGGGCCTCGAGAGGGATTGAGAAGCAAGAGAGGTTTGAATGAAAAATAACCGGAAAGGGAGATTTGGAAAGAGACCGAGAAAAAGCTAGGAAAGGATTAGCAGTGTGTTTCCTTCGTGGAATGAAGTAAAGAGAAAATGGAATATGTAGTTTATAGGAATAGAAAAGAAAAAAATAAAATAAAATATATATTATGATGTTTAATTAATTAAAATAAAATAGAGTAAGAATTAATATTAATATGTTTGGTTAATTCAAAGAATATGCTTGAAATAAGTTTAAAAGATTGTTTTACTCTTTAATTAAATTAATTATAAGTTATTATAATTAAATAATTTATTCATTAGAAATTATTATTAAAATTTTTATTATAAAGTATTTTGATTAATTATTAAGTATTAATTTATTAACAATTATCACTTATTAATTAAAAATAATTTATTATTCATTGTTTATTAATAAAATATAATTAACTTAAAAATTAAATAAAAATTAATAAAAAATTTATCCTTCTCTTTTCTTTTCTTTTCTTTTCTTTTCTCCCTCCCCCATTTCCTACTCATTTCCTATCTTCCTCTCCCTTTCCAAACCAAACCATCACTCTCTAACTTTGTGATTCCAGTCGCCATTGACGGACGATGGTCGCCACCATTGATCGGTGTCGATTTCATCTTAAAATCCATATTTTCGTTACTCTCAGCTTCCTCATTTTATTTTCAAAATTAGTTATTTCAAAAAAGAAAAAACATCTAAAAAACCTAGATCTAATTTTGAAAATCTAAACTTTTCCTCCTCAACTAGTTATTTGATTTTTTTTTCTTGTTGATATTTGAAGATTGTTGCTTGCTTGTTTTTTTGGCCTTGACCACCAAGCTGTCAGAAACCAACTCTCTCTCTCTCTCTCTCGCTCTCTAGACTGTGATAGGTTTGTTCAAATAACCTAATTTGGCAGGTTGTGTTAATTGTTTTACTAGTTGATTTGTCTTCCTTCCCGAATTTTGAGTTTAAACTGTTACCCTTCAATCCAGCCAAATGGTATGAGAAACAGTAGAGGAACGCATGCAAGTTCAAGCAAGGAAGTAGAAGATGATTGCTGGAGCTCTAACTGATGAAGAAAATGATTAAAGATACAATTATGAAAAAAATGTTTGGACCCCATTTCTTGTAATCTCAGAATAGCCATTCCGAGATTCATCCGAAAAATGGCCATCCCTTGATTCATGCCAACCAAACACCACGTGACGAAGGGTTGATAAAGAGTTGACAGAGGGCTGAGACTAGAGCCGGCAAAAGTTGGTCCGAGCCCGAAAATCCGTTCGAGTCCACTCGATATCGAACTTTAGATCGGATTGAATTGATCAAAAAGTCAAAAGCTTGAACCCGAGAAAAATCCGACCCGAAAAAATTCGAACCCGAAAAAACTCGAACCCGACATAACCCGAGCCCGATACGACTTGAACCCGAAACCAGCCCGATCCGAAATCTGAGAAAGCCTGAATTTATAACCCGAAAAATTCGAATTATAATTTTATAATTATTATATTAAAAAATAATTAAATAAATAAATAATAGTACACTTTTTCTAATTAAAATTTATAAAATTTTAAAATAATCATTATTTATTTATTACATAATTATATCAATAATTTATTATCAACAAAATAAATATTAAATATTTACATTCAATTATTAAATAAAATTATTTTAAAACACAATATAATATTCAATATCAAATAATTTTCAATATTATGCTTATTATATTTGTAATAATAAATAATAAATAATAAATAATAAATATATTATTAAATATAACATTTGATTTTATTATAAAAACAATTATTATACTATTTTATTATATTTATTTCATATTAAAATTTTAATTTTAATACAATAATAAATCAAATATATATATATATAAATCATTATATAATTGTAACATTTATTTAAATTTGATATTTCATATAAAATATTGAATACATTATTAATAAAATTAGAATTTAAATTCTGACTCCTATAACTCGTAAATAGAAAAATAGTAATTTATTTTTTAAATGGTGTTTATGCTAAAAATAAGAATTGAAAGTTGAAAGAAGGGATCATACCCTTTTAAAGGTTGTAATAACTTTTTCACTACAAAAAAATATTCAGACTCAACTATGACATGTTTGCATTCAAATTCTCATGCCATTAACAAGTCAATGATTGTTATGTTCTAAATTAGTCCAATATAGTAAAAACAAACCCGCAATGAAAACATCAAACACGTAAAGTTATGACATGTAACATTACAAGAACAACAAAATAGAAAACATACAATCATTCTCATACACAGTCACCTAGTCATGGAGAAACCAATCCCTAGTCACACATTGCATGATGAACAAAACAGGAAAATACGATCATTCCATTCAACGCTAGCGGCTTGATGAATAACATACTCGAAAATATTGTAAATGCAGGAAGTAACCAAACTCTCCAAGAGCGACACTGTCTTCAAATAAGATTAATGAGACAATGATCAATCATAATTACTCTTAATAAAAAAATTTAATTTTTTAACAATATAAATAGTAAGAAATAAAATATCAACATACATTACAATTAGAACTCTTCATCCTCCTCCATAAACCAACTAGTTCAATTTAATCAAACTTTCCTTCCAAATCTCATTGTTTCATCTTATTCATCTAATAAAATATATAAAAATAATCATATATGAATTTAAATAATAAAAAATTAATAAAATAATAATGACACTAAAATCTTACCATCTTTATCTATATCATATCCATACAGCCAATTACGAGTGGTAATCAAAATTTCTGCATTATGTGTTGTGAGACAATTTCTCCATTTGTTGATAACTCTAGCACCCATACTAAATGCTGATTCAGATGTAACTGCGGTAATTGGAATACTCAATATATCCTTAGCCATAAGTGAAAGTACAGGGTATCGAAATTGATTTTTCTTCCAATAATCAAGAACATCAATTTGAATTTCATAATCTTCTCTTGGTTCATTCAAATATACGTTTAACTCTGATCTATATAAAAGAGATCTAGAATTGAAGTTTCTAAATCCCTAGAATAACAAAATAAGTTCATATATGAAATTATAATAACAAATGTAAATTAAAACTAAAAAAAGAATTACTTAATATAAAAAAAATAATAATTTAATAAGTTACTAAAGCAATTTATATTAAACTTTTGAACAAAAAATTTATATAAATATGTTATCAAATAAACAATAAATATTTATATGTTTCAAATTTTATTTCTAGCTAGGAAATTTAAGTTTTTGTCATGTCTTGTCTTTTGTATAAATTTTATTACTAAAATATATAATTTTTTTCCTTTTTAATTCATATTTCATCATTTTAATTATATTTTATCTTATAATCACTATGATTAAATTATATCAGCTTTTTGGTTTACCTATTTTATTTAAACTCCTATATTATATTTAATAATTTTTCCAAACTTAAACTAATTACATCTATCAATTGAGAATTTAACTACAATTATAAAACTTTAATTAGGTATAATTTAAACGAATTGATAACAATTAATTAGGTATAATTTTGTTAAGTATATATGATTATTTATTTATTTACCTACCTTATCGGTTCATATCTATACCAGTCCACTAGAATAATATTAGTAGATATTTTTTCTTTTGCATTATGCAGCATGGCGATCAAGACAAACATGCATCATTACTTGATTGTGCAAAAATGATTATTTTAAGTTAATTTTTTTTTTAAAATTATGTAACTAATTTATTAAAAATTAATAATTTGTTATACTTATATATGATAAGTAATTAGTAAATATTTATTTTAATAATTATTTTGATAATAAATAATTACTTTTTTAACCATGTTATTATATAATATGATAATTCTGTTTGAAAATTATTAAATTAATTATATATATACATTAACGTGCAATATTCATTTTATTCCATTTTATACAATAATTTAATAATTTATCATGAAATCATATCATTTCTTTTCTTATTATTTGAAAGTCTATCAACAATTTCAATTATTCTATAGATAGATTATATTTGTAGTCCAATCAGATTTTTTATGCTCTTCAATTTTTCTTGCCCAAGGCCAAAGAAATAAGCAAAACATTCATTTAGAAAAGAAGTGAAGAAGATAACATCTAGAAGTTGGAGGAAATCTGTAAAACTAAAAACAAACTAACAGAGGAAATAAAAAAAATATTATGAAACTTTTATTAATATAATTTTAGTGACTTCTGTTTAAAATTTTAAAATTTATTATTTTAATCATAATTATCTACTTTAATTTCATAATTATTTATATTATGCTTTTTTTTTAAACTCACAAAGTTTTTTTGTATAAATATATTTTTTTAGTGTATTATATCAACTACAAAATATCACTCATATGGTAGTGTATAATTGTATATGATATAATTATATCAAATATTAAAAATATATAATTTTTTTAATTTAATATTCTAAATTTTTAATGAGATATATGATTAATTAATGTAAACGATTATATTTAATGCAATAATATTAATTATGATTTATGTACAAATAAAAAACAAATTAGAAATAAAATAGAGCTAATTAATTTACCATTTATTCATATTAAACATTTTTTTTGTAAATGATAATATTAATTGGTACTTTTCTTTCTATAATATCTATATGTAATATTTTCTTTTGCATTTAATGAATATAATTATATCTACTATTTTATAGTAAATATTGTAGGAAATTAAAAACGAGTAAATTATTTTTGTCAAATACTAAATATTAAAATATAGAAATTTATTTTTATATAAATATTTATTAAAATATAAAATCATATAAAAATTAAATTAATTATCACATTCAAAATTTTAAAAAAAATTATAACTAATAAAATTTCAAAATATTTCAAGCCGGCCCGCTAAACCCGCCCGACTAGAACCGAGACCGAACCCGAAAAAATTCGAATCTGAAGAAGCCCGAAACCAAAGAAGCCCGAACCCAAAAAATCCAAACCCGAAAAAACTCGAACCGGAAAATAATCGAACCCGTAAAAGCCCGAACCCGAAAAAATCCGAACCCGAAAAAATTCGAGCCCGAAAAGAACCCGAACAGAACTCGCCCAAGCCCGCCCGTTTGCCACCTCTAGCTGAGACATAGAGGCGTAACAAAGAAAAGGAAAACGGTGTTCACATAGGACAGGTTGAATAATAGGAATGAATGTAAAGTAAAAAAATTAAAACAATAAATGTTTTATTTTTTAAAATATTAAATAAATGTCGGGTATATCGATAAGTTCGGTTCACTAAACTAAAATAAAATAATAATAATAATAATAATAATAATAATAATAATAATAATAATAAAAACTGATCGAAAAACCTGAGAAAATCAATCGTTTAATCCATTGTGAACCAAAACTGAAATACTCAACTTGAATTAAATAATTATAGTTGGTTTCAATTGGGTTTGTCAATTTAAACCGACAAACGCTCTCCCCACCTTCAGCCAATTAGAGCTTATAAAAGTTGGTACAAATTCAAAAATTCGTTCTAAATCGAACTCTAATCAATCCAAATTGATAAAAGGGTCAAAGATTCAAATCGAAAAAAATTTAATCCTAAAATAATTCTAACACTAAAAAGACTGAACCCAAAAAGATCGAATCGAAAAAATTCAAATTCGAATAAATCAAGTTTGATACGATCCGAACCCGAAACCCGTAAAAATAGAATTTATAAACCAAAAATTTTGAATTATAATTATATGATTATTTTATTAAAATAAAATAAATAAATAATGATACATTTTTTAATTAAAATATATAAATTTTAAAAATAATTATTATTCATTACACAATTAAATCAATAATATATTATCAACAAAATAAGTATTAAATATTTAAATTCAATTATTAAATAAAATTATTTTAAAACACGATATATATATATCAAATAACTTTTCATATAATATTTATTGTATTTATAATAATAGATAGCAATGATATGTGCTTGCTATTGGCTTTATAGATAGCAAAGATATGTGCCCGCCATCGGCTTTTGTAGATAGTAATATGATATGGCCTAGCTATCAGCATTATAGGTAGCTAGATTTGCCCTGCTATTGGCCAATGTAAATAGCAAAGATATGATATGGTTCGCTAATGGCATTATAGTTAGCAATATTTACCTGTTATCAGCCAATATAGATAATAATGGTCATGAAATATGAGATTCTTAACATGACTCTGATTACAAGTTTTAATAGTGATAATTTCAAATACAGAACATGATATGAATACATTTTTTGATATGAAATTGATATGACACGTCTTAGAGATATGAAAATGGTTTTACCAAACACGGTTTTACAGAACACAGTGTTACCAAACATGGTTCTACCGAAAGAAATATGTTTTCTGGTATGAACATGAAATGATATGTTTTATAAACATGAGCATGGTTCATAGAACATGTCCTATTATATGATTGGATACAATATAAACAAGAATATGATATGATGTGAACAATACAAATATGATTAGTGATTGATATGATACGATTGATATGAATATGAAAATGATACGAATATGAAATGGATATGAATATGAAAGCAATACAAATTGGAAACGAATATGAATATGAAAGTGATACGAGGTGAATATGGATAAAATATGAATAAGATCGATACAAATATGATTGATACAATATGATATGAAGACGAACATGATATAAACATGATATGAACAAACTGATATGAATGACAAGGATATAATATGAATATGATTGCTACGAAGAGGATAGGATACAAAATGATTGATATGATAAGATATGAATATGGAGTTACACGAATAACATTGATAGAACATGATTGATACAAATATGACACGATATGAATATGATACAATACGAGCAAGATTGATATGAATATGGATGATACAAAATGATCTGAATATGGAGACGATACGAAATGATATGATACCTATATGAATGATATTAATATGATTGATATGAAAATGATATGATAAGAACAACACGATTGATATGACCATGATATGAATACGATGAATATGATATGATAAGAATATGTTTACGAATAACATTTAATATGACATAGACACGTTAACCGAAGTAGAGTTTTGTGGTGAAGTCAGATGGTAAATTGAGGTTTTCAAAATACCTCCCCATCTAAAAGACTTGAAGCATCTAGATACTGTTTTAGTTGTGAACCCGAAAGATGTGGCTTTTAATATGTTTTCGAAATATGACATTGACACAAGATAAGAAAAATGATATGAATAAAAATGTGTTAATTCTGCATTAGAGTATAGTGTCTTATAACTTATTACCTCTGTGCTTGGGCTGTCACGACCTCCTTTACCTAAAATTACTACAAATTTTTTGCTTTTTCCTTACCTTTTTCCTTTTGTGACAATTCTACTATCGGTTGGGCTATGATTCGGTATTAGTCACTTAATCCTTACTTACCTTATCATCCATTTCTATGTCATACATACATGTTAATATGAACTATCGATTGACTGTAAATATTTTCATTTTATAAGTGAGCTGACACATGTTTAGATACATTTACATCCGCGATATTACATCCATTTAAATTATTGTGCTGTTATATGTTTAGGTACAAAACTATACGAATGTGTATACCTTTTGATCGATGGGAATGTAGCAAATATCAGAATACGAGTCCTCAGCCGCTTACTAGCTACTGTAAATGCTCTGTAGAGAGGGGGAAAATGAAAGGGTGAGCTCAGTAGCTTAGTAAGGTAATTAGGCAAGCAAGTGGATAACTACACTATCTACATATTCATAATGCCATGCCTTAATGTAAGACCCGTATTTCATGTGTAACTTTATGGATTCATAAGTATGGTAATGTACTTGTAATGTGAAGTACAATTAATGTAAAGTCCATAAATGTAATGTACATACGTGTAATATGAGTTTGTAATGTACATACAAGTTTCATTGTGTATGAATATGAAGAAATGAGCTTTTATAAGTGATGAATGTGCTTGAAACTCAAAATTAGTAGTGTGGTAAAATGGAAGGAAGTTGCATGAATTGCATAAGTTTTTATACTTCCATTTGGTGTTGCATCGTATACCTTTGGTTATACAAGGAATGCACACAAGTTTTAATGTGTATAAGAAATGGATGGATGCCATTTTCAAGTCTTAAAGGTGGATGAATGAGAAAATGACTATGGCAGCAAATTGAGGATGTTTTGTGTGAAGTTACCGCAGAAAACTGTAGCAAAATATGAAGGCCTGATCGATCTCATAGGATGAGAGATCGATCTGGAAGAGCCAAAATTCTCTTATTTGAGCAATGGAATAGAGCATATTGATCTCAAATGGGGCCAGATCGATCTTATAAACATTCTGTAATGAAGAGATTGATCCTTGAAGCAAACAGATCGATCTCTGATTGGCTAATGGAAAGAGCAGATTGATCTCTTCCCTTTGCTTTATCGATCTCCTTATCTCTCTGCCTAGAAACAGATCGATCTCCTAGCTTCAAATATTATGAAAAAGAGGGATTTTAAGAGGATCAGATCGATCTCCTTCCCCTGTAGATCGATCTCATTAAGCAATTCTATATATAGGAGCAGTGAAATATGCCATTTACAGAAAACACACGTCACCCTTTCCATTTTCAACCCAAAACCTAGATTTCTCTCTCTAAAATCCACCCATTCTAGTAAGATTTGAAGGGAGGCCATTAGACATAAAGTTATTCATCTTGAGAAAGAGAACAACATGGTTGAAACCTAAAACCTCATTGTTGGTATTAAAGGAGCAAGGAGCGTTTCCCTTTGGAGCAAGAAGAGAAACCAGATTGGTAAGTTTCTAATACTCCAATCCAAGTACATTGTTTATTTAAGTGATTTTGGAATTGATTTGCATGTATATGGATGATTGGAAACACCTAGGATGCGATGGAGCTAGTATGTGACCTAGAAAATGGAATGAGTCTAGTGTGAGAAAGTGCAAATTAAATAAGTTGATGAAATTGTAAGATTTGCTAAGTTTCCATTTGAGTAATGTGGATGATTTAAGATGGGTAAATAGAGCTACATTGTGGGTTGAGTGAGGTTATGAGAATGAGCACATATAAATGTTTGATAGATGCCATAAAGAGGAAATTCATGAAATATGAACACTATGAGGTTAGCATCGATTTAATATCGATTTAGAATGAGTTAATAGGCCTAAAAGAATCCATAGACTCGAAATATGAGTGGGACGATAAAACGAGGCCTTGTGAGCGTCAATAGAAACTATAGGTCGAATCGACTATTGTGAATGCACGATGTCTTGTTATATGGATCGAATATAATGTGAAATACAATTTTGTGCAGTTTCGGAGAGTCGTTGGAGACGCAATCGAACTACGCACACTTAAGCAGCTTTAAGGAAGTGGAATCATACATCGCAATTCCAGGTAAGGGAATTCTGTAAGTATATAAAGGTAGCTACTCGTATTTTATGGGTATGTATAGGGCTTTGGAAATGTGCATGAGTTTATAGAAATGTGTTTGATGATGTATGGAAGTAACTATGAGTATTGGTATGAGATTTGGTTATTGAAATGGTATTATAAAAAAAAGGATAGTAAGGCTAATAATTGCATAAATCAAATGTTTTGAATGTTTTCATAAAACATATTGCTTTATTTTAAGCAAATTGATGGATAAGTTGGCTAGTGATTGAATGATGTTGTGTAATAGCACATGTGAGGTTCTAATTGTGTTTTGAGATTGGTTTTTGAATGTTTATGAGTCGCCTATCATGTTTATGAGAATTAAATCGTGCTGAAGCCTAGCTCGCACTGAATATTGATGTTTTACGTGTTTGAAACGTGCTGGAGCTTGATTATGAAATGATAATGAGGTTTGTGATTGAAAATTGATTTCAATGGGATTTTACGTATTTGAGAAAGAGATGTGATTTAAAAAAAGAGGTTTCTTAAATGAATTGCCCTTTTTATGAGTTTAATGAGAATGAGCATGAGATGTTTTCACATGTTGATATTCCATGTTTTATATGCCAATTTTATATGATTTTGATACATGATATATATGTATATTCATATGGCATAGTTTTATTCCTCATGCTCCTATTATAAATGATCTATGCATAACATTATCAGCATGTAGATAGAGTAGTTATATACTATTCTTGCATTATTGCCTTACTGAGCGTGTGGTTGCTCATCCCTCTCTACTTTCCCCCTCTACAGAGCGCACATAGCAGCCCAGTGAGGACTGAGGCGTTGTATTTTGGATATCCGCTGCCATCCATCGCTAAGAGATATACACATGAAGATTCTTTTTATATCTAAACAATTGTAAAAGCATAGTAGTCATTTGAATTGTAATTATGGCGGATGTAGATGTCAGTAAACATGTTCTGTATAAGTAAATGATTTAACTTCAAATGTATGACATCACTTTTATTAACTGAGAATGGATATTGCGAGTGGATTATTATTGACTCACAGCCCAACAGTATAGTAGTAAGTTTGTTCACGACCGAGCAAGGAAAGGAATAAATGCGAAAAATTTATTGAGATTTTCGGTTAAAAAGAATGAAAAGGGTCGTGACACTTAAAGTACTCTTTTTCATTACATATCTGAAGCATGAATGTTGGTATAAAACTTATACAATGCATATATATTTTCACGTAAATATGAAAATCATGCTTTGTTCATAAATACGGCATTTCATGCAAAACATTGCATTTTATGTATTTTCATATAAAGCCTATAAAACATATCATGCCATTTCATTTCAATCATATACAATATAACATTTCATCATGTAAAAACGCATCTATCAGGGCTCAACCCATCCTTCGGGTCTACCCTAATCCATAAAACATTTACGTTTATGTAAAACCATAAAATCATTTATCGGGGCTCGACCCATCCCTCGGGCTACCCTAGTTTGCATAAAACTATGTGACATAATCACATGAGACTAGGTGACTACTGTGATAATATCGAGGACTATGGCCATATCCTATACTATGATCCCAGGCTACACGGTACCTAGTGTGTAGGACATCACGCTGCAACGGGAGGTGGGTCAAATCCTACCCGCCAGCTCACATCTCCTCAACTTTGAATATCTCTTCAACTCCAATTACTCAT
Organism: Firmiana major; assembly: GCA_033439115.1. NCBI lineage: Eukaryota > Viridiplantae > Streptophyta > Magnoliopsida > Malvales > Malvaceae > Firmiana > Firmiana major. The sequence goes on from CM065910.1 coordinate 22,830,528, forward strand.
GGTACAGTGTACTCCGTGTCTTATACACGGTACAACGTACTCCATGGACCTTATCTCAAGTTGATAGTCAATACCATGTCTCAAAATGCACGTGCGAGCATCTCATCTGTGTGACACACATTCTACATGAGGCATCCAACACGACTTATTTGTATCACTCTTTTCAAATCTAGTACATGCGAGAAAAACTTCAGCACAGTTTCATGCACAAATTATATGAAATCTAGTGCGAACAAGGCTTTAGCACTATGTCATGTACAAATCATGTAGAATCGAGTGCGAGCGAGGCTCCAGCACTATTTGTTTCCAGATAAACTTGATAGGTGACATCAATTTCAAAGGGGTAGTTTTCAAAGCCCCAATTTGCACCAAAACGTGCCATTTTATGTAATTCACGTAAACACTAGCAAGCCTATCCATTTACTTGCTAAAAAGCAGTAAAAACAATCCAAAACATGCAATTTATGCAGTTCATGACTTTTCCCAATTTTGGTAATTTTGCCCTTAATAGGGGTAAAATCATAATTTACCCATATCGAGACTCTATAAATTTTAATCTATTTCTATAACCCTCAGACTTTTTAAGTGACTATAAACGACTTCAAAAATATGCTTAGCTACCTCTAACTACTCACTAAATTCCCTTACCTCAAATTGTGTGGTATGCTCTTCCTTTTCCAACGCTGTAAAATCACCCAGTCTGATTCGCTCCCAATATAATCTCCGGAGCTGCATATAACCATTTATCAGGTTTATTACAATATATTCAACTGTATTTCACTTTCACTAGGCCTAATTTAAAGTATTGAGCCCATTTACTCTTATTAGGCCCAATTACATCTTAATGGGCTTTACTCAATCTTAAGCCAATTTTCACCTTACTATTCATTTCATCTAAGCCCATTGGGCCCATCTAGTCCATTTATTCTTATTGGGCCTTTTCCTAGGCCTATTGAATTTATTGGGCTGAACCCAACTTGGCTTGGCCCATTACACCTCTCGGCCATGGCATGGTGGTTGAGAGCCATGCACGGCACAATGGCCGAGAGCCACGCCAACCGTCACGCCATCATGCCATTTTGGCTAGCCATTCACTTAGTAATTTTATCAAACACTTACTATGCATGCCTTAAGCCTTTAGTTTTTGTTCATTAAGGCATTTTAACAAACACCTTTGGTACCAACCTTAATTCACCAACCAATTTATCAAATTGAATGAAACTAGGCATGCTATGATTATGTATACATACTTACTAACCTATCCATGCCTTAAAATCACATGCTTACACATCAAAACACAAATACCCATTTTCTACCATCACTTGTTCAGGGTGATTTTGTGTGTTTTGATCCATAAAACATATACCAATCAACTTAGAATAATCCCTAGATAAACATATTAGAAGTTGGAAGCTTGACAACTCACCAAGCTTATTGTTCTCCACTTGGTCGAAACTTATGGGTATTTTTGGGTTGCTGAAATCAGCTCTTTAGGTGCTGGTTTTAGACTATGTTATTCTCCTCATCATGGGTAACAACTTCCATGAAGATAACTTTTTCCAATTTGTTTTGTAGAAGGGTGAAATCTAGAGAGAGAAAGCTTGAGTAGTTTAGGTTACTCAGCAAAAATGGTGGTTGTTTGGTGAAGAAGATGATGGTTGCCGAATTTTTGAATGGTTAAGGCTTAAAATTTGTTTAATTAGTCTTACGTTTTTAGGCCATGAAGTGGGTTTAAGAGTTTTGGCCGTGAACCATGGGTTTGGGCTTTAATCATTTAATTAATGGGCTAATGTTTGGGCTTTCTATTTTGGGCTTCCGTTTGGGCTTTTCTTTTGGCTTTTGGGCTGGAGTTTTCATCACAATTTGGGCCTTCAATTTACTTAATATTGGGCTTATCAAATAGCCCAACAATTCGGCCTATTGGGCTTACACAATTCGGTCCATGCTTAATTCACATTAATGGGCTTTAAAATTTCAATTAATTGGCCCATGGGTTTCTCTTCAATTTCAGCCCATTTAAATTAATCCAATTTTAATTTAATTGACTTTCAATACTCAAGAGGGTGAAACTTGAGTGTTTTAGCCAAAAATAATTTTTCCCATGCTTTAATCTTACTTGGGTCAAATTTTAACCATGGTTAACTCTTATGGTCAAAGTCAACATTTCCAAAGCTGACTTTGACTTTTCTTGACCATTGACCACGTTTGACTTTTGTCCAAAAGTCCAAAAGTGTAGTTTCTCATGGTTAACACTCACATCTCTGCGTTTTGGTCACTTCCGGGAGGTGAAATTACTAAAAACAGCTCGAATGATTGATTTTGAGCTCGTTTGGGCCTTTTTTTGGCATTTTCACTACTTCAACATGTTCGGGACCAAACCAGACCGACTTTCCTTCATGAACCCTCTATATTTTGATGTTTTAAGTTCTTATCTTTAGTCAGAATGATTTGAATCTATTCGGTTTAGCTTGTGGCCATTTTAGCCCTTATTTGCCCTTTACATGCATTCATAAGCATTATTTACTTAATTTGCACTTCGATGTCAGTAAATACTCTTCTTATAATTCAAACAACATATTAAAAAGTTTATAGCATGTGAATCATAAGGAATACTATACAAGTTTTGGGTCTTACATAATCTCCCCCACTTAAGAAATTTGGTCCTCCAAATTAGAACCAAGTCAGTCTGTGAACAACTTCGGGTACTTCTCAAGCATCATACTCTAACTCCCATGTAGCTTCTTCCGGAGTGTGGTACTACCAAAGGACCGTAACTAAAGGAATTGTCTTCGACCTCAGCCTTTTCTCCTTCTTGTCCAATACCCGAATCAGCTTCTCTACATATGACAGGTTGTCATTGGACTCCAATGGCTTATACCTAATCACATGTGCCAGATCCGGATAGTACTTACGAAGCATCAAAATGTGGAAGACGTTGTGGACGCCCGCTAGCTCAGGTGGCAATGCTAGCCTATAGGCCTTATCTCCCATTTTGTCTAGAATCTTAAAGGGTCTGATATAATGAGGACTCAGCTTACCTTTCTTCCTGAATCTCGTTATACCCTTAGAAGGAGAAACCTTCAAAAACACTAATTCACCCATAGTGAACTCTAATGGTCGTTTCCTCTTATCAGCATAACTCTTCTGTTTGCTCTATGCTGTTCTCAATCTCTCACAAATCAACTGAACACCATCAGAGGCTTATCTTACCAAATTGAGAGCAAATATCTGTCGATCACACATATCTTCCCATCTAATAGGGGAATGACATCTACGGCCATATAGTGCCTTATATGGTGCCATCTCGATACTCGAGTAATAACTGTTATTATAGGCGAATTCAGCTAATGGAAAATGATTATCCTAGGAACCTCTAAAGTCCAATATGCACGCTCTTATCATATCTTTCAGAGTCTGTATAGTCCTCTCTGACTGACCATCTGTCTAAGGATGAGAAGCTATGCTAAAACTCAACTGGGTTCCCATAGCTTCCTGAAAATGTTCCCAAAAGTGGGAAGTAAAGCGGGAATCCCTATCAGAAACAATGCTCATTGGAACACTATGTAGCCAAACTATCTCACACACATATAAATCCGCCAATGTACTCAGAGTATCTGTAACCTTCATAGCTAGGAAATGGACTGACTTAGTTAAGCTATCTACAATCACCCAAATGGCGTCGTGATTCATGCGGGTCCTCAGTAAACCAATCACGAAGTCAATAGTAACATGCTCCCATTTCCATGCCGGTATAGGTTGAGGCTGCAATAACCTTGCAGGCTTCTGATACTCTACCTTCACTTACTGATAAACGAGACATCGAGCAACATACTCTACTACATCCTTCTTCATCCCCGACCACCAATACACTTTTTAAAGATTCTGATACATCTTATTACTCTATAAATGTAACATATACCTCGATGAATGAGCTTCTAACAAAATCATACCTTGATGAATGAGCTTCTAAAAAAATCAATCTCCTGAGCTCTGGGTCCTTGGGAACACACAATCTACCTCAAAACCTCAGTAGTCCATCAAAACTCAATTCATACTCAGTCACTCTACCCATCTGCATCTGACTAATCATACCAATGCAATACAGATCACTCTGCTGAGCCTGTCTAATCCTGTCTATCTGATCGAGTTTTAACCTCAGGTTAGATATCATATAGTCCGTATCCGTATCAGAAGGCACAATATCCAAACTGAGGCTAATGAACTGCTCTAACAACTCGTGTTCCCTAACCATCATAATGATATCATCCCAAGGCTCTTCCTGCTCAAAGCATCAGCTACAACATTCACTTTTCCTTGGTAATAAAGTATCTTATAATCATAGTCCTTCAAAAGCTCTAGCATCTTATCTGTCTCATATTCAACTCCTTCTGCGAGAACAAATACTTGATGCTCTTGTGATCAGTAAAAATCTAAAATTTCTCACCGTATAAATAGTGGCACTATATCTTTAGTGCAAACAATACGACTGCCAACTCTAAATCGTGAGTTAGATAGTTCTTCTCATGGTCCTTAAGCTGTCTAGATCCATAAGCAACTACCCTCCCATTCTGCATTAATAAACAACTCAGTCTTTGGTGTGAAACATCTGTATATACAGAAGAACCTCATGAGCTGGTAGGGATGGTGAGAATCAGAGTAGTGGTTAATCGACGCTTTAATTCTCCAAAAATCCTCTCACAATCATCTCTTCCCACACAAATGCAACATTCTTTCGAGTGAGACGAGTTAACGGAGTAGCCAACTCAGAAAATCCCTCCACAAAATAATTCTATATTTTTAGAATTATTTGTGCTTAATTTCCTAATTAATTATTTAAATCCCTAATTTATTTTGTTAATTATCCCCTTTATTTAATTAAAATTCTCATGTTTGCAGATAAATTAAATCTGGATGAATTTTGAATATTTCGGTAGAAAATGGATCGAAATTGGGCTAAAATCGAGATTGAGCCACGTAGACAACACGTGCCATGCCACCTAGCACATCCAATTGGACAAGAAAAACAATGACATAGAAATATCTTTTCAAGGAGCCAATGGTGTGAAGACAAGTGGCCAAAAAAATGTCAACTCATCTGAGATGTAAAAATTACAATTATACCCCTTTTATGTGTATAAATAAGACATGGATGGCAATTGAAAAACAATGTAATTTAGGAGTATGTAATGTAGTGTAAGTAGGAGTAGAACTAAGTAGGAGTAGTGTAGAGTAATTTAGGAGTAGTTTTTAGAATAGTTTAAAGTTTTATTTTAAAAGCTTTATTGTTAGATTTTATTTTGTTTTCATTTTCAAGCATTTCCTGTTAGTTCTTAGTTAGCCACCATTGTTACAATTTACAAGCTTTATTTTTATTTCTTTAAAATGAAAAAGTTAATCCTAGTTACTAATATTATCTCTTACTGCTTTTGTTCTCATTTCCTTGTCCTTGTGTTCTCGGTTTCATTCTACTCAAACATCCTATTCATGTGGCGATCATAGCATTGTTCTTATTTATTTTTACAGTCTCTAACTTCTGGGTTCATAAGTCTACTATTTCCAGCAGCCTAGAACCGTTGGCTGTTTCTATTTCTGTTATTGATTTTCTATGCATGCTCTTGCTGTTCGGTGACTGCTGAAGTTGGCATTAAATGCTGCTGCAAGTGCATTTGTATGCCAATTGAAAGAAGTTGCTGGAGGTTGATGTTTGGTGCCGATAGTAGCTGGATTCTCATCCCCTGTTCAGCTCTGTTTTTATATTTTTTTACTGTTCATCTTAGTTGTCTTTTATTATGCACTAATCTAATTACTATATGCTATTAGGTTGCTGTAATTTGATGTTAGATTGTTTGATAGTTACTGGTTTTTAAGAATGATGGATTGTGCCACTCCAGTCCCGATGGTCTCGGATATGGTTAGCGAGAAACTAAGAAACTGATGAGGACGTGGGCTAAGTCGAGAGCCGTGACTCACAATGCAGAACAACAAAATGAGGTAACTGAGCATGATCAGGATATTGTTTTTAGTACAACAGTAGAGGTCTGGACTGGAGAGCAAAGCTGGAACCGAGACCAATTGCGTGGCCAGACCGAGAGCAGACCAGGACGTGCAGTAGTGGGTAAGACAACGCCTGGAGAAGGAAACGTGCACGGTTTATGTATGGAGTTGGTGTTGGGGCAGTTGACAACCAGAAGCATGGGCAGAGAAGAAGGAAGCACATGAAACCGAGGCAGAGTTGGTGAGATTGCAGAGTAGGAAACCGCAGCACGCCTGGAGACAACCAACCCGAGACCAAACCATAAAATGAGCAATATGAAGATATGAACAATGAATGGAGGGACATGGGGTTTAAATTTGTTAAGGCCTTGTTTGGCCAATTAATTTGTTATTTCATGCTTGTAGTTGTTTTAATCTTTAATTAGTTGTTAGTAATTGGTAGGTTAGTTTTAATAACTTTGCATATTAATTTAATTTGTAGTGTTAATTTTTAGTTAGTAGTTGATTTTATAATATATGTTTAGGATTGTATTTTGGTTTAGTATTTTATTAGTTGTATTTAGAATTAATTTAGATTTAATGTGTTTCATGCATTTTTAGTTTAGTCTTCATTTTTATTAAATTTTTAGTTTAGTTTAATTTGCATTTTTAGTAATTAGCTTAATTGCATGCATATTTTATTTTAGGTTAGTTTAATTGTAGTTTAATTAATCTTGCTTTGTTATTTTCATATTTTCATTTTATTTTAATTGCGTTAATTAGCTTTAACTGTTTTAATTTCTTTTGTAGGTTTTTTATTTTAATTGCGTGGAGCACTGTAAGTAATTTTGCTCGGTTTTATTTTCTTTATTTTATAGTTTTATTATTTTATTGCTTTCAGTATTTTTAATTCTAGCTTAGTTGATCACTCCCTTAAATTTCATAATTTGCTAGGATATACTTAGGGTAAGATTAACCGGTAGTTAATTAGGCTAACCAACTTCTCTGAGGGACGATAACTCGGGACTCAAATCCCATTATTATTTGTACGACCTGTGCACTTGCGGACAATACCTTCAAGGGGTGTCAAGTTTTTGGTGCCATTGTCGGGTAAGTCTTAATTAGCCATTAGTTAATATCGGTGAAATTATGCTTAGGTGTAATTCTAGCTTGTAAATATTTAATCTAGATTAGTTAATTGAAAAATTAAAATAAAAAATTTTTTTGAAAAATTTAAAAATTCAAAAAAAATTTCTAAGGACTTTTTGATGATTGCATGCGTAGAGCTAAAAGTTTTGATTGCTTTCCTCTAGATCCTGAAATTGAATGCACTCTTAGAAAAATTTGAAAGGAACCTAGGAAATTAATAGCTCCGTTGCAATTCACCATGGCAGAAAATAGGAAAATTAGAACCGTTGTGGATTATGCAATGCCGATGATTGGAGGATATTATACCGGCATTAGGCCACCAGCTGTCCCTGCTAATAACTTTTAAATTAAGCTCGCAATCCTCCAGATGATCCAGACTTCATTGCAGTTCAATGGGCTCTCTCATGACGACCCACATGCTCACCTTAGGCAATTCCTGGACTTGTGCAACACGTTTAAACACAATGGATTATCTGATGATGCGCTTAGGCTTAGATTATTCCCCTTCTCACTTAGGGATAAGGCGAGACACTGGTTAACCTCCCTGCTTCCAGGATCCATTTCTACATGGGACGAGTTAGCCCATCAATTTCTATCTAAGTTTTTCCCTCCCTCTAAAATGGCCTAACTCCGTAGTAACATATCTTCCTTTGCCCAATTTGATGCGGAATCTCTTTATGAAGCATGGGAACGATATAAGGAGCTTCTTAGGAAGTGCCCTGATTATGGTCTACCTTTGTGGCTGCAAGTTTAGATATTCTACAACGGACTTACAAGCCAAAATAGGACCATTGTTGATGCTGCTGCGGGTGGAGCCCTGATATGCAAAACAGAGGAGGAAGCTTACGAGCTTTTAGACAAGATGGCAGCTAACAACTTTTTATGGTCCTCGGAGAGGCAATTGCCAAAAAAGTCAGCGGGTATTTATGAGCTCGACACACTGTCTACCTTGACCTCTCAAATCGTTAATCTTACGAAGAAGGTAGAGTTGCTCAGTACCCAGTATAATCTTTCTACCAGTCCTAATCCGATTTATTCTGTCCAAAGTCCTTTCCCTTCATGAGATCTATGTAGTGGTACACACTCTGTGGATAGGTGTCCACTTAACCTAGAATCGATTCAGTATGTTGCTCCACTTCAAAAGCAATAGAACAACCCCTTGTCAAACACCTACAACTCAGGGTGGAGGAACCATCCTAACTTCTCCTGGAGCTAAAACCAAGGGCAAACTTCCAGCTCTAGACTTATAGGATCCCCTAGTTTTCAAGCTCCACCGGTTCATGTACCACCACAGTCGCAATATCTATATCATCTACCTTATCAACCATCCCCATCTCAATTTCAACATCATCCACCTCACTTCCATCAACCACCACCACCACCACAACCTATGCAGCCACAACTTTACCATGCACCAGCAGCTGAGAAGAAGCCCTCGCTTGAGGAAATGTTCATAACTATCCTGCAAAATTAAGTTGCTTCAATTAAAAACTTAGAGGTTCAAGTAGTACAAATAGCAAATGCTCTTAGCCAACATCCTCAAGGGACCCTTCCTAGTAAGTGTGAGATCTGAGAATTTCAGACATATTTTAATTATGTAATATGAACTTGAAGTATAATTTATTGAGCTAAGTGAATTGTGGGAATGATAATTGGAGATTTATATGTTAAGTGTTTAAAATAAGTATGAAGCTATGAGAACAGATCGATCTGGGAGAAGGAGAGATCGATCTGGTGAGTTAAAAATGACAAGGAAGGAGGAATTTAAGGAGCAGATCGATCTCCAATGGAAGAGGATCGATCTCCTTATGATTCTGTTTGAGAGAAGATCGATCTCATGAGGAAGAGATCGATCTCCAAATGTTTCTGTTTGGGAGAAGATCGATCTCCTCAAGGAGCAGATCGATCTCATAAAGCCATAAAGAGATCGATCTCATCCCTCGACAGATCGATCTCCTAGGCATAAATTGCCCCAAATCGTCCCCAAATTCAAATGCAGATCGATCTCATCAAGAGCCAGATCGATCTCCTACCCTCAGCCTATATAAGGAACTCCTGTTTTTCTCGTGCAATTTCACTATCTCTCTCTTCCAACCTCTATTTTCACCGAAACTTAGCTTTCTCACTCATCCAAAGCACGCATTTCTGTCTAAATCAGAGGCTGTGGCAAGAAGGAAAGTTGTTCCTCATCAAAGGGAGAACAACATACTTGGAAATCGAAAGACGGATCGAATCGAGGCAAGAGATAAGCTCTCCACAAGTTTTGGGTAATTTCTAAACTTCGATCCTTATATTTGAGATGATTTTGGTGATAATAGTTGTTGGCATTGTGTTGAAATAGCTTAAAAATGATTAGGGATTGATGAAATTACAATGTAGTTGGAGTGATGATGATGTTTGGCAACTTTGGCAAATTTAGGAATTTTGAGCTATAAATGGAGATTAGACAATGTGGTGAATTAGCATAGATTTTGTGGCATAGGAAATATAGAATGTTGAGGTGTTGTGAGCGAGATTGCGGTTTGTGATGGAGTTATGAGAATTGAGAAATTTGAGGAGTTATGAGCAATTATGCTCGATTTTGAGAATTGAGGTTAATGTGGTAATGAGTATTGATGTTTTAACATCGTTTGGACAGCTCGAGAGTTCCAGAGTGGAATGCGAGGCTAGTCCGTGATACGAGGGAAACGATTGCACTATACGAGGTGCAAAGAGGTAAGGGAAAACTAAACCATTTGTGTATGTGTTTTGATGAATTATTGTAGCATGAACAATGATTTGAGAATACAAGCATGTTTGGTGTTGTGTTGTGATATAATTGCACACGGTTTTTATAGTCGGTTGGAGCCCATTATTTTATGAGTTTATAAGCTGAGTGTGAAATTGCTTTATAAACCTTTGAGTTGCGTGAAAAGTAAATTGGGCTCTACGTTAAGGCGATATTGAGATTTGAGAAAATGTGTGCGTGTTTTGCCGGTTAGAACTCGGTTTTAATATGTTTTGTATTGAGTACACAAATGTTTTAATTGAGTTTTACGAGAGAAAACCATTATGAGTTCTACGTGAAGGCATAACGTTTTATAAGATAATGGCTAATGATTGAGACTTAGGCGTGTCATGTTGAATACACATTGGGCCTTGCTCTGGTAGCATGTAAGACCGATATAGTGGGACCCCTGGGAACCGACCCAGGGACCACAGGCCTTGTTCTGGTAACATGTAAGTCCAATTATTCCTCCGCTTTGGTAGCGTTGGGAGGCCTTGCTTTGGTAGCATGTAAGTCTGATATTCCTCCATTTTGGTAACGAGAGATGCCTCCATTTTTGTAACGAGAGATGCCTCCGTTTTGGTAACGTGAGATGACCCCCGTTATGGTAACGCTGGGTGGCCTTGCTTTGGTAGCATGTAAGACCGAGAGAGTGGGTCGCCTGGGAACCGACCCAGGGACCACGTGATAGTGTGCATGAGGCGAGGCATTGCTCTGGTAGCATGTAAGGCCGAGCCTTGTTCTGGTAACATATAAGTCCAATATACCATGCATACGACCATATTGTCGACGTTCCCTCTATACGAGGATGCCTGGGATGCGCACCTAGAGGAGATTACATATTTGATGTGCCATGACGAGTTTTAATTGAGTTTTATTGCCTAGTCTCGTTTTACACATGAGTTGTGTTTTGTGACCTTGTCACGTGCTATTTACTGAGGTGATTTTATCACGTATTTTGAGAATAGCCATTATCGCATATATTTACACATGCTTGTGAGTGCTCGATATTGAGCCTTTTTACCTTCATGTTTTCACATGATTTATGAGTTATGAGATAATGATGTTTTGAGAACTTTCATGCTACGATTTCAAATGAGCTTCATAAACAAATACATATTTGTGATGTGTGATATGGTTTATATAACTGAGTTCCCTTACCCCCCTTACTGAGCGATTTGGAAGATCACCCTGTTTTCTCTTCCCCCCAGATCTCTTCAAGTGAAGTGAGTTCCCTGCGACGTACGGGTTATAGGCTAGTGGAGGACTTGAGCTCTAGGCCGTATTTTGTGTACTGAGGTAGATATTTAATATTCATGTACCCAGACTAGAGTTATATTTACTGACACTTATTGTACAATGATGTACGGGATGTATTAGGATTAATTAACTTGGAATGAGTAATTTATATGATACAATATATACTATATTATGATGAGATCATGAGGCATGATAATTATGATGATGTATGACATTGCACAGGAATGCACCCTTAATTGTGAATTAATGAGTAAAAAATTTTAAATTAGCCCTATTTTCCGCGCTTTCGGGGCGTCACAGAGTTTTCTTGGTATCAGAGCTTAGGGTGTTTAGTACTGTCAGTGTCGGTTAAGTGAAATAGAATACATCCCAAGTGTCTGTAATAGTCTGGTCATGAACTGAATCTGAGGATTGAGATTTCAATCGATTCTGATATGTACGCGCAGGAGACGAGTTGAGATAGAGAATGAGTAAACGGTGAGGTAGTTCGAGAAGGCAGGCAGAGTCCCCTCTGCCACCTGTCCCATAACCAGAGAGTCCTAACTCTCGATTTAATCGGATTGAGACCGATGTGAGGCAAGGTTTTGAGCAGATGGCAGTGTTATTCGTGCAACACTTTGGAGTTAATGCCTCGGGTACTACTTCTACACCACCACAAGGACCTCCTATACCCCCAATGCCTCCCGTCACTCAGCCTGATGACAAAAGTATGGTCCGACTGAAGGACTTTTTGAAAATGAATCCACCTGCATTTAGGGGAAAGAAGGATCCTACAGAGGCTGAGGAGTGGTTGACGGAGTTGAGAGTTATATTCAACTATCTGGGGTGCACCGATGCTGAGAGGGTCAGTATGAGTGCCTATATGTTGAAAGGGAGAGCTCAAGATTGGTGGGGTACTACCCAGGGTATTTTGATGTCCCACCAGGATGTGATTGGTTGGGAAGAGTTCCAGATAGCCTTTAGAGCCCAATATATACCACGAGCTGCCCAGAAAAGGAGGCAAGTATAGTTTTTGAGTTTGGTACAGGGTGACATGTCTGTAGATGATTACGAGAGCCGATTTACCGCTCTGCTGAGATATGATCCAGAGACTTTCAAGAATGAAGAGCTCCGTACAGAGAGATTTGTGTATGGATTGAAGCCCATCATCAGAGATCGATTGATTGGGTTGTGTATTACTGAGTTTGGAGATGCTCTGAGACGAGCACAAGAGATTGAGAGGGGAATTGAAATTGTACAGTCCCAGAATGAGTTTGGAGCAGTGATTAGGGACAAAGGCAAGAAGCCAGCGATGTCTCAAGCAGATGTTCGAAGAGGTTCCTTCAAGAGAGGAAGGATTGAGATACAGAAGGGCAGATTAGAGAGACCCAGAGCTTATCCTATTATCAAGGAGACCCCTCGATATGACAGGCCGAAAATAAGGGCTTGTAGAGACTGTGGTCGATCGCATGAGGGAAGTTGTACTGGGTCGATCCGTGGATATTTTAGATGTGGTGACATGGATCACAGAGTGAAGGACTGTCCTCAACCTCAGATACCACATGCTTTGGAGCCTACTAGACCGCAGCCTCAGAGAGTGAATCCCTAGAGACGGGCCACTGCTGCAGAGAAAGGGAAGAAACCTGTGGCACAGGGACGTGTGTTTGCCCTGGATAAGGAAACCGCAGACACTTCAGCAGAAACTATAAGAGGTACACTTTCTGTTTGTAATCATAAGGCTCATGTATTGATAGATCCAGGATCCACACATTCGTTTATTTCAGAGCATTTTGCATGTAGTTTAAATTTGAAGTTTAAACCTCTAGAGTATGTACTACATGTAAATACCCCTATGCGTGAATCCCAGAGAACTGAGTTAATCTGTAAAGGATGTGAAATAAAGGTGGGAGATAGAGTGATGTTTGCAGATCTAATCATGTTGAATATACATGGGTTTGATGTAATTATGGGGATGGATTGGTTGGCAACCAATTGAGTGAGTTTAGACTGCTACACTAAGATTGTAACTTTCTCCCTACCTGAACCTTACAGTGTACGGCTGAGATATTGAGGAAATGAATATGTGAAATTCTAGTAAGTAATTTGAGAATTTTAATATTATTTTGGAGAATATTAAATATGATTGTTCATGTGAAGGTTACGAAACACTCATCTCAGACGAAGAGCGGGAACATCCGAGGATTGAGGATATACCTGTGGTGTGTGAATTCCTGGATGTTTTCCCAGATGAGTTGCCAGGTTTGCCACCAGAGAGAGAGCTGGAGTGTACCATTGATTTGGTACCAGATACTCAGCCGATCTCTAAACCTCCCTACAGGATGGCATTAGTGGAACTTGAGGAATTGAAGAAACAACTACAGGAGTTATTGGATCAAGGGTTCATTAGGCCCAGTGTTTCACCGTGGGGAGCACCGATTTTATTTGTTAAGAAGAAGGATGGTAGTCTCAGATTATGCGTAGACTACCGACTGTTGAATAATGCCACGGTGAAGAATAAATACCCACTGCCCAGGATTGATGATCTACTTGATCAACTAAGAGGGGCCTTAGTGTTTTCTATGATTGATTTGAGATCGGGCTATCACCAATTGAGGATCAAGGAAGAAGATATTCCAAAGACGGCCTTCAGGACAAGGTATGGCCATTATGAATTTCTGGTGATGTCCTTTGGATTGACGAACGCCCCTGCTGTATTTATGAGGTTGATGAACGAAGTGTTCAGAGACTATCTGGATAAATTTGTGATAGTCTTTATTGATGATATCCTGGTATACTCTCAGTCGTATGAGGAGCATGCACAGCATTTGTGGTTAGTACTTCAGATACTCCGAGATAAGCAATTATATGGAAAGCTTAGTAAGTGTGAGTTTTGGCTGAACCAGATAGCTTTCCTTGGTCATATAGTCTCAGAGGAAGGAGTATCAGTGGATCCAAGTAAAGTAGTAGCTGTGCTTAGTTGGGAGAGACCGAGGACAGTTACTGAGGTGCGAAGCTTCCTTGATTTGGTAGGGTATTACAGAAGATTTGTGGAAGGATTTTCAAGGATTGCCGCTCCTTTGACTAAACTCACGCGTAAGGAGACTCCGTTCATATGGACTGATCAATGTGAGCTCAGTTTTCAGGAGTTAAAAAGGAGATTGACAGCGGCACCTGTGTTAACTATTCCTGAGGGATTAGGAGGATTTTTAGTGTATAGTGATGCATCTCATCAAGGATTGGGGTGTGTGCTTATGCAGCATGGAAGAGTGGTCGCATATGGATCGCGACAGTTGAAAGACCATGAGCGGAATTACCCCACGCATGATTTGGAGTTAGCCGCTGTGGTATTTGCTTTGAAGATCTGGCGACACTACTTATATGGGGAAAGATTCTAGATCTTCACTGATCACAAGAGTTTAAGATATCTTTTTGATCAGAAAGAGTTAAACATGAGACAAAGGAGATGGATGGAACTCCTTAAGGATTATGACTGCGAAATTTAATATCATCCGGGTAAGGCGAATGTAGTTGCTGATGCCCTAAGCAGGAAGAGTATGATATCTGCTATGATGATCAGGGAATGGGATTTGTTATAGCAGTTTGCCAAACTTCGGATCAGAGTTAAAGAGCTAGAAACTGGATTTTTGGCTAGCTTACGGATGAGCCCAGGATCATGGATCAGATTAGAACTGGGCAGCGTAGTGATCAGAGGATGATAGATATGGTTAGCCAAGCTGAACAGAGTTTGCAGTCGGATCTCACAGTCAGTGAGGATGGATTGTTGAGATTCAGAGGACGAATTTATGTACCGGACGATGATACCCTAAAGAGACTGATACTGAGAGAATCTCACTGCTCGCGATACACCATGCACCCAGGGAGTACTAAGATGTACCGAGACTTGAGAAAGGTGTATTGGTGGAGTGGTATGAAGCGAGACGTGGCAGAGTATGTGGCTAGGTGTTTAGTATGCCAGCAAGTGAAAGCTAAGCATCGGAAGCTCGGAGGGTTACTACAGCCCTTACCTATAACTACATGGAAATGGGAGCATGTCACCATGGATTTTATTATGGGTTTACCGAGGACCCGAAGTGGTTGTGATGCGATATAGGTCATTGTGGATAGATTGACCAAGAGTGCCCACTTCCTTGCCATCAAGAGCACAGATACTGTGGATGCCTTAGCTGAGCTGTATGTCAGCGAGATCGCTAGATTACATGGGGCTCCAGTGAGTATTACTTCTGATAGAGATTCCCGGGTTACTTCCAGATTTTGGACCCTGTTTCAGGAGTCCATGGGATCTCGATTGAGTTTCAGTACCACCTATCATCCTCAGACAGATGCTCAGTCAGAGAGGACTATTCAGACCCTGGAAGATATGTTGAGGGCGTGTATGATGGATTTTAAGGGATCATAGGATGATCACCTACCCCTAGCAGAGTTTGCGTACAATAACAGCTATCATGCAAGTATTGGAATGGCACCCTTTGCGGCTCTATATGGTATGAGGTGTAGATCCCCTGTAGCTTGGGAAGAAGTCGGTGACAGAAAGATAAATGCTCCCGAGCTTGTTGAGCAAGCTGTACAGAGTGTGAAACTCATACGTGAGAGGCTACGGGCTACGCAGGGTAGACAAAAAAGCTACGCGGATGTGCGTAGATGGCCACTCGAGTTTGATGTTGGTGATGCAGTATTTCTGAAAGTATCACCGAGTAAGGGTATCGTGCGATTTGGGAAGAAAGGAAAATTGAGTCCTCGATACATAAGACCATTCGAGATTCTTGAGAGAGTGGGAGAGGTAGCCTACAGATTGGCATTACCCCCACAAATGTCCGAAATACACAACGTCTTTCATGTGTCTATGTTAAGGAAGTACCATCCGGACCCTTCTCATGTTATAGAGTATGACGAGATGGACATACAGGAGGATATGAGCTACACTGAGGAACCCGTCCGAATTCTCGATAGAAAGGAGAAGGTACTGAGAACTAAGAGCATCCCATTAATGAAAGTTCTGTGTAAACATCACTCAAGGGAAGAGGCAACGTGGGAACTAGAGAACCTCATGAAGGAGAAATACCCCCATCTCTTTGACTAGTTGAGTTGAATTTGGAGGACTAAATTCTTTTAAGGTGGGGAGGATATGAGATCTGAGAATTTCAGACATATTTTAATTATGTAATATGAACTTGAAGTATAATTTATTGAGCTAAGTGAATTGTGGGAATGATAATTGGAGATTTATATGTTAAGTGTTTAAAATAAGTATGAAGCTATGAGGACAGATCGATCTGGGAGAAGGAGAAATCGATCTGGTGAGTTAAAAATGACAAGGAAGGAGGAATTTAAGGAGCAGATCGATCTCCAATGGAAGAGGATCGATCTCCTTATGATTCTGTTTGAGAGAAGATCGATCTCATGAGGAAGAGATCGATCTCCAAATGTTTCTGTTTGGGAGAAGATCGATCTCCTCAAGGAGCAGATCGATCTCATAAAGCCATAAAGAGATCGATATCACCCCTCGACAGATCGATCTCCTAGGCATAAATTGCCCCAAATCGTCCCCAAATTCAAATGCAGATCGATCTCATCAAGAGCCAGATCGATCTCCTACCCTCAGCCTATATAAGGAACTCCTATTTTTTCGTGTAATTTCACTTTCTCTCTCTTTTAACCCCCATTTTCATCGAAACCTAGCTTTCTCACTCATCCAAAGCACCCATTTCCGTCCAAATCAGAGGCTGTAGCAAGAAGGAAAGTTGTTCCTCATCAAAGGGAGAACAACATACTCGAAAATCAAAAGACGGATAGAATCGAGGCAAGAGATAAGCTCTCCACAAGTTTTAGGTAATTTTTAAACTTCGATCCTTATATTTGAGATGATTTTGGTGATAATAGTTGTTGGCATTGTGTTGAAATAGCTTAAAAATGATTAGGGATTAATGAAATTACAATGTAGTTGGAGTGATGATGATGTTTGGTAACTTTGACAAATTTAGGAATTTTGAGCTATAAATGGAGATTAGACAATGTGGTGAATTAGCATAGATATTGTGGCATAGGAAATATAGAATGTTGAGGTGTTGTGAGCGAGATTGTGGTTTGTGATGGAGTTATGAGAATTGAGAAATTTGAGGAGTTATGAGCAATTATGCTCGATTTTGAGAATTGAGGTTAATGTGGTAATGAGTATTGATGTTTTAACATCGTTTGGACAGCTCGGGAGTTCCAGAGTGGAATGCGAGGCTAGTCCGTGATACGGGGGAAACGATTGCACTATACGAGGTGCAAAGAGGTAAGGGAAAACTAAACCATTTGTGTATGTGTTTTGATGAATTATTGTAGCATGAACCGTGATTTGAGAATACAAGCATGTTTGGTGTTGTGTTGTGATATAATTGCACACGGTTTTTATGGCCGATTGGAGCCCATTATTTTATGAGTTTATAAGCTGAGTGTGAAATTGCTTTATAAACCTTTGAGTTGCGTGAAAAGTAAATTGGGCTCTACGTTAAGGGATATTGAGATTTGAGAAAATGTGTACGTGTTTTGCCGGTTGGAACTCGGTTTTAATATGTTTTGTGTTGAGTACACAAATGTTTTAAATGAGTTTTATGAGAGAAAACCATTATGAGTTCTACGTGAAGGCATAACGTTTTATAAGATAATGGCTAATGATTGAGACTTAGGCGTGTCATGTTGAATACACATCGGGCCTTGCTCTGGTAGCATGTAAGATCGATATAGTGGGACGCCTGGGAATCGACCCAGGGACCACAGGCCTTGTTCTGGTAACATATAAGTCCGATTATTCCTCCGCTTTGGTAGCGTTGGGAGGCCTTGCTCTGGTAGCATGTAAGTTCGATATTCTTTCTTTTTGGTAACGAGAGATGCCTCCGTTTTTGTAACGAGAGATGCCTCCGTTTTGGTAACGTGAGATGACCCCCGTTCTGGTAACGCTGGGTGGCCTTGCTTTGGTAGCATGTAAGACCGAGAGAGTGGGTCGCCTGGGAACCGACCCAGGGACCACGTGATAGTGTGCATGAGGTGAGGCATTGCTCTGGTAGCATGTAAGGTCGAGCCTTGTTCTGGTAACATATAAGTCCAATATACAATGCATACGACCATATTGTCGACGTTCCCTCTATACGAGGATGCCTGGGATGCGCACCTAGAGGAGATTACATATTTGATATGCCATGACGAGTTTTAATTGAGTTTTATTGCCTAGTCTCGTTTTACACATGAGTTGTGTTTTGTGACCTTGTCACGTGCTATTTACTGAGGTGATTTTATCACGTATTTTGAGAATAGCCATTATCACATATATTTACACATGCTTGTGAGTGCTCGATATTGAGCCTTTTTACCTTCATGTTTTCACATGATTTATGAGTTATGAGATAATGATGTTTTGAGAACTTTCATGCTACGATTTCAAATGAGCTTCATAAATAAATACATATTTGTGATGTGTGATATGGTTTATATAACTGAGTTCCCTTACCCCCCTTACTGAGCGATTTGAAAGCTCACCCTGTTTTCTCTTCCCCCCAGATCGCTTCAAGTGAAGTGAGTTCCCTGCGACGTACGGGTTAGAGGCTAGTGGAGGACTTGAGCTCTAGGCCGTATTTTGTGTACTGAGGTAGATATTTAATATTCATGTACCCAGACTAGAGTTATATTTACAGACACTTATTGTACAATGATGTACGGGATGTATTAGGATTAATTAACTTGGAATTGAGTAATGTATATGATACAATATATACTATATTATGATGAGATCCTGAGGCATGATAATTATGATGATGTATGACACTGCACAGGAATGCACCCTTATTGTGAATTAATGAGTAAAAAGTTTTAAATTAGCCCTATTTTCCGCGCTTCCGGGGCGTCACAGTAACACTGGAGCTAATCATGTTAAGCAAAGGGACGGTAAGGAATATGTTAAATCCATCACCTTTAGGAGCGGTAAAGAGCTAGATGAGCCATAAAGTAAGTCCAATCCTGTTGAGCCTATAGTTGAAAAACCCATAAGTTCTAACGAAGAGCTCAGAAAGAGCAGGTACATCAGGATCAGGTTGAAAAAGAATCCAAGCTAGGCACTTCTTCATCTATACCTTCTTCTACTTCACAGCCTTCCTCGTTCTCTGATGCTACACAGGTTCCCACTACACTGCCTCTAGTTAGACCACCAGTACCTTTTCCTTAGAGGTTCTACGATCAAAAGCTAGAACGACAATTTGCTAAATTTCTTGAGGTTTTTAAGAAACTTCACATCAACATTCCTTTGCAAATACTTTAGAGCAAATGCCAAGTTATGTGAAGTTTCTGAAGGATATCCTCTCTAGGAAAAGGAGATTGGAAGATTATGAGACGGTGGCCTTAACTGAGGAATGTAGTGCCATTATCCAGAGAAGATTACCCCTCAAGCTCAAGGATCCCGGGAGTTTTACCATACCATACACTATTAGAAATTTATTCTTTGGTAGAGCCCTGTCCGATTTAGGAGCTAGTATAAATTTTGATGCCATTGTCTCTCTATCATAAGTTAGGAATAGGGGATGCCAAGCCCACCACAGTGAACCTCCAGTTAGCTGATCGATCAATTAAATATCCGAAGGGGATCATTGAGGATGTCTTAGTAGATGTGGACAAGTTTATTTTCCCTGCGGATTTTATCGTTTTGGACATGGAAGAAGATAGGGAAGTCCCCATTATACTAGGCAGACCTTTCCTAGCTACTGGTAGAACAATAATTGATGTACAAAAGGGGGAGTTAACGATGAGAGTCCAAGATTAAGAAGTAAAGTTTAATGTTTTCAAACCTTTGAAGCTCCCTGATGACTCTCAAGAGTGTTTTAAGATGGAGATTGAGGAGAATATAAGGCTAAACACAAGAGATCTAAAAGAAGGAGAGAAGTAGATAGAGCTCAGGAGGATTTAACTGATAACATTTTGTCAGCACTCTGGATGACCCTCATACTCTTCGCCCTGCTGCTGAGTGTTGTTTTCTTCAGCTGCATTTGAAGTGGCGGTGTTTTTTTTTCACTTTGTATATAGTTCATTTTTCTATTTCTTTTTTGTTGTTTCTTTCCTTGTTTATTTTGCAGGTTTATTTTCTAGTTTTACGGTTTCAATCAAAGCTTCAGTTGTTCATCATCATCGGAAAGGGGAGTACTTTGCTCTCGAGCTTAAATTCTTATATTATCTGCACACTGAGGATACTGTGTACTTTAAGTTTGGGGGAGGGGATATCACTTAAGCTATTTTGTGAAAAATTGGAAAACTTTTCAAAATTTTTTTTAAAAAAATCGGAGAAAGAATTTTCAAATTTTTTCTATAATATGAGCTTAAATTGTTTGATTTTGGGTTGATTTAGTGCTTAGCATGTAGTTTTCCCATATTCTGATGATATGACCCCATGATTTAGTCTGACTTTGATTGACTGAGAAGCATGATTATAGGAAAAGCATGATTATAGGAAAAGCATGAAGTTAAATTCTTGAATTTGTCTTGATTCTGATTGTGATTTCCTCATCTTATGCACATGTCATGTCATGAATCGGTATATTTATTTAGAGAAAGCTTATGTGTACATAGGACTGCATTTGTTCAGTTGATTTTGTGCATCATATTTTAGAATTTGTTTGATCTGATCTCGAGGTGAAATATTAGATCACACTTAATTAGGGAGATGATTTAGGCCATCTTTGGATCGTTTGAGCCTTTCTAGCCTTCCTTGTACATATTCTACCCCTAGTCACCCATATGGGCCAAATAAGCTTTTCTCTGTAAATATAACTGCGTTATTTTCCTTAGCTTAAATACTTTGTTCCTATCCCTTACGCCAAAAGCATGAAAAGTCATTGGGATATATTGTGAGCTATATGGGTATTAAGTGATAGTGAAAGAGTATGTAAAAAAAATGATGAAAAAGAAAGAAAAAAAAGAAGAAAGAAGAAAATACAAAAATAGAATAAAAAGCCTAATGAAATAAATAAGTTTGGGGGAAATGAATTGAGCTCTTACATTAAGATCATAGAAGTAATGCATGTTAAGGGGTAATTAAACCTAAATCGACTTTATCATACCTTAGCCCCAGCCTTACATTACAAGCTTAATGAAGTCCTATTGATCTTTGGTTAAGTGTGACTACATTAGTGGAGAGAGAAGTGAAAAATAAACTTATGGGAATGATCACATGTCATTGACTTTGCATTCACTGTGTTTGCATAATCTGATCCGGATAATGTACTGTGAAGTGACTTTGACATTTTTCACACACTCACGAGGAGTCCGATTTGGGTTGGGACTTATGATTGAATAATTCTAAGTGCTGGACTTGTAATTGTGAGTCTTTGATTTCATAGTCTATACTTTTTCTTTGAGGATAATATTGGGAAAATTATTGTCTTTTGTACTTATAATTCCTACAATCATTTTGTTTTGCTTGAGGACAAGCAAAAACTCAAGTTTGGGGGTGTGATAATTCTATATTTTTAGAATTATTTGTGCTTAATTTCCTAATTAATTATTTAAATCTCCAATTTATTTTGTTAATTATCCCCTTTATTTAAGTAAAATTTTCATGTTTGCAGATAAATTAAATCCGGATGAATTTTGAATATTTCGGTTGAAAATAGACCGGAATTGGGCTAAAATCGAGATTGAGCCACGCGGACAACACGAGCCATGCCACCTAGCACATCCAATTGGACAAGAAGGCTGATGACATAGAAATATCTTTTCAAGGAGCCAATGGTGTGAAGACAAGTGGCCAAAAAAATGTCAACTCATCTAGGATGTAGAAATTACAATTATACCCCTTTTGTGTGTATAAATAAGACATGGATGGCAATTGAAAAACAATGTAATTTAGGAGTATGTAATGTAGTGTAAGTAGGAGTAGTGTAGAGTAATTTAGGAGTAGTTTTTAAAATAGTTTAATGTTTTATTTTAAAAGCTTTATTGTTAGATTTTATTTTATTTTCATTTTCAATCATTTCCCGTTAGTTCTTAGTTAGCCACCATTGTTACAATTTACAAGCTTTATTTTTATTTATTTAAAATGAAAAAGTTAATCCTAGTTGCTAATATTATCTCTTACTGCTTTTGTTCTCATTTCCTTATCCTTGTGTTCTCGGTTTCATTCTACTTAAACGTCCTATTCATGTGGCGATCATAGCATTGTTCTTATTTATTTTTACAGTCTCTAACTTCTAGGTTAGTCTACCGTTTCAAGCAGCCTAGAACCGTCGGCTGTTTTTGTTTCTGCTGTTGATTTTCTGTGCAAGCTCTTGCTGTCCGGTGATTGCTGAAGTTGGCATTAAAGGTTGCTGCAAGTGCATTTGTATGCCAATTGAAAGAAGTTGCTGGAGGTTGATGTTTGGTGCCGATAGTAGCAGGATTCTCATCCCCTGTTCAGCTCTGTTTTTATATTTTTTTACTTTTCATCTTAGTTGTCTATTATTATGCACTAATCTAATTACTACCTACTGTTAGGTTGCTATAATTTGATGTTAGATTGTTTGATAGTTGCTAGTTTTTAAGAATGATGGATTGTGCCACTCCAGTCCCGATGGTCTCGGATATGGTTAGCAAGAAACCAAGAAACTGATGAGGACGTGGGCTAAGCCGAGAGCCATGACTCACAATGCAGAACAGCAGAACGAGGTAACTGAGCTTGATCAGGATATTGTTTCTGGTACAGCAGCAGAGGTCTGGACTGAAGAGCAAAGCTGGAACTGGAGCAGTTGCGTGGCCAGACTGAGAGCAGACCATGACGTGCAGCAGTGGGCAAGGCAACGCCGGGAGAAGGAAACGTGCATGGTTTATGCATGGAGCTGGTGTTGGGGTAGTTGGCCGCCAGAAGCATGGGCAGAGAAGAAGGAAACACATGAAACCGAGGCAGAGTTGGTGAGATTGCAGAGTAGGAAACCGCAACACGCCTAGAGACAACCAACCCGAGACCAAACTAGAAATTGAGCAATATGAAGACATGAACAGTGAATGGAGGGACATAGGGTTGATTTAAATTTGTTAAGGCTTGTTTGGCCATTTAATTTGTTATTACATGCTTGTAGTTGTTTTAATCTTTAATTAGTTGTTAGTAATTGGTAGGTTAGTTTTAGTAACTTTGCATATTAATTTAATTTGTAGTGTTAATTTTTAGTTAGTAGTTGATTTTATATTATATGTTTTGGATTGTATTTTGGTTTAGTATTTTATTAGTTGTATTTAAAATTAATTTAGATTTAATGTGTTTCATGCATTTTTAGTTTAGTCTTCATTTTTATTAAATTTTTAGTTTAGTTTAATTTGCATTTTTAGTAATTAGCTTAATTGCATGCATATTTTATTTTAGGTTAGTTTAATTGTAGTTTAATTAATCTTGCCTTGTTATTTTTATATTTTCATTTTATTTTAATTGCGTTAATTAGCTTTAACTGTTTTAATTTCTTTTGTAGGTTTTTTATTTTAATTGCGTGGAGCATTGTAAGTAATTTTGTCGGTTTTATTTTCTTTATTTTATAGTTTTATTATTTTATTACTTTCAGTATTTTTAATTCTAGCTTAGTTGATCACTCCCTTAAATTTCATAATTTGCTAGGATATACTTAGGGTAAGATTAACCAGTAGTTAATTAGGTTAACCAACTTCTCTGAGGGACGATAACTCGGGACTCAAATCCCATTATTACTTGTACGACCCGTGCACTTGTAGACAATACCTTCAGGGCGTGTCATTAATCAACGCTTTAATTCTCTAAAACTCCTCTCAGAATCATCTCTTCCCACACAAATGCAACATTCTTTCGAGTGTGACAAGTTAACAGAGTAGCCAACTCAGAAAATCCTTCCATAAACCTTCTATAATATCCAGCTAAACCCCAAAAAACTCCTGAGCTCTGTGACTGTCCTGGACTGTTCCCACTAAACCACAACCTCGATCTTGGATGGATCTACTGACACTCCATCCCTTGATACAACATGGCTTAAGAACGAAATCTGCTCTAGCCAGAATCACACTTACTGAGTTTAGCATACAACTCCTTCTCTCGGAGGGTCCATAATACAATCCTCAGATGTTGTTCATTTTCTTCCTTGGACTTCGAATACTCCAAAAAGTCATTGATAAAAATGATAACAAATCGATCCAAGTATGGCTTGGACACATCATTCATCAAAGCCATAAAAGCTATGGGAGCATTAGTCAACCCAAATGGCATAACCATAAACTCATAATGACCATACCGGGTACGGAAGGCTGTCTTGGGTACATCTCCACTCCAAACACTCAGCTGATGGTACCCCGACCTTAGATCAATCTTATAAAAGATCTGTGCTCGCTGAAGCTGATCTAATAAATCATCTATATGAGGAAGGGGATACTTATTCTTGATGTTAGCCTTATTCAACAATCTGTAATCAATACACAATCGGAGGCTTCTGTCATTCTTCTTCACAAATAAGACCGGAGCTCCCTAGGGTGAGATGCTCGGTGTAATGAACCCCTCATCCAACAGTTCCTGCAACTGCTTCTTTAGCTCCTCTAACTCAACTAGAGCCATTCGGTATGGTGGTTTGGATATTGGCTTGGTACCAGACACCAAATCTATACAAAACTCCATCTCCCTGTCTAGTGGTAACCCTGGCAGCTCATTTGGAAAGACATCTGGGAACTCCCTAACCACAAAGATATCTGCTAACTCCAGACGTGCCGTATCCACATTAACCACATGCATAATAAAACCTGCAACATATTGATTATTTAGTCAGCGCAATAATTTACCTTTTCATTACTTGTGAGATCTGAGAATTTTAGATATATTTAATGATGTAATAAGAACTTGAAGTGTAATTTATTGAGCTAAGTGAATTGTGGAAATTACATTTGGAGATTTATATGTAAGTGTTTAACATAAGTGTGAAACTAAGAGGTCAGATCGATCTTGGAGAAGGAGAGATCGATCTGGTGAGTTAAAAATGACAAGGAAGGAGGAATTTAAGGAGCAGATAGATCTCCAATGGAAAGGGATCGATCTCTAAATTTTTCTATTTGGGAGAAGATCGATCTCCTCAAGGAGTAGATCGATCTCATAAAGCCATAAAGAGATCGATCTCACCCCTCGACAGATCGATCTCCTAGGCATAAAATTACCCCAAATCGTCCCCAAATTCAAATGCAGATCGATCTCATCAAGAGCCAGATCGATCTCCTACCCTCCGTCTATATAAGGAACCCCTGCTTTCTCCTATAATTTCATTTTCTCTCTCTTTAAAACCCCATTTCTGTCGAAGCCCTAGCTTTCTCACTCATCCAAAGCACCCATTTTCGTCCAAATCAGAGGCAGTGGCAAGAAGGAAAGTTGTTCCTCATTAAAGGGAGAACAACATACTTAGAAATCGAAAGACGGGTTAAATCGAGGCAAGAGATAAGCTCTCCATAAGTTTTGGGTAATTTCTAAACCTCGATCTCGATATTAGAGATGATTTTGGTGATAATGGTTGTTGGCATTGTGTTGAAATAGCTGGAAAATGATTAGGGATTGATGAAATTACAAAGTAGTTGGGGTGATGATGATATTTAACAATTTTGGTAATTTTGGGAATTTTGAGTTATAAATGAAAATTTAGACAATGTGGTGATTTATCATAGATATTGTGGCATGGGAAGTGTAGGATGTTGAGATGTTGTGAATGAGATTGTGGATTGTGATAGACTTACGGGAATTGAGAGATTTGAGGTGTTATGAGCAATTATGCTCGATTTTGAGAATTAAGGTTACTGCGATGATGAGTATTGATGTTTTAACATCGTTTGGACAGCTCGGGAGTTTCAGAGTGGAATGCGAGACTAGTCCATGACAAGGGGGAAACAATTGCACTATACGAGGTGCAAAGAGGTAAGGGAAACTAAACCATTTGTGTATGTGATTTATGAACTATGATAGCATGATTTGCGATTTATAAAACAAGCATGTTTGATGTGTTGTGTTTTGATGAGAATGCACACGATTTTTATAGTCGGTTGGAGCCCATTATTTTATGAGTTTATAAGCTGAGTGTGAAATTGCTTTATAAACCGTTGAGGTTGTGTGAGAAATGAATTGGGCTCTACGTTAAGGCAATATTGAGATTTGAGAAATGTGTGCGTGTTTTGCCGGTTGGGACTCTATTTTTAAATATGTTTTGTGTTGAGTACAAAACGGTTTTAAACGAGTTTTATGAGAGAAAAACCACTATGAGTTCTACGTGAAGGCAAACCAGTTTTATATGATAATGGCTATTGATAAAGACTTAGGTGTGTAAATTTTGAATACACATCGGGCATTGCTCTGGTAGCATGTAAGCTCGATTCTTCTCCGTTCTAGTAACGTGAGATCCCCTATTCTGTGGCTGTGCCACGTATATTTGGTGGCCG
Organism: Firmiana major; assembly: GCA_033439115.1. Taxonomy (NCBI): domain Eukaryota; kingdom Viridiplantae; phylum Streptophyta; class Magnoliopsida; order Malvales; family Malvaceae; genus Firmiana; species Firmiana major. Next base: position 22,857,088 of record CM065910.1, read on the forward strand.
TTGCCACGTGAGAACCCTAATTGGTGGCTGTTGCCATGTGAGATCCCCTATTTTGTGGCTGTGCAACCTATATTTGGTGGCCGTTGCCACGTGAGAACCCTAATTGGTGGTCGTTGCCACGTGAGAAACCCCATTCTGTGGCTATGCCACGTATATTTGGTAGCCGTTGCCACATGAAACCCTATTCTGTGGCTGTGCCACGTGTGAATCTAAATCAGTGGCTATGCCACGTATGTTTGGTGGCTGCGCCACGTGCATAATTATTACAGTGATTTTATCACGTTTATTAAGAAAGCCATTATCACATTATTTTCACATGCTTGTTACTGCTCTATACTGAGCATTCTACTTCATGTTTCCACATGATTTTGAGATATGAGAATGTTGTTTTGAGAACTTTCATGCTATGGTTTTCAAATGAGTATACTGAGTTTCACATGCAAATAAATATTTTATGATGTGCATTATGGTTTATATAACGAGTCCCTTACCCCCTTACTGAGCGATTTAGAAGCTCACCCTATTTTCTTTCCCCCCCAGATTTCTTTAAGTGAAAAAGGGTTTCCTTGCGACGTACGGAGTAGTGGCTAGTGGAGGACTTGAGCTCCAGGCCATATATTGTGTTTTGAGGTATCATTTATCTTTTCATGTACCCAGATAATTATTGTAATTACAGACACTTGATGTATAACATTGTATGGGATGTATTAGGATTAATTAACTTGAGTTCGAGTAATGTATATGATATGATATATACTATTTAATGACGAGATCCTGAGGTATGATAAGTATGATGATGTATGGCATTGCACAAGAATGCACTCTTCATTGTGAATTATTGAGTAAAAAAAAAGTTTTTAAATTTGCTCTATTTTTTGCGTTTTCGGGGCGTGACAGAGCTTTCTTGGTATCAGAGCTTAAGGTGTCTAGTACTGTCAGTGTTGGTTAAGTGAAATAGAATACATCCCAAGTGTCTGTAATAGTTTGGTCATGAACTGAATTTGAGGATTGAGATTTCAATCGATTTTGATATGTACGCGCAGGAGACGAGTTGAGATAGAGAATGAGTAGACGACGAGGTCGTTCGAGGAAGTAGGCAGAGTCCCCTTCGCTACCTGCCCCCCAACCAGAGAGTCCTAACTCTCGATTTAATCGGATTGAGACCGATGTGAGGCAAGGTTTTGAGCAGATGGCAGCGCTATTCGCGTAGCACTTTGGAGTTAATGCCTCGGGTACTACTCCTACACCACCACAAGGACCTCCCATACCCCTAGTGCAGATGGACCCAGTACCTCCCGTCACTCAGCCTGATGACAAAAGTATGGTCCAACTGAAGTATTTTTTGAAGATGAATCCACCCGTATTTAGGGGAAAGAAGGATCCTACAGAGGTTGAGGAGTGGCTGACGGAGTTGAGAATTATATTTGATTATCTGGGGTGCACCGATGCTGAGAGGGTCAGCATGAGTATCTATATGTTGAAGGGGAGAGCTCGAGATTGGTAGGGTACTACCCAAGGTATTCTGATGTCCCGCCAGGATGTGATTGTTTGGAAAGAGTTTCAGACAGCCTTTAGGACCCAATATGTACCACGAGCCACCCAGAGAAAGAAACAGGCTGAGTTTTTGAGTTTGGTACAGGGTGATATGTCTGTGAACGACTATGAGAGCTAATTCACTGCGCTATTGAGGTATGACCCAGAGACCTTCAAGAACGAAGAGCTCCGCATAGAGAAGTTTGTGTATGATTGAAACCCATCATCAGAGATAGATTGATAGGGCTATGTATTACTGAGTTTGGAGATGCTCTGAGACGAGCACAAGAGATTGAAAGAGGAATTGAAATGGTACAATCCCAGAATGAGCTTAGAGTAGTGAATAGAGATAAGGGCAAAAGGCCAGCGATTTTCCAAACAGATGTTCGGAGAGGTTCCTTCAGAAGATGAAGGATTGAGGTGCAGAAGGGCAGATTAGAGAGACCCAGAGGTTACCCTAACATTAGGGAGACCCCTTGAGATGTCAAGCCTAAGACAAGGTTTTACAGAAATTATGGCCGAATGCATGAGGGAAGTTGTACTGGGTCGATCCATGGATGTTTTAGATGTGGAGACATGGGTCACATGGTGTAGGATTGCCCTCAACCTCACAAAAACCACATGTTCCGGAGCCCACTAGATAACAGCCTTAAAGAGTGAACCCCCAGAGACGGGCCACTGCTGCAGAGAAAGGGAAGAAGCCTGTTACACAGGGACATGTGTTTGCCCTAGATAAGGAGACCGCAAACACTTCTACAGAAACTATAAGAGGTACACTCTCTATCTGTAATCATAAGGCTCATGTGTTAATTGATCCAGGATCCACGCATTCGTTCATTTCTGAGCATTTTGCATGTAGATTAAACTTGAAGTTTGAACCTCTAGAGTATATACTACATGTAAATACCTCTATGCGTGAATCCTAGAGAACTGAGTTAATCTGTAGAGGATGTGAGATAAAGGTGGGAGATAGAGTGATGTTAGTAGATCTAATCATGTTGAATATACATGGGTTTGATGTAATTTTGGGAATGGATTAGCTAGCAACCAATCGAGCGAGTTTAGACTGCTAAACTAAGATTGTAACTTTCTCCTTACCTGAACCTTACAGTGTACGGTTGAGATATTGAGGAAATGAATATGTGAAATTCTAGTAAGTAATTTGAGAATTTCAATATTATTTTGGAGAATATTAAATATGATTGTTCATGTGAAAGTTATGAAACACTCATATCAGATGATGATCGGGAACATCTGAGGATTGAGGATATACCTGTGGTATGTGAATTTCTGGATGTTTTCCCAGATAAGTTACCAGGTTTACCACCAGAGAGAGAGCTAGAGTTTACCATTGATTTGGTACCAGATACTCAGCCGATCTCTAAACCTCCCTACAGGATGGCATTAGTGGAACTTGAGGAATTGAAGAAACAACTACAGGAGTTATTGGATCAAGGGTTTATTAGACCTAGTGTTTTGCCGTGGGGAGCACCAGTATTATTTGTTAAGAAGAAAGATGGTAGTCTCAGATTATGCGTAGACTACCGGTTATTGAATAAAGCCACGGTGAAGAATAAATATCCATTGCCCAGGATTGATGATCTACTTGATCAGCTGAGAGGGGCATCAGTCTTTTCTAAGATTGATTTGAGATCGGGCTATCACCAATTGAGGATCAAGGAAGAAGATATTCCAAAGTCGGCCTTCAGGACGAGGTATGGCCATTATGAATTTCTGGTGATGTCCTTTGGATTGACGAACGCCCCTGCAGCATTTATGAGATTAATGAACGAGGTATTCAGAGACTATTTAGATAAGTTTGTGATAGTCTTTATTGGTGATATCCTAGTGTACTCTCAGTCGTATAAGGAGTATGCACAACATTTGTGGTTAGTACTTCAGATACTCCGAGATAAACAATTATATGGAAAGCTTAGTAAGTGTGAGTTTTGGCTGGATCAGATAGCTTTCCTTGGTCATATAGTCTCAGAGGAAAGAGTATCAGTGGATCCAAGTAAAGTGGAGGCTGTGCTTAACTAGGAAAGACCGAGGACAGTTACAGAGGTACAAAGCTTCCTTGGTTTGGCAGGATATTACAGAAGGTTTGTGGAAGGGTTTTCCAGGATTGCTGCCCCTTTGACTAAGCTCACGCGCAAAGAGACTCCATTTATATGGACTGATCAATGTGAGCTCAGTTTTTAGGAATTAAAGAGGAGGTTGACAGTAGCACCTGTGTTAACTATTCCTGAGGAATCAGGAGGATTTTTGGTGTATAGTGATGCATCTCATCAAGGATTGGGGTGTGTGCTTATGCACCATGGAAGAGTGGTTGCATATGGATCACGACAGTTGAAAGACCATGAGCGAAATTACCCCACGCATGATCTGGAATTAGCCGCTGTGGTATTTGCCTTGAAGATCTGGTGACACTACTTATATGGGGAAAGATTTTAGATCTTCACTGATCACAAGAGTTTGAGATATCTCTTTGATCAGAAGGAGTTAAACATGAGACAAAGGAGATGGATGGAACTCCTTAAGGATTATAACTGTGAGATTCTATATCTTCCGGGTAAGGCGAACGTAGTTGCTGATGCCCTGAGCAGGAAGAGTATGATATCTGCGATGATGATCAGGGAATGGGATTTACTGGAGCAGTTTGTCGAACTCTGGATCAGAGTTAAAGAGGTAGAGACTGGATTTTTGGCTAGCTTGCAGATAGAGCCCAGGATCATAGATCAGATTAGAACTGGGCAGCGCAATGATCAGAGGTTGATAGATATGGTTAGCCAAGCTGAACAGAGTTCGCAGTCGGATCTCACAGTCAGTGAGGATGGATTGTTGAGATTTAGAGGACGGATTTGTGTACCGGATGATGATACCCTAAAGAGATAGATACTGAGAGAATCTCACTGCTCGCGATACACCATGCACCCAAGGAGTACTAAGATGTACTGAGATTTGAGAAAGGTGTACTGGTGGAGTGGTATGAAGTGAGACGTGGCAGAGTATGTGGCCAGATGTTTAATATGCCAGCAAGTGAAAGCTGAGCATCGGAAGCCTAGAGGACTACGACTACCTGTACCTACATGGAACTGGGAGCATATCACTATGGACTTCATTATGGGTTTACCGAGGACCCGAAGAGGTCGTGACGCTATATGGGTTATAGTGGATAGATTGACCAAGAGTGCCTACTTCTTTGCCATCAAGAGCACAGATACTGTAGAGCCTTAGCTGAGTTGTATGTCAGCGAGATAGCTAGATTACATGGGGCTCCAGTGAGTATTACTTCTGATAGAGATTCCCGATTTACTTCCAGATTTTGGACCCAGTTTTAGGAGTCCATGGGATCTCGATTGAGTTTCAGTACCGCCTATCATCCTCAGACAGATGGTCAGTCAGAGAGGACTATTCAGACCTGGAGGATATGTTGAGGACGTGTACGATGGATTTTAAGGGATCATGGGATGATCACCTGCCCCTAGCAGAGTTTGCATACAATAATAGCTATCATGCGAGTATTGGAATGGCACCTTTTGAGGCTCTATATGGTAGGAGGTGTAGATCCCCTGTAGCTTGGGAAGAAGTCGGTGACAGAAAAATAAATGCTCCCGAGCTTGTTGAGCAAGCTGTACATAGTGTGAAACTCATATGTGAGAGGTTACGGGCTACACAGAGTAGACAGAAAAGCTACGCGGATGTGCGTAGACGGCCACTTGAGTTTGATGTTGGTGATGCAGTATTTCTGAAAATATCATCGAGTAAGGGCATCATGCAATTCGGGAAGAAAGGAAAATTGAGTCCTCGATACGTAGGACCATTCGAGATTCTTGAGAGAGTGGGAGAGGTAGCCTACAGATTGGCATTACCCCAGCGGATGTTCGAAATATACAATGTTTTTCATGTGTCTATGTTGAGGAAGTACCACCCGGACCCTTCTTATGTCATAAAGTATGACGAGATGGACATACAAGAGGACATGAGCTATACTAAGGAACCCGTTCGGATTCTCGATAGAAAGGAGAAGGTACTGAGAACTAAGAGCATCCTATTAGTGAAAGTTTTGTGAAAACATCACTCAATGAAAGAGGCAACGTGGGAACTAGAGAATCTCATGAAGGAGAAATACCCCCATCTATTTGACTAGTTGAGTTGAATTTGGAGGACCAAATTGTTTTAAGGTGGGGAGGATGTGAGATCTGAGAATTTTAGATATATTTAATGATGTAATAAGAACTTGAAGTGTAATTTATTGAGCTAAGTGAATTGTGGAAATTACATTTGGAGATTGATATGTAAGTGTTTAACATAAGTGTGAAACTAAGAGGTCAGATCGATCTTGGAGAAGGAGAGATCGATTTGGTGAGTTAAAAATGACAAGGAAGGAGGAATTTAAGGAGCAGATCGATCTCCAATGGAAAGGGATCGATCTCTAAATGTTGCTGTTTGGGAGAAGATCGATCTCCTCAAGGAGCAGATCGATCTCATAAAGCCATAAAGAGATCGATCTCACCCCTCGACAAATCGATCTCCTAGGCATAAAATTACCCCAAATCGTCCCCAAATTCAAATGCAGATCGATCTCATCAAGAGCCAGATCAATCTCCTACCCTCCGTCTATATAAGTAACCCCTGCTTTCTCCTATAATTTTATTTTCTCTCTCTTTAAAATCCCATTTCTGTCGAAGCCCTAGCTTTCTCACTTATCCAAAGCACCTATTTTCGTCCAAATCAGAGGCTGTGGTAAGAAGGAAAGTTGTTCCTCATCAAAGGGAGAACAACATACTTGGAAATCGAAAGACGGGTTGAATCGAGGCAAGAGATAAGCTCTCCATAAGTTTTGGGTAATTTTTAAACCTCGATCTTGATATTAGAGATGATTTTGGTGATAATGGTTGTTGGCATTGTGTTGAAATAGTTGGAAAATGATTAGGGATTGATGAAATTACAATGTAGTTGGGGTGATGATGATATTTAGCAATTTTGGTAATTTTTGAAATTTTGACTTATAAATGAAAATTTAGACAATGTGGTGATTTAGCATAGATATTGTGGCATGGGAAGTGTAGGATGTTGAGATGTTGTGAATGAGATTGTGGATTGTGATAGAGTTACGAGAATTGAGAGATTTGAGGTGTTATGAGCAATTATGCTTGATTTTGAGAATTGAGGTTACTGCGATGATGAGTATTGATGTTTTAACATCGTTTGGACAGCTCGGGAGTTCTAGAGTGGAATGCGAGACTAGTTCGTGACAATGGGGAAACAATTGCACTATACGAGGTGCAAAGAGGTAAGGAAAACTAAACCATTTGTGTATGTGATTTGTGAACTATTATAGCATGGTTTGCGATTTATAAAACAAGCATGTTTGATGTGTTGTGTTTTGATGAGAATGCACACGGTTTTTATAGCCGGCTGGAGCCCATTATTTTATGAGTTTATAAGCTGAGTGTGAAATTGCTTTATAAACCGTTGAGGTTGTGTGAGAAATGAATTGGGCTCTACGTTAAGGCAATATTGAGATTTGAGAAATGTGTGCGTGTTTTGCCGGTTGGGACTCGATTTTTAAATATGTTTCGTGTTGAGTACAAAACGGTTTTAAACGAGTTTTATGAGAGAAAAACCCCTATGAGTTCTACGTGAAGGCAAACCAGTTTTATATGATAATGGCTATTGATAAAGACTTAGGTGTGTAAATTTTGAATACACACCGGGCATTGCTCTGGTAGCATGTAAGCCCGATTCTTCTTCGTTCTAGTAACGTGAGATCCCCTATTCTGTGGATGTGCCACGTATATTTGGTGGTCGTTACCACTTGAGAACCCTAATTGGTGGCCGTTGCCCCGTGAGATCCCCTATTTTGTGGCTGTGCCATGTATATTTGGTGGCTGTTGCCACGTGAGAATCCTAATTGGTGGCCGTTGCCACGTGAGAAACCCCATTATGTGGCTGTGCCACGTATATTTGGTGGTCGTTACCACGTGAAACCCTATTCTATGGCTGTGCCACGTGTGAATCTAAATCAGTGGCTATGCCACGTATGTTTGGTGACTGCGCCACGCGCATTATTATTACGGTGATTTTATCACGTTTATTGAGAAAGCCATTATCGCATTATTTTCACATGCTTGTTACTGCTCTATACTGAGCATTCTACTTCATGTTTCCATATGATTTTGAGATATGAGAATGTTGTTTTGAGAACTTTCATGCTATGGTTTTCAAATGAGTATACTGAGTTTCACATACAAATAAATATTTTATGATGTGTATTATGGTTTATATAACAAGTCCCTTACCCCCTTACTGAGCGATTTAGAAGCTCACCCTGTTTTCTTTCCCCCCCAGATTTCTTCAAGTGAAAAAGGGTTTCCCTGCGACATACGGAGTAGTGGCTAGTGGAGGACTTGAGCTCCAGGCCATATATTGTGTTTTGAGGTATCATTTATCTTTTCATGTACCCAGACAATTATTGTAATTACAGACACTTGATGTATAACATTGTATGAGATGTATTAGAATTAATTAACTTGAGATCGAGTAATGTATATGATATGATGTATACTATTTAATGACGAGATCCTGAGGTATGATAAGTATGATGATGTATGACATTGCACAGGAATGCACTCTTCATTGTGAATTATTTAGTAAATTTTTTTTTTTAAATTTGCCCTATTTTTCGCGTTTTCGGGGCGTGACATTACTACAACTACTGCTTTCATTTCATTTCAATGAACTTTACAATATACTTTTCAGGGGTAGGAAAAATTACCATTTTAGAATAACAATCTAAAACAGCATGGTTTGCAGCTAACCAATCCATTCCTAGGACTACATCAAAGTTGCTCATATTCAACAAATGAGATTGACTGTCATATCCTTTTCCCCAACTCTTAGCTTGCAGTCTCTATACATATACTCGACTAGCTGACTGTTATTCATGGGAGTATTAATCAACACCATTCTACTTAATGATGTACCCTTCACATATTTCGATAACTTACATGCAAATGAAGGCGATACCATTATGTAGCTGTGCCACGTATCAAATAAAACAAATGCTTCAGGATAAAAAATCAGGATGGTACCTTTGATCACATCCGATGACGCATCAGCTATACCCTGGTCCAAAGCATGTACTTGCTCTCGACCAACAACCTGTTTCCCCTTTTCTTCAGTCGTGGCCCTTCTCTTAGGGATCGAAGTATCAACAGAGGCTCTCTCCAGCTCTTTTCCCTTTTGTGGGGCAGTCTTAATCCCCTATGGGCAAGTCATCACGATATGCCCCGGCTTACCACATCTAAAACACACTTCAATAGCCATCAGACAAGGTCGGTTGCCATAAGACCTGTCACATCTACTACACTACTCGGTAGTAGGTCGTTGTCTTCCAATCAGTATGCCTTTCATTGGAGCTATGGCCGGATACACAGGAGGCTTAACAGTCTTCTCTCGTATCTTTTCAATCTGAGGTCTCTTACCAAAGAGTCTCCTTCCTCCTCTGAAATCGAAACCTCTATGACTCACTGGCCTCTTTCTATCTCTATCTCTACTTCTGCCAACTTTACCAAACTCTGAGGCATTTTGTTCATAGTCCTGTTTGCATAACTGCACCCTGTGCATTGTCTCTTCATACGAAAGGATGTCTAACGGAACCAGTATAGACCGTATCGTCGGTCTCAGCCCATATACAAACTTTCTAACCTTTTTGGTCTCACTACTCATCGTATCATGGTCGTACCTTTCCAGGGACATGAACCTCGTCTCATACTCATCAACCGATCGCTTCCCTTGGATCAACCCCAAAAATTCCATCTGCAGCTTCCGTTGCGCTGTGTCTAGAACATGCTACCTTTGGAAGGCATCTAAAAAGATCTCAGAATGTCGGGCTCTTAGTATTGGTTTGGTGGACTTCAACCAATGTCCTTCCGCTCTCTTTAACATGAACGTGGCAAAAGCAACCATTTCAGTCATAGTACACTGAAAGAACCCGTATAACTTCTCTATCTCATTCACCCAGTCCTCTGCAACTACGAGGTCCTTTACCCCACTAAATGATGACAGTCTGAACTTTTGAAACTGTTGTAACCTATCTAACTCCTAGCCATACCCTAATCCACTACTACCCTATTGTGGGGTAACATAAGAAGGCGTATCTTAAACTGGTGGGGTGTATGAGTATCTATGGTCTGTGACATCTGTGTAGGTGTATTAGGAGTTGCTACCTGTCTAGTAGCTGTCTATACCTTCGGACCTTGCCTACTTTATATAGCTTGAGCAAATAGTTCCATCACAGTCTCTAGGCTCTATTTTATCCTCGTAAAGCGTGCCTCAGTACTCTCTAGTCCTTCAGTGGGATCTGTGAACCATGATCAGACGAAGACTCTGTGAGACCCCGTATATGTATAAGGGTATATATGTACATAGAAGTGTAAATAGAGTTGTACTATGAATTCATGAGTGAAGTATATGTGATGTAAGTCCATGAGTAATGTACACACTTGTAATGAGAGTGGTAATTGTGCACACAAGTTACATTATGTATGAATGTGAAGAAATGGACTTAAACATGTGGAAAATGTGTGTAGAATGGATTATAAATAGTTTGGTAAAATGGAAGTAGAATTGCATAAGATGTGCACTTCCATTTTTGTTTATATTAAGTACCATTGGTCATACAAAGATTCTACACAAGTTTTAATGTGTATGAAGTGAGGATGGATGCCATTTTCAAGTCTCAAAGATGAATGAATGAGGAAATGATCATGGTAGCAAATTAAGGATGTTTGGTAAGTGTTGTTGCAGAGGAACTGCAGAAAATTTAGAAATTTTGAAGGGCAGATCGATCTCATGGGATGAGAGATCGATCTGGAAGAGCCAGAATGCTCTTATTTGGGCAAAAGAATAGAACAGATCGATCTTCAATGGACCAGATCGATCTCCTTAACTCTCTGTTTGGGAGCAGATCGATCTCATGCTTCGACAGATCGATCTCATGCCTCAACAGATCGATCTCATGCTTCGACAGATCGATCTCAGGCTTGAAAATACCGTGAAAAAGAGGGATTTTAAGGGACCAGATCGATCTCCTCTTGGACCAGATCGATCTCCTCAAGCTAATTCTATATAAGGAGTGCTGAAAATCAAAAAATTTTGGGAAAAACACAAACCTTCCACTTTCAACCCAAAAACCTAACTTTCTCTCTCTAAAATCAGCCATTTTCAGTGAGGTTTGAAGAGAGATCATTAGAGACAAAGTTGTTCCTATCAAAGAGAAGAACAACATAGTTGGAAAGCATCTTCCCATTATTGGTATTGAAGGAGTTAAGGGCATTGCCATTGGAGCAAGAAGAGAAATCAATTTTGGTAAGATTCTAACACTCCAACTATGGTGCATTGTTTATTTAATTGATTTTGGAGTTGTTTGGCATGAGTATGGATGGTTAGAAACTATCTAAATACATTGGAATGATTATGACCTAGAAATGGTCTAGAGTGAGAAAGTGGAATGTATGGAGATTAATGATGAAAGAGATATGTAAAAGTTATTTATAGTGTTGTGGTATGATTTTAAGATGTGGTTAGTGGATAAATTGTGAGACTTACCTAAAAGAGGTAAAATGTGGATTAAGGCATTTGTAAAATGCATAAGTGGATAATATTGACTAGTGAGGTCAATTATGGGTTAAATACATTAACTCAATCGATTTAATGAATGAATCGCAGCTTCCGAGGTTACGCCGAGGCGAGTTGGGCCAAGAGCGAGAGAAGCTAAAAGGAAAGGAGTCACACCAAGTAAATCGAGGTAAGGGAATTGTGTGGACTCTTAGAGATATCTGTGCGCAATTTGGGCGCTTAAATGTTTTGCTAGAATGCATGAGACTAGGAAATGTTGTTGGGTGATTGAAGGGTAACAGTTGGGAGTTTGAGAAATGTGCGTGAAAAACAAAAGCATATTGCTTTGAAAACCATGTTTTATTGCTTTTTAGCAAATAATTGGTAGGTTGGCTAACATTGAAATGATTTGCAAAAGAGATGAGTGTGTTTTGGTTTTGTTAATCATATTTTGCAAGTTTTGAGCCACCTACATGATTTCGTGAGTATGAAAGAGTGCAAGAGGCACTAGTTTTCACATGGATTTCATAATTGTTTTGGCATTGTGCTCTAGTTTGTCTCGTACTGGATGCCCACCTTGTATGTTGTCGTGTTTGGAGCTTCGAGTAGACTGGGTGTCACATCGATTAAATAGGCTCACACGTGCATTGTTTTGACATGATTAATTAGCTGTGTTTGGAGCTTCGGATAGACAAAAGTTCACCCCGATTAAATAGGCTCACACGTGCGTTTGAGATGGGGCGTGATATGATGTGTTGATTGGGTCCACGGAGTACGTCGTACCGTGCATGTAGCATGGAGCACATTGTACCGTGTTGAGTTGTGATGTGCCGTCTTCGGACGAGATCTGCTATGGATCGACGGGTAGGATTTGACCCACCTCCCGTGTGGAAGCAGATGGTGGTGATATCCCGCACACCTGATCCGTGTAGCCAGTATCACAGGTTATGTACATAGGCCTTGAGGTTATTACCTATTGTTGAACTGCCTATCTCACATGTCTAATACTATTTGAGAATAAATCCATCTTTAAAGTGATTGTGGGTCAGGAAAGCCCGAGGGATAGGCTGAGACCTGACGTTGAATTGATTTGTTAATGGTTTTTAAAGTGCACGAATGCATGATGTTTAATGCCATGCTTTATTGTGAAAATGCATGATGTTTAATGCCATGCTTTTATTGTGAATTATGCATGATGATATATACCATGCTTTGAGTTAAAATGTGCATTGAATTTTAATCGCATGAATGCTTTACATACCATTAACACAATCATACACTCATGTTTTGAGATAAACAATGAATTAAATGCTTTTTGAGCACGGCATCACGATCACGTAGATAGTGCAGTATCTACCTGTTCGCATGATTGCCTTACTGAGCGTGTGGTTTGCTCACCCCCCTTATTTTCCCCTCTCTACCGAGATTTGAGTATAGATTGAGCGTGACTGGAGGCGTTCCCTTTTTGGTAATCCGCTGCATCCCATCGCTAAAGGTATACACACTTGGATTATTTTGTATCTAAACTAGACATAGCACAGTAGCATTTTGTATGTAACCACTGGGGATGTAAAAAAATGTAAACACATGTAACAACTCTGATATATATACATTTATACAAGTGTTTACTCATAAATAATGTTTCAAATTGAATTGGTATGGTGGAGTGAGTTAGACATCGGCACACAGCCCAACTGTCAAGTGTGTGGTTGTTCACGATCGAGGAAGGATGATTAAAGATTGACGCATGAAAATGCGAAAAATTTGTACGTATTTTGGTAAGTTGAGGGGCGTGACAGAAGTTGGTATCAGAGCTCGAGTTTGGTCTGACGTGTGTCGTGTCTAAAATACTTAATAAGTGAAAAATTACATCCCCAAGTTACTGTGCTTGTTTAGATACAAATAGTGTATGTCGATGGGTTGACTAAGTAATTGGTTGTGAATGTAGGGAACTGAGTAAGTATGCCTAATACCAGTCGCGGTAGAGGGATGAGAGCATAGGCTCGAGGCCGTAGAGGTAGGCTTGGGGGTCGTGTTGAGCCAGAAACACACGAGACTCAGGAGAATGTTGAGGTGGAGGCTGATGTTGAGCACGCTCCACAGGGTCCAGAGGAGAGGCCCGAGAGTACTGAGGCTCGCTTCGCAAGGATTGAGCAGAGCATTGAGATGATTGTGGAGTTGGTCACCCAATCTTTATCTGGAGTTGGTGGTAGACAGATTCCCGCTACGCAGGGTGATGCCGAGCAGGCGGCAGCTCCTGAGGCACGGGCAAGGGAAGCCCAGAGGCCACAGACGACAGATACCTCACCCCCATAGGATGTGCCTACGCCGGTTGCTATGCCAGGCAGTAGAGGTTGGGGATATGGATGTGATTTGGATAGGCTATGGCAGTTCTAGAAGTTTGGACCGCCGTCTTTCAGTGGAGTAAAGGACCCAGTAGCGGCTGAGGATTGGATCAATGAGATCGAGAAATTATATGGGTTCTTTGAGTGCACTACTACCGAGATGGTAGCATTTGTCACTTTTATGCTGAAGGGATCAGCAGAACATTGGTGGAAATCCACCAGGCCTATTTTGAGAGCCCGACATACTGAGATCAGCTGGGATGTGTTTCTAGAGGCCTTCCGGAGACAGTATGTCCCGGATACTGCACAACGGAAGCTAAAGATTGCATTTTTGGGACTGACCCAAGGGAGCAGGACTGTGGATGAGTATGAGACTGCTTTTATATCCCTGGGTAGGTATGATCCCAACACGATGGGTAATGAGGTCGAGAAGATCCAAAAGTTTATGGATGGATTGAGACCGACCATCAGGTCTAGATTGGTTCCCCTGGATATACCGACCTATGAGGAGGCAGTGCGCAGGGCGTAATTATGTGAACAAGATGTTGATAGAATCGCCTCGGAGTTTGGAAAGGTTGGTAAGATGAGGGACAGAGATAAGAAGAGACCTATGATGGATAGAGGCTTCAGCTATAAAGGAAGCAAGAAATTCTTTGGAAAGAGGCCGAGAATTGATGAGATCCGGGAGAGGACAGTTGATACTCCCATGTATCCGGCCATTGCTCCAGCTAAGGGAATCGTGATTGGAGGACCACAGCCTACTACAGAACAGTGTGGCAAGTGTGGTAGGTACCATGGTACTCGACCATGTTATGGACCTCAGGTTGTATGCTTCAGATGTGGGAAGCCAGGGCACGTAATCAGAGATTGCCCAGAGATGATAGAGAGAGCCCCTCAGAAGGGCAAGGAGCCAGAGAGAGCTCCAGTTGGTACAGTTGCTCCGAGGAGGAGAGCTACAGCTGAGGAAAAGGGGAAGCAAGCAGTGGGTGTAAGCAGAGGACGAGTGCACACACTGGATCAGGATACTGCAGATCAGTCATCAGATGTGGTAAAAGGTACCATCCAAATCTTTGATTTAGAAGCTTATGTACTGTTTGATCCTGGTGCCACGCATTCCTTTATTTCGCCATCCTTTGCATGTAAATTGTTGAAGCATGTAAAACCCACGCTGCTTGATAAGATGTTATTGATATCCACTCCTATGAATAATAGTCAGTTGACTGAGCATATATATAGGGATTGTAAAATGAAGATAGGAGGTAAAGAGATGGCAGCCGATTTAATTTTATTAAATATGAGTGATTTTGATGTGATCCTAGGAATGGATTGGTTGGCTGCCAATCATGTTATTATGGATTGTTATGCAAAAACTTTGATGTTTCCAAAGATAGACAATCTTGTAGTTAATTTTGTGAAATGAAATTAAAGAACATGATTTTTATAAGTGTGATGAGTATAATCTTGATACATGATGTATGAAAGATAAATTTGATTTCATTTATGTATGTGATGTGATGATTTATGATACTAATGGTGGAAAGAATAATGTGAAGGATTCATCGCTTTTGTGATTGAGACGGATAAGGCACGTCCGGAATTGGAAGACATACCCGTGGTTAGGGAATTTCCAAATGTCTTTCCGGATGAGTTACCAGGGTTACCTCCAGATAGGGAGATGGAGTTTAGTATAGATTTGGCACCTGGTACAGAGCAGATGTCCAAGCCACCATACAGAATGGCTCAAGTTGAGTTAGAGGAGTTAAGGAAACAATTACAAGAGTTGCTAGAGAAGGGGTTCATCAGGCCGAGCGTCTCACCTTGGGGAGCACCGGTCCTGTTTGTAAGGAAGAAGGATGGAAGCCTCCGACTGTGTATAGACTACCGATTGTTGAATAAGGCCACCATCAAGAATAAGTATCCCCTCCCACGTATCGATGATTTGTTGGATCAGCTTAAGGGAGCACAGGTCTTTTCCAAGATAGATCTGAGATCAGGGTACCATCAGTTGAAGATACGAGATCGAGATGTACCCAAGACAGCTTTTCGCACCCGGTATGGACATTATGAGTTTATGGTTATGCCATTCGGGTTGACAAATGCTCCCGCAGCTTTTATGTCGTTGATGAATGAGGTATTTCACCAGTATTTGGATCGATTTGTGATCGTGTTTATAGATGATATACTGGTGTATTCAAGGTCTAGAGAGGAGCATGAGAGGCATCTAAGGATAGTGCTACAGACCCTTCGAGAGAAGAAGTTGTACGCTAAACTCAGTAAGTGTGACTTTTGGTTGGAACAGATCTCTTTTCTGGGTCATATAGTATCAAAGGATGGAGTATCAGTGGATCCATCTAAGATTGAGGCCGTAGTTCAGTGGCAGAGACCCCAAACAGTGACAGAGATCAGGAGTTTTCTGGGTTTAGCTGGGTATTACCGAAGGTTTGTAGAGGGATTTTCGAGGTTAGCTGCTCCTTTGACATGTCTCACGAGGAAAAATGTAGAGTTTGTGTGGGACAAAAAGTGTGAAGAAAGTTTTGAGGAGTTGAAAAGGAGATTAACTACAGCTCCAATACTCACCATTCCTACCAGCTCAGGAGGTTTCTCGGTGTATGCAGATGCTTCACACCTAGGACTGGGCTGTGTGTTGATGCAGGATGGGAAGGTAGTAGCCTATGGATCAAGACAGTTAAAGGATCATGAGAGGAACTACCCGACCCATGACTTGGAGTTAGCAGCGGTGGTGTTTGCGCTGAAGATATGGCGCCACTACCTCTATGGTGAGAGATTTCAGGTTTATACAGATCATAAGAGCCTTAAGTACCTGTTCTCACAGAAAGAGTTGAACATGAGACAGAGGAGATGGCTCGAGCTGCTAAAGGATTATGATTGCGAAATCCTATACCACCCGGGTAAAGCAAATGTAGTTGCTGATCCATTGAGTAGGAAGCATCTCGGGATGGTATCATTTATGATGATCAGGGAACATGAGCTGTTGGAACAGTTCACGAACCTCAGTTTGGATATGACCCTGCCTGACGCTGATAGTGGATTTATGATAGCTAGCCTTCAGTTGGAACCGGATCTGGTAGATCGAATCCGACAGGCTCAGCGAGTTGATCAGCAGTGTAGTGATATTGTCGGGCAGATACAGAGGGGTTTAGAGATGAAATTTGGGTTGAGTTCGGATGGATTGCTGAGGTTCAGAGGCAGGATATGTGTTCCTGATGACGCAGAGATCAGAAGGTTGATCCTGACAGAGGCTCACTCATCGAAGTATACGATACATCCAGGGGGTACCAAAATGTATCAAAACCTTCGAAAAGTTTATTGGTGGTCGGGAATGAAAAAGCACATTGCTGAATATGTTGCTAAGTGTCTCATTTGTCAGCAGGTGAAGGTAGAGCATCAGAAGCCTGAAGGGTTATTGCAGCCTCTACCGATACCGACATGGAAGTGGGAGCATGTCACCATAGATTTTGTGATGGGATTACCGAGGACCCGGAGAGGTCATGATGCCATATGGGTGATTGTGGATCGGTTGACGAAATCAGCCCATTTTCTAGCTATGAGACCTACCGATACTCTGAGCCAGTTAGCGAACCTATATGTGCGCGAGATAGTGAGGCTACATGAAATTCCAGTAAGCGTTGTTTCTGATAGGGATGCCCACTTCACTTCCCACTTTTGGGAACATTTTCAGGAAATGAAGGGGACCCAGTTGAATTTTAGCACCGCGTTTCATCCTCAGACAGATGGTCAGTCAGAGAGGACTATACAGACCCTGGAGGACATGTTGAGAGCGTGTGCATTGGATTTTGGAGGCTCCTGGGATGACCATTTGCCACTCGCAGAGTTCGCGTATAATAACAGTTTTCATGTGAGTATCGAGATGGCACCATATGAGGCATTGTATGGGCGTAGGTGCCGTTCCCCTATTGGATGGGAAGAGGTTGGTGACAGACAGATCTTTGCTCCCGACTTGGTTAGACAAGCCTCTGAGGACATCCAATTGATATGTGAGAGGTTACGGACAGCTTAGAGCAGGCAAAAGAGTTATGCTGACAAGAGACGGAGACCACTAGAGTTTGAGGTGGGTGAGTCAGTGTTTTTAAAAGTTTCCCCTTCGAAGGGAATTATGAGATTTGGGAAGAAGGGAAAGTTGAGCCCTCGATATATAGGGCCATTTGAGATACTTGATAAGGTGGGAGACAAGGTGTATAGGTTGGCATTACCACCAGAGTTGGCAAGTGTGCATAACGTCTTTCACGTATCCATGTTGAGGAAGTATCACCCGGACCCGGCACATGTGATTAGATATGAGCCTTTGGAGCTCAATGAGGGTATGACATATGTTGAGAAGCCAGTTTGGGTATTGGACAGAAAAGAGAAAGTGCTGAGGACAAAGACAATTCCCTTGGTGAAGATACTTTGGCAACATCACACTGTGGAAGAAGCCACATGGGAATTGGAGAGTTTGATGCGGGAGAGGTATCCTGAGTTGTTTACAGAATAATTGGTTCCAATTTGGAGGACCAAATTTTCTAAGTGGGGGAGAATGTGAGACCCCGTATATGTATAAGGGTATATATGTACATAGAAGTGTAAATAGAGTTGTACTATGAATTCATGAGTGAAGTATATGTGATGTAAGTCCATGAGTAATGTACACACTTGTAATGAGAGTGGTAATTGTACACACAAGTTACATTATGTATGAATGTGAAGAAATGGACTTAAACATGTGGAGAATGTGTGTAGAATGGATTATAAATAGTTTGGTAAAATGGAAGTAGAATTGCATAAGATGTGCACTTCCATTTTTGTTTATATTAAGTACCATTGGTCATACAAAGATTCTACACAAGTTTTAATGTGTATGAAGTGAGGATGGATGCCATTTTCAAGTCTCAAAGATGAATGAATGAGGAAATGATCATGGTAGCAAATTAAGGATGTTTGGTAAGTGTTGTTGCAGAGGAACTGCAGAAAATCTGGAAATTTTGAAGGGCAGATCGATCTCATGGGATGAGAGATCGATCTGGAAGAGCCTGAATGCTCTTATTTGGGTAAAAGAATAGAACAGATCGATCTCCAATGGACCAGATTGATCTCCTTAACTCTCTGTTTGGGAGCAGATCGATCTCATGCTTCGACAGATCGATCTCATGCCTCAACAGATCGATCTCATGCTTTGACAGATCGATCTCAGGCTTGAAAATACCATGAAAAAGATGGATTTTAAGGGACCAGATCTATCTCCTCTTGGACCAGATCGATCTCCTCAAGCTAATTCTATATAGGAGTGCTGGAAATTAGAAAATTTCGGGAAAAACACAAACCTTCCACTTTCAACCCAAAAACCTAACTTTCTCTCTCTAAAATCAGCCATTTTCAGTGAGGTTTGAAGAGAGACCATTAGAGACAAAGTTGTTCCTATCAAAGAGAAGAACAACATAGTTGGAAAGCATCTTCCCATTGTTGGTATTGAAGGAGTTAAGGGCATTGCCATTGGAGCAAGAAGAGAAATCAATTTTGGTAAGATTCTAACACTCCAACTATGGTGCATTGTTTATTTGATTGATTTTGGAGTTGTTTGGCATGAGTATGGATGGTTAGAAACTATCTAAATACATTGGAATGATTATGACCTAGAAATGGTCTAGAGTGAGGAAGTGGAATGTATGGAGATTAATGATGAAAGAGATATGTAAAAGTTATTTATAGTGTTGTGGTATGATTTTAAGATGTGGTTAGTGGATAAATTGTGAGACTTACCTAAAAGAGGTAAAATGTGGATTAAGGCATTTGTAAAATGCATAAGTGGATAATATTGACTAGTGAGGTCAATTATGGGTTAAATACATTAACTCAATCGATTTAATGAATGAATCGCAGCTTCCGAGGTTACTCCGAGGCGAGTTGGGCCAAGAGCGCGAGAAGCTAAAAGGAAAGGAGTCACACCAAGTAAATCGAGGTAAGGGAATTGTGTGGACTCTTAGAGATATCTATGCGCAATTTGGGCGCTTAAATGTTTTGCTAGAATGCATGAGACTAGGAAATGTTGTTGGGTGATTGAAGGGTAAAAGTTGGGAGTTTGAGAAATGTGCATGAAAAACAAAAGCATATTGCTTTGAAAACCATGTTTTATTGCTTTTTAGCAAATAATTGGTAGGTTGGCTAACATTGAAATGATTTGCAAAAGAGATGAGTGTGTTTTGGTTTTGTTAATCATATTTTGCAAGTTTTGAGCCACCTACATGATTTCGTGAGTATGAAAGAGTGCAAGAGGCACTAGTTTTCACATGGATTTCATAATTGTTTTGGCATTGTGCTCGAGTTTGTCTCGCACTGGATGCCCACCTTGTATGTTGCCGTGTTTGGAGCTTCGAGTAGACTGGGTGTCACATCGATTAAATAGGCTCACACGTGCATTGTTTTGACATGATTAATTAGCCGTGTTTGGAGCTTCGGATAGACAAGAGGTCGCCCCGATTAAATAGGCTCACACGTGCGTTTGAGATGGGGCGTGATATGATGTGTTGATTGGGTCCACAGAGTATGTCGTACCATGCATGTAGCATGGAGTACATTGTACCGTGTTGAGTTGTGATGTGCCATCTTCGGACGAGATCTGCTATGGACCGACGGGTAGGATTTGACCCACCTCCCGTGTGGAAGCAGATGGTGGTGATATCCCGCACACCTGATCCGTGTAGCCGGTATCACAGGTTATGTACATAGGCCTTGAGGTTATTACCTATTGTTGAACTGCCTATCTCACATGTCTAATACTATTTGAGAATAAATCCATGTTTGAAGTGATTGTGGGTCAGGAAAGCCCGAGGGATGGGCTGAGACCTGACGTTGAATTGATTTGTTAATGGTTTTTAAAGTGCACGAATGCATGATGTTTAATGCCATGCTTTATTGTGAAAATGCATGATGTTTAATGCCATGCTTTTATTGTAATTATGCATGATGATATATACCATGCTTTGAGTTAAAATGTGCACTGAATTTTAATAGCATGAATGCTTTACATACCATTAACACAATCATACACTCATGTTTTGAGATAAACAATGAATTAAATGCTTTTTGAGCATGGCATCACGATCACGTAGATAGTGCAGTATCTACCTGTTCGCATGATTGCCTTACTGAGCGTGTGGTTTGGTCACCCCCCTTATTTTCCCCTCTCTACAGAGATTTGAGTATAGATTGAGCGTGACTGGAGGTGTTCCCTTTTTGGTAATTCGCTGCATCCCATCGCTAAAGGTATACACACTTGGATTATTTTGTATCTAAACTAGACATAGCACAGTAGCATTTTGTATGTAACCACTGGGGA
Source organism: Firmiana major (assembly GCA_033439115.1). NCBI lineage: Eukaryota > Viridiplantae > Streptophyta > Magnoliopsida > Malvales > Malvaceae > Firmiana > Firmiana major. Next base: position 22,877,941 of record CM065910.1, read on the forward strand.
TGTAAAACAATGTAAACACATGTAACAACTCTGATATATATACATTTATACAAGTGTTTACTCATAAATAATGTTTCAAATTGAATTGGTATGGTGGAGTGAGTTAGACGTCGGCACACAGCCCAACTGTCAAGTGTGTGGTTGTTCACGATCGAGGAAGGATGATTAAGGATTGACGCATGAAAATGCGAAAAATTTGTACGTATTTTGTTAAGTTGAGGGGCGTGACAGACTCGTCTTAGCTCTTAGGCCTACCCCTACGGCCTCTAGTCCATGCTTTAACCCCTATACCACAGTTACCATTAGCCATATGACTCGATTTCTACATTCACAACCGTTACTTAGTCAAATCCCATCTCGAAATACATATTTGTAATTAAACAAAGCACAGTAACATGGAGATGTAAACTGTCCTAACCATTAATACTGACTCATATCAAAATAACTCTACTCTGATACCACCTCTGTCACAACCTCCTTTACTTGAAATTACTACAAATTTTTTACTTTTTCCTTACCTTTTTCCCTTCGTGACAATTCTACTATCGATTGAGTTATGATTCAGTATTAGCCACATCATCCTTACTTACCTTATCATCTATTTCTATGTCATACATACATGTTAATATGAACTATCGATTTACTGTAAATATCTTCATCTCATAAGTGAGCTTACACATGTTTACATACATTTACATCCCCGATATTACATTCGTTTACATTACTGTGCTGTTATATGTTTAGGTACAAAACTATACAAATGTGTATACCTTTCGATCGATGAGAATGCAGTGGATATCAGAATATGAGTCCTGAGCCGCTCACTAGCTACTGTAAATGCTCTGTATAGAGGGGAAAAATGAAAGGGTGAGCTCACTAGCTTAGTAAGGTAATTAGGCAAGTAAGTAGATAACTACACTATCTACATATACATAATGCCATGCCTTAAAGTACTCTTTTTCATTACACATCTGAAGCATGAATGTTGGTATAAAACTTATGCAATGCATATATATTTGCTCGTATATACGAAAATCATGCTTTGTTCATAAATACAGGCATTTCATGCAAAACATTTCATTTTATGTATTTTCATATAAAGCCTATAAAACATATCATGCCATTTCATTTCAATCATATACAATACGACATTTTATCATGTAAAAACACATCTATCAGGGCTCAACCCATCCTTTGGCTCTACCTTGATCAATAAAACATTTATATTTATGTAAAACCATAAAATCATTTATCGGGGCTCGACCCATCCCTCGGGTCTACCCTAGTTTGTATAAAACTATGTGACATAATCACATGAGACTGGGTGACTACTGTGATAATATCGAGGACTATGGCCATATCCTATACTGTGATCCAAGGCTACACGGTACCTAGTGTGCAGGGTATCACGCTGCAACGGGAGGTGGGTCAAATCCTACTAGCCAGCCCACATCTCCTCAACTCCGAATATCTCATCAACTCTAATTACTCATGGTATAACGTACTACCTGTTCCATACACGGTACAACGTACTCCACACATCCTATGTGAGACCCCGTATATGTATAGTTGTAATGTGTAATGAATGTGAATAGACTTGTAATGTAAAGTTTGATTGATGTAAGTCCATGGATTCAATGTACATATGTGTAATATGAATTGTAACGTACATACAAGTTTCATGGAGTTTGAATATGAAGAAATGAGGTTTTGTAAGTGATGAATGTGATTGGAACTCAAAATGAGTAGTGTGGTAAAATGGAATGAAGTTAAGCTTCCATTTAGTTTGGAATGTGATACTTTTGGATATACAATGAATGCACACAAGTTTCACTGTGCATAAGGTATGAATGGATGCTATTTTCAAGTTATAAAGGTGGATGGATGAGAAAATGGCCATGGCAACAGATTAAGGATGTGTTGGTGTGAGTTGCAGCAAGGAAACTGCAAGAAATCTGAAAAGTATGAAGGCCAGATCGATCTCATAGGATGAGAGATCGATCTGGAAGAGCCAGAATGCTCTTATTTGGGTAATGGAATAGAGAAGATCGATCTCCAATGGGGCCAGATCGATCTCCTAAGCATTCTATAATGAAAAGATCGATCCTCAAGCACCCAGATCGATCTCCTTAGCTCTCTGTTTGGGAGCAGATCGATCTCATGCTTCGACAGATCGATCTCATGCTTAAAATTTCATGAAAATGAGAGATTTAAGGGGACCAGATCGATCTCCTCTTAGACCAGATCGATCTCCTCAAGCTATTTCTATATAAGGAGTGTTGAAAATCTAAAAATTTCGAGAAAAACACCAATCTTCCATTTCTAACCCAAAAACCTAACTTTCTCTCTCTAAAATCAGCAATTTCCAGCAAGAATTGAGGGGAGATCATTAGACGTTAAGTTGTTCATCTTGAGGAAGAGAACAACATAGTTGGATCCCAAAATCCCATTGTCGGTATTAAGGGAGCTAAGGGCATTGACATTTGGAGCAAGAAGAAAAATTAGATTTGGTAAGATTCTAACACTCCAATCCAAATACATTGTCTATTTAATTGATTTTGGAGTTGTTTGGCATGAGTATGGATGGATGGAAACACCTAGGTTGTGTTAGAAACGAATGTAACCTAGAAAATGGAATGCCTCTAGTGTGAGAAAGTGTGATTTGGGGAGTTAGTGGTTTATGGGTTATGATAAGTTGTTAAATGAGTAATGTGGGTGATTTGGAATGGTTATGTGGAGTTATAAAGTGGGTTTAAGTGAAATTGTGAAAATGAGTATGTATATGCTTGATAAAATGCCATAGTGAGGGAATTCATGAAATATGAACACTATGAGCTTAATGCCTATTTAATATCGATTTGGAATAGGTTAATAGGCCTAAGAAGATCCATAGACTTGAGTTATGGGTAATAGAATGAAACAAGGCCTTATGAGCGTTAATAGAAACTATAGGTCGAATCGACTATAGTGAACGCATGGTGTCCTGTTATATGGATCGAATATAATGTGGAATATGATTATACGCAGTTTCGAAGAGTCTGGTGGAGACGAATCGAACCGTACGAGTAAGTAGCTTAAGAAAGTGGAATCACGCATCGCGATTCCAGGTAAGGGAATTCTGTAAGTATATAGAGGTAGCTGCTCGTATTTTGTGGGTGTATAGGGCTTTGGAAATGTGCATGAGTTTATAAAAATGTGTTTCAAGATGTGTGGAAATTACTATGAGTATTTGTATGAGATTTGGTTGTTTGAAATGGTTATAGAAAAGGGGTAGTAAGGCTAATAATTGCATAAATCATGTGTTTTGAATGCTTTTACAAAACACAATGCTTTGATTTGAGCAAATAAAAGGATAGGCTGGCTAATACATGAGTGATGTTGTGAAATAGCCCATGTGAGGCGCTAAGCATGTTTTGAGATGCTTTGAATGCATGTGAGCCGCCTATCGTGTATATGTGATTGAATTCGCGCTAGAGCCTCGCTCGCGCTGGATTTCTATGTTTTCACTTGTGTGAAATGTGCTGGAGCTTAGCTCGCACTTGAATTTGAATTGGGATGATGTTTATAAACCATACTGGAGCTTACGCTCGTATGTGGATTTGAGTGGTTTTTCTTATGCATATAACCGTACTAGAGCTATTCTCGTACGTGGTTTTCTTCATATTTTTATGCATAAATGCCGTACTAGAGCGTTGCTCGTATGAAGTGATTGGTTTTGATGCATGAATTCGCGCTAGAGCGTAGCTCGCGCTGGTTTTCACACTGTGGTATGTATGAGGCCGTGGAGAGAGATACAGATTAACTTAGGGAACCCAACAGGCCTAACAGACCTCTTGAGTGGGGTGAGAGTGAGGGGCTAGGACCTGACATAATCCATTCAGGGAACCCAACAGGCCTAATAGACCTCTTGAGTGGGGTAAGGGTGAGGGGCTAGGACCTGAATCAGGGAACCCAACAGGGGCGAGCAAGGCCATGAGGGGCTAGGACCTGATGTCGAGGTTACTCCCACGTGCTCTTGAGACTATAAAGGTTACACTCGGTATGGGGTAGATAAGACCTACGGCAGGCACCCCCAACCTTGTTATGGTTCTGCGGAGTACGATGTACCGTTTATATCACATGGAGTACGATGTACCGCGTGGTGGTTACTTGAATTGAGAAAGTCTGGCGGAGAACTAACCTACCTTCGTACCAGCATGATACCTCGCACACCGGGATCCGTGTGGTCTGGGATGATATGTGACGATTGGCCAACGTAGTTACTTGATATATAGTAACCTGTCTCCTTGCTTGATTTACTTACTACCACATGATTTTAAATCTCTAAGTGTGATTTGTGATTGTTTAAGGTAGACCCGAAGGAGGGGTCGAGCCTCGTGGAATTGATTTGTGAAATGAAAATGAGGTTGTGATTATGAATTGATGTGATGAGATTATATGTGTTTGAGAAAGAGTTTTATGACGTGGGTTTAAAAAGGAGGTTTCTTAATGAATTGCTCTTTTTATGAATTTAAATGAGATTGAGCATGAGATGATTTATACATGATTTTTTTACCATGTTTTATATGCCAATGTACATGATTTTGATACATGATATATATGTATACTCATATGGCATAGTTTTATTCCTCATGCTCCTACCATAAATGATTTATGCATAACACTATCAGCATGTAGCTAGAGTAGTTATCTACCATGCTTGCATTATTGCCTTACTGAGCGTGTGGTTGCTCATCCCTCTCTACTTTCCCCCTCTTACAGAGCGTGCATAGTAGCCTAGTGAGGACTGAGGCATTGTGGTTTTAGACATCCGCTGCTTCCATCGCCGAAAGGTATATACACAGGATTCTTTTTGTATCTTAACAATGTAAAATCACAGTAGTCTTTTGAGTTGTAATTATGAGGGATGTAGATGTCAGTGAACATAACTTGTGTAAGTTAATGATTAACTTATAAAGGTATGACATCGCTTTATTTAACTGAGAATGAATGAGATGTGATGTTTATTATTGACTCACAGCCCAACAGTGTGGTGGTAAGTTAGTTCACGACGGGTAAGGTAACGGTAAAATGCAAAAAATTTTTAGTGATTTTCGGTTAAAGAGAATGAAATTGGGTCGTGACAGAGATTGGTATCAAAGCTGTGTTGTCCTGATGTGAGTCATTAATAAAACGTAGGAAAGTACATCCTCATAGTACTATGCTTTTGTTTAGATATAACTGTGTATACCCTGATGGAGATAGTCACGCAGGCCTTAGGTGCCGGTGATAGACGAGGTCCCACAGCACAGCCTACTACTGAACAGACAGCTACAGAGGCGGAGAGACCTCAGACTACAGAGACTGCTACACCACCTCCAGTACAGGATACAGATTCTCCTATCGCTCCACAGCAGAGCGGTAGTGAATTGGGTTAGACTGCGACTTGAGTAGGTTGCGAGAATTTCAAGCGCTGAAACCCCCAGTGTTTAGAGGGGTGAAGGACCCAGTGGTTACGGAGGATTGGGTGTATGAGATGGAGAAACTATATAGGTTTTTCTGATGCACTTCAGTTGAAAAGGTAGCCTTTGCCATGTTTTTGTTGAAAGGCAAGGCAGAACATTGGTGGAGATCCACCGAAGCTATTTTGAGGGCTAGACACTCCGAGATTACGTGGGAGATATTTCTAGAGGCCTTCAACAGACAGTACATTCCAACTACCGCACAAAGGAAACTACGGATGGAATTTATGAATTTGGTTCAGGGGAACCATACTGTGGACGAGTATGAGTCCAAGTTTATGTCCTTGGAGAGATATGACCCGGACACGATGGGTAGTGAGACCCGAAAGATACAGAAGTTCATGGATGGATTGACATTGGCCATCCAGACTAAGCTAGCTCCCTTTGACATCTTGACCTATGAAGAGGCTGTACATAAGGCTTAGTTATGCGAGCAAGATTTTGAGCGGAATGCCTCCGAGCTTGGGAGAATCAGCGTTAGAAAGGATAGAGATCGAAAGAGATCCGGGTTTGGAAGAGTGGCTAAGAGAGGTGGCCAAAGGTTTTTCGAGAAGAGGCCTAAGATCGAAGAGGTGCAGGAGAGAGCTGCTAGACCTCCCGTATACCCAGCCTTGACTGCACCGAGGGGTATAACTATTGGAGGACCACGACCTACCACGGATCAGTGTAGGAGATGTGGGAGATACCATCGGACTAGGCCATGTCAGATGCCCCATGTTTCATGTTTTAGGTGTGGGAGGCCAGGACATATATCGAGGTTTTGCAATGAGTTAATTGAGACTGCCCCACAGAAGGGCAAGGAGCCTGAGGGAACTCTAGTTGAGACAGCAGCCCCGAGGAGGAGGGCTACAGTTGAGGAAAAAGGGAAACAAGCTGTGGGTGTGAGTAGAGGAAGGGTGCACGCACTGGACCAGGACACTGCAGATGCTTCGACGGATGTGATTAAAGGTACCATCCAAATCTTTGATTTAGAAGCATTGGTATCATTTGATCCTGGTGCCACGCATTCTTTCATATCACCTTCCTTTGCACATAAATTGTTGAAATATGTGAAACCAACATTGTTGGATAAAATGTTGATGATTTCCACACCCATGAATGATAGTCAATTGACTGAGCAAGTATGTAGAGATTGTAAGTTAAAGACAGAGGGGAAGGAAATGATAGCCAATCTGATTTTATTAAATATGAATGATTTTGATGTAATTTTGGGAATGGATTGGTTGGCTACCAATCGTGTTGTGATGGATTGTCATGCCAAAACATTGATGTTTTCAGGATTAGACAATCTTATTGTAAACTTTGATGAAAAGAAATGATATGAAAATTGTATGTTTGTTGTAAAGAAAAGGTGTATGATTTTAAATGCATATTGCTTGAGAGATAAATTATTTGTTTATGATAAATGTTAAATGTGGAGTGATAGTTTATGTTACTAACGATGGAGAGGATAATGTGAAGGGTTCATTGCATACTGGTTGATATAGATGAGGTACGCCCGGAATTGAGGGACATCCCCGTGATTGCGGATTATTCTGATGTCTTTTCGGATGAATTACTAGGACTACCACCCGAAAGGGAAATGGAATTTTACGTAGAGTTAGTGTATGGTATAGAGTCGATATCAAAACCACCCTATAGAATGGCTCCGATAGAGTTAGAAGAGCTGAAGAAGCAGCTGCAAGAGTTGCTGAAGATGGGGTTTATTAGACCGAGTGTCTCACCTTGGGGAGCACCGGTACTATTTATAAGGAAGAAGGATGGAAGCCTCCGACTGTGTATAGATTACCGGTTGTTGAATAAGGCCACCATTAAGAACAAGTACCCCCTTCCAAGAATCGATGATTTGTTGGATCAGCTCCAGGGAGCCGAAGTATTTTCTAAGATAGATCTGCAGTCAGGGTATCATCAGTTGAGGATCAAGAGTGGAGATGTACCCAAGACAGCATTTCGTACTCGTTATGGCCACTACGAGTTTTTGGTGATGCCATTCGGATTGACGAATGCTCCCGCAGCATTTATGGCACTGATGAATGATATATTCAAGCCATACCTGGACAAGTTTGTAATTGTATTCATTGATGACATTTTGGTGTATTCCAAGTCCAGGGAAGATCATGAGGAGCACTTGAGGATAGTTCTGTAAACCCTCCGAGAAAAAGAGTTGTATGCCAAACTCAGCAAGTGTAACTTTTGGTTGGAGCAGATCTATTTTTTTGGGGCATGTTGTGTCAAAGGATGAGGTATCATTAGATCCATCCAAGATAGAAGCAGTTGTACAGTGGGAATAGCCCAAGACAGTTACTGAGATCAGAAGTTTTCTGGGATTGGCAGGATATTATCGGAGATTTGTAGAGGGTTTCTCCAGACTAGCTGCTCCATTGACACGCCTCACGCGAAAAGATGTTAAATTTGTATGGGATGAGGCATGTGAGAGGAGTTTTGAGGAGCTTAAGTGTCGATTGACCACTGCTCCAGTTCTCACCATTCCTACCAGCTCAGGAGGATTCTCGGTGTATACGGATGCATCACACCAGGGACTGGGCTGTGTGCTTATGCAGGATAGGAAGGTAGTTGCCTATGGATCTAGACAGTTGAAAGATCATGAGAGGAACTACCTAACACATGATTTGGAGTTAGCGGCTGTAGTATTTGCTTTGAAAATATGGCGCCACTATCTCTATGGTGAGAAATTTTAGGTGTTCACAGATCATAAGAGCCTTAAGTACCTGTTCTCACAGAAAGAGCTGAATATGAGACAGAGGAGATGGCTCGAACTCCTGAAGGACTATGATTGTGAAATCATGTACCACCCGGGTAAGGCAAATGTAGTTGCCGATGCTTTGAGTAGAAAGAGCCTTGGGTTGGTGTCATATATGATGGTACGGGAACATGAATTGTTAAAACACTTTGCAAACCTCAGTTTGGATGTAACCCCACCTGGTTCAGAGAGACTTGAGATCGTGGCTAGTTTGAGACTAGAGCCAGAGTTGATTGGCCATATTCGGCAAGCCCAGCAGAGCGATCGACGATGCATCGATTGGCTGAGGCAGATACAAAAGGGTGTGGGTAGTGATTTTGAGCAGAGTGATGATGGGTTATTGAGGTTCAGAGGCAGAGTATGCGTTCCTAAGGATCTTGAGATCAGGAGAATGATTTTATCAGAGGCTCACTCATCGAAGTATACGATACATCCGGAAAGTACCAAGATGTATCAAAACCTTTGGAAGGTTTATTGGTGGTCTGGAATGAAAAGAGACACTGCTGAATATGTCGCTAAGTGTCTCGTTTGTCAGCAAGTGAAGGTAGAGCATCAGAAGCCTGCAAGATTATTGCAACCTCTACCGATACCGACTTGAAAGTGGGAGCATGTCACCATGGATTTTGTGATGGGGTTATCGAGGACCCGCAGAGGTCATGATGCCATATGGGTTATTGTGGACCGGTTGACTAAGTCCACCCATTTCTTGGCTATGGGAGCTATCGATACTTTAAGTCAGTTGGTGAACCTGTATATTCGAGAGATAGTATGGCTACATGGTGTACCAGTGAGCGTTGTTTCTGATAGGGATGCTCGCTTCACTTCCCATTTTTGGGAACACTTTCAGGAAGCGCTGAGGACCCGACTGAGTTTTAGCATCGCTTTTCATCCTCAGACAGATGGACAGTCAGAGAGGACTATACAGACCCTGGAGGATATGTTGAGAGCGTGTGTGCTGGATTTTAGAGGCTCTTGGGATGACCCCCTACAGTTAGCCGAGTTCGCTTATAATAATAGCTATCATGAGAGTATCGGGATGGCACCCTATGAGGCATTGTATGGGAGTAGATGTCGTTCCCCTATTGGATGGGAAGAGGTTGGTGACAAACAGATTTTTGCTTCGGACTTAGTGCAGCAGGCATCTGAGGACGTCCAGTTAATATGTGAGAGATTACGGACAGCTCAGAGCCGACAAAAGAGTTATGCTGACAAGAGACGGAGACCACTAGAGTTTGATGAGGGTGAGTCGGTATTTCTGAGAGTTTCTCCATCGAAGGGTATTATGAGATTCGGTAAGAAGGATAAGCTGAGCCCTAGATACATCGAACCCTTCGAGATTTTGGAGAGAGTGGGAGATAAGGCATATAAGTTGGCATTACCACCGGACTTGGCGAATGTCCACAACGTTTTCCACGTCTCGATGCTTCGAAAGTATCACCCGACCCGGCACACGTGATAAGATATGAGCCGTTGGAGCTTAATGAGAGTATGATGTATGTTGAGAAGCCAGTTCGGATATTGGACAGAATAGAGAAAGTGTTGCGGAATAAGACAATTCCCTTGGTGAAAGTTCTTTGGCAACATCACAAGATGGAAGAGGCCACATGGGAATTGGAGAACTTGATATGGGAGAAGTACCCCCAACTTTTTGAAGGGTGACTTGGTTCTAATTTGGAGGACCAAATTCCTTGAAGGAGGGGAGAATGTGAGACCCCGTATATGTATAGTTGTAATGTGTAATGAATGTGAATAGACTTGTAATGTAAAGTATGATTGATGTAAGTCCATGGATTTAATGTACGTATGTGTAATATGAATTGTAACGTACATACAAGTTTCATTGAGTATGAATATGAAGAAATGAGGTCTTGTAAGTGATGAATGTGATTGGAACTCAAAATGAGTAGTGTGGTAAAATGGAATGAAGTTAAGCTTCCATTTAGTTTGGAATGTGATACTTTTGGATATACAATGAATGCACACAAGTTTCACTGTGCATAAGGTATGAATGGATGCCATTTTCAAGTTATAAAGGTGGATGGATGAGAAAATGGCCATGGCAACAGATTAAGGATGTGTTGGTGTGAGTTGCAGCAAGGAAACTGCAGGAAATCTGAAAAGTATGAAGGCTAGATCGATCTCATAGGATGAGAGATCGATCTGGAAGAGCCAGAATGCTCTTATTTGGGCAATGGAATAGAGCAGATCGATCTTCAATGGGGCCAGATCGATCTCCTAAGCATTCTATAATGAAAAGATCGATCCTCAAGCACCGAGATCGATCTCCTTAGCTCTCTGTTTGGGAGCAGATCGATACAGATCGATCTCATGCTTCGACAGATCGATCTCATGCTTAAAATTTCATGAAAATGAGAGATTTAAGGGGACCAGATCGATCTCCTCTTAGACCAGATCGATCTCCTCAAGCTATTTCTATATAAGGAGTGCTGAAAATCTAAAAATTTCGAGAAAAACACCAATCTTCCATTTCTAACCCAAAAACCTAACTTTCTCTATCTAAAATCAGCCATTTCCAGTAAGAATTGAGGGGAGATCATTAGACGTTAAGTTGTTCATCTTGAGGAAGAGAACAACATAGTTGGAACCCAAAATCCCATTGTGGGTATTAAGGGAGCTAAGGGCATTGACATTTGGAGCAAGAAGAAAAATCAGATTTGGTAAGATTCTAACACTCCAATCCAAATACATTGTCTATTTAATTGATTTTGGAGTTGTTTGGCATGAGTATGGATGGATGGAAACACCTAGGTTGTGTTAGAAACGAATGTAACCTAGAAAATGGAATGCCTCTAGTGTGAGAAAGTGTGATTTGGGGAGTTAGTGGTTTATGGGTTATGATAAGTTGTTAAATGAGTAATGTGGGTGATTTGGAATGGTTATGTGTAGTTATAAAGTGGGTTTAAGTGAAATTGTGAAAATGAGTATGTATATGCTTGATAAAATGCCATAGTGAGGGAATTCATGAAATATGAACACTATGAGCTTAATGCCGATTTAATATCGATTTGGAATAGGTTAATAGGCCTAAGAAGATCCATAGACTTGAGTTATGGGTAATAGAATGAAACAAGGCCTTATGAGCGTTAATAGAAACTATAGGTCGAATCGACTATAGTGAACGCACGGTGTCCTGTTATATGGATCGAATATAATGTGGAATATGATTATATGCAGTTTCAAAGAGTCTGATGGAGACGAATCGAACCGTACGAGTAAGCAGCTTAAGGAAGTGGAATCACACATCGCGATTCCAGGTAAGGGAATTCTGTAAGTATATAGGGGTAGCTCCTCGTATTTTGTGGGTGTATAGGGCTTTGGAAATGTGCATGAGTTTATAGAAATGTGTTTGAAGATGTGTGGAAATTACTATGAGTATTTGTATGAGATTTGGTTGTTTGAAATGGTTATAGAAAAGGGGTAGTAAGGCTAATAATTGCATAAATCATGTGTTTTGAATGCTCTTACAAAACACAATGCTTTGATTTGAGCAAATAAAAGGATAGGCTGGCTAATACATGAATGATGTTGTGAAATAGCCCATGTGAGGTGCTAAGCATGTTTTGAGATGTTTTGAATGCATGTGAGCTGCCTATCGTGTGTATGTGATTGAATTCGCGCTAGAGCCTCGCTCGCGCTGGATTTCTATGTTTTCACTTGTGTGAAATGTGCTGGAGCTTAGCTCGCACTTGAATTTGAATTGGGATGATGTTTATAAACCATACTGGAGCTTACGCTCGTATGTGGATTTGAGTGGTTTTTCTTATGCATATAACCGTACTAGAGCTATGCTCGTACGTGGTTTTCTTCATATTTGTATGCATAAATGCCGTACTAGAGCGTTGCTCGTATGAAGTGATTGGTTTTGATGCATGAATTCGCGCTCGAGCGTAGCTCGCATTGGTTTTCACACTGTGGTATGTATGAGGCCGTGGAGAGAGATACGGATTAACTCAGGGAACCCAACAGGCCTGACAAACCTCTTGAGTGGGGTGAGGGTGAGGGGCTAGGACCTGACATAATCCATTTAGGGAACCCAGCAGGCCTAACAGACCTCTTGAGTGGGGTGAGGGTGAGGGACTAGGACCTAAATCAGGGAACCCAATAGGGGTGAGCAAGGCCATGAGGGGCTAGGACCTGGTGTTGAGGTTACTCTCACGTGCTCTTGAGACTATAAAGGTTACACTCGGTATAGGGTAGATAAGGCCTACGGCAGGCACCCCCAACCTTGTTATGGGTCCGCGGAGTACGATGTACCGTATATATCACATGGAGTACGATGTACCGCGTGGTGGTTACTTGAATTGAGAAAGTCTGGCGGAGAACTAACCCACCTTCGTACCAGCATGATACCCCGCACACCGGGATCCGTGTGGTCTGGGATGATATGTGACGATTGGCCAATATAGTCACTTGAGATATAGTAACCTGTCTCCTTGCTTGATTTACTTACTACCACATGATTTTAAATCTCTAAGTGTGATTTGTGATTGTTTAAGGTAGACCCGAAGGAGGGGTCGAGCCTCGTGGAATTGATTTGTGAAATGAAAATGAGGTTGTGATTATGAATTGATGTGATGAGATTATATGTGTTTGAGAAAGAGTTTTATGACGTGGGTTTAAAAAGGAGGTTTCTTAATGAATTGCCCTTTTTATGAATTTAAATGAGATTGAGCATGAGATGATTTATACATGATTTTTTTACCATGTTTTATATGCCAATGTACATGATTTCGATACATGATATATATGTATACTCATATGGCATAGTTTTATTCCTCATGCTCCTACCATAAATGATTTATGCATAACACTATCAGCATGTAGATAGAGTAGTTATCTACCATGCTTGCATTATTGCCTTACTGAGCGTGTGGTTGCTCATCCCTCTCTACTTTCCCCCTCCTACAGAGCGTGCATAGTAGCCTAGTGAGGACTGAGGCATTATGGTTTTAGACATCCGCTGCTTCCATCGCCGAAAGGTATATACACAGGATTCTTTTTGTATCTAAACAATGTAAAAGCACAGTAGTCTTTTGACTTGTAATTATGGGGGATGTAGATGTCAGTGAACATAACTTGTGTAAGTTAATGATTAACTTATAAAGGTATGACATCGCTTTTTTTAACTAAGAATGATTGAGATGTGATGTTTATTATTGACTCACAGCCCAACAGTATGGTGGTAAGTTAGTTCATAACCGGGTAAGGTAACGGTAAAACGAGAAAAATTTTCAGTGATTTTCGATTAAAGAGAATGAAATTGGGTCGTGACATCCTATCTCAAGTCGATAGTCAATACCATGTCTCAAAATACGCGTGCTGAGACAGAGTTTACACGAGGCATCTAGCACAACTCATTTATATCACTCTTTTCAAAGCTAGTACATGTGAGAAAAACTCCAGCATGGTTTCACGCACAAATCATATGAAATCTAGTGCGAGCAAGGCTCCAATACTATGTCATGTACAAATCATGTAAAATTAAGTGCGATGAGGCTCCAACACTATTTATTTCCACATAAACCCGATAGGTGATATCAATTTCAAAGGGGTAGTTTTCAAAGCCCAATTTACACCAAAACGTTCCATTTTATGTAACTCACGTAAACACTAGCAAGCCTATCCATTTACTTGCTAAAAAGCAGTAAAAACAATCTAATTTTGGTAATTTTACCCTTAATAGGGGTAAAATCGTTATTTACCAATAGCAAGTCTATAAATTTTAATATATTTTATAACCCTTAGACTTTTTAAGTGACTATAAACAACTCCGAAAATATGCGTAGCTACCTTTAACTACTCACAAAATTCCCTTACCTTAAATTGCTTGGAATGCTCATCCTTTTCCAACGCTGTAAAATCATCTAGTCTGATTCGCTCCCAATATAATCTTCAAAGCTGCATATAACCATTTATCAGGTTAATTACAATATATTCAAATGTATTTCACTTTCACTAGGCTTAATTTAAAGCATTGAGCCCAATTACATCTTAATGGGCCTTACTCAGTCTTAAGCCCATTGTCATTCATTTCATCTGGGCCTATTGGGCCCATCTAGTCCATTTATTCTTTTTGGGCCGAACCCAACTTGGCTTAGCCCATTATACCTCTCGGCCATGGCAAGGTGGCCGAGAGCCATGCCAACCATCACGCCATCATGCCATTTTGGCTAGCCATTCACTTAGTCATTTTATCAAGCACTTACTATGCTTGTCTTAAGCCTTTAGCTTTTTGTTCATTAAAGCATTTTAACAAACACCTTTGGTACCAACCTTAATTCACCAACCAATTCATCAAATTGAATGAAACTAAGCATGTCATGATTATGTATACATGCTTACCAACTTATCCATGCCTTAAAAGCACATGCTTGCACATCAAAACACAAATACCCATTTTTAGCCATCACTTGTTCATGGTGATTTTGTATGTTTGATCCATAAAACATATACCAATCTGTAAGACCCGATTTTATCGTAAGAGCAAAAAGAGAATGAATAGAAATTTTTGAGTGCATTTATAAATGCAAAAGGATTAAAATGGTATTCCCGAAAACGTGCAACGGCAAAATGGTCAAAAGACTGAAAGTTAGCATAAATTCGAGAAAAAAATTTAATTAAAAATATGAGATTGAGAAATATTGATCAATAACGAAGAAATAATTAAATTTCGGGTTAAAGTGATCAAGATATAATTTTATTTAATATTTTAGGAATTTTCGCATCGAGAAATGATCCAAAAAATAATAAAAAAAATACCGAAAAGGTAAAATCGGATTGAGAAATTCATTTATTAATTAAATGAATAAAATATAAATTTTTTAAGATATTTGTGGATTTTAATATTATTTAAATGAATAAAATATTATTAAAAATAAATTATAAAAAAAATAATAAAAATAATTGAAATCTGAAAAAAAAAAGAGAAAGACTAAAACTCGAAAAAGAGAAACGAAAAGAATAGAGAAGCGAAGCTAGTGACAGAAGATCGATCCTCTGCACCGACGAGCCACCGGCGAGGCTTAGGGGCCGACGAGGGCCGACGAACGCAGCCCAGCATCAGGCGACATCACAGCGGGGGTGACGCGCCGTGGATCTGTCGGAATCGACAGATCAAAGGAGGAGAGACCGCGAGGGAGAAGCTTTGATCAGTGGCCATCGGCGCTGATTCGACCAGCCCCGAGGCCCGAATGGAAGCGTAGACGATGGCGCGTTGAATGGCGGTGGTGAGGCATCGGGAACAGACCGGACGACGCTGAAATGACCAAATGGTGACTGAACCGGTCGAACCAGACTGAATTGGCCGAATCGAATCAGATCGAACCAGCGGTCTGAACCGGGTTGAACCGAACCGAACCGAACCGGCTCAGCCAAAAAGAAAAGGAAAAAAGAAGAAAAAAGGGAAAAAGAAAAAGAGGAAAAATTGGGAAAAATTCTAGTGATGCAATCGAGCTTCGGGTATGTCGATAAGTGGTCAAATTGACCGATTTAATTTTTGGAATATTTAATTTGATAAATAATCGACTGAAAATTTACCCGAAAAAAAATTTAATTATGTAGCTCGACGATTGGCATCAACTGAGAGCTCGAGACATCCTCGATTTGTGTATGATCATGGAATAACGAGTAAGTGACCCTTATTTACGACAATTTGCATCGTTATGCATGGTTGATATTTATCGCATAAATTACGAATTTAAATTTCGCATTAAATGAATTAAATTCTGAAAATTGGGATAAATTGTCGTAAATAATTCATAAGTTGTCTGAGAGTTTAGAACGAGGCTAAATAAATACTGCTGGGCCCAATGATCCCAATAGGCCTCGATAGAGTGAGAAACGGGCTTAAGGCCGATTAAGGCCCATTATGGTGCAATCGGCCCAATATGGGTAAACGGGCCCAATGATTTAAATTAAGCCCTGAAAAATATGAAATACAATTAAATTGTATTGTATTTGACCTGATGAATATATATCCGCAGTTCCAGAGATTGGATTGGGAGCAAATCGGACTGCGTGACGAGTCATCAATGGAAAGGTCAGACTGTACAGAAAATGAGGTAAGAGAATTATGTGAGTAGCTAGAGGTAGCTACGTGTATTTTAATAGTTTTTATATACATTGATTATGTATGTATACACTGTTATTGTATAATGATCCTAAAAGTGGTTTAAATGATTTAAGGATCGAAATAGGTGAAAAGACTATTTTACCCCTATTGAAGGAAGTTCACCTAAGGATGGTGAAAGCATGACATGCATGAAATGCATGATTTAAGAAAATTTTTGGGTTAAAGAATTTTATTGGTTGTAATCAAAGCAAATCGATAGATTGGCCAGTAACTGCATAAATTTCACAAGATAACACTACGTAGGTGTTATTCATATTTAAATGGAATTCTATGGAAAATAGGCCAACTATCAAGTTAATGTGGAAACAGATAGTGCCGACACGTAGTTCGCACTGTATCTGCGTTTGTGAATATGCATAAATGTGCTTGAGCGATTGCTCGCATCGACTTGTGTTACATCATATGCATGAAATGTGCTAGAGCGATTGCTCACACTGATTTTTATTCTTGTGAAATGCATGAGAAGTGCTGGAGCCTAGCTCGCACTCTGTTTTGACATGTTTTGACTGATATGCATAAAAAGGTGTTGGAGCAATTGCTCGCACTAGTTTTACTGATTTGATATTCATGAGAGGTGCTGGAGCTTAGCTTGCATCCAGTTTTGATATGATAATTGCATAAAAGCCGTGCTAGAGTGTAACTCGCACGAGATTTGATTTAATTATGCATAAAGCCGTGCTGGAGTGTAACTCGCACGAGATTTGATTTACTTGAGCATTCATTTGTGCTGGAGCGTTGCTCGCACAAAGTTTTATATGGTTTTTATAATTCATTTGAATGTCGTACTAGAGTTTTTCTCGTACGAGGTTTTCACTGAGTTTTTATACATATCCGTACTAGAGCATTGCTCGTACATGGATTTTACTTGAATTTATAATTATTTTAAGTCATACTGGAGCACCGCTCGTACTCAAATTTCTTTGATTTCTATGAAACCGTGCTAGAGCTTCGCTAGTACGAGATTTTCAGATATCATTAATATGCATGGAGCCGTGCTTGAGTTTCGCTCGCACAGGGATTTATATTACATGCATGTAGCCGTGTTGGAGCATCCTGTAGACTGTGTGTCACAGTGAGATGATATGCTCACACGTGCATACTGAGACAGAGATGATATGGGTGGATAAGACCTATTGCAGGCACCCCTGACTGAGCTTGGGTTCATAAAGTACGTTGTACCGTGTATGTCACGCGGAGTACACTGTACCGTGGGGATTATTGGAGTGGAGTGGCATTAGCCACGAGGCAGCAAGCCTTGCCTTCGCAATCCTGGTGTTATGCTGTTCTGTCGGGTAAGACGACCCACCTCCCGTTTCAGGTGTGATACCCCGCACACTAGGTACCGTGTTGCCAGGGATCACGAGGTTATGGCCATAGTCTTATGTTGTTATTGATAGTCACTTACATGTCTCACATGATATAACTTGTGGTCTGATAGACCAGGGTAGACCCGAAGGAGGGGTCAGGCCCCCGATTTGATGATTTTATGAGTTTATGATTTCATGATTTTATGATATGTGACCCTGAAAGAAGGGTGGTTTTATAACCAAAGTTTCATAATGAATTTTAATGAATTGTTTTATGAGTTTTGAGATGATTGACCCATATGTGTTGTTTTATACTGCAATTTTAATGAATTGATTTAAATACAGTAGTATGATGATGTTTTCCATGCTTTCATTAGAAATTCATGATTTGTCATACATGACATGAAAGACTGCATGGTCTTGATTTACTTTATGCTTATTATGATTTAATGATGTCACATAAAATGTTGTTGATACATGATTTCGATATGCACGAACAGTTTTATAAACTAAGTCATTGATGATATGCATGATTTTGTGCGTGAAATTTTAAATGAAAAGAAATGGATTTAAGGGCATGGCATTATGAGCATGTAGATAGTGAAGCTATCTACTTACTTGCATAATTGCCTTACTGAGCATGTGGTTTACTCACCCCCTTATTTTTCCATCTTTTTAGAGCACTCGTAATAGTTAGTGAGCGGCTGATGACTTGCATGCTTGGTATCTGCTGCTTCCCATCGAGAGACAGGTATACACATTTGTATGGTTTGGTATCTAAATATGTAAATGCGTAGTACTGTAAACGGATATTATGTCGGGGATGTAGAGTCATGTAAATACCATTGGGTATGTATTTATTTAAAGTCAAAAGGATAGTAAACTCTGATATGTGATTATGGGAATGAAATAGTAAATAGTGCAAGGTGACTAACATCGAATCATAGTCCAACTGTTTGTAGGATGGTCATGATGAGAGAAAGGTAAGAATTAAATAATAGAATGAAAAGCGAAAAATTTACTCTGATTTTTAGGTAATTTGGGTCGTGACAGGTTTAATGGTATTAGAGCTGAGTTGGCCTGATATGAGTCGGTGTTAGTGGTTAAGGAAGTTTACATCCCCATGTACTGTGCATAGTTTAGATACAATTATGTATATCGAGATGGAAGTACAACTAAGAATTTGGTTTTAAATGCAAGAATAGACTCATTAACTGATAACCGCTATGGTAGAGAGGCGAGTACACGAGCTCGAGGCCGTAGAGGTAGGCCCGAGAGTCGTACTGAGTCACCACATGAAACTCAAGATGAGATTAACGTGGAAGCTGATGAACAGAGCATGCCCCACAGAGTCCGACAGAGTGATCGGACAGAGTCTGATAGAGAGATTAGACAGTATTGAGACATGTTTCACGAGGTTAGAGCGGAGTGTGGAGAATATTTTACGAGCTAATTGCTCAGAGTATGTATGAGATTTGAGGGCAAGTCGGAGTATTGGTGGAAGTCCGGTCGACCCATCTTAAGAGTTAGACATCCAAAATGGACTTGAAAAATAATTCTAGATGTATTCCGGTGACAGAATTTCCCGGACACTGCTTAAAGGAATAACAGATAAAATTCTTTACTCTGACCTAGAAGAACATATTGATTGACGAGTATGAAACTCAGTTTATATTCCTGGACAGATATGACTCGGACACGATGAACAGTGAGAGTTGGAATGTTTGAAAGTTCATGGAAGGGCTCAGATGGTCAATTAGAGTTTGATTGGTCGTTAGATATCACTACCTATGCCGAGGCAGTGCGCAGACTACAGTTGTGTGAATAAGATTATAAGTTGCGTGCCTCTGATATTGGGAAAGGTAGTAAGGGCCGAAATAGAGACAGAAAGAGAATAGAGAATGACAGAGATGTCAGAACGGGAAAAAAATAGCTTGGTAAAAGATTAGAGCTGATGAGTCACGGGGTAAGTTGATTGATAAGCCCCAGTGTATTTAATTTCAACACTTTGAGGGGTATTATGATTGGAAGACCCCGACCTGCTCCGTAAGCAGTGTAGCAATGTGACAGAGTAGCAGTGTGAATAGTGTAAGATGTGTGGTAGTTACCACGAAAATAAGATGTTAGATGATGGCAAGTGTATACCTTGGACCAGGACACTATTGATGTTTCATTTGATGTGGTGAAAGATACCACACTGGTTGTGAATAATGAAGTAATTATTTTAATTGATCCTCGTGCCATGTATATATTCATACCGCCTTCAGTTGCTTATAAGTTAGTGAAAAATGTGAAGCCTGTACCCTTAAGCAAGATGATGCTAGTTAGCTAATTTTCACTAACTGAATATGGGTATAGAGATTGTAAGTTGAGAATAGAGGTGAAAACATCACTGAAAAGTATATTGTAAGTTTGACAAGTAATGAAAGAGGAGTAGCGATATGTAAAATAATTGTGGTCAAGTCTGAGGGATAATAAAGGTATTTCAAAATACTTCCCTCCTGAAGACTTGACAGCGTCTGGAAGCGCACACATAACCTATAAATTGAAATCGACAGTCGTATTTATACATTTAAAATTTGGGTACCTTTACTAGTACGATAATGAAATATAGAATTTGAGTAATCATGAAGGTTTAAAAATTAAAATTTTATAAAAGCCGTTAATATAAGAAAAAAGGAAATGACGCGAATTAGTAGCTTGAACAGAAATGATTTCGAAATGACATTATACATTTATGCATAGATAGGTCAAGGATATGGGTGATTGAAATATTGAGTGGAACTCAACTACGATGAGGTATTTAAACCTTACCTGGACCGATTGGTTGTCATCTTGAGAGATAATATTTTGATGTATTCAAAGTCCAGGGAAGAGCATGAGTAGCAAAGGAAATTGTCTTACAGACTAGGTGTTGAGAGTTTCTCGAAATTAGATGCTCAGTCGACACGTCTCGTTTGGGAAAAAGATTTCATATGAGTGGTATGATAAGTATGAAAATGGCTTCAGTGAGTTTTGGTATACTGAAGTCATAAGTTGACCACCGTAATTATTCTCACCATAACCAACAGCTCAAGAGGTTTCAGTGTGTATGGATACCTCAAAATAAGGATTGGGCTGTGTATTGAAGTAAAATGGGAAGATAGTTGTTTATGGATCTAGTTAGTTCAAGGACCATGAGAGAAACTATCTGACCCATGATTTAGAGTTGGCAGCCGTAGCATTTACACTGAGAGTATGGCACCACCACTTAAATGGTAAGAAATTTTGGGTATGCACTGATTGTAAGAGCCTGAGTATCTGTTTTCACAGAAAGAGTAGAATATGAGATGACTAAGAGGGTTAGAGCTTCTAATGATTATGATTGTGAAAATCGTACCACCTAGGAAAGGCTAATGTAATGGCTGATGCTTTGAACAGAAAGAGCCTCGGGATGGTATCACATATGATGGTCAGGGAGCGTGAGCTGCTAGAGCAGTTGTGAGCCTCAGTAGTGATTGATGGGACCCTAAGGGTATCTACCGCAAGTGCACGGGTTGTCCAAGTAAAAATGGTATTTTGAGTCCCGAGATATCGTCCCACAGGGAAGTTGTTAGCCTAATTAACTACCGGTTACTATTATCCTAAGTATATCCTAGCAAATTTATGAATTTTCAAAGGTGATCAACTAATCTAGAATTGAAAATACCAAAAGCAAGAAAATAATAAAACTATAAAATAAGTAACTAAAACCGAGCTCAGAGTACTTACAAAATTCCAAGCACTTAAAATCGAAAACCTGCAAAAGAAATTAAACAATTAAAACTAATTAACCAAATTAAAATAAAATGCAAAATAAATGAAAAGACATGATTAATTAAACTAAAATCTAACTAACCTAAAAAATGCATGTAATTAAACTAATTGCAAATTAAACTATTCCTAATGCTAGATTAAAATTACTTAGAAACTAATTAAATCTAAATTAACTAACTAAACATGATTGACTACATCTAAATACATAATTAAAACTATTAACTAAACTAATTACATCATCTAACTAATCTTAAAAACTAATCTAACACTAACTATATGAAAAATGCATTAATCCCTAAATAAGCAACCAAACATGGCCTAAAGATTTTAAACAAATAGTAACTTTCCCACCAAAACACTGTTCAAGCATCATTTGCAATTTGGTTTTCCAGGTAAGCTCGGGTTGGTGAGATCTGCCCAGCTGATTGCTCACGGGTTTCGGTTCTGCCAGGCTACCAACTCTGCATCGGGTTGCTCGGTCCTGTCCAAGCCTTCTGCCCACTACCAGCTCCATGCATAACCGTGCACGTTTCCTTCTCCAGGTGGTTTGGTTGGTAGCTGGTCCAGGCGTGGTCATGTCCGCGGCTGCTTGTTACTGCCCAGCTCACTGCTACTGCCGTGCAACTGCTCCTTCTTGCTGTTTTTGCCTCTGTCCAGATTTTCTCGGGTTCTAGGCACTGCACCATTCCTACAAACTTCCACCTGCTGCCATTAACGGACCACACAGCAGCTGTACACTACAACAGAGCAGAACAGAGGATGAATTGGTCCCTGTTTGCTGCTTCGGTGCTGTCTCTGCCTGCTTATGCTGCTGCCGTCTCTGTTCAGTCATGCATTGCTGCATCCATCCTCATCTACCGGTCAGACAACACTGCTCTCTTGACAGGAAACAAGCTTAAACCCGACTACCATCAGCTTAACAACAAGAGCAGTGCACTCAATCGTGAGACAGAATTACACCGAGGACAACACCGAGAAGAATAGCATGCAGTAGAAGAAACGGAAGCTAGGATTAACATGCATTAAAGATTACCATTTATGTTGAGCAAACAATGAAACATGAACAAACATTGCAATGAAACACCAACAGAATATTAGAAGAAGATTTATCAAAGGTTGCATGGCAAAATAATGTGAAACCGAGAGCTACCAAAGAAACTAGAAACCGAGCCCCTTAAATGGTGAAAGATTACTAAACACAACAATGAAGAAACACAAAGCAAGAAAACAGTGAAGAAACCGAAAGCTTGGATTGAAATTGCTTACATTAAAATGAGATTCAACAATGATAAAAGAAGACACTAGCATAAACAGTAAAAATTCTTTAAGGAAAATAGCTTAATCGGGAAAAGAAAAGAACAAGGAAAAATAAGCTATTCTACCCTAATCTACATTACCTTACACTACTCCTACTCCTAAATTACATTAACTTCTACTCCTAAAATTACATCCTTTCAATTGTCATCTTCCTATTTATAAGCACACTAGGGGCAAAATGGTAATTTTCACATCCTTGATGAGTTGGCATTTTTTTTTGGCCACTTGTCTTCACACCATTGGCTCCTTGAAAAGATATTTCCATGTCATCGGTTTTCTTGTCCAATTGGATGTGTTAGGTGGCATGACTCGTGTTGTCCGCGTGGCTCAATCTCGATTTTAGCCCAATTTCGGTCAATTTTCTACCGAAATATTCAAAACTCATCCGGATTTGATTTATCTGCAAAAATGAGAATTTTAATTAAATAAAGGGGATAATTAACAAAATAAATTGGGGATTTAAATAATTATTTAGGAAATTAAGCACAAATAATTCTAAAAATATAGAATTATCACACCCCCAAACTTGAGCTTTTGCTTGTCCTCAAGCAAAACAAAATGATAGTGAGAATGACAAGTACTAAACACAATAATTTTCCCAATATTATCCTCAAAGAAAAAGTACAGACTATGAAATCAAAGAATTACAATTACAAGTCCACCACTTAGAATTATTCAATCATAAGTCCTAACCCAAATTGGACTCCTCGTGAGTGTGTGAAAAATGTCTAAGTCACTTCTCAGTACATTATCCAGATCAGATTATGCAACACAGTGAATGCAAATTCAATGACAAGTGATCATTCCCATAAGTTTGCTTTTCACTAATCTCTCCACTAATGTAGTCACACTCAATCAAGGATCAATAGGACTTCATTAAGCTTGTAATGTCAGGCTGGGGTTAAGGTATGATAAAGTCGATTTAGATTCAGTTACCCCTTAACATGTATTACCTTCTAGGATCTTTAGTGTAAGAGCTCTAATTATTTCCCCCAAACTTATTTCTTTTGCTAAACTCTTTTTTCTTTTTTCTTTTTTTTTTCAATTTTTTTTTTTTTTACATACTCCTTCACTATCACTTAATACCCATATAGCTCACAATATATCCAATGACTTTTCATGCTTTCGGGGTAAGGGATAGGAAAAAGTATTTAAGCTACGAAAATTAAGTAGGCGTATTTACAAAGAAAAGCTTATTTGGCCCAGACGGGTGACTAGGGGTAGAATATGTACAAGGAAGGCTAGAAAGGCTCAAACGATCCAAAGATGGCCTAAATCATCTCCCTAATCAAGTGTGATCTAATATTTCACCTCGAGATTAGATCAAACAAATTCTAGAATATGATGCACAAAATCAACTGAACAAATGCAATCCTATGTACACATAAGCTTTCTCTAAATAAATATACTGATTCATGACATGACATGTGCATAAGATGAGGAAATCACAATAAGAATTAAGAGAAATTCAAGAACTCAACTTCATGCTTTTCCTATAATCATGCTTCTAAGTCAATCAAAGTCATACTAATTCATGGGGTCATATCATCGAAATATGGGAAAACTACATGCTAAGCACTCAATCATCCCAAAATCAAGCAATTTAAGCTCATTTTATCGAAAAAATTTTGAAAATTCCTTCTCAGATTTTCGAAAAAATTTTAAAAATTTTTCCAGTTTTTCAAAAAATTGCTCAAGTGATATCCCCTCCCCCAAACTTAACGTGCACAGTGTCCTCAGTGTGCAGATAATATATGAATATAAAGTTCAAGAATAGAGTACTCCCCTTTTCTGATGTTGATGAACAATCAAAGCTTTGATTGAAAGCATAAAACGAGAAAAGAAACCTGCAACACAAACAAAGAAAGACACAATAGAAAAGAAAAAGAAAAACGAACTATATACAAAGTGAAAGTAAAAACACAGCCCCTTCAAATGCAGCTGAAGAAGACAACACTCAGCAGCAAGGCGAAGAGTATGAGGGTCATCCAAAGTGGTGACAGGGTACTAACAGTTAACTCCTCCTGAGCCCTATCTATTTCCTTCCTTCTTTCAGATTTTATATGGTCAAGCTTTATGTTCTCCTCAATCTCTATCTTAAAACATTCTTGAGAGTCATCAGGGAGCTTCAAAGGTTTGAAAACATTAAGCTTTACTTCCTGATCTTGGACTCTCATCGTCAACTTCGTAGCATCAGAGGGCGAGGAAGGCAATGAATACGAAGAAGGTATAGATGAAGAAGCGCTTAGCTTTGTTTCCTTGGCAGCCCGATCTTTAGGTTCCTGCTCTTTCTGAGCTACTTCGTTAGAACCTATGTGTTCTTCAACTATGTGCTGTTCAGGTTGGGACTTAACTTGTGGCTCCTCTAGCTCTCTGCCACTCCTAAGGGTGATAGATCTAACTTGTTCCTTACCCTCTCCTTGCTCATCAGGATTAACTTCAGTATTACTAGGAAGGGTCCCTTGAGGATGTTGGCTAAGAGCACTAGCTATTTGTCCAACCTGAACTTCTAAGTTCTTAAGTGAAGTAGCTTGATCTTGCAGGATAGTCGTGAACATCTCCTCTAATGTAGGCTTCTTCTCAGCTGCTGGTGCATGGTAGAATTGGGGCTGCATAAATGCTGGTGGTGGTGGTGGTGGTGGTGATGGGTGATATTGAAATTGAGGTGGGGATGGATGATGTGGATAGTGGTAAGGAAATTGCTGCTGTGGTGGTACCTGAACTTGTGGAGCTTGAAAACTAGGGGGTTCTACAAATATGGAATTAGAAGTTTACCCTTGGTTTTGGCTCCAGGAGAAGTTAGGATGGTTCCTCCACCCTGAATTATAGGTGTTTGAAAAAGGGTTGTTCTGTTGCGTAGGGAGAGCAACATACTGAACCGACTCTAAGTTGAGCGGACACCTATCTACAGAGTGGGTACCACTACACAGCTCGCATGAAAGAAAAGGACTTTGGACAGAATATATAGGGTTAGGACTGTTGGGAGGATTATATTGGGTACTGAGCGACTCCACCTTCTTTGTAAGATTGGCAATCTGAGAGGTCAAGGTGGACAGTGTGTCAAGCTCGTACATACCCGCCGATTTCCTTGGCATCTGCCTTTCCGAGGACCATTGATAGTTGTTAGTCGCCATCCTTTCTAGCAACTCATAAGCCTCCTCCTCTGTTTTGCACATCAATGCTCCACCCGCAGCAGTGTTAACAATGGTCCTATTTGGGCTTGTAAGTCCGTGGTAGAAGGTCTGAACTTGCAACCACAACGGTAGGCCATGGTGAGGGCACTTCCTAAGAAGCTCCTTATATCGTTCCCATGCTTCATAAAGAGATTCAAAGTCGTACTGGGCAAAGGAAGATATATTGCTACGGAGTTGGGCTAATTTAGAGGGAGGAAAGAATTTGGCTAAAAATTGGTAGGCTAACTCATCCCATGTAGAAATGGATCCTGGAGGCAGAGAGGTCAACCAATGTCTCGCCCTATCCCTAAGTGAGAAAGGGAATAGTCTAAGCCTAAGTGCATCGTCTGATAATCCATTGTGCTTGAAGGTGTTGCATAAGTCCAAGAATTGCCCGAGATGAGCATGTGGGTCATCATGTGGAAGCCCACTGAACTGCAAAGATGTTTGGATTATCTGGATGATTGCGGGCTTAATTTCAAAATTATTTGCATGGACAGCTGGTGGCCTAATGCCGGAATAATATTCTCCAATTGTCGGCATCGCATAATCTCCAACAGTTCTAGTTTTCCTATTTTCTGCCATGGTGAATTGCAGCGGAGCTAATAATTTCCTCGAGTCCTATTAAATTTTTCTAAGAGTGTGTTTGATTTTAGGATCTAGAGGAAAACAATCAAAACTTCTGGCTCTACGCTTGCAATCATCTAAAAGTCCTTAAAAATTTTTTTTTAATTTTTTAAATTTTTGAAATTTTTTTTTTGATTTTAATTAAGAGAAAATTTAACTAACCTAAGCTAAGGCTCTAAATATTTACAACCTAAATATTTACAAGCTAGAATTACACCTAAGCATAATTTCACCGATATTAATTAATGACTAATTAAAACTTCCCCGGCAACGGCGCCAAAAACTTGATGGGACCCTAAGGGTATCTACCGCAAGTGCACGGGTCGTCCAAGTAATAATGGAATTTTGAGTCCCGAGATATCGTCCCACAGGGAAGTTGTTAGCCTAATTAACTACCGGTTACTATTATCCTAAGTATATCCTAGCAAATTTATGAATTTTCAAAGGTGATCAACTAATCTAGAATTGAAAATACCAAAAGCAAGAAAATAATAAAACTATAAAATAAGTAACTAAAACCGAGCTCAGAGTACTTACAAAATTCCAAGCACTTAAAATCGAAAACCTGCAAAAGAAATTAAAACAATTAAAACTAATTAACCAAATTAAAATAAAATGCAAAATAAATGAAAAGACATGATTAATTAAACTAAAATCTAACTAACCTAAAAAATGCATGTAATTAAACTAATTGCAAATTAAACTATTCCTAATGCTAGATTAAAATTACTTAGAAACTAATTAAATCTAAATTAACTAACTAAACATGATTGACTACATCTAAATACATAATTAAAACTATTAACTAAACTAATTACATCATCTAACTAATCTTAAAAACTAATCTAACACTAACTATATGAAAAATGCATTAATCCCTAAATAAGCAACCAAACATGGCCTAAAGATTTTAAACAAATAGTAACTTTCCCACCAAAACACTGTTCAAGCATCATTTGCAATTTGGTTTTCCAGGTAAGCTCGGGTTGGTGAGATCTGCCCAGCTGATTGCTCACGGGTTTCGGTTCTGCCAGGCTACCAACTCTGCATCTGGTTGCTCGGTCCTGTCTAAGCCTTCTGCCCACTACCAGCTCCATGCATAACCGTGCATGTTTCCTTCTCCAGGTGGTTTGGTTGGTAGCTGGTCCAGGCGTGGTCATGTCCGCTGCTGCTTGTTACTGCCCAGCTCCCTGCTACTGCCGTGCAACTGCTCCTTCTTGCTGTTTTTGCCTCTGTCCAGATTTTCTTGGGTTTCAGGCACTGCACCATTCCTACAAACTTCCACCTGCTGCCATTAACGGACCACACAGCAGTTGTACACTACAACAGAGCAGAACAGAGGATGAATTGGTCCCTGTTTGCTGCTTCGGTGCTGTCTCTGCCTTCTTATGCTGCTGCCGTCTCTGTTCAGTCATGCATTACTGCATCCATCCTCATCTACCGGTCAGACAACACTGCTCTCTTGACAGGAAACAAGCTTAAACCCGACTACCATCAGCTTAACAACAAGAGCAGTGCACTCAATCGTGAGACAGAATTACACTGAGGACAACACCGAGAAGAATAGCATGCAGTAGAAGAAACGGAAGCTAGGATTAACATGCATTAAAGATTACCATTTATGTTGAGCAAACAATGAAACATGAACAAACATTGCAATGAAACACCAACAGAATATTAGAAGAAGATTTATCAAAGGTTGCATGGCAAAATAATGTGAAACCGAGAGCTACCAAAGAAACTAGAAACCGAGCCCCTTAAATGGTGAAAGATTACTAAACACAACAATGAAGAAACACAAAGCAAGAAAACAGTGAAGAAACCGAAAGCTTGGATTGAAATTGCTTACATTAAAATGAGATTCAACAATGATAAAAGAAGACACTAGCATAAACAGTAAAAATTCTTTAAGGAAAATAGCTTAATCGGGAAAAGAAAAGAACAAGGAAAAATAAGCTATTCTACCCTAATCTACATTACCTTACACTACTCCTACTCCTAAATTACATTAACTTCTACTCCTAAAATTACATCCTTTCAATTGTCATCTTCCTATTTATAAGCACACTAGGGGCAAAATGGTAATTTTCACATCCTTGATGAGTTGCCTTTTTTTTGGCCACTTGTCTTCACACCATTGGCTCCTTGAAAAGATATTTCCATGTCATCGGTTTTCTTGTCCAATTGGATGTGTTAGGTGGCATGACTCGTGTTGTCCGCGTGGCTCAATCTCGATTTTAGCCCAATTTCGGTCCATTTTCTACCGAAATATTCAAAACTCATCCGGATTTGATTTATCTGCAAAAATGAGAATTTTAATTAAATAAAGGGGATAATTAACAAAATAAATTGGGGATTTAAATAATTATTTAGGAAATTAAGCACAAATAATTCTAAAAATATAGAATTATCAGTGATGTGATCCCTTCTAATGATGACGTTGATTGTGTGACAGCTAGCCTGAGGTTAGAATAGGATTTGTGACCGGATTTGCCATGCTTAGCGTGATGATCGGCATGGTGTCGATAGTGTGGGTCAGATTCAGAAGGGTATAGTGACAAGTTCACAGAGAGTGATGATGACTTACAGAGGTTCAGAGACAGTATAAGTGCTCCCCAGGACCACGGTTGATGATATAGTGTTATTGTCAGAAGCTCACTCTCCGGGATATACAGTGCATCAGGGAAGTAATAAATATATTGAAATCTCTGAAAAGAAAAAGAGTATTGGTGGTCAGATATGAAAAAGAAACATTGTAGAGTTGTAGCGAAGTGTCTCGTATGTGAACAGAGTAAGGTAGAGTACGAGAAGTCTGCAGGATTATTGCAGCCTCTACCTATATTGACATGAAAAAGGGAACAAGTTACCATGAATTTTGTGATGGGTTATAGAGGACCCGAATGAATCACGAGGCTATCTGGGTGATAGTCGATAGATTGATTAAGTCTACTCACCTTCTGGCTATGGAAATCCCAGATACTCTGAGTGTGTAGGCGGATTCATGTGTATGGAAGATTGTGAAATATTATGTAGCGTTCCAGTGAGCATGATATCAGATAGGGATTCCCGCTTCACTTCCCACTTCTGGGAACGTTTTTCAGGAAGCTATGGGACCCTGATTGAGTGTTAGCACAGCTTCTGTCCTCAAACAGATAGTCAGTCAGAGAGGACTGTACAGGTTCTAGAGGATGTGATGAGAGCGTGTGCCATTGATTTTATGAGCTCCTGGGATGATCAGTTGTTACTAATCG
Organism: Firmiana major; assembly: GCA_033439115.1. Classification (NCBI taxonomy): domain Eukaryota; kingdom Viridiplantae; phylum Streptophyta; class Magnoliopsida; order Malvales; family Malvaceae; genus Firmiana; species Firmiana major. The sequence goes on from CM065910.1 coordinate 22,907,825, forward strand.
AATTCGCCAATAATGACAGTCGTCACTCGAGTATCAGGATGAGATTATATGAGGCATTGTATAGCCGTAGGCAGTTGTTCCCTGACTTGGATAAGAAAAGTGGGTGACAGATAGAGAAGTGTTCTCAATTTGTAAGACAAACCTTTGAGGATGTTCAGTTGCTTTGTGAGAGATTAAGAACACCTCAGAGCAGACAGAAAAATGATGCTGACAAGAGACAGAAACCATTGGGAATTCACCGAGGGTGAATCAGTATTGAGTTTCGTTAGATTGAATCTTGTGAGAGATTGGGCAAAGTGGAAGGTAAGGCTTGTAGGTTGACGTTACCGCCTGAATAAACAGGCATCCACAATGTGTCCCGCCTTTTGATGCTTTAGAAATATTATCCGGACCCGATATATGTGATCGGATATGAGCTCCAACAGCTTAACTCAATGTAATTGTAACGTATGATTGGGAAATCGATTCGGGTATTAAACAGGAAGGAGAAAGTGTAGAGGTTTAAGATGATCTCCCTAATTAAGTATGATGGTAGTATTACACTTCGAGAAAAAGTCAAATGTGAATTAAAGAGTATGATGTGATAGATGTACCCGGAGTAGTTTATGGACCCATTTGACTTGGTTCTAATTTGGAGGATCAAATTTCTTGAGTGGGGGAGATTGTAAGACCCGATTTTATCGTAAGAGCAAAAAGAGAATGAATAGAAATTTTCGAGTGGATTTAAAAATGCAAAATGATTAAAATGGTATTCCTGAAAACGTGCAAGGGCAAAATGGTCAAAAGACCGAAAGTCGGTATAAATTCGAGAAGAAAATTTAATTAAAAATATGGGATTGAGAAATCTTGATCAATAACGAAGAAATAATTAAATTTTGGGTTAAATTGATCAAGATATAATTTTATTTAATATTTTAGGAAGTTTCGCATCGAAAAACGATCCAAAAAATAATCGAAAAATATACCGAAAAGGTAAAATCGGACTGAGAAATTCATTTATTGATTAAATGAATAAAATATAAATTTTTTAAGATATTTATGGATTTTAATATTATTTTAATGAATAAAATATTATTAAAAATAAATTATAAAAAAATTAATAATAAAAATAATTGAAATATGAAAAAAAAAAAGAGAAAGACTGAAACGCGAAAAAGAGAAACGAAAAGAACAGAGAAGCGAAGCTTGCGACCGAAGACCAATCCTCTGCACCGGCGAGCCTTAGGGGCCGATGAGGGCCGACGAATGCAGCCCAGCATCGGGCGACATCACAGCAGGGTGACGCACCGTGGACCCGCTAGAATCGGCAGATCGAAGGAGGAGAGACCGCGGGGGAGAAGCTTCGATCAGCGGCCATCGGCGCCGATTCGACCAGCCTCGAGGCCCGAATATGGAAGCCCAGACGATGGCGCGTCGAACGGCGATGGTGAGGCACCGGGAACCAACCGGACGGCGTCGGAATGACCAAATGGTGACTGAACCGGTCGAACCGGACTGAATCGACCGAACCGAACCGGCGGTCTGAACCGGGTTGAACCAGACCAAACCGGTTTAGCCAAAAAGAAAAGGAAAAAAGAAGAAAAAAGGGAAAAAGAAAAAGAGAAAAAATTGGAAAAAATTCCAGTGATGCAATTGAGCTTCGCGTAAGTCGGTAAGCGGTCGAATTGACCGATTTAATTTTCAGAATATTTAATTTGATAAATAATCGACTGAAAATTTATCCGAAAAAATATTTAATTGTGTAGCTCGACGATTGGCATCAACTGAGAGTTCGAGACAGCCTCGATTTGTGGACGATCATGGAATAACAAGTAAGTGACCCTTATTTACGACAATTTGCATCGTTATGCTTGATTGATATTTATCGCATAAATTACGAATTTAAATTTCGCATTAAATGAATTAAATTCTGAAAATTGGGATAAATTGTCGTAAATAATTCATAAGCTGTTTGAGAGTTTAGAACGAGGCTAAATAAATACTGCTGGGCCCAATGAGCCCAATAGGCCTCGATAGAGTGAGAAAACAGGCTTAAGGCCGATTAAGGCCTATTATGGTGCAATCGGGCCCAATATGGGTAAACGGGCCCAATGATTTAAATTAAGCCCTGAAAAATATAAAATACAATTAAATTGTATTGTATTTGACCTAATGAATATATATCCGTAGTTCCGAAGATTTGATTAGGAGCAAATTGGATTACCTGACGAGTCATCAGTGGAAAGGTCAGACTGTACAGAAAATGAGGTAAGGGAATTGTGTGAGTAGCTAGAGGTAGCTACGCGTATTTTAATAGTTTTTGTATACATTGATTATGTATGTATACACTGTTATTGTATAATGATCCTAAAAGTGGTTTAAATGATTTAAGGATCGAAATAGGTGAAAAGACTATTTTACCCCTATTGAGGGAAGTTCACCTAAGGATGGTGAAAGCATGACATGCATGAAATGCATGATTTAAGAAAATTTTCAAGTTAAAGAATTTTATTGGTTGTAATCAAAACAAATCGATAGATTGGCCAGTAACTGCATAAATTTCACAAGATAACACTACGTAGGTGTTATTCATATTTAAATGGAATTTCTTTGGAAAATAGGCCAACTTTCAAGTTTATATGAAAACAGATAATGCCGACACGTAGTTCGCACTATATCTGCGTTTGTGAATGTGCATAAATGTGCTTGAGCGGTTGCTAGCACCGACTTGTGTGACATCACATGCATGAAATGTGCTAGAACAGTTGCTCGCACTGATTTTTGTTCTTGTGAAATGCATGAGAAGTGCTGGAGACTAGCTCGCACTCTGTTTTGACATGTTTTGACATGTTTTGACTTGTTTTGACTGATATGCATAAAAAGGTGCTGGAGTGATTGCTCGCACTAGTTTTACTGATTTGATATTCATGAGAGGTGCTGAAGCTTAGCTCGCATCCAGTTTTGATATGATAATTGCATAAAAGCTGTGCTAGAGTGTAACTCGCATGAGATTTGATTTAATTATGCATAAAGCCATGCTGGAGTGTAACTCGCATGAGATTTGATTTACTTGAGCATTCATTTATGCTGGAGCGTTGCTCGCACAAAGTTTTATATGGTTTTTATAATTCATTTGAATGTCGTACTGGAGTTTTTCTCGTACGAGGTTTTCACTAAGTTTTTATACATATCCGTACTAGAGCATTGCTCGTACGTGGATTTTACTTGAATTTATAATTATTTTAAGTCGTACTGGAGCACTACTCGTACGCAGATTTCATTGATTTCTATGAAATCGTGCTAGAGCTTTGCTCGTACGAGATTTTCAGATATCATTAATATGCATGGAGCTGTGCTTGAGTTTCGCTCGTACAGGGATTTATATTACATGCATGTAGCCGTGTTGGAGCCTCCTGTAGACTGTGTGTCACAGTGAGATGATATGCTCACACGTGCATACTGAGACAGAGATGATATGGGTGGATAAGACCTATTGCAGGCACCCCTGATTGAGATTGGGTTCACGGAGTACGTTGTACCGTGTATGTCACGCGGAGTACGCTGTACCGTGGGGATTGTTGGAGTGGAGTGGCTTTAGCCACGAGGTAGCAAGCTTTGCCCTCGCAATCCTGGTGTTATGCTGTTCTGGCGGGTAGGACGACCCACCTCCCGTTTCAGGTGTGATACCCCACACACTAGGTACCGTGTTGCCAGGGATCACAGGGTTATGTCCATAGTCCTATGTTGTTATTGATAGTCACTTACATGCCTCACATGATATAACTTGTGGTCTGATAGACCAGGGTAGACCCGAAGGAGGGGTCAGGCCCCCGATTTGATGATTTGATGATTTTATGATTTCATGATTTTATGATATGTGACCCTGAAAGAAGGGTGGTTTTATAACCGATGTTTCATAATGAATTTTAATGAATTGTTTTATGAGTTTTGAGATGATTGACCCAGAGGGGTTGTTTTATACTGCAATTTTAATGAATTGATTTAAATACAGTAGCATGATGATGTTTTCCATGCTTTCATTAAGAATTCATGATTTGTCATACATGACATGAAAGACTGCATGGTCTTAATTTACTTTATGCTTATTATGATTTAATGATGTCACATAAAATGTTGTTGATACATGACTTTGATATGCACGAACAGTTTTATAAACTAAGTCATTGATGATATGCATGATTTTGTGCGTGAAATTTTAAATGAAAAGAAATGGATTTAAGGGTATGACATTATGAGCATGTAGATAGTGGAGCTATCTACTTACTTGAATAATTGCCTTACTGAGCGTGTGGTTTGCTTACCCCTTTTTTTCCCATCTTTTCAGAGCATTCGCAATAGTTAGTGAGCGGCTGATGACTTGCATGCTTGGTATCTGCTGCTTTCCCATCGAGAGACAGGTATACACATTTGTATGGTTTGGTATCTAAATATGTAAATGCACAGTACTGTAAACGGATATTATGTTGGGGATGTAGAGTCATGTAAATACCATTGGGTATGTATTTATTTAAAGTCAAAAGGATAGTAAACTTTCATATGTGATTATGGGAATGAAATGGTAAATAGTGTGAGGTGACTAACACCGAATCATAGTCCAACTGTTTGTAGGCTGGTCATGATGAGAGAAAGGTAAGAATTAAATAATAGATTGAAAAGCGAAAAATTTACTCTGATTTTTAGGTAATTTGGGTCGTGACACAATCAACTTAGAATAATCCATAGATAAACATATTAGAAGTTGGAAGCTTGAAAACTCACCTAGCTTATTGTTCTTCACTTGGCCGAAACTTGTGGGAATTTTTAGGTGGCTGAAATAAGCTCTTTAGGTGCTGGTTTTAGACTATGTTATTCTCCTCATCATGGTTAACAACTTCCATGAAGACAACTTTTTCCAAATTGGTTTGTAGAAGGGTGAAATCTAGAGAGAGAAAACTTAACTAGTTTAGGTTACTTAGCAAAAATGGTGGCTGTTTGGTGAGGAAGATGATGGTTGCCAAATTTCTTAATGGTTAAGGCTTAAAATTTGTTTATTTAGTCTTAAGTTTTCAGCCCATGAAGTGGGCTTAAGAGTTTTTGGCTTGAACCATGGGTTTAGGCTTTAGCATTTAACTAATGGGCTAATGTTTGAGCTTTCTATTTTGGGCTTCGGTTTGGCTTTTCTTTTGGGCTGGATTTTCACCGAAATTTGGACATTCAATTTGCTTAATATTGGGCCTATCAAATGGCCCAACAATTCAGCCTATTGGGCTTACACAATTTGGCCCATGCTTAATTCACCTTAATGGGCTTTAAAATTTCAATTAATTGGCCCATGGGTTTCTCTTCAATTTCAGTCCATTTAAATTAATCCAATTTTAATTTTATTGACTGTTCATGCTCAAGAGGTTGAAAATTAAGTGTTTTAGCTAAAAATAATTTTTCTCATGCTTTAACCTTACTTGGGTCAAATTTTAACCATGGTTAACTCTTATATTCAAAGTTAACGTTGCCAAAGCTGACTTTGACTTTCCTTGACCATTGACCACATTTGACTTTTGTCTAAAAATCAAAAAGTGTGGTTTCTCATGGTTAAGATTCCCATCTTTGCGTTTTGGTCACTTCCGAGAGGTGAAATTGCTAAAAACAGCTCAAACGATTGATTTTGAGCTCGTTTTGGCATTTTTTGGCGTTTTCACTTCTTCAACATGTTCAAGACCAAACCAGATCGAATTTCCTTCATGAACCCTCTATATTTTGATGTTTTAAGTTCTGATCTTCAGTCAGAATGATTTGAATCCCTTCGGTTTAGCCTGTGGCCATTTTAGCCCTTATTTGCCCTTTACATGTATTCATAAGTATTCTTTACTTAATTTGCACTTTCATGTCAGTAAATACTCTTTTTATAATTCAAACAACATATTACAAAGTTTATAGCATGTGAATAATAAGGAATACTGTACAAGTTTTGGGTCTTACATGTGCAGTTTACTTACAGAGCTCCCTAAGCTCAACCCCCTCTATTTCCCATCACAAGTTCAGACAAGAGATGCATTGGCATCGACATCAGTATAGCTTCAAAGTTAATACTTTGGAGATCTCGCAGCTCATATCAGTATAGCTTTATATTGCTTTTATGTGTTTATTTTCAGACAATTTTCACATTGTACATGAGTTGGGATGTGTATAAGATCATTGCATATTTATGTAAATAAGTTAAGTGATTTTGAGATGTAAATGAGTTAATATTAGTTAAAAAGTCAAAACCATAAATAATAAAATATTTAGCAAACTAATATCCTGGAGGATTAAATGACCTCCAAAAATTATGAAACTCGACCACAAGATAGATCATGAACTATATAAGACAAATGGATATTGGAATGAGAATTTTGAGTGAATACAGATATGTGGACTGTTAAATAATTGATATGAATGTGATTAAGGTTGTCATTGAGATTGTGATATATAAATTGTTATATTTCATACTTTGCAGGTTAGGTATGATGAAATATCAACCGTTATGCTGTTGGAAATTTTATCAAAATTGATAATTGCATATTGGCTTTAATTAAGGAAAGTTAAAATGAAATCAAGACATTAGGTTCAATACCTTAAGCTGTGCTACATGAATTATGACCTAGAAATAATGTAAGATTGCACTCATAGGACAAAAAAAGTTTAAATGAAAAACTGAAAAATTTAGCCTAAATTTTTATACTTCCGTAATAAGGAACCGAAATGTTGCAGTTTTCGGGTCATGACAGTTTTTCAATGAATATTTTTGAACTTTGAACACTACTAGAAAAAGCTCATAAACCATGTTTAAAAATGTAGTCTAAGACAAAATATTACATTTTTCTAACTGTAGCCTATTATGGCGTAGTCTTTTTTCAGGTACTATAGATTATGGTTCATGAAATGCAGTCTAATATATAAATATAGATCACATTTTAGAGAAAAATCGTAGTCAAACTTATAAAAAAATAGACTATATTTTTTATATTTAAATGTAGTCTAATTTTTAAATAAACTACGTGATTAAATTATTTATAAATTTTTATTTATTTGAAATTAAAATCAATAGACAACGTTTTGCTTTTACATTAAGACTAATTTCAAGTAAAAAACTATGCATATTTGATAAATCATGGTGTTTCATTTCATTATACAAAATATTACAAAGTAACTATTACAAAATATTCTTATACCAAATTTTCTTGCAAATAAACTGTCTTTAAGACTTATATTCAAAAAAAATGAACTGCCTTCAAAACTTCAACATAAAATATATATGATGAAATTTTTTCTCATAACGAGGAGAACCCGAATACAATGTGGAACAAGATGGTAAAATACATTTTGAAGGTGGGTAAGGAGATACTATATAATATGGTGGATTGAATTTGTTAAGAAAACTAAAAAGACTAACAAAGATTGTTACAGGGTTTTAAAGATAAAAAATACTGAAGAGAGCTTTACAAAATACAGGTTAGCTAGGAAGGAGGCAAAAAGGGCGGTGGCAGAAGCTAAGGCAAAGGTTTTGAAAGTGATTTATAACAAGTTGGATATAAAAGAGGGAGAGAAAGAAATATATAGATTGGTACGACTAAGAGAGATGAAGAATCAAGACTTATGAGTAGTGAAATGTATACAGGATGAGCCCTAAAGAACTCTAGCTAAGGATAATGATATTAAAGAAATTTGGCGTGATTATTTCAACATGTTATTCAATAACAGACATAGTTAAATTGTGGACAATATCTTCGTGCCTGTCGAAGATTTGAATCGATGCTTTATATGCAAAATCAAAGAGATAGAGGTAAAAAAGGCACTGAAGAGGATTAAGATAGGGAAAGCTATTAGGCTTGATAACATTCCTATTGAAGGTTGGAAATGTCTTGGAGAGGTTGAAATTAAATGGTTAACAAATCTTTTTAGTAAGATTTGGCACACTAACTAGATGCCTGAGGAATGGAGAAAGAGTACGTTGGTACCTCTCAATAAGAATAAGGGAGATATTCAAAGTTGTTCTAATTATCAAGGTGTAAAACTAATAAGTCACATGATGAAATTATGGGAAAGAGTGATAGAACGAAGATTATGGAAGACTGTAGAGATATTAAAGAACCAATTTGGTTTTATGCTTGGCCGATCAACTATGGAAGTGATACACTTACTAGACAAGTTGTAGAGCATTCTCGAGTACAAAGGAAAGATGTTCAAATGGTTTTTATAGACTTGGAGAAAGTATATGAAAGTGCCTATTGAGGTGTTATGGTGGTCTTTAATAAAGAAAAGAGTCTCAATGAAATATATTGAAATAATCAAGGACATATATGGAGATGGAAGAACACATGTGAGGACGTGTGGATGAAATACAAGTGAATTTCCTATAACAGTAGGGCTACACCAAGGGTCAACGTTAAGTCCATTTTTGTTCACTACAGTAATGGACGAGCTAACAAAATCCATCAAGAATAATGTCCCTTGGTGTATGATGTTTACAGATAATATTGTCTTGTATGTTGAGACTAGGGTGGAAGTTAATACTAAGTTAGAACTGTGGAGACAAATGTTAGAGTCAAGAGGTTTAAATTAAGCGGAACAAAGATCGAATACATGAAGTGTAAAGTCCAAACATAGAGAAAGATAGAAACATAATGATGTTAGATGGGGTGGTGATCCTTTAACGAGATCATTTTAGATATTTGGGGTCGATGGTTCAGATGGATGAATATATTGATAGTGATGTGACACATAGGATATAAGCTGGTTGGACAAGTGGAGAAGCGTTATATGTGTGTTGTGTGACAAAGGAATTCCTATAGGGTTGAAAGACAAGTTTTATAGAACAGTTGTTAGATCTACATTACTTTATGATAGTGAATGTTGGGCAACTAAAAGAGTGCATACATAGAAGATGAGTGTAGCAAAAATGTGAATGTTGTGACGGATGTGTGTATATATGAGAAAAGATAGAATGAGAAATGAAGACATTTGCAAAAAGGTTGGAGTGGCACCTACCAAAGACAAGATGAGTGAAAGTTGTTTTTGCGAGACCTATGAATTCTATGTACTTTAGGTATGAGGTTACAATATGAGATTCATAATTTGGTGAATGTAGTTATGATATTTCGATGTACACGCAAGTTTTAAATCTAATGAAGTATAAGAAGATAAAGGTTTTAAGTCTTATATGTGTATGGATTGAAATATGGTCTATACAGTAGATTGTGATAAGTTTGGCGTTAAGTTTCCTACAATTTATGCAGCAGTAGTGAAATTTATAAAGGCCAGATCGATCTCATAGGGAAGGAAGATTGATCCCATGACTCTAGAATGCAATGAGTATACAATAGCAGACAGGCAGATCGATCTCATGAGGGAGCAGATCGATCTCATACTGCCTCTGCTTAGCAGAATCGATCCTGTCACAATTGCAGATCGATCTCCATTTGTCTCAACCTGGAAGAGATAGCTCCCTCTTGGAAAACAGATCGATCTCTATTTGGTTCTGTGAAGAACATATCGATCCCTACCCTCTACTGGATCAATCTTGTAGTTGGTAATTGAGCAGTTGGAGTAGTTGAAACCAGGTAGAGATCGATCTCCCCATGATACTAGATTGATCTCAGATGCTCTCTATATATAAGAATCATAAGATTTTTGCCTGAAAATGAATCTCTCTCACCTGCAAACACCAACAATCACCATTTTCACCCAAGCCAAGCTTTCTCTCTCTAAGATTCACTACGTTTTGGACAGAGTAAGAGAAAGAGGTAAGAGGCAAAGTTATTCCAACAACATACTAGAAATCAAGGGTTGGTTTGAAGGAAAAGGGAAAAGACAAGCATTCTACAAGTTTGATCAAGGGAAGACAAGCTAGGTGAGCTCACAAGACCCTTGTTTTTAAGTATTATCATTATATATATAGTTGTGGATAAATATATATATCTAGTAGGAAATGTTTAAGTTAAGAAGGGATCATGAGCTAGCTAAGGGTTGATAAAGATGTAGGAAGAGTTTGAGACAATGTATGTAAGATTTTGTAGCTTGGATATAGTTTAGGGTGTATGGGTATAAATAGGTTGAAAAGGGGAATGATGAGTTAGAATGAGTAAGAGAAAGAAATGGGCAATGAGAATGATGTATATTGACAATTTGATGGTGTTTGGGCAGCTCGAGAATTCGACATCGGAAATGAGGTTAATCCGAGACCCGAGGGACATTGTACCACTCAGAGTACAAAAGGTAAGGGAAATAGAATGTTTGTGCATGTGAGCTTCTAAATGATGAAAATACCTTTTTAGTGTGAAAAAGGTTTGATGATTGAGCATGTTTATGAGAAATGAGTTGATTTGATGCTTTGATGAATGTGAGTGTTTTATCGGTTTGAGTTCGATTTTGATGAATTTTGTGTAATTGTGAACACAATGTTTTATAACGAAAATGAGTTTTTGAGATAACCACTATGAGCTCTACGTGAAGTCAAAATGATTTTAATACAATAATGGCATATTTTATTGAGACTATGACTTGTCATGAGATGCACATCGATACTCCGCTTGATAGCATTGAGTGGCCTTGCTCTAGTAGCATGTAAGATCGGGCCTTGCTCTAGTAGCATGTAAGACCGATGCCTTCATTCTGGTAACGAGAGATGACCCCGCTCTGGTTGCGATGGGAGGCCTTACTTTGATAGCATGTAAGATCGGGCCTTGCTTTGATAGCATGTAAGATCGAAGCTGTATAATTCTGATCAAGTCTACAGCGATATCATGGCCATGGATAGATGTCGATGTTTTTCCCTCTTATGAGGATGCCCTCCTTAAGGATGATTTGATGTGATGTGCTTATGACATTGTTTTCATCTGAGTTTTATTAAATGCCTAGTCTCGACTATTTCGATAAATGACGTGTTTTGATGACTGTGATTCCTATCACGTATTGAGATTTGATGTTATGACGATTTGTGATTTTATCACGTAAAATTAAGCTAATGCAAATTGTCGCCATTATTGTTATCATTATTTCCATATATGTTTTACATGCTCGAACATTTCTATTATGTTTTTATGTGCCTAAACGATGAGTTGTGATGTGATGATGATTTTATAAAATCTCCACTATCCTCCTTACTGAGCGTTTTGAGAGCTCACCCTTTTTCCTCCCTCCTCCAGATTACTTGTAGTGATCGAGTTAGTACTTGCTGCGTACGTGATATAGGTTGGTGGACAAGATCTCCCCTGGCTATCGCTTGTACATGCACAGGTATAAATTCAGTTCATTTTGTATCCAGACAATGATGTAATACAGACATTTGTGTTAAGTATTTTTGGGATGTAATTAGGACAATATGAAGAAAGTGAATAGAGTTTTGTGGGCTGACCCCTTTAGGATATTATGTATTTGATCTTATGAAACAAAAATTGTGTGATCTTAGGGATAATGATTTATTATAAACACAAGTGATTAAATGACACTGTACAGGAATGCAACCAGAGTAAGAGGATTTAATGTAAGAAATTTTAAATTAGCCCTATTTTTCGTGCTTCCGGGCTGTTATAGATTTGTTTGGTTTCAGAGCAAAGGTTACCTAGTATGGTCAGTGTCGAGTGATTGGAAATAGATTATATCCCAAAAGTCTGTATTGTCTGTTAATGAACTGAATTTAGTGGGTAAAATTATGATCGATGCTTAACGTTTACGCGCAGGTACGTAAGAGATAAGAGATGAGCGGGAGACAAGGTCCTCCCGGGAGGCAAGCACAGCCACCACCACCACCCGAACCACAACTGGAGAGTCCTAACTCTCGAATTAATCGGTTTGACCAGGATGTCCGACAGGGGTTTGAGCAGATGGCGGCGCTATTTGTGTAACATTTTGGGGCTAATACCTTATGTACCACACCTACCCCAACTCCCATACCACCACAAGATCTGCCCTTGCCTCTTATACAGACTGACCCAGTACCACTAGTCGCACAACCTCCGACAGAAACCAGGCCTGATAATGGAGGTAAGGGCCGGTTGAAGGACTTTCTTAAGATGAATCCACCAACATTTAAAGGGGTGAAGGGTCCAGCAGAGGCAGAGGAGTGGTTGACAGAGATGAAGGTCATTTTGACTTTTTAGGATGCACCGATGCAGAGAGGGTTAATATGGGTACCTACATGCTTAAAGAACAAGCCCGATGTTGGTGGAATACCACCTAGAGTATATTGGCTGTCATTCATCCTATGACACCCCGAAAATGCGGAAAATAAGGCAAATTTAAAACTTTTTACTCATCAAATCATAATTAAGGGTGCATTCCTATGCAGTGTCATACATCATCATACTTATCATGCCTCAGGATCTCATCATTAAATAGTATGTATCATATCATATACATTACTCAATTCCAAGTTAATTAATCCTAATACATCTCATACAATGTTGTACGTCAAGTGTCTGTAAATACACATTAGTCTGGGTACATGAAATGTAAATTATACCTCAAATACAAATATATGTCATGGAGCTTAAGTCCTCCACTAGGCAATACTCCATATGTGGTGGTTGTCGAGACCAACAATAATAATTCCCTCCTCAAAATAAATTAAAACTGCAGTATAAATGAGTAAGGTCGTTTCCCAAGAGATTGGTTAGATTTATTTTTCTGCAGAAGATTTAAAAAGAAAATATAATTGGGGATTTGTGAAAATAAAAATGAAAAGGAAAATTAAAATGTAGGCAAAGAAAAATCACTATGTAAAAATATTGGGAGAAAATTAATTTAATGAAAATATCCAACCAAAGGAATAATCTTAGAATGGGTTCAGGGAATTGATCATTGATGCAAAAATGAATTCTTTTAATCTTTACCAAATTGGTTATGGTTATTGGTACGACCTAACAACCTATCCCTCCTTACTTCTTCGATAATCCGGATACGATCTCTAATTATTTCTCTTGTCAGTTAAACAACCTTAGATACGATCTTAAGATTTAATTTACCAACAGCATTGAAAACTAGAGAGACTACCAATTCTAACTAACAAACACACATGTAGGTTCATTTAAGCTAGATTATATATCTTCTTAACATAAAATTGAAAACCTATCTGTAATCAATTATGTTATTGACCACTTATATTAGAATTCCTAAACAATTATGGATTTAGGTTTCTAATTGGTGATTTATTATCCTGACAATTGAACAAAGGGCCCTTTTTGCACAATCAATCAAAACAATAATTTAAACAAGAATATAAGACATATAAATAATAAAGATATAAAAGAACAAGATAAAACTAATTAGATCTCACAATTCTTGAAGAACCTAAACTTTAATTATCCTTTGGCTAGACTAAAAACTTAGCAAGCCATAAGTTCAAAGAAAAACACTAAAGAAAATATAAAATTGTATGTTTATGATAATGATGATGATTCAAGATTCAGATTTACTCTCCCTAGCCACTCTTAGTCTATAAATACTAAATATCCTAGCCCCAGAATCTGTTTCCAAAGGAAAGTTCTCTGATTGAGTTTGATTACAATTAAACTTCTTTTCTTTTTCCACCACTTGCCAAAGATAGTAATTACATATCTTTTTCTTAATAATTAAAATCTTCCACTTGTCATCTTTAGACTGTTTAAGTCAACTTCAGCTACAAGTGATAGATCTTGACTTGAATTCCAAGATTTCTTCTGATTTTGTGACTTGAGCAGAATTTGCAGCTTTTAATCCATTTTGTCCATTTTCCTTCATTCACAATACAAAATAGAAAATATAAGTCAAATCCAAAAATTAAGCATATAGAATAATCTAAATCATGAGAAAATATGACAATTAATATGTTTAATATGCAACTTATCAAATTCCCCCACACATAAACATTGCTTGTCCTCAAGCATACAGTAGTCTAAATTTCTATTCTCTTCTCATCATTCCTTCATCCTCTTCCTATGCTCATCCAAAATAAATTTTTCTTTAAGAATTAAAACACAAGTTCTTGAAGTGAACTCTTATAACACACATGAAAAGCACCTTAATGATTCAATTAAATTCATAAAGTACATAGGATCCAACATCCTCGCAATTGGATTTCACTCATCACACTCTAAGTGTTTAGGGTATATATAATAAACTCTCAAGTCACTGCATAGAAGATTTCTTACCATAAGCTTGCAAATTCATCACATCTATTCCACCAATGAATAAATTAAGATACAAAAATCTAAGGGTCTAAAAGGGTTGTAATGACGCTTAGGTAAGGTATGATAAAAGGATTTTTTTTAGGTTAGAGAAGTTGAAGAAATCATACAAAACTTTTCACACAAAACTCAACTTAATGATTTCAAAAGACTGCTTCAATCAATTAATTTTCAGAACTAACTTCCAAGTATTAAAAATTACACTTCTCTTTTTGTTTTATTCATCATTTTTTTCTTTTTTTCTTTTTTTTTTCAAAAGAGAAAAAATCAATGGAAATAATAGCTTGGAACACTAAATTTTCAACATGTTGCAATCTTTCCAGAAATATTTTGAAGTTTCATGTGTATAAGTCTATATGATTAATCAATTCAAGGTTCAAAAGAGGGAAAATCAACAAAAAATGTTTATTATGGCTTGTAATGTGGTTTAATCCAAAGAAAAGGTTAGGCTCAAAGTGGTTTCTCTAGGGGTTAATAATAATAAGGGTAGGCTAGAAAAGAAATGGTATAATGTCAAGAAAAAGGATTCAACCTAAATGCCCTTATTTGATTTATTACATCATATTCATTAAAGGAGTTGATTAAGACATGTATGACAGAGCAAGTTCTAGAATAATCAACTATGCATGACAATCACACAAACAGAGAAAAAATAGAGCATGATGTAATGAATGCTCATAAGCTCGAATCTCACTAAAAAGGGTTATGTGTGCTAGATTCTATACACTTTTTTATCCAATGAATCTAAAGTAACTGATCACAGTGTATTAATAAGAATTCAAAATTGTTTTGCATATAAGTAGATCACAATTGTTTTTATGGGATAAGCATTAGAAAAATCTAGAACTATTTTTTTATGGGATAAGCATTGGAAAAATCTAGAACTCAAAGAAATCACAAATAATAACTAATGTGCCTTTTGGAACAAAATTTTATTTATTTATTTATTTATTTTTGGATTTGTAAAAATTTTCATGAAAATTATCAAAAATGAAAGAAAAATAAAGCAAACAGCAGAGTCACCATTAAATACCCTCCCCCACACCTAGACTATACATTGTCCCCAATGTATAAAAATAATTGCTCAAACACTGTAAAAGAATTAAAAAAATGAAGAAACTTCCCTAAAAAATGTTGAGCAATATGAAACATGGTGCTGATGTCCACTACTTTGCCAATCCAAGCTTGCTTACGAGAGGAAGAAGCTCATTGAGTTCCACTACTAGCCATAGAAAAATTTCTCACCCCATGCGATTGTTAATCTCCAACAAAAATAAATAACTGCACCAGACCAGATAATAAAATGGTATAATTGAAACTTGCCGACCACTACAATAATTGTTTTTAGAAGAAATATATTTTATATTCTTTTTCTTTTATTTTTATTTAATTTTTATTTTAAATTATTTTTAAAAAAAATATAGCAAAATAAAAAAACAAAAAAAAAACAGAGATTGCTCGGTCCGGAGCTCTTGCTACCAAAAATTTGTTCGTGGTGGCCTCTGTTACTATCGAAACTGTAGACTGAAAGGCCTGGTGTTTGCTGATGATCGGAGGATGACCGACACATGTGGATGGAGTTTGTCGGAGCTGCTGTAGATGGTGTTTGGTCTCGGGTTGGCTGGAATTTGAACTGCAGCTGAGAGGAGGGGACCAACGGGTTGCTTTAGGGAGTCGTTGGTTGCTGTCGGTACTTTCTTCTGATTTGTGGCCAATGGGTTGTGTCCGGGTCTTCGGGTTGGCTGATGCAGGTTTGGGTTGGCTGGATCGGTTGCCGCCGGGTCCGCTTGGAGCAACTCGGGAACCTGGGAACTTCACGTTGGTGATGCAGGTTTGGTTTTATACTGAGATTGGAGAAGACAGCGTTGGTACTGCTGTCGAAAGGTGTTGTATTCAGAACTGGAAAGAAGGGAGCCAGCGGGCTGCAGCTGCCGATCTCGGTAATTTTGGGCATGAAGAAAGGTGTAGGAGTGGCTGCTGATGGTCGGAGAAGGGGCTGGCAGAAGGGAGCCGCGGGCTGCAGTTGCTGCCGATAGAGTTGAAAGCTCGGTAAAGTGAGATGACCGACTGGTGTGCCGGAATTGAGAAGATAAAGATGATGCCAAGAAGGGGGAGGATCTGTAGGCAAAGAAGAAGAGAAAATAATAATAATAATAATAATAATAATAATAATAATAATAATAATAACTGGTGTGATAGTTTTTTTTTGTTGGTGGCAGAAGAGGTGATTTGATAGGGCGTGGCACGTCCTATCAAAAACACTCTTCTGCAAATGTTTTTATTTTTAAGGCAGAAGATGGTTTTGAATAGGGCGTGGGCACGTCCTATTCAAACACAGCTTCTGTAATTTATTTATTTTTTAAAAAAAATAAAAAAACAAACATAAATTTTTTTTACTACTAATAAAATAATAAAAATTAAGAAAAATAATTGTGAATTAAAAAATAAAGATAAATTTTGGGTTGCCTCCCAAAAAGCGCATTTTTTTAAAGTTTTTGGCTAGACATAGTCATGCTTAATTGTATTTTGGACATTTCAACCCAAGTCTTTCAACTTCATGCACTTGTAAACCTTCATAAAAAGGCTTTAAGCGATGATCCTTGACCTTAGATATCTGACCAGTATCCAAATTTTGAATTTCAATTGCACCACGAGGAAACACGTTAGTAACAATATAAGGGCCTAACCATCTAGAACGAAATTTACTAGGAAATAGTTTTAATTTAGAAATGAGATAGTATAACTTTCTGACCAACATAAAATTTTTTCTTAGAAACCATATGATCATGAAAAGCCTTTATCTCTTCCTTGTAAATCCTAGAACTCTCATAGTTATCATTGATATTGAACTTAATGATTTCATTATCAAATTCCATTGTGAGTGTACCATCATGCACATCAATTTTGGTTCTAGATGTTTTTAGGAAAGGTCTTCCCAACAAAATTAAAAATCTAGATGAGTCATCATCCTCCATACTAATCACATAAAAATCAGCAGGAAAGATCAATCCATTAACTTGCACTAGAACATCCTCTAGAACACCTTCAGGATAAACGTTAGATCTATCAGCAAGTTGAATAATCACACCAGTCTCTTTTAATAGTCCAACATTCAAAGATTTATAAATAGACAGAGGCATGACATTAATTGAAGCTCCTAGATCTAACATTGCTTTTTCAATTTTAAGATTACCTACCTTACAAGGGATAGTAAACATATCTGGATCCTTGCATTTATGAGGTAACTTTTTCTGAAGGACAGCTGAAACATTCTCACCCATACTTACAAATTCATTACCTTTTAATTTCCTTTTGTTGATGCACAACTCCTTGAGAAATTTGGCATATCGAGGTATTTGTTTAATTGCATCAAGTAAAGGGATATTTACCTCAACCTTGCGAAAGAAGTCAAAAATCTCCTTTTCCTTCTCCTCTTTTTTGGATTTGGATGATCTAAAAGGAAAAGGAGGAACTGGTGCCAAAACTTTTTGTTGCGTTTCATTAGGTTCCTTAGGGTGATCCAACTGTGGCAGGGGTGTAGCAACTTCCTTTTTAGCTTCTTCCTCTGGAATGCGCTTTCGGGATATCTTGCTAAGCTCCTTCAACTCAATTCCACCCCTCAAGGTCATTGCACTGACATTCTGTTTAGGATTGATAATTGTTTGTGAGGGCAATTTTCCTTGAGATTCCAATCTGCTCACAGAAGTGGCTAGCTGACTCATTTGATCTTCCAGCTTCTTGATACTTGTCCTTGTTTCCTGTTGAAATTGTTGTGTGTTAATTGCAAGTGATTTAACAATTTCTTCAAGAGACATACCTGAACTTGAAGATGACTGATGTTATTGTGGAGCGAGCTGTCTATGTTGAGAATTTTGAAATTGAGGCCTCACTTCGTAACTCAAGTTGGGATGATTTCTCCACCCGGGGTTATAAGTATTTAAATATGGATCATGATTCCTTTGTGGTGGACCTGGAAATCCTCCAACTACATTTGCGTGCTCATGAGGTTCATCTTGAAGTGTGGAGCACATGTCAGTTAGGTGGCCAGTAGCAGCACAGATTCTGTAAGCTTTAGCTTATTGCACATTTCCCATTCCTATAGCCAATTGTTGAACAAGAGATGTTAGATTAGCTATTTGATTTTCAAGAGAATGTGTATTTACCTCATTTACTCTTCTATGAGGTATGTCTTGTCTGAATCCAAACTGTTGGGAGTTAGCAGCCATGGTGGAAATCAAATCTCTAGCCTCTCTAGGAGTCTTGTTCACTATCGCACCTCCACTGGCTGCGTCCATCATCCTTCTTTCCATGGGTAACAATCCTTCATAAAAGTATTGAATTAAGAGCTGTTCAAAAATCCCATGTTGAGGACAACTTGCACAAAGTTGCTTAAATCTTTCCCAATATCATGAAGAGTCTCAATGTCTTTCTGCTTAATTCCATATATTTCTCTTCTAATGTTGGCGACTCTTAAAGTAGGAAAAAATTTTTCCAAGAAAAGTCTCACCATCTCAGTCCATGTGGTTATAGAACTAGGAGGTAAATAAAACAACCAATCTTTTACTCTATCAGCTAGTGAGAATGGAAAAACTCGCATTTTGATTTGCTTTTCGGTAACTCCTTATGGCTTCAGGCTTGAACATATCACATGAAATTCCTTCAAATGCTTGTGAGGATCTTCATTCTCAAGACCATGGAATTTGGGAAGCAAATGGATTAAACCCGATCTTAATTCAAAATCTGCTTGCAGAGTTGGGTAATGAATGCATAGGGGCTGTTGATTGATAGGTGGTGTAGCCAACTGCCTTAAAGTTTTCTCTTCTTCAGCTATTATTTCTTCAGTCTCAGAATCACTTGATGAATTGGGCAAATTAGCTGCTAAATTCAGTCAAGGGGATGAAGATGTAGCTTCCTGTGCCTTTTGAATTTTTGTTTTCTTCTTATTCCGCTTAGCTGTCTTTTCAATCTCAGGATCGTATGAGATTAATTCACCTGCACAAAAAGAACGGGGCATCAAAATAAATCTAATTAAAAACCAATCCCAAGCAACGGTGCCAAAATTGGTGGTTGTCAAGACCAACAATAATAATTCCTACTCAAAATAAATTAAAACTGCAGTATAAATGAGTAAGGTCATTTCCCAAGAGATTGGTTAGATTTATTTTTCTGCAGAAGATTTAAAAAGAAAATATAATTGGGGAGTTGTGAAAATGAAAATGAAAAGAAAAATTAAAATATAGGCAAAGAAAAATCACTATGTAAAAATATTGGGAGAAAATTAATATATGAAAATATCCAACCAAAGGAATAATCTTAGAATGGGTTCAGGGAATTGATCATTGATGCAAAAATGAATTCTTTTAATCTTTACCAAATTGGTTATGTGTCACGCCCCGAAAGTACGAAAAATAGGGCTAATTTAAAAATTTTTACTCATTATTTTACAATTAAAGGTGCATTCCTGTGCAGTGTCATACATCATTATAATTATCATTCCTCAGGATCTCATCACTAGAATTTATATGTCATATCAAATACATTAATCCTAATACATCCCATATAATGTTATACATCAAGTGTCTGCAATTACAATAATAGTCTGGGTACATGAAAAGATGAAATATACCTCAAGATACAATTTATATGGCCAGGAGCTCGAATCCTCCACTAACCACTACTCCGTACGTCGCAGGGAGATCCTTGTTCACTTGAAGAACTCTGGGGGGGAAGGAAAACAGGGTGAGCTTCTAAATCGCTCAGTAAAGGGGGTAAGGAACTCATTTCATAAACCAAAATACACATCACAAAAGGTTTATTTGTATGTGAAACTCATTTGAAAACCATAGCATGAAAATACTCAAAACGATATTCTCATATCTCAAATCATGTAAAAACATGAAGTAAAAAAGCTCACTCTAGAGCATTAACAAAGCATGTGAAAATAACGCGTTAAATACTTTCTAAAATAACGTGATAAAATCACAGTAAAAATAATGCACGTGGCACAGCCACTAAACACACGTGGCATAGCCACTGATTTAATTTCTCACATGGCATAGCCACAAAACACACGTGGCAAAGCCACTGGTTTATTTTCTCGCATGGCATAGCCACAGAATAGGGTTTCTCAACGTGGCACAGCCACCAATGGGGTATAACATGGCACAGCCACCAATGGGGTTTCTCAACGTGGCACAGCCACCAATGGGGTTTCTCAACGTGGCACAGCCACCAATGGGGTATAACGTGGCACAGCCACCAATGAGGTTTCTCAACGTGGCGCAGCCACCAAGGGGGTATAACGTGGCACAGCCACCAATGGGGTTTCTCAACGTGGCGCAGCCACCAAGGGGGTATAACGTGGCACAGCCACCAATGGGGTTATTCTCACGTTACCAGAACGGAGAAGAAATCGGGCTTACATGCTACCAGAGCAATGCCCGGTGTGTACTCACAACTACACACCTAAGCCTTATCACATAAGACTGGTTTGCCTTCACGTAGAACTCGTAATGGTTTTTCTCTCATAAAACTCATTTGAAATCGTTTTGTACTCAACACAAAACGTAATAAACATCGAGTTCCAACCGGTAAAGCACACGCACACATTTCTCAAATCTCAATATTGCCTTAACGTAGAGCCCAGTTATAAACTCATAAAAACATTGGGCTCCAACCGGCTATAAAATCGTGTGCAATTTAATCTCAACACAAAACCCAACATGCTTGTTTTATAAACCACAATTCATGCTAAAATAGTTTACAATTCACATACACAAATGGTTTAGATTTCCCTTACCTCTTTGCACCTCGTATAGTGCAATCGTTTCCCCCGTATCACGGACTAGTCTCGCATTCCACTCTGGAACTCCCAAGCTGTCCAAACGATGTTAAAACATCAATACTCAATTATCTCATAAACCTCAATTCTCAAAATCGAGCATAATTGCTCATAACTCCTTAAATCTCTTTATTCTCGTAACTCAACCCTAAACTACAACCTCATTCACAACATCTTGACGTTCTATATCTCTAATACCAATTATCTATGCTAATTCACCACATTGTCTATATTTCCATTTATAGCACAAATTCTCAAAATTACCAAAATCACCAAATATCTACATTACTCCAACTACATTGCAATTTCATCAATCCCTAATCCTTTCTCAACTATTTCAACGCAATGACAACCACCAATAACATCAAAATCATCTCAAATATCAAGATCGAGGTTTAGAAATTACCCAAAGCTTGTGGAGAGCTTATCTCTTGCCTCGATTCGATCCGTCTTTCGATTTCCAAGTATGTTGTTCTCCCTTTGATGAGGAACAACTTTTCTTCTTGCCATAACAGCTGATTCGGTCGGAAATGAGGGATTTGGATGAGTGAGAAAGCTAGGTTTTCGGTGGAAATGGGTTTGGAAGAGAGAGAAAGTGAGTTTACAGGAGAAAAACACGGGTCCCTTATATAGACTGGAGGTAGGAGATCGATCTGCCTCTTGATGAGATCGATCTGCGTTTGAAATTTGGGGATGATCTGGGCAATTTCATGCCTAGGAGATCGATCTGTCGAGGGGTGAAATCGATCTCTTTATGGCTTTATGAGATCGATCTGCTCCTAAGGAGATCGATCTTCTCCCAAACAGAATCATTTGGAGATCGATCTCTTCCTCATGAGATCGATCATTTCTCAAACAGAATCATTTGGAGATCGATCTCTTCCATTGGAGATCGATCTGCTCCTCAAATTCCTCCTTCCTCGTCATTTTTAACTCACCAGATCGATCTCTCCTTCTCTCAGATCGATCTGTCCTCATACTTCATGCTTATTTTACACACTTAACATATAAATCTCCAATTATAATTCCCACAATTTACTTAGCTCAATAAATTACACTTCAAATTATTATTACATCAATAAAATATGTCTGAAATTCTCAGATCTCACATCCTCCCCACCTTAAAAGAATTTGGTCCTCCAAATTCAACTCAACTAGTCAAAATAGATGGGGGTATTTCTCCTTCATGAGACTCTCTAGTTCCCACGTTGCCTCTTCCATTGAGTGATGTTTCCACAAAACTTTCACTAATGGGATGCTCTTGGTTCTCAGTACCTTCTCCTTTCTATCGAGAATCCGGACGGGTTCCTCAGTGTAGCTCATGTCCTCCTTTATGTCCATCTCATCATACTCTATAACATGAGAAGGGTCCGGGTGGTACTTCCTCAACATAGATACATGAAAATCATTGTGTATTCAGAACATCTGTGGGGGTAATGCTAATCTGTAAGCTACCTCTCCCACTCTCTCAAGAATCTCGAATGGTCCTATGTATCGAGGACTCAATTTCCCTTTCTTCCCAAATCGCATGATACCCTTACTCGGTGATATTCTCAGAAATACTGCATCACCAACCTCAAACTCGAGTGGCCGTCTACGCACATCCGCGTAGCTTTTCTGTCTACTTTGTGCAGCCCGTAACCTCTCACATATGAGTTTCACACTTTGTACGGCTTGCTCAACAAGCTCGAGAGCATTTATCTTTCTGTCACCGACTTCTTCCCAAGCTACAGGGGATCTACACCTCCTACCATATAGAGCCTCAAAAGGTGCCATTCCAATACTCGCATGATAGCTGTTATTGTATGCAAACTCTGCTAGGGGCAGGTGATCATCCCATGATCCCTTAAAATCCATTGTACACGCCCTCAACATATCCTCCAGGGTCTGAATAGTCCTCTCTGACTGACCATCTGTCTGAGGATGATAGGCGGTACTGAAACTCAATCGAGATCCCATAGACTTCTGAAACTGGGTCTAAAATCTAAAAGTAAATCGGGAATCTCTATCAGAAGTAATACTCACTGGAGCCCCATGTAATCTAGCTATCTCGCTGACATACAGTTCAGCTAAGGCATCCACAGTATCTGTGCTCTTGATGGCAAGGAAGTGGGCACTCTTGGTCAATCTATCCAAAATGACCCATATCGCATCATGACCTATTCGGGTCCTCGGTAAACCCATAATAAAGTCCATAGTGACATGCTCCCATTTCCATGTAGGTACAGGTAAAGGCTGTAGTAGTCCTCCGGGCTTCCGATGCTCAGCTTTCACTTGCTGGCATACTAAACACCTGGCCACATACTCTGCCACGTCTCACTTCATACCACTCCACCAATACACCTTTCTCAAGTCTCGGTACATCTTAGTACTCCCTGGGTGCATGGTGTATCGCGAGCAGTGGGATTCTCTCAGTATCTGTCTCTTTAGGGTATCATCGTCCGGTACACAAATCCGTCCTCTGAACCTCAATAATCCATCCTCACTGATGGTGAGATCCGACTGTGAACTCTGCTCAGCTTGGCTAACCATATCTATCAATCTCTGATCACTGCGCTGCCCAGTTCTAATCTGATCCATGATCCTGGGCTCTATCCGCAGGCTAGCCAAAAATCTAGTCTCTACCTCTTTAACTCTGATCCGAAGTTCGGCGAACTGCTCCAGTAAATCCCATTCCCTGATCATCATAGCAGATATCATACTCTTCCTGCTCAGGGCATCAGCAACTACATTCGCCTTACCCGGATGATATAAAATCTCGCAGTCATAATCCTTAAGGAGTTCCATCCATCTCCTTTGTCTCATGTTTAACTCTTTCTGATCAAAGAGATATCTCAAACTCTTGTGATTAGTGAAAATCTGGAATCTTTCCCCATATAAGTAGTGTCGCCAGATCTTCAAAGCAAATACCACAGCGGCTAACTCCAAATCATGCGTGGGATAATTTCGCTCATGGTCTTTCAGCTGTCGCGATCCATATGCGACCACTCTTCCGTGCTGCATCAGCACACACCCCAATCCTTGGTGAGATGCATCGCTATACACTGAAAATCCTCCTGATCCCTCAGGAATAGTTAACACAGGTGCCGCTGTCAATCTCCTCTTTAATTCCTAAAAACTGAGCTCACATTGGTCAGTCCATATAAATGGAGTCTCCTTGAGCGTGAGCTTAGTTAAAGGAGCGGCAATCCTTGAAAATCCTTCCACAAATCTTCTGTAATACCCCGCCAAACCAAGGAAGCTTCGCACCTCAGTGACTGTCCTCGGTCTCTCCCAATTAAGCACAGCCTCCACCTTGCTTGGGTCCACTGATACTCCTTCCTCTGAGACTATATGACCAAGGAAAGCTATCCGGTTTAGCCAAAACTCACACTTTCTAAGCTTTTCGTATAATTGCTTATCTCGGAGTATCTGAAGTACTAACCACAAATGCTGTGCATGCTCCTCATACGGCTGAGAGTATACTAGGATATCATCAATAAAGACTATCATAAATTTATCTAGATAGTCTCTGAACACCTCGTTCATCAATCTCATAAATGCTGCAGGGGCGTTCGTCAATCCAAAGGACATCACCAGAAATTCGTAATGGCCATACCTCGTCCTGAAGGCCGTCTTTGGAATATCTTCTTCCTTGATCCTCAATTGGTGATAGCCCGATCTCAAATCAATCTTAGAAAAGACTGATGCCCCTCTTAGCTGATCAAATAGATCATCAATCCTGGGCAATGGGTATTTATTCTTCACCGTGGCTTTATTCAACAATCGGTAGTCTACACATAATCTGAGACTACCATCCTTCTTCTTAACAAATAGTACTGGCGCTCCCCACGGTGAAACACTGGGTCTAATAAACCCTTGATCCAATAACTCCTGTAGTTGTCTCTTCAATTCCTCAAGTTCCACTAATGCCATTCTGTAGGCAGGTTTAGAGATCGGCTGAGTATCTGGTACCAAATCAATGGTAAACTCCAGCTCTCACCCTGGTGGTAAACCTGGCAATTCATCTGGGAAAACATCCAAAAATTCACACACCACAGGTATATCCTCAATCCTCGGATGTTCCCGCTCATCGTCTGAGATGAGTGTCTCATAACCTTCACATGAATAATCATATTTAATATTCTCCAAAATAATATCAAAATTCTCAAATTACTTACTAGAATTTCACATATTCATTTTCTCAATATCTCAATTGTACACTGTAAGGCTCAGGTAGGGAGAAAGTTACAATCTTAGTGTAGCAGTCTAAACTCACTCGATTGGTTGCCAACCAATCCATCCCCAGAATTACATCAAACCCATGTATATTCAACATGATTAGATCTGCTAACATCACTCTATCTCCCACCTTTATTTCACATCCTCTACAAATTAACTCAGTTCTCTGGGATTCACGCATAGGGGTATTTACATGTAGTATGTATTCTAGAGGCTCAAACTTCAAGTTTAATCTACATGCAAAATGCTCAGAAATAAAGGAATGCGTGGATCCTGAATCAATCAACACATGAGCCTTATGATTACAGACAGAGAGTGTACCTCTTATAGTTTCTGCTGAAGTGTCTGCGGTCTCCTTATCCAGGGCAAACACACGTCCCTGTGCCACAGGTTTCTTCCCTTTCTCTGCCGCAGTGGCCGTCTCCGGGGATCCACTCTCTGAGGCTGTTGTCTAGTAGGCTCCGGAGCATGTGGTATCTGAGGTTGGGGACAGTCCTTCACTTTGTGACCCATGTCACCACATCTAAAACATCCATGGATCGACCCAGTACAACTTCCCTCATGCATTCAGCCACAATCTCTACAAACCCTTATCTCCGGCCTGACATATCGAGGGGTCTCCTTGATAATAGGGTAGGCTCTGGGTCTCTCCAATCTGTCCTTCTGCACCTCAATCCTTCCTCTTCTGAAGGAACCTCTCCGAGCCTCTGTTTGGAAAAGTACTGGCCTCTTGCCCTTATCTCTATTCACTGCTCTGAGCTCATTTTGGGTTTGTACCATCTCAATTCCTCTTTCAATCTCTTGTGCTCGTCTCAGAGCATCTCCAAACTTAGTAATACATAGCCCTATCAATCTATCTCTGATGACGGGCTTCAACCCATACACAAACTTCTCTGTGCGGAGCTCTTCACTCTTGAAGGTCTCTGGGTCATATCTCAATAGCGCTGTGAATTGGCTCTCATAGTCATCCACAGACATGTCACCCTGTACCAAACTCAAAAACTCAGCTTGTTTCTTTCTCTGGGTGGCTCGTGGTACATATTGGGTCCTAAAGGCTGTCTGGAACTCTTCCCAACCAATCACATCCTGACGGGACATCAGAATACCCTGGGTAGTACCCCACCAATCTCGAGCTCTCCCCTTCAGCATATAGGCACTCATACTGACCCTCTCAGCATCGGTGCACCCTAGAAAATCAAATATAACTCTCAATTTCGTCAACCACTCCTCAGCTTCTGTAGGATCCTTCTTTCCCCTAAATGCGGGTGGATTCATCTTCAGAAAATCCCTTAGTCGGACTATACTTCTATCCTCAGGCTGGGTGACGGGAGGCACTGGGGGTATGGGAGGTCCTTGTGGTGGTGTAGGGGTAGTATCCGAGGCATTAACTCCAAAGTGTTGCGCGAATAACGCTGCCATCTGCTCAAAACCTTATCTCACATCGGTCTCAATCAGATTAAATCGAGAGTTAGGACTCTCGGGTTGTGGGACAGGTGGCGGAGGGGACTCTGCCTGCCTCCTCGAACGACCTCGTCGTTTACTCATTCTCTATCACAACTCGTCTCCTGCGCGTACATATCAAAATTGATTGAAATCTCAATCCTCAATTTCAGTTCATGGCCAGACTATTACAGACACTTGGGATGTATTCTATTTCACTTAACCGACACTGACAGTACTAGACACCCTAAGCTCTGATACCAAGAAAACTCTGTCACGCCCCGAAAGTGCGGAAAATAGGGCTAATTTAAAACTTTTTACTCATTATTTCACAATTAAAGGTGCATTCCTATGCAGTGTCATACATCATTATAATTATCATTCCTCAGGATCTCATCACTAGAATTTATATGTCATATCAAATACATTAATCCTAATACATCCCATATAATGTTATACATCAAGTGTCTGCAATTACAATAATAGTCTGGGTACATGAAAAGATAAAATATACCTAAAGATACAATTTATATGGCCTAGAGCTCGAATCCTCCACTAACCACTACGCCGTACGTCGCAGGGAGATCCTTGTTCACTTGAAGAACTCTGGGGGGAAAGGAAAACAGGGTGAGCTTCTAAATCACTCAGTAAAGGGGGTAAGGAACTCATTTCATAAACCAAAATACACATCACAAAAGGTTTATTTGTATGTGAAACTCATTTGAAAACCATAGCATGGAAATACTCAAAACGATATTCTCATATCTCAAATCATGTAAAAACATGAAGTAAAAAGGCTCACTCTAGAGCATTAACAAAGCATGTGAAAATAACGCGTTAAATGCTTTCTCAAATAACGTGATAAAATCACAGTAAAAATAATGCACGTGGCACAGCCACTAAACACATGTGGCATAGCCACTGATTTAATTTCTCACGTGGCATAGCCACAAAACACACGTGGCAAAGCCACTGGTTTAATTTCTCGCGTGGCATAGCCACAGAATAGGGTTTCTCAACGTGGCATAGCCACCAATGGGGTATAACGTGGCACAGCCACCAATGGGGTTTCTCAACGTGGCACAGCCACCAATGGGGTTTCTCAACGTGGCACAGCCACCAATGGGGTATAACGTGGCACAGCCACCAATGGGGTTTCTCAACGTGGCGCAGCCACCGAGGGGGTATAACGTGGCACAGCCACCAATGGGGTTTCTCAACGTGGCGCAGCCACCAAGGGGGTATAACGTGGCACAGCCACCAATGGGGTTATTCTCACGTTACCAGAATGGAGAAGAAATCGGGCTTACATGCTACCAGAGCAATGCCCAGTGTGTACTCACAACTACACACCTAAGTCTTATCACATAAGACTAGTTTGCCTTCACGTAGAACTCGTAATGGTTTTTCTCTCATAAAACTCATTTGAAATCGTTTTGTACTCAACACAAAACGTAATAAACATCGAGTTCCAACCGGCAAAGCACACGCACACATTTCTCAAATCTCAATATTGCCTTAACGTAGAGCCCAGTTATAAACTCATAAAAACATTGGGCTCCAACTGGCTATAAAATCGTGTGCAATTTAATCTCAACACAAAACCCAACATGCTTGTTTTATAAACCACAATTCATGCTAAAATAGTTTACAATTCACATACACAAATGGTTTAGATTTCCCTTACCTCTTTGCACCTCGTATAGTGCAATCGTTTCCCCCGTATCACGGACTAGTCTCGCATTCCACTCTGGAACTCCCGAGCTATCCAAACGATGTTAAAACATCAATACTCAATTATCTCATAAACCTCAATTCTCAAAATCGAGCATAATTGCTCATAACTCCTTAAATCTCTTTATCTTGTAACTCAACCCTAAACTACAACCTCATTCACAACATCTTGACGTTCTATATCTCTAATACCAATTATCTATGCTAATTCACCACATTGTCTATATTTCTATTTATAGCACAAATTCTCAAAATTACCAAAATCACCAAATATCTACATTACTCTAACTACATTGCAATTTCATCAATCCCTAATCCTTTCTCAACTATTTCAACGCAATGACAACCACCAATAACATCAAAATCATCTCAAATATCAAGATCAAGGTTTAAGAATTACCCAAAGCTTGTAGAGAGCTTATCTCTTGCCTCGATTCGATCCGTCTTTCGATTTCCAAGTATGTTGTTCTCCCTTTGATGAGGAACAACTTTCCTTCTTGCCACAATAGCTGAGTCGACCGGAAATGGGGGATTTGGATAAGTGAGAAAGCTAGGTTTTCGGTGGAAATGGGTTTGGAAGAGAGAGAAAGTGAGTTTGCAGGAGAAAAACACGGGTCCCTTATATAGACTGGAGGTAGGAGATCGATTTGCCTCTTGATGAGATCGATCTGCGTTTGAAATTTGGGGACGATCTGGGCAATTTCATGCCTAGGAGATCGATCTGTCGAGGGGTGAGATCGATCTCTTTATGGCTTTATGAGATCGATCTGCTCCTAAGGAGATCGATCTTCTCCCAAACAGAATCATTTGGAGATCGATCTCTTCCTCATGAGATCGATCCTTTCTCAAACAGAATCATTTGGAGATCGATCTCTTCCATTGGAGATCGATCTGCTCCTCAAATTCCTCCTTCCTCGTCATTTTTAACTCACCAGATCGATCTCTCCTTCTCCCAGATCGATCTGTCCTCATACTTCATGCTTATTTTACACACTTAACATATAAATCTCCAATTATAATTCCCACAATTTACTTAGCTCAATAAATTACACTTCAAATTATTATTACATCAATAAAATATGTCTGAAATTCTCAGATCTCACATTATGGTTATTGGTACGACCTAACAACCTATCCCTCCTTACTTCTTCAATAATCAGGATACGATCTCTAATTATTTTTCTTGTCAGTTAAACAACTTTAGATACGATCTTAAGATTTAATTTACCAACAGCATTGAAAACTAGAGAGACTACCAATTCTAACTAACAAACACACATGTAGGTTCATTTAAACTAGATTATATATCTTCCTAACATAAAACTGAAAACTTATCTGTAATCAATTATGTTATTTACCACTTATATTAGAATTCCTAAACAATTACGGATTCAGGTCTGTAATTGGTGATTTATTATCCTGACAATTGAACAAAGGGCCCTTTTTGTACAATCAATCAAAACAATAATTTAAACAAGAACAGAAGACATATAAATAATAAAGATATAAAAGAACAAGATAAAACTAATTAGATCTCACAATTCTTGAAGAACCTAAACTTTAATTATCCTTTGGCCAGACTAAAAACTTAGCAAGCCATAAGTTCAAAGCAAAACACTAAAGAAAATATAAAATTGTATGTCTATGATAATGATGATTCAAGATTCA
Organism: Firmiana major; assembly: GCA_033439115.1. NCBI lineage: Eukaryota > Viridiplantae > Streptophyta > Magnoliopsida > Malvales > Malvaceae > Firmiana > Firmiana major. The sequence goes on from CM065910.1 coordinate 22,937,906, forward strand.
GATTTTCTCTCCATAGCCACTCTTAGTCTATAAATACTAAATATGCTAGCCTTAGAATCTGCTTCCAAAGGAAAGTTCTCTGATTGAGTTTGATTACAATTAACTTCTTTCCTTTTTTCACCACTTGCCAAAGACAATAATTACATATCTGTTCCTTAATAATTAAAATCTTCCACTTGGCATCTTTAGGCTATTTAAGTCAACTTCAGCTACAAGTGATAGATCTTGACTTGAATTCCAAGATTTCTTCTGATTTTGTAACTTGAGCAGAATTTGCAGCTTTTAATCCATTTTGTCCATTTTCCTTCATTCACAATACTAAATAGAAAATGTAAGTAAAATCCAAAAATTAAGCATATAGAATAATCTAAATCATGAGAAAATATGACAATTAATATGTTTAATATGCAACTTGTCAATACCTCACAGGAAAACTTCTCTTCACTTGAAGAAATCTGGGGGAAAGAGAAAACAGGGTGAGCTTCTAAATCGCGCAGTAAGGGGGTATGGGACTCATTAATAAAATAACGATGTGCACAGCACAATCATTTTATCTCGTAGTTGAAACTCAATTAAAACATAGCATTAACTCATTAAAACATCATTCTCAACTAATTTCTCTAAAATCATGTAAAAACATGAGAGTACATAACTCAGTACAAATTACAGTCACAAGCATGTGGAAATCAGAATGCAATAATGGCTTTTCTCATAAAACGTGATAAGAATCACCTCAATATAATGCGCGTGGTACAGCCACAAAACATAACTCATGTGTATAAAAAGGAGCTAGGCAATAAAAGTCATATAAAACTCGTCGTGGCACATCATAATAAATCTCCCTTGGGTGAGCATCCTAGGCATCCTCAAAAGAGGAAACGTCGATAATATGGTCGTGTACATGGTATATTGGACTTACGCGTTACCAGAACAAGGCCCGGCCTTACATGCTTCCAGAGTAATACCTCTCCTCATGCACACTATCACGTGGCCCCTAGGTCAGTTCCCAGGCGGCCTACTCTATCGGTCTTACATGCTACCAAAGTAAGGTCACCCAGTGTTACCAGAATGGGGGTCATCTCACGTTACCAAAACAGAAGCATCTCTCGTTACCAAAACGGAGGAATATCAGACTTACATGCTACAAGAGCAAGGCCCGGACTTACATGCTACCAGAGCAAGGCTCCCAATGTAAGACCCGAAATTAAATCGTAAATTTTTATGAGGGATGAAAATGGTCACAAATTTAAACGAATGGGATTTCGACTGAAAATAAAGATTTAAAATGTGAAATGAGTGAGTGTTCGTGAAAGGAAGTAGAGTTAAATTAATCCCGAACACGTACAAGGGTAAAACGGTCAAAAGACCAAAATTCGATATAATTTCGATAAGAAAATTTAATTAAAAAATATAAATTTGAGAATCTTGATCAATAACGAAGAAATAATTGAATTTTGGGTTAAATTGATCAAGATAAGAATTTATTTAAATAAATTGAAATTTTCTCTTCGAAAAATAATCCCAAAAATAATCGAAAAATATATTGAAAAGTCGAAATAATACCGACAAATTCATTTATGGGTTAAATGAATAAAATATAAATATTTTTAGATAGTTTTGCCAAATAATAATATTTAATTAAATATAATAATAATAAAAATAAATAATAAAAAAAGGGGAATTGAAACAGAATCGCGAGACGCGATTCTGTAAACAGAAAGGGGAACACGAGGAACCCAGCCCCGTCGGCCTCACCACCAGACACCACCAGAGAGATGACCAGTAGAGTCGCCCGGGCCCGTCGGCACCAACAAGCCGACGAACGGCGGTGAACGGCGACCGATAGAGGGAGAAAACGAGAGAAAATGATGGGGGGAGGAAAAGAGAAATCTGGCCATTCGCCGGCAATCTAGCCCCAACCGATGCTAGCTGGCAGTTCCCCAGGTGTAGGCGACGTGATCGGTGGTGGCCACAACCGCCGAAACCGACGAACGGGGCCAGAAACGGTGGAAAAGGAAATAGGTACCGACGACCAGGAGAGAACAGGCTGGACCTGCCTCTTTCCGGTGGCGTTGGACAAAATCGAGGCCAGATTTGAGAATCGAACGACTCAGTTGAGCTGCTGGCGATGAAAACCGTGGAGAACCGATCGACGAGGCACCGAACCGATCGAACCTAACTGAACCGGCAGTCTGAACCGGGTTGAATCGGATCGAACCGATTCAGCCAAGAAAGAGAGGAAAATGGGAGAAAAAAAGAAAAAAAGAAAATGGGGAAGAATTTTTGGAGATACATCGGACTTCGGGTAAGTCGGTAAGCGGTCAAATAGACCGAAATAATTTTTAAAAAATTTATTTAAATTATATTTGATCAGAAAATAACCTGAAATTAAATATAAATTGTGTAGTTCGACGATAAATTCTAAACCTGAGCGATTGAACATCGATTTACGCAACATCGTATAATCTCGGGTAAGTAAAGCTCATTTACGACAATTTATATAATCATTCACGTATTATAAATTTATTTTACGCATTTCGGATTTAATTTCCGCCTTTAGTGAATAATATTAGGAATTCTGAGTAAACTGTCGTAAATGATATACGGCCTACCCAAAGAGTTTGGAACGAAGCCCAATGGTTATTGAGAGCCCAATAGGCCCGATGAAGGGATTAAATAAATGGAAACGAGCTGAAAATGGGTCGAGGCCCATTAAGACGCAATCGGGCTTAATGAAGTAAAACGGGCCGAGTGTTTTAGATTCGAACAGTATAAGTGAATTACTGATAAGTATAATTGAATTAACCCAAATATGTGGTTATATGCAGCTCTGTAGACTTGGTTTGGAGCAAATTGGACTGAAAGACCTGGTACGGGCGAAACGAGATAAGCTCGCGCGTAATTCCAGGTAAGGGAATTTTACGAACTACTAGAGGTAGCTTTACGAAATTTCGACACCATTTACAGTCTTTTAAATGGTCTAAAGGGTCTAGATTTCTTATAAAATTTTTAGTACCCCGAATGGGCAAATTGCCAAAATACCTTTGTTAAGGGTAAAATTTCCAACTTTAGGAAAAATGTGGGAGGAGCAAGGACAAGAGATTCTTGCTCATTTCTTGAGGTGTTTAAACAAATGCATGAGTAGGCTGGCTAACTTTAAAATAAAAATGCACAGCCTTGCATAATTTCAACAGATGTTGATTTTCTCTGAAAATAATTTGAGAAATGTAGCCACCTACGTGATTTTATGGAAATGTGACGTGCTAGAGCTCAGCTCGCACGAGTTTTGATTTGTGTGATGCATACCTTAGTGCTGGAGAGAGAGCTCGTACTAGAGTTTTACATGTATTGGTGTTGGAGTCTAACTCGCACCAGATTTTTATATGATTTTCGTGACATGGTGCTGAAGTCTAACTCACACCATATTTTTATATAATTTTTATAATACGGTGCTGGAGTCTAACTCGCACCAGATTTTCACATGAAATGTGTACAGAGTGCTTGAGCTTAGCTCGCACTAGTTTTACTTGATTTTTATGAGAGTGCTGGAGCATTGCTCGCACTGGTTTTTTGAGAACATACGATGAGCCGTGCTTGGAGTGTCGGGTAGACTGTGTGTCACACTGATTAAATAGGCTCGCACGTACATTTTTAGATAGGGCATGAGTATGGAGATATGATATGGGTCCATGGAGTATGTTGTACCGTGCAAGTAGAATGGAGTACGTTGTACAGTGTGGCATCTTCGGATGCGTGGTATCTTCGGATACGTGGTATCTTTGGATACGTGGTATCTTCGAATATGAGTGGCATCATCAGATTCGTGGGATCTGATAAGACTGACGGGTTAGACTGACCCACCTCTCGGGCTGTTCCCGATCGTGGTGAGACCCCGCACACTAGGATCCGTGTAGCAGAGGGGCTCACGAGGACACATGGCTATAGTCCTGGTTATTTGCCTGAGATATACATATATTGCCTAGTCTCGCATGTTGATGTTTTGAGAAACTCATTTGTGGATTTTTATGTGAGTCTGGATCACCCGAGGGAGGGGTTGTATCTTGACTGAGATATGGTTTTGATGGAAATTAAATTAGGTTTTGAATGAGAACTTGCATGAGGTTATTTTCCATGCTATTTAAACCCAGGAATGATGTCAACTGGTTTTACATGACATTCAGTGAATCGCATATTATTATTGCTTTAAAAAGCATTTAATTTTATGGTTTCATGTGAGTCAAGAACACACGAGGGAAGGGTTGAGTCCTGGATATGTTGTGAAATTTTAACGATGATGAAATGTTTTAAATCGATATGCATGTAGAGTTTTGCATGCTTTTGAATCCATATATGAACTTGTTTTACATGACATCATGACATCACGAATTATAACATCTGTTTTGAAATGTTTGGAGAAAGGGTGGTTTATGCATGGCACCACGTTCATGTAGGTAGTATGGTTACCTACTTGCTCATAGGATTGCCTTACTGAGCTTGATGTGCTCACCCCTTTCATTTTTCAACACAGATTCCCTCCAGTAGGCATTGAGGCGACTGAGTACTACATTCTTGATATCCGTTGCTACGCATCATGTTAAGGTATATACACTTGTACATATTGTATCTAAATAAGTATAACACAGTAACATGTTTGTAAGTGACTGTCAGGGATGTATAGATAATGTAAACACTTGTGAATAAATGAAAAATGAATGTGTTTACCTTTTTCGGTAATAAGAAATTAAGTTATATGATGATTAAATGGTGGGACTGGCATTGACGCATAACCTAATTATTAGTGGAGTGTGATCACGATTCGGAGGATAGATAAGTATGAAATAAAAATGAAAAATTTACTCTGATTTTTGGGTTGTTTTGGGTTGTGACAAACGGTGGTATCAGAGCGAAATTGGTCTGATATGTGTCAATGTCAATAATTAGGAAATTACATCCCTATGTTACTGTGCTTGGTTAGATACAATAGTGTATATCGAGATGGGTTTTAACTAAGAAATGGATGAGAATGCAGGAATATAGGCGTTATGCCTAATATTAGTCGCGATAGAGGAGGTAGAGCATGAGGCAGAGGTCGTAGAGGTAGACCTGAGCCTGCTAGTCGTGTTGTGTTGACCTATGAGAACCAAAATGAGACTGAAATGGAGGCTAATGTTGAGTATGCCCCATAGAGTCTGACAGCGAGATCAGACAGTAGTGAGAGACGCTTTGTAAGGTTAGAGCGGAGTGTGGAGAATATTTGGGAGCTAATTACTCAGAGTATAAATGGGATTTGAGGGCGAGTCGGAGCATTGGTGAAAGTCCGCTCGACCCATCTTAAGAGTTAGACATCCAGAGTTGACATGAGAAATATTTTGGATGTATTCCGGTGACAGAATATCTCGGACATTATTTAAAGGAAATTACAGATAAAATTTCTTATTTGACCCAGAGGAACTGATTGATTGATGAGTATGAAACTCAATTTATATCCCTGGGCAGGTATGACCTCGACACTATGGGCAATGAGAGTCGGAAGGCCCAAAAGTTCATGAAAGGGCTCAGATTGTCGATTTGAGTTCGATTGGCCCTGTTGGATATCAATACCTATGCCGAGGCAGTGTGTTGACCACAGTTGTGTGAATAAGATCATATGTTGCACACCTCTGAGATTGGGAAAGGTAGAAAAAGCCGAAATAGAGACATAAGAGAATAGAGAATGACACAGTTTCAAAACAAGAAAGAAAGGTAGTTAGTAAGAGATTAGAATTGATGAGTTATGGGGTAAGATGATTGGTAAAGCCCCAGTGTATCAAATTTCAACACTTATGAGTGGTATTATGATTGGAGGACCCTGACCTGCTACGTAGCAATGTAAGCAATGTAGCAGTATAGCATGTAAACAGTGTAGGATATCTGGTAGATACCACAGAAGTAAGGCCTACACCTACACCTTATTGACTAAAATAGGTGTTAAGTGTGGTAAGACGGGCCACTTAATTAATGATTGCTCAGAGTTGGGTAAGACTGCCCTATAGAAGAGCAAAGAGATAGAGAAAACCCTGTTGATATCTTTGCACCGAAAAGGGAGACCACAGCCGAAGAGAAAGGGGAAAGTAGGTTGTTGGATGAGGGCGAGTGTATGCCTTGGACCAGGACATTACTGATGTTTCATATGATGTGGTGAAAGATACCACACTGGTTATGAATAGTGAAGTAATTATTTTTATTAATCCTGGTGCCACGTATTTAGTCATACCGCCTTCATTTGTATATAAGTTAGTAAAAGACGTGAATGCCTACACCTTTGGGCACAATGCCGATAGTTAGTACCCCAATGAAGGAGGGTTAACTAACTGAATAATTATGAAAAAAATTATAAGTTGAAAACGGGGGAAGAAGTATAAGTCAGCTGATTTTATTTAATGGACTGTGAATAATTTAAAGTAATATTTGGGAATAAATTAGTTAGCTGCAAATTATGATGTTCAGAGTTCTATTCTAAGATGTGCTATTTTACCCCTGAAAAGTATACTATGAGTTTGACAAGTAATAAAAGGGGAGTAGCGATTGAAATTAAAGGAGTAAATGATTGTACTCACGGAATGAGTAATCACAAAATTTGTTATAAGTGATATACGAAAAGAGATAAGTTTTAAGATGTAATAGATCCTAAATACGAGTTATATTGGAATAAGAGGAGTATGTAAGGTACGAATATAACTGATATGTAAAGTAAATGTGGTCAAGTCTAAGGGTTAATAAAGGTATTTCAAAATACCTCCCCGCCTAAAGACTTGACAGTGTCTAAAAGTATACACAACCTATAAATTGAAATGCGATAGTCGTAATATATACATTTAAAATTAGGGTACCTTTACTGGTACGATAAAGAAATATAGAATTCAATTAATCAGAAAGGCTTAAAAATTAAAATTTTATAAAAGCCGTTGACGCAAGTTAGTAGCTTGAACGAAAGTGATTTCGACATGAGATTATCTGTTTATGCGTACCGAGGTCAAGGATATGGGTAATTGAAATATTTAGTGGAACTCAACCTCGATGAGGTGTTTAAACTTTACCTGGACCGATTTGTTATCATTTTTATTAATGATATTTTGGGTGTGTTTAAAGTCCAAAGGGAAATTATAAGCAACAATTGAAAATTGTTTGTACAAATGGTTGTTGAGAGTTTATAGAAATGGGCTGTTCAGTTGACACATCTCATTCGTAAAAGATTGTATACGAGTGGGATGATAAGTATGAAAGTAGCTTCGATGAGTTTCGGTGTATTGAAGTATGAACTGACCACCGTGATTATTTCCACCATACCCAATAGCTCAAGAGGTTACTCAATGTATATGGATACCTCAAAATAATGAATGGGCTGTGTAATGATGCAAAATGGGAAGATAGTCGATTATGGATCTAGACAACTCAAGGATCATGAAAGAAACTATCTGACCTATGATTTAATGTTGGCAACGATTGTGATTGTATTGAGTATGTCTCACCACTATTTACACGATTAAAAAATTTTGGGTATGCACAGATCATAAAAACCCTGAGTATCTGTTTTCACAAAAAGAGTCGGATATGAAATAATAAAGAGGATTAGAGCTTCTGAAGGATTATGATTGTGGAAATTGTACCACCCAAGAAAGGTTAATGTAATGGCTGATGCCTTGAGCAGAAAGAGCCTCGGGATGGTATTACATATGATAGTCAGGGAGCGTGAGCTGCTAGAGCAGTTGTGAGCCTCAGTCGTGATGTGATCCCTTCTGATGATGACAGTGATTATGTGACAGATAGCCTGAGATTAGAATCGGATTTGAGTGATCGGATTTGATAGGCTTAGCGTGATGATCGACATGGTGTCGATAGTATGGGTCAGATTCAAAGGGGTATAGTGATATAGTTCACATAGAGTGATGATGGTACTGAGGTTCAGAGACAGTATAATAATATAAGTGCTCCCCAGAACCATAGTTGATGAGATAGTGATATTGTCAGAAGCTCACTCTTCAGGATATACAGTGCATTCGAGAGGTAACAAATATATCGAGTTCTTAAAAAAGGGTATTGGTGGTTAGATTTGAAAAGAGACATTATGGAGGTTATGAAGAAGTGTCTCGTATATCAGCAGAGTAAGGTAGAGCAATAGAAGTTTGCAAGATTATTGCAATCTCTACCTATATCGACATAAAAATGAGAGCAAGTTACCATGAATTTCGTGATGGGTTACAGAGGACCCGGATGAATCACGAGGCTATCTGGGTGATAGCCGACATATTGCCAAAGTCTACCCACCTTCTAATTATGAAATCCCCAGATACTCTGAGTGCGTAGGCGAAGTTATATGTAAGGAAGATTGTGGAACATTATGTAGCGTTCCAGTGAGCATGGTATCATATAAGGATTCCCACTTCACTTCTCACTTCTGGGAATATTTTTTAGGAAGCTATGAGACCCCAATTGAGTGTTAGCACAGCTTTCTGTCCTTAGACAGATGGTCAGTCAGAGAGGACTGTACAGGTTCTGGAGGATATGATGAGAGTGTGTGCTTTGATTTTATAAGCTCCTGAGATGATCAGTTGTTACAAATCGAATTCGCCAATAATATCAGTTGTCACTTGAGTATTGGGATAACATTATGTAAACCCCACAAATTTCCTACGTTTAACTAGATTATATAAAAATAAAAATTATATATATATATTAATGGAAGTGTGAATATTCATTGTAGGACTCGAGGACTATAGGGACCGAGAAGCCCGTGAATGATCGAGAACCCGAAGATACAAGGAGTGATAAGACGAATGTGAGTATAGAGGGATTGGAGAATTTTAATTTGTAAATGGAAAACTATTAATGTACACACTTGTATCGAGAATTTACGAAGAATGATGGAATCCCGATACTATTTCATTTTCGAAATAAGGAAAATTTCATGGAAGGCATGATATTATGTCTTTGGACAAATTATACGAGAAAATGTATATATGTAGATATATACATAGGTGAATATGTATATATATATATATATACATATTTACTAGACATTTTAATAAAAGAAAAATAATATATATGGCACATATATACATTATTTAGGGTGTAGAATTTAATATATAGTATTAAAAAAATAAATAAATAATGTATAAGACATTTAAAATAAAATGAGAACAAAAAAAAAAATAATAACCATACAAATACATAACAAATAATACCTACATACTAATATAATATATATATTAAACTAATATATATATATTATGGCATGTACGGAATTAGTTTAGAAAAGCCGATTCCGTCTGCCACTGTTGCAATTGGAAAGGAAATCAAACAAAAACAGAGGAGGCTCGGGCGGGAAAAAAAAAGAAGAGAGAAAAAGGAGAAGAGGAGGAGAAGAAAAGAGGGAGGAAAGGAAGAGAGGCCTGCCAGGGAAGAAGAAAAAGGAAAGGAAAGAAAGGAAAGGGAAGCAGTCTGCCGGGGAAGAAGAAAGGAAGGAAGAAAAGAAAATAGAGGGATTGCTGGCCGAGGAACAGAGGGGAAGAAAAAGGGAAAGGAAGGGAGGAGAGGAAAAAAAGAGGAGAGGACTGATCGGGAGAGTGAAATCGAGAGAAGGGAAGAAACTGCAGCAGAGCAAAATCGAGAGAAGGAGAAGAAACTGCTGCTGGAGGTGAAACCGAGAGAAGGAGAAGAAACTGTGGAGCAGACCAAACCGAGACTGAAAAGGAGGAAGGAGCAGAGCTGAATTGAAGCTGGAACAGAGGCAAGGGGGGAGGAAATTGAAACCGAAACAGGAAACTGAGGCAGGACCGAGAGCTAAACTGGAACAGAGGAGGATCGGTGAGGCAGAACAGGGCAACCCGAGAGGAACTGTAGCTGGAAATGGAGGCTGTAACCGAGACCAAGCAGAGGAAACCGTGAGGGAGAAAGGGGCTGGAACCGAAGGAGAAAGGGAGGAAGAAGAAGGGCTGACCGAGAGGAAAAGGAGAAAAGAAAAAAAGAAAGAAAAAAAAAGAAAAAAAAAGAAAAGAGAAAAAGAAAGGAAGGTAAGATTTAAGTATATACATGCATATTTAATTTACATGTATATATATAGATTGAATTATAAGCATGATTAGTATAAATTTAAATGGTGTAAAAAAAAAAAAGGGTAGTGATGAATGATGGATAAAGGGAGAGGTAGATGCATGTATGTATATATGTATATATGTATATTTATGTGAGGGTACGTAAATGGAAACAAGTAAAAATGATATATATATATATGTATATACATATATCCATGTGGGTATGTATGAGTATACATATACATATATTGAGTATCTACTTAGGTGTACATATAAAGGAATGTATGAAAGATGTGTATATACTAGGAGGTATATACAAATGAAGGTATAAGGTAAGAATGTGTTTTAATATATGTACATACATGGGATGGATACATGTGATGAGGAAAGAAATGAAAACAAATAATGATGCATATATAGGAATATATATACATATATACTCGCCAGTATATACATGTAGTTGTATATAATAATAGGTATATCGAGGTGTGTACGTACAAAAATAATATAGGGTAAGAAAATATATATATACGTACGTGAATAGCCTAGGTACACACGATTAAACGTACACACGAGGAAGAACGAATAGGTTACGATTTTAACATATTTCGAGTGACTCGTATGAATAGGAAGCTAAGTAAACTACCTTCGATGTAGGTAAAACGTAGACGAAATTGACAGAGGTGTTAGAAGGCGTCATTTTACGAACGTGAGATATCCGATACATCGAGGTAAGGGGTACTATTTAACTATGTCCTGATAATGCATATTGTTTTTACCGATGAATGACTTTATAAAAAGAGCATGTGATTTCGAAATGATTTATAGATGCTTTTATACCTGTACAATGATTATGTAACACCTTTTAAATATGTTAAATGTCCCCCGAATACTTTACATGATATGAAATAAATTTTTCCAAGGGTATGAAGCGTATGGATGTTTTATATTTACTCATGATTTTTATATCCATATCGCTAAAGTTAACTTTTGACAATTTCAAGGAAAAAGGGGGAAAAAGAAAATATGTTTTGAGACTTAGGCTTCATGCTTGGCTACTTCTCGTGGTGTTCTGGCTCCACCACTTGAGGTGCGGTACGTAGGCCCCTGTAGCATTTGACTCTACCTGTGTGGTAGATGTCACGCTACTTGTGGTTTATGATGATGATGTTTTGGTAGTATCTCGTGCCCGCGCAGCACACAATTATGTTGCCCACACAGAGAGTGCCATTGGTGCCCATGTCCTAGCTATGTGCTAGTGAAAGTATGTAAGATGGATACTACCCATGTTTTACGAAAGAGCTGTACGACCCTGATCTAGTCTACAGCAACTTACCATGGCCATAGGTATCATGTTTAACTCTCTACAGAGAATGACACATATCGCATGACTTAGTTATAGCCTGGTCTCCATGAATTAGTTATGAATGATAAATGTGGCAACGAATATGTGCCTTATGAATTTCAATGATTGGTTATGAACCAACACGTTTATGTAATGTTTACAAAGTGATTATGAAATGTTTCATGAAAGTTTCACAAAATGTTTATGACATGTTTACGAAATTAAAACGAGATGATTATGCAATGTATGTGAAAAGCTTATGAAAGAATTTATAGCATGGTTGAGCATGATTCTTACTTTGAACTTGCTTGCTTTATGACTTTTACGATGAATTGCATGAAGTGATGATTTAAGTTTTTCCTTTTATTTAAAGTATGATCTTACAAATAATTTTTACATGCTTTTCATATATATATATATATATCAGGATTAATTTAAAGGTACTATCTTACTAGGCTTTTCCCCAAAAGCTCACCCCTCTACCTTCAGATCTTTTACAGTGAATCTATAGGTGCTACCTGCCGCGTACACGACGTAGGCTGGTGGGAAGAGCTACCCTAGGCTACATTTTGTACACGCAAAAGGTATACATTTACATTCGTGTACCAGACATAATTGTATGCACAGACATGTGTTGAAATTATCAGTTGGGATGTAATTTTGTAAGGAATGATGTAAACATTATTATATTGGGATAATATTTGAGATGACTGGTATTAAATTGAAATAGATGTCTGGAGTGGTAAGTATGGATTGGAAGGTATGCTTGGTAGTTGTGGATATCTAGGATTGCCAAAAATAACTGATTTGCAGGTGGGTAGGCTCATATATAAACCGTTATGCTGCCAAAATTTCCATCGGCCATATAAGTTAAAGTATGGAAATTAATTATAATTACGAGTAAAGAAATAGGAAAAGTGTTTTGACACTGTACAGGAATACAACCTAAGTGAGTAAGAGAATAAATGGGTAATAAAGTTTCAAAAAAAAAATTTATCCCGATTTTCAAGGGTCAAGGGTCGTTACACATTATATGAAGCATTGTATGGCCATAGAGATTGTTCCTCGATTTGGATAAGAAGGGGGTAACAGATATGGAGTTGCTCTCGCATTGGTAAGACAAACCTCTGAGGATGTTCAGTTGATCTGTGAGAGATTAAGAACACCTCAGAGTAGACAGAAAAGCTAAGCTAACAAGAGACAGAAACCATTGGAATTCACCGAGAGTGAATCAATATTGAGTTTCGTTAGATTGAATCTTGAGTGATTGGACAAGTGGGAGAGAAGTCCTGTAGGTTGATGTTACCACCTGAATTAGCAGGCATCCATGACGTGTCCCATCTTTTGATGTTTCAAAAATATTATCCGGACCCAGCGTATGTGACTAGATATGAGCTCCAACAGCTTAGCTCAATGAAAGTATAACATATGTTAAAAACTTGATTCGGGTATTAAAACAGGCAGAAGAAAGTATTGAGGTTTAAGACCATCTCCCTAATCAAGTCCTTTGGTAGTAGTACGCTTCAGAAAAGTCACATAAGAGTTAAGAGTATGATATGTGTGAAATATCCGGAGTGATTTTACAGACTAACTTGGTTCTAATTTGGAGGACCAAATTTCTTAAGTGAGGGAGATTATGTAAGACCCGAAATTAAATCGTAAATTTTTATGAGTGATGAAAATGGTCACAAATTTAAACGAATGAGATTCAGATTGGAAATAAGGATTTAAAATGCGAAATGAGTGAGTGTTTGTGAAAGGAAGTCGAGTTAAATTAATCCCGAACACGTACAAGGGCAAACGGTCAAAAGATCGAAATTCGGTATAATTTCGATAAGAAAATTTAATTAAAAAATATGGATTTGAGAATCTTGATCAATAACGAAGAAATAATTAAATTTCGGGTTAAATTGATCAAGATAAGAATTTATTTAAATAAATCGAAATTTTCATTTCGAAAAATAATCCCGAAAATAATAAAAAAATATACCAAAAATTCGAAATAATACCGATAAATTCATTTATGGGTTAACTGAATAAAATATAAATATTTTTAGATATTTTTTCCAAATAATAATATTTAATTGAATATAATCATAATAAAAAAAAAGGAAAATTGAAACAGAATCGCAAGACGCGATTCTGTAAACGAAAAGGGGAACACGAGGAACCCAGCCCGTCGGCCTCACCACCGGACACTACCGGAGAGATGACCAGCCGAGTCGCCCGAGCCCGTCGGCACCAACAAGCCAACGAACGGCGGTGAACGACGACCGATAGAGGGAGAAAATGAGAGAAAATCGACGGGGGGAGGAAAAGAGAAATTTGGCCATTCGTCGACGATCTAGCCCCAACCAATTCTAGCTGGAGGTTCCCCAGGTGTAGGCGACGTGATCGGTGATGACCACAACCGCCGAAACTAACGGACGGTGCCAAAAACGGCAGAAAAGGAAATGGGTATCGATGGCCAGGAGAGAACAGGCCGGACCGTCCACTTTTCGGCGGCCTTAGATGAAACCGAGGCCAGATTTGAGAATCGAACGATCCAGCGGAGCTGCTGGCGACGGAAATCGATGGAGAACCGGCCGGCGAGGCACAGAACCGACCGAACCGGACTGAACCGGTGGTCTGAACCGGGTTAAATCGGACCGAACCGATTTAGCCAAGAAAGAGAGGAAAAAGGGAGAAAAAGGGAAAAAAGGAAAAATGGGAAGAATTTTTGGAGATACCCCGAACTTCGGGTAAGTCGATAAGCGGTCAAAATTGACCGATTTAATTTTCGAGAAATTTATTTAAATTATATTCGATCAGAAAATAACCCGAAATTAAATATAAATTGTGCAGTTCGACGATAAATTCAGAACGTGAGTCGATTGAACTTCGATTTACGCAACATCACATAATCTCGGGTAAATAAAGCTCATTTATGATAATTTATATAATCATTCGCGTATTATAAATTTATTTTACGCATTTCAGATTTAATTTCCGCCTTTAGTGAATAATATTGGGAATTCTGAGTAAACTGTCGTAAATGATATACGGGCTATCCAAAGAGTTTGGAACAAAGCTCAATGGGTATTGAGAGCCCAATAGGCTCGATGAAAGGATTAAATAAATGGAAACGAGCTAAAAATGAGTCGAGGCCCATTAAGATGCAATCGAGCTCAATAAAGTAAAACGGGCCCAGTGTTTTAGATTTGATCAGTATAAGTGAAATACTGATAAGTATAATTGAATTAACCCAAATATGTGGTTATATGCAGCTCCGTAGACTTGGTTTGGAGCAAATTGGACTGAGAGACCTAGTACGGGCAGAACGGGATAAGTTCGCGTGTGATTCCAGGTAAGGGGATTTTACAAACTGCTAGAGGTAGCTTTAAGAAATTTCGACGCCATTTACAGTCTTTTAAATGGTCGAAGGGTCTAGATTTGAGATAAAAGTTTTAGTGCCCCGAATGGATAAATTACCAAAATACCCTTGTTAAGGGTAAAATTTCCAACTTTAGGAAAAATGTGGGAGGAGTAAGAACAAGAGATTCCTGCTCGTTTCTTGAGGTGTTTAAACACATGCATGAGTAGGCTGGCTAACTTTTAAATAAAAATGCACAACATTGCATATTTTCAACAGATGTTGATTTTCTCTGAAAATAATTTGAGAAATGTAGCCGCCTACATGATTTTATGAAAATGTGACGTGCTAGAGCTTAGCTCGCACGAGTTTTAATTTGTGTGATGCATACCTTAGTACTGGAGCGAGAGCTCGCACTAGAGTTTTACATGTATTGGTGCTGGAGTCTAACTCGCACTAGATTTTTATATGATTTTCGTGACACTGTGCTTTAGTCTAACTCACACCAGATTTTTATATAATTTTCATAATACGATGCTGGAGTCTAACTCGCACCAGATTTTCACATGAAATGTGTACAGAGTGCTAGAGCTTAGCTCGCACTAGTTTTACTTGATTTTTATGATAGTGCTGGAGCATTGCTCGCACTGATTTTCTGAGAACATATGACGAGCCATGCTTGGAGCGTCGGGTAGACTGTGTGTCACACCGATTAAATAGGCTTGCACGTGTGTTTTGAGACCGGGCATGAGTATGGAGATATAATATGGGTCCACGAAGTACGTTGTATCGTGCAAGTAGCATGGAGTACGTTGTACAGTGTGGCATATTCGGATGCGTGGTATCTTCAGATACGTGGTATCTTCGGATACGAGTAGCATCTTCGGATGGGTGGGATCAGATAAGACTGATGGGTTGGATTGACCCACCTCTCGAGCGGTTCCCGATTGTGGTGAGACCCCGCACACTAGGATCCGTGTAGCAAAAGGGCTCATGAGGACACATGGCCATAGTCCTGGTTATTTGCCTGAGATATAATATATTGCCTAGTCTCGCATGTTGATGTTTTGAGAAACTCATTTGTGGATTTTTATGTGAGTCTAGATCACCCGAGGGAGGGGTTGGATCTTAACTGAGATATGGTTTTGATGGAAATTAAATTGGGTTTTAAACGAAAACTTGCATAAGGTTATTTTCCATGCTATTTAAACTCATGAATGATGTCAACTAGTTTTACATGACATTCAGTGAATCACATATTATTATTGCTTTAAAAAGCATTTGATTTTATGGTTTCGTGTGAGTCAGGAACACCCGAGGGAAGGGTTGAGTCCTGACTGTGTTGTGAAATTTTAACGATGATGAAATGTTTTAAATGGATATGCATGTAGAGTTTTCCATGCTTTTGAATCCATATATGAACTTGTTTTACATGACATCATGACATCACGAATTATAACATCTGTTTTGAAATGTGTGGAGAAAGGGTGGTTTATGCATGGCACCACATTCATGTAGATAGTATGGTTACCTACTTGTTCATAGGATTGCCTTACTGAGCTTGATGTGCTCACCCCTTTCATTTTTCAACACAGATTCCCTCCAGTAGACATTGAGGTGACTGTGTACTACATTCCTGGTATCCGCTGCTAACCATCATGTTAAGGTATATACACTTGTACATATTGTATCTAAATAAGTATAGCACAGTAACATGTTTGTAAGTGACTATCAGGAATGTATAGATAATGTAAACACTTGTGAATAAATGAAAAATGAATGTGTTTACCTTTTTCTGTAATAAGAAATTAAGTTATATAATGCTTAAATGGTGGGACTGGCATTGACGCGCAGCCCAATTATTAGTGGAGTGTAGTCACGATTCGGAGGATAGATAAGTATGAATTAAAAATGAAAAATTTACTTTGATTTTTGGGTAGTTTTGGGTCGTGACACCCAACGCTACCCAAGCGGAGGAATAATCAGACTAACATGTTACCAGAACAAGGCTCGGACTTACATTCTACCAAAGCAAGGCCCGATGTGTATTCAACATGACACGCATATGTCTCAATCATTAGCCATTATCATTTAAAACGTTTTACCTTCACGTAGAACTCATAATGGTTTTTTCTTATAAATCTCGTTTAAAACATTTGTGTACCTAACACAAAACATGTTAAAACCGAGTTCCAATCGGCAAAATCATGCACACATTTCTCAATCTTAGTACGCCTTAACGTAGAGCCCAAATCTCTTTTCACGTTTTAAACACAAAATGTTTGTAAAACATTTTCACGCTTAGTTTATAACTCATTGAAGTTAGGCCCCAACCGGCTATAAAATCGTGTGCACTACTCATTCACAGCTTATAAAAACATGATTGTTTCCTCAAATCACTTTTCATGCTACAATTAACATCAAAGCACAAACACAAACGAGTTTAAGTTTTCCCTTACCTCTTTACACCTTGTATAGTGTAATCGTTCCCATGTATCACGGAATTCCACTCTGGAACTCCTGAGCTGTCCAAACGATGTTAAAAACATCAATAACCCAACTCAATCACATTATTGCACACATATTCGCTCAAATTCTCATTAACACCTCAAATAACTCGATTTTCATAACTCTATCTCAATTCACATTCTCATACACTACATCTCAAAATTCTAGATTTATCACACCATATTTCATGCTAAATTCACCTCATTGTCTCAATTCCAATTTATAGCCGTAATTCAAATTACCACAATTGAAAAATAACATCTCTACTCCAATAAAATCATAGTTTCATCAATCCCTAATCATTTCCCAACTATTTCATCATAATGCCCATACTCACAATTACCAAAATTACTTCAAAATCAAAGATCGAGGTTTAGAAAATTACCCAAAACTTGTGGAGTGCTAACTCTTGCCTCGATTCAGTCCGTCCTTCAATTTCCAAGTATGTTGTTCTCCTTTTGATGAGGAACAACTTTCCTTCTTGCCATAACCTTTGATTTGGACGAAAATGGGTGTTTTGGAGGGGAGAGAAAGCTAGGGTTCGAAAATGGCAATTTGGAAGAGAGAGAGATTGATTTCCAGGAAAAACAAAGGGGTCCTTTTATAGACGGAGGGTAGGAGATCGATCTAGTCCTTGATGAGATCGATTTGCATTTGAATTTGGGAACGTTTTGGGGTAATTTTATTGATCTGTCGTGGGGTGAGATCGATCTCTTAATGGCTTTATGAGATCGATCTGCTCCAATTATGAGATCGATCTCTAGTTTACAGAATGCTTCATGAGATTAATCTGCTCCTTGAGGAGATCGATCCTCACCTTACAGAATGCTTAGTGGGATCGATTCCTTCCTCATGAGATCGATCTTTTCATTACAAAATCATAAGGAGATCGATCCTCTTGCATTGGAGATCGATCTGCTCGCTTAAATTCCTCATTCCTTGTCATTTTTGGCCTACCAGATCGATCTTCTCTTCTCCAAGATCGATCTGGCCCCATAGTTTCACACTTAACATAAAATCTCATTTAAAACTCATTCATCACTTAAAATTTCATTCCATACCACATCAATATATGAGTACAGCATATTTAGTTCAATCAATTACACTTCATGTTCTCATTACATAATTTAAATATGTCTAAAATTCTCAGATCTCACATCCTCCCCACCTTAAAAGGAATTTGGTCCTCCAAATTCAACTTAACTCGTCAAACAGATGGGGGTACTTCTCCTTCATGAGATTCTCCAATTCCCAAGTTGCCTCTTCCATTGAGTGATGTTTCCACAAAACTTTCACTAATGGGATGCTTTTAGTCCTAAGTACCTTCTGTTTTCTATCAAGAATCCGGATGTGTTCCTCAGTGTAGCTCATGTCCTCCTGTATGTCTATCTCTTCATGCTTTATGACATGAGAAGGGTCCGGGTGATACTTCCTAAACATAAACACATGAAAGACGTTGTGTATTCCAGACATTTGTGGGGGTAATGCCAACCTGTAGGCTACCTCTCCCACTTTCTCAAGGATCTCGAATGGTCCTATGTATCGAGGACTCAATTTCCCTTTCTTTCCAAATCTCATGATACCCTTACTCGGTGATATCTTCAGAAATTCTGCATCACCAACATCAAATTCAAGTGGCCGTCTACACACATCCGTAAAGCTTTTCTGTCTACTCTGTGTAGCCCATAATCTCTCACATATGAGTTTCACTCTGTACAGCCTGCTCAACAAGCTCGGGAGCATTTATCTTTCTGTCACCAACTTCTTTCCAAGCTATAGGGGATCTACACCTCCTACCATATAGAGCCTCAAAAAGTGCCATTCCAATACTCGCATGATAGCTATTATTGCACGCAAACTCTGCTAGGGCAGGTGATCATCCCATGATCCTTTAAAATCCATCGTACATACCCTCAACATATCCTCCAAGGTCTGAATAGTCCTCTCTGACTGACCATCTGCCTAAGGGTGATAGGCGATACTAAAACTCAATCGAGATCCCACAAACTCATGAAACTGGGTCCAAAATCTGGAAGTGAATCGAGAATCTCTGTCAAAGTAATAAGCACTGGAGCCCTATGTAATCTAGCTATCTCGTTGACATATAACTCAGCTAAGGTATCCATGGTATCTGTGATCTTGATGGCAAGGAAGTGGGCACTCTTTGTAAGTCTATCCACTATAATCCATATAGTGTCACGACCTCTTCGGGTCCTCGGTAAACCCATAAAAAAGTCCATGGTGACATGCTCCCATTTCCATGTAGGCACAGGTAAAGGTTGTAATAATCCTCCGGGCTTCTGATACTCAGCTTTCACTTGCTAGCATACTAAACATCTGGCCACATACTCTGCCACGTCTCGTTTCTTACCACTCCACCAGTACACCTTTTTCAAATCTCGGTACATCTTAGTACTCCTTGGGTGCATGGTGTATCGTGAGTAATGAGATTCACTCAGTATCTGTCTCTTCAGGGTATCATTATTTGTTACACAAATTCGTCCTTTGAATCTCAACAATTCCTCCATACTGATTGTGAGATCTGACTGCAAAATATGCTCAGCTTGGCTAACCATATCAATCAACCTCTGATCATTGCACTGCCAAGTTCTAATCTGATCCATGATCCTAGGCTCTATCTGGAGGCTAGCAAAAAATCCAATCTCTACCTCTTTAACTCTGATCCGAAGTTCGACAAACTGTTCCAATAAATTCCATTCCCTGATCATCATAGCAGATATCATACTCTTTCTGCTCAGGGCATCAGCAACTATGTTCGCCTTACTCGGATGGTATAGAATCTTGCAATCATAATCCTTAAGGAGTTTCATCCATCTCCTTTATCTCGTATTTAACTCTTTCTGATCAAATAGATATCTTAAACTCTTGTGATCAGTGAAGATCTGGAATCTTTCCCCATATAAGTAGTGCCACCAGATCTTCAAGTCAAATACCACAGCGGCTAACTCCAAATCATGCGTGGGGTAATTCCACTCATGATCTTTCAATTTTCGTGATCCATAAGAGACCACTCTTCCATACTGCATGAGCACACACCCCAATCCTTGATGGGATGCATCACTATAAATAGAAAATCCTCCTGATCCCTCAGGGATAGTCAACATAGGTGCCGCTGTTAATCTCCTCTTTAACTCCTGAAAATTGAGCTCACATTGATCAGTCCATATAAATGGAGTCTCTTTGTGCGTGAGCTTAGTCAAAGGAGTGGCAATCCTGGAAAATCCTTCCACAAATCTTCTGTAATATACTGCCAAACCAACAAAGCTTCGTACCTCTATAACTGTCCTCGGTCTTTCCCAATTAAGCGTAGCTTCTACTTTACTGGGATCCACTGATACTCCTTCATTTGAAACTATAAGACTAAGGAAAGCTATCCGATCCAGCCAAAACTCACACTTACTAAGCTTTCCATATAATTTTTTATCTCAGAGTATCTGAAGTACTAACCACAAATGTTGTGCATGCTCCTCATAAGACTGAGAGTACACCAAAATATCATCAATAAAGACTATCACAAACTTATCTAGATTGTCCTTAAACACTTCATTCATTAATCTCATAAAGGCTGTAGGGGCGTTTGTCAATCCAAAGGGCATTACTAGAAATTCATAATGGCCATACCTCATCTTGAAGGCCAACTTCGAAATATCTTCCTCTTTAATCCTCAACTGGTGATAGCCCGATCTTAAATCAATCTTAGAGAAGACTGAAGCCTCTCTCAGCTGATCAAGTAGATCATCAATCCTCGACAATGGATATTTATTCTTCATCGTGGCTTTATTCAATAGTCGGTAGTCTACGCATAATCTGAGACTACCATCCTTCTTCCTCATGAATAACACTGGTACTCCCCATGGTGAGACACTGGGTCTAATGAATCCCTGATCCAGTAACTCCTACAGTTGCTTCTTCAATTCCCCTATTTCAACTAATGCCATCCTATACGGAGATCTAAAGATAGGCTGAGTACCCGGTACCAAATCTATGGTTAATTCTAGCTCTCTCTTGGGTGGAAAGCCAAGCAACTCATCTGGGAAAACATCTAAAACATCACACACCACATGTATATCCTCAATCCTTGGATGTTCCCAATCATCATCTGAGATGAATGTTTCATAACCTTCACATGAATACTCAAATTTAGTACTCTAAAAAATAACATCAGAACTTCAAATTGCTTACACAAAATTTCACATTTTATTTCTTCAATACCTCAAATGTACACTGTAAGGTTTAGGTAGGGAGAAGGTTACAATCTTAGTGTAGCAGTCTAAATTCACTCGATTGGTTGCTAGCCAATACATTCCCAAAATTACATCAAACCCATGCATATTTAACATTATTAGATCTGCTAACATTACCATATCTCCCACCTTTATTTCACATCCTCTACAGATCAACTCGATTCTCTGGGATTCATGTATAGGGGTATTTACATGTAGTATATACTCTAGAGGTTCAAACTTCAAGTTTAATCTACATGCAAAATACTCAGAAATAAACAAATGCATGGATCCTGGATCAATCAACACATGAGCCTTATGATTACAGACAGAGAGCGTACCTCTTATAGTTTCTGTAGAAGTGTCTGATGTTTCCTTATCCAGAGCAAACACACATCCCTGTGTGACGGGTTTCTTTCCTTTCTCTGCAGCAGTGACCCATCTCTGGGGATTCACTCTCTGAGGCTGCTGCCTAGTAGGCTCCGGAGCATGTGGTAGATGAGGTTGAGGACAGTCTTTCACTTTGTGACCCATGTCACCATATCTGAAACATCCACGGATCAACCCAGTACAACTTCCCTCATGCAATCGACCACAGTCTCTACAAACTCTCATCTCAGGCCTGACATATCGAGGGGTCTCCTTGATGATAGGATAAGCTCTGGGTCTCTCTATCCTGCCCTTTTGTACCTCAATCCTTCCTCTCCTGAAGGAACCTCTCCGAACATCTGCCTGAGACATTGCTGACCTCTTGCCCTTATCCCGAGTCACTGCTTTGAGCTCATTCTGGGATTGTACAATTTTAAATCCCCTCTCAATCTCTTGTGCTCATCTCAGAGCATCTCCAAACTCAATAATACATAGCCCTATCAATCGATCTCTGATGATGGGCTTTAATCTATGCACAAATCTCTCAATGCGGAGCTCTTCATTCTTGAAGGTCTCTGGATCACATCTCAATAGAGTGGTAAATTAGCTATCATAATCGTCCACAGACATGTCGCCCTGTACCAGATTCAAAAACTTTGCCTACTTCCTTTTCTGAGTAGCTCATGGTACAAATTGGGCTCTAAAAGCCGCTTGAAACACTTCCCAGCAAATCACCTCCTGACTGGACCTCAAAATACCCTGGGTACTACCCCACCAATCTCGCGCTCTCCCTTTTAACATATAAGCACTCATACTGACCCTCTCAGCATCTGTACACCTCAGATAGTCAAATATAGCTCTCAACTCCGTCAGTCACTCCTCAGCCTCTGTAAGATCCTTTTTTCCCTTAAATGCGGGTGGATTCATTTTTAAAAAGTCCTTCAATCGGACCATACTTCTATCATCAGGCTGAGTGACGGGAGGCATCGGGTTCATCTATACTGGGGGCACGGGAGGTCCTTGTGGTGGTGTAAGAGTAGTACCCGAGGCATTAATTCAAAAATGTTGCATGAATAACGCTGCCATTTGCTCAAATCCTTGCCTTAGATCGATCTTAATCCAGTTAAATCGAGAGTTAGGACTCTCAGGTTATGGGGCAAGTGGTTGAAGGGACTTTGCTTGCTTCCTCGAATGACCTCGTCGTCCACTTATTCTCAATCTCAACTTGTTTCTTGCGCGTACATATCAAACTTGATTGAAATCTCAATCCTCAATTTCAGTTCATGACCAGACTTATACAGACACTTGGGATGTATTCTATTTCACTTAACCGACACTGAAAGTACTAAACACCCTAAGCTCTGATACCAAGAAAACTCTGTGACGCCCCGAAAACGTGAAAAATAAGGTAAATTTAAAACTTTTTACTCATCAAATCACAATTAAGGGTGCTTTTCTGTGTAGTGTCATACATCATCATACTTATCATGCCTCAGGATCTCATCATTATATAGTATGTATCATATCATATCATATACATTACTCAATTCTAAGTTAATTAATCCTAATACATCCCATACAATGTTGTACGTCAAGTGTCTGTAAATACACATTAGTCTGGGTACATGAAATGTAAATTATACCTCAAATACAAATATATGGCCTGAAACTCAAATCCTCCACTAGCAAATACTCCGTCCGTCACAGGAAAACTTCTCTTCACTTGAAGAAATCTGGGGGGAAGTGAAAACAGGGTGAGCTTCTAAATCGCTTAGTAAGGGGGCAAGGGAGTCATCAATAAAACAATGATTTGCACAGCACAATCATTTTATCTCGTAGTTGAAACTCAATTAAAACGTAGCATGAACTCATTAAAACATCATTCTCAACTCATTTCTCTGAAATCATGTAAAAACATGAGAGTATATAACTCAGTACAAATTACAGTCACAAGCATATGGAAATCAGAATGTGATAATTGCTTTTCTCATAAAACGTGATAAGAATCACCTCAATATAATGCACGTGGCACAACCACAAAACACAACTCATGTGTATAAAAAGGAGACTAGGCAATAAAACTCATATAAAACTCGTCATGGCACATCATAATAAATCTCCTCTAGGTGTGCATCCCAGGCATCCTCAAAAGAGGGAACGTCGACAATATGGTCGTGTACATGGTATATTAGACTTACGCGTTACCAGAACAAAGCTCGACCTTACACTCTTCCAGAGTAATGCCTCTCCTCATGCACACTATCACGTGGTCCCTAGGTCGGTTTCCAGGCAGCCCACTCTATCGGTCTTATATGCTACCAAAGCAAGGCCACCTAGCGTTACCAGAACAAGTGTCATCTCACGTTACCAAAACGGAGGCATCTCTTGTTACCAAAACGGAGGAATATTGGACTTTCATGCTACCAGAGCAAGGCCTCCTAAGGCTACCAAAGCAGAGGAATAATCAGACTTACATTTTACCAGAACAAGGCCCGGACTTACATGCTACCAAAGCAAGGCCCGATGTGTATTCAACATAAAACGCCTAAGTCTCAATCATTAGCCATTATCATATAAAATGTTTTTCCTTCACGTAGAACTCATAATGGTTTTCTCTTATAAATCTCATTTAAAATATTTATGTACCCAACACAAAACATGTTTAAAACAAGTTCTAACCGGTTAAAACCACGCATACATTTCTCAATCTCAGTACACCTTAATATAGAGCCCAAATCTCTTTCACGTTTTAAACATAAAATGTTTGTGCAATTGTGTGCACTCATAAAAGTTGGGCCCCAACCGACTATAAAATCATGTGCACTACTCATTCACAACTCATAAAAACATGCTTATTTGCTCAAATCACTTTTCATGCTACAATTAACATCAAAACACAAACACAAACGAGTTTAAGTTTTCCCTTACCTCTTTGCACCTCGTATAGTGCAATTGTTCCCCCGTATCACAGACTAGCCTCGCATTCCACTCTGGAACTCCCGAGCTATCCAAACGATGTTAAAAATATCAATAACCCAACTCAATCGTATTATTACGCACACATTTGCTCATATTCTCATTAACACCTCAAATAACTCGATTCTCATAACTCTATCTCAATTCACATTCTCATCCACTACATCTCAAAATTATACATTTCTCACTCCATATTCCATGCTAAATTCACCTCATTGTCTCAATTCCAATTTATAGTCGTAATTCCCAAAATTACCATAATTACAAAATAACATCTCTACTCTAACAAAATCATAGTTTCATCAATCCCTAATCATTTCCCAACTATTTCATCACAATGCCTATGCTCACAATTACCAAAATTACTTCAAAATCAAAGATCGAGGTTTAAAAAATTACCCAAAACTTGTGGAGTGCTTAACTCTTGCATCAATTCAATCCGTCCTTCGATTTTCAAGTATGTTGTTCTCATTTTGATGAGGTACAACTTTCCTTCTTGCCACAACCTTTGATTTGGATGAAAATGGGTGTTTTGGAGAGGAGAGAAAGATAGGGTTCGAAAATGGCGATTTATGAGAGAGAGATCGATTTCTAGGAAAAATAAAGGGGTCCTTTTATAGACGGAGGGTAGGAGATCGATTTGGTCCTTGATGAGATCGATCTGCATTTAAATTTGGGAACATTTTGGGGGTAATGTTATGCTTAGGAGATCGATCTGATGTGGGGTGAGATCGATCTCTTAATGGCTTTATAAGATCGATCTGCTCTAATTATGAGATCGATCTCTAGTTTACAAAATGCTTCATGAGATCAATCTGCTCCTTGAGGAGATCGATCTTCTCCTTATAGAATGCTTAGTGAGATTGATTCCTTCCTCATGAGATCGATCTCTTCATTATAGAATCATAAGGAGATCGATCCTCTTCCATTGGAGATCGATTTTCTCACTTAAATTCCTTTTTCCTTGTCATTTTTAGCCTACCAGATCGATCCTCTCTTCTCTAAGATCGATCTAGCCCCATAGTTTCACACTTAACATAAAATCTCATTTAAAACTCATTCATCACTTAAAATTTCATTCCATACCACCTCAATATATGAGTACATCATATTTAGTTCAATCAATTACACTTCATGTTCTCATTACATAATTTAAATATGTCTAAAATTCTTAGATCTCACACTTCTAGTGATCAGTTGGGAGACTTTTCAGTCGACCTTTAGGACCCATTATATCCCTCACGCTGCCCAGAGAAGATGTAAGTAGAATTTTTGAATCTAGTACAGGGCAGCTTGACAGTTGATGAAAATGTGAGTGGTTCACTACTTTATTGAGATATGATCCAGAGACTATCAAGGATAAGGAGCGCCTAACAAAATGATTTATTTATGAACTGAGGCCAGCCATTCGAGACAGATTGATGGGGCTCTGCATTACTGAGTTTAATGATACTCAGAGACGGGTACAAGAGGTTGAGAGGGGGCTAAAGTTAATACAATACCAGTCTGAGTCCCGAGTGATGACTAGGGACAAGGGTAAGAGACCTGCAGCTTCCCACACTGACTTTAGAAGGGGTTCTTTTAAGAGACATATGGACGAGGGGCCTAAAAGGAGAGTTGATAGACTCAAGTTTCCTCCCAGTGTTATGGAGACTTCTCGAGGTGCCATGCCAGAGATTAAAATTTGTAGAGATTATGATCGACCACATGAGGGAAGTTGTTCCCGAACCATACAAGGATGTTTTAGATTTGGGGACACGGGTAATAGAGTGAGAAATTTCTCGCAGCCACAGAAGCCACATTCTCAAGAGCCTCCTAGATAGCGGGCTTAAAGGATAATTCCCCAGAGACGGGCTACAGCTGCTGATAAGGGTAAGAAGTTGGTTATAGAAGGACGTGTGTTTGCTTTGGATAAAGAGATTGTAGACACTTCATCTGGGACCATACGAGGTACGCTTCTTATCTCTAATCATGAGGCTCATGTGTTGTTTGACTTAGGATCCACACATTCTTTTATTGATGTACACTTTGCATGTAAACTGAGTTTAAAGCATGAATCCCTAGATTACATTTTACATGTAAATTCCCCTATACATGAGTCCCAGAAGACCGATATGGCATGTAGAAAGTGTGAGATCAAGTTGGGAGATAGGGTAATGTTAGCAGATCTAGTTTTGTTAAGTATGCGTGATTTTGATATGATTCTAGGGATGGATTGGTTAACGACCAATCGTGTAAGTCTAGACTGCAACCTTCTCCCTACCTGAAAAATTTAGTGTAAGTTTGAATTTTAAGGAATGAAAATGCGTGAAGTTTATTGTGAGAAGATTTTTGAATATAATGATGTTACCATAAAAACACTAATTAAATTATTGTTATGAAGGTTACATCACACTCATCTCTAACATGAGTCAGGAACATCCAATGATAGAGGACATACCGATAGTATATGAGTTTTCGGATGTATTCCCAGATGAATTGCCTGGCTTACAACTGAAAAGAGAGCTGGAGTTCACTATCGACTTAGTGCCAGATACCCAGCCAATATCTAAACCCCCTATAGGATAGCATTAGTTAAATTGGAAGAGTTAAAGAAACAGTTGCAAGAATTGCTTGACCAGGGTTTTATTAGACCTAGTGTGTTGCCATGGGGAGCTCCGATTTTGTTTGTAAGGAAAAAAGATGGTAGCCTCAGATTATGCATAGATTACTGATTGATAAACAAGGCTACGGTGAAGAATAAATACCCTCTGCCAAGAATAGATGATTTGTTTGATCAGCTGAGAGGGGCTTTTGTCTTTTCCAAGATTGACTTGAGATTGGGCTATCACCAGTTAAGAATCAGGAAATAGGATATTTCGAAGACGACCTTCAGAACTGGATATGGCCATTACGAGTTTTTAGTGATGCCCTTTGGTTTAACGAATGCCCTTGCTCCTTTCATGAGTCTAAGGAATGAGGTATTTCGGGACCATCTAGATCAGTTTATGATATTCTTCATTGATGATATCCTTATGTATTCTCAATCTCATGAGGAATATGCACAACATTTGAGGATTGTACTGCTGATACTCAGAGATAGGTAGCTTTATGGAAAAATCAGTAAGAGTGAGTTTTGGTTAGACCAAATAGCTTTTTTTGGTCATATTATATCTAAGGACGGGGTGTCAGTTTATCCGTCTAAGATAAAAGCTGTACTTAATTAGGAGAGACCGAGGACAGTTACAGAGATTCAGAGTTTTTTGGGGCTTGCAGGGTATTATAGAAGGTTTGTTGAAGGATTTTCCAGGATTGTCGCTCCTTTGACCAAGCTCACACGAAAGGAGATTCCTTTTGTATGGTCTGACCAGTATGAGCAAAGTTTCCAAGAATTAAAGAGGAGATTAACGATGACACCTGTGTTGACTATCCTAAATGGACCTGGAGGCTTCGCAGTGTACAGTGATTCCTCTCAACAAGGATTGGGGTGTGTGCTCATACAGCATGGGAGAGTGGTCACCTATGGTTTGCGATAGCTAGAGCATCATGAGCAGAACTACCCCACACATGATTTAGAGTTAGTCGCTATGGTGTTTGCATTAAAGATTTGGCGGCATTACTTATATGGGGAAAGGTTTCAGATATTTACTGACCATAAGAGCCTGAGATATATATTTGACCAAAAGGAATTAAACATGAGACAAAGGAGATGGATGGAACTCCTTAAAGACTATGATTGTAAGATACTCTATCATCATGAGAAAGCAGATATAGTTACTGATGCCCTAGGCAGGAAGAGTATGGTATCTGCTATGATGATTAGGGAATGGGACTTGTTAGAACAGTTTATCGGACTCAAGGTTAGAGTTGAGGAAAGAGAGGTCGGGTTTATGGCTAGCCTACGGATAGAGCCTAGTATTATGGATCAGATTAGAACCGAGCAGCGAAATGATCAGAGGCTATTGGATATGGTTATCCAAGCTAGACAGACCTCGCAGTCAGATTTCATGGTCAGTGACGATGGGTTATTAAGGTTTTAAGGTCGAATTTGTGTTCTGAATGATGATACCCTGAAGTAACAAATACTGAGAGAGTCTCATTGCTCGCGATACACCATGCACCTGGGAAGTACCAAGATGTATCAGGATTTGAGAAGGGTATATTGATGGAGTGGTATGAAGTGAGATGTGGCAGAATATGTGGCCAAATGTTTGGTAAGTGAAAGTTGAGCACCAAAAGCCTGAAGGATTGCTTAAACCTTTGCCTATGCCTATATGGAAATTGGAGCATATCGCCATGGACTTTATCATGGGATTATCGAGGACCTGAAGAGGTCATGATGCAATATGGGTGATAGTGGATAGATTAACGAAGAGTGCCCACTTCCTTGCCATTAAGAGCATAGATAAATTGAGTACCCTAGTCGAGTTATATGTTAGAGAGATAGCTAGACTGCATGGGGCTCCAGTGAGTATTACATCTGATAGAGATTCTTGATTCACCTTTAGGTTTTGGACTCATTTTTAGGAGGCCATGGGATCTCGGTTGAGTTTTAGTATCGCCTATCATCCTCAGACTGATGGTCAGTCTGAGCTAACTATACAGACCTTGGAGGACATGTTGAGGGCGTGTACAATGGATTTTAAGGGATCATAGGATGATCACTTGCCCCTTGCGGAGTTTACGTATAATAATAGCTATCATGCAAGTATTGGTATAACACCATATGAGGATCTGTATGGTAGGAGGTGTAGATCCCCCATAGCATGGAAAGAGGTAGGCGACAAGAAAATAAATGCTCCTGAACTCGTTGAGCAGGTAACTCAGGATGTGAAGATCATTTGTGATAGACTACAGGCTACTCAGAGTCGACAAAAAAGTTACTCAAATGTGCGTAGACGGTCGCTCGAGTTTCGAGTTGGAGATTTTGTATTCCTTAAGATATCCCCAAGTAAGGGTATCATGTGTTTCGAGAAGAAAGGGAAATTGAGCCATCGATATATAGGACCGTTTGAGATTTTAGAGAGAGTGGGCGATGTTGCTTACCAGTTGGCTTTAGCTCCAGAGTTTTTCAGGATACACAATGTCTTTCACGTATCCATGTTGATGAAATATAATCCGGATCCCTCCCATGTCATCGAGTATGAATCATTGGATATTTAGGGAGATATGAGTTATGTAGAAGAACCCATCAGGATACTCGACAGGAAGGCAAAGGTACTTCGAATGAAAATGATTCCCTTGGTTAAGGTCCTCTGGAAGCACTACTCAATAGAGGAAGCAACATGGGAACTAGAGAGTCTTATGAAGGAGAAGTACCCTCAACTATTTAATGGATCGAGTTGAATTTGGAGGAATAAATTCTTCGAAGGTGGGGAGGATGTGAGACCTGTGAATTCTATGTACTTTTGCAATGAGGTTACAATGTGAGATTTATAATTTGGTGAATGTAGTTATGATATTTCGATGTACACGAAAGTTTTAAATCAAATGAAGTATAAGAAGATAAATTTTTAAGTCTTATATGTGTGAGACCCCATGTATGTGCGACTCTATGATATGTAATGGAATTATAAGACAAATGATTTTTGGATCATATAAATGTGAATGAAGTAGTTAGACATGTAAGTAAAATGTGGGAAAAGGGTAAATAGGTCCAAAAACCTGAAATTCGATATCAATTCGGTAAGAAATTGTCATTTTAAACTTGGATTTAGGAAATCTTGATCAATAAAGAAGAAATCACTGAATTCCAAGTTTGATTGATCAAGATACGAATTTATTACGATAACCCAAAATTTTCACCCCGGGAAGTTATCTCGAAAATGTGGGAATAATACTCCAAAAAAATAATAAAATAAGATAAATATATATTTAATTAATTAAATATATAAATATTTGGTGTACAAGAAAATTGTGTAAAAATAATATTTTTATTATATTAAAATAATAATATAATGTATATATATAAAGTAAAGGAATTTAAAAAAAAAGGCAAAATCGTGAAAAACGCGATTCTGGAAAGAGGAAGACAGACGAAAGCCGAGGGAGACGCCCTGCACCGACAAGCCGAAGAGAGGGGCAGGCATGGGCCAGGGAAGGAAGCCTGACCACGTGAGAACCACCAGGCGCTAGCACATGCGCCGACGATACCGAAATTAGCATATTGGAGAGGGAAGAGACCGAAAGGGGATAAAAGGAATTGGACGGCATCGGTGTTGATTCATCCCCATCCAAGCCAACCAAAGCCTCTCTAGGTCGACGCGCGCCGATTGGTGGCAGAAACGGCTCGAGAACTGGTCGAAAACGCTGTGAACGGCGAAGTGAGGATTAAATCGGTACGATCGATTCAGTGAAGAGGGAACTGTCCTGAACCAGACCGGACTGATTCAGCAAAGAAAGAAAGGAAAAAAAAGAAAAAAAGAAAAAGAAGAAAAAAATTCAGTGATCCAATTGAGATACGAGTAAGTCGGTAAGCGGTTAAAATTGACCAATTTAATTTTTAGAATATTTGATTTAAATTATATTTGACCGAAATTGACTCAGTAAATATACAAATGTATAGCACGACAATTGGTGACAAACGAGAGTTTGAGTCAACCTCGATTTGCATGCTATAATAGAATCTTGGGTAATTAAATTTCATTTACGACAATTTGTATAATTATGCGCTTTAGAAATGTATCGCATAAGTTACAAATTTATTTTCGTATAAAATGAATTATGTTTTGGAATTGGAAATCGATTGTCGTCAATAATTGTATGAGCTATCCAAAGAACCTAAAATGAGGCCCAATAAATATTGATGGGCCCAATGAGCCCAATAGGCCATGATGAAGTAAATAGAAAGTGGAAATGGACTTAAAACGGATTAAGGCCTATTAAGGTACAATCAGGCCCAATAAGAGTAAACGGGCCCAATGCTTTAAATTAAGCCCTGTAAACATGAAACATGGGTAAATATATTGTATTTAACCTGATAAATGGTTAAATACAGCTCCAGAGACTAGATTAGGAGCAAATAGGACTAGACGAGCTTCCAGCGATGGAACTTGTACTACGCTCGACGTGATTCGAGGTAAGGGGGTTTTGTAAGTGCCTAGAGGTAGCTATACGTATTTTAAGGGGAACTATAGGGCACAAATTTTTTTAGGTATCTAATAATGCATTAAGAATTTGAGAAAAATTCTGAAAATAAGAAAAAATGATGATTTTACCCCTGGTAGAGAAAATTATGAAAAGGGTAGTAAGGATCCTAAAATGCATGAATTTCATGATTTTGATGTTTCTATCATGATTTAATGCTTTGATATGAATGAAATGAGGATAGGTTGGCAATTGTTTTTAGTTGTTGCATGACACAACACAGATTATGTGCTAAGTTGTATTTTTGAAAAATACTTTATTTGAATTGGAGCCACCTATCATATTTGTGTGAGTACTAATAGTGCTGAGCCTAGCTTGCACTAGATTTTAATGTTTTGATTCATGCTGATAGTGCTGGAGCCCTGCTCTCACTTGTTTTTACTGATCTTATGCATGAAAGCCATACTGGAGCTTTGCTCGTACGTGATTTATATTGATTTAATGTGCATAAAAGTCGTACTGGAGCGTTGTTTGTACAAAGATTTGACATGTTTTATAAAAAATCGTGTTGTAGCCTCATGTAGACTATGTGTCACAGTGAGATGATATATCGCACGCGTGTTTTGAGACATGAGATAGTTACCGGCATGGTATAGGGTGGCTAAGACCTATGGTAGGCACCCCTGAACCATGATGTGGGCTAAGTCCTATGGCAGGCACCCTAGACAAATGGTCATGTGGGCTAAGTCCTATGGCAGGTACCCCTGACAATGATGTGGGCAAAGACCTATGGCAGGCACCCTCAGACCGTGTGGGTCCACGGAGTATAATGTACCATGTATGTCACATAGAGTACGCTGTACTGTGTAGTCTTGATGACTAGTTGGTTGAGTTATTACACGAGTAAGGCTGACCTCACCTCTCATTGTAGTTGTGATGCCCCGCATGCCGGGATCCGCATAGCTTGGGATCATAGGGATTTATATATGACCATTATTCCCAATTTGTCTACGTAATGTAACCTACATGCCTCATGTGATATCATAGTTTATTGATAGACCGGGTACACCCGATGGAGGGATGACCCCATGATTATGTTTTTAATGAAATGTGGTTTTACACATGATGTTCCTGATGGGCCGGATGAGCTTTGATTTAAATCAATTATGATGAAATCTATGATTTCAGATGAAACTGATGAGTTTTATTATGATGAGCATGAGATGTTTTACATGATGATTTTCCATGTGTTATCATCCCTGATTTTATAAATTTTCATATATTCTATACATATTCATGTGGCATGGTTTTATTTTACCTCATGCTTCGAATGTAACTGATTTTTATCATGACATTATAAGCATGTAGATAATGTAGCTATCTACCTGCTTACATTATTTCCTTACTGAGCATGTGGTTGCTCACCCTTTCACTTTCCATCTCCCTAGAGCATCCATAGTGGTTGAGAACGAGTAGAGACTTGCACTCCCAGTGTCCGCTGCTGCCTATCGTTGAGAGGTATACACATTACTATCATTTTGTATCTAAACAAGCACAGCACAAAAATACTTTTGGAATGTAAATTGGGGGATGTTAATAATTGTAGACACGTATGAAATAAGAAAGTTACAGTGTAAGTAGTTTAAGTGTTTACAATCATTTTATATAAATATTAAGTGATATGGTATATGGTTAGAGGTAACTAACTCCGGGTCATAGATCAACTAATTGGTGTTAAATTGTTCACGACAGGGAAAGTTAAGGTATAAAGAGAAAAATTTGTAGTGATTTTTGGTAGAAAATGGGTCGTGACAGAGGTGGTATCAGAGCTGAGTTGACCTGATATGAGTCGGAGTTAGTAATAAGAAAATTTACATCCCCATAGTGCTGTACTTTGTTTAGATATAAATATGTATATTTGATGGGATTAGACTAATGAATAACTATGGCTGTAGGAATTTAGGTATTATACCTGTCATACGCAGTGGTAGAGAGGCGAGGGCACGTGCTAGGGGCTATAGAGGGAGGCCTGAGAGCCGTACGAAGCCACAGACTGATCAGATTCTGCAGGAGCCTACTGAGAGGCAAAGGGATATTGAGGCACGCTTCGCTAGGTTGGAGCAGAGTGTGGAGACTATTTTGGAGCTAGTCGCTCAATCTATGTAGGGAACTAGGAAGGGACAAAACCTAGCTACCCATGCTGCTGATGTTGGACAGGCGATTACTTTTGATACGCCTATACAGCCAGCACAGATACCTCAGGCTGCAGATACACCTACACCCCACCAGTTCAAGATATCTTATCACCTATTGCTCCATAATAGGGTAGTAGAGTTTGGGGTATGGTTGTGATTTGGATAGATTACGACAGTTTTAGAAGTTTAGACCGTCGTCATTCAGTGGGGTAAAGGACCCAGTAGTTACTGAGGACTGGGTGGGTGAAATCGAAAAGTTATATGGGTTCTCTAAGTGTATAACTACAAAGATGGTCACTTTTACCGTGTTCATGCTTAAAGGAGTGGCAGAACATTGGTGGAAATCTACCAGAGCGATTTTGAGAGCCCGACACACTGAGATCACATGGGAGGTATTTTTAGAGGCCTTTTGGAGGCAGTATGTTTTGGATACTACTTAGAGGAAGTTACAGATGGAGTTTATTGGGTTGACTCAAAGGAACAGATCTGTAGATGAGTATGAGACGAGATTTATATCCTTGGAAAGGTACAACCCAAATACGATAGCAGTGAGACGAGGAAGGTGAGGAAGTTCATTGATGGATTGAGATCAGTCATCAGGTCTAGATTGGTTCCATTTGATATCCCGACATATGAGGAGGCTGTGCACAGGGCGTAGTTATGTGAGCAAGACATTGAGCGAAATGCCTCTGAGTTCGAAAAGATTAGTAGAGGTAAGGACAAAGACCGAAAGAGATCCAAAATTGATAGATTGATCAGGAGAAGAGGTCAGAGACTGATTAATAAGAGACCTCGGATTGAGGAGGTACAAGAGAAGACGGTAAAGCCTCTGGTATATCGAGCTTTAGCAACACCAAGAGGTATAGTTATTCGAGGGACATGACCGACTACCGAAAAGTGTAGGAGATGTGATAGATATCATGGTAATAGTCCTTGTCTGCTATCTTTAATAGTGTGCTATTGATGTGGGAAGCCAGGGCATATCATACGAGATTGCCCCGAGATGGTTGAGACTACCCCACAGAAGGGCAAGGAGATAGAGAGAGCTCCTGCCGAGACTTATACTTCGAAGAGGAGGGCCACAGCCGCAGAGAAGGGAAAGTAGGTTGTTGATAAACGGCGAGTTCATGCATTGAACCAGGACACTACAGACGCATCAGCGGATATGATTAAAGGTACCATCCTAATTTTTAATTTAGAAACATTCATGCTATTTGATCCTGGTGCCACGCATTCCTTCATATCGCCTTCATTTGCATGTAAGTTGTCAAAGTATGTTGATCCTACATCATTAGATAGAATGTTATTAACTTTTACGCCCATGAATGATAGTCAGTTGACTGAGTATGTATATAAGGATTGTAGGCTGAAGATATAGGGGAAAGAGATGACAGCTGATCTTATTCTATTAAATATGAATGATTTTGATGTAATATTTGGAATGGATTGGTTGGCTACAAATCGTGTTGTTTTGGACTATTTTTCTAAGATAGTAACGTTTTCAGGAGTAGATGGTGTTACTGTATGTTTCCTCGAAAAATGTATTTTAAAAGTCTATTGAAAAGTAATGGAAGTAGTAGTTATTGTAAGAGAAATGGATAAATTTATACGATTGGAATTGATGATCTGTTAGATCAGCTTCGGGGAGCATAAGTCTTTTCTAAGATAGATCTGAGGTTTAGGTACAATCAGTTGAGGATACAGAGTGGAGATGTACCTAAGATAGCATTTCGTACCCGTTATGGCCACTACAAGTTCTTGTTATGCCATTCGAATTGACGAATGCCCCCGCAACATTTATGACATTGATGAACGATGTGTTTAAGCCATACTTGGACCAATGTGTGATTATGTTTATCGATGATATATTGGTTTATTCCAAGTCCAGGGAAGATCATGAGCAGCATTTGAGGATAGTTCTGCAGACCCTCCGAGAAAAGAATTTATTGTAAGACCCCGTATATGTATAATGGTAATATGTATAATTGGATCAAATAATATGAATGGACTGGTAACGTAAAGTATGATTGATGTAAGTCCATGGATTCAATGTATGTATGTGTAATACGAATTGTAACGTACATACAAGTTTCATTGAGTACGAATATGAAGAAATGAGTTCTGGCAGGTGATGAATGTGATTGAAACTCAAGATGAGTAGTGTGGTAAAATGGAATGGAGTTATGTTTCCATTTGGTTTCATGTAGCATACCTTTGGACATACAATGAATGCACACAAGTTTCAATGTGCATAAGGTATGAATGGATGCCATTTTCAAGTTATAAAGGTGGATGGATGAGAAAATGGCCATGGCAATAGATTAAGGATGTGTTGGTATGAGTTGCAGCAAGGAAACTGCAGGAAATCTGGAAAACATGAGGGCCAGATCGATCTCATAGGATGAGAGATCGATCTGGAAGAGCCAGAATGCTCTTATTTGGGCAAAAGAATAGAGCAGATCGATCTCCAATGGAGACAGATTGATCTCTTTAGCTCTCTGTTTGGGACCAGATCGATCTCTTGCTTCGACAGATCGATCTCATGCTTCAACAGATCGATCTGATGCTTCAACAGATCGATCTCAAGCTTAAAAATGCCGTGAAAAAGAGGGATTTTAAGGGACCAGATCGATCTCCTCTTGGACCAGACCGATCTCCTCAAGTCATTTCTATATAAGGAGAGCTGAAAATCGGGAAATCTAAAAAAAACACTTAACTTTACAATCTCAACCCCAAAAACCTAACTTTTCCTCTCTAAAATCAGCCATTTTCAGTGAGATTTGGAGAGAGATCATTAGAGGCAAAGTTGTTCCTATCAAAGAGAAGAACAACATAGTGA
Organism: Firmiana major; assembly: GCA_033439115.1. Taxonomy (NCBI): domain Eukaryota; kingdom Viridiplantae; phylum Streptophyta; class Magnoliopsida; order Malvales; family Malvaceae; genus Firmiana; species Firmiana major. Next base: position 22,974,869 of record CM065910.1, read on the forward strand.
GAGGGCATTCTTCCATTTTTGGAATTGAAGGAGTTAAGGGCATTACCATTTAGAGCAAGAAGAGAAATCATATTGGTAAGATTCTAACACTCCAATCCAAATGCATTAGCTATTTAATTGATTTTGGAGTTGATTGGTATGAGTATTGATGGATAAACTACCTAGGAATGTAGTGGAATTGGTGTGACCTAGAAATCTAAAATGGGTATAATGTGAGAGTATGTGGGATTGAATGAGCTTATGAATTATGGGCATTGCTAAAGTTGTTATTGGGGTAATGTTTATGATTTTAGATGGTTAGATGGAATTACATGGTGAGTTGGAGGAATTGTGAAAATGGGTATGTATATGATTGATAAAATGCCATAGTGAAGGGATTCATGAAATATGAACACTATGAGCTTTATGTCGATTTGATATCGATTTTGAATAAGATAATAGGACTAAGAAGATCCATAGACTCGAGCTATGGGTAAAGTAATGAAACGAGGCCAAATAAGCTTTAATAGAGGCTATAGATTAAATTGACTATAGCAAACACAAGGGTTGCATTATATGGATCGAATATAATGTGGGATATGATTTTGTGTAGTCCCGAAGAGTTCGTTGAAGACGAATCAAACCGTACGAGTAAGCAGCTTAAGGAAGTGGAATCACGCGTCGTGATTCCAGGTAAGGGAATTTTATGAGTATATAGAGGTAGCTGCTCGTACTTTGAACTTGTGGGTGAATATCGGGTGTTTTATGAAATGCATGGTTGCTCAAATAAATGTTGATGGTATTCGTGAATGATGATGAGTACATGCATGGTTTTAGATTTGAAGTGGATTTTATGAAATGGGATAGTAAGGCTAATAATTGCATAAATCTAATGTTTTGATGTTTTTCAAAATGAAATTTCTTGGTTTTAAAGCAAGCTTGTAGATGGGTCGGCTAATATTGTATTGTGGTGGTGGAAAAGCATTTGTGAGTGCTAAACCCGATTTTCGGGATTGTTTTATTGTGTATGAGCTGCCTATCGTATTTGTATAACATAAATCGCGCTAGAGCCTCGCTCGCGCTGGATTTCTATGTTTTCATTTGTATGAAACGTGCTGGAGCTTAGCTCGCACCTTGATTGGAAATTATGTTGATGTTTATAAACCGTACTAGGAGCTATGCTCGTACGCGTCTCTTTTTGAGAGGATGCATGAGTCGTTCTAGAGATTTACTCGCACAAGTTTGCACATCGTGATAAGCATAAGGTTGTGAAAGTTGGTAAGATCCTTAAGCCTTAATCCTTAAGCCTTACATCCTTAAGCTAACATCCTTAAGCCCAAAGAGGCGGGGAGGCTCTGTTAGGCGGGGAGGCTCTGTTCGGTGGGGAGGCTCTCTTACGGTGGGATCCTTAAGCCAACATCCTTAAGCCCAAAGAGGTGGGGAGGCTCTGTTAGGCAGGGAGGCTCTCCTACATGGGTACAGTAAGATCCTTAAGCCCTACATCCTTAAGCCAACATCCTTAAGCCCAAAGAGGAGGGGAGGCTCTGTTCGGTGGGGAGGCTCTCTTACGGAAGGATCCTTAAGCCCAAAGAGGTGGGGAGGCTCTGTTAGGCGGGGAGGCTCTGTTCGGCAGGGAGGCTCTCCTTCACGGAATATGGAAAACTCTTGGTATGGGGTAGATAAGACCTAGGAATAGCACCCCCAATCACGATATGAGTTTACGGAGTACGCTGTACCGTGTATATCACATGGAGTACGATGTACCGCATGATGGTTATGTGATGAGAAAGTCTGGCGAGGGATAATCCATCTTCGTGCCAGCATAATACCCCACACACCTGGATGCGTGTGGTCTGGGATGATTTATGATGTAATGATTCACATAGGCACTTTTGATATAGTGACCTAGTTTTTATGCACATGCGTGAATTGTGAAATGAAAATGTGGTTGTGATTGTGAGTTGATTTGGTGGTAATTATGTGTTGAGAAAGAGGTTTATGATGTTGGTTTAAAAAGGAGGTTTCTTAATGAATTACCCTTTTTATGAATTTAAATGAGATTGAGCATGAGATGATTTATGCATGATATTTCTACCATGTTTTATATGCCAATGCATATGATTTTGATACATGATATATATGTATATTTACATGGCATAGTTTTATTCCTCATGCTCCTACCATAAATGATTTATGCATAACACTATCAGCATGTAGATAGAGTAGTTATCTACCATGCTTGCATTATTACCTTACTGAGCGTGTGGTTGCTCATCCCACTCTATTTTCCCCTTACAAAGCGTGCATAGTAGCCCGGTAAGGACTGAGCGTGGTATTTTGGACTCCGCTGCATCTCCATCTCTAAGAGGTATATACACAGTGATTCTTTTTGTATCTAAACAATGTAAAAGCATAGTATTCTTTTGAGTCGTAATTATGGGGGATGTAGATGTCAGTAAAACATGTATTCGTATAAGTACACGATTAAATGCAAATGTATGACATCGTTTTAATTAATTGAGAATGAATGAAATGTGGTGTTTATTATTGACTCACAGCCCAACAGTGAGTGGTGAGTTTAGTTCACGACCGGCTAAGGTAATAGTAAAATGCGAAAAATTTTCAGTGATTTTCGGTTAAAGAGAATGGAATTGGGTCGTGACAGTTATATGCCAAACTCAGTAAGTGTAACTTTTGGTTGGAACAAATCTCATTTTTGGGCCATGTTGTATCGAGGGATGGGGTGTCAGTAGATCGATCCAAGATCGAGGCAGTTGTTCAATGGGAATAGCCTAGGGCAGTTACTGAAATCAGAAGTTTTTTTAGATTGGCAAGTTATTATCTTAGATTTGCAGAGGGTTTCTCCAGACTAGCTACTCTGTTGATGCGCCTCACGCGGAAGGATATTGAGTTTGTGTGGGAGAGGCATGTGAGATGAGTTTTCAGGAACTTAAGCGTCAATTGACCACAGCTCCGATTCTTACCATTCCTACCAGTTCAGGAGGTTTCTCGGTGTATACGGATGTATCACACCAAGGACTGGGTTGTGTACTGATGTAGGATGGGAGGGTAGTTACCTATGGATCTAGATAGTTGAAGGATCATGAGAAGAACTATCTGACTCACGATTTAGAGTTGGCAGTCGTAGTGTTTGCATTGAAGATATGGCGCCACTACTTTTATGGTGAGAAATTTCAAGTGTTTACGGATCATAAGAGCCTTAAGTATCTATTCTCATAGAAGGAGCTGAATATGAGACAGAGAAGATGGCTCGAACTCCTGAAGGATTACGGTTGTGAAATCTTGTACCACCCAGGTAAGACGAATGTAGTTGCCTATACCTTGAGCCGGAAGAACCTCAGGTTGGTGTCTTATATGATGACTATGGAACATGAGCTAATGGAATAGTTTTCGAGCCTCAGTTTTGATGTGACCCCGCCTGATGCTGATAGTGGTTATATGATAGTTAGCCTGCGATTGGAATCGGATTTGATGGATCATATCCAGTAGGCTCAGCGGATTGATCAGCAATGTAATGATGTTATCGGGCAGAGACAGAGGGGCAAAGAGACTAATTTTGAGTTGAGTTCAGATGGATTATTGAGGCTCAATGGTAGGATATGTGTTCCCAATGATCCAAAGATCAGGAGGTTAATTTTATCAGAGGCTCATTCGACAAAGTATACATTGCATCCGAAAAGTAATAAGATGTATTAAAACCTCCGAAGAGTGTATTGGTGGTCAGGAATGAAGAGAGATGTGGCGAAATATATGGCAAAGTATCTCGTCTATCAGCAGGTGAAGGTAGAGCATCAGAAGCCTGCAGGGCGATTGCACCCTCTACCTATACCAACTTGGAAATGGGATCATGTCACTATAGACTTCGTGATGGGTTTACCCAGGATCCGTAGGAAACACGATGCGATTTAGGTGATAGTGGACAGATTGACGAAGTCGGCACACTTCCTAGCCATGAGAGCCATCGATACTCTAAATACATTGGTAGAACTATATATGCGCGAGATAGTGAAGTTGCATGGTGTTCCAGTGAGCGTTGTTTTTGATCGGGATGCCCACTTCACTTCCCACTTTTGGGAACACTTTCAGGAAGCGATGTGGCCCCAGTTGAGTTTTAGCATCGCTTTCCATCCTCAGATAGATGGTTAGTCAGAGAGGACTATACAGACCCTGGAGGATATGTTATGGGCGGATGCATTGGATCTTGGAGGCTCTTGGGATAACCATTTTACCACTCACAGAGTTCGCCTATAATAACAGTTATCATTTGAGTATCGGAATGGCACCGTATGAGGTTCTGTATGGCCAAAGATGCCTTTCCCCTATTGGATGGGAAGAGGTTGGTGACCGACTGATATTTGCTCCCAACTTAGTGAGACAAGCCTTTGAGAACGTCCAATTAATTTGTGAAAGGTTACGGTTAGCTCAGAGCAAACAAAAGAGTTATGCTGACAGGAGATGAAGACCATTGGAATTTACATTGGTTGAATCAATATTTCTGCGACTTTCTCCTTCTAAAGGTATAACGAGGTTTGGAAAGAAAGGAAAGTTAAGTCCTCGTTACATTGGACCCTTCAAGATACTTGCTAGAGTGGGAGATAAGGCCTACATGCTAGTGTTACCACCTGAGCTATTAGGTGTTCACAATGTCTTCCACATCTCTATGTTACAGAAGTACCACCCAGATCCGGCACATGTAATTAGATATGAGTCGTTAGAACTCAACGAGAACATGTCGCATGTAGAGAAGCCAGTTCAGATATTGGATAGGAAGGAGAAGGTGTTAAGATCGAAGACGATTCCCTTAGTGGAAGTCCTTTGGCAGCATCACACTGTAAAAGAAGCTACATGGGAGTTAGAAAGTTTGATACGGGGGAAGTATCCCGAGTTGTTCACGGATTGATTTGGTTCCAATTTGGAGGACCAAATTTTCTTAGTGGGGGAAATTGTGAGACCCCATGTATGTACGACTCTATGATATGTTAATGGAATTATAAGACAGATGATTTTTGGATTATATAAATGTGAATGAAGTAGTTAGACATGTAAGTAAAATGCGAGAAAATGGTAAATAGGTAAAACGACCCTAAATTCGATATATTTTGGTAAGAAATTGTCATTTTAAACATGGATTTAGGAAATCTTGATCAATAAAGAAGAAATCATTGAATTCGGGGTCCAATTGATCAAGATACAAATTTATTACGATAACCCAAAATTTTCACCTCGAGAAGTTATCTCGAAAATGTGAGAATAGTACTCCAAAAAAATAATAAAATAAGATAAATATATATTTAATTAATTAAAAATATAAATATTTGGTGTAGAAGAAAATTGTGTAAAAATAATATATTTTATTATATTAAAATAATAATATAATGTATATATATATAAGTAAAGGAATTAAAAAAAAAGGTAGAATCGCGAAAAACGCGATTCTAGAAAGTGGAAGACAGAAGGAAGTCGAGGGAGACGCCCTGCACCGACGAGCTGGAGAGAAGGGCAGGCGAGGGCCGATGAAGGAAGCCTAACCACGTGCGAACCACCAAAAGCCAGCACGCACGCCGACGACATCGAAATCGGTAGATTGGAGAGGGAAGAGGAATTGGCCGGCGCCGGCGTTGATTCATCCCCATCCAAGGCAACCGAAGCCTCTCCAGGATGAGGCACGCCGATTGCTGGCAAAAATGGCCCGAGAACTTGTCGAAAACGTTGTGAACGGTGAAGTGAGGATTGAACCGGTATGACAGGTTTAGTGAAGAAGGAACAGTGCTGAACCGGACCGGACCGGTTCAGCCAAGAAAGAAAGAAAAAAAAGAAAAAAGAAAAAAATCGGTGATCTAATTGAGATATGGGTAAGCTGATAAGCGGTCAAAATTAACCGATTTAATTTTTGGAATATTTGATTTAAATTATATTTGACCAAAATTGACCCAGTAAATATACAAATGTATAGCGTGACAATTGGCGACAAACGAGAGTTTAAGTCAACCTCGATTTACGTGCTATAACAGAATCTCGGGTAAGTAAATCTCATTTACAACAATTTGCATAATTATGCATGTTAAAAATGTATCGCATAAGTTACAGATTTATTTCCGTATAAAATGAATTATGTTTTGGAATTGGAAATTGATTGTCATAAATAATTATATGAGCTATCCAAAGAACCTGAAACTAGGCCCAAAAAAGGTTGATGGGACCAATGAGCCCAATAGACCTTGATGAAGTAAATAGTAAGCAAAAATGGACTTAAAATGGATTAAGGCCCATTAAGGTGCAATTAGGCCTAATAAGAGTAAACATGCCCAATATTTTAAATTAAGCGCTGTAAACATGAAACATGGGTAAATATATTGTATTTAACTTGATAAATGGTTAAATGCAACTCTAGAGATTGGATTAGGAGCAAATAGGATTGGACGAGCTTCCAACGGTGGAACTTGTACTACTCTCGATGTGATTCGAGGTAAGGGAGTTTGTAAGTGCCTAGAGGTAGCTATACGTATTTTGAGGGGAACTATATGGCGCAAATTTCTCTAGCTATCTAATAATGCATTAAGAATTTGAGAAAAATTCCTAAAATAAGAAAAAAATGATGATTTTACCCCTGGTAGAGAAAATTGTGAAAAGGGTAGTAAGGATCCTAAAATGCATGAATTTCATGATTTTGATGTTTGCATCATGATTTAATGCTTTGATATGAATGAAATGAGGATTAGTTGGCTATTGTTTTCAGTTGTTGGATGAAACAACATAGATTATGTGCTAAGTTGTATTTTTAAAAAATACTTTATTTGAACTGGAGCCACCTATCGTATTTGTGTGAGTACTAATAGTGTTGGATCCTAGCTCGCACTAGATTTCAATGTTTTGATTCATGCTGATGGTGCTGGAGCCCTACTCGCACTAGTTTTTACTGATCTTATGCATGAAAATCGTACTAGAGCTTTGCTCGTACGTGATTTTATATTGATTTAATGTGCATAAAAGCTGTACTGGAGCGTTGCTCGTACAAATATTTGACATGTTTTATAGAAAATCGTGTTGTAGCCTCCTGTAGACTGCGTGTCACAGTGAGATGATATATCGTACGCGTGTTTTGAGAAATGAGATGGTTACCGACATGGTATAGGGTGGCTAAGACCTATGGCAGGTACCCTCGAACCATGATGTGGGCTAAGTCCTATGGTAGTCACCCCAAACAAACAGTCATGTGGGCTAAGTCTTATGACAGGCACCCCTGACAATGATATGGACTAAGACCTATGGCAGGTACCCTCTGACCGTGTGGGTCCACGGAGTACAATGTACCGTGTATGTCACATGGAGTACGTTATACCGTGTAGTCTTGATGACTAGTTTGTTAAGTTATTACACGAGTAGGGCTGACCTCACCTCTCGTTGCAGTTGTGATGCCCTGCACGTCAGGATCTGCTTAGCCTTGGATCACAGGGATTTATATATGGCCATTATTCCTAATTTATCTCCGTAATTTAACCTACATGCCTCACATGATATAATAATTTATTGATCGATCGGGTACACCTGATGGAGGGGTGACCCCGTGATTATGTTTTTAAAGAACTGTGGTTTTACATATGATGTTCCCGATGGGAGGGATGAGCTTTGATTTAAATCAGTTATGATGAAATCTATGATTTAAGATGAAATTGATTAGTTTTATTGTGATGAGCATGAGATGTTTTACATGATGATTTTTCATGTGTTATCATGCCTGATTTTATGAATTTTCATATATTCTATACATATTCATGTGGTATGGTTTTATTTTACCTCATGCTCTGAATGTAAATGAGTTTTATCATGACATTATAAGCATGTAGATAGTGTAGCTATCTACCTGCTTACATTATTTCCTTACTGAGCGTGTAGTTGCTCGCCCTTTCACTTTCCAACTCCCCAAAGCATCCATAGTGGTTGAGAACGAGTAGAGACTTGCACTGCCAGTGTCCGCTGCTTCCCATCGCTGAGAGGTATACACATTACTATCGTTTTGTATCTAAACAAGTACAGTGCAATAATACTTTTGGAATGTAAATTGGGGGATGTTAATAATTGTAGACATGTACGAAATAAGAAAGTTATAGTGTAAGTAGTTTAAGTGTTTACAATCATTTTATATAAATGTTAAATGATATGGTATGCGGTTAGAGGTAACTAACTCCGAGTTATAGCTCAACTAATTGGTGTTAAATTGTTCACGACATGGAAAGTTAAGGTATAAAGCAAAAAATTTGTAATGATTTTTGGTAGAAAATGGATCGTGACACTATGTGTATGGATTGAAATATGGTATATAGAGTAGATTGTGGTAAGTTTTGCCTTACGTTTCCTGCAATTTATGCAGCAATAGTGAAATTTATGAAGGCCAGATTGATCTCACGGGGAAGGAAGATCGATCCCATGACTCCAGAACGCAATGAGTATACAATAGCAGACAGGCATATTGATCTTAGCAGGGAACAGATCGATCTTATATTGCCTCTGCCTAGTAGAATCAATCCTATCACAAGGGCAGATCGATCTCCATTTGTCTTAGCCTGGAAGAGATCGATCCCCTTTGGAAAACAGATCGATCTTCACCCTCTACCAGATCAATCTTGTAGTTGGTAATTGAGCAGTTGGAGTGGTTGAAACCTGGTAGAGATCAATCTCCCCATGATACCAGATCGATCTCACATGCTCAATCTATATAAGAATCACGAGATTTTTGCCCTAAAACGAATCTCTCTCACCTGTAAACACTAACACTCACCATTTTCACCCAAACTAAGCTTTCTCTCTCTAAGATTCACTACGTTCTGGACAGAGTAAGAGAAAGAAGTAAGAGGCAAAGTTGTTCCCCTTGGTAAAGCGAACAACATAGTAGAAAATCAAGGGTTAGTTTGAAGGAAAAAAGAAAGAAACAAGCATTCTACAAGTTTGGTCAAGAGAAGACAAGCTAGGTGAGCTCACAAAACCATTGTTTTTAAGTATTATCGTTATTTATATATATATATATATATATTGGTGAATACATATATATTTATCTAGTTAGAAATGTTTAAGTCAAGAAAGGATCATGAGCTAGCTAAGGGTTGATAATGATGTAGGAAGAGTTAGAGACAATGTATGTATGTAAGATTTTGTAGCTTAGATGTAGTTTAGGGTGTATGGGTATAAATAGGATGAAAAGGGGAATGATGTGTTAGAATGAGTAAGAGAAAGAAATGGGCAATGAGAATGATGTATATTGACAATTTGATAGTGTTTGGACAGCTCGGGAATTCGACATGGGAAACGAGGCTGATCCGAGACCCGAGGGACATTGCACCACTCAGAGTGCAAGAGGTAAGGGAAATAAAATGTTTGTGCATGTGAGCTTCTAAATGATGAAAATACCTTTTTAGTGTGAAAAAGGTTTGATGAATAAGCATGTTTATGAGAAATGAGTTGATTTGATGCTTTGATGAATGTGTAAGTGTTTTATCGGTTTGAGCTTGATTTTGATGAATTTTATGTAATTGTGAACACAATGTTCTATAACGGAAATGAGTTTTCGAGATAACCACTATGAGCTCTACGTGAAGGAAAAACGGTTTTAATACAATAATGGCATTTTTTACTGAGACTATGGCTTGTCATGAGATGCACATCGATACTCTGCTTGATAGCGTTGAGTGGCCTTGCTCTAGTAGCATGTAAGACTGAGCCTTACTTTAGTAGCATGTAAGACTGATGCCTTTGTTCTGGTAATGAGAGATGACCCTGCTCTAGTAGCGATGGGAGGCCTTGCTTTGATAGCATGTAAGACCGAGGCTGTACGACTCTGATAAAGTCTACATGATATCATGGCCATGGATAGATGTCAACGTTTTTCCCTTTTCTGAGGATGCCCTCCTTGAGGATGATTTGATGTGATGTGCTTATGACGTTGTTTTCATTTGAGTTTTATTAAATGCCTAGTCTCGACTATTTTGATAAATGACGTGTTTTGATGACTGTGATTCATATCACGTATTGAGATTTGATGTTATGACGATTTGTGATTTTATCACGTAAAATTATTCTGATGCAACTGTCGCCTTTATTATTATCATTATGTCAATAAATGTTTTACATGCTCAAACACTTCTATTATGTTTTTACGTGCCTAAACGATGAGTTGTGATGTGATGATAATTTTATAAAATCTCCCTTATCCTCCTTACTGAGCGTTTTGAGAGCTCACCCTTTTTCTTCCACCCTCCAAATTACTTACAGTGATCGAGCTAGTACCTGCTACATATGTGATATAGGTTGGTGGACAAGATCTCCCCAGGTTATCACTTGTACACGCACAAGGTATAAATTCAGTTCATTTTTGTATCCAGACAATGATGTAATACAAACATTTGTGTTAAGTATTTTTGGGATGTAATTAGGGCAATATGAAGAAAGTAAATTGAGTTTTGTGGGTTGACCCTTTTGGGATATTATGTATTTGATCTTATGAAATAGAAATTGTGTGATCTTGGGGATAATGATTTATTATAAACACAAGTGATCAAATGACACTGTACAGGAATGCAACCCGAGTAAGAGGATTTAATGTAAGAAAATTTTAAATTAGCCCTATTTTTCGCGCTTCCGGGCTGTCACATTTTATATTGGTTTGGATGACGTTCAAGTTAGAAGAGTGGAGGCTATGAATGATGTAAAAAGGATCAAGGCTAAGGAAAGACCGAAAAAGACTTGGAAGGAAGTAATCTAGAAAGATATGATGGAACAAAAGTTGGAAGAACACATTACATTAGATAAGAATGAAAAAAGGAGGAGAATTCATGCTGACGATTTAGCGTGAATTTGTATATTGGTATATATAACCTACCCTAGTATTGGGATAAAAGCTCTGATGATGATAATGATGATGATTACGAACGAGCACAGTGCTGAAACTTTCACTTTTGTTACTTTCTTAATCTATTAATAACTTAGCTTGCAACACCTTGAATTCATTCAATACATTCTTGAAGTCATTCAAGATTTATTCTGTCACGACCCATTTTAACCTTTTTAACCGAAAATCACCATAAGTTTTTGGCATTTTCCTTTCCTTACCTGGTCGTGAACAAACTCACCACTACACAGTTGGGTTGTGACCCAATAATAATCACCACTCATCATTCATTCTCAAATTAATCAAAAGATGTGTCATTCATTTGAAAGTTAAGTCATACACTTATACATGACACGTTTTCAAACTTTTACATCCCCTACATTACAATACAAAATGACAACTGTGCCTTTACATGTTTAGATACAAAAAGAATCCCTGTGTGTATACCTTTTGGGGATGGAAGCAGCAGATGTCCAAAATACAATGTCTCAGTCCTCATTGGGCTGCTATGTATGCTCTGTAGAGGGGAAAGTAGAGAGGGATGAGCAACCACACGCTCAGTAAGGCAATAATGCAAGTATGGTAGATAACCACCCTATCTACATGCTGATAATGTTATGCATAAATCATTTATAATAGGAGCATGAGGAAATAAAACTACGCCATATGAGTATACATATATCATGTATTAAAAATCATGTAAATAGGCATAAAAACATGGAAATATCAACATGTAAAACCATCTCATTCTTATTCTCATTAAATCTAATCACAAAAAGGGAAATTAAATTAAAAAACATCCTTTTCAAATCACATCACACCTAATCACAAATCTCTTTTCAAATTTCATCACATCTCATCATAAATCAAATTATCATTTCTTTAAATCACAAATCCCACAAGGCTCGACCCCTCCCTCGGGTCTACCCTGGATAATCACAATCACACTCATGTGTCAAAACCATGTGGTATTATGTAATATCAAGTGTGACAGGTCACTATAACTCAATAGACCATGTTGGCCAACTATGTCATAAATCATCTCAGACCACGCGGATCCCGGTGTGTGGGGTATCATGCTGGAATGAAGGTGAGTTAGTTCTTCGCCAGACTTTCTCATCAGTAACTCAACCACGCGGTATAACGTACTCCATGTGATATACACGGTATAGCGTACTCTGCGGACCTATATCATGTTTGGGGGTTCAAGCCGTCGGTCTTATCTACCCCAATGCCATGTGTAATTGATATAATCTCAAGTGCACGTGGGAGTATTAATATCAGGTCCTAGCCCCTCATGGCCTTGCTCGCCCCTTTTGGGTTCCCTGAATGGATTAATGTCAGGTCCTAACCCCTCATAGCCTTGCTCGCCCCTTTTGGGTTCCTTGAACACCAATTCGTATTACCCTCACCATGGCATCATACATACCACAGTGTGAAAACCTATGCGAGCTAAGCTCTAGCACAATTCATGCATCATCAATAATTATCCTCTTACGAGCAACGCTCTAGTATGACATTTGTGCATAAAAACATGAAGAAACCACGTACGAGCATAGTTCCAATACGGTTATATGCATAAGAAAACCCCTTAAAATTCACATACGAGCAGAACTCCAGTACGGTTTACAAAATATCATCACAAATCAAATCAAGGTGCGAGCGAAGCTCTAGCACATTTCATACATGTAAAAATACCAAAATCCCATGCGAGCGATGCTCAAGCATGGTTTAATTCACACAAATACGATAAGCGGCTCATAATAAACAAAAAAAATCTCAAAATCATGATGAGCACCTCGCATGTGCTATTTCACAAAGTCATTTAAACACTAGCCAGCTTATACATTAATCCGCTTAAAACAAAGCAATGTGTTTCGTGAAACCATTGAAAACATGTGATTTATGCAATTATTAGCTTTACTATCCCCTTTTTATGAAACTCAATTCGAAAACCAAATCATATATATATATATATATAAACTCGTAGTTATTCACGCATATCATCAATCACTTTTCTCAAACAATCATGCATTTTATAAATGCCCTATATTCACCAACGAATTTAAAGTACGAGCAGCTATTTCTTCATACTTACAAAATTCCCTAACTTGGAATTGCATCGCATGATTCCATTTCCTTAAAGCTGCTTACTGGTGCAGTTTGAATCGTCTCCAACGAACTCTCCGAAACCGCACAAAATCGTATATCGCACCAATTTAGTTCAATACTACACAACTCTTGTGTTTGCTATTGTCGATTCAACCTATAGCCTCCATTAACACTTATAAGGCCTCGTTTTATTGTTCTACATATCTCGAGTCTATTGATTCTTTTAGGCCTATTGATTCATACTAAATCGATATTAAATCGATATTAAGCTCATAATGTTCATATTTCATCACTTACTTCACTATGGCTCTTTGTCAAACACCTTATATACTCATTTTCATAAATTCTCTAAACTCACAATGTAACTTCATTTAACCATCTCAAATCATCCACATTACTCTAATAACAACTTAGCATAATTCATAAACCACCAACTCATCCAAATCACATTTTCTCACACTAAATTCCTTCTATTTTCTAGGTCACATGGTACGATCTAAACGTATTATCCGCAAGTGCACGGGTCGTATAAGTAATAATCAGATTTGAGTCCCGAGTTATCATTCCACAAAGAAGTTGATCAGCCTAATTAACTACCGGTTAATCTTACCCTAAGTATATCTTAGCAAATTATGAAATGATGATGGGTGATCTATTAAATCTGAAATTAAAAATACTAAAAATAATAAAAGCTATAAACTAAAGAAAATAAACCGGGCTAAAAGTACTTACAATGCTCCAAGCAATTAAAAACAACAATCTACAAAAGAAAATTAAAAAAGTTAAAAGTAATTAACGCAAATAAAATAGAATGCAAATATGAAAATAAATAAAGAAACAAAATTAATTAAACTAAAATTAAACAAACCTAAAATAAAATATGCATGCAAATTAATCTAATTATGAAAATGCAATTTAAACTAACTTAAAATTTAATAAAAATGAAAACTAAATTAAAAATGCATGAAACACATTTAATCTAAATTAACTCTAAATGCAACTCATAAAATACTAAACTAAAATAAAGTCCTAAAACATATAATATAAAATTAACTACTAATTGAAAAATTAAAACTAAAAATTAAATTGACATGCAAAGATATTAAGCTAACCGAACAAATGCATGAAAATACTAAAAATGCATTTAACTATAGTAAAATGATTTAAATGACATGGCCAAACATGGCCTTAAGCAACTTTGCTAGGAGAGTGGTCCCGATTTTTTACTGTACACGTTCTTCCAAAATGCATTTCTAGGCACTCTTGTCCTGTCTTCTGCTCCAAATGTTGTCGGTCCTTGCACCAGCGCATGTCCAGGCTTTAAATTGGTTCTACTCCTATCGTGCTGCTAATCCAGGCTGTTGTACATCTGCTGTTCTCAGTTGTGCCCAGCTCTCTGCTGTCAGCTCTTCCAGGCTGCGGTGCATCTGCTACCAGTACCTGTAGCATGTCACCAGCGTTAGTCTGCACAATCCCACACATACAACAGCTACTGCCAATCTCTACTTCAGTTCGGTATTCAACAGATGCAGTCGGGATTACTCCAGCATCACCCTTTCTCGGCTACAGGTGTTGTCCTCGCATACTCACATGCAGCATCTGCAGTATCTCAACACCTAATGCTAACACTATGTGCTTTTCATTCAGCTGCAGAACCGAGCAACACCATCACTAGCCTCTTTGTAGCATGCACAACTAGACCTCTATCAATTGTAACCACGCACTCTAGCGCTGTTCCAGGCAAAGGAACTAGCAGCACATCTGCCCTGCTTGGATTGTCACCCAGTCACACCGCTAACCCATCACGTCCCAGCAATACAGCGGGAACATGATATAGATAGTCACATATGCCGTATTAGAGAGGATCACTTATCACCTTACAGCTCAGCAACTAACCCATAACAATGACAGCAGATAATTAGTGAAGACTGGTGATGTTAACCTGGCTAATCAGCAACAGGAATATACCTTCCACGTACTCGGATTGCACTGACGACAAGGAGATGACGCCGATGCAACTTGTTCCTCGTATAGTCTGTAAAAACAACAGGAGTCAGAGGGGGCAGGGATTGGTCCCTGCACGCGCACTCCGATGATTAAGTCAGAAATCGGGAGTTGTGTATGAAGGAATGAAGAAGAGAATGTATTACTTAATTCAGAGAGTTTAAGTTTTTTCCCTTCTTTTTTTGTTCTTAGTCCTCTTTTTCTGAGAGCTCACCTGTATATTTATAGGTTTCTCTAAGTCGGTTCGAGCTGAGGCCCAGGCGCGTGTCTGGGCCGCGACAGAGTCATAGAGCACTCTGTCGCGCTTCGGGTCAAACAGCTTGCGGGGGAGTCGGCAGGTGGCAGAGTACCCATGGACCTCTGCCGCAGACTATGCGGAAGACCTCTGCCGCCGACTGTGTGGGGACTTCTACCGCGGCTGTGCGGGAGACCTCTACCGCGACTGTGCGGGAGACCTCTACCGCGGCTGTGCTGGAGACCTATGTCGCAATAGAGGCGATGGAGGTCTGTCGCACCTACTGTGCGGCACACATACCGGGCGACAGAGTGCCTATCGCCCTGAACACTCTGTCGTTTAACAGGCAACTGTGTCGCATGGCAACTCTGTCGTACCATCAGCCACATGGCTTATTCTTGTTCTAACATGTGGCAGTCAATGGTTGGCGGATGGTTGTACACGTGGATTCTGGTGACACAACCACCATCAATTGCTCCCCACTCTTTGGTAGGAATATTTCCTGCGAAAGAGGATTCTTAATAGAAAGATATATTTTCGGAAAGAATTTTACATACCTTTCTGAGGCCTGACTATCACGACGCGAGCGCGCCTTTAGTTTTTACGGCCTTTATGTTTCCATTGCCTGGCCACAGTGACGCATAGCGCCTCAGGCTCTTACTGCTAATCGGAGTGTATGCCTGGCCACAGTGACGCATAGCGCCTCAGGCTCTTACGGCTCGGATGAATGTACGCCTGGCCACAGTGACGCATAGCGCCTCAGGCTCTTACGGCTCTGCTGAATGTACGCCTGACCACAGTGACGCATAGCGCCTCAGGCTCTTACGGCTCGGCTGAATGTACGCCTGGCCACAGTGACGCATAGCACCTCAGGCTCTTACGGCTCGGCTGAATGTACGCCTGGCCACAGTGACGCATAGCGCCTCAGGCTCTTACGGCTCGGCTGAATGTACGCCTAGCCACAGTGACGCATAGCACCTCAGGCTCTTATGGCTCGTCTGATTTTCACGCCTAACCACAGTGACGCTATTGTACCTCAGGCTCTTACGGCTCGTCTGATTCCCTTACAGAGTTTCCAGGATGTAGGTGTTAGGCCCAATTTTTTGTTTGATTCTGAATGGAGCTTCCCAATTGACTCTGAATTTTTTGTCTTCCCTTAGGGCATTCGTGATATGTGATTTTCTGAGCACCAGATCCCCTTCGGACATTGGTCTATCTCTCATCCGTCTATTATGGTAGTGGGCCACCCTCTGATGATAGGATGCCAATCGAATAGCGGCGGTTTCTGTATGTTCATCAAGGAGATCCAGGCTTTCCCTTAGTGCTTGTGAATTCTCTTCTTCTATTAAGGGCACCATCCTGGGTGACAGCGCTCCAATTTCCACAGGAATCAATGCACCACCCTTGCTACTTGGGGCTGTACCATCTTCATTACTTCTTCTTGAGCCACATATTTACTGGCTCTAGCAAACAGGTCGAAAAGTGTCCGGGCTGGTCGAGGGAGAGGGATTCTTGCAACTTTTTAGACCTCGTCCCTTGCAACATTGCAGCCATGGCTACTTCTACCAGTAGATCTTTAACCTCTAAGGTTGCATCTCGGAAGCGATCTACGTAGCTCTTCAAGGATTCTTCATTTCCTTGTTTAAGAGTGAGTAGGTAAGTAGCGTCCTTCTTTCTGTGGCTGTGGATCATGAAGACTTTTAGAAATTCATTTCGCAATTGGTCGAAGGATGAGATGGAACCTTCGCTCAATCCATTGAACCATTTCAGTGCGCGCCCTGACAATGTAAGCAAAAAAGCTCTGCACATAGTTTCGTCTTCCCACCCATGCAGCAACATAAGGGACTCATAACTCTGTATGTGGTCGTAGGGGTCGGCTTTACCTGTGTAAGTGGCCATAGAAGGCATCTTATACTTCTTCGGCAAGGGCTTGTTCATGATTTCCGGACCAAATGGAATTCTCCTCCTTTGACGATCATCCAGAGACACTATTTTTCTTTTTTCCAAAACCCTCTTGATAACTTTTTCCACGTTTTTCGACCCTTGAACCGAGTATGCTCGCCTCCTTTCAAGGCTAGAAGAGTCCGACTGGTAGGCACCCCTTCCAGCACCTCTCATTCCGGGACTTGACCTTTCGAGACAGTCTCAGGGGTCAGAACTCCTCTGTTTTTGTTGCTTCCCGGACCTATGTTTTTCGGACTCATGCTCCAACCCCACGGGAGAAAAACCACGCCATGAGGGAGAACTCTGTCGCCTACCCGCTGTGGGTGAGCTCTGTCATTGTATGGCGGGCGAACTCTGTCGCCTACATGCTGCGGGAGACCTTTGCCACATGTTAGCTGCGGGTGAGCTCTGTCACCTACATGCTGCGGGAGACCTCTGCCGCATGTTAGCTGCGGGTGAGCTCTGCCGCATGTAGTCCGCAGGTGAGCTCTGTCACCTACGTGCTGCGGGAGACCTTCGTCTCAGACGTGTTGTGGGAGACCTCTGCCGCATGTAGTTCGCGGGGGAGCTCTACCGCTCAGGTGCTGCGGGCGGACTCTGCCGCCTGCCTTCCACGGAAGAACTCCATCTTGCTGGGTCTGTAGTGGCATTATTTTGTATTCCTGCCTCTTGTCCAGCATTCACCATGGTGGAGGGTTCACCTCTCTCGTATGTTTGCCTTGGAACGCTTTCCCCCACCATCTGCTGCACTTCAGGGGGTAGACTAAACTGGGGGAGAGTGTCTCTGAAAAGATTCACCATAGCCTTCAACGCTGTTGTTGTCTCCTCATTCTGACGTCTCAGAGTTTCAAATTCCTCCAGGGAAACGAAGGCCTGCCTATGGTCTTTTTCTTTCCCTCTCCGTCCTTGCTCTGACCTAACAGGGGGACTTACAGAATTCTGCCCTCCTGTCAGCTCTGCCGTAGAGCGTGTCCTCACCATTTGGATAGAGAACCTGACTTTTTGTCAGTTTCCCACAGACGGCGCCAATTGATGTTAACCTGGCTAAGCAGTAACAGGAATATACCTTCCATGTACTCGGATTGCACTGACGACAAGGAGATGACGTCGATGCAACTTGTTCCTCGTATAGTCTGCAAAAACAACAGGAGTTAGAGGGGGCAGGGATTGGTCCCTGCAAGCGCACTCCGATGATTAAGTCAGAAATCGAGAGTTGTGTATGAAGGAATGAAGAAGAGAATGTATTACTTAATTCAGAGAGTTTAAGTTTTTTCCCTTCCTTTTTTGTTCTTGGTCCTCTTTTTCTGAGAGCTCACCTGGATATTTATAGATTTCTCTAAGTCGGTTCGAGCTGAGGCCCAGGCGCGTGTCTGGGCCGCGACAGAGTCATAGAGCACTCTGTCGCGCTTTGGGTCAAGCAGCTTGCGGGGGAGTCGGCAGGCGGCAGAGTACCCATGGACCTCTGCCGCAGACTATGCGGAAGACCTCTGCCGCCGGCTGTGCTGGAGACCTCTACCGCGGCTGTGCGGGAGACCTCTACCACGGCTGTGCTAGAGACCTATGTCGCAATAGAGGCGATGGAGGTCTGTCGTGCCTACTGTGCGGCACACATACCGGGCGACAGAGTGCCTATCGCCCCGAACACTCTGTCGTTTAACAGGCAACTGTGTCGCGTGGCAACTCTGTCGCACCATCAGCCACATGGCTTATTCTTGTTCTGACACGTGGCAGTCAATGGTTGGCGGATGGTTGTACACGTGGATTCTGGTGACACAACAACCATCAACTGGAATTATACAAAATGAACTTCTCTAAGCAACTGAACAGTGAATGAAACGTGGAACAGGGGAGAATAGAGGAAGAGATCTGATGCTTGAAGAAACATAAGGGCTGAACAACAACTACATAAAAGAGATGACTATATGAAACTAAGAGAAACTAAGCAGTAAATATAAACAGATTAGAGAAAATTAAAATGATCAAAAAATCAAAACCACTCATACTCAAAGAAGCCATAAGCAGTACAAAACATGCAGGGCAGAATAATAATAATAATAATAATAATAATAATAATATAATAATAATAATAATAATAATAATAATAAAAGCGAAGCAGAATCAACAGAAGAAAATACTGTAGTAAGAACGAAAGCAAGAAGATGAAAAACAAAGACGGTAAAAAGAAACAATTTGAAAATAGGAAGAAGAACTGAAACTAGAATCCAAAAAACGAAGTTGAAAAAGGATACAAGGACTAAATCATAGATGTTGTAACCATGAGAAAATGTAATGACCGAATATGCAACATCATTACTGTCACCAGTGATGAATAAAAAAAAAAAATTTGAAATCCGAGTAGTAAATGGACAACTAGTAAAAATGGGAATCTAACTTATCATTTGCAAAGATTAAATGTGCTGCATTTACATGAAGTAAAACATGTAATCATAGAATAATAATAGCTAAACAAAAGAACAATTAACATGAGAAGCTTGAAAATGAAAACAAAAAAAAATAAATAAATAAAATCCAACAATAAAGCTTTTAAAATAAAACTTTAAACTATTTAAAAAAAAAACTAAAACTACTCCTAAATTACTCTACCTTATAAACTACCCTAGCCTACTTACCCTACTCCTACTTCCTACTTCCTACTTCCTACTTCCTACTTTATTTTTCAATTGCCATCATGTTCTATTTATACACACACTTATGGGTACAATAGTAATTTTTCCATCCTAGATGAGTTGGCATTGTTTGGCCACTTGTCTTCATTTGATTTGCTGCAGAGTAGATATTTCCATGTCATCAGTCTTTTTGTCCAATTAGTTGTGCGATGTGGCCCAGCGTGTGTCTTCCAGAAGGTTGGCACGGTGTCCTTCGATCTTATCATTTCGGAGCAAATAAAATATGGACACCTGGCATCACGCGTGTCCAGACGACTGATGACTCGGTCTGCAAATTGGAAGTGGTCCAGTCTCCTTTAACCCGTTTTCAGCCCAATTTCGACTGAAACGACTGAGTTTTATCCGGATTTAATTTATCTGCATATTAAAGAATTTTAATTAAATAAAGGGAATTATTAATAAAATAATATGGGGATTAAATAAATAATTAGGAATTTAAGCACAAATAATTCTATTAAAAATAGAATTATCACACCCCTAAACTTGAGCTTTTGCTTGTTTTCAAGCAAAATAAAACAAATGTAGAAATGACAAGTACAAAACATAATAATTTCCCCAATATCATCCTCAAAGATAAAGTACAAACTACGATCTCAAAGACTCACAATTACAAATCCAACATTCAGAATCATTCAATCATAAGTCCTAACCCAAATTGGACTCCTCATGTGTGTGTGAAATTGTCAAAATCACTTCACAGTATATTATCCGGATCAGATTATGCAAACACAGTGAATGCAAAGTCAATGACATGTGATCATTCCCATAAGTTTTCTTTTCACTTCTCTCTCCACTAATGTAGTCACACTTAATCAAAGATCAATAGGACTTCATTAAGCTTGTAATGTAAGGCTGGGGTTTAAAGTATGATAAAGTCAATTTAGGTTTAATTACCCCTTAACGTGCATTACTTCTAGGATTTTTAATGTAAGAGCTCAAATTTATTTCCCACAAACTTATTTCTTTTGATAAACATTTTATTCTATTTTTGTATTTTTCATCTTTCATCTTTTCTTTTTTTTCTTTTATCACATTTTTTTTTCAAACTTTCACTATCACCAGATACCCATATGTACAAAGCTCACAATATATCTTAATGATTTTTCATGTTTTCGGGGTAAGGGATAGGAACAAAGTATTTAAGCTAAGGAAAATTTTGCAGGTGTATTTATAGAGAAAAGCTTATTTGGCCCAGATGGGTGACTAGGGGTAAAATATGTACAAGGATGGCTAGAAAGGCTCAAATGATCCATAGATGGCCTAAATCACCTCCCTAATTAAGTGTGATCTAATATTTCTCCTTGAGACCAGATCAAACAAATTCTATAATATGATGCACAAAATCAACTGAACAAATGCAATCTTATGTCCACATAAGCTTTCTCTAAATAAATATACAGATTCATGACATGACATGTGCGTAAGATGAGGAAATCACAATCAGAATCAAGACAAATTCAAGAATTCAACTTCATGCTTTTCCTATAATCATTCTTCTCAATCAATCAAAATCAAACTTAATCATGGGGTCATATCATCGAAATATGGGAAAACTACATGCTAAGCACTAAATCATCCCAAAATCAAACAATATCAGCTCATATTTTCGAAAATATTTTGAATTTTTTTTCAATTTTGCCTAAATTTTCAAAAAATGCTCAAGTGATATCCCCACCCCAAACTTAAAGTGCACAGTGTCCTCAGTGTACAGATAATATAAACATTTAAGCTTAAGAACAGAGTACTCCCCTTTCTGATGATGATGGTGAACAATCGAAACTTGATTGAAAACAGAAGACTGGAAAAGAAATCTGCAAAATAAAGAAAGAAAGAAACAACAGAAAAGAAAAAGAACTATATAAAAGTGAAAAGAAAAATTAACCCACTTCATATGCAGCTAAAGAACACAACACTCAGCAGCAGGGCAAAGAGTAGGACGATCAACCAAATTGGTGATAGAATGTTAACAGTTAAATCCTCCTGAGCTCTATCTACTTTCCTCCTTCTTTCAGATTTCTTGCGCTTAAGCCTTATATCCTCATTAACCTCCATCTTAAAACACTCTTGAGAGTCATCAAGGAGCTTAAAAGGTTTGAAAACATTAAACTTCACTTCCTGATCTAGGACTCTCATAGTCAACTCCCCCTTTTGTACATCAATTAATGTTCTACCCGTCGCTAGGAAAGGTCTGCCTAGTATAATGGGGACTTCCCTGTCTTCCTCCATGTCTAAAACAATAAAATCTGCAGGGAAAACAAATTTTTTCACCTTTACTAACACATCCTCAATGACCCCCTTTGGATATTTAATGGATCGATCTGCTAGCTGAAGGGTCACTGTGGTAGGCTTGACATCCCTTATTCCTAACTTTTGGTAAATAGAAAAAGGCATCAGATTGATACTGGCTCCTAAATCACACAGGGCTCTACCACAGAAAAGATTTCTAATAGTGCAAGGTATGGTAAAACTCCTGGGATCCTTAAGCTTGGGGGTAATTTCCTCTGGATAATTGCACTACATTCCCCAGTTAAGGCCACCGTCTCATAATCTTCCAATCTTCTTTTTCTAGAGAGGAAATCCTTTAGAAACTTCACATAACTTGGCATTTGCTCTAAGGCATCTGCAAAAGGAATGTTGATGTGAAGTTTCTTAAAACCTCAAGAAATTTAGCGAATTGTTGATCGAGTTTTTTATTTTGGAACCTCTGAGGAAAAGGTACTGGTGGTCTAACCGGAGGGGATGTAGTGGAAACATGTGTAGCATCAGAGGGCGAGGAAAGCTGTGAAGTATAAGAAGGTAAAGATGAAGAAGTGCCTAACTTTGATTCCTTCGCAGCCTGATTCTAATATTCCTGCTCTTTCTGAGCTACTTCGTTAGAACTTAAGGATTCTTCAACTATGTGCTGTTCAGGTTGGGACTTAACTTGTGGATCATCTAGCTCTCTGCCACTCCTAAGGGTGATGGATCTAACATGTTCCTTACCCTCCCTTTGCCTAACAGGATTAGCTTCAGTGTTACTAGGAAGGGTCTCTTGTGGACGTTGGCTAAGACCATTGGCTATCTGTCTAACTTGAACTTCTAAATTCTTGATTAAGGCAGCTTGATTTTGCAGGATAGTCGTAAACATTTCCACAAGCGAGGACTTCTTCTTAGCTGCTGGTGCTAATGCAAGTACGTGTTGTGGCTACATATGTGGTAGTAGTGGTTGATGAAAGTGAGGTGGATATGGATGATATGGTGGATGGTGAGGAAATGGATGTTGTGGTGGTACCTGAATCGGTGGAGCATGAAAACCAGGGGGTCCTACTGGTTTAGAATTAGAAGTTTGCCCTTGGTTTTGGCTCCAAGAAAAGTTAGGATGGTTCCTCCACCCTGGATTATAGGTGTTTGAAAAAGGGTTGTTTTGTTGCTTAGGGGGGCAATGTACTGAACAGATTCTAAGTTAAGTGGACACCTATCTACAGAATGGGTACCAGTACACAGATCACAATAGAGAAAAGGACTTTGGACAGAAAACACAGGATTAGGACTGGTGGAAGGATTATGTTGGGTACTGAGCGACTCTACCTTCTTTGTAGGATTAGCGATTTGCGAGGTCAAGGTAGACAGCGTGTCGAGCTCATAAATACCTATTGATTTCTTAGGCAGTTGCCTCTCCGAGGACCATAGATAGTTATTAATAGCCATCTTTTCTAACAACTCGTATGCTTACTCCTCTGTTTTACACATTAGCGCTCCACCCGCAGCAGCGTAAACAATAGTCCTATTTTGGCTTGTAAGTCCGTTTTAGAAGGTCTGGACTTGTAGCCATAAAGGTAGGCCATGGTGAGGGCATTTCCTAAGAAGCTCCTTATATCGTTCCCATGCTTTGTAAAGAGATTCAGAGTCGAACTGGGCAAAGGAAGATATGTTACTACGGAGTCTGGCCATTTTAGAGGAAGGGAAAAACTTGGCTAGAAATTGATGGGCTAACTCGTCCCATGAAGAAATTGATCCTGGAGGTAAGGAGGTTAACCAGTGTTGTACCCTATCCCTAAGCGAGAAGGGGAATAATCTAAGCCTAAGCGCATCATCAGATAACCCGTTGTGTTTAAACGTGTTGTAAAAGTCCAGGAATTGCTCGAGGTGAGCATGTGGGCCATCGTACGGAAACCCACTGAACTGTAAAGAGGTCTGGATCATCTAGAGGATGGAAGGCTTAATTTTGAAATTGTTCGCTTGGATAGCTGGTGGCCTAATGCCAGTATAATACCCTCCAATCGTCGGCACTGCATAATCTCCAATGGTCCTAATTTTCCTATTTTTTGTCATGATGTTTTACAGCGAAGCTATAAATTTCCTAGAATCCTTTCGAATTTTTTTAAGTGTTCGTTCAATTTCATGATCTAAAGGAAAGCAATCATAACTCCTGGCTCTACGCATGCAATCATCAAAAAGTCTTTAGAATTTTTTTTTAAGTTTAAAAATTTTTCAATTTTTTATGAGATAGAGAAAATTAACTAAACTAAACTAAACTAAGGATCTAAATATTTACAAGCTAAAATTACACCTAAGCATAATTTCACCGATATCAATTATTGGCTAATTAAGACTTCCCCAGCAACGGCGCTAAAAACTTGGTACAATCTAAACGTATTGTCCGCAATTGCACGAGTCGTACAAGTAATAATGGGATTTGAGTCTCGAGTTATCGTCCCACAGAGAAGTTGATCAGCCTAATTAACTACCGGTTAATCTTACCCTAAGTATATCCTAGCAAATTATGAAGTGAAGATGGGTGATCTACTAAATCTAAAATTAAAAATATTGAAAATAATAAAAGCTATAAACTAAAGAAAATAAAACCGAGCTAAAAGTACTTACAATGCTCCAAGCAATTAAAAACAACAACCTACAAAAGAAAATTAAAACAGTTAAAATTAATTAACGCAATTAAAATAGAATGCAAATATGAAAATAAATAAAGAAACAAAATTAATTAAACTAAAATTAAACAAACCTAAAATAAAATATGCATGCAAATTAATATAATTATGAAAATGCAATTTAAACTAACTAAAAATTTAATAAAAATGAAAACTAAATTAAAAATGCATGAAACATATTTAATCTAAATTAACTCTAAATGCAACTCATAAAATACTAAACTTAAATAAAGTCCTAAAACATATAATATAAAATTAACTACTAACTGAAAAATTAAAACCAAAAATTAAATTGACATGCAAAGATATTAAGCTAACCTAACAAATGCATGAAAATACTAAAAATGCATTAAACTATAGCAAAATGATTAAAATGACATGGCCAAACATGGCCTTAAGATACTTTGCCAGGAGAGTGGTCTCGATTTTTCATTGTACACGTTCTTCAAAAATGCATTTCCAGGCACTCTCGTCCTGTCTTTTGCTCCAAATGTTGTCGGTCCTTGCACCAGCGCATATCCAGGCGTTAAATTGGTTCTGCTCCTGCCGTGTTGTTGCTCCAGGCTGCTGTGCATCTGCTATTCTCGGTTGTGCACAGCTCTCTGCTGTCTGCTGTACATCTGCTACCAGTACCCGCAGCATGTCACTAGCGTTAGTCTGCACAATCCCACACATACAACAACTACTGCCAATCTCTGCTTTAGTTTAGTATTCAACAGATACAGTCGAGATTACTCCAGCAACACCCTTTCTCGGCTATAGGTGTTGTCCTCGCCTACTCACACGTAGTATCTGCAGTAGATCAACACCCAATGCCAACATTGCGTGCTTTTCATTCAGCTGCAGAACTGAGCAGTACCATCCCTAGCCTCTTTGCAGCATGCACTACCAGACCTCTATCAACTGCAACCACGCACCTAGCGCTGTTCTAGGCAAAGGATTTAGTGAAGACTGGAATTATACAAAATGAACTACTCTAAGCAAATGAATAGTGAATGAAACGTGGAACAGGGGAGAACAAAGGAAGAGAACTGATGCTTGAAGAAACATAAGGGCTGAACAACAACTACATAAAAGAGATGACTATATGAAACTAAACGAAACTAAGCAGTAAATATAAACAGATTATGGAAAATTAAAATGATCAAAAAATCAAAACCACTCATACTCAAAGAAGCCATAAGCAGTAGAAGACATGCAGGGCAAAATAATAATAATATTAAAAAAAAAAGTGAAGCAGAATCAACAGAAGAAAATACTGCAGTAAGAATGTAAGAAAGAAGATGAAAAACAAATACGGTAAAAAGAAACAATTCGAAAATAGGAAGAAGAACTGAAACTAGAATCTAGAAAACGAAGCTGAAAAAGGGTACAAGGAATAAATCATAAATGCAGTAACCATGAGAAAATGCAATGACCAAATATGAAAAAAAATATATTTGAAATCCGAGTAGTAGATAGACAACTAGTAAAAATGGGAATCTAACTTATCATTTGCAAAGATTAAATGTGCTGAATTTACAGGAAGTAAAACTTGTAATCTTAGAACAATAATGACTAAACAAAATAACAATTAACATGAGAAGCTTGAAAATGAAAACAAAAAAAAAAATCCAACAATAAAGCTTTTAAAATAAAACTTTAAACTATTTAAAAAAAAAACTAAAACTACTCCTAAATTACTCTACCTTACAAACTACCCTAGCATACTTACCCTACTCCTACTTCCTACTTCCTACTTCCTACTTTCTACTTTATTTTTCAATTGCCATCATGTTCTATTTATACACACTCTTAGGGGTACAATAGTAATTTTTCCATCCTAGATGAGTTGGCATTGTTTGACCACTTGTCTTCATTTGATTTGCTGCAGAGTAGATATTTCCACATCGTCATTCTTTTTGTCTAATTGGTTGTGCGATGTGGCTCGGTGTGTGTCTTCCAGAAGGTTGGTATGGTGTCGTTCGATCTTATCGTTTCGGAGAAAATAAAATACGGACACCTGGCATCGCGCGTGTCTAGATGACTGATGATTTGGTCTGCAAATTAGAAGTGTTTCAGTCTCCTTTAGCCCGTTTTCAGCCCAATTACGACTGAAACGACTGATTTTCATCCGGATTTAATTTATTTGCACATTAAAGAATTTTAATTAAATAAAGGGGATTATTAATAAAATAATATGGGGATTAAATAAATAATTAGGAATTTAAGCACAAACAATTCTATTAAAAATAGAATTATCATCACACTAGTTCCATCACATCCTAGGTAGTTTTAACCATCAATACACATACAAATCAACTACAAAATCAATAAATAGACAAGTGTACTTGGGCTAAAGTATTAGAAACTTACCAATCTAGTTTCTCTTCTTGCTCCTAATGGAAATGTCCCTTACTCCTTCAATACAACAAATGGGACTTTGATTCCAAAGTATGTTGTTCTCCTCTTAGATAAGAACAACTTTGTATCTAATGGTATTTCCTCAAATCTTACTGAAAATAGGATGATTTAGAGAGAGAAAACTAGGTTTTGGGTTGGAAATGGAGAAAATGGGGGTTGTTTATGTGATTTACGGATTTAACTGCTCCTATTTATAGAAATTGCTTGATGAGATCGATCTGCATTGGAAGGAGATCTATATAGCCCTCTTAAATCCCTCATTTTCATGACATTTTTAGGACATGAGATCGATCTGTCGAGGCTTGAGATCGATCTATCTCAGGCAGAGAGTTAAGGAGATTGATCTGGCTAGGGAGGAAATTGATCTGCTCCAACCCGAGAGCTAAGAAAATCGATCTGCTTGCATTCAGGATCGATCTGCAAATTACATAATGTTTAGAAGATTGATCTGGCCCCGTTGGAGATCAATTTTTCTTGTTCCATTGCTCGAATAAGAGCATTTTTTGCTCTTCCAGATCGATCTCTCATCCTATTAGATCGATCTGGCATTCATATTTTCTAGATTTTACTGCAGTTTTCTGTAGTAACTCATACCAAACATCCTAAATTTTACTGCCATAGTCATTTTCTCATCCAACCACCTTTAAGACTTGAAAATGACATCCATTCATACTTTATACACAGTAAAACTTGTATCCATTCATTGTACAACCAAAGGTACATAATACAAAACTAAATGGAAGTATAAAGATTTTTGTAACTCATGTAACCTCTTTCCATTTTACCACACTAATTTTTCATTCCACTCACATTCATCACATACAAAAGTCCATTTCTTTATATTCATACATAATGAAACTTGTACGTACATCACAAACTCTTATTACAAGTGTGTACATTGAATTTATGGACTTTACATCACTTATGCTTCACATTACAAGTACATCACCATACTTATGAATTCATAAGGTTTTCATCTGAAAATATGGGTCTTACATTCCTCCCCTCCTTAAAAGAATTTGGACATTCCACCCCTCCTTAAAAGAATTTGGTCCTCCAAATTAGAACCAAGTTATTCCTCAAAAAGCTGGGGGTACTTCTTCTGTATCAAGTTCTCCAATTCTCATTGAGCTCCAATAGCTCATATCTTATCACATGTGTTAGTTCTGGGTGATACTTCCTAAGCATAGAGACGTGGAAGACGTTATGAACATCTGCCAAGTCTTGTGGCAATGCCAACCTATACGCCTTATCTCCTACTCTCTTCAAAATCTCGAAGGGTCTAATATATCTAGGGCTCAGCTTGCCCTTCTTACCAAATCTCATAATACCCTTCGAAGGTGAAACTCTCAGGAATACCGACTTACCCACATCAAACTCTAGTGGTCTCCGTCTCTTGTCAGCATAACTCTTTTACCGGCTTGAGCTGTCCGTAATGTCTCACATATTAATTGGATGTCCTCAGATGCCTACTGCTAAGTCCAGAGCAAAAATCTGTCTGTCACCAACCTCTTCTCATCCAATAGGGGAATAACATATCTATGCCTATTTAATGCCTCATATGGTACCACCCCAATACTCACATGAAAATAGTTATTATAGGCGAACTCGACTAACTGCAGGTGATCGTCCTAAGAGCCTCCAAAATCCAGCACTCATGCTCTCAACATATCCTCCAGGGTCTGTATAGTCCTCTCTGACTGCCCATCTGTCTGAGGATGAAAAGCGGTGTTAAAACTTAAGTGGGTTCCCATCGCTTCCTGAAAATGTTCCTAAAAATGGGAAGTGAACCGGGCATCCCTATCAGAAACAATACTCACTGGTACACCATGTAGCCGAACTATCTCTCGAACATACAGGTTCGCTAACTGACTTAGAGTATCGGTAGCTCTCATAGTTAAGAAATAGGCTGACTTAGTCAATCGATCCACAATAACCCAAATGGCATCATGACCTCTACCGATCATCGGTAATCCCATCACAAAATCCATGGTGACATGCTCCCACTTTCATGTCGGTATCGGTAGAGGCTGCAATAGTCCTGTAGGCTTTTGATGCTCTACGTTCACCTACTGGCAAATAAGACACTTAGCGACATATTCAGTAATGTCTCTTTTCATTCCAGACCACCAATAAACCTTTCGAAGGTTTTGATACATCTTGGTACTCCCCGAATGTATCGTGTACTTTGATGAGTAAACCTCTGATAAAATCAGTCTCCTGATCTCAGGATCCTCGAGAACACATACTCTACCTCTGAACCTCAATAAGCCATTTGTACTTAACTCAAAATCAATACCCACACCTGCCTGTATTTGACTCAACCAATCGGTACACTGTCAATCACTCTGCTGAGCCTGCCGAATACGACCAATCAACTCTGGCTCTAGTCTCAAACTAGCCATGATATCCAATCTCTCTGATCCAGGTGGGGTTACATCCAAACTGAGGTTCGTAAATTATTCCAACAACTCATGTTCCAATACCATCATATAAGACACCAACCCAAGGTTCTTCCTGCTCAAAGCATCGGTAACTACATTTGCCTTACCCATGTGGTACAGGATCTCACAATCATAATCCTTAAGGAGTTCGAGTCATCTCCTCTGTCTCATATTTAACTCTTTCTACGAGAGCAGGTACTTAAGGCTCTTATGATCCGTAAAAACCTGAAATTTCTCGCCATAAAGATAATGGCGCCATATTTTCAAAGCAAACACTACGGCTGCCAAGTCTAAATCATGTGTCAGGTAGTTCCTCTTGTGATCTTTCAACTGTCTAGTTCCATAGGCAAGTACCTTCCTATCCTGCATAAGCACACAACCCAGTCCCTGGTGTGATGCATCCGTATACACCGAGAAACCTCCTGAGCTGGTAGGAATGGTGAGAACCAGAGCAGTGGTCAATCGACGCTTAAGCTCCTCAAAACTCTTCTCACATGCCTCATCACATACAAACTCAACGTCTTTCCATGTGAGGCGTGTCAATGGAGTAGCTAGTCTGGAGAAACCCTATACAAATCTCTGATAATAACCTGCCAATCCCAAAAAACTTATGATCTCAGTAACTGTCTTAGGCTGTTCACACTGCACAACTGCCTTTATCTTGGATGGATCCACTGATACCCTATCCTTCGATGCAACATGACCTAGAAATTAGATCTACTCTAACCAAAAGCTACACTTACTGAGTTTGGCATACAATTTTTTCTCTCAAAGGGTCTACAGAACTACTCTCAAGTGCTCCTCATGATATTCCCTGGACTTGGAATAGACCAATATATCATCAATAAACACAATCACAAACTTATCCAAGTATGGCTTGAATACGTCATTCATCAATGCCATAAATTCTACGGGGGCATTTGTCAATCCGAATGGCATTACTAACAACTTGTAGTGGCCATAACGGGTACGAAATGCTCTCTTGGGTACATCTCCACTCTGTATCCTTAGCTGATGATACCTTGACTGCAGATCTATCTTAGAAAAGACCTGTGCTCCCTGAAGCTGATCCAACAAATCATCTATGATCAGAAAGGGGTACTAGTTCTTAATGGTGGCCTTATTCAACAACTGGTAATCTATACACAGTCGGAGGCTTTTGTCCTTCTTTATTACAAACAGAACCGGTGCTCCCCAAGGTGAGACACTCGATCTAATAAACCCCTTCTCTAGCAACTTTTGCAGCTATTTCTTTAGCTCTTCCAACTCAATCGGAGCCATTCTATATAGTGGTTTAGATATCGACTCGGTACTATGCACTAACTCTATGCAAAATTCCATTTCCCTTTCAGGTGGTAGCCCTGGTAAATCGTCCGGAAAGACATCAGGAAATTTTGCAATCACTGGTATTTCTCTCAATTTTGGGTGTGCCTTATCTATGTCAACCACGTACGCAATGAACCCTTCACATTATTCTTTCCATCATTAGTGTTACAAGTCATTACATCAATATTCAACATAAATAAATAAATCCATCTCTCAAGTAGATTAAATAAAATCATGCTCTTTTCATTTATCATGGTTGTGTTCTTTCATTTCATTTCAGAAATCTTAAAACATGATTTTCCATCTCTGGAAATGTCAATATTTTACCATGACAATCCATAACAGCATGATTGGTAGCTAACCAATCCATTCCCAATATTACATCAAAATCATTCATATTCAACAAAATTAAATCGACTGCCATTTCCTTTCCCTCTATCTTCAATTTACAATCCCTACATACATGCTCAGTTAATTGACTATCATTCATGGGTGTGAAAATCATCAACATTTTATCCAGCCATGTAGGTTTCACATACTTCAACAATTTATGTGCAAAGGAAGGCGATATGAAGGAATGTGTGGCACTAGGATCAAATAATACCAGTGCTTCTAAATCAAAGATTAGGATGGTACCTTTAATCACATCCGTCGAAGCATCTGCAGTATCCTGATCCAGTGCATGTACTCTTCTTCTGCTCACACCCACTGACTATTTTCCTTTCTCTTCAGTTGTGGCCCTCATCCTCGGGGCAGCTATCTTAACTGGAGCTCTCTCTGGCTCCTTGCCCTTCTGTGAGGTAATCTCATTCGTCTCAGAACAAAATCTTGAAATATGCCCAAGCTTCCCTCACCTATGACATGAAATAATGGGCAACTGACACGGTCTAGTCCCATAGTATCTGCCACATCTCCTATACTGATCAGCAGTAGGTCGTGGTCCTCCAATAATCATACCCCTCGGTGCAATCAAAGCTGGGTACATGGGAGGTCTAGCAGCTCTCTCTTGCACCTCCTTAATCTTAGATCTCTTCTCGAAAAATCTCTGGCCTCCTCTCTTGGCCACTCTATCAAACCCGAATCTCTTTCAATCTCTATCCTTCCCGACACTAATCCTTCCAAGCTAGGAGGCATTTTGCTCAAAGTCCTACTCACATAACTGAGCCTTGTGTACAGCCTCCTCATAAGTATGAATGTTAAATGAGGCTAGCTTAGTTTGGATGGCCAATCTCAGTCCATCAATGAACTTCTAAATCTTTCAAGTCTCACTACCCATCGTATCTGGGTCATATCTTCCCAAAGACATAAATCTTGACTCATATTCATCCAAAGTATGGTTCCCCTGAACTAAATTCATAAATTTCATCCATAATTTCCTCTGTGTGGTGGTTGGGATATACTGCCTCCTGAAGGCTTCCAAACATATCTCCTAGGTGATCTCGAAGTGTCGAGCTCTTAATAGCCTCGGTGGATCTCCACTAGTGCTCTACCTCGCCTTTTAACATAAACACGACAAATGCCACTTTCTCAACTGATGTACACCTGAAAAATCTGTACAGTTTCTCCATCTCATACACCTAGTCCTTAGTAATAAATGGGTCTTTTACCCCTCTAAACACTGGAGGTTTAAAATCCTAAAACTGTCTCAATCTGCTCAAGTCGCAATCATACCCCAGGTCACTCTCGCTCGACTGTGGAGCGATAGGTGAAGCTGTATCCTGTACTGGGGGTGTAACAGTAGTAGTCTCTGTAATCTGAGGTCTCTCTACCTCTGCAGCTGCCTGTCCAGTAGTAGGCTATGCTCGGGACCTTGTCTATCACCGGCACCCAATGCCTGAGTGACTATCTCAACTAGGCTCTCAATACTCCGCTCTATCCTAGCAAAACGTGCCTCTGTATCTCCTGCTCTCTCAGCAGGGTCCTATGGAGCCTGATTAGTCTGTGGCTCCTCACGGCTCTTAGGCCTACCTCTACGGCCTCTAGCACATGGTCCCGCCCCTCTACCTCGGCGTGTAACAGGAAGAATGCCTAACTCCTTGTATTCACAATCACTTATTAAACTCAATCCATAATAGTATACATAGTTATATCTAAATAAAAACACAGTAATATGGGGATATAATTTTCCTACGTTTTATTGTAGACTCACATCATGCCAACTTAGCTCTGATACCAATCTCTGTCACGACCCATTTTATCCTTTTTAACCAAAAATCACCATAAATTTTTTGCATTTTTCTTTCCTTACCCAGTCGTGAACAAACTCACCACTACACAGTTGGGTTGTGAGCTAATAATAATAACCACTCATCATTCATTCTCAAATTAATCAAAAGATGTGTCATTCATTTGAAAGTTAAGTCATACACTTATACATGACACGTTTTCAAACTTTTACATCCTCCACATTAGAATATAAAATGACAACTGTGCCTTTACATGTTTAGATACAAAAAGAATCCCTGTGTGTATACCTTTTGGCGATGGAAGCAACGGATGTCCAAAATACAATGACTCAATCCTCATTGGGCTGCTATGTATGCTCTATAGAGAGGGAAAAGTAGAGAGGGATGAGCAAGCACGCGCTCAGTAAGGCAATAATGCAAGCATGGTAGATAACCACCCTATCTACGTGTTGGTAATGTTATGCATAAATTGTTTATAATAGGAGCATAAGGAAATAAAACTATGTCATATGAGTATACATATATCATGTATTAAAAATCATGTAAATAGGCATAAAAACATGGAAATATCAACATGTAAAACCATCTCATGCTCATTCTCATTAAATCTCATCACAAAAAGGGAAATTCAATTAAGAAACATCCTTTTTCAAATCACATCAAATCTCTTTTCAAATTTCATCACATCTCATCATAAATCAAATTATCATTTCTTTAAATCACAAATCCCATAAGGCTCGACCCCTCCCTTGGGTCTACCCTGGACAATCACAATCAGACCCACGTATCAAAACCATGTGGTATTATGTAATATCAAGTGAGACAGGTCACTATAACTCAATAGACTATGATGGCCAACTATGTCATAAATCATCTCAGACTACACGGATCCCGGTGTGCGGGTGAAGGAAATCATAGAATAAAATGAAAGAAAACACAGAGGATAAAAACTCTCCTCAATATTATTGATAATCTGAATTACATCAGTTTTTAAATAGAAAAGAGCACAAGATTTAGTTCCTAGAATAAAGTAGCAGAAATAGTAACAGAAGAAAATTCTAATTTCCTAATTTTATGGGATCAGATTTCCTAATTCTATGTGATCAGATCCTGATTTTATAGGATCAGATTTTCTGATTCTATATGATCAGATTTCCTAACTTTCCTACAGCGGGGCATCATGCTGGAACGAAGCTGGGTTAGTTCTTTGTAGACTTTCTCATCAGTAACTCAACCAGCGGTACAACGTACTCCATGTGTAATACACGGTACAACGTACTCTGTGGACCTATATCATGGTTGGGGGTACCAGCCGTAGGTTTTATCTACCCCAATGCCATGTGTAACCGATATAGTCTTAAGTGCACATGAGAGTATTAATATCAGGTCCTAGCCCCTCATGGCCTTACTCGCCCCTTTTGGGTTCCCTGAACACCAATTTGTATTACCCTCACCATGGCATCATACATACCACAGTGTGAAAACTTGTACGAGCTAAGCTCTAACAGATTCATGCATTATCAATAATTATCCTTATAGAGCAACGCTCTAGTACTACATTTATGCATAAAAACATGAAGAAACCACGTACGAGCATAGCTCCAGTACAGTTTACAAAACATCATCACAAATCAAATTAGGGTGCGAGCGAAGCTCCAACACATTTCATACATGTAAAAATACCAAAATCTCGTGCGAGCGAGGCTCCAGTACGATTTAATTCACACAAACACGATAGGCGACTCATAATCAACCAAAATAATCTCAAAATCATGATTAGCACCTCACATGTGCTATCTCACAAAGTCATTTAAACACTAGCCAGCCTATACATTAATCCGCTTAAAAAAAAGCAATGTGTTTCGTGAAACCATTGAAAGATATGTGATTTATGCAATTATTAGCCTTACTATCCCCTTTTTATGAAACTCACTTCGAAAACTAAATCATATATATATACTCGCAGTTATTCATGAATATCATCAATCATTTTTCTCAAACAATCATGCATTTCATAAACGCCCTATATTCACCCATGAATTCAAAGTACGAGCAGCTATTTCTACATACTTACAAAATTCCCTTACCTGGAATCGCGTCGCATGATTCTGTTTCCTTAAAGCTGCTTACTGGTGTGGTTTGAATTGTCTCCAACGAATTCTTCGGAATTGTACAAAATCGTATATCGCACCAATTTAGTTTAATACTACACAACTCTTGTGTTTGCTATTGTCGATTCAACCTATAGCCTCCATTAACACTTATAAGGCCTCGTTTTATTGTTCTACTCATATCTCAAGTCTATTGATTCTTTTAGGCCTATTGATTCATACTAAATTGATATTAAATCGATATTAAGCTCATAGTGTTCATATTTCATCACTTACTTCACTATTGCTCTTTGTCAAACACTTTATATAATCATTTTCATAAATTCTCTAAACTCACAATGTAACTTCATTTAACCATCTCAAATCATCCACATTACTCCAATAACAACTTAGCATAATTCATAAACCACCAACTCATCCAAATCACATTTTCTCACACTAAATTCCTTCTATTTTCTAGGTCACACTAGTTCGATCACATCCTAGGAGTTTTAACCATTAATACACATACAAATCAACTCCAAAATCAATAAATAGACAAGTGTACTTAGGCTGAAGTATTAGAAACTTATCAATCTAGTTTCTCTTCTTGCTCCAAATGGAAATGTCCCTTGCTCCTTCAATACAACAAATGGGACTTTGATTCCAAAGTTTGTTGTTCTCCTCTTGGATAAGAACAACTTTGTATCTAATGGTATTTCCTCAAATCTTACTAAAAATGGGATGATTTAGAGAGAGAAAACTAGGTTTTGGGTTAGAAATGGAGAAAATGGGGGTTGTTTCCGTGATTTACATATTTCACTGCTCTTATTTATAGAAAGTGCTTAATGAGATCGATCTGCATTGGAAGGAGATCGATTTGGTCCTCTTAAATCCCTTATTTTCATGACCTTTTTAGGGCATGAGATCGATCTATCAAGCTTAAATCCCTCATTTTCACGACATTTTTAGGGCATGAGATCGATCTGTCGAGGCTTGAGATCAATCTATCTCAGGCAGAGAGTTAAGGAGATCGATCTGGCTAGGGAGGAGATCGATCTGCTCCAACCCAAGAGCTAAGGAAATTGATCTACTTGCATTTAGGATCGATCTGCAAATTACAGAATGTTTAGAAGATCGATCTGGCCTTGTTGGAGATCGATATGTCTTGTCCCATTACTCAAATAAGAGCATTTTTTACTCTTCCAGATCGATCTCTCATCCTATTAGATCGATCTGGCATTCATATTTTCTAGATTTTGCTACAGTTTCTGCAGTAACTCACCCCAAAACATCCTAAATTTTACTGCCATAGTCATTTTCTCATCCAACCACCTTCAAGACTTGAAAATGACATCCATTCATACTTTATACACATTAAAACTTGTGTGCATTCATTGTACAACCAAAGATACACAATACAAAACTAAATGGAAGTATAAAGATTTTTGCAACTCATGCAACTTCCTTCCATTTTACCACACTACTCATTTTTCATTCCACTCACATTCATCACATACAAAAGTACATTTCTTCATATTCATACATAATGAAACTTGTGCGTACATCACAAACTCTTATTACAATTGTATTCATTGAATTTATGGACTTTACATCACTTTTGCTTCACATTACAAGTACATCACCATACTTATGAATTCATACGGTTTACATATGAAAATACGGGTCTTACATATTCTGCATAAAAACTCCCACAAATAATGAAGGTCAAGATATGTTAAAATCCTAGTTTGCCTCACTTTAACTTACTAATTCCTAATTTTTACAAACTGGCAAAACGAAAAATATTAAACAACATTGTTCCATTTCGAAAATGAATTATATGCATATAGATAATATCATATGATGAACTAGAATAATGCATGCATTTCACTAAGAACTTGATCCATTATTTGGCAACTTACCCTTCGAGTAAAATGGCAGAACACATAAGTTTTTCCATTCATTTACACCTTCAAGACAAAGTCTAACTCTTTGTATAAAAATTTAATAAATTCGAAGAGTCACGTTAATAATAGCACACTATAGTAAAATTTGTTTAGTTAAAAAAGTCACTCACATAAAGAACCTAAATTAAAGAAAATAATGAGAAAAAACCTTAACCTCCTAAAACCTGAGATTAAATACTTGCTACCAATAGTTAATAGTGTTCCTCCAACCAAATGTCTTGCAACTAAAGCTTACTTTCGAAAATCATAATAAAAATAAAACCCTAAAACTAAATTTAACAAAAATTAAACCATAGAAATTGAAAAGAGGTTTTCTTGAAAAGTAAACCCTATTTGTGTAGGAACCAAATGAAGTAAGTAAAAAATATCCTTCAAAACTATAAAAACAAACGACAAACAAAAATAATTATAAAAATAAAAAGAAAAATAACAAAAAATAAACTAGGAAAGGGAATTTACACTACGTGATTCATAAATGGGAATGGTTGATTATCACTTTTATAGCGATTTTATGGTGTTTCGTTTATTGCAATAGTCATTTTAGAAATGAAAATGGTTTCTTACGAGTTTTTTATGTTGAAGATGGTTTGTATAGTAAACAACTCTAGGGGTAATTATCCTTTAATGAAAATGTTTTTTTTTTCAAAATAATGTTAAGAGAAAAAATGGTTTTATGTTGGATAAAGCGAGACAAAGAGAAAGAAAATGGTAGTCTTCAAAATGAGAGGAAGATTTAAAGAGTGAGTAGTGAACCTTAAGTTTGCTTATAAACTATAAATAAAATTGAAAAAAATAATACAATTAACATTTAAAACCATAAACCGTAATGAACCTTAAGTTCGCTTATAAACTTTGATTATTGTACGTGAGTATCCAAAGATAAGACATTAGACACAAAAAGCTACGTTTAAAACCATAAACCATAGTTAAATTTTTTCAACTAGTAAGTGCTTATCATAAATGTCACGACCCAAAACTACCCAAAAATCTGAGTAAATTTTTCACGTTTTGTTATTTTCTTTCATGCTTACCTGTCCTCTGATCGTGACCACACTCCACTAACAAATTGGGCTGTGCGTCAATGCCAGTCCCACCATACATTTACCATATAACTTAATTCTTTCTCAATCATTTATAAGTGTTTACAATATTTATACATCCCCTAAAGTTACTTACAAACATGTTACTGTTCTATGCTTATTTAGATACAATATGTACAAGTGTGTATACCTTAAATGATGGGCAGCAGCGGATATCCGGAATGCAGTACTGAATCGCCTCAACTTCAACTGGAGATTATCTATGTGAGAAAATGAAAGGGGTGAGCACATCAAGCTCAGTAAGGTAATCCTACGAACAAGTAAGTAACCATACTACCTACATGAACGTGATGCCATGCATAAACCACCCTTTCTCCACACATTTTAAAACAGATGATATGAGTTATGATGTTATGTAAATCCATTCGCATGGCAAAAATTCAACATGCAATTATTTCAAATCATTTCTTTCTTGTTTAAAATGTCACAACAAGGCCAGGACTCAACCAATCCCTCGGGTGGTCCTGACTCACATAAAACCATAAAAATCCGTTTACATCACACATGGGTTTAAAAAGCATGGAAATAACATCATGCAAATATAGTTTAAAACCCGATTTTGATCTCATCAAAATCGTCAACATGCGAGACTAGGCAACAACTGTATATCGGTAATAACCAGGACTATAGCCATGTATCCTCGGGAGTTCCTCTGCTACACGGATCCTAGTGTGCGGGTTCTCACCATGATCGGGAATCGCCCGGGAGGTGGGTCAATCCATCTCGTCAGTCTTATCCGATCCCATGCATCCGAAGATGCCGCATCCGAAGATGCCGTATCCGAAGATACCACACGGTACATCGTACTCCATGCTACTTGCACGATACATCGTACTTCGTGGACCCATATCGCTCTAGGTACTGCAGCCCAAATGGCCTGCTTCCCACAGAGAGATTTTGTTTCTTATATCATATCTCAATACTCATGCCATGTCTCAAAACGCATGTGCGAGCCTATTTAATCGGTGACACACAGTCTACCCGATGCTCCAAGCACGACTCATCGCATGTTCTCATAAAATCAGTGCGAGCGATGCTCAACACTCTCATCAAATCAAGTAAAACTAGTGCAAGCTAGGCTCTAGCACTCTATATATGAATCACATGAAAATCTTATAAAATCTGGTGCGAGTTAAACTCCAGCACCCTGTCTCGAAAATCATATAAAAAATATGGTGCGAGTTAGACTCCAGCACCGTTTCACAAAAATCATATGAAAACCTGGTGCAAGTTAGACTCTAACATCGTGTCACGAAAAAGCATGTGAAATCTGGTTCTAGTTATACTCTAGCACCTATGCATGTAAAACTCTAGTGCGAGCTCTCGCTCCAGCACTAATGCATGCATCACCCAAATCAAAACATCGTGCGGGCTGAGCTCCAGCACGTCACATGTGAATAAAAACACGTAGGCAGCTCTGTTTCCGCAAAACAGTTTTCAAAACAATAATATCGTTGAAAGTATGCAATACTGTGCATTTTCTTTCAAGGTTAGCCAGCCTACTCATGCATGCATTAAAATGTCTCCAGAACGAGCAGAAACCTCTTGTTCTTGCTCCTCTCAATTTTTCCTAAATTCGTAAATTTTACCCTTAACAAGGGTATTTTGGTAATTTACCCATTCGGGGCACTAAAATTATTATTTGACATCTAGACCCTTCAGATAATTTTTAAAAGATTGCAAATGAACTTAAAATTTCGTAAAGTTACCTCTAGCAGTCCGCAGAATTCCCTTACCTTATTTTTCTGTCGAGTCTGACCTTTCCATTGATGTCACGTCGCGCAGTCTGCTCTGCTCCCAATCAAACCTCTGGAACTGCGTATAAATATTCCTCAGGTCAGATATTATACAATTTAATTGTATTTCTTATTTTTTGGGCTTAATTTAAATCATTGGGCCCATTTACCCCTATTGGGCTCGATTGCACCTTAATGGGCCTTAATCGGCCTTAAGCCCGTTTTCCACTTAATTTTCACATTATCGAGGCCTATTGGGCTCATTGGGCCCACCAAAAATTTATTGGGCCTCGTTCTAACTCTCGAATAGCTCAATTTATTATTTACTATAATTTATCTAAATTTTCATAATTTAATTCATTTTATGCGATAATTAAATCCGAAACGCGCATAACGATGTAAATTGTCGTAAATAAGGGTTACTTACCCGAGATCCATGCTAGTACACAAATCGAGACTGTCTCGAGCTCTCGTTGGATGCCAATTGTCGAGCTACACAATGAAATATATTTTCGGGTAAACTTTCAGTCGATTATTTATCAAATTAAATATTTCTAAAATTTAAATCGGTCAATTCGACACTTACCGACTTACCCGAAGCCCGATTGCATCGTCGAGATTTTTTCCAATTTTTCCTCTTTTTTTCCCTTTTTCTCCTTTTTTTTCCCTTCTTTCTTGGCTGAACCGGTTCAGTCCAGTTCAGACCGGTTCGGACCGTCGGTTCACCCCGGTTCACTCCGGTTCACTCTGGTTTACCGCCTTACCGGTCGGTTCTCCGTCGGCTTCCACCGCCAGCAGCTCTGCTAGGTCGACCGCAGCTCGAATCTGGTCTCGGTTTCACACGAGGTCGCCGAAAAGTGGCCGATCTGGCCTCTTCTCCTTTCCGACGTAGGTGGCTTCCTCGTTTCTCGCCGTTGCCGGCGCTGGCCGCCGTTTCCCCAGCTGTTTCCGCCCTCATTCGGCTCGGTATCACGCAAGGGTTCTTCGGTGGTCAGTGGTTGGGGCCGAATCGGCGTCGATTTCTCTCCCTCGTCGGTTTCTCTCCCTCGATCCGTCGGATTTCGGCGTCGGTGGGCTGCACCGTCGGTACCAGGGAGGTCGCCGGTCTCTTCTCTTCCTTTTTCGGCCTTCACCTGGTCGATTGGGTCGTCGGTGGTCGTCCGGCCTTCTCCCCGATTTCGGCTTCGTTTCCGTTTTCTCACTTCTTCTCTCTCCCCGATTTCTGATTCCCTCTTTTTTTTAAATTTATTTTTATATATTTATTTATTTATTTCATTAATATTTTAATCATTAAAATACATTAAAATACCCAAAATATCTACCAAAAATTATTATTTTATTCTAAATTAATTAATTTAATTTTATTTAATTTATTTATTATATTTTAACCCTTTTTCGGGTTTAATTTCTCTCTATTTTTGGGATATTATCCCGAATGACTTTTTGGTATATTTTTTGATTATTTTCGAGATTATTTTTCGATTTAAAAATTTTAATTAATCCCGATTAATTTCCATAACTTCATATCTTGATCAATTTAACCCGAAATAAATTTATTTCACCTTTATTGACCAAGATTTCTCAATCCATTATTTTTAATTAAATTTTTCTTCTCGAATTTATATCGGCTTTCGATCTTTTGACCATTTTGCCCTTGCACGTGTTTGAGATTAATTTAACCCGACTTCCCTTCACGAATACTCATTCATTTCGTATCTTAATTAAATTCGGGTGTTACAACTCTCCCCCACTTAAGGAATTTGGTCCTCCAAATTAGAACCAATTCATATGAGTCCATAGACTACTCTGTGTACATTAATCGTATCATACTTCTTTAATTCTCATGTGACTTTCTCCGGAGTGTATTACTACTAAAGGACTTTAATTAGGGAGATCGTCTTAAACCTCAATACTTTCTCTTTCCTGTTTAATGCCCGAATTAACTTCTTCAATATACTTATATTTGCATTAAGCTGAACTATTGGATCTCATACCCGATCACCTACGCTGGATCTGGATAGTAATTTCGAAGCATCAAAAGATGGGACACATTGTGAGTGTCTGCTTATTCAAGTGGAAATGCCACCTACGGGTCTTATCTTCCACTTGTCCAATCTTTCAAAAGATTCAATCCAGCGAAACTCAATTTACCTTCTTCCAAAAGTTCGCTATGTCCTTATTCTCTTAGGACAAGAAACATTTCAACCATACTAATTCACCCTTGGTGAATTCCAATACTTTTCTATCTGCTCTGAGGTGTTCTTAATCTCTCATCCTTAACTAAACATCCTCAGAGACTTATTATCCAAAGTCAAAAATAATTCTATCTATCACAAACTTTTTCTTATCCAATTTGGGGAACAACCCCTACAGCCATACACTGCCTCATATCTTGTTATCCCGATACTCAAGTGACAACTGTCACTATTGGCGAATTCGATTTGTAATAACTGATCATCCCAGGAGCACAAAAATCAAGGGCACACGCTTTCTTCGGATCCTCCAGAACTTGTACAGTCCTCTCTGACTGACCATCTGTCTGAGGACGGAAAGCTGTGCTAATACTCAGTCGGGTTCCCATAGCTTCCTAAAAATATCCACAGAGGTGGGAAGTGAAGCGGGAATCCCTATATGATACCATGCTCACTGGAACGCTACTTAATGTTCCACAATCTTCCTTACACATAAATCCTCATATACACTCTGAGTATTTGGGGATTTCATAACCACATGGTGGGTAGACTTAGTCCATTTAGCGACTATCATCTAAATAGCCTCATGACTCATCTGAGTCCTCTATAACCCATCATGAAATTCATGAAGACTTGCTACCATTTTCGTGTCGTGTCGATATAGGTAGAGGCTGCAATAACCCTGTAGACTTTTAATACTCTACCTTATTCTACTGACATACTAAGCACTTTTCCACAATCTCTACCATATCTCTTTCCACATCTGACCACCAATACCCTTTTCAGAGATTTCATATATATATATATATATTTGTTACTTTTCGTATGCACTGTATATCCCGAAAAGTGAGCTTCTGACAATATTACTATCCCATCAACTGTGGTCCTAGGGAGCACTTATACTGTCTCTGAACCTGTCAGTAAATCATTGACACTCTCTGTGAACTCTGTCACTGTACCCTTCTGAATCTGACCCAAACTATTGACACCATGTCGATCATCACGCTAAGCCTGTCAAATCCGGGCACTCTCATCCGGTTCTAGTCTCAGGCTAGCTGTCACACAATCACTGTCATCATCAGAAGGGATCACATCATTATTGAGGTTCAAAACTGCTCTAGTAGCTTACGCTCCCTGACCACCATATGTAATACCATCTCGAGGCTCTTTCTGCTCGAGGTATCAGCCATTACATTAGCTTTTCCTAGGTGGTACAATTTTCATAATCAAAATCTCTCAGAAGCTCTCACCCACTATGTATTCTCATATTCGCCTCTTTCTGTGAAAACAGATACTCGGGGCTTTATGATCAGTGCATATCCAAAATTTCTCACCCTGTACATAATAGTGCCATATCCTTGGTACAAATACTACCATTGCCAACTTAAAATCATGAGTCAGATAGTTTATTTCATGATTAAGGAGTTGTCTGACTCCATAATTGACTATCTTCCCATTATACATCAATATACAACTCCTTTATTATTTTGAGGTATCCATACTCACTGAGAACCTCTTGAGCTGTTGGGTATGGTGAAATTAATCACGGTGGTCAGTTCATACTTCACTACACCGAAATTCATGTCACATCTATCATCTTATTTATCATCTCATTCAAAGACCACATTTTCTTAGTTAAACGTGTTAACCAAGTAGACCATATTGAGAACTCGCAACAACCCATTTGTAAAAGCCATTTCCAATTATTGCTTATAATTTTACCCTGGGCTTTAACTACACCCATCATATCATCAATAATGATGATTACAAATCGGTCCAG
This sequence comes from Firmiana major, assembly GCA_033439115.1. Lineage (NCBI taxonomy): Eukaryota > Viridiplantae > Streptophyta > Magnoliopsida > Malvales > Malvaceae > Firmiana > Firmiana major. The sequence goes on from CM065910.1 coordinate 23,018,882, forward strand.
GTAAAATTTAAATACTTCTTCGTAGTCGAGGTCCACTACTTATTTCAATCGTCCATATCCTTGACTTATTTACGCATAAGCATATAAGATCCTTCATTACGTTTTTCAGGTACTAACCTGCGTCATTTCCTTTTCTTATCTTAACGGCTCTTATTAAATTTTACTACGTTAACCTTTATGATTTGTCAAATTTTAATATTCTTATCGTCTTAGTAAAGGTATCCTAATGCTAAAGGTATTTATTACGACGATCGATTTCACGTTATAGGTTATATATATATATACTTTTAGACGCTGTCAAGTCTTGGCGGGGAGGTATTTTGAAATACCTTTATTAACCTTCAGACTTAACCACATAGACTGGTTATGGTTATATCCATCTTTATCCTTGGTTATAATTTATATTCCCTACTTATCACTTAATCCCAATTACTTCGCATATTAAGGGTATTCCTTACTTAGAATATGTCTCATACTCCAATACATCTTGTATTTAGGATCTATCTTATCTTAAAGATTATCTCCTTTCGTATATCCCTCATGACAAAACTCTTTCATTATTCATTCCGTGAGTATAATCCTTTACTCCTTTAATTTCAACTGTTACACCCCTTTTTATCACTTGTCAACACTTGCAGTATACTTTTCAGTGATGTTCTCACTCCTGTTTTCAGCTTAAAATCTCTATATCCATATTTCGTTAATTAATCCTCCTCTATTGGGGTACTTATTTATCAGTATTGTGCCCAATGATGTAGGCATTCATGCCTTTTACTCACTTATATGCGAATGAAAGCGGTATGAATAAATGTGTGGCACCAGGATCAATGAACATATGTACTTCATTATTCATAACAAGTGTGGTATCTTACACCACATCCATGAAACATCAATAGTGTCTTGGTCCAAGACATCCTCTCGCCTTCGTCCAACAGTCTACTTTTCTTTTCCTCTTTGGCTATGACCTCCCTTTTCGTTGCAGCTATACTAACTTTGTGTAATCAAAATCAATGGTCCGTCTTACCACACTTAACGGCCATTTTCATCAATACAGTATAGGTATAGACCCTCCTTCCGTGGTATCCACCACACATCCCACACTGCTTACAGTGCTTACACTGCTACACTGCTTCATAGCAGGTCGGGGTCCTCCAATTACAATGCCCCTCAAGAGTGCCAAAATTGGATGCACTGGGGCCTTACCAATTATCTTACTCCATGACTCGTCAAATTAAATCTCTTACCAATTACCAATTTTTTTTTCCATTTTAACATCTCTGTTATTTCTCGATTCTCTTTTCTGTCTCTATTTCAGCCCTCACAACCTTTCCCAATCTCAGAGGCGTGCAATTTATGTTCTTATTTACCCAACTGTAAATCTGCGCACTGCCTCTGTACAGGTAATATCTCACGGGCCAATCGGACTCTAATTGAAAAATTGAGCCATTTCATGAACTTTTAGACATCTCGACTGTCACTTGTTCATAGTGTCGAGGTAATATCTGCCGAAGAATATAACCGAGTTTCATACTCATAAATCATACTCATCAATAAATCAATTTCTCTAGGTCAGAGTAAGGATTTTATCTATCATTCCCTTTAAACAGTGTCTGAGATATTCTATCACCGGAATACATCCATAAACATTTCTCATCTTAGTTCTGGATGTTTAACACTTAAGATGGGTCGAGCGAACTTCTACCAATGCTCCGACTCGCCCTCAAATCCCATTCATAATCTGAGCAATTAGCTCCCAAAATCTTCTCCACACTTCGCTCCAACCTCGCGAAGCGTGTCTCAATACTGTCCGATCTCTCTGTCAAACTCAGTGGGGCATGCTCAACATTAGCCTTCATTTCAATTTCATCCTGATTCTCACAGGTCAACTTAGCACGACTAGCAAACTCAGGTCTACCTCTACGACCTCTGCCTCGTGCACTATCTCATCTAACGCGACTCATATTAGGCATTCCTGCATTCTCAACCATTTCTTAGTCAAAACCCATCTCGATATACATTATTGTATCTAACCAAGCACAGTAACATGGGGATGTAATTTCCTAATTACTGACATTGACACACATCAAACCAATTGCTGCTCTGATACCACCTTTATATATGTCACGACCTAAAACTACCCAAAAATCAGAGTAAATTTTTCGCGTTTTGTTATTTTCTTTCATGCTTACCTGTCCTCTGATCGTGACCACACTCCACTAACAAATTGGGCTGTGCGTCAATGCCAGTCCCACCATACATTTACCGTATAACTTAATTCTTTCTCAGTCATTTATAAGTGTTTACAATATTTATACATCCCCTAAAGTTACTTACAAACATGTTACTGTGCTATGCTTATTTAGATACAATATGTACAAGTGTGTATACCTTAAATGATAGGCAGCAGCGGATATCCGGAATGCAGTACTGAATCACCTCAACTTCAACTGGAGATTATCTGTGTGAGAAAATGAAAGGGGTGAGCACATCAAGCTCAGTAAGGCAATCCTACGAACAAGTAGGTAACCATACTACCTACATGAACGTGGTGCCATGCATAAACCACCCTTTCTCCACACATTTTAAAACAGATGATATGAGTTATGATGTTATGTAAATCCATTCGCATGGCAAAAATTCAACATGCAATTATTTCAAATCATTTCTTTCTCGTTTAAAATGTCACAACAAGGCCAGGACTCAACCCATCCCTCGGGTGGTCCTGACTCACATAAAACCATAAAAATCCGTTTACATCACACATGGGTTTAAAAAGGATGGAAATAACATCATGCAAATATAGTTTAAAACCCGATTTTGATCTCATCAAAATCGTCAACATGCGAGACTAGGCAACATCTGTATATCGGTAATAACCAGGACTATGGCCATGTGTCCTCGGGAGTTCCTCTGCTACACGGATCCTAGTGTGCGGGTTCTCACCATGATTGGGAACCTCCTGGGAGGTGGGTTAATCCATCTCGTCAGTCTTATCCGATCCCATGCATCCGAAGATGCCGCATCCGAAGATACCACACGGTACATCATACTCCATGCTACTTGCACGGTACATCGTACTCCGTGGACCCATATCGCTCTAGGTACTCCAGCCCAAATGGCCTGCTTCCCACAGAGAGATTTTGTTTCTTATATCATATCTCAATACTCATGCCATGTCTCAAAACGCACGTGCGAGCCTATTTAATCGGTGACACACAGTCTACCCGATGCTCCAAGCACGACTCATCGCATGTTCTCATAAAATCAGTGCAAGCGATGCTCAACACTCTCATCAAATCAAGTAAAACTAGTGTGAGCTAGGCTCTAGCACTCTATATATGAATCACATGAAAATCTTATAAAATCTGGTGCGAGTTAAACTCCAGCACCCTGTCTCGAAAATCATATAAAAAATATGGTGCGAGTTAGACTCCAGCACCGTTTCACAAAAATCATATGAAAACCTAGTGCGAGTTAGACTCTAACACCGTGTCACGAAAAAGCATGTGAAATCTGGTGCGAGTTATACTCTAGCACCTATGCATGTAAAACTCTAGTGCGAGCTCTCGCTCCAGCACTAATGCATGCATCACCCAAATCAAAACATCGTGCGGACTGAGCTCCAGCACGTCACATGTGAATAAAAACACGTAGGCGGCTCTGTTTCCTCAAAACAGTTTTCAAAACAATAATATCGTTGAAAGTATGCAATACTGTGCATTTTCTTTCAAGGTTAGCCAGCCTACTCATGCATGCATTAAAATGTCTCCAGAACGAGCAGAAACCTCTTGTTCTTGCTCCTCCCAATTTTTCCTAAATTCATAAATTTTACCCTTAACAAGGGTGTTTTGGTAATTTGCCCATTCGGGGCACTAAAATTATTATTTGACCTCTAGACCCTTCAGATAATTTTTAAAAGACTGCAAATGAACTTAAAATTTCGTAAAGTTACCTCTAGTAGTCCGCAGAATTCCCTTACCTTATTTTCCTGTCGAGTCTGACCTTTCCATTGATGTCACGTTGCGCAGTCCGCTCTGCTCCCAATCAAACCTCCGGAACTGCGTATAAATATTCCTCAGGTCAGATATTATACAATTTAATTGTATTTCTTATTTTATGGGCTTAATGTAAATCACTGGGCCCATTTACCCCTATTGGGCCCGATTGCACCTTAATGGGCCTTAATCGGCCTTAAGCCCGTTTTCCACTTAATTTTCACATTATCGAGGCCTATTGGGCTCATTGGGCCCATCAATAATTTAGTGGGCCTCGTTCTAACTCTCGAATAGCTCAATTTATTATTTACGACAATTTATCTAAATTTCCATAATTTAATTCATTTTATGCGATAATTAAATCTGAAATGCGCATAATGATGTAAATTATCGTAAATAAGGGTTACTTACCCGAGATTCCATGCTAGTATGCAAATCGAGACTGTCTCGAGCTCTCGATGGATGCCAATTGTCGAGCTACACAATTAAATATATTTTCAGGTAAACTTTCAGTCGATTATTTATCAAATTAAATATTTTTGAAATTTAAATCGGTCAATTCGACCGCTTACCGACTTACCCGAAGCTCGATTGCATCGTCGGGATTTTTTTCCAATTTTTCCTCTTTTTCTTTTTCTCTTTTTCTCTTTTTTTCCCTTCTTTCTTGGCTGAACCGGTTCAGTACGGTTCAGACCGGTTTGGACCGTCGGTTCACCTCGGTTCACTCCGGTTCACTCCGATTTACCGCCTTGCCGGCTGGTTCTCTGCCAGCTTCCACCACCAGCAGCTCCGCTAGGTCGTCCGCAGCTCGGATCTAGTCTCGATTTCACACGAGGTCGTCGAAAAGTGGCCGGTCCAGCCTCTTCTCCTTTCTGGCGTCGGTGGCTTCCTCGTTTCTCGCCGTTGCCGGCGCTGGCCACCGTTTCCCCAGTTGTTTTCGCCCTTATTCGGCTCAGCATCACGTAGGGGTTCTTCGGTGGTCAGTGGTTGGGGCCGAATCGGCGTCGATCGTCGAAAAACCTCTTCTCTCCCCGTCGGTTTCTCTCCCTCAATCCGTCGGATTTCGGCGTCGGTGGTCTGCACCATCGTACCAGGGAGGTCATCGGCCTCTCCTCTTCCTTTTTCGACCTTCACCTGGCCGATTGGGTCGCCGGTGGTCGTCCGGCCTTCTCCCCGATTTCGACTTCTTTTTCGTTTTCTCACTTCTTCTCTCTCCCCGATTTCTGATTCCCTTTTTTTTTTTAAATTTATTATTATATATTTATTTATTTATTTCATTAATATTTTAATCATTAAAATACATTAAAATACCCAAAATATCTACCAAAAATTATTATTTTATTCCAAATTAATTAATTTTATTTTATTTAATTTATTTATTATATTTTAACCCTTTTTCGGGTATAATTTCTCTATATTTTCGGGATATTATCCCGAATGACTTTTCGGTATATTTTTCGATTATTTTCAGGATTATTTTTCGATTTAAAAATTCCAATTAATCCCAATTAATTCCCATAACTTCATATCTTGATCAATTTAACCCGAAATAAATTTATTTCACCTTTATTGACCAAGATTTCTCAATCCATTATTTTTAATTAAAATTTTCTTCTCGAATTTATACCGGCTTCTGGTCTTTTGACCATTTTACCCTTGCACGTGTTCGGGATTAATTTAACCCGACTTCCCTTCACGAATACTCATTCATTTCATATTTTAATTAAATTCAGGTCTTACAATAAATGATTAAAATCATTTTCTATGCACATGAAACTTGAAAGATGAAATAGTGAGCCATAAACCACAAAAGACTATGTTTGAAACAAAAAAAACTGTAGTATATTTATGTAATTTTAATGTACTCGAATCTTATAAGATAAAATATTGAGCCTTAAGACATGAAAGACTATGTCCGGACCAAAATACTGTAGTCTTTTTTATTTTGATATTCAAAGACTACAGTGTTTTTAAAATAAATAGTTTTTGTGTAATTAATTTTTAGTATAATGCTATCTTTTAATAGTTTATATTAACCTTTAATATAAATGTGGTTAGAGCTATAATGCCTAAAATTTAAAAAGTTCAAATTTTTTTTTTTAAAATGTATTAGTAAGTCGTTAGGCCAAAAATATATAATTTTAAAACCACTAACTAGTACCTGGGAAGTAGAGGTCGATCCCATAGAGACTACAACAAATGAATCAAATTAATTATAGTTCAAGAAAGAGTAAAGAAAATGCACAAAGAAGGGTTTTGTAAACAAGAAATAATTTAAACTAATTTAACTAGCTAAACTACTAAGCTAATTATAAAGAAATCTACAATGAGTAAAAATAAAGCAAAATGATTGATTTTAAGACAAATATGCAAAGACTTCAAGTGGTATACATCTTGACTACCTTGGATTTCATATCTATTGATCATTGAATTCTAAAGATCTCATTAAGTTAAGCATTCAATCGTAGTGTTGCAATGGAACCGTACCAACACATTCTTTCCTTACTGCTTAGTTAATTACAAGAAAACTTCTTATCAATCCCTAACTACTTAAACTATCTAGTAGAAAACTCCCCACTCATATTTATGTAGCAACATTATAATTTGTGAAAGATCTTGATTGAAATTAGTCGATAAAAAACAAGCACTTGAATTATCAAATTAAACTTAGATTTTCCTCTATCACTTGTAAATTAAAAGACTAAGAACGTAACAATTTAATTCTAGCACTAGATCATTATATTTATTTAAATAGTTTGCAGCCTAAATAATTAAATTAACAATCATGAAATCTTTGTTGTGGAAAACCTTAGATACTTAACCAATAATATAATATTAGTTCTTATTTCTCACAACAAATAATCATCCAACATTGATTAAGATTGCATATAAACTGAATTAAGACAAGTATTCACTAAACATATTTGAAACAATAAAAAAAAAATCATGCAAAAGAAACAAAGAATCACTTTATAAAGAAAACGTGACATATCTAAAGCATCCAAATTTTGATAGCCTTTTTTTTTTTAACTATGAATGTCGACAAGAGAAAAAAACTATATAATATTGACACAATTGTAAAGACAAAGAAGAGTATGCAATTAAATTAGCAAGAACCAATAAAACAAAAATTCCTATTTCATAACTCAAGAGATTGGTTTTAAGGTTTTTTATGCAAAAGATTAATTAAGCATGCAAGATAAAGAAACTAGATGCAAAAAATTGTAAATCCTAACCAAGAAAACAAATTGAAATGAAAATAAGGAAATAACCATGAAAGAAACAACAATTCACTTTCTAACATTAAAGATGTAATTGAGTTACATAAAGAAAGATCATACAAGCATGCAATCAATAATATTAAAAAGAAAAAATGCAATCGACAATTGAAGAAAGCAAAAATGCAACAAAAGATCAACGAAAACAAGTTTATTAACTAGTCTAGTGCAATCAGTTTAATAATATTAAAATTCAAAAACAATCGGTTTTTATGTTACGTAAAGACTTATAAAGCAACACAATATTAAATAAAGAAGACTATGCAATCGAAATTGGCAAGAAAAGATGAAAGAAAGAACATACATTTAAAAGAAAACAAGAACACAATATTAAAAAATACCAACCAATCGGCCAACTTGTATAAAAACTTATAAAGAAATCGTTTGCATGCAAAGAATAAGAAAACAATGAATTAAAAATAAAACTAGGCCAATTGGTGAATTTATTTGTAAGGCTCATGAATTTTTATGTAATCTTATGATTTCCATGATGTACAGACAAGTTACACAATAAATGAATTATAAGAATTAGATATTTTTTAGTGTTAAGTGTGAATGAAATACAAAATGAGTATTGAAGTGATTGAATATGAGTTTAACTTTGAAAAATCTGAAAAATTTCAGCTGAAATACTGCAGGATGAAGGCCAAATCGATCTCATTGCAAAGGGAAATAGATCTTATTACCTTGAAATACAATGCCAAGCATCTTGCAAGAGGTAGATCGATCCCTCGTCCAAAGAGGATCGATCTCAAGTTGCTTCTGTTTGGGCCAGATCGATCTCCTCCCATAAGGAAGATCGATCTCTAATTGCCTCTAGATATGCCAGATCGATCTTCTCTTAAGGCCAAATCGATCTCTGAAGCCTTCTGCCTAGTCGAGATTGATCTCATCCCATGAACAAAGATCGATCCTATGCTTTTGAGCAGATCGATCTCATGCAAATAGGCAGATCGATCTCATTCAATAGGCAGATCGATCCCCTAGCCTGCATTGTCGAATTCTGGAGTTTGAACAAGGGCAGATCAATCTCCCACCCTAGGAGATCAATCTGGTGAAGCCAATTCTATAAAACCCGATAGCTATATCTACATTTTTCCACGAGACATCCCAAAAATCCTTAATTTTAACAATAAGCTAGCTTTCTCACTCTAAAAATCACCACCATCCAATCAGTTTTAAGAGTAGCTCCTTTGAGTAAAGTTATTCCTAATGAGGAAGTGAACAACATAGTCAAAGATTGGAAGCTCAAACTTTGGATTGAAGGAGCAAAGAGGTTTTTCCCCCAAATTTGGCAAAAAGAGGAAAAAATCAAGCTAGGTAAGATTTCTATACACCATCTTCTAGTATGTTAATGTAGACATTTTGATGAGTTGATTGGTGTATATAATGCTGGCAAAAATGTTCATGTACATGCTTAAACAACCATGACCTATAATGGGTTTAGTGAGAGAAAGTTGAAATGGCATGGAGTTAATGATGATTTAAACATGTAGAGATGTTAGTAAGCATGTATAGATGATTTTAAGATAATTTTGTAAAATTCATATGTTGGAATGGATGATGATTTGAAATGGGCATAAGAGGTGTTTGACAAATTGTCATAGTGAAGGAAATGATGAACTAGAGGCATTATGAGCTTAATATTGGTTTAATGTGAATTAATAGACCAAAAGAGTTCAATAAATTCTTGAGAAATGAATAGAGCAATCAAAATAAACTTAAGAGAAAGTTAGGCCTTATAAGTGTTAATGAAAACAATAAGTTGAATCGACTATAGTTTACACACGAATCATATTATATTGGGTTAAATTGATGTGATAAGTAATTTGTGCAGCTCCAGAGATTTCATTGGGAGTGAATCGAACTGACGATCGAGCAGCTCTGAAGAAGTGGAATCACTCGACGAGATTTTAGGTAATGGAATTTTATGAGTATCTAGAGGTAGATGCACGTATTTTGAGGGTATTTATAGGGCTTTGTAATTGCTTAGTTATCTAGAAAAGAAACGATGATTTGTACGAACGATTTCGGATATAGATGATTTTGGTTTTTGGAAGTGAATCTTACAAAAAGGGTAGTAAGGCTAATAATTACATAAATCACACATTTTGATGTTTTTACGAAATACATTGCTTTGGTTTAAGCAAATCTACGAATAGGCTGGCTATTGATTTCATAATTTCATGAAATGGCACGAGTTAGATGCTAATTGTGGTTTTAAGTGTGTTTCGTTGAAATAGAGCCGCTTATCGTATTTATATGAGTTGAATCATGCCGAAGCTTCGCTCGCATTGGATTTTGATGTTTTAATATGCATGAAATGTAAGACCTGTATTTTCATATGTAACTCTTATAAATTCCTAAGTATGCATTCATTTACGTAATGTAAATTATAAGAAGTGAGAGGTCCGTAATTTCGATGTACACACATGTTATGTGAATCTGTGAGGTACACACAAGTTTCATTAAGTATGAATAATAAGAAATGGACCTTTTGAAGTGATAAAAGTGTATTGAATGCAAAATGAGTAGTGTGGTAAATGGAAATAAAGTTAGCTTTGAGAATTTGAGTGAAAATTTGCTAAGTATGGCTGCAGGACAAGGGGAGATCGATCCCTAATGCAAGGGAGATCGATCTTAGAGACATTTTGAAGAAGGAAATTAATCCTCAATCTAAGCAGACTGATCCCCTTAAGCCTCGGCCTGAAGAAGATCGATCTCATTACCCTACCAGATCGATCTGTGAAGCTCTCGGCCTAGGAGAGATTGATCTCATGTTCTTCGACAGATCGATCTCTTAAGCTTGAAAATTGATTTTTGGAAGGATAAAAATAGTTGCAGATCGATCTTTCACTTATGAAGATCGATCTCATCAATGCAATTTCTATAAAACAGGACCTGCTGAACTGCAATTCACAGGAGAATATCAAACCTTTCCATATTTTTCAACCAAGTGACCTAACTTCCTCTCTAGACCATCAATACTTTCCTTAGAGATTTGAAAGGAGTTCATTCCATCAAAGTTGTTCATAGAGTGGAGAAGAACAACATAGTTGGAAACGAGAGGCTAAATCACTAAATCGAAGGAGAAAAGGAGTTTTTCCTCAAAGCTGTGAAAAAAAAAAAGAAAAGTTGAGATTGGTAAAATTTCAATGCATCAATCTCAAATATGTTGATCTATATACTTGTATGAGTTGATTGGTATATAGATTAATGGTTGAAATGTGATAAATATGCTTAAACAAAGATAAGACCTAGAATCGATTTAATGATAGAAAATCAAGTAGGCATGGTTTAATAGAGATTTAAGCATGAAAAGGTGTTATTAAACATATATATATATGCTGGTGTAATAGTTTGTTGAAGTTCATGTGTTAGAAACAAAAATGGCTAAAATTGAGTATATGTGGTGTTTGATGAAATGTCACAATGAAGTGAAAATGATGAAGGTAGTATAAGCTTAATACCGATTTAGTGTGAATAAATAGACTAGAGAAGTCTAACATATGCTCGAAAATAGGTTATATGCTCGAAATGGACTTGTGAAAAGATAAAGTCTGATAATGGTATAATGAGGCTAAATGAGATATAAATGGCCAAATGCATTGATTCGAATATCATGCAAGTGATATGAAGTATATGAAAATATACTGATTTGTGTAATACATAATTTTAGCTCCAAAAGATATAATTGGAGTCGATAAGACAGATCACGAGAAGTGAGAATCGAAGGAAAGCGATATAAATGTGATTGAGGTAAGGGACTTATGCGAGCTATAGAGATAGCTATATGTATGTTTTCCTACCTGCTGTGTGCGAATGTATGTGATAAATACATAGATATCGATATATCTAGGTAGAAAACTATGTATGGGAATAAGTCCATAGTATGAGTTGCATGACTTCTATGATTGTTGTGAAAAGAGGTTTTTTTTTTGCAAACGTTTTGAGAAGAATAACAATAGACGGGCTCCCGGTTTAACCATTGCATGAAAAGTTTCTTAAGAGTGATTGAAGAGAGATTTGCCCTCTCACTCATGATAGTACATAGAGCCTTTCTATTTCTTTTCTGTGTGAATAGTGCTAGAGCATGAGAGGTAATGGTAGATTGACCAGCCCTGCTTGCACATTATTTTCAAAGGGATTTTGAGAAAAGCAAAATAGTGCTCGATGCCTCGGGTGATACTGTGTGATCCACTCGAGATACTCATACTAGATTTGGGGAATCATGCTAGAGCTTTCGAGTAGTGCTGTGTGTCTTGCTCTGACTATGCTCGCATGTGAATTCTTATAATGTCGTGCTCGATGAATTGTTGTGTGTCTTATATGGACCAGCTTACACATGGTTTATGTATGTGATGTAACGAGTATAAACCATGCTAGAGTCGTTGTGTACTATTATTTATCTTGCACTGACCTGCTCGCAAGAGATTTTGAGTCAATGGAAATGACTGATAAGGATCCACGGGAGCACAATGTACTGTGAGCATTAGCCATGAGGTACGATGTGCCATGATTTGAGTATGAGCTGAAGGGATGGTTGATCCGCCTCCCCAAGCGTAGGGTTCCTGCACACCTAATCAGTGTAGCCTGGAATCCGACTCTGGCCATAAGTCTTTATGTATCTGAGTGATACGACATTGTCACTACTATGTGAGGTGACAGATGTCTTCCCTTGCTGTGTGTCTGGGGATATGATAACCCATGATTTATGTCTCAATGTTTAATGATTCACAAAATGAAAAGCATCTTCCATGTATGAACTGTGTGAATAGAATATGCTGTGTCAACTTGTGTGATACTTTGTGAATATGCATTTAACCATCTAGGGAATTAATGGTTTCGCATTGATGGAAGTTGTTTTAAAGAAAATGCATATGTTTTGTAAGGAATAATTAATATATGTGTATTTTAGCATGTAGATAGTGTGGTTATCTACCTGCTTTCATATTTTCCTTACTGAGCGTGTTATGCTCACCCCCTTATTTCCTCCTCCACAGATTCTACGCAGTAGTGAGTATATTACAGTCGTCCCTACTATCAAGTTTCTCTAGTCATCCAGCAGAGCACAGAGATATACATTGAGATGAGAAAAATTTTGTATCTTATAAATTAATGCACAGCGAAACTTGTATTTTTTATTTTGGGGGATGTATATAATAGAAACTAATGTAAATGCTTTCGTACTTATATATAAAAGTCCATTTTATATTCTACTTCATTTAATTGAAATGATTAAACTATAAAGGTATGAGAAATGGATCGGATATTGAATCACAGCCCAACTGTAAGTGGTAAGGTAAAGGTCACGGACTGGTATAGAGGGTCGTGACATCAAATATGTTGGAGCTTAGCTCGCACCATGTTTTAGTTGTGATGTTTTAGAAATCGTACTGAAACTTTTACTCGTACGTGGGTTTCCATTGATTTTCTTATGCATATAACCGTACTGGAGCTATGCTCGTACGTGATTTTCTCATTATTTATTGTGCATAAAGTCGTACTAGAGCGTTATTCGTACGAGGGTATTTACTGATGATGCATGAAATCATGCTAGAGCTTTGCTCGCACTGGGCTTTTCACACTATGATATGCAATGAGTCGTGCTTAAATGCCTCGTGTAGACTTTGTGTCACACGGATGAGATGCTCGCACGAGTCGTGCTGGATGCCTCGTGTAGACTACTAGTCACACGGATGAGATGCTAACACGTGCACTTGAGACTAAGTAGGTTATTGTGACGCCCCGAAAGCGTGAACAACAGGGTAAATTTAAAACTTATTTTCATCAATACACAATTCTGGGTGCATTCCTGTGCAATGTCATGCATCATCATACATACGTTATACAACTTTCACCTCAGGATCTCATTCATCAAATATTTATATATCATGCCATATACATTCCTCAATACAGATTTAATTAATCCTAATACATCTCATACATTATTGTTCATCAAGTGTCTATAAATACAACTTTAGTCTGGGTACATGAAATGTTAAAGTATACCTCAAATATAATATATGGCCTAGAGCTCAAGTCCTCTACTAGCCACTACTCTGTACGTCGCAGGAAAACTCTCTTCACTTGAAGAAATCTGGGGGGATATAAAAATATGGTGAGCTTATAAATCGCTCAGTAAGGGGGTAAGGGACTCATTAATAAAATAATGATTTGCACAGCACAATCATTTTATTTTGCAAGTGAAAGTCAATAAACTCAGTAGAAAACGTAGCATGAAATCATTAAATAATCATTCTCATCTCATTTCTCTAAAATCATGTAGAAACATGAGAATAAATGGCTCAGCATAAAAACCATTGTTACAAGCATGTGGAAATAAGGATGCAATAATGACTTTTCTCATAAAACGTGATAAAAATCACCTCAGGAGTAATGCATGTGGTGCAGCCACCAAAACACAATCTCATGTGTAAAACCGAGACTAGGCAAATAAACTCAGAGAAAACATTTGTCATGGCACATCGATATAATCTCCTCTGGGTGTGCATCCCAGGCATCCTCAAAGAGGGAACGTCGACAATATGGTCGTATGTATGGTGTATTGGTCTTACGTGTTACCAGAACAAGGCTCGGACTTACATGTTACCAGAGCAAGGCCTCTCCTCAAGCACACTATCGGTCTTACATGCTACCAAAGTAAGGTCCGGACTTATATGCTACTAAAGTAAGGCCACCCAATGCTACCAGAGCGGGGGTCATCTCACGTTACCAGAATGGAGGCATCTCTTATTACCAAAACGGAGGAATATCAGACTTACATGCTACCAGAGCAAGGCCTGGACTTATATGCTACCAGAGCAAGGCCCAATATGTATTCACATGACACACCTAAGTCTCAATATCAGCCATTATCATATAAAACTGTTTTGCCTTCACATAAAGCTTAATGGTTTTTCTCATAAAACTCATCTGAAAATCGTTTTGTACTCATTACAAAACATGTTAAAACCGAGCTCAAACCGACAAAACATGCACACATTTCTCAAATCTCAGTACACCTTAATGTAGAGCCCAAATCTTGTTTCACTTTTTAAACTCAAATGGTTTGTAAAACAATTTCACACTGTGTTTACAAACTCATAAAAATTGGACCCCAACCGGCTATAAAACTGTGTGCAATAACTCAATCACAACTCGTAAAACTGCTTGTTTTCTCTAAACGTTTCATGCTACAATTATCATCACAAATCACATGCACAAATGAGTTTCAGTTTTCCCTTACCTCGTTGCATCTCGTATAGTGCAAATCGTTTCCCCCTAACAACGGACTAGCTTCACATTCCTCTCTGGAACTCCCAAGCTGTCCAAACGATGTAAAAACATCATCAATAAATCATCACATTATCTAAAATCTCAACATCGAGCATAATTGCTCACATTCTCATTTAACACCTCACAATCCTCACCAAACTAATTTCTCAATATTTGTATCAACCCTAATCATTTTCTGCTAATTCATCATCACATCTACAGCCACAATCGTAGAAATCTACTTCCAAATCAAAGATTAAAGCTTAGAAATTTAGCCAAAACTTGTGGAGTGCTCAATTCACACCTCAACTCAAATGATCCTTTGATTCCCAAGTATGTTGTTCTCCTTTTGATGAGGAACAACTTTCCTTCTTGCCTCAACCTTTGATTCAAATGAAAATGGGTGTTTTGGATGAGAGAGAAAGCTAAGGATTCGGCCAAAATGGGCATTTTTGATTTTTTGGAGAGAGAAAGGATGAAATGCAAGAAAAACGCAAGGGTCCTTTTATAGGCGGACGGTAAGAGATCGATCTACTCCTATAGGAGATCGATCTGCATTTGAATTTAGGAATGTTCTAGGCACTTTTTATGCCTACCAGATCGATCTGTCGAGGGGGTAAGATCGATCTCATAATCTTGAGGAGATCGATCTATTCCTTGTGAGGAGATTGATCTCCATTTTACAGAAACATTTTGAGATCGGTCTACTTCTATAGGAGATCGATCTACTCTTTACAGAAACATTTAGAGATCGATCTGCTTGCTTATGAGATCGATTTGCGTATCAGTTCTTGTGCATTTCTTGCATTCTGGAGCCATGAGATTGATCTCTCATCCTTAGAGATCGATCTGGCCTTCACAGATTGCACTATTGCTGCATCAATTTGCAGAAAACTCAATGTAACACTTCCCATAATCTACCCCATAGTCCATATTTCAATCCATACACATTCAAGACTTAAATACCTTATCTTCTTATACTTCATCATATTTAAAACTTGCATGAACATCAACATATCATAATTACATACACCAAATTACAATTCTCATAATTGGGGTACATAAAATTCACAATTCTCACAGTTATACATGGCATGGCATAGATAATACCTAGGCAGGCACCCCCAACCATGATATGGGTCTACGGAGTACGTTGTACCGTGTATATCACATGGAGTACATCGTACCGTGTGGTTATGATGTTGATTTACAAGTCTGGCGTAGGATTAACCCACCTCCGTTCCAACGTGATGCCCCACACACTAGGATCCGTGTGGTTTGGGATGATAGTGACATCGTTAGCCAACAGAGTCCTCAATTATATAGTGACCACCTATCTCACATGATATCACATGGTTTTATATACTGAACATGATTTGTGTTGTCCAGGGTAGACCCAAGAGAGGGGTCAAACCTTGTGGGATGTGTTTTTAACGGATGATATGTTGTTGTGATGAGTCTTACTGAGTTTTAATTTGATATTAAACCCTGCAAAATGGTTTTATGATGAGTTTTATTATGATATGAGAAGTTTTACATGATGGTTTTCCATGTTTACATGCCTATTTTCATGATTTTCAGTACATGATACACGTATATACATGTGGCATAGTTTTAATATTTCCCCACGCTTTGGATATAAATGATCTTTATGCATGATAGTATAAACATGTAGATAGTGTAGTTATCTACCATGCTTGCATTATTGCCTTACTGAGCGTGTGGTTGCTCATCCCTATCATTTTCCCCCCTCTATAGAGTGCACATAGTAGTCTAGTGAAGGACTGAGGGGTTGTATCCAGATATCTGCTACTCTCCATCGCTAAGAGGTATACACATAGGAACTCTTTTGTATCTAAACATGTAATAGCACAGTAATCATTTTGAATTGTAATATGGGGGATGTAAGTGTCAGCAAACATGTATAAGTATAGAATTTAAACTTTTAAATGCATGTGCTTGCTCTTGATTAATTGAAAGATGAATGGTAAATGATGATTAATACTAACTCATAACCCAACTGTTATCGGTGAGAGTTGTTCACGACCGGGAAAGGAAATGAAAAAGCGAAAAATTTATGGTGATTTTCGAGTGAAAAGGATGAAAAGGGTCGTGAAATTATTAGCTATCGTAAGGTCCCTTTATATAATGAGGGAACAATTATAATCCTACTGGAGTAAAAGTCTAATTACAATTGAAGTAGGATTTTAATTACTAATATTTATTTAATAATAACTCTTCAATAGTTGTGTGAGAATCGCAATTTTAATACCATTATTGAAACCAATTAATTTATTTAAAATGTTTAAATATCTGAATTTATAAATTTTCAGTTTTTGGTATAGGGACTTGAACTTGCGTACGAAGACATCTATGGGTCCTAAAGAAGCATGTATATATCTAGGAAGGTTAAGGATATTGAATTATTGTAACATCCCAGAATTGCAGAAATGTGAACTAACTTTTTTCTTTCTTCGTACTTGTTATCTATATGCAGTGTAGGTTGTGATTAAATTAGTTAGCTAATCCTTTATGATTATAATTGGAATTTTTGTTGTCTGTGGTCCCAGTCTAATAATTAGAGTGATGTGAAATGACAATTCACTAATCTAACTTAATCATCCATAAGCAATTGCATTCATTCCCATTGGATCTCTAATAGAATCATACAAAAAGAATCACAATGAATACTCCAAATACATCATCCCAAAATGAGGCTATAATCGATATTCAATCTAGCCTAGCTGACTACATTAGCCATCTATTACAGCCTCATAGTTACATCTCAACCAAAATAACTTATAAAAAATACAAATACACTTAGTTTGTGCCTTATTATCTGAAGATAAAAGTACAAAATAGGTGATATTTCCCATGATTGAGAGATAAGCTGCGAGAAGCTCCTAAAGCTGATACATTTAATGCGATACTTCGTGAGTCACTACAAGGTTAGTTTCAAAAATGAAGAGATGAGCTAACGTGCTCAGAAAGAAACATGCTTGCAAGCATAATAGCATGGAAATAATGATGTGACAAACAAATGCAATTCAAATCATGTAATCATTTCCAAATTACTTATCAAAGTAAATACATAGCATAGTCATACTTCAAATCATACTTATCAAAACTTATTAAATCGAATAGTGAATCAAATCAAATACTTAAACGAAATCAAATACTAAGTGAAAGCAAATATTGAGTCAAATGGTTGAGACTAGGCTGAACTCATGTAGTTAATATGCAGCTAAAACTAATAGTAACCTATATCCATCTTCAGATTCTTCAGTAACTTAAGACAAATAAGCAATGGGATACTGTAGATGTATCCAGATCTAATAGCCGCTAAAGGTGCCACTTGACACAACTAAAAGTACCACTTGATACAGGCGTGTAGGATGCTTTATGGCTCATGATCTGACACGGTTACCACTGAGTACACTCGTGTGAAGATACCACTAGGCTCATGACCTGACACGTACATATATGCTAACGGTTCCCTATCATCTCAAATTAGTGTTCAAAAGCTTATAATAATCATTTTCACATCTGATAAAACATTAAAAGCGACCTAAGTTTCACTTATCAGAAACATAATTTATAAATTGTCAAAACACGCATAGGTGTAACTAAAATCAGTTTCGAAAGATAATGGGTCGTTTTGAGCTTCAAAAAGACATTTTAGTTTAAAATTTACCCCAAAGTCAGAAAGCCTTTTTTCTAGAAAATTTTGGTGAGGGATCAATTCCTCATCTTAGGGGATCGGTCCCTAATGCTTAAAAATACAATTTTGGCTGGGTTTTAAATCTCAAGCCTAACCAAAACCATTTCAAAACATCAAATACACTTCATGGAAGTCTTTTTCATGCCCAAAACATTCATGATGTGCTTGCAAAGCCTATCATGCACTAAAACCTTTCTAAAAACTAATGGATATGGTCCTAAGTGTCCAACACATTTTTAAATGAGTTTGCTTTAATGGTTTCGTAATTTTTTGTATGCATTAAACCTATCCTTTTGGACACTATCACACTAACAAATATATAATTTACCTCTTATGTGCAGCTCTTGATACAATTGGAGTTCTAGTGCTTTCTTTTGGTCAATGCACTCCTCAAATACCTTGGATGCACTTGCATAAAACATCCATTAATTATTTCCATCACATTAATGTAGTTTTTACACATTAATAGGCCTATTCTTAGCCAAACCCTAAAGTTATCAATCCATATTTTCTTTAATAGTTTCCCTTAGACCAAATCATAAGTTCATACTTACACGTATATAATAAATGCTTAAACTTAAAAAATTCTTACCTTATCCCTTTATATAGGTGTTAAACCCTAGCTTCTCCCTCTTTAATCCTTTTAGCTACAACCCATATCAAAATAACCTTTAAACATCGTATCATAGTATAAAACCATAAACCCTTTAATATACAATTCAAGCCTTCAACTTACATCAAAGATCCAAGCTTCTCTCTAGGATTTCCTCATCCAAACTATCCAAGCTTCTCTCTAGGATTTCCTCATTCAAACTATGCCTCTTAGCTTTCAAAAGAACGTACAAGGAAGATGATGGCAAGAAGAAAGCTTAGTTGGGTTTTAGAGAGCTAGTCTTCCTTCCCTTCTTCCCTTTTTTCTTATTTCTTTTCCTTTCATTTTTATAGGTTTCCTTTTAGGTGAAAATGAGGCTGAAAATCATGGGAAATCAAGAATAGGGAGAGAGAATCAAAGGCTAAGGGTTAAAATAGGTTTAATTTCCTTTTCTCGTCCATAGTGGGAGTAAGTGAGCTGCTTTGAAGGTAGGGGGACCAATTTATCGAGGGAAGGGATCTATCCCTCATTCATAAAATTGCCTTTTTTCTTAAGACTTTAAACTAGGTGATCAATCCTTTAAAGGAAGGGATTAGTCCCTCATACGAAACCTACACTTTTCAGTGACTTTCACCTTGAAAAATCAACTTCAATCCACACCAAAGTCATATTAAGCCATTATCTAAGACTTCCAACCTTCCCCAATGCATCAAATAGATCAATATACACTTATTTGGATTGATTTCTCATAATCTTTAGTCCATTTCATTAGTTTTTCTTTATTTTACCTCTTAATATAAGGATATTACTCAAAATATGCAACCAAATCATAATAAACACTTAAGTGCCATAAACATTTAAGTGCCACAATAAACACTAACCTTGTCTTACTACAAATCTTACAAACTCAAATAAATACACACATTAGTTATACATTCGCTATAAAAATGGTGGGTTTTACAATTATGGTGGAATATACTCTCGGGTAAGAATCCAAAGTTGTGGAATTGCAATTTTTCTTTTATCTCAAGAATTAGATAAAAATCAGGTTAATCGACTTAAATCGAGATTAAGGCATTTAATTTCCCACAATAATTTTTTTATTAATTACATGGACTAATTGAGTTAAAAATTTATTAAGGATTGTGAGAATTATCCATGTATCGAATTAATTGTACCCATTTACTAGATTTTTTTAAATATATATAATATGCATAAATAAATAAAAAATGAAAGAAGATAAAAATATGATTTTGAAATACCCAAAACTAGGAAACCCAACACACACCCTTCTCCTCACTTTCAACTCGATTCTCCTTTCCCAAAATAGAGCCCGATAACCCTCCCCCTTGACCTAATCGTCGACCACCGTTGGAGAGAAAGGAATGAGGGTAGCCCTGGCCAAGAAGAAGTGGGTCGACCACCTCCTTCTTCTCTAAATTTCTATAAAATCGACATCTCTCTTCATTCTTAGAGAGAGAAAACCAAAAACAAACACCATTTCTTATGAAAACTACCAACCACCGTTGAGAATAAAGGAGGAAATAGCCAACCTATGGTTGTTACCAAGGAAGTCGACCATCGTTTCCCTTCTCTTTGCTTGAAATTAATCGGTCTCTCTTACACTATGAAAGAATAAAAAATCCCTTCCCCATTTCGAAGAATCGTCAACCATTGTTTAATTTAAGAAGAAATCGGTTGAAATTTTAGGGAAAGAGTGTTAGGCTTTGACCACTAACGAAAATTAGGGTATGTGACAAATTTCAGACTTCAACCTTTCTGTTTAAGGTTCATTTCAGCAATGTAACTTTTGTTTTAGTTTGAATATAAAGGTTTGATAATGAAATTCCAACTTAAGGGTTTGGCCAAAAATTAAAGAAGAAATTTAGTTGAAAATTTAGGGATTTTTGATTTGGGTAAGCTAAATCTCTCTTATTCAGCTTTATACATGTTGTAAACTATATGTTGTTGGTGTTTAAAGTTTGAAATTGATATGGGTAGTGTGTAATTGTCAAATAAGATTTGGGTTTGTTCAAAATAAATATGAAATTTCGTTAGGTAAGGCTTTATTCTTTTAATTTCTATTAAATTATGAGATTGAGCATGTTAATTGTTGATGGGTGATTGAAATCTCATGTGATTATGGAAAATGTAGGAGATGAGTTTGGGAAATTGGGGATTTTGAATAAGGCCTTAAATTCCTAAAATTGTTGAAATTTGGTGACATTAGGATAGGTAATTATCCAATGAGATGTATTCACATGAAAATGATTAAGAAAATTTGCATTGAATCTATAGTTGACGATTTTGGGCTTTCGTCGAAAATACCTAAAATAGTTTAAACTTGTAAATGTTTTGAGCTATATGGTAGAGTGTAACATAATATGTATGATGATTGTTACATGATCATGGTATAAAATTGGCAAAAAGAAACCTGCTAGGCTACAAGACATGCCTAGCGTAGTTAAATAAAATGTAAAGGTTGGATTTGATCAAGTGAGTGAGAATGTCTTGATAAGTTCAACTTTGGAGAGAAATTGAATGAAATCATCATGTATTACTAAATATTGAAAATGTGTTTAATGTATATTGATATGACATTATGTTGGTGCAGTGTTTTTTAGGCTCCTTCAAGGAAGAGCCCACGATTAGGGAGGATTCCTAGGTGAAACCACTAAAGTGGTGAGATAAATGCTACTAAGCTACAACTTAAGGCTATACATAAGGTACTAAGAAGTAAGTTACTTATATATGGTAGAATTTAGTATCATTCTCTATTAAGTGTGCATGTTGATACTTAAGATCATGGCATATATCATATACGTGTGACGACATGCCTTTGTTGTCTAATAAAGGCATAATAGCCTGTTGTACTGCATGTGATTATGTGTCATACTATTCATGCATATGGAATGATACTTGAGAATGATATGTTGGCTATTTATCTTAAGATTAATTGAGAATGTTTATAGATCATGTGACACCCTAGGTAGAAAGCATATAAGGGTTGGTCTAGATGATGTACGAGTGTGAATCAACTTATATGAATAGCATTGTTCATGTCATACATCATGTGATGTTTTCAAAGAAAGGTTTCATGGTGTGATAAACCTTATTTTAAAATGCTTTTGATAAAATGAGCATTCATACTTTTTATAAGGTTTGAACTGACACATTGGTTTGGAAAATCCATTTAAATAGTTTCTATGGCATATCTGTGTATATCAATAGATGCTCGGTCTAGGAAATTGCCTAGTTGAGTTCCCACACTAGGGCTTTTATGAGATCTGCCATGACGACGGTCATGGACAGCCCCTTTAGTCGCACTTTATCAATAAACTAGGATGGGCTTATGGCAATAGGTAAGTTACCCCCGTCCAGGGTGAGATATTGTTTTATGATGATGTTGCTGATGGCAAGGTACCATTGGGTGTGTAGACCTATAATTGGTCCTAATATGATATGCCATGTATGATGATTATATTTTACTATTTGAGCACCTGTTTGGTTTTGAACTGTATAATGGTATGATGATGTTTCAAAACCCAACCATGCTTACATGTCTTAAATCCCTATATATGATGCATGTTATAGCATGAAATGAGTTGTAATATGAGTTTGTTTATATAAGGTACTATGCTTAGACTATGCAATTTGACATACATGATACAATATGATTTTTATATCATTAAGCTTTGTTTTATGCAACCTCGGGCAATGTGTTTCATGTATGTTTTTAGCATGGTTATGCTTTATTCATGTGATTAAAACCTCATACTATGTTTAAGTTTTCAGCATCATGGCATGACCTTGCATATAAAGCATTCATATGAGTCCAAAGATAAAAATAGGACTGAAACATGATTATGATTATGATACATGAGATGGTGTCAGACCTGTATTTTATGTAGCCTGTTCCTTATGATTCCTATATGTATGAACACTCTATTATTATAGTTGAATCATAAGAAGAACATTTACTAGATTTAAAGAGTATGTGAAATGATTTAACACGCATAAGCCACATAAAAGCCTAATGTGAGCTATAAGAGTCACAGGTAAACCGAGTGGATCTGAATCATTATGACTGAAAATAAGAACTTAAAATGAGAAAATATAGAAAGCTTGTGAAGGAAAGTTAGTTTGATTTAGTTCCGAACACAAAGAACGAGAGTAAAAGCTAAAAAGGGTAAAATGGACTTTTTTAGCGAGTTAAAGTATCTAAGGTGTTTCAAGTATATTTCTCTACTGAAAATGGCTAAAACGTAAAAATGAGAGCGTAAGACATAAGATATGACACTTTCAAAATTTTGAGAAAAAGTCAACTTGGTCAATGATGTGAGACCCCGTATATGTAAAGTTGTAATGTGTAATGAATGTGAATGGACTTGTAATGTAAAGTATGATCAATGTAAGTCCATGGATTCAATGTACGTATGTGTAATATGATTTGTAACGTACATACAAGTTTCATTAAGTATGAATATGAAGAAATGAGTTCTTGTAAGTGATGAATGTGATTGGAACTCAAAATGAGTAGTGTGGTAAAACGGAATGAAGTTGAGCTCCCATTTAGTTTGGAATGTGATACTTTTGGATATACAATGAATGCACACAAGTTTCAATGTGCATAAGGTATGAATGGATGCCATTTTCAAGTTATAAAAGTGGATGGATGAGAAAATGGCCATGGCAACAGATTAAGGATGTGTTGGTGTGAGTTGCAGTAAGAAAACTGCAGAAAATTTGGAAAGTATGAAGGCCAGATCGATCTCATAGGATGAGAGATCGATCTGGAAGAGCCAGAATGCTCTTATTTGGGTAATGGAATAGAGCAGATCGACCTCCAATGGGGCCAGATCGATCTCCTAAGCATTCTGTAATGAAAAGATCGATCCTCAAGCACCCAGATCGATCTCCTTAGCTCTCTGTTTAGGACCAGATCGATCTCATGCTTCGACAGATCGATCTCATGCTTAAAATTTCATGAAAATAAGAGATTTAAGGGGACCAGATCGATCTCCTCTTAGACCAGATCGATCTCCTCAAGCTATTTCTATATAAGGAGGGCTGAAAATCTAAAAATTTTGGGAAAAACACTAATCTTCCATTTCTAACCCAAAAAAACCTAACCTTCTCTCTCTAAAATCAGCCATTTCCAGCAAGAATTGAGGGGAGACCATTAGACATTAAGTTGTTCATCTTGAGGAAGAGAACAACATAGTTGGAACCCAAAATCCCATTGTGGGTATTGAAGGAGATAAGGGCATTGACATTTGGAGCAAGAAGAAAAATCATATTTGGTAAGATTCTAACACTCCAATCCAAGTACATTGTCTATTTAATTGATTTTAGAGTTGTTTGGCATGAGTATGTATGGATGGGAACACCTAGGTTATGTTAGAAACTAATGTAACCTAGAAAATGGAATGCCTCTAGTGTGAGAAAGTATGATTTGGGGAGTTGGTGGTTTATGGGTTATGATAAGTTGTTAATTGAGTAATGTGGGTGATTTGGAATGGTTATGTGGAGTTATAATATGGGTTTAAGTGAAATTGTGAAAATGAGTATGTATATGCTTGATAAAATGCCATAGTGAGGGAATTCATAAAATATGAACACTATGAGCTTAATGTCGATTTAATATCAATTCGGAATAAGTTAATAAGCCTAAGAAGATCTATAAACTCGAGTTATGGGTAAAGTAATGAAACGAGGCCATATAAGCGTTAATAGAGGCTATAGATTAAATTGACTATAGCAAGCACAAGGGTTGCATTATATGGATCGAATATAATGTGAAATATGATTGTGTGTAGTCTCAAAGAGTTGTTGAAGACGAATCGAACCGTACGAGTAAGCAGCTTAAGGAAGTGAAATCACGCATCGCGATTCCAGGTAAGGGAATTCTGTAAGTATATAGAGGTAGCTGCTTGTATTTTGTGGGTGTATAGGGCTTTGGAAATGTGCATGGATTTATAGAAAAGTGTTTTGAAGATGTATGGATGTGACTATGAATAATTGTATGAGATTTGGTGGTTGAAACGGTATTGTAAAGAAATGGGATAGTAAGGCTAATAATTGCATAAATCTAATGTTTTGATGTTTTTCAAAACGGAATTGCTTGGTTTTAAGCAAGCTTGTAGTGGGCCGGCTAGTGTTTTATTGATGCTGTGGATAAGCATTTGTGAAGTGCTAAACTCGATTGCTGGGATTGTTTGATTGTGTATGAGCCGCCTATCGTATTTGCATGACATAAATCTCGCTAGAGCCTCGCTCGCGCTAGATTTCTATGTTTTCACTTGTGTGATACGTGCTTGAGCTTAGCTCGCACTTTGATTTGAATTGTGATGATGTTTTATAAATCGTACTGGAGCTTACGCTCGTACTTGGATTTGAGTGATTTTTCTTATGCATATAATCGTACTGGAGCTATGCTCGTACGTGGTTTCTTCATATTTTATGCATAAATGCCGTACAAGAGCGTTGCTCGTACGAAGTGATTGGTTTTGATGCATGAATTCGCGCTAGAGTGAAGCTCGCGCTAGTTTTCACACTGTGGTATGTATGAGGCCGTGATGAGAGATACGGATTAACTTAGGGAACCCAACAGGCCTGACAGACCTCTTGAGTGGGGTGAGGGTGAGGGGCTAGGACCTGACATAATCCATTTAGGGAACCCAATAGGCCTAACAGACCTCTTGAGTGGGGTGAGGGTGAGGGGCTAGGACCTGAATCAGGGAACCCAACAGGGGCGAGCAAGGCCATGAGGGGCTAGGACCTGGTATTGAGGTTACTCCCATGCGCTCTTGAGACTATAAAGGTTACACTTGGTATGGGGTAGATAAGACCTACGGCAGGCACCCCCAACCATGTTATGGGTCCGCGGAGTACGATGTACCTTGTATATCACATGGAGTACGATGTACCGCGTGGTGGTTACTTGATTTGAGAAAGTCTGACGGAGAACTAACCCACCTTCGTGCCAGCATGATACCCCGCACATCGGGATCCGTGTGGTCTGGGATGATATGTGACAATTGGCCAACGTAGTCACTTGAGATATAGTAACCTGTCTCCTTGCTTGATTTACTTACTACCACATGATTTTTAAATCTCTAAGTGTGATTTGTGATTGTTTAAGGCAGACCCGAAGGAGGGGTCGAGCCTCATGGAATTGATTTATGAAATGAAAATGAGGTTGTGATTGTGAATTGATGTGATGAGATTGTATGTGTTTGAGAAAGAGTTTTATGACGTGGGTTTAAAAAGGAGGTTTCTTAATGAATTGCCCTTTTTATGAATTTAAATGAGATTGAGCATGAGATGATTTATACATGATGTTTTTACCTTGTTTTATATGCCAATGTACATGATTTTGATACATGATATATATGTATACTCATATGGCATAGTTTTACTTCCTCATGCTCCTACCATAAATGATTTATGCATAACACTATCAGCATGTAGATAGAGTAGTTATCTACCATGCTTGCATTATTGCCTTACTATTGTTCATCCCTCTCTATTTTCCCCCTACAGAGCGTGCATAGTAACCCAGTGAGGATTGAGGCGTAGTATTTTGGACTCTGCTGCATCTCCATCGCTTAGAGGTATATACACAGTGATTATTTTTGTATCTAAACCATGTAAAAGCACAGTATCCTTTTGAGTTGTAATTATGGGGGATGTAGATGTCAGTAAAATATGCTTTTGTATAAGTACAAGATTAAATGCAAATGTATAACATTGTTTTATTTAACTGAGAATGAATGAGATGTGTTGTTTATTATTGACTCACAGCCCAACAGTGTGTGGTGAGTTTGTTCACAACCGGGTAAGGTAACAGTAAAACGTAAAAAAAATTTTAGTGATTTTTGATTAAAGAGAATGGAATTGGGTCGTGACAGAGATTGGTATCAGACCTGTGTTGGACTGATGTGAGTTATTAATAAAATGTAGGAAAGTACATCCCCATAGTACTGTGCTTTTGTTTAGATATAACTGTGTATACCGTGATGGATTGAGCTTAATGAAGTATTATAATACAGGAAGTTAGGCACTATGCCAGTTACACACAAAGGTAGAGGGGCGAAAGCACGTGCTAGAGGCCGTAGAGGTATGCCTGAGAGCCGTGCAGAGCCACAGACTGAATAGGCTCCACAGAACCCTGCTGGGAGAGCAAAGGATACTGAGGCTCGCTTCGCTAGGTTAGAGCGGAGTATTGAGAATTTGGTGGAGATAGTCACGCAGGCATTGGGTGCCGGTGATAGACGAGGTCCCGCGGCACAGCCTACTACTGAACAGGCAGCTGCAGAGGCGGAGAGACCTCAGACTACAGAGACTGCTACAGTTACACCACCTCCAGCCCAGGATATAGCTTCCCTTATCGCTCCACAACAGAGTGGTAGTGATTTGGGTTATGACTGCGACTTGAGCAGGTTGCGAGAATTTCAAGCACTGAAACCCCCAGTGTTTAAAGGGGTGAAAGACCCAGTGGTTACAGAGGATTGGGTGTATGAGATGGAGAAACTATATAGGTTTTTTCGATGCACTTCAGCTGAGAAGGTAGCCTTTGTGTGTTCATGTTGAAAGGCGAGGCAAAGCACTGGTGTAGATCCACCGAAGCTATTTTGAGGGCAAGACACTCCGAGATTTCGTGGGAGATATTCTTGGAGGCCTTCAGAAGATAGTATATTCCAACTACCGCACAGAGAAAACTGCGGATGGAATTTATGAATTTGGTTCAGGGGAACCATACTGTGGACGAGTATGAGTCTAAGTTTATGTCATTGGGGAGATATGACCCGGACACGATGGGTAGTAAGACCCGAAAGATACAGAAGTTCATGGATGGATTGAGATTTGGCCATCTGGACTAAGCTAGCTCCCTTCGACATTGTGACTTATGAGGAGGCTGTACATAAGGCTCAGTTGTGTGAGCAAGACTTTGAGCGAAATGCCTCTGAGCTTGGGAGAATTAGAAAGGACAGAGATCGGAAGAGATCCGGGAGGGATAGAGTGGCCAGGAAAGGAGGCCCAAGGTATTTTGAGAAGAGACCTAAGATCGAGGAGGTGTAGGAGAGAGCTGCTAGACCCTCCGTATACCCAGCCTTGACTGCACCAAAGGGTATAACTATTAGAGGACCACGACCTACCACGGATCAGTGTAGGAGATGTGGGAGATACCATGGGACTAGGCCGTGTCAGGTGCCCCCTGTTTCGTGTTTTAGGTGTGGGAGGCCAGGACATATATCGAGGTTCTGCACTGAGATGATTGAGGTTACCCCACAGAAGGGTAAGGAGCCTGAGGGAGCTCCAGTTGAGACAGCAGCCTCGAGGAGGAGGGCTACAGCTGAGGAGAAAGGGAAACAGGCTGCAGGTGTGAGCAGAGGAAGGGTGCACGCACTGGACCAGGACACTGCAGACTCATCGACGGATGTGATTAAAGGTACCATCCGAATCTTTGATTTAGAAGCATTGGTATTATTTGATCCTGGTGCCACGCATTCTTTCATATCACCTTCCTTTGCACATAAATTGTTGAAATATGTGAAACCAACATTGTTGGATAAAATGTTGATGATTTCCACACCCATGAATGATAGTCAATTGACTGAGCATGTATGTAGAGATTGTAAGTTAAAGATAGAGGGGAAGGAAATGATAGCCAATCTGATTTTATTGAATATGAATGATTTTGATGTAATTTTGGGAATGGATTGGTTGGCTACCAATCGTGTTGTGATGGATTGTCATGCCAAAAAATTTATGTTTTCAGGATTATACAATCTTATTGTAAATTTTGATGAATAGAAATGATATGAAAATAGCATGTTTGTTGTAAATAAAGGAGTATGATTTTAAATGCATATTGCTTGGGAGATAAATTATTGTTTATGATAAATGTTGAATGTGGAGTGATGGCTATGTTACTAACGATAGAGAGGATAATGTGAAGGGTTCATTGTATACGTGATTGATATAGATGAGGCACACCCAGAATTGAGGGACATAGCCGTAATTACGGATTACCTTGATGTCTTTCCGGATGAATTACCAGGACTACCACCTGTAAGGGAAATGGAATTTTGCATTGAGCTAGTGCCTGGTACAGAGCCGATATCGAAACCACCCTATAGAATGGCTCCGGTAGAATTGGAAGAGCTGAAGAAATAGCTGCAAGAGTTGCTGGAGAAGGGGTTTATTAGACCGAGTGTCACACCTTGGGGAGCACCGGTTCTATTTGTAAAGAAGAAGGATGGAAGCCTCCGACTGTGTATAGATTACCGGTTGTTGAATAAGGCCACCATTAAGAACAAGTACCCCCTTCCAAGAATCGAGGATTTGTTGGATCAGCTCCAAGGAGCTGAAGTATTTTCTAAGATAGATCTGCGGTCAGGGTATCATCAGTTGAGGATCAGGAGTAGAGATGTACCCAAGACAGCATTTCGTACCCGTTATGGCCACTACGAGTTTTTGGTGATGCCATTCGGATTGACGAATGCTCCCGCAACATTTATGGCATTGATGAATGATATATTCAAGCCATACTTGGACAAGTTTGTGATTGTTTTCATAGATGACATTTTGGTTATTCTAAGTCTAGGGAAGATCATGAGGAGCATTTGAGGATAGTTCTGCAGACCCTCCGAGAGAGAGAATTGTATGCCAAACTCAGCAAGTGTAACTTTTGGTTGGAACAGATCTCATTTCTGGGGCATGTTGTGTCAAAGGATGGGGTATCGGTGGATCCATCCAAGATAGAGGCAGTTGTACAGTGGGAACAGCCCAAGACAGTAACTGAGATCAGAAGTTTCTTGGGATTGGCAGGATATTATCGGAGATTTGTAGAGGGTTTCTCCAGACTAGCTGCTCCATTGACACGCCTTACGCCAAAAGATGTTAAGTTTGTATGGGATGAGGCATGTGAGAGGAGTTTTGAGGGGCTTAAGCGTCGGTTGACCACTGCTCCCGTTCTCACCATTCCTACCAGCTCAGGAGGATTCTTGGTGTATACGGATGTATCACACCAGGGACTGGGCTGTGTGCTTATGCAGGATGGGAAGGTAGTTGCCTATGGATCGAGACAGTTGAAAGATCATGAGAGGAACTACCCGACACATGATTTGGAGTTGGCGGCTGTAGTATTTGCTTTGAAAATATGGCGCCACTATCTCTATGGTGAGAAATTTTAGGTGTTCACAGATCATAAGAGCCTTAAGTACCTATTCTCGTAGAAAGAGCTGAATATGAGACAGAGGAGATGGCTCGAACTCCTGAAAGACTATGATTGTGAAATCATGTACCACCCGGGTAAGGCAAATGTAGTTGCCGATGCCTTGAGTAGAAAGAACCTTGGGTTGGTGTCTTATACGATGGTACGAGAACATGAATTGTTAGAACACTTTGCAAACCTCAGTTTAGATGTAACCCCACCTGGATCTGAGAGACTTGAGATCATGGCTAGTTTGAGACTAGAGTCAGAGTTGATTGGCCGTATTCGGTGAGCCCAGTAGAGCAATCGACGGTGCATCGATTGGCTGAGGCAGATACAGACAGGTGTGGGTATTGATTTTGAGCAGAGTGCTGATGGGTTATTGAGGTTCAGAGGCAGAGTATGCGTTCCCAGGGATCCTGAGATCAGGAGAACGATTTTATCAGAGGCTCACTCATCAAAGTATACGATACATCCGGGAAGTACCAAGATGTATCAAAACCTTCGAAAGGTTTATTGGTGGTTTGGAATGAAGAGAGACATTGCTGAATATGTCCCTAAGTGTCTCGTTTGTCAGCAAGTGAAGGTAGAGTATCAGAAGCCTGCAGAATTATTGCAGCCTCTACCGATACCGATATGGAAGTGGGAGCATGTCACCATGGATTTTATGATGGGGTTGCCGAAGACCCGTAGAGGTCATGATGCCATATGGGTTATTGTGGACTGGTTGACTAAGTCCGCCCATTTCTTTGCTATGAGAGCTACCGATACACTGAGTCAGTTGACGAACCTGTATATTCGAGAGATAGTATGGCTACATGGTGTACCAATGAGCGTTGTTTCTGATAGGGATGCCCGCTTCACTTCTCATTTTTGGGAACATTTTCAGGAAGCGCTGGGGACCCGACTGAGTTTTAGCACCGCTTTCCATCCTCAGACAGATGGGCAGTCAGAGAGGTCTATACAGACCCTCGAGGATATGTTGAGAACGTGTACGCTAGATTTTAGAGGCTCCTGGGATGACCACCTGCAGTTAGCCGAGTTCGCTTATAATAATAGCTGTCATGCGAGTATCGGGAAGGCACCCTATGAGGCATTGTACGGGCGTAGATGTCGTTCTCCCATTAGATGGGAAGAGGTTGGTGACAGACAGATTTTTGCTCCGGACTTAGTGTAGCAGGCATCTGAGGACGTCCAGTTGATATGTGAGAGATTACGGACAGCTCAGAGCCGACAAAAGAGTTATGCTGACAAGATACGAAAACCACTGGAGTTTGATGAGGGTGAGTCGGTGTTTATGAGAGTATCACCATCGAAGGGTATTATGAGATTTGGTAAGAATGGTAAGCTGAGCCCTAGATATATCGGACCCTTCGAGATTTTGGAGAGAGTGGGAGATAAGGAGTATAGGTTGGCATTGCCACCAGACTTGGCAAATGTCCACAACGTCTTCCACGTCTCGATGCTTAGAAAGTATCACCCGGACTCGGCACACGTGATAAGATATGAGCCGTTGGAGCTCCATGAGAGTATGACGTATGTTGAGAAGCCGATTTGGATATTGGACAGAAAAGAGAAAGTGTTACGGAATAAGACAATTCCCTTGGAGAAAGTTCTTTGGCAACATCACACGGCGGAAGAGGCCACATGGGAATTGGAGAACTTGATACAGGAAAAGTACCCCCAACTTTTTGAAGAGTGACTTGGTTCTAATTTGGGAGACCAAATTCCTTGAAGGGAGGAGAATGTGAG
Source organism: Firmiana major (assembly GCA_033439115.1). Lineage (NCBI taxonomy): Eukaryota > Viridiplantae > Streptophyta > Magnoliopsida > Malvales > Malvaceae > Firmiana > Firmiana major. Next base: position 23,050,719 of record CM065910.1, read on the forward strand.
ACCCCGTATATGTAAAGTTGTAATGTGTAATGAATGTGAATAGACTTGTAATGTAAAGTATGATCGATGTAAGTCCATGGATTCAATGTACGTATGTGTAATATGATTTGTAACGTACATACAAGTTTCATTAACTATGAATATGAAGAAATGAGTTCTTGTAAGTGATGAATGTGATTGGAACTCAAAATGAGTAGTGTGGTAAAACGGAATGAAGTTGAACTCCCATTTAGTTTGGAATGTGATACTTTTGGATATACAATGAATACACACAAGTTTCAATGTGCATAAGGTATGAATAGATGCCATTTTCAAGTTATAAAGGTGGATGGATGAGAAAATGGCCATGGCAACAGATTAAGGATGTGTTGGTGTGAGTTGCAGCAAGAAAACTGCAGAAAATCTGGAAAGTATGAAGGCCAGATCGATCTCATAAGATGAGAGATCAATCTGGAAGAGCCAGAATGCTCTTATTTGGGCAATGGAATAGAGCAGATCGATCTCCAATGGGGCCAGATCGATCTCCTAAGCATTCTGTAATGATCAATCCTCAAGCACCCAGATCGATCTCCTTAGCTCTCTGTTTGGGACCAGATCGATCTCATGCTTCGACAGATCGATCTCATGCTTAAAATTTCATGAAAATGAGAGATTTAAGGGTCCAGATCGATCTCCTCTTGGACTAGATCGATCTCCTCAAGCTATTTCTATATAAGGAGGACTGAAAATCTGAAAATTTCAGGAAAAACACCAATCTTCCATTTCTAACCTAAAAACCTAACCTTCTCTCTCTAAAATCAGCCATTTCCAGCAAGAATTGAGGGGAGACCATTAGACATTAAGTTGTTCATCTTGAGGAAGAGAACAACATAATTGGAACCCAAAATCCCATTATGGGTATTGAAGGAGATAAGGGCATTGACATTTGGAGTAAGAAGAAAAATCATATTTGTTAAGATTCTAACACTCCAATCCAAGTACATTGTCTATTTAATTGATTTTAGAGTTGTTTGGCATGAGTATGTATGGATGGAAACACCTAGGTTGTGTTAGAAACTAATGTAACCTAGAAAATGGAATGCCTCTAGTGTGAGAAAGTATGATTTGGGGAGTTGGTGGTTTATGGGTTATGATAAGTTTTTAAATGAGTAATGTGGGTAATTTGGAATGGTTATGTGGAGTTATAATATGGGTTTAAGTGAAATTGTGACAATGAGTATGTATATGCTTGATAAAATGCCATAGTGAGGGAATTCATGAAATATGAACACTATGAGCTTAATGTCGATTTAATATCGATTCGAAATAAGTTAATAAGCCTAAGAAGAGCCATAGACTCGGGTTATGGGTAAAGTAATGAAACAAGGCCATATAAGCGTTAATAGAGGCTATAGATTAAATTGACTATATCAAGCACAAGGGTTGCATTATATGGATCGAATATAATGTGAAATATGATTGTGTGCAGTCTTGAAGAGTTGTTGAAGACGAATCGAACTGTACGAGTAAGCAGCTTAAGGAAGTGGAATCACGTATCGCGATTCCAGGTAAGGGAATTCTGTAAGTATATAGAGGTAGCTGCTCGTATTTTGTGGGTGTATAGGGCTTTGGAAATGTGCATGGATTTATAGAAATGTGTTTTGAAGATGTATGGATGTGACTATGAATAATTGTATGAGATTTGGTGGTTGAAACGGTATTGTAAAGAAATGGGATAGTAAGGCTAATAATTGCATAAATCTAATGTTTTGATGTTTTTCAAAACGGAATTGCTTGGTTTTAAGCAAGCTTGTAGATGGGCTGGCTAGTGTTTTATTGATGCTGTGGATAAGCATTTGTGAAGTGCTAAACCCGATTGTCGGGATTGTTTGATTGTGTATGAGCCGCCTATCGTATTTGCATGACATAAATCGCGCTAGAGCCTCGCTCGCACTGGATTTCTATGTTTTCACTTGTGTGATACGTGCTTGAGCTTAGCTCGCACTTTGATTTGAATTGTGATGATGTTTTATAAACTGTACTGGAGCTTACGCTCATACTTGGATTTGAGTGGTTTTTCTTATGCATATAATCATACTGGAGCTATGCTCGTACGTGGTTTCTTCATATTTTATGCATAAATGCCGTAATAGAGCGTTGCTCGTATGAAGTGATTGGTTTTGATGCATGAATTCATGCTAGAGCGAAGCTCGCACTGGTTTTCACACTGTGGTATGTATGAGGGCCGTGGTGAGAGATACGGATTAACTCAGGGAACCCAACAGGCCTGACAGACCTCTTGAGTGGGGTGAGGGTGAGGGGCTAGGACCTGACATAATCCATTCAGGGAACCCAACAGGCCTAACAGACCTCTTGAGTGGGGTGAGGGTGAGGGGCTAGGACCTGAATCAGGGAACCCAACAGGGGCGAGCAAGGCTATGAGGGGCTAGGACCTGGTATTGAGGTTACTCCCACGCGCTCTTGAGACTATAAAGGTTACACTTGGTATGGGGTAGATAAGACATACGGCCGGCACCCCCAACCATGTTATGGGTCCGCGGAGTACGATATACCGTGTATATCACATGGAGTACGATGTACCGTGTGGTGGTTACTTGATTTGAGAAAGTCTGGCGGAGAACTAACCCACCTTCGTGCCAGCATGATACCCCGCACATCGGGATCCGTGTGGTCTGGGATGATATGTGACAATTGGCCAACGTAGTCACTTGAGATATAGTAACCTGTCTCCTTGCTTGATTTACTTACTACCACATGATTTTTATATCTCTAAGTGTGATTTGTAATTGTTTAAGGTAGACCCGAAGGAGGGGTCGAGCCTCGTCGAATTGATTTATGAAATGAAAATGAGGTTGTGATTGTGAATTGATGTGATGAGATTGTATGTGTTTGAGAAAGAGTTTTATGACGTGGGTTTAAAAAGGAGGTTTCTTAATGAATTGCCCTTTTTATGAATTTAAATGAGATTGAGCATGAGATGATTTATACATGATGTTTTTACCATGTTTTATATGCCAATGTACATGATTTTGATACATGATAGATATGTATACTCATATGGCATAGTTTTACTTCCTCATGCTCCTACCATAAATGATTTATGCATAACACTATCAGCATTTAGATAGAGTAGTTATCTACCATGCTTGCATTATTGCCTTACTGAGCGTGTGGTTGCTCATCCCTATCTATTTTCCCCCTACAGAGCGTGCATAGTAGCCCAGTGAGGACTGAGGCGTAGTATTTTGGACTCCGCTGCATCTCCATCGCTTAGAGGTATATACACAGTGATTCTTTTTGTATCTAAACAATGTAAAAGCACAGTATCCTTTTGAGTTGTAATTATGGGGGATGTAGATGTCAGTAAAATATGATTTTGTATAAGTACAAGATTAAATGCAAATGTATGACATCGTTTTATTTAACTGAGAATGAATGAGATGTGGTGTTTATTATTGACTCACAGCCCAACAGTGTGTGGTGAGTTAGTTCACGGCCGGGTAAGGTAACAGTAAAACGCGAAAAATTTTTTAGTGATTTTCGATTAAAGAGAATGGAATTGGGTCGTGACAAATGATTAAGGAAAAAGTCAACTATAGTTAAGAAAAGTGGACTTTTACCATAGTTGACTAACCATGGTTAGGAATTAACCTATGTATGGAGAAAAAAATTGGGGAAAAATATTCTTTGTCATAATACAAGATAATCATCCCCGAAAGAAAGGAAAATTTATTCGGAAGGATTCCAGATTTAATTTAATGGTTAACAACGTAATGGGCCTAAAGTGAAGATTTTAAAGCCCATTACGGTATACTAAACGTAGATCAAAATTCTTAGGTCCCTTAGACCAAATTTTTAGACAGATTGATAGGCCAAATATTGAGACAATAAAAGGCCCGAGGTATAGTAAAAATTTCAGCCTGAAATCCCATTAAGAAAGCCCAAACCGAGAGGCCCAATTGTAAAGCCCATTAGGTAAATATCTAACCATAGTTAAAGCTAACTATGACTCATTAGATGACTCATTAGGTGACTCACAACTAAACCTTAGGAAGTCAATTTTAATGGCTGAAAAGTAAGGCTTAATGGCTAAGTAAATGGCTTATAAAATCAGCCACACCATTGTCATCTTCACCATACCATTCTCGGCTACACAAGGAAACCATTGAAATACATTTATCCAAGCTTTCTCTCACTAGAAATCACTAGGATTTAGGCATATTTGGAACTTGCATTCTTCATGAAAGTTGTTCTAAATTGAGAGGAGAGTAACATATGTTGGAATTGGCTATCAAGAAGCCATAGTGTACAAACCGTGAGGCTCCAAAGTTTCGGCCAAGTGTGAACACAAATACTAGGTATATTTTCAAGCTTTCAAATACATATATGTTAATGTATGAATGATTTTAAGTATATTGGTATATGTTTTAAGCATTGAAACATATGGAATCACTATGATCATGGTTAGGCCGAGAGTGAGTAGTGAAATATTGATGAATGCCCATATGTTATTAAGGCATAAATGAGTTAATGTACATGTGTTAATGATTATGGTATAGTTAGAATTAATCAATTTGATTAATTAATACATGTATTAAGTTGGCAATCAAGGTGTTTGATAAAATGCCTAAATGAACTATGTGATGCTTAAGAACATTTCCAACCAAGTGTTTGTGAAAATGCCTAAGTGAATTGGCTAAGGAAATGGACATGGACGACATGCCATGGTGTGACCGATGGCACGGAGTGCTCTCGGCCATGGCATGTGGTCGAGAGGTCCAATGGGCCTAGTCCAATTATTTTAGGCCCAATGTGATGTAATGGGTCTAGGACAAGCCCAATAGGCCCAACGAAAATGAATAGTAAAATAAAAATGGGCTTAATGCATAGTTAGGCCCATTAAGGTTTATTAAAGCCCATTAAGGGTGTAAGACCCCGTATATGTATAAGGGTAATGTGTGTACTTGGATTAAATAATATGAATGGACTTGTGATGTAAAATATGATTGATGTAAGTCCATGGATTCAATGTATGTATGTGTAATATAAGTTGTAACGTACATACGAGTTTCATTGAGTATGAATACGGAGAAACGTGTCCTAGCAAGTGATGGATGTGATTGAGACTCAAAATGAGTAGTGTGGTAAAATGGAATGGAGTTATGCTTCCATTTGATTTTATGTAGCATACCTTTGAACATACAATGAATGCACACAAGTTTCAATGTGCATAAGGTATGAATGGATGCCATTTTCAAGTTATAAATGTGGATGGATGAGAAAATGGCCATGGCAATAGATTAAGGAGGTGTTGGTATGAGTTGCAGCAATGAAACTGCAGGAAATCTGGAAAACATGAGGTCCAGATCGATCTCCCAGGATGAGAGATCGATCTGGGAGAGCCAGAATGCTCTTATTTGGGTGAACGAATAGAGCAGATCGATCTCCAATGGAGCCAGATCGATCTGCCAAGCATTCTGTAAGTGAAAAGATCGATCCTCAAGCAGCCAGATCGATCTCCTTAGCTCTCTGTTTGGGACCAGATCGATCTCATGCTTCGACAGATCGATCTCATGCCTCAACAGATCGATCTCATTGCTTCGACAGATCGATCTCAGGCTTAAAAATGCCGTGAAAAAGAGGGATTTTAAGGGACCAGATCGATCTCCTCTTGGACCAGATCGATCTCCTCAAGTCATTTCTATATAAGGAGAGCTGAAAAATCTGGAAATCTCGGAAAACACTTAACCCTAAAACTTCAACCCCAAAAACCTAATTTTCCCTCTCTAAAAATCAACCATTTTCAGTGAGATTTGAAGAGAGATCATTAGAGGCAAAGTTGTTCCTATCAAAGAGGAGAACAACATAGTGGGAGGGCAATTTCCCATTCTTAGAGTTGAAGGAGTTAAGGGCTTTACCAATTGGAGCAAGAAGAGAAATCATATTGGTAAGATTTTAACACTCCAATCTAAATGCATTAGCTATTTAATTGATTTTGGAGTTGATTGGTGTGAGTATTGATGGATAAACTACCTAAGAATGTAGTGGAAGTGGTGTGACCTAGAAATCTAAAATGGGTATAGTGTGAGGATATGTGGGATTGAATGAGTTTATGATTTGCGGCATGCTAAAGTTGTTATTGGGGTATTGTTTATGATTTTAGATGGTTAAATGAGATTACATTGTGAGTTTGGAAGAATTGTGGAAATGGGTATGAATATGCTTGATAAATGCCATAGTGAGGGAATTAATGAAGTATGAACACTATGAGCTTAATATCGATTTTGAATAAGTTAATAGGCCTAAGAAAATCCATAGACTCGAGTTATGGATAAAGTAATGAAACGAGGCCAAATAAGCTTTAATAGAGGCTATAGATTAAAGTGACTATAGCAAGCACAAGGGTTGCAATATATGGGTCGAATATAATGCGGGATACGATTTTGTGCAGTCCCGAAGAGTTCGTTGAAGGCGAACCAAATAGTACGAGTAAGCAGCTTAAGGAAGTGGAATCACGCATCGCAATTCCAGGTAAGGGAATTTTGTGAGTATATAGAGATAGCTGCTCGTATTTTGAACTGGGTGAATATTGGGTGTTGTATGAAATGCATGAATTGCTCAAATAAATGTTGATGGTATTTGTGAAAGATGATGGGTATATGCGTGGTTTTGGTTTTGAAGTGGATGTTATGAAAAAGGGATAGTAAGGCTAATAATTGCATAAATCATGTGTTTTGAATGCTTTTACAAAACACAATGCTTTGATTTGAGCAAATAAAAGGATAGGCTGGCTGGTACTTGAATAATGTTGTGAAATAGCCCATATGAGGCACTAAGCATATTATGTGATGTTTTGAATGCACGTAAGCCGCCTATCACGTGTATGTGATATAATTCGCGTTAGAGCCTCGCTCGCGCGAGATTTCTATGTTTTCACTTGTGTGAAACGTGCTTGAGCTTAGCTCGCACTTTGAAATTGAATTGTGATGATGTTTATAAACCGTACTGGAGCTTCTGCTCGTACGTGGATTGTGAATGGTTATCTTATGAGTATAACCGTACTAGAGCTATGCTCGTACGCGCCTCTTTATGAGAAGAAGATGCATGATGCATGAGTCGTGCTAGAGTTTTACTCGCACAAGCTTGTACAATGGGATTCGTATAGGGTTGTGAAAGTGGGTAAGATCCTTAAGCCTTACATCCTTAAGCTAACATCCTTAAGCCCTAGGAGGCAGGGAGGCTCTGTTAGGCGGGGAGGCTCTGTTTGGTGGGGAGGCTCTCTTACGGTGGGATCCTTAAGCCAACATCCTTAAGCCCAAAGAGGCGGGGAGGCTCTGTTAGGCAGGGAGGCTCTCCTACATGGGTATGGTGAAGGTAAGATCCTTAAGCCCTACATCCTTAAGCTAACATCCTTAAGCCCGAGGAGGCAGGGAGGCTCTGTTAGGCGGGGAGGCTCTGTTCGGTGGGGAGGCTCTCTTACGGAAAGGACCCTTAAGCCCTACATCCTTAAGCTAACATCCTTAAGCCCGAGGAGGCAGGGAGGCTCTGTTAGGCGGGGAGGCTCTGTTCGGCAGGAAGGCTCTCCTTCACGGAATATGGAAAACTCTTGGTATGGGGTAGATAAGACCTAGGAATGGCACCCCCAATCATGATATGAGTTGCGGAGTACGATGTACCGTGTATATCACATGGAGTACGATGTACCGCATGATGGTTATGTGATGAGAAAGTCTGGCGAGGGATAATTCATCTTCGTGCCAGCATGATACCCCGCACACCTGGATGCGTGTGGTCTGGGATGATTTATGATATAATGATTCACATAGGCACTTTTGATATAGTGACCTAGATTTATACACATGCGTGAATTGTGGAATGTAAATATGGTTGTGATTGTGAGTTGATTTGGTGGTGTTATGTTGTTGGTTCAAAAAGGAAGTTTCTAAATGAATTGCCCTTTTATGAATTTAAATGAGTTTGAGCATGAGATGTTTTATACATGATGTCTCTACCATGTTTTATATGCCGATGCACATGATTTGATACATGATATATATGTATATTCACATGGCATAGTTTTATTCCTCATGCTCCTACTATAAACGATTTATGCATAACACTATCAGCATGTAGATAGAGTAGTTATCTACCATGCTTGCATTATTGCCTTACTGAGCGTGTGGTTGCTCATCCCACTCTATTTTCCCCCCTACAGAGCGTGCATAGTAGCCCAGTGAGGACTGAGGCGTATTATTTTGGACTCCGCTGCATCTCCATCGCTAAGAGGTATATACACAGTGATTCTTTTTGTATCTAAACAATGTAAAAGCACAGTATTCTTTTGAGTTGTACTTATGGGGGATGTAGATGTCAGTAAAACATGTATTCGTATAACTACACGATTAAATGCACATGTATGACATCGTTTTAATTAATTGAGAATGAATGAGATGTGGTGTTTATTATTGACTCACAGCCCAACAGTGTGTGGTTAGCTTAGTTCACGACTGGGTAAGGTAATAGTAAAACGCGAAAAAAAAAATTTTCAGTGATTTCGGTTAAAGAGAATGGAATTGGGTCGTGACAAAGGGAAATATATTGTATTTAATGTGGAATATAGTAGGAAAAATATAATTAACTTGATAAATGGTTATATGCTGCTCCAGAGATTATTGGAGGAGCAAATCAGACTGCTGGATCGAGCAGCGTTGAGAAAGTAAAATTTCTCGAGTGATTCCATGTAAGGGACTTTTGTGAGTAGTTAGAGATACCTGCATGTATTTTCGTCTGCTTTTACATTCACTTAAAAACTCTAAGGGTCAGAAAAAGTGAATAATAATTATTGTGACCCGATAGTGTCAAATTACGATTTTGCCTTTAGTTAGGAAAAAAAGTTAACTTTTGTGAAAAGTTGTAAAAAGCATGGAAACCACTATTTTGAGTGTTTTACTGCTGATTAGCAGAAGAATAAATAGATAGGCTAATGATTTTAAGGTTGATGTGAATTAAGCACACTTTATAGTACTGATTATGATGTTTTGAAAATCATCCCTTTTTAAAGAGCCATCTATCATATTATGTGAGAATAAATCGTGCTAGAGCACAGCTCGCACTTGATTTCATATATTTTCCACATATACTAGTGCTGGATTGTGATTCGCACTAGATTTCCATGACATGCATGATAGAGTGCTAGAGTTATTACTCGTACTCAGTTTTATATGATTTATGCATGAGAGAGTGCTGGAGCGATTAGCTCGTACTCGAATCTTACATAAGATACATGATAGAGTGCTAGAGCGTTGCTCGTACTCGATTCTTCATGATTTATACACGACATAGTACATAAGCTATTGCTCGTACTTGATTTGATGATTTGTGCATAGCATGGTACTGTAGTTATTGCTCGTACTTAATTTGAAACATGAACTATGCATTGACCTAGTTGCTGGAGGTTTACTGGCACTAGAGTTTGAGTTTGTGATGTGAAACAGTGTTTGAGCGGAGTGTCAACTGTGAGTCGCACTCAAAGGCGCGCACTGTAATTTATGTGATATATAATACATGTTGAAAACCATAATTGATTTCCTCCTATAGACTGAGTGTCACACTATGAGAGGTTCGCATGTGGATTTAGAGACGTGGTATGATATTTCATGGTTTGAGGGCTAAGACCTATGGTAAGCACCCCGACTGTGATGTAGGGTCCAAGGAGTACGTTGTACCGTGCGAGTGGCATGGAGTACATTGTACCGTGTGGTGTTGTGGAGTTGAGGAGGATATAGCTGGCGGTTGTGATGGACTGACCCCCCTCCCCTTGCAGCAGTGATGCCCCGCACACTAGGATTTCGTGTAGCTTGGGATCACCATTATAGGATATGGCCATAGTCTAAGATATTATTGCATTTCACCACAGTCTCACATGATATATCACCTGATTGACTGATTTATTTACGGATAGACCTGAGGGATGGGTCGGAATCTGATTGTTGTGATGTGAATAATTTAAATGCCATATTTAATGTGATTTAAATATACATGGCATGAATTATCTAAAGGCAATATGATATTATAAAGATGCATTATTTTGCACTACATGCCTACATTTGAGAAAGCAAGCATGATTTTTGTACATGGGATTTAATCTGTACAAGTATATATATATTTAAAGACATTCTTTTAAAGTGAGTTAAGAAAATGATATTTTTGAGGCATAGCATTATTTTGAGTAGATAGTGTAGATATCTACTTACTTGCCTGATTTCCTTACTAACACCCAGTGTCCCACGTGTCCAGACGACTGGTGACTCGACCTACAAATTGGAAGTGGTCCAGTCTCTTTTATCCCGTTTTCAGCCCATTTTTAACTGAAACGACTGAGTTTCATCTGGATTTAATTTATCTGCACATTATAGAATTTTAATTAAATAAAGGGGATAATTGATAAAATAAATTGGGGATTTAAATAATTAATTAGGAATTTAAGCACAAATAATTCTATTAAAAATAGAATTATCACTAAGCGTGTGGTTGCTCATCCCTCTCTACTTTCCCCTCTCTACAGAGCGTACATAGCAGCCCAGTGAGGACCGAGGCGTTGTATTTTGGACATCCGCTGCTTCCATCACCAAAAGGTATACACACATGGATTCTTTTTGTATCTAAACATGTAAAGGCATAGTAGTCATTTTGTATTGTAATGTGGGGGATGTAAAAGTTAGAAAATGTCTCATGTATAAGTGTATAACTTAACTTTCAAATGAATGACAATTCTTTTGATTAATTTGAGAATGAATGATGAGTGATGATTATTATTGACTCACAGCCCAACTGTGTAGCGGTGAGTTTGTTCACGACTGGATAAGGAAAGGAAAATGTGAAAAATTTATAGTGATTTTTGGTTAAAAGGATAAAATGGGTCGTGATAGAGATTAGTATCAGAGCTGAGTTGGCCTGATGTGAGTCAGTAATAAAACGTAGGAAAATTACATCCCCATATTGCTATGCTTTTGTTTAGATATAACTGTGTATACCGTGATGGATTGAGTCTAATAAGTTATTCTGAATATAGGAAGTTAGGCATTATGTTTGTTACACGCCGAGGTAGAGGGGCAGGAGCACGTGCTAGAGGTCGTAGAGGTGGGCTTGAGAATCATTCTGAGCCACAAGCTGACTAGGCTCCTCAGAACCCTATTAAGAGACCAAGGGATATTGAGACACGCTTCGCTAGAATTGTGAGATCTGAGAATTTCAGACATATTTTATTGATGTAATAATAATTTGAAGTGTAATTTATTGAGCTAAGTAAATTGTGGGAATTATAATTGGAGATTTATATGTTAAGTATGTAAAATAAGCATGAAGTATGAGGACAGATCCATTTGGGAGAAGGAGAGATCGATCTGGTGGGTTAAAAATGACGAGGAAGGAGGAATTTGAGGAGCAGATCGATCTCCAATGGAAGAGATGGATCTCCAAATGATTCTGTTTGAGAAAGGATCGATCTCATGAGGAAGAGATCGATCTCCAAATGATTCTGTTTGGGAGAAGATCGATCTCCTTAGGAGCAGATCGATCTCATAAAGCCATAAAGAGATCGATCTCATTGCCCAGATTGTCCCCAAATTTCAAATGCAGATCGATCTCATCAAGAGGCAGATCGATCTCCTACCTCCAGTCTATATAAGGGACCCGTATTTTTCTCCTGCAAACTCACTTTCTCTCTCTTCCAAACCCATTTCCACCGAAAACCTAGCTTTCTCACTCATCCAAATCCCCCATTTCCGGCCGAATCAGCTGTTGTGGCAAGAAGGAAAGTTATTCCTCATCAAAGGGAGAACAACATACTTGGAAATCGAAAGACGGATCGAATCGAGGCAAGAGATAAGCTCTCCACAAGCTTTGGGTAATTTCTAAACCTCGATCTTGATATTTGAGATGATTTTGATGTTATTGGTGGTTGTCATTGCGTTGAAATAGTTGAGAAAGGATTAGGGATTGATGAAATTGCAATGTAGTTGGAGTAATGTAGATATTTGGTGATTTTGGTAATTTTGAGAATTTGTGCTATAAATGGAAATATAGACAATGTGGTGAATTAGCATAGATAATTGGTATTAGAGATATAGAACGTCAAGATGTTATGAATGAGGTTGTAGTTTAGGGTTGAGTTACGAGAATAAAGAGATTTAAGGAGTTATGAGTAATTATGCTCGATTTTGAGAATTGAGGTTTATGAGATAATTGAGTATTGATGTTTTAACATCGTTTGGACAGCTCGAGAGTTCCAGAGTGGAATGCGAGACTAGTCCGTGATACGGGGGAAACGATTGCACTATACGAGGTGCAAAGAGGTAAGGAAAATCTAAACCATTTGTGTATGTGAATTGTAAACTATTTTAGCATGAATTGTGGTTTATAAAACAAGCATGTTGGGTTTTGTGTTGAGATTAAATTGCACACGATTTTATAGCCGGTTGGAGCCCAATGTTTTTATGAGTTTATAACTGGGCTCTACGTTAAGGCAATATTGAGATTTGAGAAATGTGTGCATGTGCTTTGCCGGTTGGAACTCGATGTTTATTACGTTTTGTGTTGAGTGCAAAACGATTTCAAATGAGTTTTATGAGAGAAAAACCATTACGAGTTCTACGTGAAGGCAAACCAGTCTTATGTGATAAGACTTAGGTGTGTAGTTGTGAGTACACACCTGGCATTGCTCTGGTAGCATGTAAGCCCGATTTCTTCTCCGTTCTAGTAACGTGAGAATAACCCCATTGGTGGCTGTGCCACGTTATACCCCCTTGGTGGCTGCGCCACGTTGAGAAACCCCATTGGTGGCTGTGCCACGTTATACCCCATTGGTGGCTGTGCCACGTTGAGAAACCCCATTGGTGGCTGTGCCACGTTGAGAAACCCCATTGGTGGCTGTGCCACGTTATACCACATTGGTGGCTGTGCCACGTTGAGAAACCCTATTCTGTGGCTATGCCACGCGAGAAATTAAACTAGTGGCTTTGCCACGTGTGTTTTGTGGCTATGCCACGTGAGAAATTAAATCAGTGGCTATGCCACGTGTGTTTAGTGGCTGTGCCATGTGCATTATTTTTACTGTGATTTTATCACGTTATTTGATAAAGCGTTTAACGCGTTATTTTCACATGCTTTGTTAATGCTCTAGAGTGAGCCTTTTTACTTCATGTTTTTACATGATTTGAGATATGAGAATATCGTTTTGAGTATTTTCATGCTATGGTTTTCAAATGAGTTTCACATACAAATAAACCTTTTGTGATGTGTATTTTGGTTTATGAAATGAGTTCCTTACCCCCTTTACTGAGCGATTTAGAAACTCACCCTGTTTTCCTTTCCCGCCAGAGTTCTTCAAGTGAACAAGGATCTCCCTGCGACGTACGGAGTAGTGGTTAGTGGAGGATTCGAGCTCCAGGCCATATAAATTGTATCTTGAGGTATATTTCATCTTTTCATGTACCTAGACTATTATTGTAATTGCAGACACTTGATGTATAACATTATATGTGATGTATTAGGATTAATGTATTTGATATGACATATAAATTCTAGTGATGAGATCCTGAGGAATGATAATTATAATGATGTATGACACTGCACAGGAATGCACCTTTAATTGTGAAATAATGAGTAAAAAGTTTTAAATTAGCCCTATTTTCCGCACTTTCGGGGCGTGACAAGAATAGAGCGGAGTATCAAGGGCCTAGTAGAGATAGTCACTCAGGCATTGGGTGTCGGTGATAGATGAGGTCTCGCGACATAGCCTACTACTAGACAGGCAGCTGCAAAGGTGGAGAGACCTCAGACTGCAGAGACTGCTATTGTTACACCCCTAGTATGGGATACGGCTTCTCCCATCGCTCCACAATCGAGCAACAACGATTTGGGGTATGATTGCGAGCTGAGTAGGCTACGCCAATTTCAGGAGTTGAAACCTCCAGTGTTTAGAGGGGTAAAGGACTCAGTTTTTATGGAGGATTGGGTGTATAAGATGGAGAAGTTGTACAAATTTTTCAGATGTACATCAACAGAGAAAGTGGCCTTTGTCGTATTTATGCTAAAAGGCGAGGCAGAACACTGGTGGAGATCCAAAGAGTTTATTTTGAGGGCTCGACACTCCGAGATCACCTGGGAGGTATTCTTGGAGGCCTTCAGGAGGCAATACATCCCAGCCTCCGCATAGAGGAAATTACGGATGGAACTTATGAATTTGGTTTAAGGGAATAGTACTGTGGATGAATATGAGTCAAGATTCATGTCTTTGGGGAGATATGACCCGTATACGATGTGTAGTGAGACTCAGATGGTCAAAAAGTTTATGGATGGGTTGAGATTGGCCATCTAGACTAAGCTAGCCCCATTTGACCTCCATACTTATGAGGAGGCAGTGCATAGGGAGGGGTCGAGTCTTGTGGGATTTTGATTGAGAAATGATAATGATATTTGTGATAGAGAAATGATTTGTGATGGGATTTTAACGCGGTTTGAGAAAGAGATGAGTTTAAAAAGGATGTTTCTTAAATGAATTTCCTTTTTTTGATGAGTTTTAATGAGACTGAGCATGAGATGGTTTTACATGTTGATATTTCCATGTTTTATGCCTATTTACATGATTTTCAATACATGATATATGTATATACATGTGGCATAGTTTTATTTCCTCATGCTCCGATTAAAAATGATTTATGCATATCATTATCAACATGTAGATAGAGTAGTTATCTACCATGCTTGGATTATTGCCTTACTAAGTATGTGGCTCATCCCTCTCTACTTTCCCTTCTCTACAGAGCATACATAGCAGTCCAGTGAGGACTGAGGTGTTGTATTTTGGACATTTGCTGCTTCCATCGCCAAGAGGTATACACACAGGGATTCTTTTTATATCTAAACATATAAAGGCACAGTAGTCATTTTGTATTGTAATGTGGGGGTTGTAAAAGTTAGAAAACATCTCATGTATAAGTTTATAACTTAACTTTCAAATGAATGACACTTCTTTTGATTAATTTAAGAATGAATGATGAGTGATGATTATTATTGACTCACAGCCCAACTGTATAGTGGTGAGTTTGTTCACGACCGGATAAGGAAAGGAAAATACGAAAAATTTATAGTGATTTTCAATTAAAAAGGATAAAATGGGTCGTGACATGTTTAGATACAAAAAAAAAAAATCCCTGTGTGTATATCTCTTTGCGATAGAGTGCAGCGGATGTCTCCAATTCAACGCCTCAGTCCTCATTGGGCTACTATGTACGCTCTGTAGATGGGGAAAGTAGAGAGATGAGCAACCACACACTCAGTAAGGCAATAATGCAAGCATGGTAGATATCTACTCTATCTACATGCTGATAATGTCATGGCATAAATCATTTATAATCAGAGCATGAGGAAATAAAACTATGCTACATGTATATACATATAACATGTACTAAAAATATGGAAAAAGACATGTAAAACATGGTAAAACCATCATGTAAAACCTCTCATGCTCATCGTTATCAAAACTCACCATAAAAGGGAAATTCATTAAGAAACATCCTTTAAGAAATATCATTTTCTCAACACACGTCAAATCTATTCATAAATAGTACATCATTTCTTTAAACAAAAATCCCACAAGGTTCAACCCCTCTCTCGGGTCTACCTTGGACAATCAAAGTCACACTCAGTGTACAAAACCATGTGGTATTATGTAATATTATGTGAGACAAACGATCACTATATCTAAAAGACTATGTTGGCTAATTATGTCATTATCATCCCAGACCACACGGATCTCGATGTGCGGGGCATCATGCTAGAACGAAGGTGGGTTAGTTCTTCACCAGACTTTTTAACTCATCATCACAACCACATGGTACAGCGTACTCCATGTGATATACACGGTACAATGTACTCCACAAACCCATATCATGGTTGGGGGTGCCGACCGTAGGTCTTATCTACCCTATGCCAAGTGTAACCTATATAGTCTCAAGTGCACGTGGGAGCTTTTCATCTTGTAAGAGAGCCTCCCCACCAACAGAGCCTCCCCACCCCTACGGGCTTAAGGATGTTGGCTTGAGGATCTTACCATAAGAGAACCTCCCCACCGTACAAAGCCTTCCCACCCCGTCGGGCTTAAGGATGTAGGGCTTGAGGATCTTACCAACTCCACGGTATCATACATACCACAGTGTGAAAACCAGTGCGAGCTAAGCTCTAGCACGATTCATGCATCATAAATAAATCTCTTCATACGAGCAACGCTCTAGTACGACTTTATGCATAAAATCATGAAGAAATCACATACGAATATAGCTCCAGTATAGTTATATGCATAAAAAGTCAATGGAAATCCACGTACGAGTAGAAGCTCTAGTACGGTTTATAAAACATTACCACAATTCAAACCAAGGTACGAGCTAAGCTCCAACACGTTTCATACAAGTGAAAACACCAAAATCCAGTGCGAGCGATGCTCTATCATGATTTTACTCACGTAAACTCGATAAGCGGCTCTATTTCAACACAACTCATTTCAAACAAAGTCAGCACATGCCTCGTGCTTTTTCATGAAATTACAGATATCAAATAGCCAGCCTATCCATCAATTTGCTCAAAACAAAGAAATGTGTTTCATAAAACATTAAAACCTGTGATTTATGCAATTATTAGCCTTACTATCCCCTTTTTATAAAATCCACTTCAAAACCAAATCCTATACGAAATACTTGTAACCATTCACGCATACCATCAATCATTTTCTTAAACAATCATGCATTTTAAAATGCCCTAAATTCACCCACAAAATACGAGCTGCTATCTCTATATACTCACAGAAATCCCTTACCTAGAATCGCGTCGCGTGATTCCACTTCCTTAAAGCTGCTTGATTGCGCGGTTCAATTCGTTTCCAACGAACTCTCCGAAGCTGCATGAGATTACGTTTCACTTCAATTAAATCTAATATAACACAACTCTTGCGTTCACTATAGTTGATTCAACCCATAATCTTCGTTATTACTTGTAAAGCCTTTTTTAATCGCTTTACTAATACCTCGAGTGTCCATTAATTCTCACTAAATCGATATTTAAGCCCATAGTGTTTCTATTTAATCATTTACTTCACTATGGCATTTTGTCAAACACCTTACATACTCATTTTCATAAATTGACTATCCTCAAAATGTAGCTTCATTCCATCATCCTAAAGTCATGCATATTACCTTATTAACATCCTATCATAGTCCATTTATCATCAACTCAAGTATATCACATTTTCTCACTCTAGATTCAATCTAGGTTTTACTTGTTCCATTACATTCCATGTAGTATTAATCATCAATATACACACCAATCAACTCCAAAATCAATGAGTAAACAAATGTACTTGGGTTGGTGCATTAGAAACTCACCTAGCTTGATTTCCTTCTTGCTCCAAATGAAAACACTCCTTGCTCCTTCAATCCAATCAATGGGGTATTGATTCCAAGTTATGTCGTTCTTCTCTTTAAGATGAACAACTTTGCTCTAATGATCTTTTCTCAAATCTCTATGAAAATGGGGTGATTTTAGAGTAAGAAAATTAGGTTTTTAGATTGAAATGGAAGAATAGCTTGTTTCCCATTAAAATGAAGATCTAACTGCTCCCTATTTATAGAATTAGTTTGATGAGATCGATCTGCATATTGTGGAGGTCGATCTGGTCCTCTTGAATTCCTCATTTTCACGATATTGTTAAAGCATGAGATCGATCTGCCGAATGCATGAGATTGATCTGCTTCAATGAAATGAGATTGATCTACTCAATGGAACAGGATCGATTTATCTCAGGCAGAAAGCTTAGGAGATCGATCTGGCCCTTAGAGGATATCGATCTGCTCTAACCCGAGAGCAATGGAGATCGATCTGCTTGTGTGAGGGATCGATCTCCCTCTTCCACATGCTTAATTTTGCATTCTTCAGGCCATGAAATCGATCTCTCCTTGCATGGGATCGATCTGGCCTTCATCCTACACCCTTTTTGCTACAAATTCTCCATTTAAACTCAATCTTAATCACTTCCACATTCATTCATCATTCCATACACACTTAGAACTTCAGAAACATTTATTTCTTACAATTCATATGTAATGTAACTTGTCTATGCATCAAATAATCTTATACATTACATAGAAATTTAAGGGTCTTACATTTACCATGCACCTATACATTGTTGATTTTGAGATTGTTGGCGATCCCCAAAAATGTTTGTGTGGCAGTCATGTCCTATGAGAGCCATCTCTAGAACCGGTAAGAGGTTGTGATTGCCCTACGGTGCCAAGTGCTTCACAGGGATGCCTGGGTGGCATCGAGTTTATGGGACGTAAGAGCTATCTCTAGCACTGGTAGGAGGTTCTGTGTGATTGCCCTATGGTGCCAGGTGCTTCACAAAAATGCCTTTGTGGCATTGAGATTTTTCTTAGTAGCACCGGTAGGAGGTTTTGCGTGATTTCCCTATTGTGCCAGCTACCTAGTATTGTAGACCTTGATCCCGTCTTCAGTACCCTAGTCCAGACCTACTATTGTAAAAACACATGGGTGTGTTTACATTGTGTAATTGAATTCCATGAAAGGTCAAGATTGCGCCACATCTCGTATTTGTGTTGAATATTTTAATGGAAGCCCATGTATATGTTTTGATTTACTGAACTCGTTTCCAGCATGAATATTATGCTACCAGATTTCAAGGTTTTCGGGTTTTGAAATCTATACTATTGATTTATGAACTATTGAGTGTAAGCTTAGTGAAATCTTCAATTTTGAAAAGTATGTTGATTTAACTCATCTGTGTTTAATGTATTTTCACGTTTAAAGACCAAAATAAAGCTTGTACATTGTTCTACAAAGTGCATGATTTACTAACGTAGAAAATATTTATACAACTGCTTACTTAGTATGTTATTAGCTTCAGTTATATGATTTTCTTACTGAGCATGTGGTTGCTCACCCCTTCTTTAAACATTTCAGATTAGTTTGTGGTTGATCCGCTCAGAGACTGTAGATTCCTCGTGCTAAGTGCGCGACTTTTGTGTTAAGGTATACGCAATCAGTCTAAAGTTTTATTTCAGACTTGTATGTATGCACGAGTTTAAGTAATAGTAGTTTTGGGATGTATTAGCTGTTTCATTATAAGTAGGAATATTAAGCAAGTCAATAATACCTTTCCCAGATAATGCACCTATTTAATCGGGTTACTATGAATTAGGATGAATCTGGAAGTTAATGAAAGAATGTGAATGGAAAGCATGATTGTTAGTTGTGGATAGCTAGGGTTGTTTGAGATGATTTGATTCGCATGAATGGTATTGAGGATATGGGTTGCTATATTGTTTTATTTGCAAGTTGGGTAGAGTTAAATTGCAGTCGTTATGCTGTCGAAATTTCAAAAAATATTAGGACTCTAATAGAATCCTTCACATATTAATCTAAAAGCTTTAAACCTATATCAGATACGGAACTACAAGTAAAATATCCTAAAGTATCAATTAGCAAACTTTAACAATGTTAATTTACTTTAAAACGTTTTCACATTAATTTAGGCGTTTAGGGATAGAAGTAGAGGCGGGTCGTGACACTAACTCAAGATAGGTTCAACAAACCTACACTATAAGATACTAACATGTACCATATATAGTTAACTTATGTTCTATGATACCCAATGTATCGTATAGGAAGTTACTTACCTTGTAACCTATATGATTTACCTACCAAAATACCATGATAGCACGCAAGGCTTGATCAAAAGCTGCTATATCCCACAAATGGTTCTGAAAATTTAAAATATGACACATTTCACTTAGAATTCATTTCACAGTACTATCACTCTTGCAATATCCCCTATATATCACACTTTCATATAGATTCCACTTATGTCGCCATTAGCAGTAAAGTGATAAAGCTATTAATTTTTAATTTATGACTGTTTTGATTACACTTGTCACATTTACACATGTTTACAGTCACTTAAAATCAAAAGTTCGCTATAGGGTAAAATCATTAAAATAACCCTATCTTGGCTAAATATACATAATTGACCTAAGGTAATTTTTAAACCACGATTCAATTCATGCTCAATTTCATGTTTCTCATCTCAATTTAAGGAATTCCCATGAAATTCCATAGAAATTCCACTTTCTCACTAAAAAACCTAGAGAGTTACACTATAAGTACTTGATACAAACATTATTTCTTCAAATTGAGCTTAGATATCATCTATACACATCAAACACATCAACATATATTAGATTGAAACATTGAAAGCAACATTACCCCTAGGAACCCATTTTGGCTGAATGGTTATCTCACACATATAGGTTGATTTGCTTCAATCTAAACACATAGAAATACAATTTATTAATCCTTATTAGTATTTATAAAGCTTGGGAATTGAAAGCAACCAAATCTCCATGAATCATGAAGTTGACACCTCAAAAAAAAGGTCTGACATAATGAATTAAGGGCTTGACATGACTTATTTCATACCCCTATATCATTTTATAGTGTCCATTCAGTTAGTACTGAAAATTGACCACTGGACAAAATCATTATTTTCACATTTGTTCGAAGTTTTTCAAGATAAACCGTGATCATAATTTTATAGATCCAAATGGCTTACTCGAGGTCATATATTATCATTTTATGATGATTCAAATATTTTTGGATAGGTCTGCACTCTCACGAGGCCCACAAACCTCTTCGAACATGAGTTGCACCTTTCAACCCAGAAATCGAAAAATCACTACCTAGCGATTTCTTTCAGTTCACTTAGTCTCATAATTGCCCAGTTGGGTCTTATACATGCCCTGTATATGAAATTTAGGGTTCTTACATCCTTCCATCTTAAGGAATTCGATCCTCGAAATTCTTTTCAGCTCTAATTCTAGGTAACTTCCTCGGAAGAAGCGATGCTGCCGAAAAAATCCCTCAATATCCGATTCTAATTTCAAAGTCTTATACTTAGTGTCCATTATTCAGATCGACTTTTATAGCTTCTCAAGTTAAGCTTCAATCATCCTAATGTCTCTTACCCTTCCTTAATGATAATCAATTTACTTTCTGATAAGACACATTTATAAGCATAATTTCATTCCTTTGTATACCAATAAAAGCTATACCTTAGAAACGTAAGGTTTTTCTATCACAACGCTTGTCGGATAAGCTTGAAGTTTCCCCTTATAAGAGTATGAATACTCATGCTGCCCACTTATAGAGTAATGATGCTTGGACTATTTCCTCATTTGCTGTTATTAGTGTTACATAAGGAACGAAGTGTGTATGCACTGTAAAATGATCTAAAAACATATTTCAAAATTTGATATGGAGTGGATACATAGCAAAATAAGCAGAATCCGACAATAGTAACCTATCTGAATTTAATCAAAATTTGACATTACTGTTAATGGTACAACAGATTGTGAAGGCATAACAGGGGAGGGTAAGGAGTGATTATGTCAGTCCCTCTCTCGAGATAGACTGCATGTCTTTCTTCTTATCTTTAATTCACTATTCTGTACAGATAAAGACATGCATTAGTACAGTATCACTTTAACTCGCAGTTCATATTTAGACAGACACAATATATTGGAATGTGATTTGGAAATAAATAACTCTTTGGACCCTTCTTGACTGACTCAACAAGACAAACTTGCTTTGATACTGTTAAAACTATCACAACCAAAAGGCCAGAACTATTTGGTCACCTATTGTAGAATTTTGAAATTTTGGGCTAATATTTCTTAAAGAATTGTTTGTCATGTTAACAGACCTATGCAGTACTGTTAGGGTATTATTCACTTAATTTGGTTCAAGGTATCGAACCTAAAGCCCCAATCAAACAAAAAGCCAAAAAATATTCATTTACAGGCTAATCTCAAAATAAAGTAAGCAATTCACTATAGTATTGATATACCTATCTCTCACAATATTTTCATAATTTTTGGAGGTCATCTGGTCTTCCAAAATATTTGCATACTGAAATAGTATTGTATTTTTACTGTTTTTGACACTTTGCCAAAAATGGTTCATTTACACTCTAATAACCCAAATATCTCATAATATAATCTTAATTACACTTAGTACACATCCCAACTCATGTACTAACTGAATAGTGTCTAAAAATATACACATTTATATAGTATAGAGGTATACCAACAATGAACTGTAAGTTTTTTGAAGCTATACTTTGAAGCAAGATACTAAAATCAATAATATCACTCCTCTGAACTTAACTTGTGATGGAAAACAGAGGAGAGTGAACTTTAAGGAGCTTAGTAAGTAAACCACACAAGTACATAGGTAATAACATACAAGATATTGTATTCTATTACATACTTATAACACATGATTTCATATAACAATAAAACATTCATATTCATATCATATTTCTTATTTTTTTATTTTTAAATATCAGTATCATGTCCTGATATTATGATGTTCGTATCACATTTCCCTCTCTTATTTTTTATCTTCTACATCACTAAAACAAGTGAAGCTGTCCTGGAGAACAACTTTGAAGTACATTGGATTCGCTTCTAACCTGACCACAGAACTCAAATCCTGAATTATAACTTCCCGATGCATATACATTCTAACATGATAAGGCAAATCATGTTATGAATGCTCAGTAAATCGATGATCATTCATATAAACAAAGGTTTTTTCATATCGATTCTTATAATTCGAAAATCACATATAGCAAACATATTTCTTATAAATAGTGCTCTTTATTTGATATGATCACTAATATAACCCATAACTAGGGCTATATACAAAATCTCATTCACATGACCATTACTAATTATTCTAACTTGTTAGTAGGGTAGTATAATCATCACTAACTATTATATCTTGTTAATAGAGCCATCACAAACTATTACAACTTGTAAGCAGGGTCATGGCTAACTATTATAAAACGCCAGCAGAGTCATGACTAACTACTATAACCCGTCAGCGGGGTCATCGCTAACTAATATAACTTGTCAACATGGTCATGGCCAAGTGTTATAAGCCGTTAATAGGGTAATCGCTAACATTATAACCTGTCAAAAGGGTTGCGGCTAACTATTATGACCTCTCAGTAGGGTCATCATTATCTATTATAACCCGTCAGCAAGGTCATGGCTAACTATTATAACCTATTAGCAGCGTCATCGCTAACTATTATAACCCGTCAATAGGGCCATGGCTAATTATTATAACCTGTCAGCATGGTGAATGGTCATGGCTAACTACTGTGGCTCATTAGCTATAATAAAATCAAGGTTATAAAAGTAATCAGAGTGCTTGTTTTGAAATCACACCATATCATATCACAGCATGGATAAAAGTGAAATAAGCTTAGATCCAAAATCTGTATACTTTGCCAAATAGGCTATGTATTTTACAAACTTTCAAAATATGCCAGGGGTGAGATTTTAAAGCTTTTCAGTATGCAGATAAAATCAATGCAAGCTTATAAATCTCATTCACACAATGTTATGTTCAATTGTACAGTATGAACTCAAAGCATGGTTTTAAAAACACATAAAACTAATAGAAAAGATGAGGAATGTTTGACATGCTTTCCTATTCTTATAACTTATAATTACTTGGAATTTCTTATGATTGTAACTAACGATAGCTATAAATATTTGTAACATAATTGGGTTATATATGCTAATACTAACCTTGCACCAAAAATCATATTACATATTCAATGTAGTATTCTTATTCACAGTCAACCACATATACTTATAAACAATTCTTATCAGAATAGTTCATATATACGTATATGCAAATCTTATCCACAATCGTTCACACACATTTACTCACATTCTTATCCAAAACTAATCGATCAATCAATCACTTATGCATACAACACTTATAGTCCTTAAACGTTATCCAATTCCTATTCTAGGACCCGATTTATTTCGTATGATGCTAATTCGCATCCTATAGAATTACTTATGCTATGTGATGCTTCCTTACATCACAAATGATCACTTACCATTCTAATGACCTTATCCACAATCAATCAGTAATTTACTTCCTTATACATATTGAATTTATAAGTCTTATACATTATTCGTTTACAGTTTAACATTTAGGTTCACTACACATAAAGTTAACTCAGAATAAGTACAACAAACCTACACTATAGGATACTAACATGTTGTCACGACCTAAATTACCTAAAAATCACTACAAATTTTTCGTTTGTTATTTAACTCTTACCTTTCTCTGATCGTGACCATCCTACCAAAAGTTAGGCTATGATTCGGTGTTAGTCCCCTCTCACCTATTTACCATTCCATTTTCCATATTCACATTCACACATCAGGATTTACTATCCTTTGACTTTAATTAAATATATTCATAATGGTATTTACACAACCTTACATCTCCGACATCATATCCATTTACAGTACTGTGCATTTACATGTTCAGATACAAAACTATACAAATGTGTATACCTGTCTCTCGATGGGACGCAGCGGATACCAGAGATGTAAGTACTCAGCCGCGCTCAAACTACTGAAAGTACTCTATAGAGGAGGAAAATAAAGAGGTGAGCAACCACACGCTTAGTAAGGCAATTATGCAAGTAAGTAGATAGCTCCACTATCTACATGCTCATAATGCCATGCCCTTAAATCCATTTCTTTTCGTTTAAATCTCACGCATGAAATCATGCATACATCAATGCCATAGTTTATAAAAACTATTCATGCATATAGAAATCATGCAACTGATGCATCAATGGCATTTTATGAAAAATCATAATTCGCATGAAGTAAATCAAGATCATACATTATTTCATGTTATGTAAAACAAATCATGAGAGACAATTCTTTTCATGAATTTGTAATTAAAGCATGAAAAACTCCTCATGCTACTGCATTTAAATCACTTCATTGAAGCTCAGTATAAAATAACCCCTCCGGGTCAATCATTTCATAAATCAATCTCAAACTTATTAAAAATTCATTATAAAATTCTGTTATAAAAGCACCCTTCTTTTAGGGTCACATGTCATAAAATCCTCTAAAAAATCTAGCATCATAGCAGAAAATCACATCTCAGTGAAAATCACAAAATCGGGGGCCTGACCCCTCCCTCGGGTCTACCCTGGTCTATCGAGACCAAAAGTTATATCATGTGAGACATGTAGGTGACTATATCAGTAACATCGAGGACTATGGCCATATCCTAGTGATCCCTGGCTACACGGTACCTAGTGTGCGGGGTATCACACCTGAAACGGGATGTGGGTCAGTCCTGCCGCCAGAACAACATAAATACTAGGATTGTGAAGGCAAGGCTTACAACCTCATGGCTAACACCACTCCACTCCAACAATCCCCATGGTACAGCGTACTCCGCGTGACATACACGGTAAAACGTACTCTGTGAACCCAAATCATAGTCAGGGGGTACCTGCTGTAGGTCTTATCCACCCAACCTATGTCTCAGTATGCACGTGTGGCATATCATCTCACTGTGACACACAGTCTACAGGAGGCTCCAACACAGCTATATGCATGTCATATAAATCCCTATACGAGCAAAGCTCCAGCACAGCTCCTTACATATTCATGATATCTGAAAACCTCGTGCGAGCGAAGCTCCAACACGTTTTCATAAAAATCAGTAAACGCATGAGCAGCACTCCAGTATGACTTTAAAAGAGTTATAAATCCATATAAAATCACGTACGAGCAAGCTCTAGTACGATTTTATGCATAAAATCCATCAAAGCCTCATGCGAGCAATGCTCCAGCATGGCATCATGCATAAAT
Source organism: Firmiana major (assembly GCA_033439115.1). Classification (NCBI taxonomy): domain Eukaryota; kingdom Viridiplantae; phylum Streptophyta; class Magnoliopsida; order Malvales; family Malvaceae; genus Firmiana; species Firmiana major. Next base: position 23,076,557 of record CM065910.1, read on the forward strand.
CATTCAAACCTTCATGCGAGAAATGCTCCAGCACGAATGAATGTTCAAGTAAATCAAAACTTCGTGCGAGTAACGGTCCAGCACGGTTTCATGCATAAAGAAATCAAATCTTATACGAGTTACACTCCAGCACGGCTTTTATGCAATTAAATCGATTAAATCACGTACGAGCAATGCTCCAGTAGGGCTTTTATGCAATTATCATACATATCAAATCATTAAAACTAGTGCGAGCAATTGCTCCAGCACCCTTTTATGCATATCAAGTCAAAACAGGGTGCAAGCTAGGCTCCAGCACCTCTCATGCATTTCACAATAGTAAAAATCAATGGGAGCAACCGCTCTAGCACATTTTATGCACATGATGTCACACAAATCGGTACGAGCAACCACTCCAGCACCTTTTATGGACACTCACAAACTTAGATATAGTGCGAGCAATGCTCCAGCACTATTTATTTTCACATAAACTTGATAGTTGGCCCATTTTCCAAAGAATTTCATTTAAATTCAAATAACACTTACGTAGGGTTATCTTATGAAGTTTATGCAAATACTGGCCAATCTACCAATTTGCTTTGCTAAAATTTCATGAAAATCTTCCAAATCATTCATTTCATGCATGTCATACTTTCACCATCCTTAGGTGAACTTCCCTCAATAGGGGTAAAATAGTCTTTTACCTATCTCGAGTCTTTAAAATTTTTAATCCATTTCTAAGACCTTTATACATTTTCAGTGTATACAAAAGCTATTAAAAATACGCATAGCTACCTCTAGCTACTCACAAAATTCCCTTACCTCATTTTTCTGTACAGTCTTACCTTTCCACTAATGTCTCGTCACGCAGTCTGATTTGCTCCTAATCCAATCTCCGAAATTGCATATAAATATTCATCATGTCAAATACAATATAATTAATTATATTTCATATTTTCTGGGCTTAATTTAAATCATTGAGCTCGTTTACCCATATTGGGCCTGATTGTACCATAATGGGCCTTAACCGGCCTTAAGCCCATTTTTCACTTACTATTCACATCATCGAGGCCTATTGGGCTCATTGGACCCATCAGTATTTATTGGGCCTCGTTCTAAACTCTTGGATAGCTCAATTAATTATTTACGATAATTTATCTAAAATTCCATAATTTAATTCATTTTATACGAAATTAATCCATAATTTATGCGATAAATTTCTAACACGCATAACTATGCAAATTTTCGTAAATAAGGGTTACTTACTTGAGATTTCATGATAGTACGTAAATCGAGGCTGACTCAAGCTCTCGTTTGACACCAATTGTCGAGCTACACAATTACATATTTTTTCGAGTAAATTTTCAGTCAAATATTAATCAAAATAAATATTTTAAAATTTAAATCGGTCAATTTTGACCGCTTAGCGACTTACTCGTAGCTCGATTGCACCACCAAAATTTTTTCTTTTTTTCTTTTTCCCCTTTTTCTTTTCTTTCTTTTCTTTCTTCCCTGGCTGAACCGACCCGGTCCGGTTTAGCTCAGTTCAGTCCGGTTTTACCTGGTTTAGTTTGATTCGATCTGGTTCAAACCTTCACTGGCCTGTTGTTCACCGGCTCTCGTCTTCAGCAGTTCCGTGGGGTCATCCGGTGTACATATCTAGTGTCTGTTTCGCCAAGACTAGCAACAAAAGTGGTCGATCCGACCTCTTCTCTCTTCGGTCTTGCTACCGATTCTCCATTCGTCGCTTTCAGCATCATTCGTCAGTTTCTCCAGTCGTGTCCACCACCAATCTGCTCATCTTTACCTCGGGAACGTTCGGTTGGGGGCAGGGTTGGCTAGATCGGCATGGGTGGACGTCGATTTCTCTTTTCCTTTTCGGTTCCTCCCCCTCGTTGTTCTCTTCATCGACAACGAATCCCGACGCGTGTTGGCTCTCCAGGTGTCAGGCTCCTCTCGCTGGTCCTCGCCTGGCCTTTCTCTTTCGTCGGTAGTCGTCGGAGCTGGGGTCGCCTCCCTCGACTGTCTTCCTTCTTCCCCTTTTCGTAAATAGCGATTTCAGCTTCCTCTTTTTTTTATTTAATTTATTTTATTATTATTTTCTTCAATTAAAATACATTAAAAAACCCAAAATATCTTCAAAAAATCTTATTTTATTCATTTAATCAATAAATGAATTTATCTGTCTTATTTCATCTTTTCGGTATATTTTTCCAATATTTTTGGGATAATTTTTCGAGGTGAAAATTCTGATTAATTCCAATAAATTCATATCTTGATCAATTGGACTCAAAATTTAATTATTTCTTCATTATTGATCAAGATTTCTCAAATTCATATTTATAATGAAATTTTCTTGTCAAATTAATACTGAATTTCAATTTTTTGACTGTTTTACCCTTTAACGTGTTCAAGACCAAACCAATCCAACTTCCCTTCACGAACACTCACTCATTTCATGTTTTAAATCCTTATCTCCAATCTGAATGGTCCGATCCCATTCGTTTAATCTGTGGCCATTTCAATCTCCATTTGATCTTTAAATGCATTCGAGAATTTTTATTCATTCCATTTGCATTTTCCATTCACGTACAACTCTTTTTATGATTCAATTTGCATAAAACCATGTTTACATCACATGAATCATAAGGAATTTCGATAAAAATCAAGTCTTACATAATCTCCCCCACTTAAGAAATTTGATCCTCCAAATTAGAACCAAGTCAAATGGGTCCATAAACAACTCCGGGTACGTCTATCGCATCATACTCTTTAATTCTCATGTGACTTTTTTCATAGTGTCATACTACCAACGGCCCTGACTAGGGAGATCATCTTAAACCTCGAGATCAAGAACGAAGAAATAATTAAATTTTCTTGTCAAATTAATACCAAATTTCAGTTTTTTGACCATTTTACCCTTTAACGTGTTCGGGACCAAACCAATCCAACTTCCCTTCACGAACTCTCACTCATTTCGTGTTTTAAATCCTTATCTCCAATCTGAATGGTCTGAATCCCATTCATTTAATCTGTGGCCATTTCAATCTCCATTTGATCTTTAAATGCATTCAGGAATTTTTATTCATTCCAGTTGCATTTTTCATTCACGTACAACTCTTCTTATGATTCAATTTGCATAAAACCATGTTTACATCACATGAATCATAAGGAATTTAGATAAAAATCGGGTCTTACACATGTATCATGCATAGTTAACTTACGTTGTATGATACCAATTGTATCTTATAGGCAGTTACTATAGCGCACCGATTTCTAAAAATTTTAAAATTAATTTTTCATTTTTCTTACTTAAATTTGTCTGGCCTGATGTAGGTTCTAACTTGTTTGATTTAATTACTAATGAATTATAACTTGTCCTCCCAGTCTAATAATGTGTGAAGTGTCCTGAATGATCAATACTTAAGTATATCATTCATTTTAAATTTTAATTAAACTCCAATTCGATTAAAACCTAATACAACAAAAAGGCTATATACAAATTTGGAAACATGTCACATCACACCCTAAGTAGACTATAATTGACATTCAATATAGTCTGAAAGACGGCATTCGATATCCACTACTGCTCGGAATTACATCCCAAAAATAAATCTTAGTTTACATCCCATAATTACAAATACATAAGTTGTGCATAAGAATCTTGGAAAATATAAATTGAAAGCACATATGAAGGTAGATACATCTCCGAAAAGTGGTAGCAGGTGTGTGGAAGACACACCCTCTGAAGCACACTCCTGATGATAACTCATCCTACTGCATGTAATTTGAAATATAGGAAAAAGATGGGTGAGCTTATGCATAGTAACAGTACATACTAAAGGGGAAGGCATCTAAAACATTTTGATACAGAGCTTACAAATCATACTTATAAAGCAGTAGCTTAAAATCATACAAACAAAGCTTTCCCTTATAATCGATTAAGGAGTTTAGGGGTGTAAGGTGCTTTAGAGCACCTAAATATCCCCAGATCCAATGCTTCAATTAGAAGGGTTCTAAATCATGATGATATGCCATAATACATGTAGATCAAATCATCTCAAACTGATTTAGATCTAAGACAGATCAAACACTTACTTCCAAAACAAATCAAATATTTATTTTTTGAATGCTTACTTGCAAATACATATTACAAATACTTACTTTCAAATACTTATTCAAATACAAACTTTCAAATGCTTATTCTCAAATATATAATTCCAAAATACTTATTTTCAAAAACCTAATTTCAAATACATATGTTCAAAATTCCATAACTGAAAATATCCAAAAAAACAAATCATGGATACATAAAAGAAATAGCGAGAGACTAGGTAGAGTAATTCTAAAGTAAAAATACAAGTTCTAACGTCCAAACAATCCTAATAAGAGAAGTCTCAATAAGGGTAGTAACCTACGACCATGGTTCAAAGAGTCCTCAGTCCCATTAGTTTGCTGAGTACTGGGAAACTGCAGATATATCCAGTTATATCAGTCTAAAGTTCTAACAGAGTCCAATGGCAAGGAATACTCATAGTCTAAATGGTGGAACAAACACCTAAAATGCATGTACTAGGTGGCCTAACAGCCTCTAAAGTAATGGTCCAAACTTTCTTACTTAGCATGATCTCTTAGTTCAAAATCATATACTTTAGTTTCGAATATAATAATACATATTGATTGGATATCTATCCCAAAAATCATATTTGTTTTCAAATCATAATACATATAGATTATCACGACCCAATACTACCAAAATCAGTACAAATTTTTCATTTTTGGAAAATCTTTCTTACCTCCTCGTGACATATCCCTTTAAACAGGTCGGGCTGTGAATCAATATCGATATACCCTTTGTAACCATTAAGAAATATCACCCGTAAACATACATACTGATATCATTTATCATATAATAGAGTGGTCGGTATGTTTATACATCACATGATTCTATATTTACATCCCCAAATATTCCTTCATATACAATACTGTGCTGTAAGCATACTAATATAAAATTCTGTACATGGTGTATACCTGAAAGTTGATGGGAATCACAGAATCAGCTATGCCGTCTACTCACTACACCCGTTATCTTTATGGCGGAAACACTAAAAGTGGGTGAAAAATGAAAGGGTGAGCTCCACATGCTCAGTAAGGTAATAATACAAACGGGTAGATAGCTATACTATCTACATGCTGATAAGAAATCAGGATATATGTTAGCATGAGGTAAAAACAATGATATGCCATATATATAATATCATCTATTCTAAAACAGGAAATCGACATATAAAACATGGAATAATTCTCATGTGACAACATCTCATGCTCAAATGGATCGATACGTTTTAAAACACCCCATCTGGGTCAAAATATGATACACTCATCGAATCAAAATCCATTCCAACAAAATTATTTATTTTCAAATTTTCATTATAAAATCACCCTTCTCACAGGGTTACAAATCAATGAAAGTTTCATAAAAGCCCTCCATGGGAACAATCAAAACTCAATTGAAATCATAAGAAAATCGGGGCCTGACCCCTCCCTCGGGTCTACCCTGGTCTATCAAGACCAAAAGTTATATCATGTGAGAGATGTAAGTGACTATATCGGTAATATCCTAGACTATGGCCATAACCTCATGATCCCTAACACACGGATCCTAGTGTGCGGGGTGTCACACCTGAAACGGGAGGTGGGTCGGTCCTATCTGCCAGAACAGCATAATATCAGGATTACGAGGGCAAGACTTGCTGTCTCGTGGCTAATGCCACTCCACTCCAACAATCCCCACGGTACAGTGTACTCCGCGTGACATACACAGTACAACGTACTCCGTGAACCCAAGCTCAATCAGGGGTGCTGTAATAGGTCTTATCCACCCATGTCAAGTATGTCTCAGTATGCACGTATGAGCATATCATCTCACTATGACACACAGTCTACAGGAGGCTCCAACACGGCTATATGCATGTCATATACATCCCTGTACGAGTGAAGCTCTAGCACGGCTCCATGCATATTCATGATATCTGAAAACCTCGTGCGAGCGAAGCTCTAGTACAGTTTCATAGAAATCAATGAAATCTGCATACGAGCAGCACTCCAGTACGACTTAAACTAATTATAAATTCAATTCAAATCCACGTACGAGCATTGCTCTAGTACGGATATGTATAAAAACTCAATGAAAACCTCGTACGAGAAAAAATCCAGTACGGTAGTCATATGAAATAAATCTATAAAATAGTGCGAGCAAGGCTCCAACACTTTGTGTATGAGTTAAAATATAAAATCCAGTGTGAGCAGTGCTCAAGCACGGTTTCAACTCATATAACACTTATAGGTGGCTCAATTTTATCAAAACATGTTAAATGAATATCAATTGGCACCTAACATGTGCCTTTTCACTTAAAACATGAAAATAATAGCCAACCTATCCATAAATTGCTTGAATTAAAGCAATATCATCCTGGAAACATTAAAATCATGAATTTCATGCAATTTCATAGCCTTACTACCCTTTTAAAATTTTCCTAACTGGGGGAAAAAAGTCATTTGTCACTATTTTCATATTTTTTTGTAAAAATTATTATTCTATTTTTGAGTAGCCTAATGAATTTAACGTAATGTAAATCCCCATGAAACTACGTACAGCTACCTCAAGTGCTCATAAAATTCCCTTACCTGGAATCACGCGCGAGCTTATCCCGACTCCGCAGTACCAGGTCTCTCAGTCTAATTCGCTCATCTACGAAGCTGCATATAACCACATATGGGTTCAGTTGAAATATACTGATCAGTATTTCACTCTTACTGATCGAATCTAAAGCTTTGGGCCCATTTTACTCTATTGGGCCCGATTGCACTTTAATGGGCTTCGACCCCTTTTTTCAACCCGTTTCCACTTTTTAAATCCCTTCTTCGGGTTTACTGGGCTCATTTGGATTATCAATAATCATCGGGCTTCGTTCCAAACTCATTGGATAGCCCGGATACTATTTACGATAATTACTTTGAAATTTCGAATAAAATTCCTTTTATGCAGAATTAATCCGTAAATTCCGTAAAATAATCTTAACTCTGCATTTAAGGACTCATATTATCGTAATTAAAATGTACTTATCCAATATGGTGCGGGGTACAAAAATCGGAGCTAAATCGGCTCCCGTTCGGGCTCTGTAGTAACACTGCACAATTATTTAAATTCAGGTCATTTTCTAATAAAATAATATTAAATTGAATTCTGGGGATTTATCCACAGGTCAATCCTGACCCTCAATCACTTACCCGAATTTTGAGTCATCCCCGGGTACATTTTCTTCCCTTTTTCCCTTTTCTTTCCTTTTTTCTTTTTCTTTTTTTTCCTTTTCTTCCTTCTCGGCTACGGTGCCGTTTTGGCCCGTTTGCCGTCGCCGGCGATCCCGGCTGTCTCGTAGGCCGCCACTAGGCTCAAAAGAATCCCTCAGCCAAGGGATCGTTCGGCTGGGTTGAATCGGTGCTGGGACACCGCCGTTCGTTGGGACCGACGCGATTTCTCCTCAGATTTTCCATCCGTCGATTCGCCGAAAATAGGGGCCATCTGCGCACGATACCGGTACCGTTGGAACTGCCAAACTTTGCTTTACCTTTTTCGACCGTCAGTTGGGCTCGTCGAATGCCGGTGGCTCCTCGGGGGTCACGGGTTCTTCACGGGTTTTGCAAGTTGGTTTTCGTGTTCTCTTTTAGCGTTTTCTCTCTCTTCGATTGTCAGATTTTCATTTATTTATTAATTTATTTATTATTATTTTAATACATTTAAATATATTAAAATAATCAAAATATCCCTAACAATATCTTTAAAATTATTATTTAATTCATTTAATCAATAAATGAATTTATCAGTCTATTTTCGTCTTTTCGATATATTTTTCGATTATTTTCGGGATAATCTTTCGAATTAAAAATCCCGATTAATTTCGAATTAATTCCCATAAATTAATATCTAGATCAAGCGGACTCGAATTTAAATATTTTTCTCGGTATTGATCCAGATTTCACAAATTCCATATTTTAATGAAAATTACTTATCGAATTTATATCGAATTTTGGTCTTTTGACCATTTTACCCTTGCATGTGTTCGGGACCAAATTAAATCGACTTTCTTTCATAAATCCATAATCTTTTCCCTATTTTCAATTCCTTATTTTCAGTCAACTCGATTAAATTCCTTAACGAACTTGTTGGGTCCCTGCTTTCTCGATTTATCCTTATTCGATTTTACGTACATTATTTCGTTTCATCCACATTTATCAAATCCGAATCAACCATCTTATGAATCCATTAACATATAATAATGTCATACAATATGGAAATCATAAGGAATATCATACAAAGATGCGGATCTCATAATCTCCCGCACTAAAAGAATTTGGTCCTCCAAATTAGAACCAATTCAATCGGTAAACAACTCAACGTACTTCTCCTATATCATGCTCTCTAACTCTCAGGTAGTGTGAGACCCGAAATTAAATCGTAAATTTTATGAGGCAGAAAAAAAGTTCACAAATTTAAAGGAATGGAATTCGGACTGAAAATAAGGATTCAAATCATAAAATGAATGAATATTCGTGAAGGGAAGTCGGGCTAGATAAATCTCGAACACGTGTAAGGGCAAAACGGTCAAAAGACCGAAAGCCGGGATAAATTCGATAAGAAAATTTAATTTAAAATAAGGATTTAGAATATCTTGATCAATAATGAGGAAATTATATAATTTTGAGTCAAATTGATTAAGATCTGGAATTTTTAGAAATACCGAAAAGTCACCCGGGACAATATCCCGAAAATACAGAGAAATTATACCCGAAAAAGGATTAAAAAACATATAATAAAGAAATTAAATTAAATTAAATAAATCTATTTTGAATAAAATATTAATTTTGGTAGATATTTTGATTCTTTAATATAATTTATTGATTAAAACAATAATAAAACAAATTGTTAAATAAAATAATAATTGTAAAAAAAAAGAGAAGAAATCTGTAAAAGTCGGGGAGAGAGAAAGAAAAGGGAAAACGGAGAGGGGGACTGCGCGTGGCCGACCGACGAGCCACCACCGAGCACCGACGGCCTCCGACGAAGGGCCGAGCAGCAAGAGGAGAGGTCGATGAAGCCATTGGCACCGGTGACACGCACCGACGATGGTTGTATCCGGCGAACTGAGGAAGAGAAGACCGCAGGAAAAACGAAGTCGGTACCGGCGATCCACGGCAGCTGGGGGCGAACGGCGGGTACCGACGTGATCGGGAGGAAGAGCCGGTTCTTTTGAGACTGATATTGGCAGGCGAAACCGCCGAAATCCGTCGGATCGAGAGGTGGTAGCTGCAGGGGAGAAAAGCTGATTCGCCGGTGATGACTGCGTTTCGACCCCAACCGAGGCCCGATTCTGAATGCCCAGGTGTAGCCGAGCCGAAAGGCACCGAAATCGCACCGGGAACCGACCAGACGGCGCCGAAATGAGCAAATGGGGATTGAATCGGTCGAACCGACCTGGACCGGCCAAAACTAAACCGAACTGGATCGAGCTGAACCGGTGGTCTGAACCGGTCTGAACCGGACTGAACCGGTTCAACCAAAAAGAGAGGAAAAAAGGAGAAAAAGAGGAAAAGGAAAAAGGGAAAGGATTTTTGGGGGTACACCGGACTTCGGGTAAGTCAATATGAGGTCAAAAGTGACCAAATTGATTTTCGAGAAATTTATTTAAATTATATTTAATCGAAAATTAACCCGAGATTAAATATAATAACTATGCAGCTTTACGACAGAGACCGAACGAGAGCCGATTGAGCTCTGATCTTCGTACCCCGCATCGTATCGGGTAAGCACAGTTTAATTTCGGTAATTAGAGTCCTTTAATACAGAGTTTCAATTATTTTACAGAATTTACGGATTAATTCTGTATAAAAGGAATATTAATCAGAATTACAACGTAATTACCGTAAATGGTATACGGGCTATCCAATGAGTTTGAAACGAAGCCCGATAATTATTGGTAAGATGAATGAGCCCAGTAAACCCGAAGAAGGGATTTAAACAGTATAAACGGGCTGAAAATAGGTCGAGGCCCATTAAAGTGCAATCGGGGCCAATAGGGATAAATGGGCCCAATGATTTAAATTAAGCCCAGAAAATAGGAAATACAATTAAATTGTATGTTATCTGACCTAAGAAATATTAATATGCAGTTTCGGACATTGGATTGAGAGCATATCGGACTGCGCGACGCGACAACAGTGGAAAAGGAAAGGTCAGACTCGACGAGAATCGAGGTAAGTGAATTTTGTAAGTGCATAGAGATGCCTATACATATTTTGAGGGTATTTACAGGGCTTAGAATTTATCTAAGTATCTAGAAACGAAGTAATAATTTTTACGAAAACCGGGGCTTAGATAAATAAAGGAAAAAGACAATTTTGCCCCTAGGAGTAAAATTTACAAAAAAAAGGGTAGTAAGGCAGGTAAATTGCATGATTCCATGTTTTTAATGCTTTATATGAATATATTGCTTTGATTTAAGCAAATATACACATAGGTGGGCTGTTGATTTCGTGAATTTTACGAAAGGGTACCGGTTTGTACCGGTTACTATTTTAAAAGATGTTTTATTAAAAGTAAGCCACCTATCGTATTTACATGATTAAAAGAGTGCTAGAGTCTTTCTCGCACTCAAGTTTACTGATTTATTTATCATGAAAAGCCGTAATGGAGCATTGCTCGTACGAGAAATTTGTGTGTGCACAAAACCGTGCTAAAGCTTCGCTCGCACGAGATTTTAGATATCATGATATGCATAGCGTGGTGCTGGAGCTCCGTAAGCCTGTGACCTGGTGTGGGGCGGGCAGCAGGATGCTCACATAAACGCACTAGACGCGAGTTGACATGCATATAGTCATGCGGAAGCCTCCTGTAGACTGTGTGCCACAGAGAGTGTAAGACCCCGTATATGTATAATGGTAATGTGAATAATTGGATCAAATAATATGTATGGACTTGTAATGTAAAGTATGATTGATGTAAGTCCATGGATTCAATGTATGTATGTGTAATATGAATTGTAACGTACATACAAGTTTCATTGAGTGTGAATATGAAGAAATGAGTTCTAGCAAATGATGGATGTGATTGAGACTCAAAATGAGTAGTGTGGTAAAATGGAATGGAGTTAAGCTTCCATTCGGTTCTATGTAGCATACCTTGGGACATATAATGAATGCACACAAGTTTCAATGTGCATAAGGTATGAATGGATGCCATTTTCAAGTTATAAAGGTGGATGGATGAGAAAATGGCCATGGCAATAGATTAAGGATGTGTTGGTATGAGTTACAGCAATGAAACTGCAGGAAATCTGGAAAACATGAGGTCCAGATCGATCTCATAGGATGAGAGATCAATCTGGAAGAGCCAGAATGCTCTTATTTGGGCGAAAGAATTGAGCAGATCGATCTCCAATGGAGCCAGATCGATCTGCCAAACATTCTGTAAGTGAAAAGATCGATCCTCAAGCACCCAGATCGATCTCATGCTTCGACAGATCGATCTCATGCCTAGACAGATCGATCTCATTGCTTCGACAGATCGATCTCAGGCTTAAAAATGTCGTGAAAAAGAGGGATTTTAAGGGACCAGATCGATCTCCTCTTGGACTAGATCGATCTCCTAAAGTCATTTCTATATAAGCAGAGCTGAAAAATCTGGAAATCTCGAAAAACACTTAACCTTACAATTTTAACCCAAAAACCTAACTTTTCCTCTCTAAAATCAGCCATTTTCAGTGAGATTTGAAGAGAGATCATTAGAGGCAAAGTTGTTCCTATCAAAGAGAAGAACAACATAGTGAGAGGGCATTTTCCCATTTTTGGAATTGAAGAAGTTAAGAGCATTACCATTTGGAGCAAGAAGAGAAATCATATTGGTAAGATTCTAACACTCCAATCCAAATGCATTAGCTATTTAATTGATTTTGGAGTTGATTGGTATGGGTATTGATGGATGAACTACATAGGAATGTAGGGGAATTGGTGTGACCTAGAAATCTAAAATGGGTATAATGTGAGGATAGGTGTGATTGAATGAGCTTATGGTTTATGGCATGCTAAAGTTGTTATTGGGGTAATGTTTATAATTCTAGATGGTTAGATGGAATTACTTGGTGAGTTAGAGGAATTGTGAAAATGGATATGTATATGATTGATAAATGCCATAGTGAGGGAATTCATGGAATATGAACACTATGAGCTTAAGGTCGATTTAACATCGATTTTGAATAAGATAATAGGCCTAAGAAGATCCATAGAACTCGAGTTATGAGTAAAGTAATGAAACGAGGCCATATAAGCGTTAATAGAGGCTATAGGTTAAATTGACTATAGCAAGCGCAAGGGTTGAAATATATGGATCGAATATAATGCGGGATACGATTTTGTGCAGTCCCGAAGAGTTCGTTGAAGGCGAACCGAACCGTACGAGTAAGCAGCTTAAGGAAGTGGAATCACGCATCGCGATTCCAGGTAAGGGAATTTTGTGAGTATATAGAGGTAGCTGCTCGTACTTTGAACTTGTGGGTGAATATTGGGTGTTGTATGAAATGCATGAATTGCTCAAATAAATGAGTGATGGTATTCGTGAATGATAATGAGTATATGCGTGGTTTTGGATTTGAAGTGGATTTTATGAAATGGGATAGTAAGGCTAATAATTGCATAAATCTAATGTTTTGATATTTTTCCAAAACGAATTGCTTGGTTTTAAGCAAGCTTATAGATAGGTCGGCTAGTATTGTATTGTTGTTGTGGAAAAGCATTTGTGAGTGCTAAACCCGATTGTCGGGATTGATAAATTGTATATGAGCCGCCTATCACATTTGTATGACATAAATCAAGCTAGAGCCTCGCTCGCGCTGGATTTCTATGTTTTCATTTGTATGAAACGTGCTGGAGCCTAGCTCGCACCTTGATTTGGAAACTATAATGATATTTATAAACCGTACTGGAGCTTCTGCTCGTACGTGAGTTTTGAGTGGTTATCTTATGAGTATAACCGTACTAGAGCTATGCTCGTACGCGCCTCTTTATGAGAAGATGCATGAGTCGTGCTAGAGCTTTGCTCGCACAAGTTTGTACAATGGGATACGTATAAGGTTGTGAAAGTGGGTAAGATCCTTAAGCCTTACATCCTTAAGCTAACATCCTTAAGCCCAAAGAGGCGGGGAGGCTCTGTTAGGCGGGGAGGCTCTGTTTGGTGAGGAGGCTCTCTTATGGTGGTATCCTTAAGCTAACATCCTTAAGCCCAAAGAGGCGGGGAGGCTCTGTTAGGCAGGGAGGCTCTCCTACATGGTTATAGTAAGATCCTTAAGCCTTACATCCTTAAGCTAACATCCTTAAGCCCAAAGAGGCGGGGAGGCTCTGTTAGGCGGGGAGGCTCTCTTACGGTGGGATCCTTAAGCTAACATCCTTAAGCCCAAAGAGGCGGGGAGGCTCTGTTAGGCAGGGAGGCTCTCCTACATGGGTACGGAAAGGATCCTTAAGCCCTACATCCTTAAGCTAACATCCTTAAGCCCGAGGAGGCAGGGAGGCTCTGTTAGGCGGGGAGGCTCTATTCGGTAGGGAGGCTCTCCTTCACGGAATATGGGAAAACTCTTGGTATGGGGTAGATAAGACCTAGGAATGGCACCCCCGATCACGATATGAGTTGCGGAGTACGCTGTACCGTGTATATCACATGGAGTACGATGTACTGCATGATGGTTATGTGATGAGAAAGTCTGGCGAGGGATAATCCATCTTTGTGCCAGCATGATACCCCGCACACCTGGATGCGTGTGGTCTGGGATGATTTATGATGTAATGGTTCACATAGGCACTTTTGATATAGTGACCTAGATTTATACACATGTGTGAATTGTGGAATGTAAATGTGGTTGTGATTTTGAGTTGATTTGATGGTGTTATGGTGTTGGTTTAAAAAGGAAGTTTCTCAAAGAATTGCCCTTTTGATGAATTTAAACGAGATCGAGCATGAGATAATTTATACATGATGTTTTACCATGTTTTATATGCCAATTTTACATGACTTTGATACATGATATATATGTATACTCATATGGCATAGTTTTATTCCTCATGCTCCTACTATAAATGATTTATGCATAACACTATCAGCATGTAGATAGAGTAGTTATCTACCATGCTTGCATTATTGCCTTACTGAGCGTGTGGTTGCTCATCCCACTCTATTTTCCCCCTACAGAGCGTGCATAGTAGCCCAGTGAGGACTGAGGCGTATTATTTTGGACTCCGCTGCATCTCCATCGCTAAGAGGTATATACACAGTGATTCTTTTTGAATCTAAACAATGTAAAAGCACAGTATTCTTTTGAGTTGTACTTATGGGGGATGTAGATGTCAGTAAAACCTATATTCGTATAAGTACAGGATTAAATGCACATGTATGACATCGTTTTAATTAATTGAGAATGAATGAGATGTGGTATTTATTATTGACTCACAGCCCAACAGTGTGTGGTGAGTTTAGTTCACGACCGAGTAAGGTAACAGTAAAATGTGAAAAATTTTCAGTAAATTTCGGTTAAAGAGAATGGAATTGGGTCGTGACAGAGATTGGTATCAGAGCTGTGTTGGCCTGATGTGAGTCATTAATAAAACGTAGGAAAGTACATCCCCATAGTACTGTGCTTTTGTTTAGATATAACTGTGTATATCGTGATGGATTGAGCTTAATGAATTATTATAATACAGGAAGTTAGGCACTATGCCAGTTACACGCCAAGGTAGAGGGGTGAGAGCACGTGCTAGAGGCCGTAGAGGTAGGCCTAAGAGCCATGCGGAGCCACAGACTGAGCAGGCTCCACAGAACCCTGTTGAGAGAGCAGGTGATACTGAGGCTCGCTTCGCTAGATTAGAGCGGAGTATTGAGAGTCTGGTGGAGATAGTCACGCAGGCCTTGGGCGCCGGTGACAGACGAGGTCCCGCAGCGCAGCCTACTACGGAACAGGCAGCTGCAGAGGCGGAGAGACCTCAGACTACTGAGACAGTTATAGTTACACCACCTCCAACCCAGGATACAGATTCTCCTATCGCTCCACAGCAGAGCGGTAGTGATGTGGGTTATGACTGCGACTTGAGCAGGTTGCGAGAGTTTCAAGCGCTGAAACCCCCAGTGTTTAGAGGGGTGAAGGACCCAGTGATTACGGAGGATTAGGTGTATGAGATGGAGAAACTGTATAGGTTTTTTCGATGCACTTCAAGTGAGAAGGTTGCCTTTGCCGTGTTTATGCTGAAAGGCGAGGCCGAGCATTGGTGGAGGTCCACCGAGGTTATTTTGAGGGCCAGACACTCTGAGATCTCATGGGAGATATTTCTAGAGGCCTTCAGGAGACAATATATCCCAGCTACCGCACAGAGGAGACTGCGGATGGAATTTATGAACTTGGTTCAGGGGAACTGTACTGTGGACGAGTATGAGTCTAAGTTTATGTCCTTGGGGAGATATGACCCGGACACGATGGGTAGTGAGACCCGAAAGATTCAGAAGTTCATGGATGGATTGAGATTGGCCATCCGGACTAAGCTAGCTCCCTTCGACATTGTGACCTATGAGGAGGCTGTACATAAGGCTCAGTTATGTGAGTAAGACTTTGAGCGAAATGCCTCCGAGCTTGGGAGGGTCAGTGTCAGAAAGGACAGGGACCGAAAGAGATCCGGGATTGGAAGAGTGGCCAAGAGAGATGGCCAAAGATTTTTCGAGAAGAGGCCAAAGATTGAGGAGGTGCGGGAGAGAGCTGCTAGACCTCCCGTATACCCAGCCTTGACTGCGCCAAGGGGCATGACTATTGGAGGACCACGGCCTACTACTGATCAGTGTAGGAGATGTGGGAGATTTCATGGGAATAGGCCCTGTCTGATGACCCCTATGGTGTGTTTTAGATGTGAGAGACCAGGACATATGGCTAAGCATTGTCCCGAGAGGATGGAGATTGCCCCACAGAAGGGCAAGGAGCCTGAGGGAGCTCCAGTTGAGACAGCAGCCCCGAGGAGGAGGGCTACAGCTGAAGAGAAAGGGAAACAGGTGCGGGTGTGAGCAGAGGAAGAGTACATGCACTGGACCAGGACACTGCAGACGCATCGACGGATGTGATTAAAGGTACCATCCGAATCTTTGAATTAGAAGCATTGGTATTATTTGATCCTGGTGCCACGCATTCTTTCATATCACCTTCCTTTGCACATAAATTGTTGAAATATGTGAAACCAACATTGTTGGATAAAATGTTAATGATTTCCACACCCATGAATGATAGTCAATTGACTGAGCATGTATGTAGAGATTGTAAGTTAAAGATAGAGGGGAAGGAAATGATAGCGAATCTGATTTTATTAAATATGAATGATTTTGATGTAATTTTGGGAATGGATTGGTTGGCTACCAATCGTGTTGCGATGGATTATCATGGCAAAACATTGATGTTTTTAGGATTAGACAATCTTATTGTAAACTTTGATGAAAAGAAATGATATGAAAATAGCATGTTTGTTGTAAATAAAGGAGTATGATTTTAAATTCATATTGCTTGAGAGATAAATTTATTGTTTATGATAAATGTTGAATGTGGAGTGATGGTTTACGTTACTAATGATGGAGAGGACAATGTGAACGGTTCATTGCCTATGTGGTCGATATAGATGAGGCACACCCGGAATTGAAGGACATACCCGTAATTACGGATTACCCTGATGTCTTTCCGGATGAATTACCAGGACTACCACCTGAAGGGGAAATGGAATTTTGCATTGAGTTAGTGCCTGGTACAGAGCCGATATCGAAGCCACCCTATAGAATGGCTCCGATAGAGTTAGAAGAGCTGAAGAAACAGCTGCAAGAGTTGTTGGAGAAGGGGTTTATTAGACCGAGTGTCTCACCTTGGGGAGCACCGGTTCTATTTGTAAGGAAGAAGGATGGAAGCCTCCGACTGTGTATAGATTACCGGTTGTTGAATAAGGCCACCATTAAGAACAAGTACCCCCTTCCAAGAATCGATGATTTGTTGGATCAGCTCCAGGGAGCTGAAGTATTTTCTAAGATAGATCTGCGGTCAGGGTACCATCAGTTGAGGATCAGGAGTGGAGATGTACCCAAGATAGCATTTCGTACCCGTTATGGCCACTATGAGTTTTTGGTGATGCCATTCGGATTGACGAATGCTCCCGCAGCATTTATGGCATTGATGAATGATGTATTCAAGCCATACCTGGACAAGTTTGTGATTGTTTTCATAGATGACATTATGGTGTATTCCAAGTCCAGGGAAGATCATGAGGAGCACTTGAGGATAGTTCTGCAGACCCTCCGAGAGAGAGAATTGTATGCCAAACTCAGCAAGTGTAACTTTTGGTTGGAACAGATCTCATTTCTGGGGCATGTTGTGTCTAAGGATGGGGTATCAGTGGATCCATCCAAGATAGAGGCAGTTGTGCAGTGGGAACAGCCCAAGACAGTAACTGAGATCAGAAGTTTCTTGGGATTGGCAGGATATTATCGGAGATTTGTAGAGGGTTTCTCCAGACTAGCTGCTCCGTTGACACGCCTCACGCGTAAAGATGTTAAGTTTACATGGGATGCGGCATGTGAGAGGAGTTTTGAGGAGCTCAAGCGTCGATTGACGACTGCTCCAATTCTCACCATTCCTACCAGCTCAGGAGGATTCTCGGTGTATACGGATGCATCACACCAGGGACTGGGCTGTGTGCTTATGCAGGATGGGAAGGTAGTTGCCTATGGATCTAGACAGTTGAAAGATCATGAGAGGAACTACCCGACACATGATTTAGAGTTGGCGGCCGTAGTATTTGCTTTGAAAATATGGCGCCACTATCTCTATGGTGAGAAATTTCAGGTGTTCACAGATCATAAGAGCCTTAAGTACCTGTTCTCACAGAAAGAGCTGAATATGAGACAGAGGAGATGGCTCGAACTTCTGAAAGACTATGACTGTGAAATCATGTACCACCCGGGTAAGGCAAATGTAGTTGCCGATGCTTTGAGTAGAAAGAACCTTGGGTTGGTGTCATATATGATGGTACGGGAACACGAATTGTTAGAACACTTTGCGAACCGCAGTTTAGATGTAACCCCACCTGGATCTGAGAGACTTGAGATCATGGCTAGTTTGAGACTAAAGCCAGAGTTGATTGGCCGTATTCGGCAAGCCCAGCAGAGCGATCGACGGTGTATCGATTGGCTGAGGCAGATACAGACAGGTGTGGGTATTGATTTTGAGTAGAGTGCTGATGGCTTATTGAGGTTCAGAGGCAGAGTATGCGTTCCCAAGGATCCTGAGATCAGGAGAACGATTTTATCAGAGGCTCACTCATCGAAGTATACGATACATCCGGGAAGTACCAAGATGTATCAAAACCTTCGGAAGGTTTATTGGTGGTCTGGAATGAAAAGAGACATTGCGAAATATGTCGCTAAGTGTCTCGTTTGTCAGCAAGTGAAGGTAGAGCATCAGAAGCCTGCAGGATTATTGCAGCCTCTACCGATACTGACTTGGAAATGGGAGCATGTCACCATGGATTTTGTGATGGGGTTGCCGAGGACCAGTAGAGGTCATGATGCCATATGGGTTATTGTGGACCGGTTGACTAAGTCCGCCCATTTCTTGGCTATGAGAGCTACCGATACACTGAGTCAGTTGGCGAACCTGTATATTTGAGAGATAGTACGACTACATGGTGTACCAGTGAGCGTTGTTTCTGATAGGGATGCCCGCTTCACTTCCCATTTCTGGGAACACTTTCAGGAAGCGCTGGGGACCGATTGAGTTTTAGCACCGCTTTTCATCCTCAGACAGATGGGCAGTCAGAGAGGACTATACAGACCCTCGAGGATATGTTGAGAGCGTGTGTGCTGGATTTTAGAGGCTCCTGGGATGACTACCTGCAGTTAGCCGAGTTCGCTTATAATAATAGCTATCATGCCAGTATCGGGATGGCACCCTATGAGGCATTATACGGGCGTAGATGTCGTTCCCCCATTGGATGGAAAGAGGTTGGTGACAGACAAATTTTTGCTCCGGGCTTAGTGCAGCAGGCATCTGAGGACGTCCAGTTGATATGTGAGATTACGGACAGCTCAGAGCCGACAAAAGAGTTATGTTGACAAGAGACGAAGACCACTGGAGTTTGATGAGGGTGATTCGGTGTTTCTGAGGGTATCACCATCGAAGGGTATTATGAGATTTGGTAAGAAGAACAAGCTGAGCCCTAGATATATCGGACCCTTCGAGATTTTGGAGAGAGTGGGAGAAAAGGCGTATAGATTGGCATTGCCACCGGACTTGACGAATGTCCACAACGTCTTCCACGTCTCGATGCTTCGGAAGTATCACCCGGACCCGGCACACGTGATAAGATATGAGCCGTTGGAGCTCCATGAGAGTATGACGTATGTTGAGAAGCCGGTTCGGATATTGGACAGGAAAGAGAAAGTGTTGCGGAATAAGACAATTCCCTTGGTGAAAGTGCTTTGGCAACACCACACGGCGAAAGAGGCCACGTGGGAATTGGAGAACTTGATACGGGAGAAGTACCCCCAACTTTTTGAAGAGTGACTTGGTTCTAATTTGGAGGACCAAATTCCTTGAAGGAGGGGAGAATGTAAGATCCCGTATATGTATAATGGTAATGTGAATAATTGGATCAAATAATATGTATGGACTTGTAATGTAAAGTATGATTGATGTAAGTCCATGGATTCAATGTATGTATGTGTAATATGAATTGTAACGTACATACAAGTTTCATTGAGTGTGAATATGAAGAAATGAGTTCTAGAAAATGATGGATGTGATTGAGACTCAAAATGAGTAGTGTGGTAAAATGGAATGGAGTTAAGCTTCCATTCGGTTCTATGTAGCATACCTTGGGACATATAATGAATGCACACAAGTTTCAATGTGCATAAGGTATGAATGGATGCCATTTTCAAGTTATAAAGGTGGATGGATGAGAAAATGGCCATGGCAATAGATTAAGGATGTGTTGGTATGAGTTGCAGCAATGAAACTGCAGGAAATCTGGAAAACATGAGGTCCAGATCGATCTCATAGGATGAGAGATCGGTCTGGAAGAGCCAGAATGCTCTTATTTGGGCGAAAGAATAGAGCAGATCGATCTCCAATGAAGCCAGATCGATCTGCCAAACATTTTGTAAGTGAAAAGATCGATCCTCAAGCACCCAGATCGATCTCCTTAGCTCTCTGTTTGGGACCAGATTGATCTCATGCTTCGACAGATCGATCTCATGCCTAGACAGATCGATCTCATTGCTTCGACAGATCGATCTCAGGCTTAAAAATGCCGTGAAAAAGAGGGATTTTAAGGGACCAGATCGATCTCCTCTTGGACCAGATCGATCTCCTAAAGTCATTTCTATATAAGCAGAGCTGAAAAATCTAGAAATCTCGGAAAACACTTAACCTGACAATTTTAACCCAAAAACCTAACTTTCCCTCTCTAAAATCAGCCATTTTCAGTGAGATTTGAAGAGAGATCATTAGAGGCAAAGTTGTTCCTATCAAAGAGAAGAACAACATAGTGAGAGGGCATTTTCCCATTTTTGGAATTGAAGAAGTTAAGAGCATTACCATTTGGAGCAAGAAGAGAAATCATATTGGTAAGATTCTAACACTCCAATCCAAATGCATTAGCTATTTAATTGATTTTGGAGTTGATTGGTATGGGTATTGATGGATGAACTACATAGGAATGTAGGGGAATTGGTGTGACCTAGAAATCTAAAATGGGTATAATGTGAGGATATGTGTGATTGAATGAGCTTATGGTTTA
Source organism: Firmiana major (assembly GCA_033439115.1). NCBI lineage: Eukaryota > Viridiplantae > Streptophyta > Magnoliopsida > Malvales > Malvaceae > Firmiana > Firmiana major. The sequence continues at coordinate 23,097,446 of CM065910.1, forward strand.
TGGCATGCTAAAGTTGTTATTGGGGTAATGTTTATGATTCTAGATGGTTAGATGGAATTACTTGGTGAGTTGGAGGAATTGTGAAAATGGATATGTATATGATTGATAAATGCCATAGTGAGGGAATTCATGGAATATGAACACTATGAGCTTAAGGTCGATTTAACATCGATTTTGAATAAGATAATAGGCCTAAGAAGATCCATAGAACTCGAGTTATGAGTAAAGTAATGAAACGAGGCCATATAAGCGTTAATAGAGGCTATAGGTTAAATTGACTATAGCAAGCGCAAGGGTTGAAATATATGGATCGAATATAATGCGGGATATGATTTTGTGCAGTCCCGAAGAGTTCGTTGAAGGCGAACCGAACCGTACGAGTAAGCAGCTTAAGGAAGTGGAATCATGCATCGCGATTCCAGGTAAGGGAATTTTGTGAGTATATAGAGGTAGCTGCTCGTACTTTGAACTTGTGGGTGAATATTGGGTGTTGTATGAAATGCATGAATTGCTCAAATAAATGAGTGATGGTATTCGTGAATGATAATGAGTATATGCGTGGTTTTGGATTTGAAGTGGATTTTATGAAATGGGATAGTAAGGCTAATAATTACATAAATCTAATGTTTTGATGTTTTTCCAAAACGAATTGCTTGGTTTTAAGCAAGCTTATAGATAGGTCGGCTAGTATTGTATTGTTGTTGTGGAAAAGCATTTGTGAGTGCTAAACCCGATTGTCGGGATTGATAAATTGTATATGAGTCACCTATCACATTTGTATGACATAAATCGCGCTAGAGCCTCGCTCGCGCTGGATTTCTATGTTTTCATTTGTATGAAACGTGCTGGAGCCTAGCTCGCACCTTGATTTGGAAACTATAATGATATTTATAAACCGTACTGGAGCTTCTGCTCGTACGTGGGTTTTGAGTGGTTGTCTTATGAGTATAACCGTACTAGAGCTATGCTCATACGCGCCTCTTTATGAGAAGATGCATGAGTCGTGCTAGAGCTTTGCTCGCACAAGTTTGCACAATGGGATACGTATAAGGTTGTGAAAGTGGGTAAGATCCTTAAGCCTTACATCCTTAAGCTAACATCATTAAGCCCAAAGAGGCGGGGAGGCTCTGTTAGGCGGGGAGGCTCTGTTTGGTGGGGAGGCTCTCTTACGGTGGGATCCTTAAGCCCAAAGAGGCGGGGAGGCTCTGTTAGGCAGGGAGGCTCTCCTACATGGTTATAGTAAGATCCTTAAGCCTTACATCCTTAAGCTAAAATCCTTAAGCCCAAAGAGGCGGGGAGGCTCTGTTAGGCGGGGAGGCTCTGTTTGGTGGGGAGGCTCTCTTACGGTGGGATCCTTAAGCTAACATCCTTAAGCCCAAAGAGGCGGGGAGGCTCTGTTAGGCAGGGAGGCTCTCCTACATGGGTACGGAAAGGATCCTTAAGCCCTACATCCTTAAGCTAACATCCTTAAGCCCGAGGAGGCAGGGAGGCTCTATTAGGCGGGGAGGCTCTATTCGGCAGGGAGGCTCTCCTTCACGGAATATGGGAAGACTCTTGGTATGGGGTAGATAAGACCTAGGAATGGCACCCCCGATCACGATATGAGTTGCAGAGTACGCTGTACCGTGTATATCACATGGAGTACGATGTACCGCATGATGGTTATGTGATGAGAAAGTCTGGCGAGGGATAATCCATCTTCGTGCCAGCATGATACCCCGCACACCTGGATGCGTGTGGTCTGGGATGATTTATGATGTAATGGTTCACATAGGCACTTTTGATATAGTGACCTAGATTTATACACATGTGTGAATTGTGGAATGTAAATGTGGTTGTGATTGTGAGTTGATTTGATGGTGTTATGGTGTTGGTTTAAAAAGGAAGTTTCTCAAAGAATTGCCCTTTTGATGAATTTAAACGAGATCGAGCATGAGATGATTTATACATGATGTTTTACCATGTTTTATATGCCAATTTTACATGACTTTGATACATGATATATATGTATACTCATATGGCATAGTTTTATTCCTCATGCTCCTACTATAAATGATTTATGCATAACACTATCAGCATGTAGATAGAGTAGTTATCTACCATGCTTGCATTATTGCCTTACTGAGCTTGTGGTTGCGCATCCCACTCTATTTTCCCCCCTACAAAGCGTGCATAGTAGCCCAGTGAGGACTGAGGCATATTATTTTGGACTCCGCTGCATCTCCATCGCTAAGAGGTATATACACAGTGATTCTTTTTGAATCTAAACAATGTAAAAGCACAGTATTCTTTTGAGTTGTACTTATGGGGGATGTAGATGTCAGTAAAACCTATATTCGCATAAGTACACGATTAAATGCACATGTATGAAATCGTTTTAATTAATTGAGAATGAATGAGATGTGGTATTTATTATTGACTCACAGCCCAACAGTGTGTGGTGAGTTTAGTTCAAGACCGAGTAAGGTAACAGTAAAATGCAAAAAAATTTCAGTAAATTTCGGTTAAAGAGAATGGAATTGGGTCGTGACAGAGAGTTGAGATGCTCGCACATATACTTTGAGACATAGGTTGGTTATCAACATAGTATTTGGCTGGATAAGACCTACGGCAGGCACCCCCAGACTATGATATGGGTCCACGGAGTACGATGTACCGTGTATGTCACACGGAGTATGCTGTACCATGCAGTCATGATGACTCTACGATGTTGCTCGATATTCTGGCGGGTAGGACTTGATCCCACCTCCCGTTGCAGTTGTGATACCCCGCACACCGGGATCCGTGTTCCTGGGATCACAGGGACAAAGTATGGCCATAGTCCTCAATTTTTCATACAGTAACCTACATGCCTCACATGATGTCATACGGTCTGGATAAACCAGGACAAACCCGATGGAGGGGTAGTCCCGATTTATGTTTTTAAAAGAGATTTGATTTGATGAATCAAGGTATTCCCGAGAGATGGGTTTGACCTTGATGAAGTTGTTTTATAATGAAACAAATGAGTTTTAAAGTGAGAGTTTATAATGAAATGAATGAGTTTTAAATGAGATGAATTTACGATGAAACAAATAAGTTTCAAAGTGATGAGTTTGTGATTAAACAAATGAGTTTTAATGTGACGAGCATGAGATGTCATACATGATGATTTTCCATGTGTGCTTTATATGTCGATTTCATGATTTCTTGTATATGATATATACATTCATGTGGCATTGTTTTAATCTTACCTCATGCTCCGAAAGTAAACGATTTTTACATCATGACATTATCAGCACGTAGATAGTATAGTTATCTACCTGCTTACATTATTGCCTTACTGAGCACGTTTCGCTCACCCTTTCATTTTTCACCCCACAGGGTATATTCAGCAGAAGAGAGCGACAATAGTTTCGCATCTCGGTTATCCGCTGCTTCTTAGCAAGATCAGGTATACACATTTATATAATTTTTGTATCTGAACATATAGATGCACAGTACTGTATATGGATTTAATATTGGGAATGTATTTTGTTTAAATAAATTGACATGTGAATGTGAATATGAAAATGGAATGGTAAATAGGTGAGAGGTTACTAACACCGAATCATAGCCCAACTGTTTAGGAGTGTAATTGTTCACGACGGGTAAGGAAATGAAAAGCGAAAAATTTGTAGGGATTTTTAGGTAATTTGGGTCGTGACAAATTTAATGGTATCAGAGCAGAGTTGGCCTGATATGAGTCTGTGTTAGTAGTTAAGTAAAATACAAGTAAAATTACATCCCCATGTACTATGCATTGTTTAGATACAATTGTGTATATCACGATGGAATAGCAGCTAAGATTTTAGTTTCGAATGCAAGAATATAGTTTTTACAACTGATAGTCGCTATGGTAGAGTGGCGAGTACACATGCTTAAGACTGTAGAGATCGGTCTGAGAATCAAATGAGTCATGATATGAGACTCAAGATGAGATAGTGCACGAGGCAGAGGTCATAGAGGTAGACTTGAGTCTGCTAAGTCGTGCTAAGTTGACCCATGAGAATCGGGATGAGATTGAAATGGAGGCTAATGTTGAGCATGCCTCTCAGAGTCTGACAGAGTGATCAGATAGTATTGTGACACGCTTCGCGAGATTGGAGCGGAGTGTGAAGATTTTTTTGTGAGGAGCTAATTGCTCAGATTATGAATGAGATACGAGGGCGCAACGGAGCATTGGTGTAAACCCGCTCGACCCATCTTAAGTGATAAACATCCAGAGCTAAGATGAGAAATATTTTGGATGTATTCCGGTGATAGGATATCCTGGACATGATTTAAAGGAAATTATGGATAAAAGTCCGTACTCTGACCCAGAGGATCTGATTTATTGATGAGTATGATTTATGAGTATGAAACTTGGTTATATTCCTGGGCAAATATTACCTCGACACTATGAACAGGTGACAGTCGAGATGTCTAAAAGTTCATGAAATGGCTCAACTTTTCAATTTGAGTCCGATTGGCTCACTACCTATGTCGAGGCAGTGCACAGAATACCGTTGCATGAATAACGTCATGTGTTGCACGCCTATGAGATTGGGAAAGGTAGTAAGGGTCGAAATAGAGACAGAAGAGAATAGAGAATGACAGAGATGTCAGAGCAGGAAAAAGACCAGTTGGTAAGAGATTAGAGTTGATGAATTACGGGGTAAGATAATTGGTAAAGCCCCAGTGCATCCAATTTTGGCACTCTTGAGGGACATTGTGATTTGGAGGACCCCAACCTGCTACGAAGCAGTGTAGCAGTGTAAGCACTGTAAGCAGTGTGAGATGTGTGGTGGATACCACGAAATGAAGGTCTATACCTGCACGGTACTGATGAAAATGGCCGTTAAGTTTGATGAGACGAACCATTGTTTTGATTGCACAGAATTGGGCGAGATTGTCCCATAGATAAGTAAAGAGACAGAGAATATAGCTGCAACGAAAAGGGAGGTAATAACCGAAAAGAAAAAGGAAAGTAGGCTGTTGGACGAAGGCGAGAGGATGTCTTGGACCAGGACACTATTGATGTTTCATGGATGTGCTGTAAGATACCACACTTGTTATGAATAATGAAGTACATATGTTCATTGATCCTGGTGCCACACATTTATTCATATCGCCTTCATTCGCATAAAAGTGAGTAAAAGGCATGAATGCCTACATCATTGGACACAATACTGATAAATGAGTACCCTAATAGAGGAGGATTAATTAATATGGATAAAGAGATTTTAAGTTGAAAACAGGGGTAAAAACATCGCTGAAAAGTATACTATAAGTGGTGACAAGTGATAAAAAGGGATGCAACAGTTGAAATTAAAGGAGTAAATGATTGTACTCACGAAATGAATAATGACAAGAGTTTCGTTATAATAGATACGAAAAGAAATAATCTTTAAGATAAGATAGATCCTAAATACAAGATGTATTGGAATAAGAGACATATGCTAGGTAAGGAACATCCTTAATATATGGAGTCATTAGGATTAAAGCAATTAGTAGTGAATGCAAATTGTAACCACATGGACTGGTATATAAAGTATATGTGGTTAAGTCTGAAGGTTAATAAAGGTATTTCAAAATACCTCCCCGCCTGAAGACTTGACAACGTCTAAAAGTATATATATATAACATATAACGTGAAATCGATCGTCGTAATAAATACCTTTATCATTAGGATACCTTTACTAAGACGATAAGAATATTAAAATTCGACAAATCGTAAAGGTTAACGTAGTAAAAATCTAATAAGAGCCGGTACGATAAGAAAAGGAAATGGCGCAGGTTAGTACCTGAAAACGTAAGCGATTTTGTAGGATCTTATACGCTTATGCGTAAATAAGTCAAGGATTGGACCAATTTGTAATCATCATTATCGATGATATGTTGGGTGTAGTTAAAGTCCAGGGCAACTTATAAACAACAATTGGAAAATTGCCCTTACAGATGGTTGCTGCGAGTTCTAAAAAGGATATACTTGGTTGACACGTTTAATTAAGAAAACGTGGTCTTAGAATGAGATGATAAATAAGATGAGAGATGAGACATGGATTTCGGTGTAGTGAAGTATGAACTGACCACCGTGATTAATTTCGTCATACCCAACAGCTCAAGAGGTTCTCAGTGAGTATGGATACCTCGAAATAATGAAGGAGCTGTGTATTGATGTATAATGGGAAGATAGTCAATTATGGAGTCAGACAACTCCTTGATCACGAAAAAAACTATCTGACCCATGATTTTAAGTTGGCAACGGTAGTACTTGTATTGAGGATATGGTACTATTATGTACTCGATGAGGAATTTTGGATATGCACTGATCATAAAGTCCCGAGTATCTGTTTACATAGAAAGAGATGAATATGAGAATACATAGTGGGTTAGAGCTTCTGAGAGATTTTGATTTGTGAAAATTGTACCACCCAGGAAAGGCTAATGTGAAGGCTAATGCCTTGAGTATAAATAGCCTCGGGATGGTACCACATATGATGGTCAGGGAGCGTGAGCTGCTAAAGCAGTTGTGAGCCTCAATATTGATGTGATCCCTTCTGATGATGACAGTGATTGTGTGACAGCTAGCCTGAGATTTGAACCAGATTAGAGTGCCCGGATTTGCCAGGCTTAGCGTGATGATCGGCAGGGTATCGATAATGTGGGTCAGATTTAGAAGGGTACAGTGATAGAGTTCACAGTGGGTGATGATGAGTTACTGAGGATTCCGAGACAGTATGAGTGCTCCCCAAGACCACAGTTGATGAGATAGTAATATTGTCAGAAGCTCGCTCTTCGGGATATATGGTGCATACGAAAAGTAAAGAATGTATCAAAATCTCAGAAAGGGTATTGGTGGTCAGATATGAAAAGAGATATGGTAGAGATTGTGGAAAAGTGCCTAGTATGATAGCAGAATAAGGTAGAGTATTAAAAGTCTGCAGAGTTATTGCAGCACCTACCTATATCGACACGGCATGAAAAATGAGGGCAAGTCTCCATGAATGTCGTGATGGGTCACAGAGGACCCAGGTGAATTACGAGGCTATTCGGATGATAGCCGACAGATTGCCTAAGTCTACCCACTTTCTGGTTATGAAATCCCTAGATACTCAGAGTATGTATGAGGATTTATGTATAAGGAAGATTGTGGAACATTATGTAGCGTTCCAGTGAGCATTGTATTATATAGGGATTCCCGCTTCACTTCATACTCTGAGGAATATTTTTCAGGAAGCTATGGGAACCCGACTGAGTATTAGTACAGCTTTTCATCCTCAGATAGATGGTCAGTCAGAGAGGACTGTACAGGTTCTGGAGGATTCGATGAAAGCATGTGCTATTGATTTTATAAGCTCCTGGAAATGATCAGTTGATTTCCAATTAAAGTTGCCAATAACGACAGTTGGCAGTTGAGTATCGGGATAACAAGATGAGGCAATGTATGGCTGTAGGGGTTGTTCTCCGAATTGGATAAGAAAAAGTGGGTGACAGATAGAATTATTTTCGACTTTGGATAATAAGTTGCTGAGGATGTTTAGTTAATGATGAGAGATTGAGAACACCTCAGAGCAGATAGAAAAGTATTGGAATTCACCGAGAGTGAATTAGTATGATTGAAATGTTTCTTGTCCTAAGAGAATAAGGACATAGCGAGCTTTTGGAAGAAGGTAAGTTGAGTTTCGCTGGATGGAATACTTTGAGAGATTGGACAAGTGGGAGATAAGACCTGTAGCTTGGCGTTATCACCTGAATTAACAGGCACCCACAATATGTCCCAGCTTTCGATGCTTCGGCAATACTATCCAGATCCAGCATGGGTGATGGGATATGAGATCCAACAGTGCAGCTTAATGCAATTATAAGTATATTGAAGAAGTTGATTCGGGCATTAAACAGGAAAGAGAAAGTATTGAGGTTTAAGACGATCTCCCTAATTAAAGTCCTTTGGTAGTAATACACTCCGGAGAAGGTCACATAAGAATTTAAGAGTATGATACGATCGATGTACCCGGAGTTGTATATGGACTCATATGACTTGGTTCTAATTTGGAGGACCAAATTCCTTAAGTGGGGGAGATTTGTGAGACCCGAAATTAAATCGTAAATTTTATGAGGCAGAAAAAAAGTTCACAAATTTAAAGGAATGGGATTCGGACTGAAAATAAGGATTCAAATCATAAAATGAATGAATATTCGTGAAGGGAAGTCGGGCTAGATAAATCTCGAACATGTGTAAGGGCAAAACGGACAAAAGACCGAAAGTCGGGATAAATTCGATAAGAAAATTTAATTTAAAATAAGGATTTAGAATATCTTGATCAATAATGAGGAAATTATATAATTTTGAGTCAAATTGATCAAGATCTGAAATTTTTAGAAATACTGAAAAGTCACCCGGGACAATATCCCGAAAATACAGAGAAATTATACCCGAAAAAGGATTAAAAAATATAATAAAGAAATTAAATTAAATTAAATTAAATCTATTTTGAATAAAATATTAATTTTGGTAGATATTTTGATTCTTTAATATAATTTATTGATTAAAACAATAATAAAACAAATTGTTAAATAAAATAATAATTGTAAAAAAACAAAAAAGAGAAGAAATCTGTAAAAGTCAGGGAGAGAGAAAGAAAAGGGAAAACGGAGAGGGGGACTGCGCGTGGCCGACCGACGAGCCACCACCGGGCACCGTCGGCCTCCGACGAAGGGCCGAGCAGCAAGAGGAGAGGCCGGTGAAGCCATTGGCACCTGTGACGCGCGCCGACGATGGTTGTATCCGACGAACGGAGGAAGAGAAGACCGCGGGAAAAACGGAGTCGGTACCGGCGATCCCCGGCAGCTGGGGGCGAACGGCGGGTACCGACGTGATCGGGAGGAAGAGACGATCCTTTTGAGACCGATATTGGTCGGCGAAACCGCCGAAATCCGTCGGATCGAGAGGTGGCAGCCGCGAGGGAGAAGAGCTGATTCGCCGGCGATGACTGCGTTTCTACCCCAACCGAGGCCCGATTCTGAATGCCCAGGTGTAGCCGAGCCGAACGGCACCGAAATCGCACCGGGAACCGGCCAGACGGCGCCGGAATGAGCAAATGGGGATTGAACCGATCGAACCGGCCTGGACCGGCCAAAACTGAACCGAACCGGACCGAGCTGAACCGGCGGTCTGAATCGGTCTGAACCGGACTGAACCGGTTCAGCCAAAAAGAGAGGAAAAAAGGAGAAAAAGAGGAAAAGGAAAAAGGGAAAGGATTTTCGGGGGTACACCGGACTTCGGGTAAGTCAATATGAGGTCAAAAGTGACCGAATTGATTTCCGAGAAATTTATTTAAATTATATTTAATCGAAAATTAACCCGGGATTAAATATAATAACTATGCAGCTTTACGACAGAGACCGAACGAGAGCCGATTGAGCTCTGATCTTCGTACCCCGCATCGTATCGGATAAGCACAGTTTAATTTCGGCAATTAGAGTCCTTTAATACAGAGTTTCAATTATTTTACAGAATTTACGGATTAATTCTGTATAAAAGGAATATTAATCGGAATTACAACGTAATTACCGTAAATGGTATACGGGCTATCCAATGAGTTTGGAACGAAGCCCGATAATTATTGGTAAGCTGAATGAGCCCAATAAACCCGAAGAAGGGATTTAAACAGTATAAACGGGCTGAAAATAGGTCAAGGCCCATTAAAGTGCAATCGGGGCCAATAGGGATAAATGGGCCCAATGATTTAAATTAAGCCCAGAAAATAGGAAATACAATTAAATTGTATGTTATCTGACCTAAGAAATATTAATACGCAGTTTCGGACATTGGATTAAGAGCAGATCGGACTGCGCGATGTGACAACAGTGGAAAAGGAAAGGTCAGACTCGACGAGAATCGAGGTAAGGGAATTTTGTAAGTGCATAGAGATGCCTATACATATTTTTAGGGTATTTACAGGGCTTAGAATTTATCTAAGTATCTAGAAACGAAGTAATAATTTTTACGAAAACCGGGGCTTAGATAAATAAAGGAAAAAGACAATTTTGCCCCTAGGAGTAAAATTTACAAAAAAAAGGGTAGCAAGGCAGGTAAATTGCATGATTCCATGTTTTTAATGCTTTATATGAATATATTGCTTTGATTTAAGCAAATATACACATAGGTGGGCTGTTGATTTCGTGAATTTTACGAAAGGGTACCGGTTTGTACCGATTACTATTTTAAAAGATGTTTTATTAAAAGTGAGCCACCTATCGTATTTACATGACTAAAAGAGTGCTAGAGTCTTTCTCGCACTCAAGTTTACTGATTTATTTATCATGAAAAGCCGTACTGGAGCATTGCTCGTACGAGAAATTTGTGTGTGCATAAAACCGTGCTGAAGCTTCGCTCGCACGAGATTTTAGATATCATGATATGCATAGCGTGGTGCTGGAGCTCCGTAAGCCTGTGACCTGGTGTGGGGCGGGCAGCAGGATGCTCACATAAACGCACTAGACGCGAGTTGACATGCATATAGTCGTGCGGAAGCCTCTTGTAGACTGTGTGTCACAGAGAGTTGAGATGCTCGCACATATACTTTGAGACATGGGTTGGTTATCGACATAGTATTGGGCTGGATAAGACCTAAGGCAGGCACCCCCAGACTATGATATGGGTCCACGGAGTACGATGTACCATATATGTCACACGGAGTACGCTGTACCGTGCAGTCATGATGACTCTACGATGTTACTCGATATTCTGGCGGGTAGGACTTGACCCCACCTCCCATTGCAGTTGTGATACCCCGCACACCGGGATCCGTGTTCCTGGGATCACAGGGACAAAGTATGGCCATAGTCCTCGATTTTTCATACAGTAACCTACATGCCTCACATGATATCATATGGTCTGGATAGACCAGGACAAACCCGATGGAGGGGTAGTTCCGATTTATGTTTTTAAAAGAGATTTGATTTGATGAATCAAGGTATTCCCGAGAGATGGGTTTGACCTTGATGAAGTTGTTTTATAATGAAACAAATGAGTTTTAAAGTGAGAGTTTATAATGAAATAAATGAGTTTTAAATGAGATGAATTTACGATGAAACAAATAAGTTTCAAAGTGATGAGTTTGTGATCAAACAAATGAGTTTTAATGTGATGAGCATGAGATGTCATACATGATGATTTTTCATGTGTGCTTTATATGTCGATTTCATGATTTCTTGTATATGATATATACATTCATGTGGCATTGTTTTAATCTTACCTAATGCTCCGAAAGTAAACGATTTTTACATCATGACATTATCAGCACGTAGATAGTATAGTTATCTACCTGCTTACATTATTGCCTTACTGAGCACGTTTCGCTCACCCTTTCATTTTCCAACCCACAGGGTATATTCAGTAGAAGAGAGCGACAATAGTTTCGCATCTCGGTTATCCGCTGCTTCTTAGCAAGATCAGGTATACACATTTATATAATTTTTGTATCTGAACATATAGATGCACAGTACTGTATATGGATTTAATATTGGGGATGTATTTTGTTTAAATAAATTGACATGTGAAAGTGAATATGAAAATGGAATGGTAAATAGGTGAGAGGTTACTAACACCGAATCATAGCCCAACTGTTTAGGAGTGTAATTGTTCACGACGGGTAAGGAAATGAAAAGCGAAAAATTTGTAGGGATTTTTAGGTAATTTGGGTCGTGACAGGTAGCTTCCTCCGGATTGTGATACTGCCACTGAACCTTCACCAGGGAGATCGTCTTAGATCGTAATACCTTCTCCTTCCTATCCAAAATCTGAACCGGTCTCTCAAAATATGTCATACTGTCGCTGAACTCTAACGGCTCATAGTGAATTACATGTGACGGATTTGGATAGTACTTTCGAAGCATAGAAACGTCGAAGACACTGTGTACACCTGCCAACTCTGGTGGCAATGCCAATCTATAGGCCTTATCTCCCACTTGCTCCAAAATCTCAAAGGGCCCAATAAAATGAGGACTCAGTTTACCTTTCTTACCGAACCTCATGATACCCTCGAAAGGAGAAACTCTTAAAAACACCGACTCACCCTCTGGAAACTCTAGTGGTCTGCATCTCCTGTCAGCGTAACTCTTTTGTCCACTCTGAGCTATCCGCAATCTATCGCATATCAATCTGACATCCTTAGTAGCCTGCTAAACCAAGCAGGAGCAAATAACAGTCTGTCACCAATCTCTTCCCATCCAATAGGGGAACTGCATTTGCGACCATACAGTGCCTCATACGGTGCCATCCCGATACTCAAGTGATAACTATTATTGTAGGCGAACTCGGCTAATGGCAAATGATCATCCCAGGAGCCTCCAAAATCCAGCACACACGCTCTCAACATATCCTCCAAAGTCTGTATAGTCCTCTCTGACTGACCATCTGTCAGAGGATGGAAAGCGGTACTAAATCTCAACTGGGTCCCTAACGCTTCCTGAAAGTGTTCACAAAAAATGAGAAGTGAAGCGAGCATCCCTATCAGAAACAACGCTCATTGGAACGCCATGTAGCCTGACAATCTCTCGAACATATAAGTTCGCCAACGTACTCAGAGCATCTGTAGCTCTCATAGATAAGAAATGGGCAGACTTCGTCAGTCTATCCGCAATCACCCAAATGGCATCGTGACCTCTACGGGTCCTCATTAATCCCATCACAAAAATTCATAGTGACATGCTCTCACTTCCATGTCGGTATCGGTAGAGGCTGCAATAATCCTGCAGGCTTCTGATGCTGTACCTTTACCTGCTAACAGACGAGACATCTCGCGACATACTCTGCTATTTCTCTCTTCATTCGAGACCACTAATAAACTCTCCAAAAATTTTGATACATCTTCGTACTCCTTAGATGTACTGTATACCTCGCTGAGTGAGCCTCTGATAAAATCATCCTCCTGATCTTAGGATCCTCGGGAACACATATCCTATCACGGAACCTCAGTAAACCATCAATACTCAATGTAAAATTGGTATCTGCACCTGCCTATACCTGACTCATCAACTGAATACATCCCTGATCGCTCTGCTAAGCCTGCCAGATATGATTAATCAACTCTGGCTCTAACCTCAAGCTCGCAATGATCTCAACTCTATCAATTTCAGGGGGTGTGATGTCCAAACTGAGGCTCACAAACTGCTCTAACAGGTCATACAATCATAAATTATACAAATCCTAGGCTCTTCCTGCTCAAAGCATCAGCAACTACATTAGCCTTACCTGGGTGGTATAATATTTCGCAATCATAATCCTTCAGGAGCTCGAGCCATCTCCTCTATCTCATGTTCAGCTCCTTCTACGAGAATAAATACTTCAGACTCTTATGCTCTGTAAAAATCTGAAACTGCTCACCATATAAGTAATGGCACCATATCTTCAATGCAAACACTATGGCTGCCAACTCCAAATAGTGGGTCGGATAGTTCCTCTCGTGGTCTTTCAACTCTCTAGATCCATAGGTAACTACCCTCCCATCCTGTATCAATACACAGCCCAGTCCCTAATGCGATGCATCTGTATATACCAAGAAACCTCTTGAGCTAGTAGGTATGGTGAGAACTGGAGCAGTGCTCAACCGATGCTTCAGCTCCTAAAAACTCCTCTTACAGGCATTATCCCACACAAACTCAACATCCTTCCGTGTAAGACGTGTCAACGGAGCAGTTACTCTGGAGAAACCCTCTATAAATCTCCTGTAGTATCCAGCCAAACTTAAAAAACTTTGAATCTCTGTAACTGTCCTGGGCCGCTCCCGCTGAACAACTGCCTCAATCTTGGATGGGTCCACTGACACCCCATCCCTCGATACCACATGGCCCAAAAATGAAATCTGTTCCAACCAGAAGTCACACTTACCGAGTTTGGCATACAATTGTCTCTCTCCAAAGGTCTGTAGCACTATCCTCAAGTGCTGCTCATAGTCTTCCCTGGATTTGGAGTATACCAAAATATCATCGATAAACATAATCACAAACCGATCCAAGTATGGTTTGAACACATCGTTCATCAAAGCCATGAATGCTGCGGGGGCATTAGTCAACCCGAATGGCATAACCAAAAACTCATAATGACCATAACAGGTCCTAAATGTTGTCTTGGGCACATCCTCCCTCCATATCCTCAGCTGATGATACCCAGACCTCAGACAATCCTAAAAAAGACCTGTGCTCCCCAAAACTGATCCAGTAAGACGTCAATGCGTGGAAGGGGATATCTATTCTTGATGGTAGCCTTATTCAACAATCTGTAGTCTATACATAATCGAAGGTTTCCATCCTTCTTCCTTACAAACAAAATTGATGATCCCCACTGTGAAACACTCAGCCTGATGAAACCCCTATCTAACAACTCCTGTAACTGTCTCTTGAGCTCCTCTAGGTCAACTAAGGCCATGCTATACGGTGGTCTTGAAATAGGCTCAGTACCAGGCACCAAATTTATACAAAACTCCATCTCTCTGTCTGGTGGTAGCCTTGACAACTCATCTGGGAAAACATCTGGGTACTCACTTACCATAGGAATATTTACCAACTTCGGATATACCTTATCCGTATTCACCACGTACTCAATGAAACCTCTAATCACATTCATAGAAGCATCAGCTGTGTCCTGGTCCAAGGCATGTACTCGCCCTTGACCCATCACCTACTTCCTCTTCTCATCTGTCGTCGCTCTCCCTCTCTGAGCAGATGTAACAGCTGGAGCTCTATCAAGTTCCCTGCCCTTCTGTGGGGCAGTCTCAAATGTCTCTGGGCAATCTCTAGTAATGTGCCCCTGTTTCCCACATCAAAAACACATAACAGGGCTCAATGGACAAGGTCTACCGCCATGATGTCCACCTCATCTGCTACACTAATCAATAGTAGGCCTCGATCCTCTAATCACATTGCCCTTCGTCGAAGCTATGGTCGGGTATGTAGGAGGTCTAACTGGTCGCTCGCGCACCTCCTCTATCCGTGGCCCCTTACCGAAGAGTCTCCTCCTTCCTCGATAACTGAAACCCCTGTCTCTAGTCAACCTCTTCCTCTCTCTATCTCGGCTCTGACTAAACTTCCCAAACTCAGAGAAATGCCTCTTGTAGTCCTGCTCACAAAGTTGCGCCTTGCGCACTGCCTCATCATAAGTACTAATATCCAGTGGTACCAATCTAGACCGCAACACCAGTCTCAATCTATTAACAAACCTGCGGACCTTCCTGTTCTCGTTGTACATGGTATCGGGAACATATCTCCCCAGGGCCAAAAATCCAATCTCGTACTCATCCACTGTGAGACTCCCCTGGCTCAATCCGAAAAACTCAACCTGTAATCTATGCTACACCACATCAGGAACAAATTGCCTCCTAAAGGCATCCAAAAACACAGAAAATGCGACTCTCTCTGAAGTCGTACAACTTCTCCATCTTGCCAATCCACTCCTTAGCACTGGCTGGGTCCTTGACCCCTCGAAAAGGTGGAGGTCCAAGTTTCTGGAATGTCGCAATCGATCTAAATCACACCCATATCTCAATCCACCACTACACTGAACTGGTGGAGGTGTAGGAAAATCAGTAGTCTGTGGCATTTGTGCAGGCTGTACAGGTGTATCAGGTGCAACTGCCTCCTCAGTCGTAGTCTCTGCATCCTGCCTTTGTCTGCCTAGCAGAGTCTATGCCAATAACTCTACTATCGTCTCTAGGCTACGCTCTAACCTCGTGAAGTGTGCCTCAATAGTCTCTGGTACCTCAATAGTACCTTTATGTCACCAGGTCAAATGAGGACTCATCTCAGCTCTCAGGCCTACCTCTAGGGCCTTTAGCCCTACCTCTCGACTTTGCCCCTCTACCACAGCTGGTATTAGCCAAAAAGGCTCAGTTCCTGCATTCACAAACATTAATTTGCCTGATTCCCATCTTGTATACACAATTGTAACTGAACGAATCACAATGATATAGGGATGTACATTTTCCTAATTACTAATACCTATTCACATCAGACCAACTACGCTCTGATACCATTCTGTCATACCCTCTCCCACACGCGACTTACAACAAAACCACAACAAATTTTTTGCTTTTCTTACTTACCTTTCTCTCCTCAACAGTTGGGCTGTGAATAGGCATTAATCTCTTCATCCATACATATCTTACCATTCTTTCACGTATCATACATACATGACATTCATATCATAAGTAAATTCATATACTTAAATATAATTACATCATTACATCCCCCAATATTAAAATGTGTACATCACTGTGTGTATACATTGTTCAGATACAAAAGAGTGCACATGTGTATACCTTTCGCTAGATGGGGAGTGGCAGCGGATCAAAGGAATGCAATACCTCAGTCGACTCGATCTACTGACGAGAATCTGTAGAGATGGGGGAAAATGAATAGGATGAGTTATCAATGCGCTCAGTAAGGAAACCAGGCAAGCAAGTAGACATCCATACTATCTATTGAAAATAGTGCTTTGCCTTTCCTTCTCTCAATTCAAAAGCATGTTTAAAATATATATAATATAGTACAGATTTAAAACCCATGGACTAAACACATGCTGGTTTATTAATCAGAGGCATTCATGCAAAACAGTGCATATTTAATCATTTAAGAATGCCTTTATATAAAATATGCCATTTACATTCAAAACACAGTAAATATGGCATTTCTCATAACAACACAAACAAATCAATCGGGTTTCGACCCATCCCTTAGGTCTACACGTATCATAAAACACATGTGATATATCATGCGAGACTTAGTGGCTAAATGCAATAACTCTGGACTATGGCCATATCCTAACATGGTGAAATCCCAGGCAACACAGTACTCGGTGTGTGGGTTATCACTGCTGTAACGGGAGGGGGTCAGTCCATCACAACCACCAACTATCAACAACTCTCCTTTACAACTCCACAACAAAACATGGTACAATGTACTCCATGCCACACGCACGATACAATGTATACTCGTGGACCCTACCTCATGGTCGGGATGCTTGCCATAGGTCTTAGTCCTTACACCACGAAAATACATCATAGTTAGGGTGCTTGCCATAGGTCTTAGCCCTCATACTATGGAATAAATGCCACGTCTCTAAATCCACGTGCGAATATCTCAACAGTGTGATGCTCAGTCTACACGGAGGAAATCGTCACGGTTTTTCTAACATGTCTATATATCACATAAAATACAGTGCGCGCCTTTTAGCGCGACTCACAGTCGACACTCCGCTCAAACACTATTTCACATCACAAACTCAACTCTAGTATGAGTAAACCTATAGCAACTAGGTCAATGCATAGTTCATGTTTCAAACCAAGTACAAGCAATAGCTCTAGTACCATACTATGCATAAAACTCATCAAATCAAGTACGAGCAGTAGCTCCAGTACTATGTCATGTATAAATCTGAAGAATCGAGTACGAGCAACGCTTCAACACTTTGTCATGCATCTCATGTAAAACTCGAGTACGAGCTAATCGCTCCAGCACTCTATCATGCACAAATCACATAAAACTGAGTACGAGCAATGCTCCAGTACTCTATCATGCATGTTAAATAAATGTAGTGCGAGTAAACCTCCAGCACTAATGTATGTGAAAAACCTCTGAAATTAAGTGCGAGTTGTGCTCCAGCACGATTGTTTCCACATAATTCGATAGATGACTCTTTAAAAATAGGGATGTTTCAAATCATTAAAATCAGCACTATAAAGTGTGCTTAATCTACATCAACCTTAAAACATTAGCCCATCTACGTACTCATCTGCTACACAGTAGTAAAAACATTCAAAAACATCATTTCCATGCTTTTTAAAATATTTCCCAAAATTTAACTTTTTACCTATTTAGGGGTAAAATCGTAATTTACCTATATCGGGTCCCTATAATATTACTAATTTTCTCTGACCCTCAAACAATTTCAATGAATACAAAAGTAAACAAAAATACGCACGGATATCTCTAACTACTTGCAATAGTTCCCTACCCTGGATCACGTAGTGTGACCTCTCTTCCTCTGTGCTATCCAAACCTCGCAGTTCGGTCACTCTGAATATGACTCTGGAGCTGCATTTAACCATGCACTGGATTAATTTCATGTTTCTTACTGTATTACACATTTAAGATAGTTCATTTCACTTAATTGTGCTTGTTTACTCTAAATGGGCCTAAATACTTTAATTGGGCCTAAATACTTTAATTGGGCCTTAATCCTTATTAAGCCCATTTTCCACGTATTATTTCCCTTCATCATGGTCTATCGACTCATTGGGCCAATCAATACCCATTGGGCTTTATTCCAAGCTCTTTGGATAGCCCGTATATCATTTATGACAGTTAATTCAAAATTCTGAATATAATTCACTAAATGCGAAATTTAATCAAAAATGCGTAAAATAAATCTTAAATATGCAATAATCACATAAATTGTCGTAAATGAGCTTTACTTACCCGAGATTATGCAATGGTATGCAAATCGAAGTTCGATCAGTCTTTCGTTTGGAATTTATTGTCGAACTGCACAATTTCGTATATTTAACTCCGAGTCAATTTCTGATTAAATATAATTTAAATAAATTTATCAAAAATCAAATCGGTCACTTTTGACCTTGTATCGACTTACCTGAAGTCCGATGAAATCCCAAAAATTTTTCTTTTTCTTTTTCTTTCTTTTTTCTTTTTTTCCCCTTTTTCCTCGTATCGACCGGTTTAGGGCTCTTTTCACCGTTTCGACATCGTCCGATCGGTTCTCTGACTGATTCCATCACCAAACGGTTTGGCCTCACCTCTATAGGCTTCTTTTGGCCTCGTCTGGGGTTAACCGATGCCAGATTTCGTCGAATCTGTCCTTCTCTCCCGCAGCTTCCCTCTCACAGATCTCCTCGTCGACGACGATTCACGATGCGTGGTGGCCGTCGAGCTCTCCCTCGGTGCTGGTCGTCCTTCTGCCCGGCACCCCTCACGCTGTATGCCATTGGTTCGTCACCGGTGAAGAATCCTCCTCGGGTCAGCTTCGCTTCCTTCTTCACACGGGTTTCCTTTCTATTTTCTAGATTTTGTTTTTCATTTTTCTTTTTTTTTAATATTTATAAATGATTTTAATATTAGTTTAATCCTTAAAATAATATTAAAAATTCCTAAAATATCTAAAAAAAATTATCAGTCTGATTTTACCTTTTCGATATATTTTTCTCCTATTTTCGGGCTCATTTTTTTAGGCAAAAATTTTGATAAATTCTAATAAATTTATATATTGATCAATTGGACTCGAAATTTGATATTTTCCTCGTTATTGATCAAGATTTCTCAATTTCATATTTTTAATGAAATTTTCTCATCGAATTTATATCGAATTTTGATCTTTTGACCGTTTTACCCCAGTACTCGTTTAGAAATTACTTTAACCCTTATCTCGTTGTTATGTAGCCTACATGCATTTTATTCTTTAATAGTCGATTGCATGATAGTAAATACTCTTCTTATGATTCAACTATGTAAATAAAGTGTTCGTACACATAGGAATCATAAGGTATAAGCTACATGCGTAAATCGAAAACACGGGTCTGACATCTTTCCTTTGAAATTTTAGAAAAATTAGCAGTAGGAATCCTGTAGATGAATGCCAGATCAATCTCCATTCACGACAGGATCGATCTAGTAATTCCAGAATGAAATCACAAGGGTTTTCCAGGCAAGCAGATCAATCTCGATGTGATTCTACATAAGAGGATAAATCCCTTCCCAAAGCAGATCAATCTCTATGTGATTCTGCCTAGAAAGGATCGATCCTTTCCCAAACACAGATCAATCTCGAATGGTTTCTAGCAAGAGCAGATCGATCCCTTCCCAAAGAGCAGATCGATCCAACAACTCATTTATAGAATACTTTTGTAGTTCAACCAAAGGAAGATCGATCTCTCACCCTAGGAGATCGATCTCATAATACCATTTCTATTTAAAAGCCTGACAGTTGAGCCTTCTTCCCCAGAATATTAATTTCCTCTCCATTTTAGCAAGTGAACAAGTTCTTCCTCACTCTAAAATATCATCACCTTCCAAGCAGATTTAAGAAAGGTTACTTCTAGCAAAGTTGTTCCTAGTGATGAGGAGAACAACATAGTCAAAAACTAATAGTTAAATCTTTGGATTGAAGGAGTAAGGTGTTTCCCCAATTTTGGCCAAAAGATAAAGGTTAAGCTAGGTAAGTTTTCAATACACCAACTTCAAATATGTTAATCTAGACATTATTATAAGTTGATTGGTGTATGTATAGTTGGTTGAAACATCCTTGAGCATGCTTAATAACCCATGACTAAATATGGGTTTAGTGTGAGAAAGTGAGTTATGGTTGATTTAATGATGAATGGATTATACCATGATGTTGGTGATGTTATATACATGATTTTGAGATGGTTTTGTGAAATCAGTTTATGGAATTGGATGAAGTTATGAAGTGTGCATATGAGGTGTTTGTAAAAATGCATGAATGAATGGAAAACTAAGGTTAAAAAATGCATGCCAACTACTTGATAAAATAACTAAGTGAGTTTGCTAGCCAAATTGGTTAGGAATTGGTTTAAAATGGGGTAAAGCCATTAAGGTGTAATTGGTGCCAATAAGAGTAAATAGGCCAATAAGATATATTGACTATGATGAAGTTAGAATAATGAGTTATCAGTGTTGACTGATGTGATTGATGAATATTTACAGCTTCCAAGGATATATCCGGAGCCAATTAGACCAAATCACAAAAAATGGGAAAGGAGGAAGAAACAGCTTCTAAGTGATTTGAGGTAAGGGAATTTTGTTGGCTCTTAGAGATATCTGTGCATGTTTTCGGGCGCATTTACTATTTCTTAAAATGTCAGAGGGTCATAGAAAAGAAATAATGTTTTAAGGGGTCTAGAATGGTAAATTATCATTTTCCCTAGGAATGGTAAAAATTGGGATTTAGAAAAGATCATGAAAAGCAAAAACAAGATATTCTTGAGTCTTTTACTGCTTTTAGCATGTGGATAGGTAAGCTGGCTACCATTTAAGTTGTTTGCAAGAAAAATAACTTGATTTGATTTTAATAACCTTTCTTTACAAAAAACTTTGCCACCTACATGGGTTTTGTGGAAATAAAGTGCGCTAGAGCGCTGCTCGCATGAGATTTGACATTTTCATACATGCATTAGTGCTGGGGCTGTGCTCGCACTAGAGTTTTACATGCATGAGTGCTGAAGCCTAACTCGCACAAGTCTTTACATGGATTTTTTGACATAATGCTGGAATGTTGCTCGCACTAGATTTTCATTATACATTTACAGTCGTGCTAGAGCTTTGCTCGCACGTAATTTTATGTAAGACCCGTAAATTTTCATGTAATAATTATGATTCTGGAATGTACAAACAAGTTATGTTATATATAAATCATAAGAAATAGATACTTTTAAGTTTTAAGTATGAATGAATTTGTAAAATAAGTGTTAAAGCAATTGAATGAGAGTTTAACTTGGGAAATCTGAGAAAATTGCAGCTGAAATGCTGCAGGATGAATGCGAAATCGATCTGATAGCAAGGGAGATTGATCTCATTGCCTTGCAAATGCAATGCATAGGCATTCTGCAAGAGGGAGATTAATCCCTCACTCAAGTAGATCAATCTCAATTTGCCTCAGGTTGGATAAGATTGATCTCCTCCCATAGACAGATCGATCTCTATTTGCCTCTGGATAGGCTAGATCGATATTCTCTAAAGGCCAGATCGATCTTTGAAGTCCTCAGCCTGGAATAGATCTATCTTATTCCTTTGAGCAGATTGATCTCATGCACTTCGACAGATCGATCCCCTGACTATAGAGTTTCAAAATTCTAAAAGAGTTTAAGCAAGGGCAGATAGATTTTCCCCCTTTGGAGATCGATCTCATAAGGCCTTTTCTATATAAACTGGGAACCATAATCTGTATTTCACGAGAGCAACCCATTTTCCTCCATTTTTAACAAATGACCTAGCTTTCTCACTCTAAAATCACCACTTTCCAACCAATTTCGAGAGAAGTTCCTTTGAGCAAAGTTATTCCTAGTGAAGGAGTGAACAACATAGTCAAAGATTAGAAGCTCAAACCTTCGATTGAGGGAGAAAATAGGTTTTCCCTCAATTTGGAAAAAAGAGGGAAAATGTCAAGCTAGGTAAGGTTTCAATACATCATTTTCTAGTATGTTAATCTAGACACTTTGATGAGTGATTTGGTGTATGTATTGCTGGTTGAAATGTGATGAACATGCTTAAACAACCATGACTTAGAAAATGGCTTAGTGAGAGAAAGTTATAATGGCATGGAGTTAATGATGATTTAAGCATGTAGAAATGTTAATAAGTATGTGAAGATGATTCTAAGATAACTTTGTGAAATCCATATGTTGGATTAGATGAGAATTGATAATGGGCATAATAGGTGTTTTGATGAAATGCTATAGAGAAGGAAAAATGATAAACTTGAGGCATTGTGAGTTTAATGTCGGTTCAATATGAATCAATAGACTCGAGGAGTCTAATGGATTCTTGAGAAAATGAAAGGAATAATTAAAATGGACTTAAGAAAGAGTAAAGTCCAATAAGATGAAATGAAGCCAAATTGGTGTAAAATGGCCCAATGCATTGAATTGAACTTCATGCAAGAGAAAATGAAACATATTGGAGTATACTGATGTGAATTGAAATTCATTGTAGCTCCTATAGACATAATTGGAGCTGATAAGAGAGGATCATTAGCATTGGAAATCAAGGAAGGCAATTCAAGCGTGATTCGAGGTAAAGGATTTATGCGAGCTATTAGAGATAGCTATACATATGTTTCTTACCTGCTGTGTGCAAATAAATACAATAAAGTATATAGATATTGATATATCTAGGTGAAAACTAAGTATGAGAAGAACCTAAAAGCATGAGTTGTATGACTTCCATGTTATTGTTGTGAAAAGAGGTTTTGCAAACATTTTGAGAAAGAGTGATAATAGACGGGCTCCTAGTTTAGTAATTTGCATGAAAGGATTTTAATGAGTGATTGAAGGAAGATTGCCCTCTCACTCATACTCAGTGAATAGAGCCTTTTATTTCTTTTTTGTATGAAATTATGCTAAAGCCTAAGTGGCAAAGGTAGATTTACCAGCCCTGCTCGCACATCATTTTTAAAAGGGATATTGAGAAAAGCAAAAAGGTGTTTGATACCTCGGGTGATGTTGTATGTTCAACTCAAGAGCTCGCACTAGATTTTGGGAATCATGTTGGAGCCAAAGAGTACTACTTAGTGATCTTGCTCTGATTATGCTCGCATGTGACCCCTTCGATTTAAAGTGATGGGACAAAACTGTGCTCGATGCCTCAAGTATGCTATGTGTTCTTACGCTGAGTTGCTCGCACGTGGTCTCTTGAGCTTTACTGTGTGATAAGCAAAACCATGCTCGATGCCTCAGGTATGTTGTGTGTTCTTACGCTGAGTTACTCGCACGTGGTCTCTTGAGCTTTATTGTGTGATAAGTAAAATCGTGCTCGATGCCTCAGGTATGCTGTGTGATCTTACACTGAGTTGCTCACATGAGAGTTTATAACTTGCTGTGTGATGAGTAAAACAGTGCTGGAGTCGTCATGTATTGCTTAGTGATCTTGCACAGACCTGCTCGCACTTGATTTTGAGACAACGAAAATGGGTGATAAGGATCCACGGGAACACAATGTACCATGAGCGTTAGCCATAGAGTACGATGTGCCATGATATCTTAGTGATTCTATGTGGGCTGAAGGGATGGTTGATCCGCCTCCCCAAGCATAGGATTCCGTACACATGATCAGTGTTGCTTGGAATCCAGACTATGGCCATAAGTCATCTTTTTATCTATGTGATATGACATTGTGTTGCTACTGTGTGAGGTGACAAATGTCCCTTCTGCTTTGTGATATAATGTGTTATAAAATCTCATTATATGTCTCATATTACTTGATTTACAGGAGATTTGTAAGTGTGTTCTGTGTGAACTGATAAATGAAGCTATGTGGTTTTTAAAGATTGAACTGTGTGATCCTATGTGAATTGATGATGTATATGCATTTGTCCATCTAGCGAATTAATGATTTTTCAATTGATGGAAGCTATTTTCAAAGAATACATATGTTTATTAAGGAAAATTAAATGTTTATATTTTAAGCATGTAGATAGTGTAGTTATCTTTCTACTTTCGCATTTTCCTTATTTAGTGTGTTAGCTCACCCCCTTATTTTCTCCTCCACAGATACTACGCAGTAGTGACTTATTGCAGTTGTCTCTGCTACGGTATTCTCTAGTTCTCCAGCAGTATAGAGGTATACATTTAGGAGAGAAAATTTTTTTTATCCAGTAAATTAATGCACAATATGGTTATCGTTTTGTACGAAAGGGATGTATATGATAGAAACTGATGTAAACGTTTACGCACATTTATAAAAGAACAGTTTATATTTCATTAAATGAATTAGGAATTATGAATTATGAATGGATAACATGTGGATATGGATGTTAACTCACAGCCCAACTGTAAGTAGTAAGTTAAGTCACGGGAAGAGGGTCGAGATATAGATTGGTATCAGAGCTTGAGTTGGTCCGATGTGAGTCAGTATCCATAGTTAGGAAATTATACATCCATAAAGTACTGTGCATTATTTGGATACAATTGTGTATGCCCAGCTGGAAATGTAACTGAGACGCTTGTTATTGAGTATGCAGGATGTCAGATAGATGATGTACTCATAGAGGAGTGAGTTCGCGCTCTCAGGGTCATAGAGATGAGCCCGAGAGGCGCAGTAGGTCTAGTTTTAGTAGGGATCCACCTAGTCTTAGTGAGGCTGCTGAGGAACATATAGCGCAGTTACAGCGTAGTGTAGACACAGTCATGGAGATGTTTACACAAGCGATGGCATGAGTATGAGTCTAGATTCACATCACTGGGCAGGTATGATACAGTGACAATGGGCTGCCAGTACAAGAAGGTCCAAAAATTCCTTGAGGGGTTGAGACCTTCGATCAGAGCTCGATTGGCTCCATTTGACATTACCACTTATGACGAGGCAGTATGCTGTCAAACCCGTATTTCATGTAGCTTGTTCCTTATGATTCCTATGTGTATGAACACTCTAATATTATAGTTGAATCATAAGAAGAGTATTTATTAGATTTAAAGTGTATGTGAAATGATTTAGCACTCATAAGCTACATAAAAGCCTAATATGAGCTATAAGAGTAATAGGCTAAACCGAGTAGATCTGAATCATTCTGACTGAAGAGAAGATCTTAAAATGAGAAAATATAGAGAGCTTATGAAGCAAAGTCAGTTTGATTTAGTCCTGAACACAGAGAACGAGAGTAAAAGCTAAAAAGGGTAAAATGGACCTTTATAGCGAGTTAAGGTATTTAAGGTATTTCGAGCATATTTACCTACCGAAAACGGCTAAAACGTAAAGACGAGAGTGTAAGACAAAAGATATGACACTTTTGAAATTTTTAAAAAAAGTCAACTTGGTCAATGATTAAGGATAAAGTCAACTATAGTTAAGAAAAGTTACTTTTTACCATAGTTGACTAACCATGCTTAAAAAAAATTTACCTAAGTATGGAGAAAAATTTGGAGAAAAATATTTTTAGTCAAAATACAAGATAATCATCCTCAGAAGTAAGGAAAATTTATTCTGAAGGATTTCGGATTAAAATTAATGGATAAAAACGTAATGGGCCTAAAGTGAAGATTTTAAAGCCCATTAAGGTATACTAAATGTAGATCAAAATTATTAGGTCCCTTAGACCGAATTCTTGGACCGATTGATAGGCCAAATATTTAGACATTTAAAGGCCCGAGGTATAGTAAAAATTTCAGCCTAAAAGCCTATTAAGAAAGCCCAAACCGAGAGGCCCAATTGTAAAGCCCATTAGCATTAAATATCTAACCATAGTTAAAGCTAACTATGACTCATTAGATGACTCATTAGGTGACTCATAACTAAACCTTAGGAAGTAAATTTTAATGGCTGAAAAGTAAGGCTTAATGGCTAAGTAAATGGCTTATAAAATCAGCCACACCATTGTCATCTTCACCATACCATTCTCGGCTACACAAGGAAACCATTGAAATACATTTATCCAAGCTTTCTCTCACTAGAAATCACTAGGATTTAGGCATATTTGGAACTTGCATTCTTCATGAAAGTTGTTCCAAATTGAGAGTAGAGTAACATATGTTGGAATTGGCTATCAACAAGCCATAGTTTGCAAATCGTGAGGCTCCAAAGTTTCGACCAAGTGTGAACACAAATACTAGGTATATTTCCAAGCTTTCAAATACATATATGTTAATGTATGAATGATTTTAAGTATATTGGTATATGTTTTAAGCATTGAAACATATGGAATCACTATGATCATGGTTAGGTCGAGAGTGAGTAGTGAAATATTGATGAATGCCCATATGCTATTAAGGCATAAATGAGTTGATATACATGTGTTAATGATTATGGTATAGTTAGAATTAATCAATTTGATTAAATAATACATGTATTAAGTTGGCAATCAAGGTGTTTGATAAAATGCCTAAATGAACTATGTGATGCTTAAGAACATTGCCAACCAAGTGTTTATGAAAATGCCTAAGTGAATTGGCTAAGGAAATGGATATGGACGGCATGCCATGGTGTGACTGACGGCATGGGGTGCTCTCGGCCATGGCATGTGGCCGAGAGGTCCAACGGGCCAAGCCCAATTATTTTAGGCCCAATGTGATGTAATGGGTCTAGGACAAGCCCAATAAGAGTTGGTGGGCCTACAAGCCCAATAGGCCCAGCAAAAATGAATAGTAAAATGGAAATGGGCTTAAGGCATAGTTACGCCTATTAAGGTTTATTAAAGCCCATTAAGTGGAATAGACTATATTTAATGTGAAATACAGTAGGAAAAGTATAATTAACCTGATAAACGGTTATATATAGATTCAGAGATTATTGGAGGAGCAAATCGGACTACTGGATCGAGCAGCGTTGAGAAAGTAAAATTTCTCAAGTGATTGTAGGTAAGAGACTTTTGTGAGTAGTTAGAGATACCTGCACGTATTTTCGTCTGCTTTTACATTCACTTAAAAACTCTAAGGGTCAGAGAAAGTGAATAATAAATATTGAGACCCGATAGTGACAGATTACGATTTTACCCTTAGTTAGGAAAAAAGTCAACTTTTGTAAAAAGTTGCAAAAAGCATGGAAACCACCATTTTGAGTGTTTTACTGTTGTTTAGCAAAAGAATAAATAGATAGGCTACTGATTTTAAGGTTGATGTGAATTAAGCACACTTTATAGTGCTGATTTTGATGTTTTAAAAAACATCCTTTTTTAAAGAGCTATCTATCGAATTATGTGAGGATAAATCGTGCTAGAGCACAGCTCGCACTTGATTTCTTATATTTTCCACATATATTAGTACTAGATTGTGATTCGCACTAGATTTCCATAACATGCATGATAGAGTGCTGGAGTTATTACTCGTACTCAGTTTTATATGATATATGCATGAGAGAGTGCTGGAGCATTTAGCTCGTACTCAAATTTTTCATGAGATGCATGACAGAGTGCTAGAGCGTTGCTCGTACTCGATTCTTCATGATTTATACATGACATAGTACTTGAGTTATTTCTCATACTTGATTTGATGAGTTTTGTGCATAGCATGGTACTAGAGCTATTGCTCGTACTTGATTTGAAACATAAACTATGCATGACCTAGTGCCGGAGGTTTACTCATACTAGAGTTTGAGTTTGTGATGTGAAACAGTGTTTGAGCGGAGTGTCGACTGTGAGTCGCGCTCAAAGGCGCGCACTGTAATTTATGTGATATATAATACATGTTGAAAACCATGCTTGATTTCCTCGTGTAGACTGAGTGTCACACTATGAGAGGTTCGCATGTGGATTTAGAGACGTGGTATGATATTCCATGGTTTGAGGGCTAAGACCTATGGCAA
This sequence comes from Firmiana major, assembly GCA_033439115.1. NCBI lineage: Eukaryota > Viridiplantae > Streptophyta > Magnoliopsida > Malvales > Malvaceae > Firmiana > Firmiana major. The sequence continues at coordinate 23,125,484 of CM065910.1, forward strand.
GCACCCCGACTGTGATGTAGGCTCCACGAAACGTACCGTGCGAGTGGCATAGAGTACACTGTACCGTGTGGTGTTGTGGAGTTGAGGAGGTTATAGCTAGCGGTTGTGATGGACTAACCACCCTCCCGTTGCAGCAGTGATGCCCCGCACACCGAGATCTGTGTTGCCTGGGATCACCATTATAGGATATGGCCATAGTCCAGGATATTATTTCATTTCACCATAGAGTCTCACATGATATATCACCTGACTGACTGATATATTTATGATACGGATAGACCTGAGGGATGGGTCGAAATCCGATTTTGTGTTGTGAATGATTTAAATGCCATATTTACTGTGATTTAAATATACATGGCATGATTTATCTAAAGGCATTGTGATATTATAAAGATGCATTATTTTGCACTACATGCCTACATTTGAAAACAAAGGCATGATTTCTGTACATGGTATTTAATCTGTACAAGTATATATATATTTAAAGACATGCTTTTAAAGTGAGTTAAGGAAATGATATTTTTGCGACATAGCATTATTTTGAGTAGATAGTATAGATGTCTACTTGCTTGCCTAATTTCCTTACTGAACGCGTTGTATGCTCATCCCCCTTTATTTTCCCTCTCTATAGAGCATCAGCAGTAGAACGAGTGTGCTTGAGGGATAGTATTCTTGTTGTCCGCTGCTATTTCCTATCGACCGATAGGTATACATATTTTGTACGGTTATGTATCTAAACATAGAAACAACACAGTGATGTATACGATATATATTATGGGGAATGTATTTGTATTATATTTTATATGATCTCACATGTATTATGAAAGAAGTTACAGTCAGTAACAGTATATTGAAATGTATGTATGATAATGGATGATATGGTATGCGAGAAAGCTAATATCAAATCACAGCCCAACCACTGGTGAGAGGAAAGGTAAGTTAAAATGCGAAAATTTTATAGTAGTTTTGGTTAAGTCAGGAAAGGTCTTGAGAGAATGGTATCAAAGTAGAGCTTGGTCTCATGTGAGTCACTGTTAGAAAATAGGAAAGTGTACATAACCATAGTATTGTGTTGTGTTTAGATACAACTGTGTATACCTATACCAGATAGGAGACGGACTAATTCATGATTTTGAATGCAGGAACTTTGCCTATAAGGAAAATACTCGTAGTGGTAGAGGGATGAGAGGTAGGGCTCGAGGCCGTGGTGATAGGCCTGAGAGACCTGCCCATGAGACTCCATGTGCTACTGAGGAACCAGAGTGTACTAAGATGCGCTCTACGAGATTAGAGCGTAGTCTAGAGACGATAGTAGAGATATTGGCACAGATGATGCCAGGTAGGCAAGGACAGGAGGCAGGAGCTATAATAGGAGAGGCACTTACCCCTGATACACCTAAACAGCCAGCTCATTCACCAAGGACTGTAGATACTCCTACACCCCCACTAGTTTCGGGTAGTAGTGGATTAGGGTACGGATGTGATCTAGATCGGTTCTGACAATTCCAGAAGTTTAGACCTCCATCTTTTAGTGGGGTCAAGGACCCTGTAGCTGCTGAGGAGTGGGTTGCTGAGATGGAGAACTTTTATGGATTCTTCGAGTGTACAACATCAGAGATGGTCACATTTGCTGCGTTCCTACTGAAGGGAGCTGCAGAGCATTGGTGGAAGTCCACCAGACCCATATTGAGAGCCCGACATACGGATATTAGTTGGGAGACGTTTCGAGATGCCTTTAGGAGGCAGATTGTTCTAGATGTTGCACAGCGAAAACTGCAAGCTATGTTTTTGGGACTGAACCATGGGAGTTTATCCGTGGACGAGTATGAGACTCGATTCCTATCCCTTGGGAGATATGATCCAGATACCATGTACAGTGAGGCTAGGAAGGTTGACACACCCTAAATGTATTACCGCAAGTGCACGGGTCGTACAAGTAATAATGAGATTTGATTCCCGAGTTATTGTCCCTCAGAGATGTTGGTTAGCCTAATTAACTACCGGTTAATCTTACCCTAAGTATATCCTAACAAATTATGAGATTAAGGTGGGTGATCTACTAAGTTTAAAGTTAAAAATACTGGAAGGCAATAAAATAAAAAGAATAAAATCGAGCAAAATTACTTACAGTGCTCCACGCAATTAAAATAAAAAACCTACAAAAATAATTAAAACAGTTAAAACAAATCAACGCAATTAAAATAAAATTTAATTATGAAAATAACAAAGGAAGATTAATTAAATTAAACTAACCTAAAATGCAATTAAACTACTTAATCAAAATGCAATTTAAGCTAAGTTAAGATTTAATGAAATAAATTTACCCCTAATTTAATTCTAAATGAACACTTTAATTAACTATCAACCTAATTAAAACTAAGTTCTAAACTATTAAGAAAGAATATTACTAAATTAATAATGCATGAAAATGAATTAATTACTATTATGCACTAGCCAAACAAGCCTTAACCAATTTTAAATAATCCAAATCCCTCCATTCACTGTTCATTCTTCATTTCATTTTTATTTCTAGGTGAGGTCTCGATTTGTCCTCTGGTCCAGGCTTTTGCCTGCTGTTCAGCCTCCATTCTCGGTCTGTCAAGCAATACTGAGACTGTAACTTGCTCCAGGCTACTCTAGATTTCGCTACTTCCTTCCTGCACCCAACAAAAAACGTTGTTTTTGGCTAAGGAACCAGCAGCAGTGTTGTCCTATCCTGCTCATTGTCTAGCTATACCTAGAATCTTCCTTGGTCTAATGCTTCTGCTCCAAGCGTTATCAGTTCTATTCCAGGTTGTATCGGTTCTGTCCTCTCTAGGCGTTATGTTGATTCTGCTCTAGGTTGCTATCGGTTCTGTCTTGCTCTATCCAATGCTCACGGTTTCTCCAAGCTACTACGCAGGTAACTATCTTCACACTGCTGCAGCTGCTGTTTCTCGATTTAATGCTTTCGCCACCATATTGGAGATAGGTTCCTGTCCAAGCATTATCCCTTTTTGTTTAAACTGCTGCTACCATATCTCTAAAACAAATAACCAGTCACGAAAAAGTGAAAGAAAGATGTGAAAATGTAAGGCTAAGTCATGCTATCCTACAACTAACATCATGCTCTTACAAAACAACAATCATTGATTATATAAAGCTACACTTGAAGCAATAAGAAACTAAGTAAAATATTAGCAAACCAGTAAAATCAGCACATTAAAAACATGGAAAAATGCACAATATCCAGCAAAACATAAATGAACAGTATGTGGAGGAATAAAACAGAGCACAACAGAGGTTGAAAATGAAGTAAATTTACTGTCAAGAGGGAAACTCTACACCGAGCAATCATCTACATTCTTTCACAATCCAACAGCAAGTAACAATCAATAATCAAACTGAAATAAATATGCAGTAAATGAAATTGATGCATGACATGAGGGAAGGCAGTAAAAAAAAAAATGGAAACTAACTCTAAATGCAATCAAGATCTGAACATAAAATGCATGCAAGTAAGAATGATAGAAAGAAAAGAAAGCACAAGAAAACATAGCAAACTAGAAGATTGAAACCGGAATGAAATATATAAAACAGAAAACAAAACAACTGTTGACATTACACACTCAAACCCGTAGCTTCATCAACGTGAAAAAATCATCATCATCGGCTTACTCTATTCCAGCTCTTTAATACCATGGTTCCACTTTGCTTAAATGTGAAATAATGCTTAGCATTTGCCCACATTAAAGCACCAAAACCAAATAGCATAGAGGTAGGAATAAGTGAGGAACCGAATGCACAAAGAGCACTACCCGAGAGCAACTAAGATAGGAAAATGGAAGCTATGCAATAGAAATGAAATAAAAGGAGAAAATGTCTTAAACTGTCAGGACCCCAGTTTCAATCCTTGACTTTAACCAAAAACCACAATAATTTTTTTTTGCATTTTAACATACCTTTCTCCTCTTCAATGGTTGGGCTGTGATTCGATGTCACAGTCTTCACTTACCATAATATCCATTCTCATACATACATGTCAATGTATTAATTCCTACTGTAGCTGATTTTATTATACATGTAAGATTTTATAAAATCTAATACAATTACATTCCCCATAATATATAACGTATACATCACTGTGCTGTTTCTATGTTTAGATACACAACTGTACATAATAAGTATACCTGATGAATCGATAGGAACTAGCAGTGGACTCTGGGACACTCTCCCACGATAACTCTCGCTCTACTGACGCTCTGTAGAGAGATGTAAAGAAAAGGGGGGTGAGCATAACGCGCTCAGTAAGGAAATCAGGCAAGCAAGTAGATATCCACACTATCTACTCAAAATAGTGCTATGCCTTGAAAACATTATTTCCTTAACTCACTTTAAAAGCATGTCTTGAAATATAATATATATATATACTTGTACAGAATAAATCCCATGTACAGAAATCATGCTTTATTTCTCAAATGTAGGCATGTAGTGCAAAACAATGCATTGTATATAAATCATGCCTTTATGTAAATCATGCCATGTATATTTAAATCACAATAAATATGGCATCAAATGATTCACAACACAAATCGGAGTCCGACCCATCCCTCAGGTCTGTCCGCAGTTTAAATCAGTCAATCAATGTGATATATCATGTGAGACTCTGTGGTAAATGCAAATAGTATCCTGGATTATGATCATATCCGAAAAGGGATCCCATGCGACACAGTACTCGGTGTGCTGCAATCACTGCTGTAACGGGAGGATGGTCAGTCCAATGTCAACCGCCAGCTATGTAACACACGGTACAGCGTACACCTCGTGTCCCAAACACGGTACAAAGTACACCCGTGGACCCTCACAGCCAGGGTGCCTCCCATAGGACTTAGCCCTCGAAACTATGGAAATAAGTATACCACGTCTATATCAACCTCATGCGGATATCCTCTCTAGCTATGACACACAGTCACACAAGGACTCAGGCATGGGTTTTAACATGTATTACATATCACATACAGTGTGTGTCTTGAGTGCGACTCACAGTCATCACTCCGCTCAAACACTGTTTCACATCACAAAACTCAACTCTAGTACGAGCAATCTCTAGCAACTAGGTCAATGCATAGTTTATGTATTAAATCAAGTACGAGCAATAGCTCCCAGTACTATGCTATGCACAATATCAAAATCAAGTACGAGCAATAGCTCCCAGTACTCTGTCATGTATAAACCATGAAGAATCGAGTACGAGCAACGCTCTAGCACTCTGTCATGCATATATCATTCAAAGCTGAGTATGAGTAAAACTCCAGTACTCTATCATGCATGTCATGAAAATCTAGTGCGTATCAAAATCCAGCACTATGTATGTGGAAAACATATGAATCCCAGTGCGAGCTATGCTCTAGCACGATTCATTCTCACATAATATGATAGATGGCTATTTAAAAGGGATTGTTTACAAAACATTAAAATCAGCACCATAAAGTGTGCTTAAGTCATATCAACCTTAAAATCATTAGCTCATCTATTTATTTTCATGCTAATAGCAATTAAACACTCACAATAGTATTTTCCATGCTTTTTGCAACTTCTCACAAAAGTTGACTTTTTGACTAACTAGGGGCAAAATCGTAATTTGTCACTATCGAGTCGCAATAATTATTATTCACTTTCTCTGACCCTCAGAGTTTTTAAGTGAATGCAGAAGCAGTTGAAAATATGTGCAGGTATCTCTAACTACTCGTAAAAATCCCTTACCTCGGATCACGTCACGTGACCTCACTTCCTCGGTGCTGCTAATTCCCACAGTCCGATCAGCTCTCGATGTAAACTTCAGAGCTGTAAATAACCGTTCCTCAGGTTAATTATACTTTTCCTACTGTATTACACATTAATACAGTTTATTTTCCCTTAATGGGCCTTAAAAATCCTTAATGGGCGTAACTAGGCCTTAAGTCCATTTTCATTTTAATATTCACTTTTGTTGGGCCTATTGGGCTTGTGGGGCCCACCAACTCTTATTGGGCTTGTCTTAGGCCCATCACACCCTATTGGGCCTAAAAATATTGGGCTTGGCCCATTGGGCCTCTCGACCACATGCCATGGCCGAGAGCTAACCATTCTCGGTTTTCCACCATGGCATGCCATACATGCCTATTTCCTAGCCATTTTCACTTAGGCATTTTCACAAACACTTGGTAGGCAACATTACCAATCATCATATTGTTCATTTAGGCATTTTATCAAACACCTTGATTGCTAACAATTTACATGTATTAATTAATCAATTTGATTAATTCTAATTACACCATTAACAATAATACATGTACACTAATCCATTTATGTCTTAAAAATCAAATTGACATATTTCAATATCCCATTGATCACTCTCGGCCTAACCCTCTTCATGGTGATTTAATATGTTTCAATGCTTAAAACATATATCAACATACTTAAAATCATTCATACATTAATATATATGAAATTGGAAATTAGAAAATATACCAATTGTTGTGTTCACCCTTTGGCCGAAACTTTGGAGGCTCTCGGTTTGCACTCTATGGCTCCTTGATAGCCAATTCCAACATATGTTAATCTCCTTTCAATTTGGAATAACTTCCATGAAGAATGTAAGTTCCAAATATGTCTAATTCCTAGAGATTTCTAGTGAGAGAAAGCTTGGATGGTTATGGTTTCAATGGTTTCTTCTCTAGCCGGAATTGGTGTGGTGAAGATGACAATGGTGTGGCTGCATTTATAAGCCACTTACTTAGCCATTAAGCCTTACTTTTCAGCCATTATGCTTGACTTTCCAAATCTGAACCATGAGTCACCTTATGAGTCACCTTATGAGTCATAGTTAACTTTAACTATAGTTAGATATTTATCTCATGGGCTTTTCCAATTGGGCTTCTCGGTTTGGGCTTTTCTAATGGGCTTTCGGGCTGAAATTTTTACTATACCTCGGGCCTTTTATTGTCTCAAAATTTGGCCAATCAATTGGTCCAACAATTCGGTCTAAAGGACCTAAAAATTTCGATATACGTTTAGTATACCTTAATGGGCTTTAAAATTTTCACCTTAGGCCCATTATGTTTTTAACCATTAAATTTATTCCGGAATCCTTCCGAATAAATTTTCCTTACTTCCGGGGATGATTATCTTGTGTTCTGGCCAAGAATATTTTTTCCCAAATTTTTCTCCACACTTAGGTTAATTTTTAACCATGATTAGTCAACTATGGCAAAAGTCCACTTTCTTAACTATAGTTGACTTTTTTCCTTAACCATTGACTAAGTTGACTTTTTCTCCAAATTTTGAAAGTGTCATATATTATGTCTTACACTCTCGTCTTTATATTCCAATCGCTCCCGGTGGATAATTTTACCCGAAACTCCTTTTCTCGCCAAAAAGGTCCATTTTACCCTTTTTAGCTTTTACACTCGTTTTGTATGTTCGGGTCTAAATCAAGCTGACTTTCCTTCATGAGCTATCTACGCTCTCTTATTTTAAGTTCTTATTTTCAGTCAGAATGATTTAGAATGACTCGGTTTAGCCTGTGATACCCATCGTCCACATAAGGCATTTTATGTAGCTTTTGCGTGTTAAATCATTTCAATAACACTTTATGTCTAATAAATACTCTTCTTATGATTCAACTATAATAACATAGTGTTCATACACATAGGAATGATAAGGAAATAAGCTACAAATATCCGGGTCTGACAATCCTCCCCCACTCAGAAAATTTGGTCCTCCAAATTAGAACCAAGTCAGTCCTCAAATAGGTGAGGGTACTTCTCTCGCATCAGACTCTCTAGCTCCCAAGTAGCTTCCTCTGAAGTATGATGCTGCCAGAGAATCTTCACTAATCCGATGGTCTTCGATCTCAATACCTTCTCCTTCCTATCCAATATCCGAATCGGTCTCTCTACATATGACAAGTCCTCTCGGAGCTCCAAAGGCTCGTAACTAATCACACGTGACGGATCCGGGTGATACTTCCGAAGCATCGATATGTGGAAGACGTTGTGGACACCTGATAAGTCCGGTGGCAATGCCAACCTATACGCCTTATCTCCCACTCGATCAAGTATCTCAAAGGGTCCAATATAGCGAGGATTTAGTTTCCCTCTCTTCCCAAATCTCGCTATGCCCTTGGAAGGAGAAACTCTCAAAAACACGGATTCACCAACTGCAAACTCTAGTGGCCTACGTCTCCTGTCAGCGTAACTCTTCTGTCTGCTCTGAGCTGTCCTCAGTCTCTCTACTATCAAGCGGACGTCCTCAGATGCTTGCGTAACCAAGTCAGGAGCAAAAATCTTACAGTCACCCACTTCTTCCCATCCAATAGGGGAACGACATCTACGGCCATACAAAGCCTCATACGGTGCCATCCCGATACTCGAATGATGACTGTTGTTGTAGGCGAATTAGGCTAGTGGCAGGTGGTCATCCCAGGAGCCTCGATAGTCTAGCACACATGCTCTCAACATGTCCTCCAGAGTCCGTATAGTCCTCTCTGACTGACCATCTGTCTGAGGATGGAAAGCGGTGCTCAAACTCAACTGGGTTCCCATGGCTTCCTGAAAATGTCCCCAAAAGTGGGATGTGAAGCGAGAATCCCTATCAGAGACTATGCTCACTGGTACACCGTGTAACCTCACTACCTCACGTACGTACAGTTCTGCTAATGAACTCAGAGTATCGGTAGCTCTCATAGCTAGGAAGTGGGCTGACTTTGTCAGTCTATCAACGATCACCCATATAGCATCGTGATTCCTGCGGGTCCTCGGTAAACCCATCATGAAATCCATAGTGATATGCTCCCATTTCCATGTCGGTATAGGTAGAGGTTGCAACAATCCTGCAGGTTTCTGATGCTCTACCTTCACCTGCTGACATACGAGACACTTTGCCACGAAGTCTGCTACATCTCTCTTCATACCTGACCACCAGTATACCTTCCGGAGGTTCTGATACATCTTGTTACTCCCCGGATGTAACGTATACCTCGACGAATGAGCTTCCGCCAATATCAATCTCCTGAGTCCTGGATCCTCGGGAACACACAATCTGCCTCTAAACCTCAGTAGTCCATCAGAACTCAACTCAAAGTCAGTCATGGTGCCCTTCTGCATCTGACTACTCATATCCATACAAAATGGATCTGTCTGCTGAGCCACTCTGATCCTGTCCAACAGGTCCGGCTCCAAGCGTAGACTAGCTATCACATAGCTTATATCCATGTCAGAAGGCACGACTCCTAAACTGAGGCTGGCAAACTGCTCTAGCAAATCATGCTCCCTAACCATCATATACGATACCATCCCCAGGCTCTTCCTGCTCAAAGCATCGGCTACAACGTTAGCCTTACCCGGATGATAAAGTATCTCACAATCGTAGTCCTTCAGAAGCTCTAGCCATCTTCTCTGTCTCATGTTCAGCTCCTTCTGCGAGAACAGATACTTGAGGCTCTTGTGGTCGGTAAATATCTGGAACTTCTCACCATACAAGTAGTGGCGCCATACCTTCAACGCAAACACTACTGCTGCTAGTTCCAAATCATGGGTCGGATAGTTTTTCTCATGATCCTTCAGCTGTTTGGATCCATAAGCAACTACCTTCCCGTCTTGCATCAATACACAGCCCAGTCCCTGATGCGAAGCATCGGTATACACTGCAAATCCTCCTGAGCTGGTAGGGATAGTGAGAATTGGAGCGGTGGTCAATCGACGCTTCAACTCCTCAAAACTCTTCTCACAATCCTCGTTCCATACGAACGGTGCACTCTTTTGAGTAAGACGTGTCAACGAAGCAGCCAACTTTGAAAATCCCTCAATGAATCTCCAATAGTATCCAGCTAAACCCAGGAAACTCCTGATCTCGGTGACTGTCCTTGGCTGTTCCCACTGAACTACAGCCTCTATCTTAGATGGATCAACTGATACACCATCTCTCGATATAACATGTCCCAAAAATGAGATCTGTGACAACCAAAAGTCACACTTGCTGAGCTTAGCATATAACTCATGCTCCCATAACGTCTGCAACACGATCCTGAGGTACTCCTCATGCTCCTCCTTGGATCTCGAATACACCAATATGTCATCGATGAAGACGATAACAAACTGGTCCAAGTATGGCTAGAACACATCGTTCATCAAAGCCATGGAAGCAGCTGGAGCATTCGTCAATCCGAATGGCATGACCAAGAACTCATAATGGCCATATCGGGTACGAAATGCTGTCTTGGGTACATCTCCACTCCAAACCTTCAGCTGATGATACCCAGACCTTAGGTCAATCTTGGAAAAGACCTGTGCTCCCTGTAGCTGATCTAGCAAGTCGTCAATGCGTGGAAGGGGGTATCTATTCTTGATGGTGGCCTTATTCAACAGTCGGTAGTCTATACACAATCGGAGGCTCCCATCCTTCTTCCTCACAAACAAAATCGATGCTCCCCAAGGTGAAACACTCGGTCATACAAAGCCCCTATCCAACAGCTCCTGTAACTGTCTCTTGAGCTCCTCCAGTTCGACTAAGGCCATGCGATAAGGTGGTCTCGAAATAGGCTCCGTACCAGGTACCAGATCTATACAGAACTCCATCTCTCTGTCTGGTGGTAACCCTGGCAATTCGTCTGGGAAAACATCTGGGTACTCACTGACCACAGTGATATCTGTCAACTCCGGATGTGCCTTATCCATATCTACCACGTACGCAATGAAACCTTGATATGTTGAAGGTTTTCTAAATCAGTAATCATGTAATAATCATAACCACTCCTTTCATTTATCTTTATTAAACTTTACAACATATCTTGTAGGGTTAGGAAACATAACTGTCTTAGCGTAACAATCTAAAACAGCATGGTTTACAGATAGCCAATCCATTCCTAATATTATATCAAAGTCGCTCATACTTAGTAATATTAGATTGGCTGTCATCTCCTTATCCCCTACTCTCAACTTGCAGTCATTAAATACATATTCTACAACTTGACTACTATTCATAGGCGTACTGATTAACATCAACATACATAATAGTGTACGCTCTACATGTCTTGCTAACTTACATGCAAATGATGGCGATATAAAAGAATGTGTGGCACCAGGATCAATTAAAACATATGCTTCAATATCATAAATCAGGATGTTACCTCGAATCACATCCGATGAAGCATCAGCTGTTCCCTGGTCCAAAGCATGTACTCGCCCTTGACCCATCACTTATTTCCCCTTCTCCTCTGTCGTCGCTCTACCTCTCTGAGCAGACGTACCAGCTGGGGTTCTATCATACTCCATGCCCCTCTGTGGTGCAGTCACATACGGCGCTGGGCACTCTCTAGCCATGTGCCCCTGTTTCCCACATCGAAAACATACCATAGCACCCTATGGACACGGTCTATCTCCATGTGATCTGCCGCATCTTCTACACTGATCTGCAGCAGGTCGCGATCCTCCCATGATAATGCCCTTCGCTGGGACTGCAGTCGGATAAGTAGGAGGTCTAGCATATCTATCTCGTGTCCCCTCTATCCGTGATCTCTTACCGAAGGATCTCTTTCCCCCTCGATAACTAAAATCTCTAGCGGGTCTCTTCTTCTGCAAGTCTAGGCTACGGCTAAACTTCCCAAACTCGAAAGCATTCCTCTCGTAGTCCTGCTCACATAGTTGCACCCTGCGCACTGCCTCCTCATAAGTCACTATGTCCAGCGGAACCAACTTGGACCGTAGCACCGGTCTCAACCCGTCGATAAACCTGTGGACCTTCCTGATCTCACTGTACATGGTATCCGGGTCATATCTTCCTAGGGATAGGAATCGAGTCTCATACTCGTCCACAGATAAACTCCCCTGGTGTAGTCCCAAAAATTCTGCCTGTAGTTTTCGCTGTGCGGTGTCGGGAATAAACTGCCTCCTAAAGGCCTCCCGAAATATATCCCAACTGATATCCGTGTGTCGAGATCTCAATATAGGTCGAGTAGACTTCCACCAATGCTCTGCAGCTCCCTTCAGTAGGAACGCAGCAAACGCGACCATCTCCAAGGTCGTGCACTCGAAGAATCCATAGAGCTTCTCCAGCTCTGCTAACCACTCCTCGGCAGCCACGGGGTTCTTGACCCCACTAAATGATAGAGGTCTAAACTTCTGGAACTCCCTCAACCGATGCAGGTCACATCCATATCCTAATCCATTACCACCCAAAACAGGTGGGGGTGTAGGAGTATCTACTGTCCTCTTTGCATCAGCTGTCTGCGTAGGTGTATCAGGGCAACTGCCTCTCCTGTAGCAGCTCCTGCCTCCTGTCTCTGCCTACCTGGCATCGTCTGTGCCAGTATCTCAATAATAGTCTCGAGAAGCACGCTCTAATCTCATGAAGCGCATCTCGGCACACTCGGGTGCCTCAGTAGCACCTGAAGTCTCATGCGTAGGTAATGGTCCGGCAGCGGCTCATCCCTCGGGTCTATCTCCCCGGCCTCGAGCCCTACCTCTCATACCTCTACCACTACGCGTATTTGCCATTTAGGCAAAGTCCCTGCATTCATAATAATGAATTAGTGCATCTCCTATCCGGTATACACAGTTATATCTAAACACAGCACAATACTATGGGGATGTACACTTTCCTATTTTCTAACACCGACTCACATCAGACCAACCTCTGCTCTGATACCATCCTGTCAGGACCTCAGTTTCAATCCTTGACTTTAACCAAAAACCACAATAAATTTTTTTGCATTTTAACATACCTTTCTCCTCTTCAATGGTTGGGCTGTGATTCGATGTCAGAGTCTTCACTTACCATAATATCCATTCTCATACATACATGTCAATATATTAATTCTTACTGTAGCTGCTTTTATTATACATGTAAGATTTTATAAAATCTAATACAATTACATTCCCCATAATATATAACGTATACATCACTGTGCTGTTTCTATGTTTAGATACACAACTGTACATAATAAGTATACCTGATGAATCGATAGGAACTAGCAGTGGACTCTGGGACACTCTCCCAGATAACTCTCGCTCTACTGACGCTCTGTAGAGAGATGTAAAGAAAAGGGGGGTGAGCATAACGCGCTCAGTAAGGAAATCAGGCAAGCAAGTAGATATCCACACTATCTACTCAAAATAGTGCTATGCCTTGAAAACATTATTTCCTTAACTCACTTTAAAAGCATGTCTTGAAATATAATATATATATACTTGTACAGAATAAATCCCATGTACAGAAATCATGCTTTATTTCTCAAATGTAGGCATGTAATGCAAAACAATGCATTGTATATAAATCATGCCTTTATGTAAATCATGCCATGTATATTTAAATCACAATAAATATGGCATCAAATGACTCACAACACAAATCGGAGTCCGACCCATCCCTTAGGTCTGTCCGCAGTTTAAATCAGTCAATCAATGTGATATATCATGTGAGACTCTGTGGTAAATGCAAATAGTATCCTGGATTATGATCATATCCGAAAAGTGATCCCATGCGACACAGTACTCGGTGTGCGGCAATCACTGCTGTAACGGGATGATGGTCAGTCCAATGTCAACCGCCAGCTACGTAACACACGGTACAGCGTACACCTCGTGTCCCAAACACGGTACAAAGTACACCCATGGACCCTCACAGCCAGGGTGCCTCCCATAGGACTTAGCCCTCGAAACTATGGAAATAAGTATACCACGTCTATATCAACCTCATGCGGATATCCTCTCTAGCTATGACACACAGTCACACAAGGACTCAGGCATGGGTTTTAACATGTATTACATATCACATACAGTGTGCGTCTTGAGTGCGACTCACAGTCGTCACTCCGCTCAAACACTGTTTCACATCACAAAACTCAACTCTAGTGCGAGCAATCTCTAGCAACTAGGTCAATGCATAGTTTATGTATTAAATCAAGTACGAGCAATAGCTCCCAGTACTATGCTATGCACAATATCAAAATCAAGTACGAGCAATAGCTCCCAGTACTATGTCATATATAAACCATGAAGAATCGAGTACGAGCAACGCTCTAGCACTCTGTCATGCATATATCATTCAAAGCTGAGTACGAGTAAAACTCCAGTACTCTATCATGCATGTCATGAAAATCTAGTGCGTATCAAAATCCAGCACTATGTATGTGGAAAACATATGAATCCCAGTGCGAGCTATGCTCTAGCACGATTCATTCTCACATAATATGATAGATGGCTATTTAAAAGGGATTGTTTACAAAACATTAAAATCAGCACCATAAAGTGTGCTTAAGTCATATCAACCTTAAAATCATTAGCCCCTCTATTTATTTTCATGCTAATAGCAATTAAACACTCACAATAGTATTTTCCATGCTTTTTGCAACTTCTCACAAAAGTTGACTTTTTGACTAACTAGGGGCAAAATCGTAATTTACCACTATCGGGTCGCAATAATTATTATTCACTTTCTCTGACCCTCAGAGTTTTTAAGTGAATGCAGAAGCAGTTGAAAATACGTGCAGGTATCTCTAACTACTCGCAAAAATCCCTTACCTCGGATCACGTCACGTGACCTCACTTCCTCGGTGCTGCTAATTCCCGCAGTCCGATCAGCTCTCGATGTAAACTTCGGAGCTGTAAATAATCGTTCCTCAGGTTAATTATACTTTTCCTACTGTATTACACATTAATACAGTTTATTTTCCCTTAATGGGCCTTAAAAATCCTTAATGGGCCTAACTAGGCCTTAAGTCCATTTTCAATTTAGTATTCACTTTTGTTGGCCCTATTGGGCTTGTGGGGCCCACCAACTCTTATTGGGCTTGTCTTAGGCCCATCACACCCTATTGGGCCTAAAAATATTGGGCTTGGCCCATTGGGCCTCTCGGCCACATGCCATGGCCGAGAGCTAGCCATTCTCGGTTTTCCACCATGGCATGCCATACATGCCTATTTCCTAGCCATTTTCACTTAGGCATTTTCACAAACACTTGGTAGGCAACATTACCAATCATCATATTGTTCATTTAGGCATTTTATCAAACACCTTGATTGCCAACAATTTACATGTATTAATTAATCAATTTGATTAATTCTAATTACACCATTAACAATAGTACATGTACACTAATCCATTTATGTCTTAAAAATCAAATTGACATATTTCAATATCCCATTGATCACTCTCGGCCTAACCCTCTTCATGGTGATTTAATATGTTTCAATGCTTAAAACATATATCAACATACTTAAAATCATTCATACATTAACATATATGAAATTGGAAATTAGAAAATATACCAATTGTTGTGTTCACCCTTTGGCCGAAACTTTGGAGGCTCTCGGTTTGCACTCTATGGCTCCTTGATAGCCAATTCCAACATATGTTAATCTCCTTTCAATTTGGAACAACTTCCATGAAGAATGCAAGTTCCAAATATGTCTAATTCCTAGTGATTTCTAGTGAGAGAAAGCTTGGATGGTTATGGTTTCAATGGTTTCTTCTCTAGCCGGAATTGGTGTGGTGAAGATGACAATGGTGTGGCTGCATTTATAAGCCACTTACTTAGCCATTAAGCCTTACTTTTCAGCCATTATGCTTGACTTTCCAAATCTGAACCATGAGTCACCTTATGAGTCACCTTATGAGTCATAGTTAACTTTAACTATAGTTAGATATTTATCTCATGGGCTTTTCCAATTGGGCTTCTCGGTTTGGGCTTTCCTAATGGGCTTTTGGGCTGAAATTTTTACTATACCTCGGGCCTTTTATTGTCTCAAAATTTGGCCGATCAATTGGTCCAACAATTCGGTCTAAAGGACCTAAAAATTTCGATATACGTTTAGTATACCTTAATGGGCTTTAAAATTTTCACCTTAGGCCCATTATGTTTTTAACCATTAAATTTATTCCGGAATCCTTCCGAATAAATTTTCCTTACTTTCGGGGATGATTATCTTGTATTCTGGCCTAAAATATTTTTCCCCAAATTTTTCTCCACACTTAGGTTAATTTTTAACCATGATTAGTCAACTATGGCAAAAGT
The DNA here is from genome assembly GCA_033439115.1 of Firmiana major. Taxonomy (NCBI): domain Eukaryota; kingdom Viridiplantae; phylum Streptophyta; class Magnoliopsida; order Malvales; family Malvaceae; genus Firmiana; species Firmiana major. Next base: position 23,141,514 of record CM065910.1, read on the forward strand.
CCACTTTCTTAACTATAGTTGACTTTTTTCCTTAACCATTGACTAAGTTGACTTTTTCTCCAAATTTCGAAAGTTTCATATATTATGTCTTACACTCTCGTCTTTATATTCCAACCGCTCCCGGTGGATAATTTTACCTGAAACTCCTTTTCTCGCTAAAAAGGTCCATTTTACCCTTTTTAGCTTTTACACTCGTTTTGTATGTTCGGGTCTAAATCAAGCCGACTTTCCTTCATGAGTTCTCTACGCTCTCTTATTTTAAGTTCTTATTTTCAGTCAGAATGATTTAGAATGACTCGGTTTAGCCTGTGATACCCATCGTCCACATTAGGGATTTTATGTAGCTTTTACGTGTTAAATCATTTCAATAACACTTTATGTCTAATAAATACTCTTCTTATGATTCAACTATAATAACATAGTGTTCATACACATAGGAATCATAAGGAAATAAGCTACAAATATCCGGGTCTGACATAAACAAACCGAGAAGCATAAAGGAATTTGATTGCCATAAAATAAACTATTTAAGACTGGAAAATGAAGAACTTTCATTCAACTTGAATGCATTAAATCAACAATAAAGCAAAGAGATTGTAAAACCGAGAAGAACATGAGAAATTGACTATTCATTAAACCAATGTAAAGTTTTTACAAAAACAAGAGAAGAAAATGCTTAAACTCAAAGAAACTATTAGGAAGAAAACTTAGAAATTAACCTAAAAAGCTATTCTACCCTAAATTCTACACACCTCTTCAATTGCCATCTTTTTCTATTTATAAACACACTAGGGGTAAAATTGTAATTTTTCATCCTAGATGAGTTGGCTTTTTTTGCCACTTGTCATCACACCATTGGCTCCTTGAAAAGATATATCCATGTCATCGATCTTCTTGCCCAATTGGATGTGCTGGGTGGCATGACTCGTGTTGTCCGCGTGGCTCAATCTCGATTTTAGCCCAATTTCGGTCCATTTTCTACCGAAATATTCAAAATTCATCCGGATTTAATTTATCTGCAAACATGAGAATTTTAATTAAATAAAGGGGATAATTAACAAAATAAATTGGGGATTTAAATAATTAATTAAAAAATTAAGCACAAATAATTCTAAAAATATAGAATTCTCACACCCCAAACTTGAGCTTTTGCTTGTCCTCAAGCAAAACAAAATGATTGTAGGAATGACAAGTACAAAACACAATAATTTCCCCAATATCATCCTCAAAGAAAAAGTACAGACTATGAAATCAAAGACTCGCAATTACAAGTCCAGCACTTAGAATTATTCAATCATAAGTCCTGACCCAAATTGGACTCCTCGTGAGTGTGTGAAAAATGTCTAAGTCACTTCTCAGTACATTATCCGGATCAGATTATGCAAACACAGTGAATACAAAGTCAATGACATGTGATCATTCTCATAAGTTTGCTTTTCACTTCTCTCTCCACTAATGTAGTCATACTTAACTAAAGATCATTAGGACTTCATTAGGCTTGTAATGTAAGGCTAGGGCTAAGGTATGATAAAGTCGATTTAGGTTTAATTTCCCCTTAACATGCATTACTTCTAGGATCTCAATGTAAGAGGTCAAATCATTTCCTCCAAACTTATTTACTTTATTCTATTTTTGTATTTTCTTTTTTCTTCTTTTCTTTTTCTTTTTCTTTTTCTTTCTTTTTCAATTTTTTTTTTTTTTTACATACTCCTTCACTATCACTTAATACCTGTATAGCTCACAATATATCCCAATGACTTTTCATGCTTTTGGGGTAAGGGATAGGAAAAAAGTATTTAAGCTAAGGAAAATATGCAGGTGTATTTACAAAGAAAAGCTTATTTAGCCCAGATGGGTGACTAAGGGTAGAATATGTACAAGGAAGGCAAGAAAGACTCAAACGATCTAAAGATGGCCTAAATCATCTCACTAATTAAGCGTGATCTAATATTTCGCCTCGAGATTAGATCAAATGAATTCTAGAATATGATGCACAAAATCAATTGGACAAATGCAATCCTATGTACACATAAGCTTTCTCGAAATAAATATACAGATTCATGACATGACATGTATATAGGATGAGGCAATCACAATCAGAATTAAGACAAATTTAAGAATTCAACTTCAGTCAATCAAAGTCAGACTAAATCATGGGGTCATATCATCGAAATGTGGGAGAACTACATGCTAAGCACTAAATCATCCAAAAATCAAGCAATTTAAGCTCATATTATCGAAAAAAATTTGAAAATTCTTTCTCAGAGTTTCGAAAAAATTTTGAAATTTTTTCCAATTTTTTTCACAAAATTGCTCAAGTGATATCCCCTCCCCCAAACTTAAAGTGCACAACATCCTCAGTGTGTAGATAATACAAGAATTTAAGCTCAAGAATAGAGTACCCCCCTTTCTGATGATGATGAACAACTGAAGCTTGATTGAAAAGGTAATTCTAGAAAAGCAATCTGCAAAATAAATAAAGAAAGAAACAACAAAAAAAGAACAGTACAAAAAGAAAAAAGAAGCTAAGTAGTAGGATCAAAAGTAGGAGAGTCAGCTAAAGTGGTCACAGAATGCTGACAATCAAACCCTCCCCCAAAATAGTGTTTCAGTCTGCCCCCATTAACCTTAAAGGGTTGATTCAAGGTCTCATCCATAATTTCAATGGCTCCATGAGGGAATACTTGTGTAATGGTAAAGGGACCTAACCACCGAGACTTAAGCTTTCCTGAAAACAACTTCAAGGTGAATTAAACAACAGAACCTGCTAGCCTGGCTCGAAGTGTTTCTCCTTAATTTTCTTACCATGCCATCGCTTAGTCTTTTCCTTGTAGAGCTTGGCATTCTCATATGCCTGTAACCTGAACTCATCTAACTGATTGAGCTGTAGCAACCTCTTCTCCCCTGCTGCCTCTAAGTTGAAATTCAGATTCTTAAGGGCCCAGTAGGCCTTGTGCTCAAGCTCTACTGGTAGATGATAGGCTTTACCATAAACAAGCTGATAAGGGGACATTCCTAAAGGTGTTTTGAAGGCTGTCCTATAGGCCCAAAGTGCATCATCTAACCTAATAGACCAATCCTTCCTACTTGGGTTCACTATTTTCTCCAATATCCCCTTAATTTCCCTATTGGACAACTCTACTTGGCCACTCGTCTGCGGGTGATAAGCAGTGGCTACCTTATGTTTGATCACATATTTCTTTAACAGCCCATCAAAACTTTGATTGCAAAAGTGGGATCCTCCATCACTAATGATAGCCCTAGGTGTGCCAAATCATGTGAAAATATTCTTCTTCAAAAACCTTACTACTACCTTGGCATCATTAGTTGGTAAAGTCATCGCTTCAACCTATTTCGACACATAGTCCACAGCCACTAAAATATAGAGATTGCCATATAAAGGAACAAATGGTCCCATGAAATCAATACCCCAAACATCAAAGAGTTCTACTTCTAAAATATTAGTCAGAGGCATCTCATTTCTCTTGGAAATATTACCTACCCTCTGACATCTATCACATTTCAGCACAAAGTAGTGGGCATCCTTAAATAACATGGGCCAGTAATATCCAGATTGCAAAACCTTGGCGGCTATCCTCTCTCCTCCAAAGTGCCCTCCATAATCAAAAGAATGACAATGTCTAAGTATGTCTTCTACTTCTTCCATAGGAACATACCTTCTCAAAATCTGATCTTTACATTGCTTGTATAAGAAGGGTTCATCCCAAACATAATACTTGACATCACTCAAAAACTTTTTCTTTTGTTGGGCAATCAAATCAGGTGGCATCACGTTGCTCACCAGATAATTTACAAAATCAGTGTACCAGGGCAATCTGGAGTGGCCGAAAGTAAATAGCTGCTCATCAGGAAAGGACTCATTAATAGCTATACCATCTTCTTTAAGTCCACTTTCTAATCTAGATAAATGGTCAGCAACCTGATTCTCCATACCTTTCCTGTCCCTAATCTCCAAATCAAACTCCTGTAGTAGGAGAATCCATCTAATCAGCCTCGACTTTGCATCCTTCTTGGAGGCTAAGTACTTAGTGGCAGCATGATCAGTATATACTACTGCCTTAATGCCAATGAGATAGGAGCGAAACTTATCAAAAGTAAATACCATAGCTAACAGCTCCTTCTCGGTAGTAGTATAGTTCATCTAGGCCTCATTAAGTGTTTTACTTGCGTAGTAAATAGCATAAAAGACTCTTCATTTTCTTTATCCTAGTATAGCCCCGACAGCATAATCACTTGCATCACACATAAGCTCAAAAGGTAAACTCCTATCTGGAGCTATGATTATAGGGGTTGTAACTAATTTTTCCTTCAAAGTCTTAAATGCTTCTAAGCATTTCTCATCAAAGCAAAACACAGTGTCTTTCTCAAGGAGATTATATAACGGCTTAGATATTTGAGAAAAATCCTTAATGAACCTTCTATAAAATCCCGCATGGCCCAAGAAACTTCGAATTCCTTTTATAGTGGTAGGGGGAGGTAACTTCTCAATAATTTCTACCTTAGCCTTATCCACTTCTATCCCCCTAGCAGAGATTTTGTGCCCTAGCACTGTGCCTTCTTTCACCATGAAGTGCCATTTCTCCCAATTAAGCACTAAGTTTGTTTCTTCACACCTTCTCAGCACTAGTGCTAAATTCTGCAAACATAAATCAAAGCTATCCCCAAATACTGAGAAATCATCCATGAAAACCTCAAGAAAATCCTCCAAACTATCATGGAATATGGCCATCATGCAACGCTGGAATGTAGCAGGTGCATTGCATAGGCCAAAAGGCATTCTTCTAAAAGTAAATGTCTCATAGGGACAAGTGAAGGTAGTCCTTTCTTGGTCTTCCGGGGCTATAGCTATTTGATTGTACCCAGAGTATCCGTCCAGCAAACAGCAGAATTCGTGACCAGCTAATCGATCTAACATTTGGTCAATGAAGGGTAAATGGAAGTGGTCTTTTCTGGTGGCCTTGTTGAGTTTCCTATAATCCATACATACTCGCCAACCAATGACAGTCCTAATGGGGATAAGCTCATTATTTTCATTTTCGATCACTATCATCCCTCTTTTCTTAGGGACACATTGTACTGGGCTCACCTAGGCACTGTCAGAAATGGGATAGATAATCCTTGCATCTAACCACTTAATGACCTCTTTCTTGACAACTTCTTTCATTACAGGGTTCAATCAACATTGGTACTCTATGGATGACCTATACCCCTCTTCCAATAATATCTTATGCATACAGATAGAGGGACTAATACCTTTAAGGTCAGAGACAGACCAGCCTATAGCCTTTTGATGCTCTCTCAAAACTTGTAGTAATTTTGCTTCCTGATCATTGGAGAGAGCTGTAAATACTATTACTGGTCGTGTGGAGGATTCACCTAAGTAAGCATACCTAAGGTGTGAGGGTAAAGGTTTGAGTTCTAATGCTAGAGGATCCCTGGTGGATGGACAGATATTTGAAGCTGGAATAGATGAAGAGTCTAGTGTCTCAAATTGGGTAATTTCCTCAAAAGGAGTGACCTCTAATAATTGTAAAGTCTTGTAGACCTCATCATCATCTTCACTATAATCTTTAAGATCAACAGATTTTACTAAGGAGGCTTCTAAAGGGTTTAAAGGATGTGTCTTGGAAAACTCCTCAGTAATGTCCTTATCCACTAAATCCATCCTAAAGCAATCATGAGAGTCATCAGGAAACCTTAGAGATTTGAACACATTAAACTTGACTTCCTGATCTTGAACTCTCATTGTTAACTCCCCCTTTTGTACATCTATTAAAGTTTTACCAGTCGCTAGGAATGGCTTGCCTAGTATAATTGGGACTTCCTATCTTCCTCCATGTCCAACACGATAAAATCTACAGGGAAAATAAACTTGTCCACTTTTACTAAGACATCCTCAATGACCCCCTTCGGATATTTAATTGATCGATCAGCCAACTGGAAGGTCACTGTGGTGGGCTTGGCATCCCCTATTCCTAACTTCTGATAGATAGATAATGGCATCAAATTTATACTAGCTCCTAAATCGCACAGGCTCTACCATAGAATAAATTGCCAATAGTGCATAGTATGGTAAAACTCTCGGGATCCTTGAGCTTGGGGGGTATTCTCCTCTGGATAATGGCGCTACATTCCTCTATTAAGGCCACCATCTCGTAATCTTCCAATCTTCTTTTCCTAGAGAGGATACCCTTCATAAACTTCACATAGCTTGGCATTTGCTCTAAGGCATCTACGAATGGAATGTTGATGTGAAGTTTCTTAAAAACCTCAAGGAATTTTGCAAATTGTTGGTCTAGTTTTTTATTTTGAAATCTCTGAGGAAAAGGGACTGGTGGTCTAACAGGAGGAGATGTAGTGGAAGCTTTTGTAGCATCAAAGGATAAAGAAGGTTGTGACAAAGAAACAGGTAAAGGTGAAGAATTGCTTGGCTTTGTTTCCTTTGCAACTTGATCTTTTGATTCTTGCTCCTTCTGAGTTGCTTCACTAGAACCTATGGGCTTTTCAACTATGGGCTGGTCAGGTCTAGACTTAACAGGGGGAGTTACTAGCTCTCTGCCACTCCTAAGGGTGATGGTTTTCACATGTTCCTTCCCTTCCCTTTGCCTAACAGGATTGGCTTCAGTGTTACTAGGAAGGGTCCCTTGATGACGTTGACTAAGAGCGTTTGCTATTTATCCCACCTGGACCTCTAGGTTCTTAATTGAAGCTGCTTGATTTTGCAAGATTGTTGTGAACATTTCCTCAAGCGAGGGTTTCTTATCAGCTGCTGGTAAATGCTGGGGTTGTGGTGATGGTTGATGGACGTGGGATGGATGGGAATGGTTAGGTGGATGATGTGGATACTGTGGTGGTGGGTGGTAAGGAAATTGACACTGTGGTGGTACCTGAACCAGTGGGGCTTGAAAACCTAGGGGTCCTACTGGTCTAGAATTAGAAGCTTGCCCTTGGTTTTGGCTCAAAGTTAGGATGGTTCCTCCACCCTGGATTATAGGTATTTGAAAAAAGGTTGTTCTGTTGCTTGGGGCTAACGTACTGAATCGATTCTAAGTTGAGTGGACGCCTATCTACAGCATGGGTACCACTACACAGATCACAAGAGAGAAAAGGACTTTGGACAGAAAACACAGGGTTAAGATTGTTGGAAGGATTAGATTGGGTACTGAGCGACTCCACCTTTTTTGTAAGATTGGCAATTTGATATGTCAAGGTGGACAGAGTGTCGAGCTCATATGTACCCGTCGATTTCTTTGGCAATTGCCTTTCCAAGGACCATTGATAGTTGTTAGCCGCCATCTTATCTAGCAGCTCATAAGCCTCCTCCTCTGTTTTACACATCAAGGCTCCACCCAAAGCAGCGTCTACTATGGTCCTATTTTGGCTTGTAAGTCCATTGTAGAAGGTTTGGACTTGCAGCCATATAGGTAGGCCATGGTGAGGGCACTTCCTAAGAAGCTCCTTATATTGTTCCCATGCCTCGTAAAGGGAGTTAGAGTCGTACTGGGCAAAGGAGGATATATCGCTAAGGAGTCTGGCCATTTTAGAGGGAGGGAGAAACTTGGCTAGAAATTGGTGGGCTAACTCATCCCATGTAGAAATGGATCCTGGAGACAAGGAGGTCAACCAGTGTCTCGCCCTATCCCTAAGTGAGAAGGGGAATAGTCTAAGTCTAAGCGCATCATCTGATAATCCATTGTGTTTGAACGTGTTGTACAAGTCCAGGAATTGCCCAAGGTGAGCATGTAGGTCATCGTGCAGAAGCCCACTGAACTGTAAAGAGGTCTGGATCATCTAGAGGATGGAAGGCTTAATTTCAAAATTATTAGCAGGGACAGGTGGTGGCCTAATGCCGGTATAATATCTTTCGACCGTCGGCACCGCATAATCTCCAACGGTCCTAGTTTCCCTATTCTCTGCCATCGTGTTTTGCTGCAGAGCTATAAATTTCCTAGAATCCTTTTGACTTTTCCTAAGAGTTCGTTCGAATTTAGGATCTAGAGGAAAGTAATCAAAACTCCTTGCTCTACGCATGCAAACATCAGAAAGTCCTTAGAAAAATTTTTAAGTTTTTTAATTTTTTCAATTTTATTGATTTTAATTAATTATGAGAAAATTAACTAACTAAAATAAGGATCTAAATATTTAAACCTAAATATTTACAGGCTAGAATTACACCTAAGTATAGTTTCACCGATATTAATTAACAACTAATTAAAACTTCCCCGGCAACGGCGCCAAAAACTTGACACGCCCTAAAGGTATTACCACAAGTGCACGGGTCATACAAGTAATAATGGGATTTGAGTCCCGAGTTATCGTCCCTCAGAGAAGTTGGTTAGCCTAATTAACTACCGGTTAATCTTACCCTAAGTATACCCTAACAAATTATAAGATTAAGGTGGGTGATCTACTAAGTTTAAAGTTAAAAATACTGGAAGGCAATAAAATAAAAAGAATAAAACCGAGCAAAATTACTTACAATGCTCCACGCAATTAAAATCAAAAACCTACAAAAATAACTAAAATAGTTAAAACTATTTAATGCAATTAAAATAAAATGCAATTATGAAAATAACAAAGGAAGATTAATTAAATTAGACTAACCTAAAATGCAATTAAACTACTTAATCAAAAAGCAATTTAAACTAAGTTAAGATTTAATGAAATAAATTTACCCCTAATTTAATTCTAAATGAACACTTTAATTAACTATCAACCTAATTAAAACTAAGTTCTAAACAATTAAGCAAGAATATTACTAAATTAACAATGCATGAAAATGAATTAATTACTATTATGCACTAGCCAAACAAGCCTTAACCAATTTTAAATCATCCAAATCCCTCCATTCACTGTTCATTCTTCATTTCATTTTTATTTCCAGGTGAGGTCTCGATTTGTCCTCTAGTCCAGGCTCTTTCCTGCTGTTCGGTCTCCATTCTCGGTCTGTCATGTAATAATGAGACTACAACTTGCTCCAGGCTACTCTAGATTTCGCTGCTTCCTTCCTGCACCCTATAAAAAACGTTGTTTCTGGCTAAGGAACCAACAGCAGTGCTGTCCTGTCCTGCTCATCATCTAGCTGTACCCCGATTCTTGCGTGGTCTAATGCTTCTGCTCTAAGCGTTATCAGTTCTATTCCAAGTTGTATCAGTTCTGTCCTCTCCAGGCGCTATGTTGATTCTACTCCAGGTTGCTATCGGTTCTGTCTTGCTCCATGCAATGCTCACGGTTTGTCCAAGCTACTGTGCAGGCCACTGTCTTCACACTGCTGCAGCTGCTGTTTCTCGGTTTAATGCTTCCGCCACCATACTGGAGAAAGGTTCCTGTCTGAGCATCATCCCTTTTGTTTAAACTGCTGCTACCATATCTCTAAAACAAATAACCAGTCACAGAAAAGTGAAAGAAAGATGTGAAAATGTAAGGCTAAGTCATGCTATCCTACAACTAACATCATGCTCTTACAAAACAACAATCATTGATTATATAAAGCTACACTTGAAGCAATAAGAAACTAAGTAAAATATTAGCAAACCAGCAAAATCAACACATTAAAAACATGGAAAAATGCACAATATCCAGCAAAACAGAAATGAACAGTATGTGGAGGAATAAAACAGAGCACAACAGAAGCTGAAAATGAAGTAAATTTGCTGTCAAGAGGGAAACTCTACACCGAGCAATCATCTACATTCTTTTCACAATCCAACAGCAAGTAACAATCAATAATCAAACTGAAATAAATATGCAGTAAATGAAATTGATGCATGACGTGAGGGAAGGCGGTAAAAAAAATGGAAACCAAGATCTAAACATAAAATGCATGCAAGTAAGAATGATAGAAAGAAAAGAAAGCACAAGAAAACATAGCAAACTAGAAGATTGAAACTGGAATGAAATATATAAAACAGAAAACAAAACAACTGCTGACATTACACACTCAAACCCGTAGCTTCATCAACGTGAAAAAATCATCATCATCAGCTTACTCTATTCCAGCTCTTTAATGCTATGGTTCCATTTTGCTTAAATGTGAAATAATGCTTAGCATTTGCCCACATTAAAGCACCAAAACCAAATAGCATAGAGGAAGGAATAAGTGAGGAAACGAATGCACAAAGAGCACTACCCGAGAGCAACTAAGATAGGAAAATGGAAGCTATGCAATAGAAATGAAATAAAAGGAGAAAATGTCTTAAGCAAATCGAGAAGCATAAAAGAATTTGATTGCCATAAAATAAACTATTTAAGACTGGAAAATGAAGAACTTTCATTCAACTTAAATGCATTGAATCAACAATAAAGCAAAGAGATTGCAAAACTGAGAAGAACATGGGAAAATCACTATTCATTAAACCAATGTAAAGTTTTTACAAAAACAAGAGAAGAAAATGCTTAAACTCAAAGAAACTATTCGGAAGAAAACTTAGAAATTAACCTAAAAAGCTATTCTACCCAAAATTTTACACACCTCTTCAATTGCCATCTTTTTCTATTTATAAACACATTAGGGGTAAAATTATAATTTTCCATCCTAGATGAGTTGGCATTTTTTTGGCCACTTATCATTACACCATTGGCTCCTTGAAAAGATATTTCCATGTTATCAATCTTCTTATCCAATTGGATGTGCTAGGTGGCATGGCTCGTGTTGGCCTCGTGGCTTAATCTCGATTTTAGCCCAATTTTGATCCATTTTTTACCGAAATATTCAAAATTCATTCGGATTTAATTTATCTGCAAACATGAGAATTTTAATTAAATAAAAGGGATAATTAAAAAAATAAATTGGAGATTTAAATAATTAATTAGGAAATTAAGCACAAATAATTCTAAAAATATAGAATTATCAAAGGTCCACAGGTTCATCGATGGATTGAGACCGGTTCTATGGTCCAGGTTGGTCCCATTAGATATAACCACCTATGAGGAAGCAGTGCGCATGGCGCAACTGTGCGAGCAAGATTGTGAAAGGAATGCTTTCGAGTTTGGGAAGTTTAGCCAGAGCCGAGATATACAGATGAAGAGGTTGGCTATAGATAGAGGTTTCAGTTATTGATGAGGGAGGAAACTCTGCGGTAAGAGACCACGGGTTGAGGAGGCATGAGAGAGACCTGCTAGACCTCTTGCTTATCCGAAAATAGCTCCAACAAAGGGTATTGTCATAGGAGGATAGAGACCTACTATCGATTAGTGCAAAAGATGCGGTAGAGAACATAAAAGTAGACCGTGTCTGTTGACCCCTATAGTGTGTTTCTGATGCGGGAAACAAGGGCATATTGCTAGAGCTTGCCTAGAGAAGGTTGAGACTGCTCTATTGAAGGGCAGGGAGCCAGAGAGAGCTCCAGTTGATCCTTCTGCTTCGAGGAGGAGAGTGACAGCAGAAGAAAAAGGGAAGCAAGTGATTGGTCGAGGGTAAGTACATGCTTTGGACCAGGGTACAGCTGATGCTTCCTCGGATGTGATACAAGGTAACAACATAATTTATGATATTGAAGCATATGTTTTAATTGATCTTGGTGCCACGCATTCTTTTGTATCGACTTCATTTGCATGTAAATTAACAAGACATGTAGCGTACACCGTTATGTATGTTGATGTTGATTTGTACGCCTATGAATTGTAGTCAAGTTGTAGAGTATGTATTTAATGATTGCAAGTTGAGAGTATGGAACAAGGAGATGACAGCCAATCTAATATTGCTAAGTATGAGTGACTTTGACATAATCTTAGGAATGGATTGCTTATCTACAAACCATGCTGTTTTAGATTGTTATGCTAAGACAGTTATGTTTCCTAACCCTACTAGATATATTGTAAAGTTTAATAAAAATAAATGGAAGAAGTAGTTATGATTATAGTATGATATACTGACTTAGAAAACCTTCAACATATCAAGGTTTCGTTGTGTACGTGGTAGATATGGATAACGCACATCCAGAGTTGTTAGATATTACTGTGGTCAATGAGTACCCAAATATTTTTTCAGATGAGTTGACAGGGTTACCACCAGACAGAGAGATGGAGTTCTGTATAGATTTGATGCCTGATACGGAGCCTATTTCGAGACCACCATATCGCATGGCCTTAGTTGAGCTGGAGGAGCTTAAGAGGCAGTTGCAAGAGCTGTTAGATAGGGGTTTCATTAGACTGAGTGTTTCACCTTGGCAAGCATCGATTTTATTTGTGAGGAAGAAGGATAGGAGCCTCTGATTGTGTATAGATTATCGATTGTTGAATAAGGCCACCATCAAGAATAGGTATCCCCTTCCATGCATTGACGACTTGTTAGATCAGCTTCGGGGAGCACAAGTCTTTTCCAAGATTGATCTGGGTCTAGGTATCATGTCACGACCCAAACTACCTAAAAAATCAGAGTTAATTTTTCGCGTTTTGTTATTTTTTTACTTAAATTCTTACCTGTCTTCTGATCGTGACCACACTCCACTAATAATTGGGCTGTGCGTCAATGCCAGTCCCACCATACATTTACCATAGTACCTATTTCTTCTCCAGTCATTTATAAATGTTTACAATATTTATACATCCCCTAAAGCTGCTTACCAACATGTTACTGTGCTATGCTTATGTAGATACAATATGTACAAGTGTATATACCTTATGTTGATGGGCAGCAGCGGATATCTGGAATGCAGTACTGAGTCGCCTCAACTTCAACTGGAGATTATCTGTGGGAGAAAATGAAAGGGGTGAGCACATCAAGCTCAGTAAGGCAATCCTACGAACAAGTAGGTAACCATACTACCTACATGAATGTGGTGCCATGCATAAACCACCCTTTCTCCACACATTTAAAACAGATGATATGAAAGTTATGATGTTATGTAAATCGAGTTTGTACAGAAAATTCAACCTGCAATTATTTCAAATCATTTCTTTCTCAATTAAAATTTTCACAATAAAGTCAGGACTCGACCCCTCCTTCGGGTGATCCTGACTCACACAAAACCATGAAAATCGGTATACATCACACATGGGTTTAAAAAGCATGGAAATAACCATCATGCACATTTGATTAAAAACCCAGTTTAAATCATCGAAATCGTCGACATGCGAGACGAGGCAATATCTGTATAACGGCAATAACCAGGACTGGCCATATGTGTCCTCGTGAGTGCCTCTAGCTTCACGGATCCCAGTGTGCAAGGTCTCACCCTGATCGAGAACCGCCCGGGAGGTGGGTCAATCCAACCCATCAGTCTTATCCGATCCCACGCATCCAAAGATGTCGTATCCAAAGATGCCCCGTATCACAAGATACCGTATCCGAAGATACCCCGTATCACAAAGATATCGTATCCGAAGATACCCCGCGGTACATCGTACTCCATGCTACTTGCACGGTACATCGTACTCCATGGACCCATATCACTCTAGGTACTCCAGCCCAAATGGCCTGCTTCCCACAGAGAGGTTTTGTTTCTCAATACTCATGCCACGTCGCAAAACGCACGTGCGAGCCTAATAAATCGGTGACACACAGTCTACCCGATGCTCCAAGCACGGCTTATCGTATGATCTCTGAAAAGTAGTGCGAGCGGTGCTCTAACACTGTATATATGAATCACATGAAAATCTTATAAAATCTGGTGCGAGTTAAACTCCAGCACCCTATCATGAAAATCATGTAAAATCTGGTGCGAGTTAGACTCAGCACCGTGTCACGAAAAAGCATATGAAATCTGGTGCGAGTTATACTCTAACACCTATGCATGTAAAACTCTAGTGCGAGCTCTCACTCCAGCACTAATGCATGCATCACACAAATCAAACATCGTGCGAGCTGAGCTCTAGCACGTCACATGTAAATAAAAACACGTAGGCGGCTCGGTTATCTCCAAATAGTTTTCACAGAAATTACATCGTTTAAGGTATGCAATGCTATGCATTCTTCTTTAAAAGTGAGCCAGCCTACTCATGCATGTGTTAAAATACCTCCAGAACGAGCAGGAACCTCTTGTCCTTGCTCCTCCCAATTTTTCCTAAATTTGTAAGTTCTACCCTTAACAAGGGTATTTTAGTAATTTACCCATTCGGGGCACTAAAATTATTAATTGACCTCTAGACCCTTCAGGTAATTTTTAAAGACTGCATATGAACTTGAAATTGCGAAAAGTTTACCTCTAGCAGTCCGTAGAATTCCCTTACCTTATTTTTCTGTCAAGTCTGACCTTTTCTTTTCCACTGTTGTCTCGTCGCGCAATCCGATATGCTCCCAATCAAATGTCCGGAACTGCGTATAATTATTCCTCAGGTCAGATATTATACAATTTAATTGTATTTCCTATTTTCTGGGCTTAATTTAAATCATTGGGCCCGTTTACTCCTATTGGGCCCGATTGCACCTTAATGGGCCTTAATCGGCCTTAAGCCCGTTTTCCACTTAATTTTCACTTTATCGAGGCCTATTGGGCTCATTGGGCCCTCCAACAATTTATTGGGCCTCGTTCTAACTCTCGAATAGTTAAATTTAATATTTACGACAATTTATCTAAATTTCCATAATTTAATTCAATTTATGCGGAATTTAAATTCATATCACGCATAACGATGTAAATTGTCGTAAATAAGGGTCCTTTACCCGAGATTCCATGCTAATCAGCAAATCGAGGCTATCTCGAGCTCTCGGTGGATGCCAATCGTCGAGCTACATAATTTCATAATTTTTTCGGGTAAGTTTTCAGCCCAAGATTAATTAAATTAAATACTCCAAAATTTAAATCGGGTCAATTTCGACCACTACTGACTTACCCGTAGCTCGATTGCATCGTCGGGATTTCTCCCCAATTTTTTCTCTTTTTCTTTTTCCCTTTTTCTTCCTTTTTTCCTCTCTTTTTGGCTGAACCGGTTCAGTCTGGTTTGGATCGGTTCAGACCGCTGGTTCACTCCGGTTTGGCCGGTACACCATCGGTTCAAGGCCTTGCCAGCCGGTTCTCTGCCGGCTTCCACCGCCAGCAGCTCCGTGAGGTTGTCCGCAGCTCGAATCTGGCCTCGGTTTTGTCCAAGCCCGCCGAAAAGTCGCCGGTCCGGTCGTTCTCTTTTCTGCCGTCGAAACCCATTTTCTTTCTTCGCCGTTTTCGGCGTTTGCCAGTAGTTTCGCCGGTCGTGGCCGCCACCAACAAGCTCGCCTGCGCCTGGGGAAGCTTCGGCTGGGGTCGGTCGGGCCTGAATCGCGCCGATCGACGGCGATTCTCTCTCCCCCTCTCGGTTTCAATTTTTACCGTTTTGCTCCACCGTTCGCCGCCGTTAGCGTCTCCTTCAGGCCGGTGGTGGTCGGGCCTCGTCGGGCTTCCTTCCTCGGTCTCGCCTAGTCGTCACCGATCGCCGGCAAGGGGTCGGCCCTGCTCCGTTTTCTGTTTCTTTTTCAGAATCGCGAAATGCGATTCTGAGTTCCCTTTTTTTTTTAATCATTCAAATACCTTAAAAATACCCAAATATCCCTTAAAATTATTATTTAATTCCAAATTAATTTAATTTAATTTAATTTAATTTATTTATTATATTTTAATCCTTTTTCGGGTATAATTTCTCTGTATTTTTCGGATATTGTCCCGAATGACTTTTCGGTATATTTTTCGATTATTTTCGGGATTATTTTTCCGAACTAAAAATCCCGATTAATTTCGATTAATTCTCATAAATTAATATCTTGATCAATTTAACCCAAAATAAATTTATTTCATCCTCATTGACCAAAATTTCTCAAATCCATATTTTTAATTAAATTTCCTTATCGAAATTATTTCGACTTTCGGTCTATTGACCGTTTTGCCTTTACACGTGTTCGGGATTAATTTAACCTGACTTCCCTTCACGAATACTCATTTATTTAAATTTTTGACTATTTTCATCCTTCATAAAAATTTACGATTTAATTTCGGGTCTTACAAATCTCCCCCACTTAAGGAATTTGGTCCTCCAAATTAGAACCAATTCATATGAATTTATAGACTACTCCGGGTACATCGATCGTATCATACTCTTAAATTCTTATGTGACCTTCTCTAGAGTGTATTACTACCAAAGGACTTTAATTAGGGAGATCATCTTAAACCTCAATACTTTCTCTTTCCTGTTTAATGCCAGAATCAACTTATCAATATACTTATATTTTCATTAAACTGAACTTTTGGAGTTCATAATCGATCACATATGCTAGATCTGGATAGTATTGCCGAAGCATCAAAAGTTAGGGTGGAAATGCCACCTACAGGTCTTATCTCCCACTTGTCCAATCTCTCAAAATATTCCATCCAGCGCAACTCAATTTATCTTCTTCCAAAAGCTCGCTATGTCCTTATTCCCTTAGGACGAGTAACTTTCAACCATACTAATTCACCAAGGGTGAATTCCAATACTTGTCTATCTGCTCTGAGGTGTTCTTAATCTCTCATCCTTAACTAAACATCCTCAAAGACTTATTATCCAAAGTCGAAAATAATTCTATCTGTCACCCACTTTTTCTTATCCAATTTAGGGAACAACCCCTACAGCCATACACTGCCTCATATCTTGTTATCCCGATACTCAAGTGGCAACTGTCACTATTGGCGAATTCGATTTGTAATAACTGATCATCCCAGGAGCATAAAAATCAAGGGCACACGCTTTCATCGGATCCTTCAGAACCTGTACAGTCCGCTCTGACTGACCATCTGTCTGAGGATGAAAAGCTATGCTAATACTCAGTCGGGTTCCCATAGCTTCCTGAAAAATATTCCCTGAAGTAAGAAGTGAAGCGGGAATCCCTATATGATACCATGCTCACTGGAACGCTACATCATGTTCCACAATCTTCCTTATACATAAATCCTCATATACACTTTGAGTATTTGGGGATTTCATAACTAGAAGGTGGGTAGACTTAGTCACTCTACCGACTATCATCCAAATAGCCTCGTAATTCACCTGGGTTCTCTGTAACCCATCATAAAATTCATGGAGACTTGCTCCCATTTTCGTGCCGTGTCGATATAGGTAGAGGCTGCAATAACCCTACAGACTTTTAATACTCTACCTTATTCTGCTAACATACTAGGCACTTTTCCACAATCTCTACCATGTCTCTTTTCACATCTGACCACCAATACCCTTTTCAGAGATTTCACATATATATTCGATACTTTTCGTATGCACTGTATATCCTGAAGAGTAAGCTTCTGACAATATTATTATCTCATCAACTGTGGTCCTGGGGAGCACTTATACTGTCCCTGAAGCTCTCTGTAAACCATCAACACACTCCGTGAACTCTGTCACTGTACCCTTCTGAATCTGACCCAAACTATCGACATCATGCCGATCATCACGCTAAGCCTGGCAAATCCGGGCACTCTCATCCGGTTCTAATCATCAGGCTAGCTGTCATACAATCACTGTCATCATCAGAAGGGATCACATCACTACTGAGGCTCACAACTGCTTTAGCAGCTCACGCTCCCTTACCATCATATGTGGTACCATCCCGAGGCTCTTTCTGCTCAAGGCATCAGCCATCACATTAGCCTTTCCTGGGTGGTACAATTTTCACAAATCAAAATCTCTCAGAAGCTCTAACCCACTAGATATTCTCATATTCGCCTTATTCTGTGAAAACAGATACTCGGAACTTTATGACTAGTGCAAATCCAAAATTTCTCACCATGTACATAATAGTACCATATCCTCGGTACAAATACTGTTGCCAACTTTAAATCATGGGTCAGGTAGTTTATTTCATGATCAAGGAGTTGTCTGACTCCATAATTGACTATCTTCCCATTATACATCAATACACAGCTCCTTCATAATTTTGAGGTATCCATACTCACTGAGAACCTCTTGAGCTGTTGGGTATGGTGAAAATAATCACGGTGGTCAGTTCATACTTCACTATACTGAAATTCATGTCACATCTATCATCTTATTTATCATCTCATTTAAAGATCACGTTTTCTTAGTTAAACGTGGTCAACCAAGTCGACCATATTGAGAAC
Organism: Firmiana major; assembly: GCA_033439115.1. NCBI lineage: Eukaryota > Viridiplantae > Streptophyta > Magnoliopsida > Malvales > Malvaceae > Firmiana > Firmiana major. The sequence goes on from CM065910.1 coordinate 23,159,531, forward strand.
TCGCAACAACCCATTTGTAAAAGCAATTTTCCAATTATTGCTTACAGTTTGCCCTAAACTTTAACTACACCCAACATATCATCAATAATGATGATTACAAATCGGTCTAATCCTTGACTTATCCACGCATAAGCGTATAAGATCCTTCAAAATCGCTTACGTTTTCAGGTACTAACCTGCGTCATTTCCTTTTCTTATCTTAACGACTCTTATTAAATTTTACTATGTTAAACTTTATGATTTGTTGAATTCTAATATTCTTATCGACTTGGTAAAGGTATCCTAACGCTAAAGTTATCTATTACGACGATCAATTTCACGTTATAGGTTATATATATATACTTTTACATGCTGTCAAGTCTTCAGGCGGGGAGGTATTTTGAAATACCTTTATTAACCTTCAGACTTAACCACAATTACTTTATATACCAGTCCATGTGGTCACAATTTATATTCACTACTAATTGCTTTAATCCTAATGACTTCATATCGTAAGGATGTTCTCACCTTGCATACGCCTCTTACTCCAATACATCTTGTATTCAGAATTAAGCATATCTCATCTTAAAGATTATCTCCTTAGTGTATCTATTATAATGAAACTCTTGTTCATTATTCATTTCGTGAGTACAATCCTTTACTCCTTTAATTTCAACTGTTACACCCCTTTTTACCACTTGTCAACACTTACAGTATACTTTTCAGTACTGTTTTCAGCCATGTTTTCAACTTAAAATCTCTATATCCATATTTCGTTAATTAATCCTCCTCTATTGGGGTACTCATTTATCAGAATTGCCCCCAATGATGTAGGCATTCATGCCTTTTACTCACTTATATGCGAATGAAGGCGGTATGAATAAATGTGTGGCACCAGGATCAATGAACATATGTACTTCATTATTCATAACAAGTGTGGTATCTTACACCACATCCATGAAACATCAATAGTGTCCTGGTCCAAGACATCCTCTTGCCTTCGTCCAACAGCCTACTTCCTTTTTCTTTTCGGCTATGGCCTGCCTTTTCGTTGCAGCTATACCAACGAAGTTTTTCTCTGTCTCTTTACTTTTCGATGGGGCGATCTCGCCCAACTCTGTGTAATCAAAATCAATGGTCCGTCTTACCACACTTAACGACCATTCTCATCAATACAGTGTAGATATAGACCCTCCTTCCGTGGTATCCACCACACATTCCACACTGCTTACAGTGCTTACACTGCTACACTACTTCGTAGCAGGTCGGGGTCCTCCAATCACAATACCCCCCAGGAGTGTCAAAATTGGATACACTGGGGCCTTACCAATTATCTTACTCCATGACTCGTCAAATTAAATCTTTTACCAATTGCCATTTTCCCATTTTAACATCTTTGTCATTTCTCGATTCTCTTTTCTGTCTCTATTTCAGCCCTCACTACCTTTTCCAATCTCAGAGGCGTGCAATTCGTGTTCTTATTTACCCAACTGTAGATCTGCGCACTGTCTCGGTATAGGTAATATCTCACGGGACCAATTGGACTCTGATTGACAATCTGAGCCCTTCCATAAACTTTTAGACATCTCGACTGTCACTGTTCATGTGTCGAGGTACTGTCTACCAAAGAATATAACTGAGTTTCATACTCATAATCAATTTAGTATTCCTGGGCAGTGTAAGAAATTTTTCCTTTAAATCATGTCCGGGATATCCTGTCACCGGAATACATCCAATAAGATTTCTCATCTTAGCTATGGATGTTTAACACTTAAGATGGGTCGAGCGGGTTTCCACCAATGCTCCGCTGCGCCCTTTGATCTTATTCATAATCCGAGCAATTAGCTCCTCACAATAATCTCCACACTCTGCTCTAATCTCGTGAAGCGTGTCTCAATACTATCCGATCACTCTGTCGGACTCTGAGAGGCATGCTCAATATTAACCTCTATTTCAATCTCATCCTGATTCTCACAGGTCAACTCAGCACGACTTAGCAGACTCAGGTCTACCTCTACGACCTCTGCCTCGTGCACTATCTCATCTAACGCGACTCATATTATGCATTCCTGCATTCTCAACCATTTCTTAGTTAAAACCCATCTCGATATACACTATTGTATCTAACCAAGCACAGTAACACGGGGATGTAATTCCTAATTACTGACACTGACACATATCAGACCAATTGCGCTCTGATACCACCTTTATATGTCACGACCCAAACTACCCAAAAAATCAGAGTTAATTTTTTACGTTTTGTTATTTTTATTACTTAAATTCTTACCTGTCTTCTGATCGTGACCACACTCCACTAATAATTGGGCTGTGTGTCCCACCATACATTTACCATAGTACCTATTTCTTCTCCAGTCATTTATAAATGTTTACAATATTTATACATCCCCTAAAGCTGCTTACCAACATGTTACTGTGCTATGCTTATGTAGATACAATATGTACAAGTGTACATACCTTATGTTAATGGGCAGCAGCGGATATCTGGAATGCAGTACTGAGTCGCCTCAACTTCAACTGGAGATTATCTGTGGGAGAAAATGAAAGGGGTGAGCACATCAAGCTCAGTAAGGCAATCCTACGAACAAGTAGGTAACCATACTACCTACACGAACGTGGTGCCATGCATAAACCACCCTTTCTCCACACATTTAAAACAGATGATATGAAAGTTATGATGTTATGTAAATCGAGTTTGCACAGAAAATTCAACATGCAATTATTTCAAATCATTTCTTTCTCAATTAAAATTTTCACAATAAAGTCAGGACTCGACCCCTCCTTCGGGTGATCCTGACTCACACAAAACCATGAAAATCGGTATACATCACACATGGGTTTAAAAAGCATGGAAATAACCATCATGCACATTTAATTAAAAACCCAGTTTAAATCATCGAAATCATCGACATGCGAGACGAGGCAATATCTGTATAACGGCAATAACCAAGACTGGCCATATGTGTCCTCGTGAGTCCTTCTAGCTTCACGGATCCCAGTGTGCGAGGTCTCACCCTGATCGGGAACCGCCCAGGAGGTGGGTCAATCCAACCCGTCAGTCTTATCCGATCCCACGTATCCGAAGATGCCGTATCCGAAGATACCCCGTATCACAAGATACCGTATCTGAAGATACCCCGTATCACAAAGATACGGTATCCGAAGATACCCCACGGTACATCGTACTCCATGCTACTTGCACGGTACATCGTACTCCATGGACCCATATCACTCTAGGTACTCTAGCCCAAATGGCCTGCTTCCCACAGAGAGGTTTTGTTTCTCAATACTCATGCCACGTCTCAAAACATACGTGCGAGCCTATTAAATCGGTGACACACAGTCTACCCGATGCTCCAATTACGGCTTATCGTATGATCTCTGAAAAGTAGTGCGAGCGGTACTCTAACACTGTATATATGAATCACATGAAAATCTTATAAAATCTGGTGCGAGTTAAACTCCAGCACCCTGTCATGAAAATCATGTAAAATCTGGTGCGAGTTAGACTCTAGCACCGTGTCACGAAAAAGCATATGAAATCTGGTGCGAGTTATACCCTAGCACCTATGCATGTAAAACTCTAGTGCGAGCTCTCGCCCAGCACTAATGCATGCATCACACAAATCAAACATCGTGCGAGCTGAGCTCTAGCACGTCACATGTAAATAAAAACACGTAGGCGGCTCGGTTATCTCCAAATAGTTTTCACAGAAATTACATCGTTTAAGGTATGCAATGCTATGCATTCTTCTTTAAAAGTGAGCCAGCCTACTCATGCATGTGTTAAAATACCTCCAGAACGAGCAGGAACCTCTTGTCCTTGCTCCTCCCAATTTTTCCTAAATTTGTAAGTTCTACCCTTAACAAGGGTATTTTAGTAATTTGCCCATTCGGGGCACTAAAATTATTAATTGACCTCTAGACCCTTCAGGTAATTTTTAAAGACTGCATATGAACTTGAAATTGCGTAAAGTTTACCTCTAGCAGTCCGTAGAATTCCCTTACCTTATTTTCCAGTCGAGTCTGACCTTTTCTTTTCCACTGTTGTCTCGTCGCGCAGTCCGATATGCTCCCAATCAAATGTCCGGAACTGCGTATAATTATTCCTCAGGTCAGATATTATACAATTTAATTGTATTTCCTATTTTCTGGGTTAATTTAAATTATTGAGCCCGTTTACTCCTATTGGGCCCGATTGCACCTTAATGGGCCTTAATCGACCTTAAGCCCGTTTTCCACTTAATTTTCACTTTATCAAGGCCTATTGGGCTCATTGGGCCCTCCAACAATTTATTGGGCCTCGTTCTAACTCTCGAATAGCTAAATTTAATATTTACGACAATTTATCTAAATTTCCATAATTTAATTCAATTTATGCAGAATTTAAATTCATATCACGCATAACGATGTAAATTGTCGTAAATAAGGGTCACTTACCCGAGATTCCATGCTAATCCACAAATCGAGGCTATCTCGAGCTCTCGGTGGATGCCAATCGTCGAGCTACATAATTTCATAATTTTTCCGGGTAAGTTTTCAGCCCAAGATTAATTAAATTAAATACTCCAAAATTTAAATCGGGTCAATTTCGACCACTACTGACTTACCCGTAGCTCGATTGCATCATCGGGATTTCTCCCCAATTTTTTCACTTTTTCTTTTTCCCTTTTTCTTCCTTTTTTCCTCTCTTTTTGGCTGAACCGGTTCAATCCGGTTCGGACTAGTTCAGACCGTCGGTTCACTCCAGTTTGGCCAGTTCACCACCGGTTCAAGACCTTACCGGTCGATTCTCTGCCGGCTTCCACCGCCAGCAGCTCCGTGAGGTTGTCCGCAGCTCGAATCTGGCCTCGGTTTCATCCAAGGCCGTCGAAAAGTCGCCGGTCCGGTCGTTCTCTTTTCTGCCGTCGAAACCCATTTTCTTTCCTCGCCGTTTCCGGCGTTTGCCAGTAGTTTCGCCGGTCGTGGCCGCCAACAACAAGCTCGCCTGCGCCTGGGGAAGCTTCGGCTGGGGTCGGTCGGGCCTGAATCGCGCCGATCGACGGCGATTCTCTCTCCCCCTCTCAGTTTCGATTTTTACTGTTTTGCTCCACCGTTCGCCGTCGTTAGCGTCTCCGTCAGGCCGGTGGTGGTCGGGCCTCGTCGGGCTTCCTTCCTCGGTCTCGCCTGGTCGCCACCGATCGCCGGCAAGGGCTCGGCCCTGCTTCGTTTTCTGTTTCTTTTTCAGAATCGCGAAACGCGATTCTGAGTTCCCTTTTTTTTTTTAATCATTCAAATACCTTAAAAATACCCAAATATCCCTTGAAATTATTATTTTATTCCAAATTAATTAATTTAATTTAATTTAATTTATTTATTATTTTTTAATCTTTTTTCGGGTATAATTTCTCTGTATTTTTTGGATATTGTCCCGAATGACTTTTCGATATATTTTTCGATTATTTTCGGGATTATTTTTTCGAAATAAAAATCCCGATTAATTCTGATTAATTCCCATAAATTAATATCTTGATCAATTTAACCCAAAATAAATTTATTTCATCCTTATTAACCAAAATTTCTCAAATCCATATTTTTAATTAAATTTCCTTATCGAAATTATTTCGACTTTCGGTCTATTGACCGTTTTGGCCTTACACGTGTTCGGGATTAATTTAACCTGACTTCCCTTCACGAATACTCATTTACTTAAATTTTTGACTATTTTCATCCCTCATAAAAATTTACGATTTAACTTCGGGTCCTACAAATCTCCCCCACTTAAGGAATTTGGTCCTCCAAATTAGAACCAATTCATATGAATTTATAGACTACTCCGGGTACATCGATCGTATCATACTCTTAAATTCTTATGTGACCTTCTTTAGAGTGTATTACTACCAAAGGACTTTAATTAGGGAGATCATCTTAAACCTCAATACTTTCTCTTTCCTGTTTAATGCCCGAATATACTTATCAATATACTTATATTTTCATTAAACTGAACTTTTGGAGTTCATAATCGATCACCTATGCTAGATCTGGATAGTATTGCCGAAGCATCAAAAGTTAGGACACATTGTGGGTGCCTGCTTATTCAAGTGGAAATGCCACCTATAGGTCTTATCTCCCACTTGTCCAATCTCTCAAAATATTCCATCCAGCGCAACTCAATTTATCTTCTTCCAAAAGCTCGCTATGTCCTTATTCCCTTAGGACGAGTAACTTTCAACCATACTAATTCACCAAGGGTGAATTCCAATACTTGTCTATCTGCTTGGAGGTGTTCTTAATCTCTCATCCTTAACTAAACATCCTCAAAGACTTATTATCCAAAGTCGAAAATAATTCTATTTGTCACCCACTTTTTCTTATCCAAATTGGGGAACAACCCCTACAGCCATACACTGCCTCATATCTTGTTATCCCGATACTCAAGTGGCAACTGTCACTATTGGCGAATTCGATTTGTAATAACTGATCATCCCAGGAGCATAAAAATGAAGGGCACACGCTTTCATCGGATCCTTCAAAACCTGTACAGTCCTCTCTGACTGACCATCTGTCTGAGGATGAAAAGCTGTGCTAATACTCAGTCGGGTTCCCATAGCTTCCTGAAAAATATTCCCTGAAGTAAGAAGTGAAGCGGGAATCCCTATATGATACCATGCTCACTGGAACGCTACATCATGTTCCACAATCTTCCTTATACATAAATCCTCATATACACTTTGAGTATTTGGGGATTTCATAACCAGAAGGTGGGTAGACTTAGTCACTCTACCGACTATCATCCAAATAGCCTCGTAATTCACCTGGGTTCTTTGTAACCCATCATAAAATTCATGGAGACTTGCTCCCATTTCCGTGCTGTGTCAATATAGGTAGAGGCTGCAATAACCCTGCAGACTTTTAATACTCTACCTTATTCTGCTGACATACTAGGCACTTTTCCACAATCTCTACCATGTCTCTTTTCACATCTGACCACCAATACCCTTTCCAGAGATTTCATATATATATATATTCGTTACTTTTCGTATGTACTGTATATCCCGAAGAGTAAGCTTCTGACAATATTATTATCTCATCAACTGTGGTCCTGGGGAGCACTTATACTGTCTCTGAACCTCTCTGTAAACCATCAACACACTCCGTGAACTCTGTCACTGTACCTTTTTGAATCTGACCCAAACTATCGACATCATGCCGATCATCACGCTAAGCCTGTCAAATCCGGGCACTTTCATCCTGTTCTAATCATCAAGCTAGCTGTCACACAATCACTGTCATCATCAGAAGGGATCACATCACTACTGAGGCTCACAACTGCTTTAGCAGCTCACGCTCCCTGACCATCATATGTGGTTCCATCCCAAGGCTCTTTCTGCTCAAGGCATCAGCCATCACATTAGCCTTTCCTGGGTGGTACAATTTTCACAAATCAAAATCTCTCAAAAGCTCTAACCCACTAGGTATTCTCATATTCGCCTCTTTCTGTGAAAACAGATACTCGGGACTTTTTGACTAGTGCAAATCCAGAATTTCTCACCATGTACATAATAGTACCATATCCTCGGTACAAATACTATTGCCAACTTTAAATCATGGGTCAGGTAGTTTATTTCATGATCAAGGAGTTGTCTGACTCCATAATTGACTATATTCCCATTATACATCAATACACAGCTCCTTCACAATTTTGAGGTATCCATACTCGCTGAGAACCTCTTGAGCTGTTGGGTATGGTGAAAATAATCACGGTGGTCAGTTCATACTTCACTACACTGAAATTCATGTCACATCTATCATCTTATTTATCATCTCATTTAAAGATCACGTTTTCTTAGTTAAACGTGGTCAACCAAGTAGACCATATTGAGAACTCGCAACAACCCATTTGTAAAAGCAATTTTCCAATTATTGCTTACAGTTTGCCCTAGACTTTAACTACACCCAACATATCATCGATAATGATGATTACAAATTGGTCTAATCCTTGACTTATCCACGCATAAGCATATAAGATCCTTCAAAATCGCTTACGTTTTCAGGTACTAACCTGCGTCATTTCCTTTTCTTATCTTAACGACTCTTATTAAATTTTACTATGTTAAACTTTATGATTTGTCGAAATCTAATATTCTTATCGACTTGGTAAAGGTATCCTAACGCTAAAGTTATCTATTACGACGATCGATTTCACGTTATAGGTTATATATATACACTTTTAGACGCTGTCAAGTCTTCAGGCGGGGAGGTATTTTGAAATACCTTTATTAACTTTCAGACTTAACCACAATTACTTTATATACCAGTCCATGTGGTCACAATTTATATTCACTACTAATTGCTTTAATCCTAATGACTTCATATCGTAAGGATGTTCTCACCTTGCATACGCCTCTTACTCCAATACATCTTGTATTCAGAATTAAGCATATCTCATCTTAAAGATTATCTCCTTAGTGTATCTATTATAATGAAACTCTTGTTCATTATTCATTTCGTGAGTACAATCCTTTACTCCTTTAATTTCAACTGTTACACCCCTTTTTACCACTTGTCAACACTTACAGTATACTTTTCAGTACTGTTTTCAGCCATGTTTTCAACTTAAAATCTCTATATCCATATTTCGTTAATTAATCCTCCTCTATTGGGGTACTCATTTATCAGAATTGCCCCCAATGATGTAGGCATTCATGCCTTTTACTCACTTATATGCGAATGAAGGCGGTATGAATAAATGTGTGGCACCAGGATCAATGAACATATGTACTTCATTATTCATAACAAGTGTGGTATCTTACACCACATCCATGAAACATCAATAGTATCCTGGTCCAAGACATCCTCTCGCCTTCGTCCAACAGCCTACTTCCTTTTTCTTTTCGGCTATGGCCTGCCTTTTCGTTGCAGCTATACCAACGAAGTTTTTCTCTGTCTCTTTACTTTTCTATGGGGCGATCTCGCCCAACTCTGTGTAATCAAAATCAATGGTCCGTCTTACCACACTTAACGACCATTCTCATCAATACAGTGTAGATATAGACCCTCCTTCCGTGGTATCCACCACACATTCCACACTACTTACAGTGCTTACACTGCTACACTACTTCGTAGCAGGTCGGGGTCCTCCAATCACAATACCCCCCAAGAGTGTCAAAATTGGATGCACTGGGGCCTTACCAATTATCTTACTCCATGACTCGTCAAATTAAATATTTTACCAATTGCCATTTTCCCATTTTAACATCTTTGTCATTTCTCGATTCTCTTTTCTGTCTCTATTTCAGCCCTCACTACCTTTTCCAATCTCAGAGGCGTGCAATTCGTGTTCTTATTTACCCAACTGTAAATCTGCGCACTGCCTCGGTATAGGTAATATCTCACAGGGCCAATTGGACTCTGATTGACAATCTGAGCCCTTCCATAAACTTTTAGACATCTCGACTGTCACTGTTCATGTGTCGAGGTAATGTCTACCAAAGAATATAACTGAGTTTCATACTCATAATCAATTTAGTATTCCTGGGCAGTGTAAGAAATTTTTCCTTTAAATCATGTCCGGGATATCCTGTCACCGGAATACATCCAATAAGATTTCTCATCTTAGCTATGGATGTTTAACACTTAAGATGGGTCGAGTGGGTTTCCACCAATGCTCCGCTGCGCCCTTTGATCTTATTCATAATCTGAGCAATTAGCTCCTCACAATACACTCCGCTCCAATCTCGCGAAGCGTGTCTCAATACTATCCGATCACTCTGTCGGACTCTGAGGCATGCTCAACATTAACCTCTATTTCAATCTCATCCTGATTCTCACAGGTCAACTCAGCACGACTTAGCAGACTCAGGTCTACCTCTATGACCTCTGCCTCGTGCACTATCTCATCTAACGTGACTCATATTAGGCATTCCTGCATTCTCAACCATTTCTTAGTTAAAACCCATCTCGATATACACTATTGTATCTAACCAAGCACAGTAACACGGGGATGTAATTCCTAATTACTGACACTGACACACATCAGACCAATTGCGCTCTGATACCACCTTTATATGTCACGACCCAAACTACCCAAAAAATCAGAGTTAATTTTTCGCGTTTTGTTATTTTTATTACTTAAATTCTTACCTGTCTTCTGATCGTGACCACACTCCACTAATAATTGGGTTGTGCGTCCCACCATACATTTACCATAGTACCTATTTCTTCTCCAGTCATTTATAAATGTTTACAATATTTATACATCCCTTAAAGCTGCTTACCAACATGTTACTGTGCTATGCTTATGTAGATACAATATGTACAAGTGTATATACCTTATGTTGATGGGCAGCAGCGGATATCTAGAATGCAGTACTGAGTCGCCTCAACTTCAACTGGAGATTATCTGTGGGAGAAAATTAAAGGGGTGAGCACATCAAGCTCAGTAAGGCAATCCTACGAACAAGTAGGTAACCATACTACCTACATGAACGTGGTGCCATGCATAAACCACCCTTTCTTCACACATTTAAAACAGATGATATGAAAGTTATGATGTTATGTAAATCGAGTTTGCACAGAAAATTCAACATGCAATTATTTCAAATCATTTCTTTCTCAATTAAAATTTTCACAATAAAGTCAGGACTCGACCCCTCCTTCGGGTGATCCTGACTCACACAAAACCATGAAAATCGGTATACATCACACATGGGTTTAAAAAGCATGGAAATAACCATCATGCACATTTGATTAAAAACCCAATTTAAATCATCGAAATCGTCGACATGCGAGACGAGGCAATATCTGTATAACGGCAATAACCAGGACTGGCCATATGTGTCCTCGTGAGTCCCTCTAGCTTTACGGATCCCAGTGTGCGAGGTCTCACCCTGATTGAGAATCGCCCGGGAGGTGGGTCAATCCAACCCATCAGTCTTATCCGATCCCATGCATCCGAAGATGCCGTATCCAAAGATACCCCGTATCACAAGATACCGTATCTGAAGATACCCCGTATCACAAAGATATCGTATCCGAAGATACCCCGCGGTACATCGTACTCCATGCTACTTGCACGGTACATCGTACTCCATGGACCCATATCACTCTAGGTACTCCAGCCCAAATGGCCTGCTTCCCACAGAGAGGTTTTGTTTCTCAATACTCATGCCACGTCGCAAAACGCAAGTGCGAGCCTATTAAATCGGTGACACACAGTCTACCCGATGCTCCAAGCACGGCTTATCGTATGATCTCTGAAAAGTAGTGCGAGCAGTGCTCTAACACTGTATATATGAATCACATGAAAATCTTATAAAATCTGGTGCGAGTTAAACTCCAGCACCCTATCAAGAAAATCATGTAAAATTTGGTGCGAGTTAGACTCTAGCACCGTGTCACGAAAAACCATATGAAATCTGGTGCGAGTTATACTCTAACACCTATGCATGTAAAACTCTAGTGCGAGCTCTCACTCCAGCACTAATGCATGCATCACACAAATCAAACATCGTGCGAGCTGAGCTCTAGCACGTCACATGTAAATAAAAACACGTAGACGGCTCGGTTATCTCCAAATAGTTTTCACAGAAATTACATCGTTTAAGGTATGCAATGCTATGCATTCTTGTTTAAAAGTGAGCTAGCCTACTCATGCATGTGTTAAAATACCTCCAGAACGAGCAGGAACCTCTTGTCCTTGCTCCTCCCAATTTTTCCTAAATTTGTAAGTTCTACCCTTAACAAGGGTATTTTAGTAATTTGCCCATTCGGGGCACTAAAATTATTAATTGACCTCCAGACCCTTTAGGTAATTTTTAAAGACTGCATATGAACTTGAAATTGCGTAAAGTTTACCTCTAGCAGTCCGTAGAATTCCCTTACCTTATTTTTCTGTCAAGTCTGACCTTTTCTTTTCCACTGTTGTCTCGTTGCGCAGTCCGATATGCTCCCAATCAAATGTCCGGAACTGCGTATAATTATTCCTCAGGTCAGATATTATACAATTTAATTGTATTTCCTATTTTCTGGGCTTAATTTAAATCATTGGGCCCGTTTACTCCTATTGGGCCCGATTGCACCTTAATGGGCCTTAATCGGTCTTAAGCCCGTTTTCCACTTAATTTTCACTTTATCGAGGCCTATTGGGCTCATTGGGCCCTCCAACAATTTATTGGGCCTCGTTCTAACTCTCGAATAGCTAAATTTAATATTTACGACAATTTATCTAAATTTCCATAATTTAATTCAATTTATGCGGAATTTAAATTCATATCATGCATAACGATGTAAATTGTCGTAAACAAGGGTCACTTACCCGAGATTCCATGCTAATCCGTAAATCGAGGCTATCTCGAGCTCTCGGTGGATACCAATCGTCAAGCTACATAATTTCATAATTTTTCCGGGTACGTTTTCAGCCCAAGATTAATTAAATTAAATACTCCAAAATTTAAATCGGGTCAATTTCGACCACTACTGACTTACCCGTAGCTCGATTGCATCGTCGAGATTTCTCCCCAATTTTTTCTCTTTTTCTTTTTCCCTTTTTATTCCTTTTTTCCTCTCTTTTTGGCTGAACCGGTTCAATCCGGTTCGGACCGGTTCAGACCACCGGTTCACTCCGATTTGGCCGGTTCATCGTCGGTTCAAGGCCTTGTCGGCTGGTTCTCTGCCAGCTTCCACCGCCAGCAGCTCCGTGAGGTTGTCCGCAGCTCGAATCTGGCCTCGGTTTCGTCCAAGGCCGTCGAAAAGTCGTCGGTCCGGTCGTTCTCTTTTCTGCTGTCAAAACCCATTTTCTTTTCTCGTCGTTTTCGACGTTTGTCGATAGTTTCGCCGGTCGTGGCCACCACCAACAAGCTCGCCTGCGCCTGGGGAAGCTTCGGCTGGGGTCGGTCGGGCCTGAATCGCGCCGATCGACTGCGATTCTCTCTCCCCCTCTCGGTTTCGGTTTTCATCGTTTTGCTCCACTGTTCGCCGCCGTTAGCGTCTCCGTTAGGCTGGTGGTGGTCGGGCCTCGTCAAGCTTCCTTCCTCGATCTCGCCTGGTCGCCACCGATCGCCGGCAGGGGCTCGGCCCTGCTCCGTTTTCTGTTTCTTTTTCAGAATCGCGAAACGCGATTCTGAGTTCCCTTTTTTTATTTTAATCATTCAAATACCTTAAAAATACCCAAATATCCCTTAAAATTATTATTTTATTTCAAATTAATTAATTTAATTTAATTTAATTTATTTATTATATTTTAATCCTTTTTTGGATATAATTTTTCTGTATTTTTTGGATATTGTCCCGAATGACTTTTCGGTTTATTTTTCGATTATTTTCGGGATTATTTTTTCGAACTAAAAATCCCGATTAATTCTGATTAATTCCCATAAATTAATATCTTGATCAATTTAACCCAAAATAAATTTATTTCATCCTTATTGACCAAAATTTCTCAAATCCATATTTTTAATTAAATTTCCTTATCGAAATTATTCCGACTTTCGGTCTATTGACCGTTTTGCCCTTACACGTGTTCGGGATTAATTTAACCTGACTTCCCTTCACGAATACTCATTTATTTAAATTTTTGACTATTTTCATCCCTCATAAAAATTTACGATTTAATTTCGGGTCTTACATATCATCAGCTGAGAGTTCGGAGTGGAGATGTACCCAAGACAGCATTTCATAACCGATATAGCCATTATGAGTTCATGGTCATGCCATTCGAATTGACGAATGCTCCAGCTGCTTTCATGGCTTTGATGAACGATGTATTCAAGTCATATTTAGACCAGTTTGTTATCATCTTCATCAAGGACATATTGGTGTACTCGCGATCCAAGGAGGAGCATAAGGAGCACCTCAGGATCGTATTGCAGACTCTACGAGAGCAGAAGTTATATGTTAAGCTCAGTGAGTGTGACTTTTGGTTGTAACAGATCTCATTTTTGGGACATGTTGTATCGAGAGATGGTGTATCAGTAGATCTATCCAAGATAGAGGCTGTAGTTCAGTGGGAACAGTCCAGGATAGTCACCGAGATCAGGAGTTTTTTGGGTTTAGCTGGATATTATTGGAGATTAGTTGAGGGATTTTCGAAGTTGGCTGCTCCGTTGACACGTCTTACTTGAAAGAGTATACCGTTCATATGGAACGAGGATTATGAGAAGAGTTTTCAAGAGTTGAAGCGTCAATTGACCACCGCTCTGATTCTCACTAGTCCTTCCAGCTCAAGAGGATTTGCAATGTATATCAATGCTTCGTATTAAGGACTGGGTTGTGTATTGATTCAGGATGGGAGGGTAGTTGCTTATGGATTCAGATAGCTGAAGGATCATGAGAAGAACTATCTGACCCATGATTTGGAGTTAGCAGTAGTAGTGTTTGCATTGAAAGCATGGTGCCACTACTTGTATGGTGAGAAGTTTCAGATATTTACCGACCACAAGAGCCTTAAGTATCTGTTCTCACAGAAGGAGTTGAACATGAGACAGAGAAGATGGCTAGAGCTTCTGAAGGACTACGATTGTGAGATATTTTATCATCCGAGTAAAGCTAACGTTGTAGCTTATGCTTTAAGTAGGAAGAGCCTAGGGATGGTATCATATATGATTGTTAGGGAACATGAGTTGCTATAGCAGTTTACTAGCCTTAGACTAGGAGTTATGCCTTCTGACATGGATACAGGCTATGTGATAGCTAGTCTATGCTTGGAGCCGGATCTGTTGGATAGGATCAGAGTGGCTCAGCAGACTGATCCATTTTGTATGGATATGAGTGGTCAGATGCAGAAGGGCACAATGACTGATTTTGAGTTGAGTTATGATAGACTACTGAGGTTCAAAGGTAGATTGTGTGTTCCCGAGGATCCAGGACTCAGGAGATTGATATTGGCAGAAGCTCATTCATCGAGGTACACTTTACATCCGGGAAGTAACAAGAGGTATCAGAACCTCCGGAAGGTGTACTGGTGGTCGGGTATGAAGAGAGATGTAGCAGATTTTATGGCGAAGTGTCTCGTATGTCAGCAAGTAAAGGTAGAGATCCAGAAGCCTGCAGGGTTATTGTAACCTCTACCTATACCGACATGGAAATGGGAGCATATCACCATGGATTTCATGATAGGTTTATCGAGGACCCGTAGGAATGACGATGCTATATGGATAATCGTTGACAGACTGACGAAGTCAGCCCACTTCCTAGCTATGAGAGCTATCGATACTTTGAGAACATTGGCAGAGCTGTACATACATGAGGTAGTGAGGTTACATGGTGTACCAGTGAGCATAGTCTCTGATAGGATTCCCGCTTTACTTCCCACTTTTGGGAACATTTTCAGGAAGCCATGGGAACCCAGTTAAGTTTGAGTACCGCTTTCCATCCTCAGACAGATGGTTAGTCAGAGAGAACTATACAAACTTTGGAGGATATGTTGAGAGCATGTGTGCTAGATTTTAGAGGCTCTTGGGATGACCACTTGCCACTAGCCGAGTTCACATACAACAACAGTTATCATTCGAGTATCGAGATGGCACCGTATGAGGCTTTATATGGCCGTAGATGTCGTTCCCCTATTGGATGGGAAGAAGTGGGTGACGGTAAGATTTTCGCTACTGACATGGTTACATAAGCATCTGAGGACGTCTATTTGATTATAGAGAGACTGAGGACAGCTCAGAGTAGACAGAAGAGTTATGCTGACAGGAGACGAAGGCCACTAGAGTTTACAGTTGGTGAATCCGTGTTCTTGAAAGTTTCTCCTTCCAAGGGCATAGCGAGATTTGGGAAAAGAGGAAAGCTGAATCCTCGCTATATTGGACCCTTTGAGATACTTAATCGAGTGGGAGATAAGGCTTATAGGTTGGCATTGCCACCGGACTTATCAGGTGTCCATAACGTCTTCCACATATCGATGCTTCAGAAGTATCACCCGGATCCAGCACATGTGATTAGTTATGAGCCATTGGAGCTTCAAGAGGACATGTCATATGTTGAGAGACCGATTCAGATACTAGATAGGAAGGAGAAGGTATTGAGATCGAAGACTATCAAATTAGTGAAGGTTCTCTGGCAGATCATACTTCAGAGGAGGCTACTTGGGAGCTAGAGAGTCTGATGCGAGAGAAGCACCCCCATCTATTTGATGACTGACTTTATTCTAATTTGGAGGACCAAATTTTCTTAGTAGGGGAGGATTGTCAGACCCGTATTTTATGTAGCTTGTTCCTTATGATTCCTATGTGTATGAACACTCTATTATTATAGTTGAATCATAAGAAGAGTATTTACTAGATTTAAAGTCTATGTGAAATGATTTAGCACTCATAAGTTACATAAAAGCCTAATGTGAAATATAAGAGTCACAAGCTAAACCGAGTGGATCTGAATCATTCTGACTGAAGAGAAGAACTTAAAATGAGAAAATATAGAGAGCTTATGAAGGAAAGTCAGTTTGATTTAGTTCCGAACACAGAGAACGAGAGTAAAAGCTAAAAAGGGTAAAATGGACCTTTTTAGCGAGTTCAGGTATTTAAGGTATTTTGAGCATATTTACCTACCAAAAATAGCTAAAATGTAAAGACAAGAGTGTAATACATAAGATATGACACTTCTGAAATTTTGAGAAAAAGTTAACTTGGTCAAGGATGAAGGAAAAAGTTAACTATAGTTAAGAAAAGTGGACTTTTACCATAGTTGACTAACCATGGTTAAAAAAAATTTACCTAAGTATGGAGAAAATTTTGGGAAAAATATTTTGATCAGAATACAAGATAATCATCCCTGGAAGTAAGGAAAATTTATTCGGAAGGATTCCGGATTAAAATTAATGGATAAAAACGTAATGGGCCTAAAGTGAAGATTTTAAAGCCCATTAAGGTATACTAAATGTAGATCGAAATTCTTAGGTCCCTTAGACCGAATTGTTGGACTGATTGATAGGCCAAATATTTAGACAATTAAAGGCTCAAGGTATAGTAAAAATTTCAGCCTGAAAGCCCATTAAGAAAGCCCAAACCGAGAGGCCCAATTGTAAAGCCCATTAGGATTAAATATCTAACCATAGTTAAAGCTAACTATGACTCATTAGACAACTCATTAGGTGACACATAACTAAACCTTAAGAAGTCAATTTTAATGGCTGAAAAGTAAGGCTTAATGGCTAAGTAAATGGCTTATAAAATCAGCCACACCATTGTCATCTTCACCATACCATTCTCAGCTACACAAGGAAACCATTGAAATACATTTATCCAAGCTTTCTCTCACTAGAAATCACTAGGATTTAGGCATATTTGGAACTTGCATTCTTCATGAAAGTTGTTCCAAATTGAAAGGAGAGTAACATATGTTGGAATTGGATATCAAGAAGCCATAGTGTGCAAACCGTGAGGCTCCAAAGTTTCGGCCAACTGTGAACACAAATACTAGGTATATTTTCAAGCTTTCAAATTCATATATGTTAATGTATGAATGATTTTAAGTATATTGGTATATGTTTTAAGCATTGAAACATATGAAATCACTACGATCATAGTTAGGTCGAGAGTGAGTAGTGAAATATTGACGAATGCCCATATGATATTAAGGCATAAATGAGTTGATATATATGTGTTAATGATTATGGTATAGTTAGAATTAATCAATTTGATTAAATAATACATGTATTAAGTTGGCAATCAAGGTGTTTGATAAAATGCCTAAATGAACTAGGTCATGTATAGTTGGCAATCAATGTATACCTGGCAATCAATGTATACCTGTCATAAATATATCCGTTGCAGCAGTGATGCCCCGCACACCGAGACCTGTGTTGCCTGGGATCACCATTATAGGATATGGCCATAGTCCATGTTATTATTGCATTTCACCACAGAGTCTCACATGATATATCACCTGACTGGTTGATTTATTTATGATACGGATAGACCTGAGGGATGGGTCGAAATCCGATTTTGTGTTGTGAATGATTTAAATGCCATATTTACTGTGATTTAAATATACATGGTATGATTTATCTAAAGGCATTGTGATATTATAAAGATGCATTATTTTGCACTACATGCCTACATTTGAGAACAAAAGCATGATTTCTGTACATGGGATTTAATCTGTACAAGTATATATATATATATATATATTTAAAGACATGCTTTTAAAGTGAGTTAAGGAAATGATATTTTCGAGGCATAGCATTATTTTGAGTAGATAGTGTAGATGTCTACTTGTTTGCTTGA
Source organism: Firmiana major (assembly GCA_033439115.1). Taxonomy (NCBI): domain Eukaryota; kingdom Viridiplantae; phylum Streptophyta; class Magnoliopsida; order Malvales; family Malvaceae; genus Firmiana; species Firmiana major. The sequence continues at coordinate 23,177,731 of CM065910.1, forward strand.
TTTCCTTACTGAGTGAGTTATAAGCTCATCCCCCATTATTTTCCCACTCTATAGAGCATCAGCAGTAGAGCGAGTGTGCTTGAGGGATAGTATTCCTGTTGTCCGCTTCTATTTCCTATCGATCGACAGGTATACATATTTTGTACGGTTATGTATCTAAACATAGAAATAGCACAGTGGTGTATACGATATATATTATTATTAGGAATGTATTTGTATTATGTTTTATATGATCTGAGATGTATTATGAAAGAAGTTACAGTCAGTAACAATATATTGACATGTATGTATGATAATGGATGATATGGTATGCGAGAAAGCTAACATCGAATCACAGCCCAACCATTGATGAGAGGAAAGTTAAGTTAAAATGCGAAAAATTTGTAGTAGTTTTGGTTAAGTCAGGAAGGGTCTTGACATATGCAGAGCTCAGCTATGTGAGCAGGACTATGAGTTGCACGCCTCGAAGTTAAGTAAGAGTGGTAAAGGTAGATATAAAGACCGGAAGAGGTCAGTGGATGATAGAGGATTCAGAAAAGGCCAAAGATTGTTTGGTAAAGAGATAAAGATTGAAGAGGTACGAGAGAGCATTGTGAAGCCTCCAGCTTATTCAGCAACCTAGCTTTACCTCCAGCATCGAGGGGCATAGTTATTGGCGAACCCCGACCTACCACAGAGCAATGCAAGATGTGTGGTAGATATCATGGGAGTAGACCATGCTCTTCGATGAGATTATGCTTTAGATGCGGTAAACGAGGGTACTAGCACGTGAATGCCCAGAGTTGATTGATATAGCCCCACAAAAGGGCAAAGAGCTAGAGAGCGCTATAGTTGAGACACCTACTATCACACCCCGACTCCGAATGCCTTTCATCCATACATATACCACATACGATTGGGCTGTGAGCTAATGCAATTACTAATTCCATACATTTATAGAGGAAATATTTAAAAACTTTAATTCATACACTCCCAGGCACGTGTGTAGATATACAAAATCGATTGTATAAATATAATATCATTACGTAACATCCCCATACAATTTTCTCATTGTCAATGTATGACTATGCGATACAAAATGATAGATACAAAATGCTTATGTGTATACATTTCTTATACCTTAGCAACTGATGGGAGCTGACCAACACAAAACCAATCTGGAGACCACCGCACTGCTCTACCTCTTAGTATCTAAATGGGAAAAATAGTGGAATGAGCAAACCACAACTCAGTAAGAAAAAGGATGATAACATGAAGATACTGTATTATCTACATAACCCATACATGATCAATAAAATCACCTTTTATTTATAAATAAAGATATCAATGGAAAATGTATTAAAACATTTTTCTCTCATAGGCATTTTCATAAAAATCAATGCTCATTATTTCCATTTGGAAAACATGCCATAAAATAGTGCTACCACAGCATAAGCATTCAATCAGGATATTTATCAAATCATATTATCTCTTTTCTTTTCACAAACCATTTCATTTCATCACATTTCTCTTATCTCTGAGACAGGTAGGGAATTTAGGCAAACAAATATCCACGACATATGGTCATAGTCAATGATCTCAGGCCTCACTGATCAGGTGTGCACAGGGCATCACTCGCTTGAAGGGGGATGGGTCAGTCCTACCCTTCGGCTCATCTCAATCATCATCATCATCATCTTCCTCATCATATCACATATACTCACGGTACAACGTACTCCATGTATCATCTATGTGATACTTGTACTCGCGTGCACACAACACGGTACATAGTATTCCCCAGACAACTACACGATACAGCGTACGCCAGTGGACCCAGTCCATCCACCCTACACCGATGGACTCATCATCTTAAACCATGTCTCATATACCAGATGAGCAAAATTAGCGTGACACACAGATTTCACATACCATCCAACTCACACAATATCTAGAAACTCATTTTTAAAGCTTGGGAGTTGAAGGATTTACCTAGCTTAGCTTTCTCCTTGGTCAAACTTGAGATAGTCCATTCTCCTTCTCTTAATAAAACTAATATGTGATTTTTGGGTATGTTGTTCTCCTTACTTCAAGGAACAACTTTCCCTTCTTGAGCTTCTTCCAAATCTGGCTAGAATGTGGTGATATTTAGAGTGAGAAAGCTTCATTCTTTGAGGGAAATGATAGGTGCGGGTTTGGTAGGAAGAAAAATCTGATTTTCAGCTCAATCTCGTGCTCTTTTTATAGATGCAAAGACATGATATCGATCTGGTCACTTGTGGAGATCGATCTCTACGTGGTTTGGTAGTCCTTTTACCTAATGTAACTACTACCAGATCGATCTGCTCTTCATATGAGATCGATCTGTCGCAAGCAAAATCCCTCTTGGAGATCGATCTGTCTCTTTTAGGAGATCGACCTTCTCCTTACAATTCTTAATGAGATCGATCTTTTTGTAAAGGGGAGATCTATCTGTTGCTTAGAGGAGATCGATCTCATCTTGGCCAAGACATTTTGAGATCGATCTGTACCTTGTGAGAGATCGATTCCTTCCAGGCAGAGACTTAAGGAGATCAGTCTGCCTTCCCATGAGATCGATCTGCCTTATTCAATTAAATTGATATTTGGCATTTTGTGAGAGGGGATCGATCTCTCCTTCATGGAAGATCGATCTACTCTTCCCTTGCATCCCAATTTCTGTAGTTTTCTGCAGATTTTCACTTTGTAATTCATCCTTATTTGCCTAATACCTCATTTTACATTCCATACACAACCAACGTATAATAGTATCCATTCTGTATAGTTCATAAGTAATGAAACTTGTGCACACACTTGAAATCATGGATCATACATCATCCTTGCATCCTTTTGTACACTTTCCTATTTTCTAACATCGACTCACATCATACCAACCTCTGCTCTGATACCATTCTGTCAGGACCCGTTCTCAATCCATGACTTAACCAAAAATCACTACAAATTTTTCACATTTTCAACTTACCTTTCCTCTCTTCAATGGTTGGGCTGTGATTCGATGTCAGAGTCCTCGCTTACCACATCATCCATTATCATACATACATGTCAATATACTATTACTGTCTGTAACTGCTTTTATTATACATGTAAGATTATATAAAATCTAATAGAAATACATTCCCCATAACATATATTGTATACATCACTGTGCTGTTTCTATGTTTAGATACACAACTGTACAAAATAGGTATACCCGGCGATCGATAGGAACTAGTAGTGGACTCAGGAATACTATCCCTCGATAGCTCTCGCTCTACTGACGCTCTGTAGAGAGATGTAAAGAAAGAGGGTGAGCATACAACGCGCTTAGTAAGGAAATCAGGCAAGCAAGTAGATATCTACACTATCTACTCAAAATAATGCTATGCCTTGAAAACATTATTTCCTTAACTCACTTTAAAAGCATATCTTGAAATATAATATATATATATATACTTGTACAGATTAAATCCCATGTACAGAAATCATGCTTTCTTTCTCAAATGTAGGCATGTAGTGCAAAACAATGCATCTTTATATAAATCATGCCTTTATATAAATCATGCCATGTATATTTAAATCACAATAAATATGGCATTAAATAATTCACATCACAAAATCGGAGTCCGACCCATCCCTCAGGTCTATCTGTAATTTAAATCAATCAATGTGATATATCATGTCAGACTCTGTGGTGAAATGCAAATAGTATCTTGGACTATGATCATATCCGATATGTGAACCCAGGCCACACAGTACTCGGTGCACAGGGTATCACTGCTGCAACGGGAGGATGGTCAATCCACTACAGCCGTCAGCTATACAACACACGGTACAACATACTCCTCGTGCCCCCAGGCACGGTACAAAGTACACCCGTGGACCCTACATCACAGTCAGGGTGCCTGCCATAGGTCTTAGCCCTCAAACCATGGAATATCATACCACATCTCTAATACCCCCATGCTGGCCATCCTCTCATGATGTGACACTCAGTCACACAAGAATGCAGCATGGGTGGGTAACATGTAAATAATATCACATACAGTGCGCGCCCTTGAGTGCGACATACAGTCAACACTACGCTCGAACACTGTTTCACATCACAAACTCAACTCTAGTGCGAGTAAACCTCCAGCAACTAGGTCAATGCATAGTTCATGTATTAAATCAAGTACGAGCAATAGCTCCAGTACTATGTCATGTATAAACCATGAAGAATTGAGTACGAGCAACGCTCCAGTACTCTGTCATGTAACTCATGTAAAACTCGAGTACGAGCTAATCGCTCCAGCACTCTGTTATGCATATATCATATAAAACTGAGTACGAGTAAAACTCTAGTACTCTATCATGCATGTCATGGAAATCTAGTGCGTATCAAAATCCAGCACTAATGTATGCGAAAAACATATGAAATCCAGTACGAGCTGTGCTCTAGCACGATTCATTCTCACATAATATGATAGATGTCTCTTTAAAAAGGGATAGTTTACAAAATATTAAAATCAGCACTATAAAGTGTGCTTAAGTCATATCAACCTTAAAATCATTAGCCCATCTATTTATCTTCATGCTAAACAGCAGTTAAACACTCACAATAATTGTTTCCATGCTTTTTGCAACTTTTCATAAAAGTTGACTTTTTGACTAACTAGGGGTAAAATCGTAATTTGCCACTATCGGGTCGCAATAATTATTACTCACTTTCTCTGACCCTCAGAGTTTTTAAGTGAATGTAAAAGAAGATGAAAATATGTGCAGGTATCTCTAACTACTTGCAAAAGTCCCTTACCTCAGATCACGTCAAGTGACCTCGTTTCCTCGATGCTGCTTAATCTCGCAGTCCGATCAGCTCTCAATGTAAACTCCGAAGCTGTAAATAACCATTCCTCAGGTTAATTATAATTTTCCTACTGTATTACACATTAATACAGTCTATTTTCCCTTAATGGGCCTTAATAATCCTTAATGGGCCTAACTATGCCTTAAGCCCATTTTCATTTTACTATTCATTTTTTGTTGGGCCTATTGGGCTTGTGGGGCCCACCAACTCTTATTGGGCTTGCTCTAGGCCCATTACACCTTATTGGGCCTAAAATATTTGGGCTTGGCCCATTAGGCCTCTCGGCCACATGCCATGGCCGAGAGCTATCCATGCCTCGATTTTACCATGTCATGCCATCCATGCCTATTATCTAGCCAATTTCACTTAGGCATTTTCACAAACACTTGGTAGGCAACATTACCAACCATCATATAGTTCATTTAGGCATTTTATCAAACACCTTGATTGCCAACAATTTACATGTATTAATTAATCAAATTGATTAATTCTAATTACACCATAATTATTAACACATGTACATTAACCCATTTATGCCTTAAAATCATATTGACATAAATCAATATCCCATTGCTCACTCTCGGCCTAACCAACTTCATGGTGATTTAATATGTTTCAATGCTTAAAACATATATCAACATACTTAAAATCATTCATACATTAACATATATGAAATTGGAAATTAGAAAATATACCAATTGTTGTGTTCACCCTTTGGCCGAAACTTTGGAGGCTATCGGTTTGCACTCTATGGCTCTTTGATAGCCAATTCCAACATATGTCACTCTCCTTTCAATTTGGAACAACTTCCATGAAGGATGCAAGTTCCAAATATGCCTAATTCCTAGTGATTTCTAGTGAGAGAAAGCTTGGATAATATGTTTCAATGGTTTCTTCTTCTAGCCGAATTTGGTGTGATGAAGATGACAATGGTGTGGCTGATTTTATAAGCTACTTACTGAGCCATTAAGCCTTACTTTTCAGCCATTTAACTTGACTTTCCAAGCCTTAGCCATGAGTCACCTAATGAGTCACCTTATGAGTCATGGTTAGCTTTAACTATGGTTAGATATTTATCTCATGGTCTTTTCCATTTGGGCTTCTCGGTTTGGGCTTTCTTAATGGGCTTTCGAGCTGAAATTTTACAATGTCTCGGGCCTTTAATTGTCTCAAAATTTGGCTGATCAATTGGGCCAACAATTTGGTCTAAAGGACCTAAGAATTTCGATATACGTTTAGTATACCTTAATGGGCTTTAAAATTTCCACCTTAGGCCCATTACGTTTTTAACCATTAAATTTAATCTGAAATCCTTCCGAATAAATTTTCCTTACTTCCAGGGATGATTATCTTGTATTCTGGCTAAGAATATTTTTTCCCAAATTTTTCTCCACACTTAGGTTAATTTTTAACCATGATTAGTCAACTATGGTAAAAGTCCACTTTCTTAACTATAGTTGACTTTTTCCTTAACCATTGACTAAGTTGACTTTTTCTCCAAATTTTGAAACTGTCATATCTTATGTCTTACACTCTCGTCTTTATGTTTCAACCATTCCCGATGGATAATTTCACCCGAAACACCTTATTTCGCCAAAAAGGTCCATTTTACCCTTTTTAGCTTTTACTCTAATTTTGTATGTTCAGGACTAAATCAAGCTGACTTGCCTTCATGAGCTCTCTATGCTCTCTTATTTTAAGTTCTTATTTTCAGTCAGAATGATTTAAAATTTCTCAGTTTAGCCTGTGACACTTGTAGTTCACATTAGGCTTTTTATGTAGCTTTTGCGTGTTAAATCATTTCACTAACACTTTAAGTCTAGTAAATACTCTTCTTATGATTCAACTATAATTACATAGTGTTCATACACATAGGAATCATAAGGAATAAGCTACAAAAATCTGGGTCTGACACCTTACCCTTCTGTGGGGCTACCTCAATGCTTCTAGACAATCCCTTGCATAATGCCCAAACCTACCACATCTGAAGTATCGTGTACCTTGAAAATGATAGGGCCTACTACCATGATATCGACCACATACTCTGCACTGATCAGTAGTCGGTCAGGGTCCACCAATCACTATACCCCTAGCTGGGACTCGAGTCGGATGCATAAGAGGTCTAGCAACCTTTTTCTGTGACTAATCTGCCTCTCTCTGACGCTTACTAGGATATCTCTAACCAAATCTGGCACCCTTGCCATCTTCCAGTTTCCTCGGACCCTTGTCCTTACCCCAACTGAACTCTGAGATATGCAGGTCATAGTCCTGCTCACACAACTGGGCCCATCGTACAGCTTCTCTGTATGTAACAATATCAAACGGAGCCAGTTTAGCTCTAATTGAATGCCTGAGTCCATCAACAAATCTACGAACCCTAATAGCTTCACTCCTGATAGAGTCTGGATCATATCGACCAAATAAGGTGAATCGTGACTCGTACTCATCCACTGATCGGTTCCCTTGAGTCAGATTCAAAAATTCCATTTGTAACCTACGTCGAGCAGTACCTAGGATATATTGTTCTCTAAAAGTACCCAAAAACATATCCCATGTGATCGTTGTACCCTGAGCTCTCAACATAGGCCTGGTGGACTTCCACTAGTGCTCTGCCTTGCCTCCCAACATAAAGGCCGCAAGCGCTACTCTTTTCGTAGCCGAACATCTACAAAAATCAAACAGCTTCTCCATCTGACTTATCCAATCCTCAACCACTGCTGGATCCTTTACCCCACTAAAAGAAGGAGGCTTAAAGTCTAAAAAATGCCTCAACCTCTCCATATCATAGTCATAACTATGCCCCAAATCATCATCATCATACTGTTGTGGGGCCACTAGAGGAGGAACTGGTCGAATAGAGGGACCTCGTGGTCTACCAGGTTCAGGTGGTGCAGGTGCGACATTCTCAAGTTCCGGTGCAACTATTGGGAGAATCGGAGTAGCCTGTCCTGCCGTACCGAGTATACCCTCCAATCTAGACATGATCTAACCCATCATGGTCATCATCATACGCATGTCTTCCTCTAATTTGGCTACCCGAGGACTAGAGGACAATCTACTATGCCTCTCAGTCTTATCATTCTACCCCTGAGCCTATGAGCTCTTTCCCCTCTTGCGGTGTGTCCCAGGCATAGCTCACAAGCCTGTTGACTTTCCTGCATTTATAACAAACTCTTAGTTCACTACCAGCTCTATATACACATTTGTATCTAATATCACACAGTAACTTAGGGATATACATTTTCTTAGTCCTAAACATCAACTCACATCAGACCAACCAAGCTCTGATATCAATTTCTGTCACACCCCGACTCCGGATGCCTTTCATCCATACATATACCACATACGGTTGGGCTGTGAGCCGATGTAATTACTAATTCCATACATTTATAGAGGAAATATTTAAAAACTTTGATTCACACACTCTCAGACACGTGTGTAGATATACAAAATCGATTGTATAAATATAATATCATTACGTAACATCCCCATACAATTTTCTCATTGTTAATGTATGACTGTGCGATATAAAATGATAAATACAAAATGCTTGTGGGTATATATTTCTTATACCTTAGCAACTGATGGGAGCTGACTAACACAAAACCAATCTGGAGACCACCACACTGCTCTACCTCTTAGTATCTGGAAGGGAAAAATAATGGGATGAGCAAACCACAACTCAGTAAGGAAAAGGATGCTAATAGGTAGATATTGTACTATCTACATAACCCATGCATGATCAATAAAATCATCTTTCATTTATAAATGAAGATATCAATGGAAAATGTATTAAAACATTTTTCTCTCATAGGCATTTCCATAAAAATCAATGCTCATTATTTCCATTTGGAAAACATGCCATAAAATAGTGCTATCACAGCATAAGCATTCAATCAGGATATTTATCAAATCATATTATCTCTTTTCTTTCACAAACCATTTCATTTCATCACATTTCTCTTATCTCTGAGACAGGTAGGGAATTTAGGCAAACAAATATCCATGACATATGACCATAGTCAATGATCCCAAGCCTCATTGATCAGGTGTGCACAGGGCATTACTAGCCTAAAGGGGGATGGGTCATCCTACCCTTCGGCTCATCTCAATCATCATCATCTTCCTCATCATATCACATATACTCATGGTACAACATACTCCATGTGTCAACTATGCGATACTCGTACTCGCGTGCACACTATACGGTACATAGTATTCCTTGGACAACTACACGGTACAGCGTACACCCGCGGACCTAGTCCATCCACCCTACACCGATGGACTCATCATGTCACGACCCTCTTTACCAGTCCGTGACCTTTACCTTACCACTTACAATTGGGCTGTGAGTCAACATCCAATCCATTTCTCATACATTTATAGTTTAATCATTTCAATTAAATGAAATAGAATAGAAACTAGACTATTATAAAGAAGTACGGAAGCGTTTGCATCAGTTTCTATTATATACATCCCCCAAAATACAAAATGCAAACTATACTGTGCATTAGTTTACAGGATACAAAATTTCTTTCATCACAATGTATACCTCTCTGTACTGCTGGATGACTAGAGAAAACACGAAAGCAGGGACGACTGCAGTTTAGTCACTACTGTGTAGTATCTGTGGAGGAGGAAATAAGTGGGTGAGCATAACACGTTCAGTAAGGAAAATATGAAAGCAGGTAGATAACTACACTATCTACATGCCAAAATACATATACGTTCATTTTCCTTATAAAACAATATGCATGTTCTTTAAAACAACTTCTATCAATGCGAAACCATTAATTCGCGAGATGGGTATATGCATATTCACATAGTAGCACACAGCTTCACATAGCATCCCAAGAGCCTTTAAAATCCATAACACGTGCTCTCAACATGTCCTCCAATGTTTGGATGGTTCTTTATGATTAACCATCGGTCTGAGGATGGAAAGCAGTACTGAAACTCAGTTGGGTTACCATAGCTTCTTAAAATTATTCCCAAAAATGAGAAGTGAAGTGGGAATCCCTATTTGATACGATGCTCACTGGAACACCATGTAGCCTCACTATCTCCCGTACATACAACTCTGCCAGACTACTCAGAGTATCTGTAGATTTCATAGCTAGAAAGTGGGTGAATTTCGTCAATCTATCAACCACTACCCAGATAGCATCATGGTTCCTCTTAGTCTTTGGTAATCCCATGATGAAATCCATGGTGACATGCTCCCATTTTCAAGTTGGTACTGGTAGAGGCTGTAATAACCCTGCAGGTTTCTAATACTCTACCTTCACTTGCTGAAATATCAAACATCTTGCCACAAATTCTGTGATATCTCTTTTCATCCCTGACCACTAATACACTTTTCGAAGGTTCTGGTACATCCTATTACCTCTCAGATGTAATGTGTATCTCAATGAATGATCTTTTATCAAAATCAATCTTTTTAGTTCTGGGTCATTGGGAACGTAAATCCTGCCTCTAAGCCTTAGTAGGCTATCATCACTTACAAAGAAATCGACCATATCACCCTTCTGAATCTAACTCGCACGATCCTCAACAGTAGATCGGTATGCTGACCTTGGTGTATCCGGTTAATCAAATCCGGTTCCACTCGCAGGCTAGCTATCACACAATTTTTGTCAATGTCAAGAGGGTCTATATCTAACCTGAGGTGAGCAAACTGCTCGAGCAGCTCATATTCCCTGACCATCATGTACGACACCATTTCGAGGCTCTTTCTACTCATGGCATCAGCTACAACATTAGCCTTTCCTGGATGGTACAGTATCTCGTACTCATAATCCTATAGAAGCTCAATCCATCGTCTCTGCCTCATATTCAACTCTTTCTATGAAAATAGATATCTGAGGCTCTTATGATCTGTATACACCTGGAATTTCTCACCATATAAGTAATGGTGCCATATTTTTAATGCAAATACCACGGCTGCCAACTCTAAATCATAGGTCGGGTAGTTCCTATCATGGTCCTTAAGTTGTCTGGATCCATAGGCTACTACCTTCCCATCCTGCATCAACACACAACCCAGCCCCTGTCCTGAGGCATCTGTATACACTGTATAACCTCTTAAGCTGGTGGGTATGGTGAGAATAAGTGCGGTGGTCAGTCTATGCTTTAATTCTCAGAAACTACTCTCACACTTATCATCCCACTTGAATGCCACATTCTTTCGAGTGAGACGTGTTAATGGAGCAGCCAGCTTAGAGAATCCCTCGACAAATCATCGGTAATAACCTGTTAAACCCAGGAAACTGCAGATCTCTGTAATTGTCTTAGGTCTTTCCCACTATATCACAGCCTCTATCTTAGACAGATCCACTGATACATCGTCTTTTGAGACTACATAACCCAAAAATGATATCTCACTCAGCCAGAAATCACACTTGTTGAGTTTAGCATACAACTCCTGATCTCGAGGGGTCTGTAACACTGTTCTCAAATGTTACTCATGCTCTTCCCTAGACTTTGAGTACACCAATATGTCATCAATAAATACTATCACAAATCTGTCTAGGTATGGCTTGAATACATCATTCATTAGAGCTATAAACGTTGTAGGAACATTTGTCAACCCAAATGGCATAACCAAAAACTCATAATGGCCATAACAGGTCTGAAACGCTGTCTTGGGTACATCTCCACTCCGAATCCTTAACTGATGATACCCAGACCTCATATCAATCTTTGAAAAGACTTGTGCTCCCTGCAACTGATCCAATAGATCATCAATCTGTGGAAGGGGATATTTATTCTTGATGGTAGCCTTATTCAACAATCGATAATCGATACACAGTCGGAGACTCCCATCTTTCTTCTTTACAAATAGAACCGGTGCTCCCCATGGTGATACACTCGGTCTGTTGAACCCCTTGTCCAACAACTCTTGCAATTGCTTTTTTAGCTCCTCCAATTCAATTGGAGCCATTCTATACGTTGGCTTAGATATTGGTTCTGTTCCAAGCACCAAATCAATACAAAATTCTATTTCTGTCTAGTGGCAACCCTGGTAATTCTTTCGAAAAGACATCGAGAAATTCTCTAACCACTGGGATGTCGACTATATCCGAGTACACCTTATCCAAGTTAACCACATAGGCGATAAAACCTTTAACACATTATTATTACTTTCGTTAGCAAAATCATCCATCCTTAGAGATAATTTACTACTTCTTTCATTACTTTGCAAATCTTACAACATACTTTTCAGGGATGGAAAACATTACTGTCTTAACATAACAGTCTAAAATAGCATGGTTTGCAGCCAACCAATCCATTCCTAGTCTTGCATCAAAATCCCTCATAACTAATTGGATAAGATCAGCCGACATGTTCCTTTCCCCTACTTTTAGCTTACAACTCTTACATACATACTCCGTCATTACATTATCTCTCACTAGAGTGCTTATAAGTAAGATTCTACCTAAGGGTACAGGTTTCACATGTTCACACAGTTTACATGCAAATAAAGGTGATATGAATGAATGCGTGGCACCAGGATCAATCAATACTAATGCTTTCAAATCAAAGATAAGGATGGTACCTTTAATCACATTCGAGGACGTCTCTGCAGAAGCCTGGTCTAGTGCAAACACTCGCCCTCTACCACTAGCTTATTTCCCTTTCTCTTCAACTGTGGCTTTCCTCTTAGGTGTAGGTGTCTCAACTGTAGCCTTCTCTGACTCTTTGCCCTTCTGTGGGGCTGCATCAATCAACTCTGGGCATTTATGAGAGATGTGCCTAGGTTTACAACACCTATAATAGGATCTCATCGATAATGGGCATGGTTTACCCCCATGATATATACCACAAGACCTGTACTGCTCTGTGGTAGGTCTAGGTCCACCAATAACTATGCCCCTCGAATCTGGATGAACTGGAGGCTTCGCAGGCCTCTCTCGTGTCTCCTCAATCTTAGTTCCCTTATCGAATAACCTTCAGCCCTTTTGGAACCCTCTGTCATCAACTGACCTCTTACGGTCTCTATCTCTGCCTTTACCACTCCTAGTCAATTTTGAGGTGTGCAACTCATAGTCTTGCTCACACAACCGAGCTCTGAATACTGCCTCATCATAAGTGGTAATACCTAGTGGAGCTAATCGAGCTCTGATGGAAGGTCTCAGTCCCTCAAGGAATTTCTGAACCTTTCTGTCCTCAAGGCTCATAGTAACTGTATCATATCTGCCTAGGGATGTGAATCTAGACTCATACTCATCCACTGTTCGATTCCCCTGAGTCAATGTCATGAATTCCAACTGCATCTTTCTCTGAGCAGTAGTTGGAATATATTACCTCCTGAAGGCATCCAAGAATATATCCCATGTCACAACCGAGTGTCGTACACTCAACATCGACTGTGTGGCCATCACCGATGCTCGACCTCATCCTTTAATACAAAAGCCGCAAAGGTGACCTTCTCTGTGTCTAAGCAATGGAAAAACTAGTAGAGCTTCTCCATACTGCGTATCCAATGCTCAGCTAATATTGGGTTCTTCACCCCATTAAATGAAGGTGGTCCGAACTTTCAAAATTCTCTTAGTCTACCCAGATCGCAATCATAAACTCCCTCGCCACCAACCTGTTGTGGAGCTACAGGATCCTGAACCAGTAGGGGAATGTCTTGAACTGGATGGGGTACAGGTATCTCTGCCTCTGCATCTCGAGGTCTCGATGTAGGCTATGTTAGCTCTTGTCTCTCAGGTGCAGCAGCCCAACCAATAGGATTCTCATCTCTACCCTCCAATCTGGCCATAGCCTGTGTAAACATTTCCATAACCGTGTTTACACTGCAATGTAATTGCGCTATACGCTCATCAACAGCCTCACTAAGATTGGGTGAATCTCTACTAGAACTAGAACTAGAACTAGACCCACTGCATCTCTCCGGCTCATCTCTACGCCCTTGAGAGCACGAACTCTCTCCTCTACGAGTACGTTGTCTATCAAACATCCTGCATACTCAAAATAACTCTCTCAATCACATTTTCCAGCTTGGTATACACAATCCTATTAATGCACAATACTTTGGGGATGTATATTTTCCTAACTATGGATACCGACTCACATCAGACCAACTCTGCTCTGATACCATTAATTCCTATCACGACCCTCTTTACCAGTCTGTGACCTTTACCTTACCACTTACAGTTGGGTTATGAGTCAACATCCGATCCATTTCTCATACATTTATTGTTTAATCATTTCAATTAAATGAAGTAGAATAGAAACTAGGCTATTATAAAGAAGTACGGAAGCATTTGCATCAGTTTCTATTATATATATCCCCCAAAATACAAAATACAAACTGTATTGTGCATTAGTTTACAGGATACAAAATTTCTTTCATCACAATGTATACCTCTCTGTACTGCTAGATGACTAGAGAAAACACGATAGAAGGGACAACTGCAGTGTACTCACTACTGCGTAGTATCTGTAGAGGAGGAAATAAGGGGGTGAGCATAACATGCTCAGTAAGGAAAATATGAAAGCAGGTAGATAACTATATTATCCACATGCCAAAATGCATATATGTTTATTTTCCTTATAAAACAATATGCATATTCTTTAAAACAACTTCCATCAGTGCGAAACCATTAATTCACTAGATGGGTATATGCATATTCACACAGTAGCACACAGCTTCACATAGCATAATCTATTCACACAGTTCATATATAGAAAATGCTTTATACTTTGTAAATCAATACATGTTGAGACATAAATCATGCGTTATCATATCCCCAGACACACAGTAAGGGAAGATATCTGTCACCTCACACAGTAGTGACAATGTCATATCACTCAGATACATAAAGACTTATGGCCATAGTCGAATTCCAAGCTACACTGATCAGGTGTGCGGGAACCCTATGCTTGGGGAGGCGGATCAATCATCCCTTCAGTTCATATTCAATTCATGGCACATCTTACCCCATGGCTCACGCTCACGGTGCATCGTTCTCCCGTCGATCCTTATTACCTATTTTCGTTGTCTCAAAATCTCGTGCGAGCAAGTCAGTGTCAGACACACAGCAATACACGATAGCTCCAGCATGGTTTATACTCATTACATCACATTCACAAACCACGTGTGAGTAGGTTAATGCAAGACACATAGCAATACATGACGGCTCTAACACGATTTTACTCAGCACACAGCATAATCATGAAAACCTCGTGCGAGCAACTCAGCATAAGACACACAGCATACCTGAGGCATCGAGCACGGTATTACTAGGAATTCACATATGAGCATAGTCAGAGCAAGGCACACAGCAATACTCGAAGGCTCTAGCATGATTCCCAAAATCTAGTGCGAGCATCTCGAGTGGAACACACAGCATCACCTGAGACATCAAGCACTCTTTTACTTTCTCAAAATCCCTTTTGAAAATAACGTACGAGCAATGGTTGGTCAATCTACCGTTGCCTCTCATGCTCTAGCACGATTTCACACAGAAAAGAAATAGAAAAGGCTCCATGTACTGTCATGAGTGAGAGGCAAATCTCCCTTCGATCACTCATTATAAACATTTCATGCAAAGGATTTAAACTGGGAGCTCGTCTATTGTTATTCTATCTCAAAACGTTTGCAAAACCTCTTTTCACAACAATCATAGAAGTTAAGCAACTCATACTATAGATTTATTCTCATACTTAGTTTTCTACCTAGACATATCAATTTTTATGTATTTATCGCATACATCTGCACACAATAGGTAAGAAAACATACGTATAGCTATCTCTATAGCTCGCATAAGTCCTTTACCTTGAATCACGCTTGAATCACTTTCCTTCGATTCTCACTTCTCGTGATCTGCTCTATCGATTCCAACGATATCCTCTAGAGTTGAAATTGTGTATTACACACATCAGTATATTGTCATATACTTCATTTCACTTGTATGATATTCAAATCAATGCATTTGGCCATTTATATCTCATTTGGCCTCTTTATACCATTATTGGACATTTATCCTTTTATGAGTTCATTTTGAGTATTCAACTCATTCTCGAGAATCTCTTAGACTCCTCGAGCCTATTGGTTCATATTAAACTAATATTTAGCTCATAATATCTCAAGTTCATAATTTTCACTTCATTGTGGCATTTCATCAAACATCATATATACTCAAATTTTGGCCATTTCCATTTCTAACACATGGACTTCATCAAATCATTATACAATCATGTATATATGTTTAATAACATCTATTCATGCTTAAATCAGCATTAAATCCATGCCTATCTGATTTTCTATCATTAAATGGATTCTAAGTCTTATCTTTGTTTAAGCATATTTATAACATTTCAACCATAAATCTATATACCAAATCAACTCATACAAGTATATAGATCAACATATTTGAGATTGATGCATTGAAATCTTACCAATCTCAGCTTTTCTCTTTTTTCACAACTTTGAGGAAAAACTCATTTTCTCCTTCGATTTAGTGATTCAGTCTCTCATTTCCAACTATGTTGTTCTTCTCCACTCTATGAACAACTTTGATGAAATGAACACCTTTCAAATCTCTAAGGAAAGTATTGATGGTCTAGAGAGGAAGTTAGGTCACTTGGTTGCAAAATATGAAAAGTTTTATGTTTCTCTCGAAATCTACAGTTCAACAGGCCTGTTTATATAGAAAATGCTTGATGAGATCGATCTCCTTAGGTGAAGGATCACTCTGCAGCTGTTTTTAGCCTTCCAAAATTGAGTTTTTCAAGCTTAGGAGATTGATCTGTCGAAGAACATGAGATTGATCTCTCCCAGGCTAAGAGCTTCTCAAATCAATCTAGCAGGGTAATGAGATCAATCTGCTTCAGGTCGAAGCTTAAGGAGATCAGTCTGCTTGGACTGAGGATCGATTTCTTTCTTTAAATTGCCTCTAAGATTGATCTCTCTTGCATTGGAGATCGATCTCCCCTTATCCTGCAGCCATACTTAGCCAAATTTTCACTCCAATTTTCAAAGCTAACTTCATTTCCATTTACCTCACTATTCATTTTACATTCAATACACTTTTATCACAACAAAATATCCATTTCTTATTATTCATACTTAATGAAACTTGCATGTACATCACGAATCCATATAACAAGTGTGTACATTAGATTTACGAACCTTACATCATTTATGATTCATTTTTCATAAATGAATGCATACTTGGGAATTCATACAGATTACATACAAAAATATGGGTCTTACACATCATCCTAAACCATGTCTCATATACAAGGAGAGCAAAATCAACGTGACACGTAGTCTCCGTAAGGCTCCAGCGTGGTATCTCTCAGTGTAAGCAACCGCTTCTAGCACTAAATCATCTTAAAATCGTTGTGCAAGCTAGGCTCCAGCACATTTTCATCATCATAAAACCATGTGCGAGCTACGCTCTAACACAGTTTATCAAATCATGAAAACATATGCGAGTAAAACTCCAGCATAGTCAAAAATCATCAAAACAGGTGTGAGCTAAGGCTCCAACACCAATTTCACATCTCAAATCTGATAGGTGGCTATTTTTCCCTTTTAAAGACTTAAATCATGTTTATTAATGTAGCATGTTGTTCCATGCTAAAACATGTAAAACTAGCCAGCCTATCCATCATCATTTCTCAGTCAGAAAACAACGTATAGTTGCAAAAATATTAAAACATGCATGTCAGGCTTTTTTCCTTCCCACATCCCATTTTCACAATTCATACTATAATACATTTCGATTTACTTATGGCTCAATAACTAAACATAATATTTCTAGCTTCAAACTACTAAAGTCACAGTAAAATACGTACGAATATCTCTATCGCTAACATATAATCCCTTACCTCGAATCGTACTTGTAACACCTTTGTCTTATTTGCTCCGTTCGTGATTCGGGTTCATCGAGTCTCAACGTATTCCAATCTATATGCATAAATCATTAAGTCATTTTCCTCTTCTTCTTCTAAACATCCACATTGTCATTCACTTACTTACTCATGCCTTCCCAAGCCTTTTAGCATTTTACACCTTAATATCTCTTTGTAAAATTCATCTAAAATCACTTACTCAACACCACTAATATCCTAGTGTTCCAAGATCACCACATTAGCAACTCAATCCATTACTCTTCTAATATCATTTCTACCAAGATTTCACATACCATCCAACTCACATAATATCTATAAACTCATTTTTAAAGCTTGGGAGTTGAAGGACTTACCTAGCTTAGCTTTCTCCTTGGTTAAACTTGAGATAGTCCATTCTCCTTCTCTTAATCAAATCAATATGTGATTTTTGGGTATGTTGTTCTCCTTACTTCAAGGAACAACTTTCCCTTCTTGAGCTTTTTTCAAATTTGGCTGGAATGTGCTGATATTTAGAGTGAGAAAGCTTGATTCTTTGAGGGAAATGGATAGTTACGGGTTTGGTAGGAAGAAAAATCTGATTCTCAACTCAATCCCGTGCTCTTTTTATAGATGTAGAGACATAAGATCTATCTGGTCCCTTGTGGAGATCGATCTCTGCATGGTTTGGTAGTCCTTTTACCTAACGTAACTACTACCATATCAATTTGCTCTTCATATGAGATCGATCTGTCACAGGCGACATCCCTCTTGGAGATCGATCTGTCTCTTTTAGGAGATCGATCTTCTCCTCACAATTCTTAACGAGATCAATCGATTTGTAAAGGGGAGATCGATCTGTTGCTTAGGGGAGATCTATCTCTCCTTAGTCGAGACATTTAGAGATCGATCTGTGCCTTGTGAGAGATCGATTCCTTCTAGGCAGAGACTTAAGGAGATCGATCTACCTTCCCATGAGATCAATATGCCTTGTTCAATTAAATTGATATTTGGCATTTTGTGATAGGGGATCGATCTACTTTTCCATTGCATCCTAATTTCTACAGTTTTCTACCAATTTTCACTTTGTAATTCATCCTTATTTGCCAATACCTTATTTTACATTTTGTACATAACCAACGTATAATAGTATCCATTCTATATGGTTCATAAGCAATGAAACTTATGCACACACTTGAAATCCTGGATTATACATTAGATTCATCATCCTTACATCCTTTTGTCATTTATACACATGTAACAATGTACATATACATCATAGCTTCATAAGAAAGACTTGTAAAACTACAGGCATTACACCTACTCCTAAGAGGAAGGCCATAGCTGAGAGAAAGGGAAACAAGCTGTTGGTCAAGGGTGAGTGTTTGCATTAGACCAGGCATCTGTAGAAGCTGTTGGTCGAGGTACGATCCTAGTCTTTGATTTTAAAGCATTAGCATTTATTGATCCTGGTGCTATGCATTCATTTATATCGCTTACATTTGGATGTAAATTATGTGAACATGTGAAACTTGTACCTCTAGGTAGGATATTGCTTATAAGTACTCCAGTAAGAGATAATGTAGTAACTGAGTATATATGTAATGGTTGTAAGTTAAAAGTAGGAAAAAATGATATGTTGGCCAATTTTATTCTATTAGGCATGAAAGATTTTGATGTAATACTACGAATGGATTGGTTGGCTGCAAACCACGCTATTTTAGACTGTTATGCTAAGACAGTAATGTTTTTCACCCCTAAAAAGTATGTTGTAAGACTTGTTAAGTAATAAAAGAATGTAGTAAATTATTTCTAAGGATGGATTGTTTTGCTAATAAAGGTGATCATAATATGTTGAAGGTTTTATAGCATATGTGGTTGATTTGGATAAGGCACATCCGAAATTAGTTGACATCCCAGTGGTTAAAGAGTTCCCCGACATCTTTTCGAAAGAATTACCCAGGTTGCCACCAGACAGAGAGCTGGAATTCTATATTGATTTGGTGCCTGAAATAGAACCAATATCCAAGCCACCGTATAGAATGGCTTCAGTAGAATTAGAGGAGCTAAAGAAACAGTTGCAAGAGTTATTGGACAAGGGGTTTATCAAACCGAGTGTATCACCTTGAGGAGCACCAGTTCTATTTGTAAAGAAGAAAGACGGGAGTCTCCGACTGTGTATAGACTATCGGTTGTTGAACAAGGCTACCATCAAGAATAAGTATCCCATAGATGATCTATTGGATCAGTTGCAGGGAGCACAGATCTTTTTGAAGATTGATCTGAGGTCTTGGTATCATCAGTTGGGGATTCAAAGTGGAGATGTACCCAAAACAGCGTTTCGGACCCGTTATGGCCATTATGAGTTTTTGGTTATGCCATTTGGGTTGACGAATGCATCTGCAGCGTTTATGGCATTAATGAATGATGTGTTTAAGCCATACCTGGAAAGCCTCATGATTATCTTTATTGATGACATACTGGTGTACTCGAAGTCCAGGGAAGAGCATGAGTAGCATTTGAGAAGAGTGTTACAGACCCTCCGAGATCAAGAGTTGTATGCTAAACTCAATAAGTGTTATTTCTGGTTGAGTGAGATATCGTTTCTGGGTCACGTAGTCTTGGGAGACGGTGTATCAGTGGATCTGTCTAAGATAGAGGTTATGATACAGTGGGAATGGACTAAGATAGTTATAGAGATCCACAGTTTCCTGGGTTTAGCCGGTTATTATCGATGGTTTGTCTAGGGATTCTCTAAGCTGGCTGCTCCATTGACACGTCTCACTCGAAAGAATATGGCATTTGAGAGGGATGAGAAATGTGAAATTAGTTTCTACGAGCTAAAGCACAGACTGACCACCGCACCTATTCTCACCATACTCACCAGCTCAGGAGGTTACTCAGTGCATACAAATGCCTTGGGACAAGGACTGGGCTGTGTGTTGATGCAGGACGGGAAGGTAGTAGCCTATTGATCCAGACAGCTTAAGGACCATGAGAGGAACTAATCGACCCATGATTTAGAGTTGGCAGTCGTGGTATTTGCATTAAAGATTTGACGCCACTACTGACAAGCCCTAAAGGTAATGTCCGCAAGTGCACGGGTCATACAAGTAATAATGGGATTTGAGTCCCAAGTTATCGTCCCACAGAGAAGTTGACTAGCCTAATTAACTACCGATTAATCTTACCCTAAGTATATCCTAGCAAATTATAAAATTAAAAGGAGTCATCTACATGGCTAAAATTAAAAATACTGAAAGCAATAAAATAATAAAACTATAAAATAAAGAAAATAAAATCGAGCAAAATTACTTACAGTACTCTACGCAATTAAAATCAAAAACCTACAAAAGAAATTAAAACAGTTAAAGCTAATTAACGCAATTAAAATAAAAATGCAAATATGAAAATAACAAAGCAAGATTAATTAAACTAAAATTAAACTAACCTAAAATGCAATTAAACTACTTAATCAAAATGCAATTTAAACTAAGTTAAGATTTAATGAAATAAATTTACCCATAATCTAATTCTAAATGAACACTTAATTAATTATCTGTGAGATCTGAGAATTTTAGATATATTTGAATGATGTAATATGAACTTGAAGTGTAATTTATTGAGCTAAGTGAATTGGGGAATGATAATTGGAGATTTATATGTTAAGTGTTAAAATAAGTGTGAAGTTATGAGGACAGATCGATCTGGGAGAAGGAGAAATCGATCTGGTGAGTTAAAAATGACAAGGAAGGAGGAATTTGAGGAGCAGATCGATCTCCAATGGAAGAGGATCGATCTCCTTATGATTCTGTTTGAGAGAAGATCGATCGATCTCATGAGGAAGAGATCGATCTCCAAATGATTCTGTTTGGGAGAAGATCGATCTCCTCAAGGAGCAGATCGATCTCATAAAGCCATAAAGAGATCGATCTCCTAGGCATAAATTGCCCTAAATCGTCCCAAAAATTCAAATGCAGATCGATCTCATCAAGGACCTCCTAACTCTCGATTTAATCGGATTGAGACCGATGTGAGGCAAGGTTTTGAGCAGATGCCAGCATTATTCGTGCAACACTTTGGAGTTAATGCCTCGGGTACTACTCCTACACCACCACAAGGACCTCCCATACCCCAGTACAGATGGACCCAGCGCCTCCCGTCACTCAACCTGATGATAGAAGTATAGTCCGACTGAAGGATTTTCTGAAGATGAATCCACCCGCGTTTAAGGGAAAGAAGGATCCTACAGAGGCTAAGGAGTGGCTGACGGAGCTGAGAATTATATTTGATTATCTGAGGTGCACCGATACTGAGAGGGTCAGTATGAGTATCTATATGTTGAAGGGGAGAGCTCGAGATTGGTGGGGTACTACCCAGGGTATTCTGATATCCCGCCAGGATATGATTGGTTGGAAAGAGTTTCAGACAGCCTTTAGGACCCAATATGTACCACGAGCCACCCAGAGAAAGAAACAAGCTGGGTTTTTGAGTTTGGTATAAGGTGACATGTCTGTGGATGACTATAAGAGCCAATTCACAGCGCTATTGAGATATGACCCAGAGACCTTTAAGAATGAAGAGCTCCGCACAGAGAAATTTGTGTATGGATTGAAGCCCATCATCAGAG
The DNA here is from genome assembly GCA_033439115.1 of Firmiana major. Taxonomy (NCBI): domain Eukaryota; kingdom Viridiplantae; phylum Streptophyta; class Magnoliopsida; order Malvales; family Malvaceae; genus Firmiana; species Firmiana major. The sequence continues at coordinate 23,200,044 of CM065910.1, forward strand.
ATAGATTGATAGGGCTATGTATTACTGAGTTTGGAGATGCTCCGAGACGAGCGCAAGAGATTGAAAGAGGAATTGAAATGGTACAATCCCACAATGAGCTCAGAGCAGTGAATAGAGATAAGGGCAAGAGGCCAGCGATTTTCCAAATAGAGGATCAGAGAGGTTCCTTCAGAAGAGGAAGGATTGAGGTACAGAAGGGCAGATTAGAGAGACCCAGAGGTTACCCTAACATTAGAGAGACCCCTCGAGATGTCAGGCCTGAGACAAGGTTTTGCAGAAATTGTGGCCGAATACATGAGGGAAGTTGTACTAGGTCGATCCATGGATGTTTTAGATGTGGAGACATGGGTCACATGGTGAAGGATTGCCCTCAACCTCAGAAACCACATGTCTTGGAGCCCACTAGACAACAGCCTCAAAGAGTGAATCCCCCGAGACGGGCCACTGCTGCAGAGAAAGGAAAGAGACCTGTTACCCAGGGACGTGTGTTTGCCCTAGATAAGGAGACTGCTGACACTTCTGCAGAAACTATAAGAGGTACACTCTGTGTCTGTAATCATAAGGCTCATATGTTGATTGATTCAGGATCCACGCATTCATTTATTTCTGAGCATTTTGCATGTAGATTAAACTTAAAGTTTGAACCTCTAGAATATATACTACATGTAAATACCCCTATGCGTGAATCCCAGAGAACTGAGTTAATCTGTAGAGGATGTGAGATAAAGGTGGGAGATAGAGGGATAATAGCAGATCTAACCATGTTGAATATACATGGATTTGATGTAATTTTGGGAATGGATTGGTTGGCAACCAATCGAGTGAGCTTAGATTGTTACACTAAGGTTGTAACTTTCTCCCTACCTGAACCTTACAGTGTACGATTGAGATATTGAGGAAATGAATATGTGGAATTCTAGTAAGTAATTTAAGAATTTTGATATTATTTTGGAGAATATTAAATATGATTGTGCATGTGAAGGTTGTGAGACACTCATCTCAGACGATGAGCGGGAACATCCGAGGATTGAGGATATACCTGTGGTGTGTTAATTTTTGGATGTTTTCCCAGATGAATTACCAGGTTTACCACCAGAGAGAGAGCTAGAGTTTACCATTGATTTGGTACCAGATACTCAGCCGATCTCTAAACCTCCCTACAGGATGGCATTAATGGAACTTGAGGAATTGAAGAAACAACTACAGGAGTTATTGGATCAAGGATTCATTAGGCCCAGCGTTTCACCGTGGGGAGCACCGATTTTATTTGTCAAGAAGAAGGATGGTAATCTCAGATTATGCGTAGACTATCGATTGTTGAATAAAGTCATGGTGAAGAATAAATACCCACTGCCCAGGATTGATGATCTACTCAATCAACAAAGAGGGGCATCAGTCTTTTCTAAGATTGATTTAAGATCGGGCTATCACCAATTGAGGATCAAGGAAGAAGATATTCCGAAAACGGCCTTCAGGACGAGGTATGGCCATTATGAATTTCTGGTGATGTCCTTTGGATTGACGAACGCCCCTGCAGCATTTATGAGATTGATGAACGAGGTGTTCAGAGACTATCTGGATAAATTTGTGATAGTTTTTATTGATAGATATGATTAGCCAAGCTGAACAGAGTTCGCAGTCGGATCTCATAGTCAGTGATGATGGATTGTTGAGATTCAGAGGATGGATTTGTGTACCGGACGATGATACCCTGAAGAGACAGATATTTAGAGAATCTCACTACTCGCGATACACCATGCACCCAGGGAGTACTAAGATGTACCGAGACTTGAGAAAGGTGCATTGGTGGAGTGGTATGAAGCGAGACGTGGTAGAGTATGTTGCCAGGTGTTTAGTATGCCAGCAAGTGAAAGCTGAGCATCGGAAGCCCGGAGGACTACTACAGCCCTTACCTGTACCTACATGGAAATGGGAGCATGTCACTATGGACTTTATTATGGGTTTACCGAGGACCCGAAGAGGTCGTGATGCTATATGGGTTACAGTGGATAGATTGACTAAGAGTGCCCACTTCCTTGCCATCAAGAGCATAGATACTGTGGATGCCTTAGTTGAGCTGTATGTCAGCGAGATAGCTAGATTACATGGGGCTCCAGTGAGTATTACTTCTGATAGAGATTCCCGGTTTACTTCCAGATTTTGGACCCAGTTTCAGGAGTCCATGGGATCTCGATTGAGTTTCAGTATCGCCTATCATCCTCAAACAGATGGTCAGTCAGAGAGGACTATTCAGACCCTGGAGGATATGTTGAGGGCGTGTACGATGGATTTTAAGGGATCATGGGATGATCACCTGCCCCTAGCAGAGTTTGCGTACAACAACAGCTATCATGCAAGTATTGGAATGGCACCCTTTGAGGCTCTATATGGTAGGAGGTGTAGATCCCCTGTAGCTTGGGAAGAAGTCGGTGACAGAAAGATAAATGCCCCCGAGCTTGTTGAGCAAGCTGTACAAAGTGTAAAACTCATATGTGAGAGGTTACGGGCTGCACAAAGTAGACAAAAAAGCTATGAGGATGTGCGTAGACGGCCACTCGAGTTTGATGTTGGTGATGCAGTATTTCTGAGAGTATCACCGAGTAAGGGTATCATGCGATTTGGAAAGAAAAGAAAATTGAGTCCTCGATACATAGGACCATTCGAGATTCTTGAGAGAGTGGGAGAGGTAGCTTACAGATTAGCATTACCCCCACAGATGTCCGGAATACACAATGTTTTTCATGTGTCTATGTTGAGGAAGTACCACCCGGACCCTTCTCATGTCATAGAGTATGACGAGATGGACATTCAAGAGGATATGAGCTACACTGAGGAACCCGTCTAGATTCTCGATAGAAGAGAGAAGGTACTGAGAACTAAGAGCATCCCATTAGTGAAAGTTTTGTGGAAACATCACTCAATGGAAGAGGCAACGTGAGAACTAGAGAGTCTCATGAATGAGAAATACCCCAATCTATTCGAATAGTTGAGTTGAATTTGGAGGACCAAATTCTATTTAAGGTGGGGAGGATGTGAGATCTGAGAATTTTAGATATATTTGAATGATGTAATATGAACTTGAAGTGTAATTTATTGAGCTAAGTGAATTGGGGAATGATAATTGGAGATTTATATGTTAAGTGTTAAAATAAGTGTGAAGTTATGAGGACAGATCGATCTGGGAGAAGGAGAGATCGATCTGGTGAGTTAAAAATGACAAGGAAGGAGGAATTTGAGGAGCAGATTGATCTCCAATGGAAGAGGATCGATCTCCTTATGATTCTGTTTGAGAGAAGATCGATCTCATGAGGAAGAGATCGATCTCCAAATGATTCTGTTTGGGAGAAGATCGATCTCCTCAAGGAGCAGATCGATCTCATAAAGCCATAAAAAGATCGATCTCCTAGGCATAAATTGCCCCAAATCGTCCCAAAAATTCAAATGCAGATCGATCTCATCAAGAGCCAGATCGATCTCCTACCCTCAGCCTATATAAGGAACCCCTGTTTTTCTCCTGCAATCTCACTTTCTCTCTCTTCCAACCCCCATTTTTACCGAAACCTAGCTTTCTCACTCATCCAAAGCACCAATTTTCGGCCAAATCAGAAGTTGTGGCAAGAAGGAAAGTTGTTCCTCATCAAAGGGAGAACAACATACTTGGAAATCGAAAGACGGATCAAATCGAGGCAAGAGATAAGCTCTCCACAAGTTTTGGGTAATTTCTAAATCTCGATCTTGATATTTGAGATGATTTTGATGATAATGGTGGTTGTCATTGTGTTGAAATAGCTGAAAAATGATTAGGGATTGATGAAATTGCAATGTGGTTGGAGTGATAATGATATTTAGCAATTTTGGGAATTTGAGCTATAAATAGAAATTTAGACAATGTGGTGAATTAGCATAGATAATTAGCATGAGAACTGTAGAACGTTGAGATGTTGTGAATGAGAGTGTAGTTTGGAGTAGAGTTACGAGAATCAAGAGATTTAAGGTGTTATGAGCAATTATGCTCGATTTTGAGAATTGAGGTTAATGAGATAATTGAGTATTGATGTTTGAACATCGTTTGGACAGCTCGGGAGTTTCAGAGTGGAATGCGAGGCTAGTCTGTGATACGGGGGAAACGATTGCACTATACGAGGTGCAAAGAGGTAAGGGAAACTAAACCATTTGTGTATGTGATTTGCGAACTATTATAGCATGAATTGTGATTTATAAAACAAGCATGTTGAGTGTTGTGTTGTGATACAATTGCACATAATTTTTATAGCCGGTTAGAGCCCAATGTTTTTTGAGTTTATAACTGGGCTCTACGTTAAGGCAATATCGAGATTTGAGAAATGTGTGTGTGCTTTGCTTGTTGGAACTCAGCTTTATTATGTTTTGTGTTGAGTACAAAACGGTTTTCAAATGAGTTTTATGAGAGAAAAACCATTATGAGTTCTACGTGAAGGCAAACCAGTCTTATGTGATAAGACTTAGGTGTGTAATTTTGAGTACACACCGGGCATTGCTCTGGTAGCATGTAAGCCTGATTCTTCTCCGTTCTGGTAACGTGAGAAACCCTATTAGTGGTCGTTGCCACGTGAGAAACCCTATTTGGTGGCCATTGCCACGTGAGAAACCCTATTGGTGGCCGTTGCCACGTGAGAAACCCTATTGGTGGCCGTTGCCACGTGAGAACCCCTAATTAGTGGCCGTTGCCACGTGAAACCCTATTCTGTGGTTGTGCCACGTGTAAATTTAAATCAGTAGCTATGCCACATGAGTTAGTGGCTGTGCCACGTGTGAAATTGAATCTGTGGCTATGCCATGTGTGTGCATTATTATTATAGTGATTTTATCACGTATTTGAGAAAGCGTTTATCGTATTATTTTCACATGCTTTGTTATTGCTCTAGACTGAGCCTTTTTACTTCATGTTTTCACATGATTTGAGACATGAGAATGTCGTTTTGAGTACTTTCATGCTATGGTTTTCAAATGAGATTAATGAGTTTCACATACAAATAAATATTTTGTGATGTGCATTTTGGTTTATGAAATGAGTCCCTTACCCCCTTTACTGAGCGATTTAGAAGCTCACCCTGTTTTCTTTCCCCCCAGATCTCTTCAAGTGAAAAGGGTTTTCCTGCGACGTACAGAGTAGTGGCTAGTGGAGGACTTGAGCTCCAGGCCATATATTGTATTTTGAGGTATCTTTTATCTTTTCATGTACCCAGACAATTACTGTAATTGCAGACACTTGATGTACAACATTGTATGGGATGTATTAGGATTAATTAACTTGGAATTGAGTAATGTATATGATACAATATATACTATATTATGATGAGATCCTGAGGCATGATAATTATGATGATGTATGACACTGCACAGGAATGCACTCTTAATTGAGAATTAATGAGTAAAAAGTTTTAAAATTGCCCTATTTTTCGCACTTCCGGGGCGTGACATTATCATCCTAATTAAAACTAAGTTTTATACTACTATGCAAAAATACTAACATGTAATTTAATTAAAGACTCTAAGCTAAGCTTGACAAATTAAATTGAAATTAAACTTATACTAAAAATGCATGAAAATGAGTTAATTAACTAAAACGAACTAGCCAAACAAAGCCTTAACAACTGTTAAATCAACAAAGAACTCCCTCCATTCACTGTTCACGTGTCATTTTTCTTTTTCATTTCTAGGTATGGCTCGGCTTGTCCTCTGGTCCAAGCTTTTGCCTACTGCTCGGCCTCCATTCTCGATCTGCTATGTGTCCTGCTGTCTGCTACTCCAGTTTTGCCTCGGGTTCATGTGCTTCCTTCATTTCCTGCACTCAACACACAGCACGGCACCTTACTGCTCAATAGATTGTGTATCAGCATCCCTATACTCCAGCACGTCTCTAACTGTTTCGATTTCATTCATCAGCAAGCCTCGCAACTGCTTTCGACCTGCTTCAGTCACTGATGCTGCTCTCGACATTCCTCACGGTTTTGTCCTCTGCTACCTACTACTGCTGCCCAGGCGTGTCCAGCTTCCATTCTAGGTTCTGTCCTGCACTCCATGTCTCGTCCAAGTCTGCTCCTTCTACTGGTATTGAAGGCATGTCTGGCTTCTGCTCCCAATTTATGCTACTGCTTGGTGTGTGCAATCTCTGCCTAGCTAGCAGGAAACGTTAGCCTCCCCGAACTGGTCCTGCATTGCCGCCCTCCTTGTCCTACTGTCCAGGTCTGCTCTCGATATGCCCAGCTCGCACGTACTCCTCGCTTGCAGGACCTATCTACCTAGCAACAGAATAGAGTGCACACAGTACAGGGGAAATATCATCATGGACACCATTGCAGGAGAAACATCATGAACAGTAATGGAAACAAATAACTAGGTAGAACAGAGGAAAGCTCTCGGTCTGTCCAGTTTTGCTCTCGGTTCATGGTCTGCTGCCAGGATCTTGGGTTTCTTTCATGGCTCATGAGATCAAATCAGCTCCCCACATTCTTGAGTAACAATGACAGCTGATGGAAAGAAAGAAAAAACTAAAACTAACATAGGAAGCAACCGAGAATCATTGAACAAAAACAAAACAAAAATAAAACTACAAATAGGAAGCAAAAAGATCGAGAACTATACTAGGAAATGAATGTTGTGCATTAAGACTTGAAAAATAAAAGACTGGATTATAACCAAACCGAGAAGAAGGATGAGTAAATGAGGCTACAAATCAACATGAAAAGCTTTTCATAAATGAAAACAAATGAAGATGAACAGTAACGTAGAACATGGTTTCGGGAAAAACTTCTAACAATAATAACAACTAAACTAATCTAACTAAACTACTCTAACGACTTCTACACTAACACTACTCCTACTCCTAAAATTACATTCTCTTTCAATTGCCATCCTTTCATATTTATAAACACACTAGGGGTAAAATGGTAATTTCCACATCCTTGATGAGTTGGCATTTTTTTGGCCACTTGTCTTCACACCATTAGCTCCTTGAAAAGATATTTCCATGTCATTGGTCTTCTTATCCAATTGGATGTGCTAGGTGGCATGACTCATGTTGTCCGCATGGCTCAATCTCGATTTTAGCCCAATTTTGGTCCATTTTCTACCGAAATATTCAAAATTCATTCGGATTTAATTTATCTGTAAACATGAGAATTTTAATTAAATAAAGAGGATAATTAACAAAATAAATTGGGGATTTAAATAATTAATTAGGAAATTAAGCACAAATAATTCTAAAAATACAAAATTATCAACTACTTATACGGTGAGAAATTTTAGGTGTTCACAGATCATAAGAGTCTCATATATCTATTTTCACATAAAGAGTTAAATATGAGGCAGAGACAATGGATAAAGCTTCTGAAGGATTATGATTGCGAGATATTGTACCATCTAGGAAAGTCTAATGTTGTGGCTGATGCCTTGAGCAGAAAGAGCCTCGAAATGGTCTCGTATATGATGGTCAGGGAACATGAGTTGCTCAAGCAGTTTGCTCACCTCAGGTTGGATATAGACCTTCTTGATGTTGACATTGACTGTGTGATAGCTAGCCTGCGAGCAAAACCAAATTTGATTAACCAGATACGACAGGCTCAGCATGTCGATCGACTGTGTGAGGATCGTACGAGTCTGATTCAGAGGGTTGATATGACCGATTTCTTAGTAAGTGATGATGGCCTACTAATGTTTAGAGGTAAGATTTGCATTCCCGATGATCCAGAGTTAAAGAGGTTAATTTTGATCGAGGCTCATTCATCAAGATATACATTGCATCTAGGGAGTAACAAGATGTATCAGAACCTTCAAAAAGTGTATTGGTGGTCAGGGATGAAAAGAGATATCGCAGAGTTTGTGGTAAGATGTCTGGTATGTCAGCAAGTGAAGGTAGAGCATCAAAAGCATGCAGGGTTATTACAGTCTCTACCTATATCGACTAGGAAATGGGAGCAAGTCACCATAGATTTCATCATGGGATTGCTGAGGACTAAGATAAACCATGATGCGATATGGGTAGTGGTAGACAGATTGACGAAATTCGCCCACTTTCTAGCATTGAAATCCACAGATACTTTGAGTACTTTGGTAAAGTTTTATGTACGGGAGATAGTGAGGCTACATGGTGTTCCAGTGAGCATTATATCAGATAGGGATTCCCGTTTCACTTCCCACTTTTGAGAACATTTTCAGGAAGCATTAGGAACCCGTTAAGTTTCAGTACCACTTTCCCTCCTCAAACCAATGGTCAGTCAAAAAGAACCATCAAACGTTCGAGGATATGCTGAGAGCGAGTGTCATGAATTTTAAGGGTTCCTGGGATGATCACCTACCATCAGTCAAATTTACGTACAACAGTTATCACTCGATTATCGGAATGGCACCGTATGAGGCATTGTATGGTAGAAAATGTCATTCCCCTATTGGTTGGGAAGAAGTGGGTGATAGAAAGACTTTTGCTCCTAATTTAGTACAGCAAGCCTCTAAGGTTGTTCAGCTGATATGTGAGAGGTTGAGAACAGCTCAGAGCAGGCAGAAAAGATACACTGACATGAGACGAAGGCCACTAGAGTTTACTGTGAGTGACTCGGTATTTTTGAAAGTCTCTCCCTCGAAAAGGATTATGATGTTCAATAAGAATGGTAAGTTGAACCCTCTGTATATCGAACCATTTGAGATATTGGAGCGTGTGGGGATAAGGCCTACAGGCTAGCGTTGCCACCAGAGCTAGCAGGCATTCATAACGTCTTCCACGTATCGATGCTTCAGAAGTACCACCTAGATCTGATTCATGTGATTCGGTATGAACCGTTGGAGCTCAAGGATGATCTAACATATATAGAGAGACCAATTTGGATACTGGATAGGAAGGAAAAAGTGTTACAGAATAAGATAATTTCGCTTGTTAAGGTTCTCTAGTAGCACCACAATTCAAAAGAAGCTACTTGGGAGTTAGAGAACCTGATACGGGAAAGTACCCCTGACTTTTTTATGAATGACTTGGTTCTAATTTTGAGGACCAAATTTCTCGAAGGAGGGGAGGTTTGTAAGACCCATAAATTTCCATGTAATAATTATGATTCTGGAATGTACAGACAAGTTATGTTATATATGAATCATAAGAAATGGATGCTTCTAAGTTTTTAGTATGAATGAATTTGCAAAAATAAGTGTTGAAGCAATTGAATGGGAGTTTAACTTGGAAAATCTGAGAAAATTGCAGCTGAAATGCTGCAAGGTGAATACCAGATCGATCTGAGAGCAAGGGAGATCAATCTCATTACTTTGGAAATACAATGCAGAGGCATTCTACAAGAGGGAGATCGATCCCTCACTCAAGTAGATCGATCTCAATTTACCTCGGGTTGGACAAGATCGATCTCCTCCCATAGACAGATCGATCTCCATTTGCCTTTGGATAGGCCATATCGATCACATCTTAAGGCTAGATCAATCCTTGAAGTCCTCTGCCTGGAACAGATCGATCTCATTCCTTTGAGCAGATCGAGCTCATGCACTTCGACAGATCGATCCCCTGACTGCAAATTTTCAAAATTTTAAAGGAGTTTAAGCAAGGGCAGGTCGATTTTCCCCCTTTGGAGATCGATCTCATAAGGCATTTTCTATATAAATTGGGCAGCAGAATCTGTATTTCACGAGAGCAATCCATTTTCCTCCATTTTTAACAAATGACCTAGCTTTCTCACTCTAAAATAACCACTTTCCAACCAGTTTTGAGAGAAGTTCCTTTGAGTAAAGTTGTTCCTAGTGAAGGAGTGAACAACATAGTCAAATATTGGAAGCTCAAACCTTGGATTGAAGGAGAAAAGAGGTTTTCCCCCAATTTGGAAAAAAGAGGGAAAAGGTCAAGCTAGGTAAGGTTTCAATACACCTTTTTCTAGTATGTTAATCTAGACACTTTGATGAGTGATTTGGTGTATGTATTGTTGGTTGAAATGTGATGAACATGCTTAAACAACAATGACCTAGAAATGGCTTAGTGAGAGAAAGTTATAATGGCATGGAGTTAATGATGATTCAAGCATGTAGAAATGTTAATAAGCATGTGAAGATGATTCTAAGATAACTTTGTGAAATCCATATGTTGGATTAGATGAGGATTGATAATAGGCATAATAGGTCTTTGATGAAATGTCATAGAGAAGGAAAAATGATGAACTTGAGGCATTGTGAGCTTAATGCCGATTCAATATGAATCAATAAACTCGAGGAGTCTAATGGATTCTCGAGAAAATTAATGGAATAATCAAAATGGACTTAGGAAAGAGTAAAGTCCAATAAGACGAAATAAGGCCAAATTGGTGCAAAATGGCCCAATGCATTGAATTGAACTTCATGCAAATGAAAATGAAACATATTAGAGTATACTGATGTGAATTGAAATTCATTGTAGCTCCTGGAGACATAATTGGAGCCGATAAGATCGGATCACGAGCATTGGAAATCAAGGAAGGCGATTCAAGCATGATTCGAGGTAAGGGATTTATGCGAGCTATTAGAGATAGCTATACGTATGTTTCTTACCTGCTGCGTGTGAATAAATACGATAAAGTATATAGATATTGATATATCTAGGTGAAAACTAAGTATGAGAAGAACCTAAAAGCATGAGTTGCATGACTTCCATGTTATTATTATGAAAAGAGGTTTTGCAAACATTTTGAGAAAGAGTGATAATAGACGGGCTCCCGGTTTAGTAATTTGCATGAAAAGCTTTTAACGAGTGATTGAAGGGAGATTGCCCTCTCACTCAAACTCAGTGAATAGAGGCTTCTATTTCTTTTCTGTGTGAAATTGTACTAAAGCCTAAGTGGCAAAGGTAGATTTACCAGCCCTGCTTTCACATCATTTTTAAAAGGGATTTTGAGAAAAGAAAAGAGGTGCTCGATGCCTCGGGTGATGTTGTGTGTTCCATTCGAGAGCTCGCACTAGATTTTGGAATCATGTTAGAGCCAAAGAGTACTGCTTAGTGATCTTGCTGTGATTATGCTTGCATGTGACCCCCTCGATTTAAAGTGATGGGACAAAATTGTGCTCGATGCCTCAGGTATGTTGTGTGTTCTTACGCTGAGTTGATCGCACGTGGTCTCTTGAGCTTTACTGTGTGATAAGCAAAACCATGCTCGATACCTCAGGTATGCTGTGTGATCTTACGCTGAGTTGCTCGCACGAGAGTTTATGAGCTTGTTGTGTGATGAGTAAAATCGTGCTGGAGCCGCCGTGTATTGCTTAGTGATCTTACATAAACCTGCTCACACATGATTTTGAGTCTATCAGACTCGTATTTTATGTAGCTTGTTTCTTATTATTTATACATGTACAGACATGTATTGTGTTATTGAAATCATAAGAAGAGTATTTTCTAGATTTAAGTGTTAGTGAAATGCTTTAACACGCAAAAGCTACATAAAAAGGCCTAATGTGAGCTATAAGAGTCACAAGTTAAACCAAATGAATCTAAATCATTTTGACTAAAGAGAAGAACTTATGATGAGAAAATATCGAGGGCTCATGAAGGAATGTCAGTTTAATTTAGTTTCGAACACAGAGAACGAGAGTAAAAGCTAAAAGGGTTAAATTGAGATTTTTAGAAAGTTAAGGTGTTTCGGGTGTAATTATCTACCGGGAACGGTTGAAACGTAAAGACGAGAGTGCAAGACATAAGATATGACACTTTCAAAATTTTGAGAAAAAGTCAACTTGGTCAATGGTTAAGGAAAAAGTCAACTATAGTTAAGAAAAGTGGACTTTTACTATAGTTGACTAACCATGGTTAAAAATTAACCTAAGGATGGAGAAAAAAATTGAGGAAAAATATTCTTGGTTAGAATACAAGATAATCATCCCCAAAAGTAAGGAAAATTTATTCGAAAGGATTCCGGATTTAATTTAATGGATAAAAACGTAATGGGCCAAGGTTGAAAATTTTAAAGCCCATTAAGGTATCATAAGTGTGGGCCGAATTTGGGAAGCCCAATGAGCCGAATTGTTGGGCCAATTTGTGGGCCCAATATTGAGACAATTGAAGGCACAATAGGTAGTAAAAATTTCAGCCCAAAAACCCAAAGGAAAAGCCCAAATCAAGAAGCCCAATTGAAAGCCCATTTGAATAAGTTAAAAGCCATTAATGAAAGGTAACAAAGTCTAAAATGATAACCATTACCGAAACTTTTTGGAAGTCAATTAAGGTGGCTTGATTTTAGCTTAATGTACCAGCCAACACATAATCATCTTCATCCTTTCATTTTTGGTAAAGTGAAGAAACCATAACCGAAAAGTTTCTAAGCTTTCTCTCACTAGAAATCACTAGAAAAAAGGCATATTTGAAACTTGCAATCTTCATGAAAGTTGTTCCAAATTGAGAGGAGAGTGACATATGTTGGAAATGGCTATCAAGGAGCCATAGGGTGCAAACCGTAAGGCTTCAAAGTTTCGGCCAAGTGTGAACACAAATACGAGGTATAATTTCAAGCTTCCAACTTCATATATGTTGATCTATAAGTTATATGGAGTTGATTGGCATATGTTTTATGGATTGAAACACATGGAAACACCATGAACATGTGATGGCCGAAAGTTGGTATATGAGTTTTGATAAATACCCATGTGATTTTAAGACATGTATAGGTTGATATGCATGTAGACATGATTATGGCATGGTAATCAATTTGTTTAAATGGATGGTGGTATGATATTGGCACATAAGGTGTTTGATAAAATTCCTAAATGAACTATGTGATGTTTAAGAATGTTTCCAACTAAGTGTTTGTAAAAATGCCTAAGTGAATTGGCTAAGGAAAGGGACATGGCCGGCATGCCATGGTGTGACCGACGGCATGGAGAGCTCTCGGCCATGGCATGTGACCGAGAGGTCCAATGGGCCAAGCCCAATTATTTTAGGCTCAATGTGATGTAATGGGTCTAGGACAAGCCTAATAAGAGTTGGTGGGCCCCACAAGCTCAATAGGCCCAACGAAAATAAATAGTAAAATGAAAATGGGCTTAAGGCATAGTTAGGCCCATTAAGGGAAATAGACTGTATTTAATGTGAAATACAGTAGGAAAAGTGTAATTAACCCGATAAATGGTTATATGCAGCTCCAGAGAGTATTGGAGAAGCAAATCGGACTGCTAGATCGAGCAGCATTGAGAAAGTGAAATTTCTCGAGTGATTGCAAGTAAGGGACTTTTGTGAGTAGTTAGAGATACCTGCACGTATTTTCGTCTGCTTTTACATTCACTTAAAAACTCTGAGGGTCAGAGAAAGTGAATAATAATTATTGTGACCCGATAGTGACAAATTACGATTTTGCCCTAGTTAGTCAAAAAGTCAACTTTTGTGAAAAGTTGTAAAAAGCATGGAAACCACCATTTTGAGTGTTTTACTGCTGTTTAGCAGAAGAATAAATAGATGAGCTAATGATTTTAAGGTTGAAGTAAATTAAGCACACTTTATAGTGCTGATTTTGATATTTTGTAAACCATCCCTTTTTAAAGAGCCATCTATCATATTATGTGAGAATAAATCATGCTGGAGCACAACTCGCACTGGATTGCATATATTTTCCACATATATTAGTGCTGGATTATGATTCGCACTAGATTTCCATGACATGCATGATAGAGTGCTGGAGTTATTACTCGTACTCAGTTTTATGTGATTTATGCATGAGAGAGTGCTGGAGCGATTAGCTCGTACTCGAGTTTTACATGAGATGCATGACAGAGTACTGGAGCGTTGCTTGTACTCGATTCTTCATGATTTATACATGACATAGTACTAGAGCTATTGCTTGTACTTGATTTGATGTACATAGCATGGTACTGGAGCTATTACTCGTACTTGATTTAATACATGAACTATGCATTGACCTAGTTGCTGGAGGCTTACTCGCACTAAAGTTGAGTTTGTGATGTGAAACAATGTTTGAGCGGAGTGTCGACTGTGAGTCGCACTCAAAGGCGCGCACTGTATGTGATATATAATACATGTTGAAAACCATGCTTGATTTCCTCGTGTAGACTGAGTGTCACACTGTGAGAGGATTCACATGAGGATTTAGAGCCGTGGTATGATATTCCATGGTTTTGAGGGCTAAGACCTATGGCAGGCACCCCGACTGTGATGTAGGATCCACAGAGTATGTTGTATTGTGCATGTGGCATGGAGTACACTGTACCGTGTGGTGTTGTGGAGTTGAGGAGGATATAGCTGGCGGTTATGATGGACTAACCCCCTTCCCGTTGTAGCAGTGATGCCCCGCACATCGAGTACTGTGTTGCCTGGGATCACCATTGTCGGATATGATCATAGTCCAGGATACTATTGCATTTTTGCATTTCACCACAAAGTCTCACATGATATATCAACTGATTAACTGATTTAATTGCGGATAGACCTGAGGGATGGGTCGAACTTCGATTTTGTGTTGTGAATGATTTAAATGCCATATTTACTATGATTTAAATATAAATGGCATGATTTATCTAAAGGCATTGTGATATTATAAAGATGCATTGTTTTGCACTACATGCCTACATTTGATAAAGAAAGCATGATTTCTGTACATGGGATTTAATCTGTACAAGTATACATATATATATATTTAAAGACATGCTTTGAAAATGAGTTAAGAAAATAACGTTTTGAGGCATAGCATTATTTTGAGTAGATAGTGTATATATCTACTTGCTTGCCTGATTTCTTTACTGAGCGCATTGTATGCTCACCCCCTTTCTTTACATCTCTCTACAGAGCATCACCAGTAGAGTGAGAGCTTTTGAGGGATAGTATTCCTGTGTCCGCTGCTATTTCCTATCGATTGACAGGTATACATGTTTTGTACGGTTATGTATCTAAACATAGAAACAACACAGTGATGTATACGATATATATTATGGGGAATGTATTTGTGTTAGCTTTTATATGAGCTCACATATATTATAAAAGAAATTACAGTCAGTAGATTTGATTTGTATGTATGGAAATGGAAGAATGATATGGTAAGCGAGGATTCTGACATCGAATCACAGCCCAACCATTGATGAGAGGAAAGGTAAGCTAAAAATGCAAAAAATTTGTAGTGGTTTTGGTTAAGTCACGGATTGAGGTCGTGGCACAGACAACAGAAATGGGTGATAAGGATCCACAGGAGCACGATGTACCATGAGCGTTATCGTGATATCTTAGTGATTCTGTGTGGGCTGAAGGGATGGTTGATCCATCTCCCCAAGCATAGGATTCCCACACACCTGATCAGTGTTGCTTGGAATCCAGACTATAGCCATAAGTCTTTTTTTTATCAATGTGATATGACATTGTGTTGCTACTATGTGAGGTGACAAATGTCCCCCCTACGGTGTGATACAGGGTGATATAAAATCACATTATATGTTTCATATTACTTTATTTACAAGAGATTTGTAAGTGTGTTCTGTGTGAACTGATAAATGAAGCTGTGTGGTTTTTAAAGATTGAACTGTGTGATGCTGTGTGAATTGATGACGTATATGCATATACCCATCTAGCGAATTAATGATTTTGCAATTGATGGAAGCTATTTTCAAAGAATGCATATGTTTATTAAGGAAAATTAAATGTTTATATTTTAAGCATGTAGATAGTGCAGTTATCTACTTGCTTTCATATTTTCCTTACTGAGTATGTTAGCTCACCCTATTATTTCCACCTCCACAGATACAACGTAGTAGTGAGTTACTGCAATTGTCCCTACTACGGTGTTCTCTAGTTCTCAAGCAGTATTGAGGTATACATTTATGAGAAAAAAATTTTGTATCCTGTAAATTAATACACAGTATAGTTATCTTTTGTACGAAAGGTATGTATATGATAGAAACTGATGTAAACGTTTCCGCACATTTATAAAAGAACAATTTCTATTTCATTAAATGAATTATGAATTATGAATGGATGAGATGTGGATATGGATGTTGACTCACAGCCCAATTATAAGTAGTAAGTTAAGTCATGGGAAGAGGGTCGTGACATTTTATGACATGTTAGGAGCCGTACTAGGAGCTTCGGGTAGATTTTATGTCACACCGATTAAATAGGCTCGCACGTACATTTTGAGATGTGGCATGATTTGATATGAAGATATGGGTCCATGGAGTACGGTGTACCGTGCATGTAGCATGAGCACGTTATACCGTGCTTGGATATATATATCATCTTCGGACGAGGTAAAATCTGCTATGGACCGATGGGTAGGACATGACCCACCTCCCATACGAAAGTTGATAGACGTGATACCCCACACACTAGGATCTGTGTAGCCTGAGATCACAGAGGATATAGCCATAGTCCTAGATATTACCCTTATTATATGCCTAATCTCACATGTCACCTGGTTTATGATGATTGAATGATTTAAGTTATTTTGTGAGTCAGAACAATTCGAGGGAGGGGCTGAGTCTTGACGGATGGTGATTTGGTACTGATTTGTGTCAAGCATGAACTGTTTCAAGCACCTCGCATGATGATTTTCCATGCTTTATTTACGACTTGTCACTGATTTGAATAGCATGAACTGCTTTACATACCATGAACACGTGCATGAACTGATGTTTTTGGGTATGACGTGTAACTGCGTGGTTTTATGCATTGCATCACCATCATGTAGATAATACAGTTATCTTCTTACTCGCATGATTGCCTTACTGAGCGTGTGGTTACTTGTCACGACCCAAATTACCTAAAAATCAGAGTAAATTTTTCACTTTTCTGTTTTGTTGGCTCTACCGAGAAGGGGGTGAATCGGTTTTCTAAGGTTAATGGCGAATTTAAACCAAATTAAGTCTAATTGCAAATAATGAGTAATCAATAAAAAGTAATACAATGAATTGAAGAAATATAAGGGAGAGAAATATCAAACTCAGTAGTTTATAGAGGTTCGGCCAATCTCTTGCCTACGTCCTCTCTTCTTAACCTCCTTGTTAAGAGCTTTCTTTCACTCTATCAATGAATGTTACACACTCCCTTTTTTAGGTTAAGGAATAACCTCTCTACCCTTTTTACACAAATAAATATTCACCTTTTTACAAAGTTTTTCTCACTGAGGAACACTCCTCTTCTCTCTTGAAATAAGGGTGAATACAAGATAAAGCTTTTTATGTGGGTAGGATAAATATAGCTTTTACACAAAGGCTTATACAACAATATCAATAAATAAGGATTGAAGACAAATAGAATGTTGGAATGAAATTCTTGAGAATGTACAGAATTTTCAGCAATAGTCTCTCTATTCCCAGTGTCTTCAATGCTTGATTTTATACTGGAGGATTGGTAGTTGGAGCATTTAATGCTATTTTTCCCGTTGAAAGTTTTACAGAAAGAGCTGTTGGGAACCTCCAGTAGAGTGCCAGATCGATCTCCAATCTTGGCCAGATCGATCTCTTAGTTTAATTTCCTGCAATGTCAAAGCAAATTGAAGCAAGGAGATCGATCTCATATATGTAGAGATCGATCTTACAATTTGAAAATGTTAGTTCAGATCGATCTGTCGAACAAGAAGATCGATCTTCCAATCACTCTGTTTGAGGCAAGATCGATCTTCAGATCGATCTACTAAGTGTTCTCGCAGCGAGGAGATCGATCTCTAATCAACCCAGATCGATCTCCTTAGCTCTCTGACTTTAAGGAGATCGATCTCTTCATATACCAGATCGATCTCATGAACTCTCTGTTTGAGCATAGATCGATCTACTACCTTTAGCCTTTGTTTTAGAGGAGATCGATCTCTTCCTATACCAGATCGATCTCATAAACATTCTGTAATAGACAGATCGATCTTATAACCCTTATAGATCGATCTCTGCTTCCTCAATACCTTGTACAGATCCTTTGAGAATTCAATCCTTTAGCAAATCGATCTCATATCCTCATGAGATCAATCTCTCATACTAGAAAACTCAGGAGATCGATCTCTTATCTCACCAGATCGATCTCTCATCCTTAAAGACTTAGTTATCGGTACTGATAACCTTTAAACATGTTTTTAAATCATTTCTATATTATTGAATTTACTTGTTTGTCATTTCAAAATATATTAACTCAACAATCTCCCCCTTTTTGTTATGACAAAACTTATTTAATAAACATGTTTAGTTACTCATTTACATTGTGCACAAATTATGTTTTGCTTTCACAAACTCCCCCTTATTGTAAGCTCCCACTTACTTTTAGCCTCTTAACTCCCCCTTAATTCCTTTAAACCATTAAACATGTTTTCTTAACGTTCTTCTCCCCCTTTTTGTCATATCAATGGCAATACAGATATAGAGGCAGTTAATTTTCACAAGAAATGTCATGTCATTTCAAAATGAAAACTCATTATAACACATTTCAACAAGAACTAACATGTTATTTCATAAAATAAGCATTCAAGCAAATGACGTTTCAAACAAAAAATAGTAAACATGAAGAACTATCTAATCTATTCATAATATCCATGTCCTACGGCTTAGGAGGAAATCGCTCCAGAAGTTCCTCGACGCGAGTGCGAGTAACCTGCAAATCATCAAACATCGCCTGCTGTGTGGCATGAAGATTTGCAAAACCTTCATCCATATTTCAGTTAAGCTCCATGATCATCGTCACAATCGATTCCATCCCATCGGATGATGGTGCAAGTGCAGTGGGCTGAGCTGTCGATGAAGATGGACCCTCAGTAGGTGCAGCAGGTGGATCAGTAGGCTCAGCTGATGGGTCTTCTTCCATGGCTGCTTCAGACTGCTGTTCTCGCTTCTTCCTCCATTCCCCTCGAAAGTCCTTATAATACCCCATGTGGTGAAGTGTGCCAATGTTTAAGACACTCTTTGGGGAAGGAACTTCACTAGTCTCACAGCTACAATCGATCCCAAGTCGTTGTAGTAGGTATGCCAGCGGTTGTGGAAAAACTATCGTAGAGGCTTGGTTGCGTACGATCTTCAGTCAGTCTTCATAGATGATGTGGACCAAATTGGGATTTTGACTTGAGGAGTGGATGTGGGGGAGCCAAAATCGATCTAACCTCCTAACTGTGGAGTGACGGGTACCAAATGGCCTGAGATTCCACGAGATGATAAGGAGGAGTAACCTCGGGTGCATCGGTAGGTCACTTGCCTTATCCCCGGGAAGGTCAAATTCTAAGGGGACTTCTTCCTCTTCATTGGTCAACCCTTCATCTTTTATTTTGAACACTTAGGTTAAGATAGATGTATCTATAAGGATAGATTTAGACATGACATAAGTTTTAAACCCTAGAATTTTGCAGGCATCATCAGGGTCGTAGATGAGTTTAGTGTTAGAAAAGAATGCCCTGATGATGTTTGGAGGTACGGGGGTATTGATTTTAAGAAATGGAAGCCAACCAAATTCTTCCATTTTTAATAGATAAGGAAAGTCAATGCAATTTAAAAATGAGAAATCAATTGTTCGCCAATGTTTAATCGGCATAGTCGAGAAATACTCTTCATATCGTTTCCTTTTTGCAGGTGTTTGAAAACACCTGTTAAAGGTAGTGACTGAAGAGGCAAAGGGTGGTTGTGAGGAAGAGGGTCTAGGCTCTCTATTGGCCGCTCTCTTCAGACGAGGCATAATTGAATACTAGACACACACAAGGGTTGTACTAAACACACCTAAGCACTAGTTTGAAGAGTTCTCTAAAACCTAGGCAATGAAACAGTGCTAGAATTGCCCTAATGAAGAAATCAGCAAAAAACTAAGAATTTTTTAGAAAAATTCAGTAATGTAGGTTACTAGAACACTAAACGATGAAGAGATTTGACAAAGACCTTACCGAGATCGATCTAGGAGGGAGAATCGATGGAAGAGGTGCGACAGGAGTTAGGGATTTGAAAATTTGGGATTTTTGAAATTTGAGGATTTTGAGCAGTTTTTATAGTCCAGGGCAAAGGAGATCGATCTGTCGCGGCGACAGATCGATCTGTCATTTCCAGAGACTTGAAGAGATCGATCTGCTGAATCAAAAGGTCGACCTTCAAAACACAGAAGCTCAAGGAGATCGATCTGCCAAATGCATAGATCGATCTACTGTTTTACAGAGGCTTAAGGAGATCGATCTGCCAAATGCATAGATCGATCTGCTGTTTTACATAGACTTAATGAGATCAATCTGCCAAATGCATAGATCGATCTGCTATTTTACAGAGGCTTAAGGAGATCGATCTTATAGTTGAGAAGATCGATCGGCCTAGCTTAACCTTTCTACTTTAGGCCCATATGAAGTATGGAGATCGATCTGTAGTGATTGGAGATCGATCTCTCATACTTTTTG
Organism: Firmiana major; assembly: GCA_033439115.1. NCBI lineage: Eukaryota > Viridiplantae > Streptophyta > Magnoliopsida > Malvales > Malvaceae > Firmiana > Firmiana major. The sequence goes on from CM065910.1 coordinate 23,220,365, forward strand.
CCCAGAAAAAATCATTGAAAAATTCGTTTAAAATTACTTTGAAATCAAGGTTTTGAAGTAGATAAATCTTAAGGCACATTCATGAGTCCTAATTCACCTCTAAGAACACAAAACCTATCTCTATCAAGAGGTTTGGTGAATATATCAACTATTTGATATAAAGTGTCAATATATTCTAGAATTATATCTCCCTTTTGAACATGATCTCTAAGAAAATGGTGCCTAATCTCAATATGCTTAGTTCTAGAGTGTTGAATAGGATTTTTAGATAGATTGATGATACTGGTATTATCACATTTGATTGAGACTTGCTTCATGTCAATACCATAGTCTTTCATTTATTGTTTAATCCACAACATTTGAGCACTACAACTACCTGCTGCTATATATTCAGCTTCAGTTCTGGACTGAGCTACACTAGTTTGTTTCTTAGAGAACCATGAGATTAATCTATTCCCTAAGAATTGACATGTACCTGAAGTGCTCTTCCTATCTATTTTACAGCCCCCAAAATCTGCATCAGAAAATGCATGAAGAGCAAACGTGGAGTCCTTAGGGTACCAAAGTCCTAGAGAGGGAGTGTCTTTAAGATATCTAAAGATCCTTTTAGTGGCTAACAAGTGTGACTCCCTAGGAGAGGATTGAAATCTAGCACAAAGGCATACACTAAACAGAATATCTGGTCTACTTGCAGTAAGGTAAAGCAATGAACCAATCATAGACCTATAAAGTTTAGTGTCTACACACTTACCACTTTCATCTTTATCAAGCTTGATGTTGGTGCCCATTGGAGTTGCTTGAGGTTTGCAATTATCCATTCCAAATCGTTTGAGCAATTCTTTAGTATATTTTGCTTGATTGATGAAGGTTCCATCCTTTGTTTGCTTCACTTGAAGTCCCAAGAAGAAAGTGAGCTCTCCCTTCATGCTCATTTCAAATTCACCTTGCATGATCTTAGCAAACTCTTGGCATAAAGATTTATTAGTTGATCCAAAAATAATATCATCTACATACACTTGAACAACTAGTAAATCTTTATTTTTATTTTTGATAAACAAAGTAGTATCTACTTTTCCTCTTGAAAATCCTTTTTCTATTAAGAATTTTGACAATCTTTCATACCATGCTCTAGGAGCTTGTTTCAAACCATAAAGTGCCTTAGATAGTTTGAAGACATGTTCAGGAAATTCATGACTTTCAAAACTAGGAGGTTGCTCAACATACACTTCTTCATTAATGAAACCATTTAAAAATGCACTCTTTACATCCATTTGATATAACTTGAAGTTTTTATAACATGCAAAGGCAAGTAGCATCTTATTGCTTCTAATCTAGCTACCGGTGCATAAGTTTCATCATAGTTTATTCCTTCTTCTTGTCTATAGCCTTGTGCAACTAGCCTTGCTTTGTTTCTTATGATCACACTATTTTCATCCATCTTATTTTTGAAGATCCATTTAGTTCCAATTATAGAGTGATCACTACGTCTAGGAACTAGTTTCCATACTTTGCTTCTCTCAAATTGATTTAATTCTTCTTGCATGGCTAAAAACCAATTATTGTCATCTAAGACTTCATTGACATTTCTAGGTTCAATTTGAGAAACAAAGGCTATATATTGACACACATTCCATAGAGATGATCTAGTTCTTACTCCAAGAGTTGGATCTCCTACTATTTCACAATCTTTTACATATCCTAATTCTCTTGGTGCTCTAGACTCTCTTTCTAATATTTCTATATCTTCTTCATCTTCTTTATTAATGTCAAGTCTTTCTAATAGATCATTTTCTATGGTTGAGATTTCTTTCAAGTTTTCATCAAATATATCAACATCCTCATCATTGGTTGAATCTTTAGATAAATCATTTGACTCATCAAATATTACATGAATTGATTCTTCAACCATCAATGTTCTTTTGTTAGATACTCTATATGCCTTTGAATTCAAAGAATACCCTAAAAAGATTCCCTCATCACTTTTGGCATCAAATTTTCCTAAATTATCTTTTCCATTATTTAAGACAAAATATTTACAACCAAAGGGGTGAAAATAGCTAATATTAGGCTTCTTACCCTTGTAAAGCTCATAAGGGGTTTTCTTTAAAATTGGTCTAATCATAGCTCTATTAATGATATAGCAAGATGTATTTATAGCTTCAGCCCAAAAATATTTAGGTAAATTATTTTCACACAACATGGTTCTAACCATTTCTTCTAATGTTCTATTTCTTCTCTCAACTACCCCATTTTGTTGTGGTGTCCTAGAGGCTGAAAAATTAGGAATAATTCCTTTATCATTGCAATATTCATCAAATCCAATATTTTCAAACTCCTTGCCATGATCACTTCTAATACTAGTTATAGTGTAACCTTTTTCATTTTGAGTCACTTTGGTATAAGCAATGGATTTTTCTAAAGCTTCATTTTTCATTCTCAAAAATAACACCCAAGTGAACCTAGTGTAATCATCAACAATTACAAACCCATAATGTTTCCCACCTAGGCTTGTTGTTCTAGTTGGTCCAAATAGATCTAGGTGGAGTAATTGAAGAGGCCTAGTGGTAGATACACTATGTTTAGGCTTAAATGTTTTCCTTTTATGTTTTCCTTTAACACAAGCTTCACATATTTTGTCATAGTCAAAGGACAACTTAGGTAATCCTATAACTAGGTCTTTTCTAGCTAACTTAGATAACACATGCATGCTAGCATGACCTAGTCTTATATGCCACAACCAAGGTTCTTTTTCCTTGTCTACCAGTAGGCATATGTTTTCATTTTTAAGTTCATTTAGATAGACAATGTATATATTACCTTGCCTATGACATAGGAAAAGAACTTTATTAGATTTAGGATCTATAAATGACATTTCAAGCAATCAAAAATTACTTTGTAACATTTGTCACAAATTTGACTAATACTTAGTAAATTATGTTTTAGACCCCTAACAAGCAACACCTTTTCTAATGAAAAGTAGTTATTACATATTGATCCACTTCCTTCAACTTGGCCTTTGGAGTTGTCCCCAAATGTGACTTCTTCACCATCTTTTGACTTAAATGAGTTGAAGTGGCTTCTATCACCGGTCATGTGTCTTGAGCATCCACTGTCCAAGTACCAACCCTCCTTTGCTTTAGCTTTGTGGCAATGCTCAATCACCTATAATCAAAATTCAAACTCATGTCTTAGGTACCCAAATTCTCTTGGGTCCTTTGGAGTTAGTGAATGCAATTCTTGATCCCTTTGGGATCCATTTTACTAAAGCATTAATATCTTTTGATTTAACTATTTCTTTTGAAACCCAAATTCTTTTTATTATTTTTCCTCTAAGAGTGGTCAACATCATATTGCAATTGTATGATGCATGCCCTTTCTTATTACAATGTGAACAAATAGTTGAGGGTTTATGCATGTTCTTTCTAGCTATGAAACTTTTGAGATGGGTCTCTCTACTTTTTCCATCATATCCTAATCCATTTTTATCAAAGAAGGCCCTTTGAGTTTCTAGCATTTTATCTAACTTTTGTTGACCCATATAGAATCTAGTAAAAGAATTATGCAAGTTACTATTTTTTTCTTTTAGGTCACATATTTCAAGATTTGAAATTTCTAGTTTTTTTTAACATTCTAACTTATCCTTTAGTATTAACTCATTTTCTTTCTTCAATTTGGATATTAATTTTTTATACTTCATACTCATGCATTCATATTCCAATGCAAGATCATCAAAAGTATCTTGCAATTCATCAAACGAATATTCATTGAGGTCTAAAGTTACCTTTTCATCTTCAATAGCCATGAAGCATATGTTGGCAATGTCCTCATGTGAATCATCATCGGAGCTATCACTGTCGCTCCAAGTTGCCATCATTGCCTTCTTCTTGTGATACCTTTCATTTATTCTTTTGAGAAGGGGACAGTTAAATTTAATATGTCTTGGTTTTTTACATTCATAACATACAATGGTATCTTTTCTACTTAGCTCTTCTTGATCTTTCTTGTGGTTTCTCCTACCACTGCCACTTACTCTCATCCTCATAAATTTGTTAAATCTTTTGGCAAACATTGCCATTTCAAGATCTTCTTCACTACCACTCTCATTTTTATTCTCCTCTTGAGTAGTAGATTTAAGAGCTACTCCCACTTTTTTTGGTGGCTCTTCATTTCTTCTTAACTTCATTTCATAAGTGAGTAGTGATCCTATTAATTCATCTAGTGACAGTGTGTGAGGGTCTTTAGATTCCTCAATTGCAGTCACTTTAGCTTCCCATGATTTTGGTAGACTATTTAATATTTTCTTGACCATTTCTATATTAGAGTAGATTTTTCCTAAGGATTTTAATCCATTTATTACATTAGTGAATCTAGTGAACATGTCACTAATTGATTCTCCTTCTTTCATGCTAAATAGCTCATAGTCATGTGTGAGCATTCCTACCTTATTCTCCTTTACTTGGGTTGTACCTTCATAAGTTATTGTCAATTTGTCCCAAATTTGTTTGGCATTGTCACAACTGGAGACTCTGCTGTATTCATTTGGCCCTAAAGCACAAAATAGGGTGTGCATGGCCTTAGCATTTAGCTGAGCACATTTTACATTTTTTGAATCCCACTCATCTTCTTCTTTAGAGATATCTCTTCCCTCTATTCTTATGGTTGGGATTTGAGGTCCTTTAGTTATAATCCTCCATACCTCATAATCATTTGCTTGAATGAAGAGCATCATTCTAGTTTTCCAATAAGCATAATGTTCACCATTGAACATAGGAGGCCTAACTGTAGAATACCCCTCTCCTACTAGATTGGTTCCTACATTGTTATGAGCCATTAGATCGTTTCTAACTCTTAGGAAGTTATTCCTTTATGATCAAAGAGTCCTAGCTCTGATACCAATTGTTGGCTCTACCGAGAGGGGGGTGAATCGGTTTTCTAAGGTTAATGGCAAATTTAAACCAAATTAAGTCTAATTGCAAATAATGAGTAATCAATAAAAAGTAATACAATGAATTGAAGAAATATAAGGGAAAGAAATATCAAACTCAGTAGTTTATAGAGGTTCGGCCAATCTCTTGCCTACGTCCTCTCTTCTTGACCTCCTTGTCAAGAGCTTTCTTTCACTCTATCAATGAATGTTACACACTCCCTTTTTCAGGTTAAGGAATAACCTCTCTACCCTTTTTACACAAATAAATATTTAGCCTTTTACAAAGTTTTTCTCACTGAGGAACACTCCTCTTCTCTCTTGAAATAAGGGTGAATACAAGATGAAGCTTTTTATGTGGGTAGGATAAATATAGCTTTTGCACAAAGGCTTATACAACAATATCAATAAATGAGGATTGAAGACAAATAGAATGTTGGAATGAAATTCTTGAGAATGTACAGAATTTTCAACAATAGTCTCTCTATTCCCAGTGTCTTCAATGCTTGATTTTATATTGGAGGATTGGTAGTTAGAGCATTTAATGTTTTTTTTTCCCGTTGAAAGTTTTGCAGAAAGAGCCATTGGGAACCTCCAGTAGAGTGCCAGATCGATCTCCAATCTTGGCCAGATCGATCTCTTAGTTTAATTTCCTGCAATGTCAAATCAAATTGAAGCAAGGAGATTGATCTCATATATGTAGAGATCGATCTTACAATTTGAAAATGTTAGTTCAGATCGATCTGTTGAACAAGAAGATCGATCTTCCAATCACTCTGTTTGAGGCAAGATCGATCTTCAGATCGATCTACTAAGTGTTCTCGCAGCGAGGAGATCGATCTCTAATCAACCCAGATCGATCTCCTTAGCTCTCTGACTTTGAGGAGATCGATCTCTTCCTATACCAGATCGATCTCATGAACTCTCTGTTTGAGCATAGATCGATCTACAGATTGATCTACTACCTTTAGCCTTTGTTTTAGAGGAGATCGATCTCTTCCTATACCAGATCGATCTCATAAACATTCTGTAATAGACAGATTGATCTTATAACCCTTATAGATCGATCTCTGCTTCCTCAATACCTTATACAGATCCTTTGAGAATTCAATCCTTTAGCAAATCGATCTCATATCCTCATGAGATTGATCTCTAATACTAGAAAACCCAGGAGATTGATCTCTTATCTCACCAGATCGATCTCTCATCCTTAAAGACTTAGTTATCGGTACTGTCACGACCCTCAACTTACCAAAATACGTACAAATTTTTCGTATTTTCATGCATCGATCCTTAATCATCCTTCCTCGATCGTGAACAACCACACACTTAACATTTGGGCTGTGTGTCGACGTCTAACTCACTCCACCATACCAATTCAATTTGAAACATTATTCATGAGTAAACACTTGTATAAATGTATATATATCAGAGTTGTTACATGTGTTTACATTGTTTTACATTGTTTTACATCCCCAGTGGTTACATACAAAATGCTACTGTGCTATGTCTAGTTTAGATACAAAAAAATCAAGGTGTGTATACCTTTAGTGATGGGATGCAGCGGAATTACCAAAAAGGGAACGCCTCCGGTCACGTCCAATCTATACTCAAATCTCTGTAGAGAGGGGGGAAATAAGGGGGGTGAGCAAACCACACGCTCAGTAAGGCAATCATGCAAACAGGTAGATACTGCACTATCTACGTGATCGTGATGCCATGCTCAAAAGCATTTAATTCATTGTTTATCTCAAAACATGAGTGTATGATTGTGTTAATTATATGTAAAGCATTCATGCTATTAAAATTCAGTGCACATTTCAACTCAAAGCATGGTATATATCATCATGCATAATTCACAATAAAAGCATGGCATTAAACATCATGCATTTTCACAATAAAGCATGGCATTAAACATCATGCATTCGTGCACTTTAAAAACCATTAACAAATCAATTCAACGTCAGGTCTCAGCCCATCCCTCGGGCTTTCCTGACCACAAACACTTTAAACATGGATTTATTCTCAAGTAGCATTAGACATGTGAGATAGGCAGTTTCAACAATAGGTAATAACCTCAAGGCCTATGTACATAACTTGTGATACCGGCTACACGGATCAGGTGTGCGGGATATCACCACCATCTGCTTCCACACGGGAGGTGGGTCAAATCCTACCCGCCGGTCCATAGCAGATCTCGTCCGAAGACGGCACATCACATCACAACACGGTACAATGTACTCCATGCTACATGCACGGTACAACGTACTCCGTGGACCCCTAGCCTTATCCCTCGTTCGGGCTCATCAGCTGTTCCTCCAACCCTTATCCCTCGTTCGGGCTCATCAGGCGGATCTCAAACCCTTATCCCTCGTTCGGGCTCATCAGGTTGTTTTAACATGCCATGTCTCAAAACAATGCACGTGTGAGCCTATTTAATCGATATGACACCAAGTCTACTCGAAGCTCCAAACATGGCAACATGCAAGGTGGGCATCCAGTGCGAGACAAACTCAAAGCACAATGCCAAAACAATATGAAATCCATGTGAAAACAAGTGCCTCTTGCACTCTTTCATACTCACGAAATCATGTAGTTGGCTCAAAACTTGCAAAATATGGTTACCAAAACCAAAACACACTCATTTCTTTTGCAAATCATTTCAATGTTAGCCAACCTACCAATCATTTGCTAAAAAGCAATAAAACATGATTTTCAAAGCAATATGCTTTTGTTTTCATGCACATTTCTCAAACTCCCAACTTTTACCCTTCAATCACCCAACAACATTTCCTAATCTCATGAATTCTAGCAAAACGTTTAAGTGCCCAAATTGCGCACAGATATCTCTAAGAGTCCACACAATTCCCTTACCTCGATTTACTTGGTGTGACTCCTTTCCTTTTAGCTTCTCACGCTCTTGGCCCAACTCACCTCGGCGTATCCTCGGAAGCTGCGATTCATTCATTAAATCGATTGAGTTAATGTATTTAACCCATAATTGACCTCACTAGTCAATATTATTCACTTATGCATTTTACAAATGCCTTAATCCACATTTTACCTCTTTTAGGTAAATCTCACAATTTATCCACTAACCACATCTTAAAATCATACCACAACACTATAAATAACTTTTACATATCTCATTCATTATTAATCTCCATACATTCCACTTTCTCACTCTAGACCATTTCTAGGTCATAATCATTTCAATGTATTTAGATAGTTTCTAACCATCCATACTCATGCCAAACAACTCCAAAATCACTTAAATAAATAATGCACCATAGTTGGAGTGTTAGAATCTTACCCAATTTGATTTCTCTTCTTGCTCCAATGGCAATGCCCTTAACTCCTTCAATACCAACAATGGGAGAATGCTTTCCAACTATGTTGTTCTTCTCTTTGATAGAAACAACTTTGTCTCTAATGGTCTCTCTTCAAACCTCACTGAAAATGGCTGATTTTTTAGAGAGAAAGTTAGGTTTTTGGGTTGAAAGTGGAAGGTTTGTGTTTTTTCCCGAATTTTCTGATTTCCAGCACTCCTTATATAGAATTAGCTTGAGGAGATCGATCTGGTCCAAGAGGAGATCGATCTGGTCCCTTAAAATCCCTCTTTTTCACGGCATTTTCAAGCCTGAGATCGATTTGTCAAAGCATGAGATCGATCTGTCGAGGCATGAGATCGATCTGTCGAAGCATGAGATCGATCTGCTCCTAAACAGAGAGCTAAGGAGATCGATCTGGCTCCATTGGAGATCGATCTGCTCTATTCTTTTGCCCAAATAAGGGCATTCTGGCTCTTCCAGATCGATCTCTCATCCCATGAGATCGATCTGCCCTTCAAAATTTCCAGATTTCCTGCAGTTCCTCTGCAACAATACTTGCCAAACATCCTTAATTTGCTACCATGATCATTTCCACATTCATTCATCTTTGAGTCTTGAAAATGGCATCCATCCTCACTTCCTACACATTAAAACTTGTGTAGAATCTTTGTATGACCAATGGTACTTAATATAAACAAGAATGGAAGTGCACATCTTATGCAATTCTACTTCCATTTTACCAAACTATTCATAATCCATTCTACACACTCATACATAATGTACTTGTATGTACGATTACCACTCTCATTACAAGTGTGTACATTACTTATGGACTTACATCACATATACTTCACTCATGAATTCATAGTACAACTCTATTTACACTTCTATGTACATATATACCCTTATACATATACGGGGTCTCACAGGTACTGATAACCTCTAAACATGCTTTTAAATCATTTCTATATTATTGAATTTACTTATTTTGTCATTTCAAAATATATTAACTCAACACGTTTATTATTTAATTCTTACCTTTCTCTCATCGTGACGATGCTACAAACAGTTGGGCTATGATTCAGTGTTAGTCACCTCTCACCTATTTACCATTCCATTTTCATATTCACATTCACATATCAGAGTTTACTATCTTTTGACTTTGACTAAATACATACACATTGGTATTTATAACTCTACATCGCCGACATCATATCTGTTTACAGTACTGTGCATTACATATTTAGATACAAAACTATACAAATGTGTATACCTGTCTCTCGATGGGAAGCAGCGGATACCAAGCATGCATGTCCTCTGTCGCTCAATAACTATTGCAAGTGCTCTGAAAAGATGGGAAAATAAGGGGGTGAGCAAATCGCACGCTCAGTAAGGCAATTATGCAAGTAAGTAGATAGCTCCACTATCTACATGCTCATAATGCCATGCCCTTAAAATCCATTTCTTTTCATTAAAATCTCAAGCACAAAATCATGTATTTCATCATGACTTAGTTTATAAAAATGTTTGTGCTTATATAAATCATACTACTTATGCATCAATAGCATTTTATGTGACATCAGTAAATCATACTTAGCATGAATTAAATCAAAATCATGCATTATTTCATGCGATATAAAACAAATCATGAGACACAATCTTTTCATGAATTTATCATTAAAGCATGAAAAACTCATCATGCTACTGTATTTAAATCATTTCATTAAAATTGCAGTATAAACTAACCCTTCTGGGTCAATCATCTCATAAAACAATTCATTAAAATTCATTATAAAACTTTGGTTATAAAACCACCCTTCTTTCAAGGTCACATATCATAAAATCATAAAATCGGGGGCCTGACCCCTCCCTCGGGTCTACCCTGGTCTATCAGACCACAAGTTATATCATGTGAGACAAGTAGGTGACTATCAGTAACAACATAGGACTATGGTCATAACCTCGTGATCCCTAGCAACACAGTACCTAGTGTGCGGGGTATCACACCTGAAACGGGAGGTGGGTCATCCTACCCACCAGAACAGCATAATACCAGGATTGCGAGGGCAAGGCTTGCTGCCTCGTGGCTAATGCCACTCCACTCCAACAATCCCCACAGTACAGCGTACTCCGCGTGACATACATGGTACAACGTACTCCGTGAACCCAAGCTCTGTCAGGGGTGCCTGTAATAGGTCTTATCCACCCATATCATCTCTGTCTCAGTAGCACGTGTGAGCATATCATCTCACTGTGACACACAGTCTACAGGAGGCTCCAACATGGTTATATGCATGTAATATAAATCCTTGTGCTAGCGAAGCTCTAGCACGGCTCCATGCATATTCATTATATCAGAAAATCTCGTGCGAGCGAAGCTCTAGCACGGTTTCATATAAATCAATGAAATCTGCGTACGAGCAGCACTCCAGTACGACTTAAAATAATTATAAATTCAAGTAAAATCCACGTACGAGCAATGCTCTAGTACGGATATGTATAAAAACTCAGTGAAAATCTCGTACAAGAAAAACTCCAGTATGGCTTTAAAATGAGTTATAAATCCATATAAAACTGTCCGATCTCTCTGTCAGACTCTGTCCGATCTCTCTATCGGACTCTGTGGGGCATGCTCAACACCAGCCTCCACTTCAATCTCATCTTGAGTCTCATGTGGCGACTCAATACGACTCTCAGGCCTACCTCTACGGCCTCGAGCTCGTGTACTCACCTCTCTACCATAGCGGCTATCAGTTAATGAGTCTATATTCTTGGATTCAAAAATCAAATTCTTAGCTGCACTTCCATCTCGATATACACAATTGTATCTAAACAATGCACAGTACATGGGGATGTAAACTTCCTTAACCACTAACACCGACTCATATCAGGCCAACTCAGCTCTAATACCAAAACTTGTCACGACCCAAATTACCTAAAAATCAGAGTAAATTTTTCACTTTTTCGTTTATTATTTAATTCTTACCTTTCTCTCATTGTGACAATCCTACAAACAGTTGGGCTATGATTCGGTGTTAGTCACCTCTCACCTATTTACCATTTCATTTTCATATTCACATTCACATATCAGAGTTTACTATCTTTTGACTTTGACTAAATACATACATATTGGTATTTGTAACTCTACATCCCCGACATCATATCTGTTTACAGTACTGTGCATTACATATTTAGATACAAAACTATACAAATGTGTATACCTGTCTCTCGATGGGAAGCAGCGGATACCAAGCATGCAAGTCCTCTGCCGCTCAATAACTATTGCAAGTGCTCTGAAAAGATGGAAAAATAAGGGGGGTGAGCAAACCACACGCTCAGTAAGACAATTATGCAAGTAAGTAGATAGCTCCACTATCTACATGCTCATAATGCCATGCCCTTAAAATCCATTTCTTTTCATTAAAATCTCAAGCACAAAATCATGTATTTCATATAAAAATGTTCGTGCTTATATAAATCATACTACTTATTCATCAATAGCATTTTATGTGACATCAGTAAATCATACTTAGCATGAATTAAATCAAAATCATGCATTATTTCATGCGATATAAAACAAATCATGAGATACAATCTTTTCATGAATTTATCATTAAAGTATGAAAAACTCATCATGCTACTGCATTTAAATCATTTCATTAAAATTGCAGTATAAACTAACCCTTCCAGGTCAATCATCTCATAAAGCAATTCATTAAAATTCATTATAAAACTTCGGTTATAAAACCACCCTTCTTTCAGGGTCACATATCATAAAATCATAAAATCGTAAAATCGGGGGCCTGACCCCTCCCTCGGGTCTACCCTGGTCTATCAGACCACAAGTTATATCATGTGAGACAAGTAGGTGACTATCAGTAACAACATAGGACTATGGCCATAACCTCGTGATCCCTGGCAACACGATACCTAGTGTGTGGGGTATCACACCTGAAACGGGAGGTGGGTTGTCCTACCCGCTAGAACAGCATAATGCCAGGATTGCGAGGGCAAAGCTTGCTGCCTCGTGGCTAATGCCACTCCACTCCAACAGTCCCCACGGTATAGCGTACTCCACGTGACATACACGGTACAACGTACTCCGTAAACCCAAGCTCAGTCAAAGGTGCCTGTAATAGGTCTTATCCACCATATCATCTCTATCTCAGTATGCACGTGTGAGCATATCATCTCACTGTGACACACAATCTACAGGAGGCTCCAACACGGCTATATGCATGTAATATAAATCTCTGTACGAGCGAAGCTCTAGCACGGTTTCATAGAAATCAATAAAATTTGCGTACGAGCAGCGCTCTAGTACGACTTAAAATAATTATAAATTCAAGTAAAATTCACGTACGAGCAATGCTCTAGTACGGATATGTATAAAAACTCAGTGAAAACCTCGTATGAGAAAAACTCCAGTACGGCTTTAAAATAAGTTATAAATCCATATAAAACTTCGTGCGAGCAAGCTCCAGCACGAGTGAATGCTCAAGTAAATCAAAACTTCATATGAGCAACGCTCCAGTACAGCTTTATGCATAAATACATCAAATCTCGTGCGAGTTACACTCCAACACGGCTTTTATGCAATATCATATCAAAACAGGATGCGAGCTAAGCTCCAGCATCTCTTATGCATGTCAAATCATTAAAACTAGTGCGAGCAATCGCTCCCGCACCTTTTTTTTATGCATATCAAGTCAAAACAGTCAAAACCGTCAAAACAATCAAAACAGAGTGTGAGCTAGGCTCCAGCACTTCTCATGCATTTAACAAGAATAAAAATCAGTGCGAGCAACCGCTCTAGCACATTTCATGCATATGATGTCACACAAGTCAGTGCGAGCAACCACTCAAGCACATTTTATGCACAATCACAAACGCAGATATAGTGCGAGCTATGCGCCAGCACTATCTGTTTCCATTTAAACTTGATAGTTGGCCCATTTTCCAAAGAAATTTCATTTAAATACCAATAACACTTACGTAGTGTTATTTTATGAAACTTATGCAATTATTGGCCAATCTATCGATTTACTTTGCTTAAAAACCAAAAAAAATTCATTAATCAAAAAATTTCTTAAATCATGCATGTCATGCTTTCACCATCCTTAGGTGAACTTCCCTCAATAGGGGTAAAATAGACTTTTATCTATTTGGAATCCTTAAAATCTTTAAACCATTTTTAGGGCCTTTACACATAATCAGGGTATACATACATATTCCGTGTACAGAAAAGCTATTAAAATTACGCGCAGCTAACTCTAGCTACTCACACAATTCTCTTACCTCATTTCTCTGTACAGTCTGTCCTTTCCACTGATGACTCGTCACGCAGTCCGATTTGCTCTCAATCAAATCTCCGGAACTGCGTATTACATCAGGTTAAATACAATATATGTAATTGTATTTCATATTTTTTGGGCTTAATTTTAAATCATTGGGCCCGTTTACCCATATTGGGCCCGATTGTACCATAATGGACCTTAATCGACCTTAAGCCCGTTTTTTCACTTACTATTTACATCATCGAGGCCTATTGGGCTCACTGGGCCCATCAGTAAATATTGAGCCTCGTTCTAAATTCTCAGATAGCTTAATTTAGTATTTACGACAATTTATTCCAATTTTTCAGAATTTAATTCATTAAATGTAAAATTTAAATCCGTAATTCATCAACACGCATAACGATATAAATTATCGTAAATAAAGATTACTTACCTCAGATTCCATGATAGTACATAAATCGAGGCTATCTCGAGCTCTCGTTCTATGTTAATTATCGAGCTACACAATTAAATATTTTTCTGGGTAAACTTTTAGTCGATATTAATCAAATTAAATATTTCAAAATTTAAATCGGTCAATTTGACCGCTTACCGACTTACCCGTAGCTCGATTGCGTCACTAAAAATTTTCTTAATTTTTTCTCTTTTTCTTTTTCCCTTTTTTCTTCCTTTTCCTTTTCTTTTTGGCTGAACCGGTCCGGTTCGGTTCAGCACAGTCACTTTCTCACTGAACCATCGACCGGTTCAATCCCTTTTTGGTCGTGCCGGCGTCGTCCGGCCGGTTCCTGGCATGCCATTGTCGCCGTTCGACGCGTCTCGGCCTGGGAACACTCGGCTAGCCTCGATCGGAGCCAACTCCTGCCGGTGGTCGCCGAATGCCCTCTTTTCCTCCATGGCTTTCTCCCTTCAATTCATCGGATTTTGACGCCGATGGGGCGTGTCCCGGTGGCTGGGAGGTAGCACGGTGCCGGGCTTCCTTTCCTGGTAGGCGTCGGGCCTCCTCGGTCGCCGGTGGTGGCTCATCCGGCAAGTTCTCTTCCTCGGGTTCGGCTTCCGTTATGGTGGCTATCGAAACCAACAATAATAATTCCTACTCAAAATAGATTAAAACTGTAGTATAGTTGAGTAAGGTCATTTCCCAAGAGATTGGTTAGATTTATTTTTCTGCAGAAGATTTAAAAAGAAAATAAAAATGGGGATTTGTTGTAATGAAAATAAAAAGAAAAATTAATAAACTAAAATGTAGGCAAAGAAAAATCAATATGATGAAAACATCTAACCAAATGAATAATTTTAGAATGGGTTCAGGGAATTGATCATTGATGCAAAAATAAATTCTTTTAATCTTTACCAAATTGGTTATGGTTATTGGTACGACCTAACAACCTATCCCTCCTTACTTCTTCGATAATCAGGATACGATCTCTAATTATTTCTCTTGTCAGTTAAACAACCTTAGATACGATCTTAAGATTTAATTTACCAACAGCATTGAAAACTAAAGAGACTACCAATTCTAACCAACAAACACACATGTAGGTTCATTTAAGCTAGATTATATATCTTCTTAACATAGAATCGAAATCCTGTCTGAAATCAATTATGTTATTTACCACTTATATTAGAATGCCTAAACAATTACGGATTCAGGTTTCTAATTGGTGATATATTATCCTGACAATTAAACAAAGGGCCCTTTTTGCACAATCAATCAAAACAACAATTTAAATAAGAACAGAAGACATATAAATAATAAAGATATAAAAGAACAATATAAAACTAATTAGATCTCACAATTCTTAAAGAACCCAAACTTTAATTATCCTTTGGCTAGACTAAAAACTTAGCAAGCCATAAGTTCAAAGAAAAACACTAAAGAAAATATAAAATTGTATGAATATTCAAGAATTCAGAATTCAGATCTCCCTAGCCACTCTTAGTCTATAAATACTAAATATCCTAGCCCCAGAATCTGTTTCCAAAGGAAAGTTCTCTGATTGAATTTGATTACAATTAAACTTCTTTCCTTTTTCCACCACTTGCCAAAGACAGTAATTACAAATCTTTCCTTAATAATTAAAATCTTCCACTTGCCATCTTTAGACTGTTTCAGTCAACTTCAGCTACAAGTGATAGATCTTGACTTGAATTCCAAAAATTCCTCTGATTTTGTGACTTGAGCAGAATTTGCAGCTTTTAATCCATTTTGTCCATTTTCCTTCATTCACAATACAAAATAGAAAATATAAGTCAAATCCAAAAATTAAGCATATAAAATAGTTTAAATCATGGAAAAATATGACAATTAATATGTCTAATATGTAACTTATCAAATTCCCCCACACCTAAACCTTGCTTGTCCTCAAGCATACACTAGTCTAAATTTATAATCTCTTCTCATCATTCCTTCATACTCTTCCTATGCTCATCCAAAACAAATTATTCTTGAACAGAAGTTCTTAAAATGAATTCTCATAACACACATGAAAAGTACCTTAATGATTCAATTAAGTTCATAAAATGCATAGGATCCAACACTCTCACCATTGGATTTCACTCATCATACTCTTAGTGTTTAAGGTATATAAACTCTCAAGTCACTGCATAGAAGATTTCTTACCATAAGCTTGCAAATTCATCACATCTCTTCCACCAATGAATGAATTAAGATGCAAAAATCTAAGGGTCTAAAAAGGGTTGTAATGAGGCTTAGGTAAGGTATGATAAAAGGATTTTTAGGTTAAAGAAATTGAAGAAATCATACAAAACTTTTCACACAAAATTCAAATCAATGATTTCTAAAGATTACTTCACATCACATTCATCCAATTATACAATACGTACCGTTGATTGAACGACAATTAATTCCATAACTAGCTTCCAAGCATTGAAAATTGCACATCTCTTTTTATTTTTCATTTTCATTTTCATTTTCATTTTTTTTCTTTTCTTTTTTCATTTTTTTCTTCTTTTTTTTTTCAACCTTTTTTTTTCGTTTTTTCTTTTTCAAAAGAGAACTCAATGAAAGCAATAGCTTGAAATACTAAATTTTCAACATATGCAATCTTTCCAAAAATATTTTGAAGTTTCATGTGCATAAGTCTATATGATTCATCAATTCAAGGTTCAAAAAGAGGGAAAATCAACAAAAGGGTTTATCATGGTTTGTAATGTGGTTTAATCCAAAGAAAAGGTCAGGCTCAAAGTGGTTTCCTTAGGGGTTAATAATAATAAGGGTAGGCTAGAAAAGAAATGGTATAATGACAATAAAAAGGGTATAACCTAAATGCCCTTATTTGATTAATTGCATCATATTCATCAAAGGGGTTGATTAAGACATGTATGACAGAGCAAGTTCTAGAATAGTCGACTATGCATGACAATCACACAAACAAAGAAATTAGAGCATGATGTAATGAATGCTCATAAGCTCAAATCTCACCAAAAAGGGTTATGTGTGCTAGATCCTATACACTTTTTCATCTAATGAATTAAAAGAAACTAATCAGTGTATTAATGAGAATTCAAAATTGTTTTGCACATATGTAAATCACTTTTTTTTTTGAATAAGCATTGGAAAAATCTAGAATTCAAAGAAATCACAAACAATAACTAATGTACCTTTTGGAACAAAATTTTTATGGATTTGCAAAAATTTTCATAAAAATTAATCAAGAATGAAAGACAAATAAAGCAAATAGCAAAGTCACAATTAAATATCCTCCCCCACACCTAGATTATACATTGTCCCCAATGTATCAAAATAATTGCTTATTAACTTTAAAATAATTAAGGAAATTAAGAAATTTCCCTGAAAAATATTGAGCAGCTTGAAGCATTGCGTTGAGTTCCACTAATTTACCAAGCCGAACACGCTTATAAGAGGAAGAAACTTATTAAATTCCACTACTAACAATAGATAAATTTGGCACACCTTACAAATATTAAGCACAAACAAAAATAAATGACTGCATCAGATCAGATAATGGTAATAAAAATGGAATAGCTGATACCACAAAAAATTTTTTTTACTATTATTATTTTTATTTTTTATTTTTTTATTTTTTTATTTTTTCTGATTGGTGCCGAATTGAAGATGCTGGGAACTCCAGCATTGTGGCCGAAAGGGAGCTCCGGTATGGAATTGCTGCATTCGGTCAGTGCTGATCTCGGCTCCGGTGAAGAGGATGCTGCGGGACTGCTGAGGCTACCGATTGGAGACCGATTGGAGAAGGTGGAAGCTCGGTGAGGTGAGGTTGCGGGAGCGGGGTACTGTCGGAGATGAATTGTTGATGGTTTGTGAGGGAATTGGATAAGCTCGATGAAGGATGCAGCTGGAAACTCGATGAAGCTCGGGAATGGGGGGGATGATTGTCGCGGCTTGAGCTGTCGGTGCGTGAAGAACTGGCTCATCAAACAGGGTATTTACTGTTGCTGCCGATGGAGCTGGGGAAGACGAGATGAAGCTGCCGGAATTGTGGGAGTTCGGTGCTACTGGTGTGTGGAGGCTGGAAGAGCTGGGTGGGAGATCTGGGCAGCTACTGCTGCTGCCGGTAATGGGCTCCTGTGGGTACTGAAGGTTGTTTTCGACGGGGGGGAGAGAAGAGATGACCGGCGTGATTCAGGGAGAGGGGAGATGATTGTTGCAATCGGGAACTGTGCTGCCGGCGGGGACTGCTGCTGAAGGTGCGATCGTCATCGCAGATCTTGGTCAACAGTAGTCTTCGGGGATCTGTGAAGAAGACAATGAAGGTGGAAAAAATAAAAAATAATAAAAATAAAAATAAAAATAAAAGAAAATAAAATAAATGAATACATTATTATTATTATTATTATTATTTTAGCAGAAAAGGTGTTTTGATAGGGCGTGGGCACGCCCTATCAAATGTGTGCTTCTGTAAAAAAAATTTTTTATTTTTTTTTTTGAAAACAGAAATGTTCTCTTCATAAGGCGTGGGCACGCCTTATCAAAATACCACTTCTGTTTGTTTTTTTTGTTTTTTAAGAACACCAAAACATAAAAATCTTTTTTATTATAAAACAATAAAAAAAATTATTTGCTAAATAGAAATTAAAGAGAAATTTTGGGTTGCCTCCCAAATAGCGCCTTTCTTTAAAGTCTTTGGCTAGACATAGTTATACTCAGTTATATGTTGGATATTCCAACTCAATTCGTTCAATTTCATGCACTTGTAAACCTTCATAAAAAGGCTTTAAGCGATGACCCTTGACCTTAGAGATCTGACCTGTATCCAAACTTTGAATTTCAATTTTATCATGAGGACATACGTTAGTAACAATATAAGGGCCTAACCATCTAGAACGAAATTTACTAGAAAATATTTTTAATTTAGAATGAGATAGTTTAACTTTCTGACCAACATAAAAATTTTTTCTGGGAACTATATGATCATGAAAAGTCTTTATCTCTTCCTTGTAAATCACAGAGCTTTCATATGCATGATTAATATTAAACTTAATGATTTCATCATCAAATTCCATTGTGAGTGTACCATCATGCACATCAATTTTAGTCCTAGATGTTTTTAAGAAAGGTCTTCCTAACAAAATTAACGATCTAGATGAGTCATCATCCTCCATATCAAGCACATAAAAATCAGCAGGAAAGATCAATCCATTTACTTGCACCAAAACATCCTCTAAGACACCCTCAGGATAAACATTAGATCTGTCAGCAAGTTGAATAATCACACCAGTCTCTTTTAATGGTCCAACATTCAAAGATTTAAAAATAGACAGAGGCATGACTTTAATTGAAGCTCCTAGATCTATCATTGCTCTTTCAATTTTAATATTACCTACCTTACAAGGGATAGTAAACATACCTGGATCCTTGCATTTAGGAGGTAACTTTTTCTGAATGACAGCTGAAACATTTTCACCCATGCTCACAAATTCATTACCATTTAATTTCCTTTTGTTGATGCACAACTCCTTGAAAATTTTGGCATATCGAGGTACCTGTTTAATTACATCAAGCAAAGGAATATTTACCTCAATCTTGCGAAAGATATCAAAAATTTCTTTTTCCTCCTCCTCCTTTTTAGATTTGGATGATCTAAAAGGAAAAGGAGGAATTGGTGTCAAAACTTTTTGTTGCATGACATTAGGTTCCTTAAGGTGATCGAACTGTGGCTGGGATACAGTAACTTCCTTTTCAGCTTCTTCTTCTGGAATGCGCTTTCGGGTTGTCTTGCTAGACTCCCCTACCTCGATTCCACTCCTCAAGGTCATTGCACTAACATTATGTTTAGGGTTGATAATTGTTTGTGAAGGCAATTTTCCTTGAGATTCCAGTCTGCTTACAGAAGTGGCTAGCTGACTCATTTGATCTTCCAGCTTCTTGATACTTGTTCTTGTCTCCTGTTAAAATTGTTGTGTGTTAATTGCAAGTGATTTAACAATTTCTTCAAGAGACGTACCTGAACTTGAGGATGGCTGATGTTGCTGTAGTTGTGGAGCAGGCTGGTTATATTGAGAATTCTGAAATTGAGGCCTTGCTCCGTAACTAAAGTTGGGATGATTTCTGCACCCTGGGTTATAAGTATTTGAATATGGATTGTGATTCCTTTGGGGTGGACCTGGAAATCCTCCAACTGCATTTACGTGCTCATGAGGTTCATCTTGAAGTGTGGGGCACATGTCAGTTGGGTGTCCAGTAGCAGCACAAATTCCACAGGCTTTAACTTGTTGTACGTTTCCCATTCCTATAGCCAATTGTTGAACAACAGACGTTAGACTAGCTATTTGATTTTCAAGAGAATGTGTATTTACCTCATTTACTCTTCTGTGAGGTATGTCTTGTCTGAATCCAAACTGTTGGGAGTTAGCAGCCATGGTGGAAATCAAATCTCTAGCCTCTCTAGGAGTCTTGTTCACTATCGCACCTCCACTGGCTGCGTCCATCATTCTTCTTTCCATGGGTAACAATCCTTCATAAAAATATTGAATTAAGAGTTGTTCGGAAATCCCATGTTGAGGACAACTTGCACAGAGTTGCTTAAATCTTTCCCAGTATTCATGAAGAGTTTCAATATCTTTCTGCTTGATTCCACATATCTCTCTTCTAATGCTAGCAGCTCTTGAAGCACGAAAAAATTTGTCAATGAACAATCTCACTATTTCAGTCCACGTGGTTATAGAACCAGGAGGTAAATAGAACAACCAATCTTTTGCTCTATCAGCTAGTGAGAATGGAAAAGCTCGCATTTTAATTTGCTCTTCAGTAACTCCTTGTGGTTTCAGGCTTGAACATACCACGTGAAATTCTTTTAAATGCTTGTGAGGATCTTCATTCTCAAGACCATGAAACTTGGGAAGCAAATGGATCAAACCCGATCTTAACTCAAAATCTACTTGCAAAGTCGGGTAATGAATGCAGAGGGGTTGTTGATTTACAGGTGGTGCAGCCAACTGTCTTAAAGTTTGCTCTTCTTCAGCCATTACTTCAATCTCAAAATCACTAGATGAATTGGTCAAATCAAGTGATAAATTCAGTTCAGGGGAAGAAGATGTACCTTCTTGTGCCTTTTGAATTTTAGTTTCCTTCCTATTCCTCTTAGCTGTCTTTTCAATCTCAGGGTCGTACGGGATTAATTCACCTGCATGAAAAAGAATGGGGCATCAAAATAAATCTAATTAAAAACCAATCCCCGGCAACGGCGCCAAAAATTAGTGGCTGTCAAAACCAACAATAATAATTCCTACTCAAAATAGATTAAAACTGCAGTATAGTTAAGTAAGGTCATTTCCCAAGAGATTGGTTAGATTTATTTTTCTGCAGAAGATTTAAAAAGAAAATAAAAATGGGGATTTGTTGTAATGAAAATAAAAAGAAAAATTAATAAACTAAAATGTAGGCAAAGAAAAATCAATATGATGAAAACATCTAACCAAAGGAATAATTTTAGAATGGGTTCAGGGAATTGATCATTGATGCAAAAATAAATTCTTTTAATCTTTACCAAATTGGTTATGGTTATTGGTACGACCTAACAACCTATCCCTCCTTACTTCTTCGATAATCAGGATACGATCTCTAATTATTTCTCTTGTCAGTTAAACAACCTTAGATACGATCTTAAGATTTAATTTACCAACAGCATTGAAAACTAAAGAGACTACCAATTCTAACCAACAAACACACATGTAGGTTCATTTAAGCTAGATTATATATCTTCTTAACATAGAATCGAAATCCTGTCTGAAATCAATTATGTTATTTACCACTTATATTAGAATGCCTAAACAATTACGGATTCAGGTTTCTAATTGGCGATATATTATCCTGACAATTAAACAAAGGGCCCTTTTTGCACAATCAATCAAAACAACAATTTAAATAAGAACAGAAGACATATAAATAATAAAGATATAAAAGAACAATATAAAACTAATTAGATCTCACAATTCTTAAAGAACCCAAACTTTAATTATCCTTTGGCTAGACTAAAAACTTAGCAAGCCATAAGTTCAAAGAAAAACACTAAAGAAAATATAAAATTGTATGAATATTCAAGAATTCAGAATTCAGATCTCCCTAGCCACTCTTAGTCTATAAATACTAAATATCCTAGCCCCAGAATCTGTTTCCAAAGGAAAGTTCTCTGATTGAGTTTGATTACAATTAAACTTCTTTCCTTTTTCCACCACTTGCCAAAGACAGTAATTACAAATCTTTTCCTTAATAATTAAAATCTTCCACTTGCCATCTTTAGACTGTTTCAGTCAACTTCAGCTACAAGTGATAGATCTTGACTTGAATTCCAAAAATTCCTCTGATTTTGTGACTTGAGTAGAATTTGCAGCTTTTAATCCATTTTGTCCATTTTCCTTCATTCACAATACAAAATAGAAAATATAAGTCAAATCCAAAAATTAAGCATATAAAAAGTTTAAATCATGGAAAAATATGACAATTAATATGTCTAATATGTAACTTATCACGTTACTTTCCTCTTCATTTTCTCTCTCCCTGATATTTCTCTTCAGTTTTCAATCCAGATTTCAAATTTCATTTTTATTATTATTATTATTATTATTATTATTTATAATTAAATTTTATTATTATTTTATTCATTAAAATATATTAAAATCCCAAAAATATCCCAAAAATTCATATTAAATTTATTTAATCCGTAAATGAATTTCTCAGTCCGATTTTACCTTTTTGGTATATTTTTTGATTCTTTTCAAGATTATTTCCCGAGTTAAAAATTTTGATTAATTCAAATAAATTCATATCTTAATCAATTTAATCCGAAATTTAATTATTTCTTCGTTATTAATCAAGATTTCTCAAATCCCTATTTTTAATTAAATTTTTCTTCTTGAATTTATACCGACTTTCGATCTTTTGATCGTTTTGCCTTTGCACGTGTTCGGGAATACCATTTCAATCCTTTTGCATTTTTAAATGCACTCGAAAATTTCTATTCATTCCATTTGCTCTTACGATAAAAATCGGGTCTTACATTACTCACCCCCTTATTTTTCCACTCTACAGAGCACTTTCAGTAGATTGAGAGCGACTGTGGATTTGATTTCAGGTGTCCTCTGCATCCCATTATATAAAGGTATACACAATTGTACATTCTTGTATCTAGACATGCAATAGCACAGTAATATTTTGAATGTAACATTTGGGGATGTAAAGAATTGTAAACACATGTAAAATCGCAACTCTGACTATGAAATGTAAGTGTTTACGTTTAAATAAAATGTGAATTGAAATGGTATGGTTGGATGAGATTAACACTGATTCACAGCCCAACTGTTTGTGGTGAAGGTGTTCACGATCGGAGAAAGGTAAGAATAATGGATAAAAAAAAGGTAGCGATTTTTTGGTAAAATAGGGGTCGTGACATTCATAATTCTTCACTATAATCATCATAGTTCATCATAATTTACTTATTTCAATCCCAATATAATCATAATCAAATCAACATTCACAAGTTTCTTTAGATTTCTTACTTAGGTTTAATAGTTAACCCGTAGTTTCTAGCATTTCCTTTCCAATTTCAATACTTGAATTAGTCCTAATATAACCTTAATTGGCCATAACACACCATGTTGGCTTCACTTTAGGCCATTAACCCTAATTTACAGAGGTTGGTCAAATTTCGTAAACCAACATATCAAAAGTTTCATTTTATGCTAACCCTAAAATCACTATCATTCTCATGCATTTAACATTATAAATTAACTAACATTTAAACCCTAACTCAACATCAATATAACCCTAAAATGTCCTCTTAATTGAAACCCTAAATGAAACCCAAATTGTCTTAGGTTAATCATTAAAATAAATCAACAAATCATCAATTCAACAATGAACACCAAAATGGAAAGATTAAAAGCTTCTTACTCTTCTTGCTCTTGAACCAAATCTAAATCAAGGATATCCTTCAATGTCTAAGCTGCAATGAAGTACCCAAAATCAACTTCATTTCACTTCAAATAACCATGCAAACAAACCCTAAAGCATCAAGCATAAAACCCAAGGTTACCTCACTTCGAGACAGATTCTATCCTCCATTCTTCTTGGACTGATTTCACACCTCAATTAACCTTAAAAAATTATATTTGTATCCTTTTTATAGAGGAAGAATCGGTCTTAAGGATAGCTAGATCCCAAGTTTGGTTACTCAAATAAAAAAAGTCTTATCTCCCTGCTATAGGGACATTTTAACCAGGAGTAGTTTTGCTTCTCCCTTCGTTTCAGTATGAAAATGTTCTTGAAAAAATTCAAATAAAATATATGTTGTAGCTCCCTCACAGATAAAGAAAAGATGTTCAAAGAGCTAAGGCTAAATCTCACTCATTTCCCTAAAAAATTCCCTACTCTTCTTGCCCTGTTTTGTAAGATCCGAATTTAGTTAAAACACGAAATGAGTATGTTCGTGAAAGGAAGGATTGAAATTGTCACAAATTTAAATGACTGGGATTTGGACTGGAAATAAGGATTTAAAATACGAAATGAATGAGTATTCGTGAAGGGAAGTCGGGTTA
This sequence comes from Firmiana major, assembly GCA_033439115.1. Classification (NCBI taxonomy): domain Eukaryota; kingdom Viridiplantae; phylum Streptophyta; class Magnoliopsida; order Malvales; family Malvaceae; genus Firmiana; species Firmiana major. Next base: position 23,244,949 of record CM065910.1, read on the forward strand.
AATTAATCCCGAACACGTATAAGGGCAAAACGGTCAAAAGACCGAAAGCTGGTATAATTCGACATAAAAAATTCAATTAAAAATAATGCATTTGAGAATCTTGATCAATAACGAAGAAATAATTAAATTTCGAGTCCAATTGATCAAGAATCCGAAAATTTTAAAAATACCGAAAAGTCACTCGGGACAATATCCCAAAAATATGAAGAAATTATACCAAAAAAATAGTTAAAAATATAATAAATAAATTAAATAAATTTAATTGGCAAAAAAATTAAATTTTTAGATATTTTAGAATATTTTTGACTAAAATAATGAATATAATAATAATAAACTAATTTATAAATAATAATAAATAAAAATAAAAGAATTAAGTGTAAAAAAAACAAAAATTGAAATCGGGGAAGAACTCAAAATGGAAACCGACGGAAGCAGCAGCAACCCGAGGACCCAGCCCCGTCGGCCTCAGTACCGGACACCGTCGAAAAGCCGACTAGGCGAAGCAGTCGAGCCCGTCGGCACCAGCAGCTGAGGGAAACGACGGCGAACGGCGCGGAATCGACGAGGGAGAGAGAAAAACGAAAAACCGAAAAGAGAAAAAGGAAACGGCGGCCACCAGCGTCGATCTGGACAACCTGACCATCACCGAACGTCCCCGAAGCCGAGACGAACTGATTGGTGGTGGCCACAACCGTCGAAACCGACGGACGGCGTCGAAAACGGTAAAAAAGAGGAAATGGGTACCGACGGTGGAGAGAACAGGCCGGACTGGTGACTTTCCGACGGCCTTGGACGAAACCGAAGGTAAATTCAAGCTGCAGACGATCCCGCGGAGTTACTGGCGACAAAAGCCGATGGAGAACCGGCCTGCAAGGTGATGAACCGATCGAACCGGAGTGAATCGACTGAACCGGACCGGTCTGAACCGGGTTTGAACCGGACTGAACCGGTTCAGCCAAGAAAGAAGGGAAAAATAGAGAAAAAGAGAAAAAAGGAAAAAGGGAAAGAATTTTCGAGGATACACCGGACTTCGGGTAAGTCGGTAAGAGGTCAAAAGTGACCGATTTGATTTCCAGGAAATTTATTTAAATTATATTTAATCAGAAAGTAACCCGGGATTAAATATATAATTGTGCAGTTTTACGATAAAACCTGAACGAGAGCCGATTGAGCTTCGATTTTTGTACCCCGCATCATATTGGGTAAGTATATTTTAATTACGATAATATGAGTCATTCAATATAGAGTTTCGATTATTTTACGAAATTTACGGATTAATTCTGTATAAAAAGGAATATTAATCGAAATTGCAACGTAATTACCGTAAATAGTATACGGGCTATCCAATGAGTTTGGAACGAAGCCCGATGATTATTGGTAAGCTGAATGAGCCCAGTAAACCCGAAGAAGGAATTTAAATAGTATAAACGGGCTGAAAACGGGCTCGAGGCCCATTAAAGTGCAATTAGGCCCAATAAGGTAAAACGGGCCCAATACGTTAGATTCGATCAGTAAATGTAATATACTGATAAAAATAAGTGAATTAACCCAAAATATGTGGTTATATGCAGTTCTGTAGATTTGGTTGACGTGCAGTTGGACTGAGAGATCGGATATTATGGAGACGAGATAAGTTTACACGTAAATCGAGGTAAGAGAATTTTATATGTGCATAGAGATTTCTATACGTATTTATTGAGGGGATTTACAGGGCTTAGAATTTCTTAAAGTATCTAGAAATGAAATAATAATTTTTGCGAAAATCGGGGCTTAGGTGAATAAAGAAAAAGATAATTTTGCCCCTGGGAGTAAAATTTACAAAAAAGGTAGTAAGGCAGATAAATTGCATGATTATCCTGTTTTAATGTTTTATATAAATGTATTGCTTTAATTTAAGCAAATATGCACATAGGTTGGTTGTTGATTTCGTGAATTATACGAAAGGGTACCGGTTTGGACCGGTTACTATTTTAAAAGATGTTTTATAAAGATTGAGCCACCTATCATATTTACACGAGTAAAAAGAGTGCTAGAGTTTTTATCGCACTCAAGTTTATTGATTTATTACTCATGAAAAGCCGTACTGGAGCATTGCTCGTACGAGAAATTTGTGTGTGCACAAAATCGTGCTGGAGCTTCGCTCGCACGAGATTTTAGATATCATGATATGCATAGCGTGGTGCTGGAGCTTCGCTCGCACTAGACGTGAGTTGACATGCATATAGTCGTGCGGAAGCCTCCTGTAGACTGTGTGTCACAGAGAGTTGAGATGCTCGCACGTATACTTTGAGACATGGGTTGGTTATCGACATAGTATTGGGGTGGATAAGACCTACGGTAGGCACCCCCAGACTATGATCTGGGTCCACGGAGTACGATGTACTATGTACGTCACACGGAGTACGCTGTACCGTGCAGTCATGATGACTCTATGATGTTACTTGATATTCTGGCAGGTAGGAATTGACCCCACCTCCCGTTACAGTTGTGATACCCCACACACCGGGATCCGTGTAGCCTGGGATCACAGGGACAAAGTATGGTCATAGTCCTCGATTTTTCATACAGTAACCTACATGCCTCACATGATATCATACGGTCTGGATAGACCAGGACAAACCCGAAGGATGGGTAACGTCCCGATTTATGTTTTTAAACGAGATGCGATTTAATGAATCAAGGTATTCCTGAGAGATGAGTTTAGCCTTAATGTGATTGTTTTATAATAAAACAAATAAGTTTTAACGTGAAGAGTTTGTAATGAAACAGATAAGTTTTTGAGTGTTGAGTTTATGATGAAACAAATAAGTTTTAATGTGACGAGCATGAGATGTCATACATGATGATTTTTCCATGTTTGATTTATATGTTGATTTCATGATTTCTCTTATATGATATATACATACATGTGGTATCGTTTTAGTCTTACCTCATGCTCCAAATATAAACGATTTTATATCATGACATTATCAGCACGTAGATAGTATAGTTATCTACCTGCTTACATTATTGCCTTACTGAGCTGTTTATGCTCACCCTTTTATTTTCCACCCCACAAGGTATATTCAGTAGAAGAGAACGACAGTAGTCATATCCGCTGCTTCTTATCAAGACCAGGTATATACATTTGTATAATTTTTGTATCTGAACATATAGAGGCACAGTACTGTACATGGATGTAATATTGGGGATGTATTTATTTAAATAAATTGATATGTAAATGAAATATGAAAATGGAATGATAAATAGGTGAGAGGTGACTAACACTGAATCATAGCCCAACTGTTTAGTAGTGTCACTGTTCACGACGAGTAAGGAAATTAAAAAGTAAAAAATTTACTCTGATTTTTAGGTAATTTGGGTCGTGACATGTTTCTACCTAAACTGGGAGTCTTTCTTACTTTTCTAGTATGTGTCACAAGTTTGAGGAGAAGAAGAGCTGTAAGTTGGACTTTATAACACTATAAAGTATACTTATATGTTTTGAAGTCCATGGTGGGGTTATGTGTGGGATTAACCATTTAAATCCATGCATCATAATACTAATTTTTTCTTAAGACTTAATGGGAGTAGGTGAGATTGAATTGGCTAACTATTTGATCCCACTTCCAGCCCTTATGCCGGTTATTTCATGCCACTTTCCTTCTCATTGTATCATTTACTCAGTCCTTAATAAGCCTCTTATAATAGCCTCACATTTCATGAATTAATTCCTTCAAAATAAATTGCAATTAATGTTTGATTCACACTCAGTACTTTTGGTTTTGGTCAATTTTTCATGATAATAGTTTATGCTCTTAATTCGAGCCACTTATTCATCATTTTAATCCTCATTTGAACTCTTAAACATCATACCTAGGCATTAAGTTCATCATATTAAAATGTCAAATTAAATGAGGCTTAGTTTGGTTAACATTTATTCCCTAAAATGCTCGGTTAAGTACCAATTTTGTTAGATGTCTTTGAAAGCTTGTGATCAGAACTTACACATATCAAATTCTTTAATTTCTTTCTTCCAATATCCCCTTAAACCTTATATGAATCACATTTAATAAGCTTAAAATTTATTGAATGTTGCATTTTGAATGCCTTTGCACGATCCTTTCTTTAATGTCCCAAATTCCTCCTTGTTAACTTATGCAAATTTAGTTCTTTTATTTCTTTGTTATTCTTCAACCTTCTATACTTTGATTTAATTCATCCATATCTCATTCTAAATTCATATCTTAGTTCATGTCATAATTCTTAGTCATCATACACTTACAAAAGAAATCATAAAACATAAACCTTAGTTAATGCATTAACTTAGTGAATTTGAGGGAATAGGTTCATACCTCTTACCTTAGATCACCAAATAAGTCCTTACTCCTTATACATCGGGTACTCATCATACATATAGGTTTGACCCTACAATTAATCCGATATAATAACTTATTAGAAATCTCACTAACTTATAAAGCTTACTTAGGGAAGCAAAATTAGAAGTTAAGGTTCTCAGAGTTACTTACCTTGTAACCTGTGCGATTTACTTACCAAATACCATGATGGTATGCAAATCAATGTTAACACATGCCACAAATGGTTCCGAAAACCTACAATATGACACGTTTCACTTTGAATTCATTTTACAGTACTTTCACACTTGTAATATCAATTAAATATCACACTTTAATGTAGAATCTGCTTATGTCACCATTAGCAATAAAGTGATAAAGCTATTAATCTTTACTTTCTAACTTTTCTGATTACACTTATCATGCATGCACATGATTGGCAGTCATTTACAATCAAAATTCGACTTCATGGGTAAAATTATCAAAATACTCATATCTAGGCCAAATATACATAATTGCCCTAGGGTCATTTTTAAGCCACAATATGACTCAATTCATGCTCAATTTCATGTTTCTAATCTCAATTAAAAGAAGCCCCATAAAATTCCACTTACCCCATGAAATTCCATAAGAATTCCACTTTGTCACTCTAAAACCCTACGGATTTACACAACAAGTACTTCATACAAACATTATTTCTTCAAATTGAGTTCTTATATCATCTATGCACATCAAACACATCAATATAGATTAGATTGTAACATTTAAAGCAACATCACCCTAAGAAACCCATTTTGGCTGAATGGTTATCTCACTCATGAGGGTTGATTTGCTTTAATCTAAACACATATAACTACACTATATTAATCCTTATTTAACATATATAAAACTTAGGAATTGAAAGCAACCAAATCTTCATGAATCATGAAGTTGGCATCCTTAAGTACCTTTTGTTTTTACAAAGCCATAACTCATTCAATTCTTGGAATCTACCTCTGAATTTTGGATATGTTATAGAGGGAAAAGAGTAGAACAACTTTGTTGAAGGGTTCTTGAGCCGAATCTATTTTCCCATGAACTTTTGGTTGATTTTTGGTGAATTATTGTGTGGAAGCCGGCTCCCCCTCTTGAAATATAATAAAAAAGTATGCTTTCATGTGCATGTCACATGCCATATTAATGGATTTATCAATTAAATATGAAAGCTAACGACATAAGCTTCATAAATATCTCATTACACCATAATTTTCCACTAAACTTAACTCTCATTGGTCCACTTGTATTTCTCATGTAATTTCCATTATTCACATGTATATTATATGTAAATAATGTATTATAGTTGAAATTGACCAAAAGAGTTAGGTCATTTTACATTTCCAAATGAATTTTGCCTAGTTTCACTTATTTCAATCCTTTTTCAATATTTCCAATTGACATCTCCAAAAATGGTCTAACAAAATGAATTAAGGGCTTGATATAACTTATTTCATACCTTTAAATCCTTTCATAATGTCCATTCAATGAGTATTGAAAATTGACCTATAAACAAAATCATTATTTTCACATTTATTGTACGTTTTTCGAGATAAGCCATAATCATAATTTTATGGATCCGAATGGCTTACCCGATGTCAAATATCATCATCTTATAATGATTCAAATATTTCTAGGTGAGTGCATACTACCGTGAGACCCACAAACCTCTTAGTACGCAAATTGTCCCTTTCAACCCAAAAGTCGAAAAGTCACAATTTAACAATTTTTTTTCAATTCACTTGGTCTCATAATTGCCTACTTGGATCTTATACATGTCCAATATATGAAATTTAAAAGTCAAGCTCCCAGTACAAACTACCCTGCACAAGCAAGAACCTTTATAACTTTTTTTTTCTCATTTCATCAAACTCAAAAATCACCACACAACCATTGTCATCATCCCAAATCAACTCAAACAAAACAGCAACAACAATAAATCAACACAAAAGACAAGAAACCCTAGATTAAAAATTCATCCACAATATAAAGAAACAATACTTTAGATAAGTTGAAGATGAATTGATTCAAGGATTTTTAGGTTTAGAGTTGGAAAATAGATGAAGAAGACGAGAAATAGAGAAATAATGTGAAAAGTGAGTTTTACAAAGAAAAATTTATAGTTTTAGGGATATAGTTAGTTATTTTTTGAAGTAAGCTTATGATGGTGGTCGTGTCACCAGAATCCACGTGTACAACTATTCGCCAACCAGAGAGTGCCACGTGTCAGAACAAGAATAAGCCACGTGGCTGATGTGGCGACAGTGTGGTCACGCGACACAGTTGCTTTGTTGAGCGACAGATGTTCGAGGCGACAGGGATTCCGTCGCCTGGTATGTGTGCTGCACAGTTGGCGCGACAGACCTCCATCGCCCCTATTGCGACATAGGTCTCCCGCATTGCCCCCGCGGTAGAATTCTCCCGCATTGCCCCCACGGTAGAGGTCTCCCGCATTGCCCCCACTGTAGAGGTCTCCCGCACAGCCTGCGGTAGAGGTCTCCCGCATAGTCTACGGTAGAGGTCCATGGGTACTCTGCCGCCTACCGATTCCCCCGCAAGCTACTTAACCCGAAGCGCGACAGAGTGCTCTATGACTCTGTCGCGACCCAGACACGCGCCTGGACCTCAGCTTGAACCGACTTAGAAGAAACCTATAAATATGCCGAGGAGCTCTCAGAAAGAGGGACGAAGAAAATGAACAAAAAAGCAGGGAGAAATACTTCAACTCTTTGAATTAAGAAACACATTCTCTTCTTCTTACATACACAACTCCCGATTACTTACTTAATCATCGAAGTGCGCGTGCAGGGACAGATCCCTGCGCCCTCTGATTCCTGTTATTTTTGCAGAACATACGAAGAACACGTGGAACAAATCGCACCGACGTCACTTCTATATTGTTAGTGCAATCAGACTACGTGGAAGGTAAATTCCTGTTGCTGTTCGTTCCGGCAACATCAATTGGCGTCGTCTGTGGGAAATCTGACAAAAAGTCAGGTTTTCTATCAAAATGGTGAGAACACGCTCTACAGCAGAGTTGACAGGAGGGCAGAATTCTGTGAGTCCCCCTGTCAGACCAGAGCAGAGACCAAGACGTAGTGAAAGGGGTGACAGAGAAGCCTTGGTTTCTCTAGAAGAATTTGAGACCCTGAAACGCAAGAATGAAGAGACTACGACAGCATTAAAAGCTATGGTGAGCTTCTTCAGAGACGCTCTCCCCCAATTCAGCTTGCCCCATGAAGTGCAACAGTTAGTGGGGGAAAGCACGCCTAGGTAGACCTACGAGAGAGGTCAGCCCTCCACCCTGGTAAATGCTGGACAAGAGGCAGGAACACAAAATAATGCCACTGCAGATCCAGCGAGACAGAGTTCGCCCACAGCACCTGTGCGGCAGAGCTCACCTGCAGACCTCTCGCGGTAGAGGTCTCACCCAGAAGATAGACCACGGAGCTCACCCGCGGCTCAACGGCGGCAGTGTTCCCCTCTGGCCGATAGGCGACAGAGTTCGCCAAATGTGCGGCAGAGCTCACCCGCGGCACATCGGCGGCAGAACTCACCCGCAAACTTCAGGCGACAGTGTTCTTTTACAGAACCCGTGCGGCAAAGCCCTCTCAGGGACTACATACGGCAGAGCTATCCTGCAACACATACGCGACGGTGCTCTCCCGCCGCTGATAGGCAGCAGAGTTCTCTGCCCGACAGGCGGCAGACTTCTCATCTAGCCGATAGGCGGCAGAGTTCCCCCACATGTCGCAGCTCATCTCCCGTGGAGTTGGAACATGATTTAAGAGAATATAGGGCTGGGGAGCGACGGAGACAGAGAGGTCTAGACCCACGAGAAGGTCTCAAAATCTCAAGTCCCGAAATGAGAGGTGCTGGAAGGGGTGCTTATCAGTCAGACTCTTCCAGACCCGAAGGGACATGGCCACACTCAATTCGAGGGTCGAAGAACGCGGAGAAGGTAGTCCAACGGATCCTTGAGAAGAAAAAACTGGTGTCTCCTGATGATGGCCAAAGGAGGAGGATTCCATTCAGTCTGGAGATCATGAACAAACCTTTACCGAAGAAGTTTAAAATGCCTTCTATGGCTACTTACACCGACAAAGAAGACCCCTATGATCACATACAGAGTTATGAATCCCTCATGCTGCTGTATGGATGGGAGGACGAAATTATGTGCAGAGCTTTTTCTCTCACATTGTCTGGGCACGCTCTGAAGTGGTTCAACGGGTTGAACGAAGGTTCGATCTCTTCTTTCGATCAATTGAGGAATGAATTCCTCAAAGTCTTCATGATCCACAGCCAGAGAAAGAAAGACGCTACTTACCTACTCACGCTTAAGCAAGGGAATAAAGAATCTTTGAAGAACTTTGTAGACCGCTTTCGAGATGCAACCTTGGAAGTGGAAGATCTGCCGGTAGGGGTAGCCATGGCTGCAATGCTATAAGGGACAAGCTCTGAAAAGTTGCAAGAATCCCTCTCTCTTGATCAACCAATGACAATCTCTGATCTCTTTGCTAGGGCCAATAAGTATGTGGCCCAAGAAGAGGTGATGAAGATGATACAGCCCAGGGAGGCAAAAGAAGGAAAGAAGAGAGAGAGAGACGTGCCCGAGAGAAGCTCTCCAAGACCCGTGAGAGTAGACAAAGCCCCTAGGCTCAGGTATGAGGGTTATACCAGGTTGAACGAGCCTCGCACTGCGATACTGGCAGCAATCAAAGGGGCAAGACTGTTGGAATTCCCCAAGAAGAAAATTGGAGACGTAGGACGAAACTCTGAAGCCTACTGTGAATTCCATAGCGCTCACGGCCACCCAACGGAGAGATGCAGAGATTTAATGGATCAGTTGGAAAGACTGGCCAGAGAGGGGAAGATCAACCGCTTCCTGTGGAGGAGCGAGAGACCTCGTTATCCTCCGCGTGACCAAAGGAATGATCGTCCTCGGACTGGGCTAAATGATGATAACAGAAGGAATAGGCCAAGAAACGAAGCATTCAGGCCTACGATCCCCCGTGCCAATCTGCCAAACAACGAACCTACAGCCCCCGCAATAAATGTTATTGCAGGCGGGGAATCAATAGCAGGAAGCTCCTCTATTTCTCGCAAAAGCTACGTAAGGCAAGCGTATCAGGTTAACGTTATGATGGAAGAACAAGCAGATGAAGAACCCATCATGTTCACTCCGGCTGAGAAAGGTGATATTGTCACGCCTCATGACGACCCCATGGTGATATCCACGGTAGTGGCCAAACACCCGGTGAGCCGAGTCTTGGTCGATAACGGGAGCTCAGTGAACCTAATCTATTGGAACTGCTTCGAAAAGATGAGCATATCCGAAGATAGGTTGAAACCCGTTATGACGCCACTATACGGATTCACGGGCGAGCGAGTGAAGGTGGCAGGGTCCATAGAGTTGCCTGTGACTCTCAGAGAGCACTCGAAGGACGTGACCCGACAAGTATTGTTCATGGTAGTCAGGTCAACCTCCGCTGCCTACAACATGATCTTGGGTAGACCTGTGCTGAACGATATGAGGGCGGTGATATCCTCTTGCTATCTATTAATGAAGTTCCCCACTCCCAACGGAGTCGGGCAAGTACGAGGAAACCGAAGGAGTGCCCGTACTTGTTATCTCGCTTCCACCGCCAACAAGATAGCACAGAGGAAAGAAACCTTATGTATAGATGATCCGCCCAAGCCTCAGCCTGTAGAAGAAACAGAGGCCATTGAACTAATAGAAGGGGATGAGGGAAAAAAGGAATTCATAGGGACTCAACTGAGAGAACAACTAAAGAATGAGATAGTCGAGTGCCTGAGAAGAAACTCGGATGTCTTCGCCTAGAGTCCGACGGACATACCCGGAATCAGTCCCGAAGTGATCTGCCATGAGCTTAATGTCATACCCGGGCACAGACCTGTCAAACAGAAGAAGAGGAGTTTCGCCCCGAAACGACAAAAAGCAATCACTGAAGAAGTGAGTAAACTCCTCGGCGTCGGATTCATCCGAGAGGTATACTACCCTGAGTGGTTGGCCAACGTAATGATGGTAAAGAAATCTAGCGGGAAGTGGCGAATGTGTGTGGATTTCACTGATCTGAACAAAGCCTGCCCTAAAGATTCATACCCCCTACCTCGGATAGACAGACTGGTAGACGAAACATTAGGTTACGAGTTCCTCAGTTTCTTGGATGCTTTCTCTGGGTATCACCAAATCATGCTTCACCCAGAAGACGAAGAAAAGACTTCCTTTATAACCGACAACGGAACCTATTGCTACCGGGTAATGCCGTTCGGTTTAAAGAACGTGGGAGCCACCTATCAACGAATGGTGAGCAAAGTGTTCAAAGATCTTCTGGGAAATACCATGGAAGCCTACGTGGACGATATGATCATCAAGAGCCGCGTAGGAGAGTCTCACGCTGATCAAATGTCCAGGGTATTCGAAGTATTGAGGAGATTCAACATGAAGCTAAACCCCGAAAAGTACTCATTCGGGGTAAGATCAAGGAAGTTTTTAGGCTTCATGATCACTAACAGGGGTATTGAGGTAAATCTTGAAAAGGTGCAGGCGATCATTGACATGAAACCCCCAACTACCGTAAGAGAGGTCCAGAGATTGACAGGCAGAATAGCAGCTCTGAATCGCTTCTTGTCGAAGTCAGCAGAAAGGAGCTTGTCGTTCTTCAAAACTCTACGGGGGGAAAGAGCTTGAATGGATGAAAGATTGTTAAAAGGCCTTTGAGGACCTCAAGGAATACTTGAAGCAGTTGCCGTTATTAACAAGGCCCCTGGAAGGAGAACAACTCTACATGTACTTAGGAGTCGGTGATTTTACCGTCAGTGCGGTGCTACTGAAGAAAGATGAAATGGTGCACCGTCTCATTTACTACGTGAGTAAAGTGTTATTAGATCCAGAGACCCGCTACCCCTAGCCGAAAAGTTAGCATTAGCCCTTGTGATGGCCTCGCGAAAGTTGAGCCCTTATTTCCAAGCACACCCTATCACCGTCTTAATAGATCAACCGTTAAGACAAATCCTTCAGAAACCTGAACACTCAGGAAGGTTAGTGAAATGGGCAGTGGAGCTTGGGGGATACGATATCACATTTCAACCTCGGTAGGCTATCAAGGGTCAAGCTCTGGCGGACTTTATAGTAGAATGCACTATCCCGAGCGACAGCAGTGAGGGGGAGGCTCACCCATGGTTACTGCATGTGGACGGGGCATCAAGTGCCAACGAAAGTGGAGCGGGTATAGTCCTAGTATCACCAGAAGGGAAATCCCTGGAATACTCCTTACGGTTCGGATTCCCCAGTTCGAACAACATAGCGGAGTATGAAGCTCTGATAGCAGGGATGATATTGGCAGAAAAGCTGCAGGTTCACCACTTGGTAGCACACAGTGATTCTCAATTGGTGGTGAACCAATTCAGCGGAAAGTATGAGGTACGGGAACCGATGCTGGTCCCTTACTTGAAGAAAGTCCAACTTCTGGCCCAGACTTTCAAAAGCTTTCAATTGATACAAATCAACCGGTCCGAAAACACACATGCTGATTCATTGTCTAAGTTAGCCTCTTCCACCGAAACACGAGGAAGGATAGTGAAGGTGGAGAGGCTCGAACGACCTAGTATTGAAGAGGTCGAAGTGTGTGACATTCAAGTGGGAGACGATTGGAGATCCCCATACAAACAGTATCTCACCGAAGGAACACCCCCTAAGATAAAGACGAGGCTCGTCGCTTGAAAGTACAAGGGGCGAAGTTCACACTCATCAACGGAGAACTGTACAAAGGGGATATTCGTCACCCTTATTAAAATGTTTGGGATCGGAACAAGCAAGTTACGCCCTAGCCGAAGTGCATGAAGGAATTTACAGCGAACACTTAGGAGCAAGAGCCCTCGCTGTTAAAGTACTGCGATCGGGATTTTACTGGCCAACGTTGAAGAAAGATGCGATGGATCAAACCCGTAGGTGTGACAAATGCCAGAGGTTTGCGCCTATCACAACAGCCCCAGTGACTCCCTCTCAGGGCACAGTACAGCCAATTCCTTTTGCGCAATGGGGATTGGACATCTTTGGAACTTTCCCATTAGCCACGGGCCAAAGAAAGTTCCTGTTAGTGGCTACCGATTACTTTACAAAGTGGATTGAAGCGGAGCCTTTAGCCACAATCACAGAAAAGAAAGTGGAGGCAATGGTGTGGAAAGACATTATCTGTCGATTCGGAATTCTCCACATCCTAAATGCCGACCATGGAAAGCAATTTGATTGCAACGCCTTCCGTGAATTTTGTAAGCACCTCAACATTCAGCTAAGGATCTCTTCAGTGTCATATCCTCAAGCTAATGGACGGGCCGAGGTCAGTAATCGAACTATCCTTCATGGGTTGAAGACCAGGCTAGACAAAGCAAAAGGGGCATGGGTGGACGAATTGCCTAGTGTATGGGCATATCGTACCACCAGTCGTGTGTCGACTAAGGAAACGCCGTTCAGCCTAGTATACGGTGCAGAAGCGTTGATCCCCGTGGAAATTGGAGCGTTATCACTAAGAGTGGTACCCTTAGTAGAAAGAGAAAATTCACAAGCTCTAAGGGAAGGCTTGAACCTACTCGATGAACATAGAGAAGCCGCGGCTATTCGATTGGCATCCTATAATCAGAGGGTGGCCAACTACTATAATAGCCGGGTGAGAGACAGGCCAATGTCTGAGGGAGATCTAGTGCTCAGAAAGTCGCAGATCACGAATGCCCTCAAGGAGGATGGGAAATTCAGAGCCAATTGGGAAGGTCCATACAGAATCAGATACAAGATTGGACCTAACACCTATGTCCTGGAAACTCTACAAGGGAAGAAGATAGGGAAAACCTGGAATTCAAATCACCTAAAGCTGTATTTGAATTAAGTACCATATTTTCTTTTTCGAACATTATTATCATTTATTTATACTATCACAAGATATTGTTATCAAATCATTATGCAGAATGTCATTTTATTATACATCTACAACTTCTATGCCTCTAAATCTTGTGACAGGATATCAGAAGAGCCGTAAGAGCCTGAGGCGCTATGTGTCACTGTGGCCAGGCATACATTCAGACGAGCCGTAAGAGCCTGAGGCGCTATGCGTCACTGTGGCCAGGCGTATATTCAGAAGAGCCGTAAGAGCCTGAGGCGCTATGCGTCACTGTAGCCAGGCGTACATTCAGCCGAGCCGTAAGAGCCTGAGGCGCTATGCGTCACTGTGGCCAGGCGTATATTCAGAAGAGCCGTAAGAGCCTGAGGCGCTATGCGTCACTGTGGCCAGGCGTACATTCAGACGAGCCGTAAGAGCCTGAGGAGCTATGCGTCACTGTGGCCAGGCGTACATTCAGACGAGCCGTAAGAGCCTGAGGCGCTATGCGTCACTGTGGCCAGGCGTACATTCAGCTGAGCCGTAAGAGCCTGAGGCGCTATGCGTCACTGTGGCCAGGTTTATATTCAGAAGAGCCGTAAGAGCCTGAGGCGCTATGCGTCATTGTGGCTAGGCGTATATTCAACCGAGCCGTAAGAGCCTGAGGCGCTATGCGTCACTGTGGCCAAGCGTACACTCTGACGAGCCATAAGAGCCTGAGGCGCTATGCGTCACTGTGGCCAGGCAATAAAAACATCAAGGCTATAAAAACTAAAGACGCATTCACGTCATAGTAATCAAGCCTTAAACAGTTATACATTTACGCAAAAAATTCTTTCTGAAAGTATACCTTTCTATCAAGAATTGGGGAGCATACACGAATACATTCAAAGCGAATATATATAAGCAAAATAAATAAACAGACAGAATGATAAATGATAAATAGAGAAGTAATGCGATACGAAGCATGAACAAAAATCTCGATTTCATTTCATTCAAAAGCTATTACAAATAGATCTTTAGTAGATCTTTACAATTACATTCAACAAAAGTACAAAATTAAAACAAAAAGGACAACAAAGTACTTGAAAAGAAAAACAAAAAACAGAAAGCTGGGGATCAGCTACAGACGGACCTTCACTACCCAGGGACTGCTGCTGACCCTCCTCGCCGTCCAAATCAAGAAGAGCGTTAATAGGCTCAGGAGCACCGCCCAAATCCGCGGGCTCCTAAGGACCGGTGAGGTTGGCGAGGTCATCTTGAGCGGTCCTCTCGAATAGTTCGTCCGCGGGTTCAGCCCCAGGTTCATACTTGATCCAGTCGGGGGCCTCGAATAGCATTGCCTCGTTCGTATATTGAAGCTCGGGGAATTCCTCACCATCCCTATGCTTCTCTAACCATGATCGGGCAAGATAGAACCCGTACTTTACATAGGGATTCGAGAAATCCTCCTTTCGCCTCAAGCAGTCTTTGGAAAGGCGGTACTCCTTTACGGCTTCCTCCCGGATGCTATCGATCTCTACTCGGGTCAAAGTAGGAGCAGCTTGACTTTCTAAATTGGCAACGCGTTGCTCAAGCTCCTGATTTCGAGTGAGTAAGGACCCGTAGCTAGACTGCATACGGTCCAGTTCAGAGTGGGCCTCCTGAAGATCCTCCTGAAATTTGCCAGATCGGGCCGCCTCGACGGTGAGATCCCCCTTGGCCTGGTTCAGGTCCTGGTGAACCTTGACGAGCTGTTCCTCCAGGCTCCGCACTAAATCCGAAAGTTTGGACAAGTTATTGACAGTGTTGGATAACTCCATAACCTTGTCCTTCAACTCCCGAATTTCTTTATCGGCCCGCTCCCGATAGGCCCAGTGCTGGGCATTGTTGGCCACGGTTCTCTGAGCCAGTTGCAAAGAAATGCAAAAAGTTAGATTCAAAGAATGTAGCAAAAAGGAGTCAAACGAAGAGGAGTATGAAACTTACCCTCAATGCCTCCATGTCGGCTAAGTCCTCCCCCTCCGGATAATTTTGAAATATTCTCGCCTCGTCCCGAGGAAGGATGGAAGACCAACTAATCTGGGAAGCCACCCCAAGAGTATCCAAAGTATCATTGTCGCGGACCCCGGGGTAAACTCGAAATTCGATCCCTCTCATAATAAACCCCCCATCCACGGGGTAGGACCTCTCATCAGCAGGGCCTATCCTCGGAAGTATTGGTCTGTTTCCCATCGAACCCTCGATGTATAAGCGCCTTCGATTCTTTCGCTGCGACGGAATGATATTGCACTCCGCACGCTCCTTGGAGCGGGATCGCCTGGATGACCCGGAAGCCCCCCGTGAAGATGAGGCAACTCTCCCCCTATCCCGAGAGAGATCCCTCTGCTCCGAAGGAGGGGGAGGCATCGCTTGCCTAAAAACAGGGGGGTCCGAGCACGAGGTAGCTGAGAGGGGACCGGTGCCTCCCTTGGGACATCGTCGGCTAAATGACGCCTCTTCCTGGTAGGAGCACTGGAAGGACTAGCCTCCGAGACCTGACGACCCAACGATTGCCGGAAGTGACTCATTTCTGCAAAAAAGGAAAAGAAAACAAATCAGTGGTCAAAAACTGATCAAAAACAGCAAGTAGTAAAAAGAATTAAAAGTTACCATCAGGAGAATCGAGATGCTCCTGAAGGGACTCTATATTTATTGCGTCGTCATCAGGGAGCACCATGAAAGTGGAGCCGAACCCTTCCCAGCCAGTCAGGTCGGCTAAGGGTTCGCTGCCAGAACTAGACTCCACGTTGGTACTCCCTATATCCTCCTGTGGCCTTACAGGTTCAGGATTTAACTCGGGGGAAGCCGAAGGCGGAGGATTAGACGAGGGAACAGAAGGCCCGACAACAGGGACCGGACTCACACCCCAGCCAGTTGATATCAAATTTTCATTTGATATAAGGCTGTCAAGGCTAATGGGATGATTGACCAATAGTTTGTTGACGTCTGAAGATAACTGCTCCCTAAGTGTGGAAATCCTGGGGCCCTTGGGGATTTCTTGCCTAGTCTCCCAACGAGTGGGGAAATCCAGGCCCTCGGGCACTTCCTCCAAAAGCCACTCCGATTCAAAACCATGGAGCTTGTTAGTCGGCTTCTCGAATAACCTGTTTTCAAAGCCAGGCTGGTACACCCGCTGAAGGGAGTAAGGGACTAAACCGGGGCTACCCCGAAATCTGAAGAAGACATCGAGAAGGGAAAGAGATGGAGAAACGCCCCTTAAATGGCAGTGCACGGTGAACCCTACTAATTGCATCCATGCATAAGGATGCAGTTGTCCCGGGGATACCCTGTGCGTCCTAAGGAAGGAAACCCCGAAGTCGAACAACGAGAAGCGGAGTCCTAACTCTAAGGCTGCCCTAAAAACGACTACCCCGTTGGACACGCGACGTATGTCACTCTCCTGAGGGGTTGGGAGTCTATAAGAATATCCCTCGGGTAAAGGAAACCTAGATACTAGGTCTCAGACGTCGACTTCCTTTAAAGTCGACCTAACGCCTAGGTCTATTTGTTTTCCTGCACCATGGCCAGCCATTTTAGGAGTTCGGAAACCAAAAAGTGGGATTACGGACTACTAAATCACCTAAAATGAAGGTGAGGAGAACTGGCGACAGAGTCTCAAGAAGCCGCAACAGACTTGCGACACAGTGATGTGTATGCGGCAGAGTTGCGGCAGAGTCACGAGAGAGGGTCCTGAGAGTCGCAGCAGAGTGTCTTTGCGAGAGAACTGAATAGTGACAAGGACAGCAGGGGCCCAATATATATAGCGGCTCACCTGCGTCGCCACACGCGCTAAAATCTGACCCGACCCGAGAAAAATCCGGACCCAGATCCTCTTTCGCAGGAAAAATTCCGACCAAAGAGTGGGGAGCAATTGATGGTGGTCGTGTCACCAGAATCCACGTGTACAACTATCCACCAACCAGAGAGTGCCACGTGTCAGAATAAGAATAAGCCATGTGGCTGATGTGGCGACAGTGTGGTCACGCGACACAGTTGCTTTGTTGAGCGACAGATGTTCGAGGCGACAGGGATTCCGTCGCCTGGTATGTGTGCTGCACAGTTGGCGCGACAGACCTCCATTGCCCCTATTGCGACATAGGTCTCCCGCATTGCCCCCGCGGTAGAGGTCTCCCGCATTGCCCCCACTGTAGAGGTCTCCCGCACAGCCTGCGGCAGAGGTCTCCCGCATAGTCTGCGGTAGAGGTCCATGGGTACTCTACCGCCTACCGATTCCCCCGCAAGCTACTTAACCCGAAGCGCGACAGAGTGCTCCATGACTCTGTCGCGGCCCAGACACGAGCCTGGGCCTCAGCTCGAACCGACTTAGAAGAAACCTATAAATATGCCGAGGAGCTCTCAGAAAGAGGGACGAAGAAAATGAACAAAAAAGCAGGGAGAAATACTTCAACTCTTTGAATTAAGAAACACATTCTCTTCTTCTTACATACACAACTCCCGATTACTTACTTAATCATCGGAGTGCGCGTGCAGGGACAGATCCCTGCGCCCTCTGATTCCTATTGTTTTTGCAGAACATACGAAGAACACGTGGAACAAATTGCACCGACGTCACTTCTTTGTCGTTAGTGCAATCAGACTACGTGGAAGGTAAATTCCTGTTGCTGTTCGTTCCGGCAACATCAGCTTATAAGTGTAGTGTAAAGATAAAAAATACCTAAAAGAAAAAGGGAATAAAGAAAGTGCTAATTGGCCTCTTTTTATTGATAAAACAAAATGTCTAAAGAAAAAGAGCCAATTTACAGAGATTATTTGCACTAAACAAGCAGCTTCACCAAATCTCTCTCTAAATTGCCTTTCCGTCCATTAATTTCTAATTGCTACGCAAACAGATATGTAATAAAACTGGAAAGATGAAACAGGCGGACACTAACTTAATATTTTCCACATTTTGCTAAGACTATCTCTTCATCTAACAGAAGCACAGATTGATTGCTGATTGTATACCCCAGTTACTCCATTTGTAAACTGCCGCCTGTTTCTTCTTCGTTTCGTTACTACCATAAATCCTTCGCCATCCCCTGCTTTCGTTTTATTCATATCTAATGTGTTTTGTTCTTCATGGCTACTGGATTGAGAATCCAAGTCCTTTCCTCCATTCCCATGAAGAATTTTTATTATTGCGCTGTCATTTGTAGCAGCATCTGAAGAATTTTTTGAATGGTTCAGCTTTTTGTCTCCGTCTGCAGGCTCACTCGTAGGATCCATGTTCGACTTCACAGATCTGACTTTTCATCGGTGCTGCTCTGTTTCAAATTAGAGTCTTTTACTTCCCTACTCGATTTCTTATCAACTCCCTGCATTTCACTGTTCATAACTTTGGAAAAAGAGTTTAACTCATCCGAGACACCTGAATATGCAATACCAAAAGTTGTTTGCCAAACTTTGCTGGGTACAAACTCAGGAGCGTGAGGGTTCATAACTCTAAGAGGTCCAAATCCGATTTGTTCCAAAATAGGAGTTTGGTATCTCAGAAAGCCATGTTTCATGCTGTAAGAATGACTGTTTCTGTAATATAACTGTGACCTAGGTCCACAAGGAACTCGAGCAGCAACCGAAGGTCCAACAGGCTCTGCAAGCATGCCTTGACTGGATGTTACATCATAAACACTTGCAACAGCAACTGAATTTATTTGGTGGTTCATGTAGAGCGCTACAGGATTGAATGGTTCAGCTGATGCCGATAGCTTACTCCCTTTCGTTTCTACAGGCTTTTCCTGATTAAAAGAAGAAACCTTATCAAGTTCGGGAGCAGTTTCTTCTGATTGATCTTCGCTATCATGAGTTCTTTCAGTTCCATCATCAACATCATCATTTACGACATTATCAACAAGAGAGATATTGTTTCCATCCTCCATGTTTGCTGTCTCAGCTAGGATGGTGCACATCTGCGGTTCAGTTTTTCCCTCATTTTCAGCTTCTACCTTCTCCTCTAATGTCTTTAGAACTGTACCTGGAGGTGCTACAGCTACTTCTTTGTAAGAAAGAGATTTTGAGGCAATGGCACTCAGACTTACGGAAGGGGAGAAACCTTTGGAAACAGAAGCTTGTAAACTAACTGATGGTGGTCGCGTCACCAGAATCCACGTGTACAATCATCCGCCTGCCACGTGTCAAATCCAAAACGAGCCACGTGGCAGATTTGGCCACAGTGTGGCGCGGCAGACCTCCATCGCCCATATCGCGACATTGGTCTTCCACACAGACTACGATAGAGGTCTCCCGCACATCCCGCGATAGAAGTCCCCCGCTCAGCCTGCGGCATAGTCTCCCGCACAGACTGCTGTGGAGGTCTCCCGCACAGTCTGCGGTAGAGGGCTCCAGCACAACCCGCGATAGAAGTCCCCCTCACAGCTTGCGACAGTCTCCCGTACAGCCCGCGATAGAAGTCCCCCGCACAGCTTGCGACAGTCTCCCGCACAGCCCGCTATAGAAGTCCCCCGCTCAGTCTGCGACACAGTCTCCCGCACAGCTTGTGACATAGTCTCCCGCACAGTCTGCGGTAGAGGGCTCCCGCACAGCCCGCAATAGAAGTCCCCCACACAGCTTGCGACATAGCATCCCGCACAGACTGCGGTAGAGGTCTCCCGCACAGTCTGCGGTAGAGGTCCCTCGCTAGCTGCTTGAATTCGAGGCGCGACAGAGTGCTCTATGACTCTGTCGCGGCCCAGACACGCGCCTGGGCCTTAGCTCGAACCGACCCAGAGAAACCTATAAATACCAGGTGAGCTCTCTGAAAAAGGGGATTCGATCCAAAAAAGAAAAAAAAAACAGGGAGAAATACTCAAAACTCTTTGAATTGAGAATTACATTCTCCTCTTCTTATACACATAACTCTCGATTACTGACTTAATCGTCGGAGTGCGCGTGCAGGGACAAATCCCTGCCCCTCTGATTCCTGTTGTTTTTGTAGGATATACGAAGAACACGTGGATCAAATTGTATCGACGTCACCCTTTCGTCGTTAGTGTAATCAGACTACGCGAAAGGCATTTTCTTGTTGCTGTCAGGTAGGCAACATCAATTGGCGCCGTCTGTGGGAATCCTGACAAAAAGCCAGATTCTCTATCAAAATGGTGAGGACACGCTCTACAGCGGAGGTGACAGGAGGGTAAAATTCTGTGAGTCCCCCTGCCAGATCAGAACAAAGACGAAGACATGGTGAAAGGGGTCAGAGAAAAGCCGTGGTTTCTCTAGAAGAATTTGAGACCCTGAAGCGCAAAAATGAGGAAACTACGACTGCATTGAAAGCCATGGTGAGCTTCTTCAGAGATGCTCTCCCCCAATTGAGCTTACCCCGTGAAGTGCAGCAGTTAGTAGGGGAAAGCACACCCCGACGGACCTACAAGAGAGGTCAGCCCTCTACTCTGGTAAACGCTGGACAAGAGTCAGGAACGCAAAATAATGCTACCGCAAGTCCAGCCAGACAGAACTCACCCGCAGCATATAGGCGACAGAGTTCTCCAGCAGCTAACGGGCAGCAGAGCTCACCTGCGATTCGACAGCAGCAGAGTTCCCCTCAGGCCGCTAGGCGGCAGAGTCCCCCTCTGCCCGATAGGCGGCAGAGCTCGCCAAATGTGCGGCGGAGTCCCCCTGCGGCTCAACGGCGACAGAACTCAACACGCGGCAGAGGTATCCCACATCAGATATGCGACAGTGCTCTCCTGCCTCTAATAGGCGGCAGAGTTCACCCTTGCCCGATGCGCGGCAGACCTCCCCCGCAGCCCATAGGTGGCAGAGTTCCCCCACCTGCCACAACTCATCTCCCATGGAGTCAGAACGTGATCCGGGAACCTATAGGGCTGGGGAGCAACGAAGACAAGGAGGTTTTGACCCACGAGAAGGCCTCGAAATATCAAGTCCCGGAGTGGGAGGTGCTAGAAGGGGCACTTATCAATCGGACTCTTCTAGACCCGAAGGGACAAGGCCATGCTCAGCTCGAGGGTCGAAGGACGTGGAGAAGGTCGTCCAAAGGATCCTCGAGAAGAAAAAACTGGTATCTTCGGATGATGGCCAAAGGAGGAGGATCCCATTCAGCCTGGAGATCATGAACAAACCTTTACCGAAGAAGTTCAAAATGCCTTCTATGGCTACTTACACCGGCAAAGCGGACCCCTACGATCACATCCAGAGTTATGAATCCCTCATGCTGTTGCATGGATGGAAGGACGAAATTATGTGTAGAGCTTTTTCTCTCACATTGTCCGGGCATGCTCTCAAGTGGTTCAACGGGTTGAACGAAGGTTCAATCTCCTCTTTTGATGAGTTGAGAAATTAATTCCTCAAAGTCTTCATGATCCACAGCCAGAGGAAGAAAGACGCTACCTACCTACTCACGCTTAAACAAGGGAATAAAGAACCCTTGAAAAGCTTTGTAGATCGCTTCCGAGATGCAACCTTAGAAGTGGAAGATCTACCAGTAGGCGTAGCCTTGGCTGTAATGCTGCAAGGGACGAGCTCCGAGAAGCTACAAGAATCCCTCTCTCTCGATCAACCGATGACGATTTCCGACCTCTTTGCCAGGGTTAACAAGTATGTAGCTCAAGAAGAAGTGATGAGAATGATACAGCCCAGGGAGGCGAAGGAAGGAAAGAAAAGAGAGAGAGATGCGCCCGAGAGAAGCTTCCCAAGACCCGTGAGAACTGACAAAGCCCCTAGGCTCAGGTATGAAGGTTATACCAGGTTAAACGAGCCTCGCACTGCAATATTGGCAGCCATCGAAGGGGCAGGATTATTGGAATTCTCCAAGAAGAAAATTAGAGACGTAGGACGAAACACTGAAGCCTACTGCGAATTCCATTGTGCTCACGGACACCCAACAGAGAGGTGCAGAGACTTAATGGACCAGTTGGAAAGGCTGGCCAGAGAAGGGAAGATCAACCGCTTCCTATGGAGGAGCGAGAGACCCCGTTATCCTCCGCGCGACCAAAGGAATGATCGTCCGCGGACGGGGGCAAATAATAATATCAGAAGGGATAGGCCTAGAAACGAAGCAGTCAGGCCCATCCCCCGTGCTAATCCGCCAAACAACGAACCTACAGCCCCCGCAATAAATGTCATCGCAGGCGGGGACTCAAGTGCAGGAAGCTCCTCTACTTCCCACAAAAGTTACGCTAGGCAAGCGTATCAGGTTAACGTGGTGATGGAGGAGCAGGCGGATGAAGAGCCCATCATGTTCACTCCGGCTGACAAAGATGATATTATCATGCCCCATGACGACCCCATGGTGATATCCACGATAGTGGCCAAACACCCGGTGAGCAGGGTCCTGGTCGATAACGGGAGCTCAGTGAACCTGATCTATTGGAACTGCTTCGAAAAAATGAGCATATCCGAAAATAGGTTAAAGCCCGTTATGGCGCCACTATATGGATTCACGGGGGAGCGAGTGAAAGTTACCGGGTCCATAGAGTTGCCTGTGACTCTCGGAGAGCACCCGAAGAATGTGACCCGGCAAGTATTGTTCATGGTGGTCAGGTCAACCTCTGCTGCCTATAACATGATTTTGGGCAGACCTGTGCTGAATGACATGAGGGCGGTAATATCCTCTTGCTATCTGTTGATGAAGTTTCCCACTCCCAACGGAGTCGGGCAAGTACGAGGAAACCAAAAGAGCGCCCGTACTTGTTATCTCGCTTCCACTACCAACAAGGTAGTACAGAGGAAAGAAACCTTGTGCATAGACGATCCGCCCAAACCTCAGCCGGTAGAGGAGATAGAACCCATTGAGCTAATCGAGGGAGATGGGGGAAAGAAGGCATACATCGAGACCCAACTAGGCGAACAACTAAAGAACGACATAGTCGAGTGCCTGAGGAGAAACTCGGATATCTTCGCCTGGAGCCCGACAGACATGCCCGGGATTAGTCCCGAAGTGATTTGCCATGAGCTTAACATCATACCCGGACACAGACCCGTCAAACAGAAGAAGAGGAGTTTCACCCCGGAGCAACAAAAAGCAATCACTGAAGAAGTGAATAAACTCCTGGGCGCCGGATTCATCCGAGAGGTCTACTACCCTGAGTGGTTAGCCAATGTAGTGATGGTAAAGAAATCTAGAGGGAAGTGGCGAATGTGTGTGGATTTCACAGACCTGAACAAAGCCTGCCCTAAAGATTCATATCCCCTACCTCGGATAGACAGACTCGTAGACGATACATCCGGCTACGAATTCCTCAGTTTCTTGGATGCATTCTCCGGGTATCACCAAATCATGCTTCACCCAGAAGACGAAGAAAAGACTTCTTTTATAACCGACGACGGAACCTATTGCTATCGGGTAATGCCGTTCGGTTTAAAGAACGCGGGAGCCACCTATTAACGAATGGTGAGCAAAGTGTTCAAAGATCTTCTGGGAAATACCATGGAAGCCTACGTGGACGATATGATAATCAAGAGCCGCGTAGGAGAGTCTCATACTGATCAAATGTCCAAGGTATTCGAAGTATTGAGGAGATTCAACATGAAGCTAAACCCTGAAAAGTGCTCATTCGGGGTAAGATCAGGGAAGTTCTTAGGCTTCATGATCACTAACAGGGGCATTGAGGTAAATCTTGAGAAGGTACAGGCTGTCATTGACATGAAACCCCCAACCACCGTAAGAGAGGTCCAGAGATTGACAGGCAGGATAGCAGCTCTGAATCGCTTCTTGTCAAAATCAGCAGAAAAGAGCCTGCCGTTCTTCAAAACTCTACGGGGGGAAGAACTTCGAATGGACGAAAGATTGTCAAAAAGCCTTCGAAGACCTCAAGGAGTACTTGAAACAGCTGCCTTTGTTAACAAGGCCCCTGGAAGGAGAACAACTCTATATGTATTTGGGAGTCGGCGATTTCGCCGTCAGTGCGGTGCTACTGAAGAAAGATGAAAAGGTGCACCGTCCCATCTACTACGTGAGTAAAGTGTTATTGGATCCAGAGACCCGCTATCCGCTGGCCGAAAAGCTAGCATTAGCCCTTTTGATGGCCTCGCGAAAGTTGCGCCCGTATTTCCAAGCACACCCTATCACCGTCTTGACAGATCAACCGTTAAGATAGATCCTTCAGAAACCTGAACACTCAGGAAGGTTAGTGAAATGGGCAGTGGAGCTTGGGGGATACGAAATCACATTCCAACCACGGCAGGCTATCAAAGGTCAAGCTCTGGCCGACTTCATCGTAGAATGCACTATCCCAAGCGACAGCAGTGAAGGGGAGGCTCACTCCTGGTTGCTGCATGTCGATGGGGCATCAAGTGCTAACGGAAGCGGAGCGGGTATAGTCCTGGTTTCACCCGAAGGAAAATCCCTTGAATACTCCCTACGATTTGAATTCCCCAGTTCGAACAATATAGCGGAGTATGAAGCTCTGATAGCAGGGATGATGTTAGCGAAGAAGCTACAGGTTCACCACTTGATAGCACACAGTGATTCTCAATTGGTGGTGAACCAATTCAGCGGAGAGTACGAGGTACGGGAACCGATGCTGGTCCCTTACTTGAAGAAAGTCCAACTTTTGGCACAGACTTTTAAAAACTTTCAGCTGATACAGATCAACCGGTCCAAAAACACACATGCTGATGCATTATCTAAGTTAGCCTCTTCCGCCGAAACACGAGGAAGGAAGGTGAAGGTGGAGAGGCTCGAACGACCTAGTATTGAAGAGGTCGAAGTGTGTGACATTCAAGTGGGAGACGATTGGAGGTCCCCATACAAACAGTATCTCACCGAAGGAACACTCCCCCAAGATAAGGATGAGGCTCGTCACTTAAAAATACAAGGGGCAAAGTTCACACTCATCAATGGAGAACTGTACAAAAGGGGATATTCGTCACCCTTATTGAAATGTCTAGGACCGGAACAAGCAAGATACGCCCTAACCGAAGTGCATGAAGGAATTTACGGTGAACACTTAGGAGCGAGAGCTCTTGCAGCTAAAGTATTGAGATCGGGATTCTACTGGCCAACGTTAAAGAAAGATGCGATGGACCAAACCCGCAGGTGTGACAAATGCCAGAGGTTTGCGCCTATCACTACAGCCCCAGTGACTCCCTCTCAAGGCACAGTACAGCCAATTCCTTTTGCACAGTGGGGATTAGACATCCTTGGACCTTTCCCCTTAGCCACGGGCCAAAGAAAGTTCCTGCTAGTGGCTACCGATTACTTTACAAAGTGGATTGAAGCAGAGCCTTTAGCCATAATCACGAAAAAGAAAGTGGAGGCAATGGTGTGGAAAGACATTATTTGTCGATTCGGAATTCCCCGCATCCTTGATGCCGACCATGGAAAGCAATTTGATTGCAACGCCTTCCGTGAATTTTGTAAGAGCCTCAACATTCAGCTAAGGATCTCCTCAGTGTCATATCCTCAAGCTAATGGACAGGCCGAAGTCAGTAATCGGACTATCCTCCATGGGCTGAAGACCAAGCTAGATAAAGCAAAAGGGGCATGGGTGGACGAATTGCCTAGTGTTTTGTGGGCATATCGTACCACCAGTCGTGTGTCGACTAAAGAAACGCCATTCAGCCTTGTATACGGCGCAGAAGCACTGATCCCCGTAGAAATTGGAGCGTTATCACCAAGAGTGATACCCTTAGTAGAGGAAGAAAATTCACAAGCTCTAAGGGAAGGCTTGGACCTACTCGATGAACATAGAGAAACCGCGGCTATTCGATTGGCATCCTATCATCAGAGGGTGGCCAACTACTATAATAGCCGGGTGAGAGATAGGCCAATGTCTGAGGGAGATCTAGTGCTCAGAAAGTCGCAGATCACGAATGCCCTGAAGGAGGATGGGAAGTTCAGAGCCAACTGGGAAGGTCCTTACAGAATCTGATACAAGATTGGACCTAACACATGTGTCCTGGAAACTCTACAAGGGAAGAAGATAGGGAAAACATGGAATTCAAATCACCTAAAGTTATATTTGAATTAATCGCTATATTTTCTTTCCCAAACAGTATTATTATTTGTTTATACCATCACAAGATATTGTCATCAAATCATCACGCAGAATGTCATTTTATTATACATCTACGACTTATATACATCTAAATCTTGTGACAGGTATTCAACCGAGCCATAAGAGCCTGAGGCGCTATGCGTCACTGTGGCCAGACGTAGTTCAGACGAGCCGTAAGAGCCTGAGGCGCTATGCGTCACTGTGGCCAGGCGTAGTTCAACCGAGCCGTAAGAGCCTGAGGCGCTATGCGTCACTGTGGCCAGGCGTAGTTCAGACGAGCCGTAAGAGCCTGAGGCACTATGCGTCACTGTGGCCAGCCGTAGTTCAACCGAGCCGTAAGAGCCTGAGGCGCTATGCGTCACTGTGGCCAGGCGTAGTTCAGCCGAGCCGTAAGAGCCTGAGGCACTATGCGTCACTGTGGCCAGGCGTAGTTCAACCGAGCCGTAAGAGCCTGAGGCGCTATGCGTCACCGTGGCCAGGCGTATACAATCAACTGAGCCGTAAGAGCCTGAGGCGCTATGCGTCACAGTGGCCAGGAGTATACAATTAACCAAGCTGTAAGAGCCTGAGGCGCTATGCGTCACTATGGCCAGGCGATAAAAATATCAAGGCTATAAAAACTAAAGACGCATACACGTCACAGTAATCAAGCCTTAAACAATTATACGTTCGCTCAAAAAAAAAATTCTTTCTGAAAGTTTACCTTTCTATCAAGAATTGGGGAGCATGCACGAATACATTCAAACGAATACATTCAAGCAGCAAAATAAACAGACAAAAAATGATAAATGATAAATAAAGAAGTAATGCAATACAAAGCATGAACAAAAATCTCAATTTCATTTCATTCAAAAGTCATTACATTCGACAAAAGTACGAAGTTAAAATAAAAAACAACAAAGTACTGAAAAAGAAATACAAAAAAAAAAAATAGCTATCTACTCTTCGGGAGGAAGCTGGGGATCAGCTGCAGACGGACCATCACTTCCCAAAGACTGCTGACCCTCCTCGTCATCTAAATCAATGAGAGCCTCGATAGGCTCGGAGCACCATCCAAATCCATGGGCTCCCAAGGACCAGTGAGGTTGACGAGGTCATCTTGGGCAGTCCTCTTAAATAACTCGTCTGCAGGTTCAGCTTCAGGCTCATATTTAGTCCAGTCGGGGGCCTCAAATAGCATTGCCTCGTTGGTGTACTGGAGCTCTGGGAATTCCTCTCCTTCCCTATGTGCTTCTAACCATGATTGGGCAAGATAGAACCCGTACTTTACATAGGGATTCGAGAAATCCTCCTTCCGTCTCAAGCAATCCTTGGAGAGACGGTACTCCTTCACAGCCTCGGCCCGTATGCTATTGATCTCCACTTGGGTCAATGTAGGAGCAGCCTGACTTTCCAACTCGACAACACGCTGCTCGAGCTCCTGATTTCGAGCAAGTAAAGACCCGTAGTTGGATTGCATACAGTCTAGCTCAGAGTGGGCATCCCGGAGATCCTCTTGAAATCTGCTAGATCGAGCCTTCTCTACAGTAAGATCCCCCTGGGCATGATTAAGGTCTTGATGAACCTTTGCGAGCTGCTCCTCCAAGCTTCGAACTAAATCCGAAAGTTTGGATAAGTTGTTGATGGTGTTCTGCAACTCCATAACTTGATCCTTTAACTCCCGGATTTCCCTATCAGCACGCTCCCGATAAGCCCGATGTTGGGCATTGTTGGTCACAGTGCGTTGAGCCAGCTGCAAAGGAATACAAAAAGTTAGATTCAAAGAATGCGGCAAAAATGAATCAAACGAAGAAGAGTATGAAACTTACCCTCAACGCCTCTATGTCGGCTAAATCCTCCCCTTCCGGGTAGTTTCTGAATATCCTTGCCTCGTCCCGAGGAAGGATAGTGGACCAGCTTAATCGGGAGGCCACCCTGGGAATGTCCAAAATGTCGTTGTCACTAACCCCGGGGTAGACTCGGAACTCGTGGCCCCTCATAATATTTCCCCCGTCCACAGAATAGGGCCTCTCGTCGGCAGGACCTATCCTCGGCAATATTGGCCTGCTTCCCATCGAACCTTCGATGTACAAGCGCCTTCTATTCTTTCGCTGAGACGGAATGATATTGCATTCCACGCGCTCCTCGGAGCGTGATTGCCCGGATGACCCGGAAGCCCCCCGTGAAGACAAGGCAACTCTCCCCCTATCCCGAGAGAGATCTCTCTGCTCTGAAGGAGGGGGAGGCATCGCCTGCCTAGAAACAGGAGGGGTCCGAGCACGAGGTGGATGAGAGGGGATCGGTGCCTCACTTGGGACATCGTCAGCCAAACGATGCCTCTTTCTGGCAGAAGCGCTGGAAGGACCAGCCTCAGAAACCTGGCGACCTAATGATTGCCGAAAATGACTCATATCTGCAAAAAAGAAAAAGAAGACAAATCAGTGGTCAAAAACTGATCAAAAACAGCAAGCCGTAAAGAGAATTAAAAGCTACCGTCAGGAGAATCGAGATGCTCCTGAAGGGACTCTATATTTATGGTGTCGTCATCAGGGAGCACCATGAAAGTAGAGCCGAACCCTTCCCAACCAGTCAGATCGGCTAAGGGTTCGCTGCCAGAACTTGATTCTACATTGGTGCTCCCTATATCCTCTTGTGGCCTAGGTGCTTCAGGATTTAACTCGGGGAAAACCAAAGGCAGAGGATCTGACGAAGGAATAGAGGGTCCGGCAACAGGGACCGGACCCACACCCCAACCTGCTAATATCAAATTTTCATTTGATATAAGGGTGTCAAGGCTAAGGGGATGAGGGACTAGCAGTTTGTTGACGTCAGAAGACAACTGCTCCCTAAGTGTGGTAACCCGGGGACCTTTGGGAATCTCACGCCTATTCTCCCAACGAGTGGGAAAATCCAGGCCCTCGGGCACTTCCACAACCAGCCATTCCGTTTCGAAACCATGGAGCTTGTTAGCGGGTTTATCAAACAATCGGTTCTCAAAACCGGGCTGATACACCCGCCGAAGCGAGTAAGGCACCAAGCCGGGGCTCCTTCGAAGCCTAAAGAATACTTCTAAAAGAGGAAGGGAAGGAGAGACGCCCCTTAAGTGGCAGTGCACGCTAAATGCTACCAATTGCATCCATGCATGAGGATACAGTTGCCCCGGGGATACCCTGTGCGTTCTAAGGAAGGAAGCCCCAAAATCGGACAAGGGGAAGCGGAGTCCTAACTCCAAAGCTGCCCTGAAAACGACAGCCCCGTCGGACACACGACGTATATCGCTCTCCTGAGGGGCTGGGAGCCTATAAGAGTATCCATCAAGTAAAGGAAATCGGGATTCTAGGTCTTGGACGTCGGCTTCCTTTAAAGTCGACTTAACGCCTAGATCAATTTGTTTTCCTATACCATGGCCAGCCATTTTAGGAGTCTGTAAATCAAAAGAGTGGGACTGCAGACTATGAAATTACCTAAAATGAAGTAAAGGAGAGATTGACGACAGAGTATGAAGAAGCTGCGGCAGAGTTGCGACACAGTGATGTGTACGCGACAGACTTGCGGCAGAGTACAGTAGAGTGCGGCAGAGTTGCGAGAGAGTATGCAGAGAAAATCGCGGTTGAGTGTCTTTTTACGGGAGAACTCAATAGCGACAAGGACAGCAGGGGCCCAGTATATATAGCAGCTCGCCTGCGTCGACACACGCGCGGAGATCCGACCCGACCCGAGAAAATCCAGACCCAGATACTCTTTCGCAGGAATGATTCCTACCAAAGAGTGGGGAGCAATTGATGGTGGTCGCGTCACCAGAATCCACGTGTACAATCATCCGCCTGCCACGTGTCAAATCCAGAACGAGTCACGTGGCAGATTTGGTGACAGTGTGGCGCGGCAGACCTCTATCGCCCATATCGCGACATTGATCTTCCGCACAGACTACGATAGAGGTCTCCCGCACATCCCGCGATAGAAGTCCCCCGCTCAGCCTGCGGCATAGTCTCCCGTACAGATTGTGGTGGAGGTCTCCCGCACAGTCTGAGGTAGAGGGCTCCCGCACAGCCCGCGATAGAAGTCCCCCGCACAGCTTGCGACAGTCTCCCGCACAGCCCGCGATAGAAGTCTCCCGCACAGCCCGCGATAGAAGTCCCCCGCACAGCTTGTGACAGTCTCCCGCACAGCCCGCGATAGAAGTCCCCCGCTCAGTCTGCGGTACAGTCTCCCTCACAGCTTGCGACATAGTCTCCCGCACAGTCTGCGGTAGAGGGCTCCCGCACAGCCCGCAATAGAAGTCCCCCGCACAGCTTGAGACATAACATCCCGCACAGACTGCGGTAGAGGTCTCCCGCACAGTCTGCGGTAGAGGTCCCTCGCTAGCTGCTTGAATTCGAGGCGCGACAGAGTGCTCTATGACTCTGTCGCGGCCCAGACACGCGCCTGGGCCTCAGCTCGAACCGACCCAGAGAAACCTATAAATACCAGGTGAGCTCTCTGAAAAAGGGGATTCGATCCAAAAAAGAAAAAAAAACAGGGAGAAATACTCAAAACTCTTTGAATTGAGAATTACATTCTCCTCTTCTTATACACATAACTCCCGATTACTGACTTAATCGTCGGAGTGCACGTGCAGGGACAAATCCCTGCCCCCTCTGATTCCTGTTGTTTTTGCAGGATATACGAAGAACACGTGGATCAAATTGCATCGACGTCACCCTTCGTCGTTAGTGTAATCAGACTACGCGAAAGGCATTTTCTTGTTGCTGTCAGGTAGGCAACATCACTAACTGATTTCCCTCCAGGTCTTGAGCTACAAGACTTTGATTGCTTCCCCGGCAGCACCTCCTGTATAATGTTCTTGGAGGCAGTTTTTCCCGTAGGTGAAATAATTCCCCACCTAGAGCCAGTCTCCCTAACATTTGAATATCCGAAACTTCTCACCTTCAGATCTGAAAGACCTGGTCTCTTCCTTCCAGATTTCCTTCCAGCAGCATTTCCTGACCGCCCTTTCGAGTTGGCTTCTTGCCGCCCTTCATCTGAAGTTGTCTCTCCAACAACTTCACTTATAAACCTTGGTTCAATTCTAGTAATATCATCATTTTCTTCTGGCTTTTCAGGATGACTAGAAGTCACCATTCCTATTTCATTAATATCTGCAGTATCCATAGTTTTCTCTGAGATATCGAGGAACACAGTAGTATCTGTAACCAAGTGGTGCTCTGTATCATGGGTTTTATAACTAATCGGTAGCACCTGCCAAGTTTTTTTTTTTTAAAATGCCAATGTTAAATGTTGAGCGGAATAAAGAAGGATGAGAGTATGAACGGTCCACCAAAGTAATGAATGTGTCAGAGCAGAATGTAAAGATAAGCAAGCAAATTTACCAAATAAGAAGGATATGCTAATAGGAGATTGGAACAAGAATTCTAGAAAACTTCAAAGGCAGCCATACTGTCGAGCTAATCAGTTTGTTGTTGGCTCTTGGTGTTTTTAAAAATGATCTTACTGAATTTGGGACAAAGGTAGATTTTATGTTAGCAGCTCAAAATTATATTATCTAATTTGGTGTTAGAAAAGGTGTTTTGTTTTGTTCAGGCCTTAAATCAATGTAAGCACCAAAGAAATGTCACTTGTGTTAGCATCTCAAAATTATATAAAGTTTCTACCCACTTCAATTAGCTGGCCTAATCTTTGCCATCCAAAGAGGCCCTAGCAATTAGATTAAATCGTCAGATATATGGCTCATTATTAAATCAAACATTGATTTAACTTATAAATGGAAGCTCAGTTAATCTGAGACAAAATCATTTCACAGTGATATCATGATTGCTTTTTAATAGTAATGACAACATGGCCAGAAACATCTATTACCTTGGCACGCCGCTGCTTCCTCTGTGCATCAGTTCCTTTAGAGTCCTGATCAACACTAATGTAATCGAGGAGATCTAACACACTGCAAGAAATGGTCACAGCTTTAGGTGCCGCAAGAAATAATCATATAAATAAATAACTATCAACTTGGGAATACCAGATTAATACCTAAGATGACCTTTGCTTGCAATGGATGCATCAGGCTTTGGAGTTCCATTTCGTGCTGCTTCTTGCTGTTCAAAAGCTTTTGATTCAAAATATTCAAGCTAAGCAGCAGCATCCTTCAAAACAAAAAGCAGTTCATGTAGTTTATTAATGTTAATTGGCAGGAAATAATGCTTCATTTCAAACTTCAAACTTTTCGATTGCTGATCTCAAGAAAACCCGTATATAATAGAATGGACAAAGGTGCACAAAATTGCCTAGCTAATTGGTATAGAAAGTCATAGACTAAGGTATTTACTTGTGTACGAAGGTCATCTGGTCCAAGTTTTGCTTGAAGTATCTTGAGTGTAGTTTGCTCGTGTTGCACACTTAAAGAATATGCTTCCATCAATGAAAGAGCAATGGCAATGGCATGATAGCTTGCAGCCGTCTGTTAGGGGAGGAAATCAAATAAAATGATCAGGCTATGGGGAAAAAATAGGTGTATAATTTTGTTGATAGATGAAAATATGCATACAGTTGGAGAGACACACAAAGACAGATGAGAGAGAGACCTGTATGTGATCTGCTCCTAGTAGTCTCTGGTTGCACTTTAGAGCTTCATGTAGATATCTGAGAGCAACATGAACGTTTCCCATGCCTTCTTCCATTATAGCCACGTTTATAAAGGTTGCAGCAGTGTTTGGGTGAGATAATCCACAAGTAAAATGAAGAAGGAATAAAGCACGGTTTACATACCTGCCAAAAATCATTAATTTTGTTAAGAGAGCAAATAGAAAGCAAAGAAAGAACACAAGCTCTATAAGTTTACAGTATTAGTGTATAAAGTGAACCATCATCAAGTAAGAAAGGGACTCAAGAGGACAATAACAAGAAGTGTAACTCTTAGCTGTGCAAGATTGCAGCTAAGAATGCAAAAAGGTGAGCATTTTGGAAAATTAAATGCACGCTAAACCGCAATAATCCCCAACTCACTTCAAAGCCATTTCAATGTGTTGGAGCCGATAATAAAATACGGAAAGATCCCCATAGCTTTTCATTGTATCTGGATGGTCAAGACCAAGCTCCCTCTCATTAATATCCAGAGCTTTCTGTTGATATATAGTTGCCTAAGCAAGAAGAAATAATTTAAGACTAAAAATATTCAGTTTTACTGAGTTTAGTTAAATTTGATAGACTGATTAAACTGAAAGGCATGGATAAAAAAGTGAAAACTTTATTTCATTTGAAATGATAATCTATTATCCGACTCTTTCTTGCAAGGCAAATTTGATCAGACATTATATAAAAGACCTAGCAATAGTCATGAAGCTGAATTAAAAATTCTCAGTCTCTCTTACCTTTCCATTGTACAAGCAAAGGAACATATTAATGATACTCAGAGAATCTCACACCACCTTTTCTTTTCATCTCTCTAAGAAGAGACTAAGAAGTGAATTTATTTTCCTACATCATAACTTGAAATATAGCAGAACATTTGGATACCTGGTTGAAATCTCCAGTATGGTAGAGAACCACAGCAAGAAGACTGTAAGCACTTGCAGTAGTTCGATGGTAGGTACCACATACAGCTATCATCTTAGCTAATGCCTTCAAAAGCAAGTAACACATAATGAGACCAATGGAAGTCCTATTTAGTAACATTGCATCCCTTCACTACATAGGAGAAAGGAGGAGAAAAGAAAGGAAGGAATTAGAGGAAAAAAAGGGGGAACTCTTTTTGTTATTCCTTTGTTGCTTAATGCAAATATGGATAAAATACATGCTCACATTTACATACTAAGAATATATAGCACACACTATGTGCATGGTTAAATACTTGACAAAAGTTGTAAAGGTTATTTTATCTAAAAAACATAAGAGTGAGAGGATCACTTGTCATGATTATCTTTTTCTCTTCTTTTCCTCAAATTTTAACCAAACGAGAAATATAAAAGAAAACAAGATACAACCACATACAGCTATCATCTTAGCTAATGCCTTCAAAAGCAAGTAACACATAATGAGACCAATGGAAGTCCTATTTAGTAACATTGCATCCCTTCACTACACAGGAGAAAGGAGGAGAAAAGAAAGGGAGGAATTAGAGGAAAAAAAAGGGGAACTCTTTTTGTTATTCCTTTGTTGCTTAATGCAAATATGGATAAAGTACATGCTCACATTTACATAATAAGAATATATAGCACACACTATGTGCATGGTTAAATACTTGACAAAAGTTGTAGAGGTTATTTTATCTAAAAAAACATAAGAGTGAGAGGATCACTTGTCATGATTATCTTTTTCTCTTCTTTTCCTCAAATTTTAACCAAACGAGAAATATAAAAGAAAACAAGATACAAATAATATCACTCTCTCTTCCCTTCTCCTTCACCAAACATAGGACATGAATGTGAATTCTACTGGGAAAATACCTTTGTCCCATAATTAACCGCATCCTCTAGTTTTCCTTTATCAAGAGCAGTCTTGGATGTTTCTAACAATGCTCGGCCATCAGCAGAAGAGCATCTTACATGCTGTAAATCATTACATACAGAGCATAGTTATGTTGAAGCCATAACAAGCTGGCCCACTGAGATAATAACAATTTAAAAATAAAAATAAAAATAAAAACCTTTGAAAAAGATCAAGAAAGAGAGATCCACCTTACAAACAGGATACATGCTAATAATGTCACAACTTCTGAACGGTTCTGGGCATTCCATATCATAATCTCTAGGAACCAACTCTAGCCCAATCTGGGGAAAAAGTATTAGTAAAACTCAGCATCTGAAGTACTTAGCAGCTGAAAGCAGTCAACAATAAATAATACCTTATGGCAAAGTCCCCGAAGAATGGATAGTTTCCTTAAATGCTGGAATTCATCTCTCAGTTTCCAACCAAATTTTGCAGCAAGAAACTTTCTTAACCACCTCATCTTAAGAAAATAGACATCATTTTCATTTTGAGCATTATCTTCCATTCCACTATTTCCCAGCAAGAAATTAAGGGATGAAGCTATAGCGGCAGGTAAGTCCTCAAATTTGTCAACAGATGCAACAACTGCTTTGAGGACATGCTTGAAAGCTCGAGTAACCATCTCATGAATGCAAAGTGATTTTATATGAGGAAGCTTCTCAGCAAGTTCAACCTGACATGTACAATGACATCAGAGACAACAAAGACAAGAAATTGTATTTTTTAAGTGCGTGCTTTTTGTGGAAAAAAAGGTTTATATTCTACACGTGTATAGTTAACTATTTTAGGAGATTTTGTAACAGCTTGTATCCCTAGAATTAGGCTGATTTAATTAGTTTCCTTTTCTGTTAGAGTATCCCATAAATCATGGGATCTAATGTGGTCTAGTTAGTTTCCTTTTTATTGCTAGGTTTATTGTATAAAGCTAACTCTTTGGTGTGCATTATATGAGATGAAAATCACATTTCTTTTCTCTATTTTTCACATAGCATCAGAGCTTTAGGTTCTCTTAAAATTAGAAGCTTTGGCCTTCATCGCCACTCTGCTTCACAAGCCTTTATTGCCCATAATATACTGCTGGCTATTTGTACTTTGTTCTACTCTGTTTTTTTTTAGTTCAAAATAGAGTATCTTACAAAAATTCTGTTTAGCCCATTCAGTCTTCTTTCTACTTCACACGATCTGCCTTAATTGCCTTGAGATCGAGTGGAAGATGTCGAAAGTTGCAGAGACGACCACTACAGCACAATCAGGGGAGATTGTTTGTTCCCAAAAACCAGGGGAATTGCAAAATATCCAGGCTGCATACAGGTTGGATGGAAAAAATTACCTTAAATGGTCTCAACTTGTTCGTATTGTGCTAAAAGGAAAAGGGATGATCAGCCATCTTATGGGTACAGGGCCAAAACCAAGAAATCCTTGTTTTGAAGCATAGGATGCAGAAGACTCCATGATCATGGCATGGCTATGGAATTCTATGACCCCTTAGATTAGTGATACATGTATGTTCTTACCTACTACCAAGGATATTTGGGATGCAATCCAACAGACATATTCTAAAGCCAGAGATGCGGCTCAAGTATACGAGGTTAAGGTGAAGACGATTGCTACAAAACAAGGAAGTAAAACAGTTACTGAATATGCCAATCAATTGAAATTTTTGTGGCAAGAACATGATCATTATAGGGTGATAGAAACCAAATATCCTGAAGATGCTGCTGTTCTAAAGAACTTAATTGAGCAAGATAGAGTTTATGATTTTCTTGTGGGACTTAATTCAGAATTTGATCAAGTGAGAATCCAGATTCTTGGCAAGCAGGAAGTTCCATGTTTTAACGAGGTAGTGGTACTGATTCAAGGTGAGGCAATAATTCAGCCATGAAGGTGGAAAGGACATTTAGCCAAACAAAAGCTCAGAATTCTGATTACAAGGATAGCTTGTGGTGCACTTATTGTAAGAAGGCACGTCATACTCGTGAACGGTGTTGGAAGCTTCATGGAAAACCTCCAAGCCGAGAGTGGGGACAAAAAAGAGAACAATCAAAGAACAATAGTCAGGCGGCCCATGTTGCTTCAGGTACTTGTTCATTGGCATATTCAGGTGAGTTTCCATCCTCTATTGGATTAAATGTCTCGGGTACAACCTTTTCCAAATCTTGGATTATCGATTCAGGAGCTACCGACCATATGACCCATTCACCAAATTTTTTTTGCACATATTTCCCTTGTCCAAGCAATAAGAAAATGGCCGCAGCCGATAGTTCTTTAACCACTGTAGTAGGTGTAGGAGGTGTCAAAATAAGCCCATCAGTGATCTTAAAAAATGTTCTCCATGTCCCTAGATTGTCCACAAACCTTGTCTCTATCCAAAAACTCACACAAGATTTATGTTGCAATGTGGTTTTTTATCATAATTATTATGTATTTCAGGACAAGGATTCGGGGAAGATGATTGGACACGCTAGAGAACGGGATGTGCTCTACTACCTCGAAGTACCAAGTTAGTCAAGCATTACCAATGGCAGATTATCTCATTCTTTTGTTTCAGAGTTATTTTCATCCAATAAAGAGAAAGTTTGGCTTTATCATCGCCGACTTGGACATCTATCATTGAGAGTTCTTAAAATTCTGTTTCCTTCTTTATTTAAAGGTCTAGATGTTGAAAATTTTCATTGTGAAGTGTGTGAACTTGCTAAACACAAATGGGTATCTTTTCCAACTAGTAATAAAAGAAGTTCCATTCCTTTTTATCTCATTCACAGTGATATTTGGGGTCCTCCTACTATTCCTAATGTTTCTGAGGCAAGATGGTTTGTTTCATTCATTGATGATTGTAATCGTGTTA
The DNA here is from genome assembly GCA_033439115.1 of Firmiana major. Taxonomy (NCBI): domain Eukaryota; kingdom Viridiplantae; phylum Streptophyta; class Magnoliopsida; order Malvales; family Malvaceae; genus Firmiana; species Firmiana major. The sequence goes on from CM065910.1 coordinate 23,282,483, forward strand.
CTTGGATTTTTTTGCTCAAACATAAATCTGATGTCAGTACTGTTCTCCCAAACTTTTGTTCTATGATTAGGAATCAATTTGGGGTCAATATCAAGAGGTTTAGGTCGGACAATGCTAGGGATTATTTCTATCAAGTCCTAATTTCATACTTTCAGAAGGAAGAGATACTACATGAGTCATCTTGTGTTAATACCCCACAGCAAAACGGAGTAGCGGAAAGGAAAAATGGTCACCTTCTTAAATCAACCCGAGCCTTTTTGCTCCAGAAAAATGTGCCTAAATCTTTTTGGGGGGAAGCAATTCTTACGGCTGCTCATCTTATAAATCGTTTGCCTTCCAAAGTCTTAGGATTTAAGAGTCCAATGGAAATACTCTCAACATTCTATTCTAATCTACACACTACAAATAATCTTGTCCCTAGGATATTTGGGTGCGTGTCATTTGTCCATGTCCATAGTCAAAATAGGGAGAAGTTAGATCCGAGGGCGTTAAAATGTGTCTTTGTGGGTTATTCTTCGACTCAGAAAGGTTATAAGTCTACCATCCTCCATCAAAGAAGTTCTATGTCTCAATGGATGTTACTTTCAATGAACAAGAGTCTTATTTCACCACTCCTTATCTTCAGGGGGGGAATTCAATAATGGAAGATAAGGATAGGGGGGATTTTTTACTTGATCTGCCATCACTTCCCGTGTCTAAACCAGTTTTCTCTCCTTGTTCACCTTGTTCCACTATGTCAAATCCTATGTCTGAACCTGTGCCAAAAAATCCCCAAGAAAAAATAGACTCTGCTCTTGAGAATGTGAGATTTGGCAAGGGCAAGGTGTTTTCAAGGAAGAAGACGGTTATCCCTGAATCTGTGCAAGTCCAAGACTCCAACCCAGATCTTGAGAATGAGGTAACAATTTCTAATCCTTCATTGCCAGTTAAAATTGAATCTTGTGTAAGCAATAATGACCAGGACCTTCCATTGCTGTTAGAAAAGGGATTAGAGAGTGTACAAAATGACCTTTATACCCTCTTGCACACTTCTTGTCTTTTAAAAAAATTTCACCATCTCATAGAGCCTTCCTTGTGAGCTTAAACACCATTGCCATTCCTACCACCTTATCCGAGGCTTTGTCCAATGAGAAATGGAAACAAGCTATGAATGTGGAGATGAAGGCATTGGAAAAAAATAAAACTTGGGAGTTGGTGAAGTTGTCGGTAGGAAAGAAACCTGTGGGATGTAAATGGGTTTATACAGTGAAGTATAAAGCATATGGATCAATAGAAAGGTATAAGTCAAGGTTGGTGGCAAAGGGTTATACTCAAACCTATGGAATTGATTACCTAGAAACTTTTGCTCCGGTTGCGAAGATGAATACTGTTAGAGTCTTGTTGTCATTAGCAGCTAATTATGGTTGGCAATTGCAGCAATTTGATGTCAAGAATGCATTTTTACATGGAGAACTAGAGGAAGAGATTTATATGGAGGTCCCGCCAGGTTATGAAAATAATTTGGCTGCTCATACTGTGTGTAAGTTAAAAAAGGCCTTGTATGGACTTAAGCAATCACCACGAGCATGGTTTGGAGGATTTGCGAGAGTTATGATGGCCATGGGATATAGACAAAGCCAAGGGGATCATATGCTATTCATTAAACACTCACCTTCAAGGGGAGTCACAGCTCTCTTGGTATATGTAGATGACATAATAGTAACAGGGGATGATGATAAGGAGAGAGAGTTTCTAAATCAATGTTTGGCTAAGGAGTTTGAGATCAAGGCGCTAAGGAGGTTGAAATATTTTCTTGCGATTGAGGTGGCTCACTCTAGGCAGGGCATTTTCATCTCCCAACAGAAGTATGTTACAGATCTCCTCAAAGGAACAGGCAAGACAGCTTGCAAACCAGCAAGTACCCCAATAGATCCAAATCTTAGACTTGAAAAGGCAGAGGAGGATGCTCAAATAGACAAAGAAATGTATCAACTCCTAGTAGGAAGACTCATTTATTTGTCTCACACACGACCTGATATAGCATATGCGGTGAGTGTAATTAGTCAATTCATGCATAGCCCGAAGGAAGTTCACCTACAAGTAGCCCACCAAGTGCTACAGTATCTCAAGGGGACACCAGGAAAAGGTATTCTGTTCAAAAGGAATGGAGGTTTAGTACTTGAGGCTTACATGGATGCCGATTATGTTGGGTCGATTGTTGACAAGAAGTCAACCTCTGGATATTGCACCTTTCTTGGCGGAAATCTTGTGACGTGGAGAAGTAAGAAATAGAATGTGGTAGCACGGTCTAGTGCGGAGGCAAAATTCCGAGCAATGGCTAAGGGGTTGTGTGAACTACTTTGGTTGAAGATCATCTTAGAAGACTTGAAGATTAACTGGGATGGTCCAATGAGGCTCTATTGTGATAATAAGTCTGCAATCAGCATAGCTCACAATCCAGTACAACATGATCGAACAAAGCACATTGAAATTGACAGACACTTCATCAAGGAAAAGTTGGAGAGCGGGTTGATTTGTACACCTTATGTGTCTACACATGGCCAACTTGCTGATGTGCTTACCAAGGGATTAAATAGTTCAATCTTTCAGAATATTGTATCCAAGTTGGGAATGGAGAATACCTATTCACTCGCTTGAGGGGAAGTGTGGAAAAAAAGGCTTATATTCTACACGTGCATAGTTAGCTATTTTAAGAGATTTTGTAACAGCTTGTATCCCTAGAATTAGGCTGATTTAATTAGTTTCCTTTTCTGTTAGAGTATCCCATAAATCATGGGATCTAATGTGGTCTAGTTAGTTTCCTTTTTATTGCTAGGTTTATTGTATAAAGCTAACTCTTTGGTGTGCATATTTGAGATGAAAATCACGTTTCTTTTCTCTGTCTTTCACACTTTTCATATTTTTTTCAAGGATAAAATTGTATTTCTTAGGAAATCAAAGTATTACTTGAAGACAATGCCAATAAGCATTGATTCAAGAAGAAGAAGAATCACTTGCAAAAAAGGATCCAAGAGAACCAGTTTTATAGAGAGTTTCCTCACCACACGACCCAAAGAGCGCATCTGTAGTCCCCTTAAATGCATAAATTCAGATAGTGTACGACCATCAATGGGTGAAAGTTCAAGTGATCCAAAGTCTGCTACCTAATAAAGTAAGAGAGTCAGTTCATGAACGGTGCATAAAACTCAAAACACGTGTTTTGAAAGATAATAGCTTGGGCTATTGAATAGTACCAGCTTTGGTAAAGCAATGTCATCATAATACTTGTATGCCATCTTAATAAGCTCATCAGCCGACTGTTGCACAAAGCAAACTCAAAAGAGTGAGCCAAAAATATAAAAAAAGAGGAACCTTAATACCACAAAAACAATAATAGGTATAAAGAAAATAAAAAACAAATGGATAATATGAAGCATAGCCATGTAAAACCACTAAAGTATATATATAGCACAGCGAATCAATCCCAAACTTTGAGTACAAACTAACATGTGGGAAAATTTGAAGAGTAACTGGAAACCTTTAAGTGAAGACCAATTCCACTTTCTTCAAGACGTGAGAAGGCTTCTTCAGAAATCAGGTTCTTCAATTCCATCGTACTGCTGGACTCGCCAATGCTTTGTTGTCTTAGATTAGACTTCACATCCATACTGCATGACTTGGAATCATTTTCTTCCTTCTCGCTTGTGCTACAGACATTACATGGTTTTGTATCCCTTTTCTTTAAAAGTTTAAATTGCTTTCCAAGACCTTTGACAGCAGGTTCACCCTCACTATCATTACCAGGTCCTTTTGAAGTAGGATCTGTTGAAGTTTCCTGCTTTTGTAGATATTGCACCCAACCAGAACCAAGTTCCCATCTGATATACCTTTCAGGAGCAACCGACTTTTCTGCCAATTTGGTCATGCTCTGTTTAAGTACTCGCTGAACAAGACATCTGGAAGTTTCAGAATCATTCAAATTGGACTGATGTGACAGCCCTCCAATTGATTCGGTGGTGCAGCATTTGTGAAGTAAAACTCTTAGGCTGCAACAAATAAAATGCCCAATAATCATGTAATGGACGACATATTCTTTTCAGGTATGACATAGTAACTCAGTGAAGATTGGCAAAATGCATGCCATGATACTACATTCCATTTAATTTGTTAGGACATGCTTCAACTTATGACAATACATCTCACACATAGCCCAAGTCTAACAAATGGAACACATATACAAAAAATTTACAGCAATATATTATGAATAACAAATGTCAAATGCGGTGCAAATAAACTACACTTCTCATAACATGTTAAACATCCACCCCAAAACCAAGTAACAATTGATGAAAGGCTCAAAATAGAAATCCCCAAAACATAATTGGTGTGTGATAAACAGTACTCAACATCTGAGATTCCTCTAGCAGGCATTCGATTTTGTATTCTTTGGTCCATTCATCAAATTATCAATTTCACATATACGACTTCCCTGACTTCAGAAAATCAATTCATGTCCTGTTCTATTATCTTCTCATGGCAGAGAAGTACTGCAGTGCATTTCAATTAGAGACCTAAAGATAGCAAGCAACTAAAAAGCTTTGTTAAACAAAATGGATGCCAACAATTCTACATAGTAGATCATGGTTGATATAAAGCATTATGACTAAGCTACCATGCCACTGTCAAGTCCTACCACAGTACCCAAGTAGCATATGTGTGTTATATTCATGAAATAGATATGAGAACCATCCGATAATCCACACCTGTTAATATTAAGAGAATTAGCTCCTCCATCTAGTTGATCACCAATTTCAATATCCTGAGCACCAGACTTTTCCTTCTTCACCTCACCAACAACTTTTACAATTGCAGTGTACCCGCAATGTTTAACAATGACAGTGCCCAATGAGGAAGTATCCTGTGAGATGGTTACTATTTTTCTTAGTGAAAACAACGAATTTAAATTTGAAAAGGCTTTTTGAGAGAAACTTCTACAATTATGGATAATCTTGAAATTTCATCTACGTGATAATGTTTGGCCATATGTGATAAATATCAGCAAACTACATGATGGACAGTTGATGGGGTTTAGTTTGAAAGCACTGGAGGAGACCTAAGAGGATATTTTAAAATAAGAAAAAAAGGAGGCAACACAATGTACAAAGCTCTTATATTTTAAGGTCTGAGGAGAGCTATATGTAAGCAGTCTTCCCTCTACATTAACAAGGAAACTGTTTCCGCTTGAACCAGTGACTTTCGGGTCACAAAGGAGCAACCTTTACCATTGCACCAAGGTTCTTCTCTGGACCTAAGAAAGTATATACTAAGCTAGTAAAAAACAGTGCAAAAATAAGGTTTTAAACAGTTGTCTTGGAAAACAGGACTGATGAAGGTACAGGGTTCATATTTCCAGGAAAGAACTCTTAGAACATGATAGAGACTTGTTTTTGGACAAAGCTGTGCATGAGTACACAGGCTGACATGCATAGACACACACATAAATGAGGAAGAAAGCATTTGAGAGGAAAATAAAAGTGAACTAGTCAGTCTCAGGTGACAAACCAGATTTATAGTTGGATGTAGTTAGAAGATACAGAGGAAGTTAATAAATAAATAAATAAATAAATAAAAAATAATGATGATGACAAAGAAGCAGCAGATAAAGCACACACATCCCATTGGGAGCAGGGAGAGGGCAGAGAAAGCAGAAAATTATAAAGCCAACACCCCAGCTCATTCTTAGGAAACAAAGAAAAAAAAACCATTAGAAGAAGAGGGGGAAAAAAGATGTAGGCACCTAAGTAGAGCAGAGAAAGAGATGATGGACTTACATGAACAACTACACTCTCATCGGCAGTTATCCCTTTAAGTAAATTCCTTTGAGCAATTTCATTAGCCGTCTTGCCAGATGATTGATGGCCAGAACCCTTTACCTCAGACTTAAGATTCACATATGCCAAATCATGTTTTACTATAATGGACAAGTCACCTACGCGATCCTCATGAAGGACTGAATCTGGATGGCAATTTACAGTGCCCTTTGCATTTATCCTAGAATTCATAACATGCAGTATTGCATTAACAGCTTTAAAGATTGAGACGTCAATAAATTGGCTATGGAGCAAAAAGGCCTTGCGATCTCGGACAACCCTCTCTTCCTCAGTTTTGCAAGGAAAGCTAGCCACTATTGCAAAATCTGTAGCCCATGGCCGAAGATCATATTCACCATTCCTTCCCTGGCCTCCACCATTACCACCCCATTGTTCATCTTCTGACGGGAAGGAGAGGAAGTTTGATGGAGACTCACCAACAATGGGGGGGACAAGCCATGTATTTGCACGAAATCCATATGGAAGATTACCAAACTGGAAGCAAAAAAAAAAAATTAGAGCTTGCAAATTTGCCATGGTTCACAACATAAACCAATCATACAAATAAAGAAAGGGTCACCTTATTGTGTTCTACAAAAGCCTTCATAAGGGATTCATATGCCTGCATCAAGCACAAGAGTGAATCAATCACAAACTGACTCGTTAAACTCATAAACATGATGAATAAGCACAACATGATAGCTCAAACAAAGGTCATGCCACAACAAACTTTAGACTGATCAGGCTTCAGATTTGTAACATTACTTGAACAAGGTTGATCCAAATTTTACAGAGCAACAAAAGCTAAGCTCAACAATATGAACACTTCCCTTTGTATTTTGACATTTTTCTAGATATCAAAAGCATTTGGGTATTCTTCTATGGTAACAAAAAAGCAGACACAACCTCGAAGCTAGGCACAATGAATTGGCATGAACAGCCAACAAAAAACACCACTCACTAGAGGACAATTAGAGACCGATGGGTCAGGTTGAATCAGATTTTTGTTCACCAGAATCTTATCTGACAATTAGAAATCACTTGCTCGAACCGAACCTGGTGGAACAGAGTTGTTAAATTCTAGAACCAGCAGGAACCAGCATACAAAATTATAAGACCTAAATCTCACCCAAACTGACCCACATTCTAAGGCAACCTTTACAAAGTTACTTTAATATTTATAGATTAATGATAACTTGTAACATAGAATATTAAAAGAGATTAAAATATATATGTGCTGTAACGAAGATGTCATACATTTTTTCTGCAATATATCATGGTTGGGTTTTGAAAGGGAAAGCAAATGCCCATCAGACCCAACCCGGTGTATCAAAATAAAAAATTAACAATTCTATAAACAAATAGATAGTAAACACAACTTAACCAGAGCCAAACTGATTTTCTTGCTAGAAAATCCACTCCACTTGATTGAGATTAGGGACGTAAATGGTTAGTGTGTAAACGGGTACCTAGTACTATCTGTTCCATTTAAATCTGATTCGAGTACTGGTAAACGGGTTTTAATCGGGTTAGAATAGTAATTTCACTACCCGTGACGGGTTCGGATAGGATTCGGATAATACTCCTCGGATACCCTAAACTCGAACCCGATTAAGGTACCCGAACCCGATACCCGTTTATTTTTTGCTTGCAAAATATAACTTTTGAGGTTGTGGGGACTTGAACATTGATTTTTTAATTTTTATATAATGAACTTACCAAATAAGTCATAACTTATACTTAACATAATATGTTATAAAAAATATTTATACAATAAAACTTTGTATGTCTAAAAAAAATTAATAATTAGCATAATAAAAATATTTATGAAATTAAAATAATTGATTATACTTAAAATAATAAGTTTTAATATTTAAAATATAATGTACTAAAATTAAATTAATGAAAATTTCATAATTAGTTATAATGCAATTGTTACACATTAATGATTAGTCATTTGCATATATAATATCAATTCACAGTATATTTATATGATACAAATTGTGTTTAAGATTGTAATTTTCAATTTTAATAAAACATTGTTGACTAAAAAAATTAATAAAAAATAATAATAAAATAAATAATTATGAAATTAAATTGGGTTAATTATGTTTAAGATAATATGTCTTAAAATTTTAAATACAAGGTACTGAAATTGAAATAATAAAAGTTTCATATTTAGTTAAGATCAAATTTATATATATATATATATATATATATATATATATATATATATATACACACACACACACTAATATAGTATTTGTATATGATACAAATTATATTTAAAATTGAAATTATCACTTATAGTAAAACACTTTTTAATCAAAAATTTAATGAAACATGATAATAAAATAATTATGAAATTAAATTAATAAATTATGTTTAAGATAATAAGTATTTAAATTTTAAATATAAACTACTGAAATTAAAATGATAAAAGTTTCAAATTTGATTAAGATGTAATTCTTACAAATTGACCATTTACATGTATTATATATGATACTAATATAGTATATGCATATATTACAAATTGTACTTAAAATTGAAATTATCAATTATAATAAAATATTGCTTACTCAAAAAAATCAATGATTCAAATTAAAAATTTAAGTACATGATAAATTGATAACTTCATATTATAGTATATGATATTATAGTATAATTATAATATATGATATTATAATATATGATCATTTACATATAAAATACTATAGTATATGTATATGATACAAATTGTAATGAAAATATTAATTATCAATTTAAGGTCTACATCTTTTTAATCATTTAATATTATTATCATTGATTAAATTAATTTACATTACATAAATATATCATAACTTTATAAGGTATGAAATTAGAAATACTATGATATATATTATGCACTCATAATGGTTTCAAGTTGCTTGTTGAACTATTAAAGTTTGTTTAATTATGATGAAACATGTATGTTTTTATTTAATTTTATATTTTTTATTTTTGATGTTAGAATAATTTTTTTTCATAGTCGGGTTTCGGGTTTCGGGTTCAGGTTAATAAACGGTTTGTCAAAATATAAATTGAATAATCGGGTAATTACACGGGTTCAAATATTTAACGAGTAGTGCAAAATTTATTAAGGTAGGATTCGAGTAATTGTTTTAGAAATTAATCGGGTAATTATAGGGTTCGAGTTTTATAATTATTAATTGGAGTCGAGATCGGATAGTCCAAAATTAATGGCTATCCACCCCCTTTACATCCCTAATTGGGATGTGTCAAAAGGCATTGGATTCAGTAATTTGCCATCCCTAAACAAGTATCAACGAGCCATTACCGACCATTATGAGTAGTAGAGGATCTAAAGGTGGCGTAGGGGTTTGTCATAAATAAAGTCAATAGTAGGAGTAGCCGTTGATACAGCAGATAATAACTTAATGTAATCGTAGATTCACTCCATAACAGCTTAAGCTTTCTAATTGAGAAGGCAAAGTGAAATACCACAGAGGAGCAGTCTGTTGATAACAGTGACCCTTGTGGCCAATGGATAAAGAAGAAAATTGTTTTTCCTTCCTCAATATCTTTCTTTTCCATTTACAGTTCTAAAGTATGCTCTGAGCATCACAAAAATAACCAACCTTTTTGCTTCCTTCTACAAAGGGATGGGAGGACTTCGGAACATCTCGAATAAAATGTTAACGTAAAAGCAGCTTAAGAAGATTTTTCAATCAGTATAAAGCAATCAGTATAAAGCAAGCAGATTTTTCAGCCTTGACTAACCAGGCACTTGGATCAAACCAACATGTGTCATGTTCATGGAAGCTTACTAATTAAAAGATAAACAGTACTCACATTGGCAAAGGCTTGGCTTAGATTTTGCAAAAGATCTAACAAAGAATGGCTCAGGAAAAAGTGCTTCCCCACAGTATAAAACCCTTTTACTGATGCAACCAACTGTATTAACTTCCCATTGCAGATTTTTATCTGCACACATTACACATTATACATTCCACATCAGTAAACGGTTGGAGTAGAAATATGAAATCAACAAAATCAACAGCGTATGGAAATGGAAAGGTGGTTAAAAAACAACAAGAACAACAAAAGTATCATCTTTCAACTGTTTAGAGTAACTATCCTCGTATCAATGACTTAAGAGGCCAAAATAACAACACAAAGAAAAATGAGTTTCTGTTAAAAAAAAAAAGAACAAAAGGCATTTTCACCACTAGAGTGTACTGTGCCTATATCACAATGATCATGATGACTTGAAGCGAAGCCTCAAACAATATTTGGGAGACAATTGCATCAATAATTATGCTCTACATCAAGGCTTACAAATTTTAGGAAGTAATAGCAAATGTAAATAACAATTATTAACAGGAAGAGTGAGATTATACCTGCATTACAAAATAGTCACCAGCACGCCTCTCTTCTACATCCTTGGGGTATAGTCCCCTCAATTCTGCAAAAGAAAATATGTAAATAGAACTTAATTAAAAAAGGGGGGCAGGAGGGAGTGAGAAACCATACAAAAGAAAAGTTGCATCCTTTCAGTTGCTTAGAAAATTAAGTTCCACAAATTCAACTCAATTCAGTCTAACAAATAACAAAGAACAACACACTAAAATTCATTCTCTATTTGAAGAAATAAATTTATTTTGCATCTCCAAAATGAAAATTCTTAGATATCTCTACTTTTTATAAATTCATTTGTGAGGCATGGCAGGCAAGTGAACCACCGGTTAACCAGAATTGCAAATAAAACTAAAGATTGAATAATTCCAGTTCTTTTCTTTATAATAACTGTATTTGGTATTTCGTTTAGCAAATGTTCCTCATGTCAATATATTTATATATATGACACTGTTTTTAGTTTAACGTTATGGAATTAATTCATTTTTAAGATTCCAAGCATAATAAACAGCATTTATAAGATAATTTTTCATTGTCAGAAACCAAACAAAAATATTGTTAACAACACATAAGCATTAAGTATAGCTTAATTTAGACTTCTAAATCCTAACTGCTGTTTTTCCCTTAAAAAAGCAATACGCATTAATTAAAAAGGAAAAGTTTAAATGTTTCGTTAAAAAAGAAATAAATATATAAGGATCTTTTAATTTATAAAAACCAACTTTTAAGTAATCAAGAATATATTTGAATGACTGCTAAGTTTTAGTTATTTACTTATTAATAAATTAATAAAGTATTGGTTTAGTATCAACAAGAAGGCCTTAGATCTTTGATGTAGCATACTTAAGTCTCACCTTGCCTGAGTTTGAGTTTAGTTATTGAATTTAATTATTTTACTATTTTGGGTAAATTTCATTTAGATCTATGAAATTTGACCTTAATCTAATTTTAATTCATTAGTTTCAAAAATTGATACTTGATCCCAAATTTTTCTATTTCGCAGGATAAATTAGTCTTTCATTTAGTCCACTGTTAAGTCAATAATTAAAAACTTAATGTTGAAATCATTTTACCCTTTAAACCATTTGGTATTCTTTAAATACTCAAATTAATCAATAATAAATAAAAAAATACTTTGAAATATTAACTTTCTTTTTTCTTTTTAATTTATTTTTATTTATTTACTTATTATTTTTTATTTTTTATTTTTATTTATTATTTTTTGTTTATTATTTTTATTTATTTAGTACTGTGCTAAGTAACATATTATTATTGTTTTTATACCTTATTTTAGTCGCTAACTTTCCATCGATTGCCTAATAAATAAATAAAAGCAATAAAAATGTGCTACTTAATACAGTACATAAAAAACAATAAATAAAAAACAATAAATAATAAGAAAATAAATAAATTAAAAATAAATTAAAAAAATAAAAAAAATTAGTCTTTTTAAGTATTTCTTTATTCATTATTGATTAATTAGAATATTTTAAATATTTTAAATATTTTAATCCCAATATTAAGCTTTTAACTATTGATACGGTTGACCAATGAAAAAATTAACTGATCTTGATAAATAAAAAAGTTTAAAGTACAGTATCTATCTTTTAAACTAACGAATTAAAATTGAGTTAGAGTCAAACTTTAAGAATCTAAATAAAATTTATCTTTTTTTATTCATAAAATGGTAAGAAAATGCAAAATGAAATCTTGCTTTTAAAGAGATATAACAACAGTAACATCAAGTCTTAATTGTTATTAAATTTAGTTATTTTTTAGTTTAAAAATTCTCATTAATTGAATTAAATTATTTTCATACGATTACATATTCTATCAATATAATATTTTATTATGCAACTTCTCGTACAATTTAAAAAATAAGACTTCTGAAGTAACAAATAGCAATTTATATTTAAGAGAAAAAAGTCTTTAAACTTTTAGATTCATCAATTAGTTAATACTTAAAGAAAGTTGAATTGCATAAAATGTAGCGGCTTATAACTGTTTTTAAATAATTTTTTTATGAATTCACTAACTTAGTACTTTTTTTTTTAAGTAAATGCGTCCATTTTTATATCTCGTTCCCTTTATCGTTTAGTCAGGCAGGAAAAATATATATAATTTTAAAAAAGGGCACTTACTGAGAATGGGAGGAGAGAGGTGAGAGAATGAAAAGAAATCGTAAAACTCCGATAATTTCGGGGTAGGATGAATGGCAACCATGCTCTCCGAAATCGATGTCGCTTCTGATATTGATCCTTCTCCTCCATCGGACGGCGTAGCAGGAGCGTTTTTGTTGGGTTGCTGGGGCCTACTATTAACTTTTTTGGATTTTGAATCAGACGACGCTAATGTTGATAGTGATCGGATTCGTTTCGGCTTGGAAAACCTGGTGGTGCACGCTACAATATCTAGGAGTCTCCGCACGTGAGCCACGGCCTGAGTTTCCTCGGTGTAATCCTCTGTGTCAAAGGGGCAAGAATGTAATTGGACAACAATTATTGTGCAATGTGATTGGTGTTCGTTTAAACAATAAGTCAATGTTTTCTCGTGTAAAACGTGTTGTTTTAATTGTCCTATGACCCCAGCCTGCAGCATTAAAGATAGAAGGGAATAATCAAATAATTGAATCGAAATTAATTTTAAAAAAAAATTATAGCAGTCGAAGTTTAGTTATTGAAATATATATTATTTTAGATAAAAATATATATTTTACATATTATTTATGAATACTTTTAATTTTACAAGTAAATATATATTTTATTTTTTTATTTTTTTAAAAAAATATATATATAACCGTTTTAATTTTATTTATTGAGTTAAAAAATTTTATTTATAATATATAAAATAATTATTTATTTACTTATAATATTTGTTTTTAAATTTGAAAAAAAAATCTTCATTAAATGTAATATAAAAGTAAACGATATTATCTAGGCTGCGGGTGGTTGAAAGGTAAGGAAAACGTTCCGATTTGCATGTCCTCTCCCCCTCATTTCATGCTTTTCATTTTTCACGTTGTCCCCCACCCACCCCCTCTCCCCCTTCCATCCCCAATCTCTATAATGGAAAATTAATTTATTTTAATTTTTGCTTGTTGCTAGTAATAATTAACTCAAAATACTCAATAAAAAACTTCTCTTTAGTTAATTTTTATTTATTTGATTTGAAAAATAATTAAAAAAATTCTCCAGCTGCCCTTTGGCTGCCTTTCTTTTTATATGATTGTAATGCAACGTGAGATGATTATTAATTTACATGTTAAGTTGTGTATAGACAAAGAATAAAACAAATATCAACTCCTACCTATAACAGAGCATCAGAACTCAGAGCGATTTCCACTAAATAAAGTTTTTGTAAGGAGCCTTAACCTACCTTCAACCATTTTTAGCAAACATGGCTTCAGAGAATCCACTTCTACTTTCTCATTTAATCTCTTCCCTTTGACCTAACAAATTTTTCATATAAAAAAGGGTTATAAATTATTGGAAAAAACATTTTATAATAATAATAATAATAATAATAATAATAATAATAATAATAATGGAAGAAAAACTTGAGGAGGCGCTCACCTCATGAGCCAAAGAATAGTTTGTAAAGTGGCATGTCTCCAGGTGAGAAGCCAACAGTCTCCTTACATCAATTATCTTGTCAGTGGAGATACCCTTCAAGAAAATTTTTATTTTGTAATTTTTGCTAGTGTTTACATCAAACTCGGTTGAAGAAATGTCAATTCTTTCAATTGAATGCAAGCATTAGGTATCAATTAAAAGGGAGAAAAATAAAATAAAATAAAATAAAATAAAAGGAAAATAGAAAACTGGAAAAGCAAAGTACCTTGAGCACAACCTGTGATTCATAAGGGGTAATGACAGTGATGTCAAGAACGCTAGGAATAGGAACAACTGGAAAATAAAGCAAATAAAAAAATCAAATTAAAAGAAACATGACATTCTTTCTTCTGTAATGTTAAGAAAGCAGCTTACTTTTCTCCGCTTTCTTCTTCTTCTTCTCTGCTTTTGCTTTATTTGACTTGCCTCTGCCTGTTCTTGGGGCCATTTCCTATCACCCCCCTTGGAACTAGGTGTACCCAATTTAACAACTTTACTGAAATTGCAGCCGAAAACTTGGTTTAAACTTTGAAAGACCAAAGAAATGCGCTTGACTATTGATTACTGGGAAAATGATGATTGAAAACATGCAGAAACATGAGAAGGGAAAACAGAGGTAGGCTTGCTTTGAGAGAGGATTTTTTTTCTTTTTCCTTGTTTTATAGGAAAGAGGAAATCTTTTGAAGAGGCTATTAGGCTGATGATAAGATAAGGGCTTTTTCACAAGTGTAATGGATTTGTGAGCAATCCTAGCCTCTCTTTGTTGCTAAATGCCTGATTGCTTTGCCCCCCTTTTCCTCTGTCTTTCCCCGTTCTGAATTGGAACATGTATTTTTTAGAAGGGCTCCATTTTATTATTACAAAACCCCATTTGCATTGGGTAGGGACAAAACCGAAATTGGCAGGCTTACGGAAAGGAAATGACCGCCGAGAGAATGCCACGTGGATGGTTAATTGTTGGTTAATAGCTTTTCAGTTCTGTTTTATTAGATGTTGGGCAAGGGAGGAGGATGATGGCTTATTGGCTATGGAACTATGGAGAATGATTTATCCGTTGTTTAATTTGGCATTTTGTAAATGGAAATCTTCGTAATCATATTCATGGCCACTTTGACCTTGGATGACTTCTTTATGTGAATCTCTATTCTGTCATCATCGTATCATCTTAGGTGGTAATTAATTCTTAGAAGTTTGAATAAAAAAATAAAATTGAAAATAATAAAAAAATTATTAATGTTGTTGTTCGATTACAACAATGTCGAATTGCAGACGTCTTCACCTCGATCTTCGCATCATGTGTTCTAGAATGCCTCTGGAAAAGAGAGAAAGATCAGAGGGACGCAGGAGTTTTTCCCTGCGTTGGCACTCCGATGCTTAAGTCAGTCAGAGAATTGAGCAGATTTCAGTAGGAAAATTCAGAATTAGGTTAACGAATCATACCTGACCCCTATTTATAGGGATTTACTCTGTCATTAATTACATTTTTGCCATTTTTATCTTACTTGGGGCTTGTATCACTTCATATGTTTTCTTCATATGCAACGTAGTACATTCTTCGTGCACCACATGGCATACTTTTATTTTTCTTTTATCATGCACAACAATTAAAGATATATATTTTTAAAAAAATAATAAAAAAATTTAATATCATTGATAAAATGATAATATATCTTTAAATTTATTTTGTTATTTAGTGAAAAAAATTATTGACCTGTTTTCACCGACATTGGTCATTTCAATCCTACAGTTGCATTTCTTATTGCTTATAGTAAATATTTTTTGTATATATGATTCTATATTGAATTTT
Source organism: Firmiana major (assembly GCA_033439115.1). Lineage (NCBI taxonomy): Eukaryota > Viridiplantae > Streptophyta > Magnoliopsida > Malvales > Malvaceae > Firmiana > Firmiana major. The sequence continues at coordinate 23,298,145 of CM065910.1, forward strand.
ATCAATGTATTTTTATTTTATTGAATTTTGTTAAATAATAAAATTTAAATATTTCACAAAGCATTTACTGAATTTAGACCCAACAATCTATATTTATAATTAATATTTGTATCATGTAAAATGTGAGACCCCATGTATGTATGACTTTATTATATGTTAATGGAATCATAAGACAAATGATTTTGATCATATAAATGTGAATGAGATTACAAAAAGAATAAATGAATATTTATGAATCTATGTAATGGCTAAATAAGGGTTGAAGTGGTCACAAACTAAACGAATGGAACTCAAAACCTTCAGACTGAATATAAGGACTCAAACGTGAATTCTAAGTATCTTTTATGATTCCAAGCAGTACACATAAGTCACATTGTATGTGAATCATAAGAAATGAACTTTTCCATGCTCTAAGTGAGAATAGAATGCAAAATGACTAGTGAAGCAATCAAAGGTAAGATTTCCTTTGAAATTCTGAAAAAATTTGTAGTAGGAATGCTCCAAATGAAGGCCAAATCGATCCCCTATTCAAAGCAGATCGATCTCTTGTTCAAGTAGATCGATCTCAGTTTGGTTTTGTCTTGAAAGGATCAATCCCTTCCTAAGTGCAGATCGATCTCCATTTGATTCTATCAAGAGCATATCGATATCTCCCCATGAGCAGATCGATCTCCATTTGCTTCTGCCTAGTAAGGATCGATCTCTTCCCATAAGCAGATTGATCCCCTTCTCAAAACAGATCGATCTCCACTTAATTCTGCCAAGAAAGGATTGATGTTTTCCCAATGAGCAGATCGATCCCACACTTACACACCTGGACATTTCGATAGTTCAAACCAAAGGAAGATCGATCTCTTATCCTAGGAGATCTATCTCACCACCTTTATTCTATAAAAGCCCGATGACAAAGCCTTCTTCTTCAGGAAAACAAAACACCTACTCCATTTTACCCAAAAGAACAAGTTTTCTCACTCTAGAATTGTCACGACCCAAACTACCCAAAAATCAGAGTTAATTTTTTCACGTTTTGTTTATTTATTTAAATTCTTACCTGTCCTCGAATCGTGACCACACTCCACTAATAATTGGGCTGTGCGTCAATGCCAGTCCCACCATTCAATTACCATCTAACTTATTTCTTCTCCAGTCATTTATAATTGTTTACATTATTTATACATCCCCTAAAGTTACTTACAAACATGTTACTGTGCTATGCTTATGTAGATACAATATGTACAAGTGTATGTACCTTATGTTGATGGGCAGCAGCGGATATCTGGAATGCAGTACTGAGTCGCCTCAACGTCTACTGGAGATTATCTGTGGGAGAAAATGAAAGGGGTGAGCACATCAAGCTCAGTAAGGCAATCCTACGAACAAGTAGGTAACCATACTACCTACATGAACATGGTGTCATGCATAAACCACCCTTTCTCCACACATTTAAAACAGATGATATAAAAGTTATGATGTTATGTAAATCGAGTTTGCACAGAAAATTCAACATGCAATTATTTCAAATCATTTCTTTCTCAATTAAAATTTTCACAATAAAGTCAGGACTCGACCCCTCCTTCGGGTGATCCTGACTCACACAAAATCATGAAAATCGGTATACATCACACATGGGTTTAAAAAGCATGGAAATAACCATCATGCACCTTTAATTAAAAACCCAGTTTAAATCTTCAAAAATCGTCGACATGCGAGACGAGGTAATATCTGTATAATGGCAATAACCAGGACTGGTCATATGTGTCCTCGTGAGTCCCTCTAGCTTCACGGATCCCAGTGTGCGAGGTCTCACCCTGATCGGGAACCGCCCGGGAGGTGGGTCAATCCAACCCGTCAGTCTTATCCGATCTCACGCATCCGAAGATGCCGTATCCGAAGATACCCCGTATCACAAGATACCATATCCGAAGATACCCCGTATCACAAAGATACCGTATCCGAAGATACTCCACGGTACATCGTACTCCATGCTACTTGCACGGTACATCGTACTCCATGGACCCATATCACTCTAGGTACTCCAGCCCAAATGGCCTGCTTCCCACAGAGAGGTTTTGTTTCTCAATACTCATGCCATGTCTTAAAACGCACGTGCGAGCCTATTAAATCAGTGACACACAGTTTACCCGATGCTCCAAGCACGGCTCATCGCATGTTCTCATAAAATCAGTGCGAGCGATGCTCAGCACTCTCATCAAATCCTGTAAAATCAGCAGAGCCCGCTTTACATCCCCACAAGGCCGCCAACCTCATCCCTCACTCTCACACTACTTAAGAGGTCTTTTGAGCCTGTTGGGCCTTTTGGCTGACTCCAAGGGCAGACAGCGCTACTCCACAAATCTAGTAAAACTAGTGCGAGCTAGGCTCTAGCACTCTATATATGAATCACATGAAAATCATATAAAATCTGGTGCGAGTTAAACTCCAGCACCCTGTCTCGAAAAAGCATGTGAAACTGGTGCGAGTTATACTCTAGCACCTATGCATGTAAAACTCTAGTACGAGCTCTCGCTCTAGCACCAATGCATGCATCACCCAAATCAAAATATCGTGCGAGCTGAGCTCTAGCACGTCACATGTAAATAAAAACACGTAGGCGGCTCTGTTTTCTCAAAACAGTTTCCAAAACAGTTATATCGTTGAAAGTATGCAATGCTGTGCATTTTCTTTCAAGGTTAGCCAGCCTACTCATGCATGCATTAAAATGTCTCCAGAACGAGCAGAACCCTCTTGTTCTTGCTCCTCCCAATTTTCCTAAATTCGTAAATTTTACCCTTAACAAGGATATTTTGGTAATTTGCCCATTCGGGGCACTAAAATTATTATTTGACTTCTAGACCCTTCAGATAATTTTTAAAGACTGCAATGAACTTAAAATTGAGTAAAGTTTACCTCTAGCAGTCCGTAGAATTCCCTTAACTTATTTTCCTGTCGAGTCTGACCTTTTCTTTTCCACTGTTGTCACGTCGCGCAGTCCGTTATGCTCCCAATCAAATGCCCGGAACTGCGTATCAATATTCCTCAAGTCAGATAACATATAATTTAATTGTATTTAATCTTTTCTGGGCTTAATTTAAATCGTTGGGCCCATTTACCCCTATTGGGCCCGATTGCACCTTAATGGGCCTTAATCGGCCTTAAGCCCATTTTTCACTTAATTTTCACATTATCGAGGCCTATTGGGCTCATTGGGCCCACCAATAATTTATTGGGCCTCGTTCTAACTCTCGAATAGCTAAATTTAATATTTACGACAATTTATCTAAATTTTTCATAATTTAATTCAATTTATGCGGAATTTAAATCCGAAACACGCATAACGATGTAAATTGTCGTAAATAAGGATCACTTACCCGAGATTCAATGCTAGTACGTAAATTGAGGCTATCTCGAGCTCTCGGTGGATGCCAATCATCGAGCTACACAATTCCACAATTTTTCGGGTAAGTTTTCAGTCCAAAATTAATTAAATTAAATACTCCAAAATTTAAATCGGGTCAATTTCGACCACTACTGACTTACCCGAAGCTCGATTACATCACATGAATTTTCTCCAACTTTTTCTCTTTTTTTTCCCTTTTTCTCCATTTTTCCCTCTCTTTTTGGCTGAACCGGTTCAGTTCGGTTCGGACCGGTTCAGACCCGTCGGTTCACCCCGGTTCACTCCGGTTCGGCCGGTTCACCGCCTTGCCGGTTGGTTCTCCGCTGGCTTCCATCGCCAGCAGCTCCGTGAGGTTGTCCGCAGCACGAATCTACCTTCGGTTTCACCCAAGTCCGTCGAAAAGTCGCCGGTTCGGCCTCTTCTCCCCGGCGTCGGAAACCCATTTCTTTCTCTTCGTCGTCGCCGACGATTCCCGCCGTTTCGTCGGCATCCAATGGCCTCAACAGAACCGTCTCGGCCTAGGGATCGTTTTGCGGGGTCGGATCGGAGCCAAGACGCCTCCGTTCGCCGGGACAGAGGCGATTTCTCCCCGAAACTTCCGTCGATCGATTCGCCGGGATTAGCTGCCGTCGACGCACGTTGATGGTACCGTTGGAATCGCCGGGATTCGCTCTAGCTTTTTCGACCTTCGCCTGGGCTCAACGGCCGCCGGTGGCTCGTCGGACTCCTCGGTTTGGCTGCTTCCGTTTTCGTTTCTCCCTTCTCTTTCTCTCTCCCCGACCCATTTTCAGATTTCCTTTTTTTTCTTTTTTTTATTATTTTAATCATTCAAATACCTTAAAAATACCCAAATATCCCTTAAAATTATTATTTTATTCCAAATTAATTAATTTAATTTAATTTAATTTATTTATTATATTTTAATCCTTTTTCGGGTATAATTTGTTCGTATTTTCGGGATATTGTCCCGAATGACTTTTCAGTATATTTTTCGATTATTTTCTGGATTATTTTTCCTAACTAAAAATCTCGATTAATTCCCATAAATTAATATCTTGATCAATTTAACCCAAAATAAATTTATTTCACCTTTATTGACCAAGATTTCTCAAATCCATATTTTTAATTAAATTTTCTTATCGAAATTATACCGACTTTCGGTCTTTTGATCATTTTGCCTTTACACGTGTTCGGGATTAATTTAACCCGACTTCCCTTCACGAATATTCATTCATTTCGTATTTTAATTAAATTTGGGTCTTACAACTCTCCCCCACTTAAAGAATTTGGTCCTCCAAATTAGAACCAATTCATATGAGTCCATAAACTACTCCGGGTACATCAATCGTATCATACTTATTTAATTCTTATGTGACCTTTTCCGGAGTGTAACACTACCAAAAGACTTTAATTAGGGAGATCATTTTAAACCTCATTACTTTCCCTTTCCTGTTTAATGCCCGAATCAACTTATCAATATACTTATATTTTCATTAAACTGAACTTTTGGAGTTCATATTCTATTACCTATGCTGGATCTGGATAGTATTGTCGAAGCATCAAAAGCTAAGACACATTGTGGGTGCCTGTTAATTCAAGTGATAACACCAACCTACAGGTCTTATCTTCCACTTGTCCAATCTCTCAAAATATTCTATCCAGCGTAACTCAATTTACCTTCTTCCAAAAGCTCGCTATGTCCTTATTCCCTTAGGACGAGTAACTTTCAACCATACTAATTCACCAAAGGTGAATTCCAACACTTGTCTATCTGCTCTAAGGTGTTCTTAATCTCTCATCCTTAACTAAACATCCTCAGAGACTTATCATCCAAAGTTGAAAATAATTCTATCTGTCACTCACTTTTTCTTATCCAATTTAGGGAACAACCCCTACAGCCATACACTGCCTCATCTCTTGTTATCCCGATACTCAAGTGACAGCTGTCACTATTGGCGAGTTCGATTTGTAATAACTGATCATCCCAGGAGCATAAAAATCAATGGCACACGCTTTCATCGGATCCTTCAGAACCTGTACAGTCCTCTCCGACTGACCATCTGTCTGAGGATGGAAAGCTGTGCTAATACTCAGTCGGGTTCCCATAGCTTCCTAAAAATATCCTGAAGTAAGAAGTGAAGCGGGAATCCCTATATGATACCATGCTCACTGGAATGCTACTTAATGTTCCACGATCTTCCTTACACATAAATCCTCATACACACTCTGAGTATCTGGGGAGTTCAATCCAGAAGGTGGGTAGACTTAGTCACTCTATCGACTATCATCTAAATAGTCTCGTGATTCACCTGGGTTCTTTGTAACCCATCACGAAATTTATGGAAACTTATTCTCATTTTTTTTCGTGCCGTGTCTATTTAGGTAGGTGCTGCAATAACTCTGCAGACTTTTAATACTCTACCTTACTCTGCTAACATACTAGGCACTTTTCCACAATCTCTACCATCTCTTTTCACATCTGACCACCAATACCCTTTACAGAGATTTCATATATATATATTCATTACTTTCCATATGCACCGTATATCCCGAAAAGTGAGCTTCTGACAATATTATTATCCCATCAATTGTGGTCCTGGGGAGTACTTATACTGTCTCTGAATCCTCAGTAACTCATCATCACACTCTGTGAACTCTATCACTGTACCCTTCTGAATCTGACCCCAACTATCGACATCATGCCGATCATCACGCTAAGCCTGGCAAATCCGGGCACTCTCATCCGGTTCTAATCATCAGGCTAGCTATCACACAATCACTGTCATCATCAGAAGGGATCACATCAATACTGAGGCTCATAACTGCTCTAGCAGCTCACGCTCCCTGACCATCATATGTAATACCATCCCGATGCTCTTTCTGCTCAAAGCATCAGCCTTTCCTGGGTGGTACAATTTTCACAATCAAAATCTCTCAGAAGCTCTAACCCACTATGTATTCTCATATTCGCCTCTTTCTATGAAAACAGATACTTGGGACTTTTATAATCAGTGCATATTCACAATTCCTCATCATGTACATAGTAGTACCATATCCTCAATACAAGTACTATCGCTGCCAACTTTAAATCATGGGTCAGATAGTTTATTTCATGATCAAGGAGTTGTTTGACTCCATACTTGACTATCTTCCCATTATACATCAATACACAGCTCCTTCATTATTTCGAGGTATCCATACTCACTGAGAACCTCTTGAGCTGTTGGGTATGGTGAAATTAATCACGGTGGTCAGTTCATACTTCACTACACCGAAATTCATGTCACGTCTATCATCTTATTTATCATCTTATTCAAATACCACGTTTTTTTAGTTAAACGTGTCAACCAAGTAGACCATATTGAGAACTCGCAACAACCTATTTGTAAAAGTCATTTCCAATTATTGCTTACAATTTGCCCTAGACTTTAACTACACCCAACATATTATCGATAATGATGATTACAAATCGGTCCAATCCTTAATTTATTTACACATAAGCGTATAAGATCCTTCAAAATCACTTACGTTTTCAGGTACTAACCTGCGTCATTTCCTTTTCTTATCTTAACGGCTCTTATTAAATTTTTTTACTATGTTAACCTTTATGATTTGTCAAATTTTAATATTCTTATCGTCTTAGTAAAGGTATCCTAATGCTAAAGGTATTTATTACGACGATCGATTTCACGTTATAGGTTATATATATATACTTTTTGACGCTGTCAAGTCTTCAGGCGGGGAGGTATTTTGAAATACCTTTATTAACCTTTAGACTTAATCACAATTACTTTACAAATCAGTCCATGTGGTTACAATTTGTATTCGCTACTAATTGCTTTAATCCTAATGACTTCATATCGTAAGGATGTTCTCACCTTGCATACGCCTCTTACTCCGATACATCTGGTATTTAGGATCAAGCATATCTTATCTTAAAAATTATCTCCTTAGTGTATCTATTATAACGAAACTCTTATCATTATTCATTTCGTGAGTACAATCCTTTACTCCTTTAATTTCAACTGTTGCACCCCCTTTTTATCACTTGTCAACACTTACAGTATACTTTTCAGTGATGCTTTCACCCCTATTTTCAACTTAAAATCTCTATATCCATATTCCGTTGATTAATCCTCCTCTATTGGGGTACTCATTTATCACTATTGTGCCCAATGATGTAGGCATTCATGCCTTTTACTCACTTATATGCGAATGAAGGCGGTATGAATATATGTGTGGCACCAGGATCAATGAACATGTGTACTTTATTATTCATAACAAGTGTGGTATCTTACACCACATCCATGAAACATCAATAGTGTCCTGGTCCAAGACATCCTCTTGCCTTCGTCCAACAGCCTACTTTCCTTTTTCTTTTCTTTTCGGCTATTGCCTCCCTTTTCGTTGCAGCTATACCAACGAAGTTTTTTTTTTGTCTCTTTACTTTTCTGTGGGGCGATCTCGTCCAACTCTGTGCAATCAAAATCAATGGTCCGTCATACCACACTTAACGGCCATTTTCATCAATACAGTGTAGGTATAGACCCTCCTTCCGTGGTATCCACCACACATCCCATATTACTTATAGTGATCACACTGCTACTCTGCTTCGTAGCAGGTCGGGGTCCTCCAATCACAATGCCCCTCAACAGTGCCAAACTTAGATGCACTGGGGCCTTACCAATTATCTTGCCAAAATTGGATGCACTGGGGCCTTACCAATTATCTTACTCCATGACTCGTCAAATTAAATCTTTTACCAATTACCATTTTCCCATTTTAACATCTTTGTCATTTCTCGATTCTCTTTTCTGTCTCTATTTCAGCCCTAACTACCTTTCCCAATCTCAGAGGCGTGCAATTCATGTTCTTATTTACCCAACTGTAAATCTGCGCACTGCCTCGGTATAGGTAATATCTTACGGGCCAATCAGTCTCTAATTCAAAAGTTGAGCCATTTTATGAACTTTTAGACGTCTCGACTGTCACTTGTTCATAGTGTCGAGGTAATATCTGTCCAAGAATATAACTGAGTTTCATACTCATAAATCATACTCATCAATAAATCATATCCTCTGGGTCAGAGTAAGGACTTTTAATCCGAAATTTCTTTTAAATCATGTCCAGGATATCCTGTCACCGAAATATATCCAAGATATTTCCCATATCAGCTCTTAAGATGGGTCGAGCGGAATTCCACCAATGCATCCGCTGCGCCCTCTTATTTTATTCATAATCTGAGCAATTAGCTCCTCAAAATAATCTCCACACTTCGCTTCAACCTCGTGAAGCGTGTCTCAATACTGTTCGATCCCTCTGTCAGACTCAGTGGGGCGTGTTCAACATTAGCCTCTATTTCAATTTCATCCTGGTTCTCACAAGTCAACTCAGTACGACTAGCAGGCTCAGGTCTACCTCTACGACCTCTGCCTCGTGCACTATCTCATCTAACGCGACTCATATTAGGCATTCCTGCATTCTCAACCATTTCTTAGTCAAAACCCATCTCGATATACACTATTGTATCTAACCAAGCACAGTAACACGGGTATGTAATTTTCTAATTACTGACACTGACACACATCAGACCAATTGCTGCTCTGATACCACCTTTATATGTCACGACCCAAACTACCCAAAAATCAGAGTTAATTTTTCGCGTTTTGTTTATTTACTTAAATTCTTACCTATCCTCGAATCGTGACCACACTCCACTAATAATTGGGCTGTGCGTCAATGCCAGTCCCACCATTCAATTACCATCTAACTTATTTCTTCTCCAGTCATTTATAATTGTTTACATTATTTATACATCCCCTAAAGTTACTTACAAACATGTTACTGTGCTATGCTTATGTAGATACAATATGTACAAGTGTATATACCTTATGTTGATGGGCAGCAGCGGATATCTGGAATGCAGTACTGAGTCGCCTCAACGTCTACTGGAGATTATCTGTGGGAGAAAATGAAAGGGGTGAGCACATCAAGCTCAGTAAGGCAATCCTACGAACAAGTAGGTAACCATACTACCTACATGAACGTGGTGCCATGCATAAACCACCCTTTCTCCACACATTTAAAACAGATGATATGAAAGTTATGATGTTATATAAATCGAGTTTGCACAGAAAATTCAACATGTAATTATTTCAAATCATTTCTTTCTCAATTAAATTTTTCACAATAAAGTCAGGACTCGACCCCTCCTTCGGGTGATCCTGACTCACACAAAACCATGAAAATCGGTATACATCACATGGGTTTAAAAAGCATGGAAATAACCATCATGCACCTTTAATTAAAAACCCAGTTTAAATCATCGAAAATCGTCGACATGCAAGACTAGGCAATATTTATATAACGGCAATAACCAGGACTGGCCATATGTGTCCTCGTGAGTCCCTCTAGCTTCACGGATCCCAGTGTGCGAGGTCTCACCCTGATCGAGAACCGCCCGGGAGGTGGGTCAATCCAACTCGTCAGTCTTATCCGATCTCACACATCCGAAGATGCCGTATCCGAAGATACCCCGTATCACAAGATACCATATCCGAAGATACCCCGTATCACAAAGATACCGTATCCGAAGATACCCCACGGTACATCGTACTCCATGCTACTTGCACGGTACATCGTACTCCATGGACCCATATCACTCTAGGTACTCCAGCCCAAATGGCCTGCTTCCCACAGAGAGGTTTTGTTTCTCAATACTCATGCCATGTCTTAAAACGCACGTGCGAGCCTATTAAATCGGTGACACACAGTCTACCCAATGCTCCAAGCACGGCTCATCGCATATTCTCATAAAATTAGTGCGAGCGATGCTCAGCACTCTCATCAAATCAAGTAAAATCAGCAGAGCTCGCTTTACATCCCCACAAGGCCGCCAACCTCATCCCTCACTCTCACCCTACTTAAGAGGTCTTTTGAGCCGTTGGGCCTTTTGGCTGACTCCAAGGGCAGACAGCGCTACTCCACAAATCCAGTAAAACTAGTGCGAGCTAGGCTCTAGCACTCTATATATGAATCACATGAAAATCATATAAAATCTGGTGCGAGTTAAACTCCAGCACCCTGTCTCGAAAAAGCATGTGAAATCTGGTGCGAGTTATACTCTAGCACCTATGCATGTAAAACTCTAGTGCGAGCTCTCGCTCCAGCACCAATGCATGCATCACCCAAATCAAAACATTGTGCGAGTTGAGCTCTAGCACGTCACATGTAAATAAAAACACGTAGGCGGCTCTGTTTTCTCAAAACAGTTTCCAAAACAGTTATATCGTTGAAAGTATGCAATGCTGTGCATTTTCTTTCAAGGTTAGCCAGCCTACTCATGCATGCATTAAAATGTCTCCAGAACGAGCAGAACCCTCTTGTTCTTGCTCCTCCCAATTTTCCTAAATTCGTAAATTTTACCCTTAACAAGGATATTTTGGTAATTTACCTATTCGGGGCACTAAAATTATTATTTGACTTCTAGACCCTTCAGATAATTTTTAAAGACTGCAATGAACTTAAAATTGCGTAAAGTTTACCTCTAGCAGTCCGTAGAATTCCCTTACCTTATTTTCCTCTCGAGTCTGACCTTTTCTTTTCCACTGTTGTCACGTCGCGCAGTCCGTTATGCTCCCAATCAAATGCCCGAAACTGCGTATCAATATTCCTCAGGTCAGATAACATATAATTTAATTGTATTTAATCTTTTCTGGGCTTAATTTAAATCGTTGGGCCCATTTACCCCTATTGGGCCCGATTGCACCTTAATGGGCCTTAAGCGGCCTTAAGCCCGTTTCCCACTTAATTTTCACATTATCGAGGCCTATTGGGCTCATTGGGCCCACCAATAATTTATTGGGTCTCGTTCTAACTCTCGAATAGCTAAATTTAATATTTACGACAATTTATCTAAATTTTCCATAATTTAATTCAATTTATGCGGAATTTAAATCCGAAACACGCATAACGATGTAAATTGTCGTAAATAAGGATCACTTACCCGAGATTCCATGCTAGTACGTAAATTGAGGCTATCTCGAGCTCTCGGTGGATGCCAATCGTCGAGCTACACAATTCCACAATTTTTCGGGTAAGTTTTCAGTCCAAAATTAATTAAATTAAATACTCCGAAATTTAAATCGGGTCAATTTTGACCACTACTGACTTACCCGAAGCTCGATTGCATCACATGAATTTTTCCCAACTTTTTCTTTTTTTTTCCCTTTTTCTCCCTTTTTTCCTCTCTCTTTGGCTGAACCGGTTCAGTCCGGTTCGGACCGGTTCAGACCCGCCGGTTCACCCCGGTTCACTCCGGTTCGGCCGGTTCACCGCCTTGCCGGTCGGTTCTCCGTCGGCTTCCACCGCCAGCAGCTCCGTGAGGTTGTCCGGAGCACGAATCTACCCTCAGTTTCACCCAAGTTCGAACGCCGCCGGTTCGGCCTCTTCTCCCCGGCGTCGGAAACCCATTTCTTTCTCTTCGTCGTCGTCGGCGATTCCCGCCGTTTCGTCGGCATCCAATGGCCTCAACAGAACCATCTCGGCCTAGGGATCGTTTTGCGGGGTCGATCGGATCGTTTTGCGGGGTCGGTCGGATCGGAGCTGTTCGCCGGGACAGAGGCGATTTCTCCCCGAAACTTTCGTCGATCGATTCGCCGGGATTAGCTGCCGTCGACGCGCGTTGATGGTATCGTTGGAATCGTCGGGATTCGCTCTAGCTTTTTTGACCTTCGCCTGGGCTCAACGGCCGTCGGTGGCTCGTCGAACTCCTCGGTTTGGCTGCTTCCGTTTCCGTTTCTCCCTTCTCTTTCTCTCTCCCCGACCCGTTTTCAGATTTCTTTTTTTTTTCTTTTTCTTTTTTTTTATTATTTTAATCATTCAAATACCTTAAAAATACCCAAATATCCCTTAAAATTATTATTTTATTCTAAATTAATTAATTTAATTTAATTTAATTTATTTATTATATTTTAATCCTTTTTCGGGTATAATTTCTTCGTATTTTCGTGATATTGTCCCGAATGACTTTTCAGTATATTTTTTGATTATTTTTGGGATTATTTTTTCGAACTAAAAATCCCGATTAATTCTCATAAATTAATATCTTGATCAATTTAACCCAAAATAAATTTATTTCACCTTTATTGACCAAGATTTCTCAAATCAATATTTTTAATTAAATTTCCTTATCGAAATTATACCGACTTTCGGTCTTTTGATCATTTTACCCTTACACGTGTTCGGGATTAATTTAACCAGACTTCTCTTCACGAATACTCATTCATTTCGTATTTTCATTAAATTCGGGTCTTACAAGAATACCATCCCCTTCTAAAAAGATTTGAGAGAAGCTGTTTTGAGCAAAGTTGTTCATTTTAAGAAGGAGAACAACATAGTTAGGAATCAACATTCAACTTGTTGGATTGAAGGAGCAAAAAGGTCTTCCAATTTCGAACAAGAGAAAGGACGGGCTAGGTGAGTTTTCAATACACTAACTCTAAGTATGTTTATCTAGACATTGTTATGAGTTGATTGGTGTATGTATTGTTGGTTGAAACTACCTAGAACATGATGAATCAACCATGACCTAAAAATGGGTTTAGTGTAAGAAAATGAGATATGGTTGATCTAATGATGAAAGAGTTATACTAAGGTGATAATGATGTTATATGCATGAGTTTAAGATGGTTTTATGGAATAAATTAATAGAATTTGATGATGTTATGAAATGTACATATAAGGTGTTTGTGAAAATGTATGAATGAATAGAAAACTAAGGTTTAAGCATGCATGCCAAGTGCTTGACAAATAACTAAGTTAATTGCTAGTCAAATTAGCTAGGAGTGTCATGATGGGTGTTCGACCACCAGAGGGAATGAAGGAAGAAGAGATAACACTAATAAGAGAGATCAACAAATGGATAATGAGCCAACAAGTTATGCCATCAACATCATTTTTTGAGAAGACTCGACGGTTGGTAAATCATCTTTATGACCAAAGGCTTATGCTCAATAAGCCTATCAAATTCATTCAGTTATATGGGAAACCAGGTAGGAAGAGTCGATTACTTTTACTCTTTATTTCGCATAATGATCCAATGGTGATATCGACAGTTGTTGCTAAACACCTCACTAGTCAAATTCTTGTAGATAGTGAGAGCTTAATGAATCTTATCTACTGGATTGTTTCGAGAATATTAACATCTTTGATGACTGATTGAAGCCTGTAACGACACCTTTGTATGGCTTCACAGGGGAAAAGGTAAAAGTAGAAATAGCAGTTCAGCCCAATAACTTTGGGAAAAGATCTTTAAAAGTGTGACACGACGAGCGACATTCATAGTGGTGAAATCAACTGCAGCAGCATATAACTAATTTTGGAACGTCTTTTGTTAAATGATATAGCGGTAGTCATCTCCCCTTGTTATTTATTAATGAAGCTTCTGACACCCAACAAAGTGGGCCAAGTTAAGGGAGATCAAAAATGGGAAAGTACATATTATATCACGTCTACTACGAGTAAAGGAATTCAGAGGAAAGAAGCCTTAAGTATCTCTAAATAATCAACAGCCAAGCCACAACTAATACAACTTGTGCTTCATATACCTTCCAAAGAAAGAAGATGAACAAGACCTAGAATGTCAATTATTTGAAGTTGTATTAGCAGTAGAAGTTTCATATGTTCATCATTTTTATTTAGAAAGTTAATCCATTCTAATCTTTTGTTATGAAAAACGATTGTTTATTGAGGGATTTTATTATTTTATCATTTGTTGAGAATTTCTTTATCATAACTTCATTCGTGAAATTAAATAAGTGTGATTTTAAATCTTATAATAGAATATGAGAAAGTTAGAAGCCTTAAGCTAAAAAGGCGTGAAATGGCCTTAACGTATATGACTTGAAGTGAAAAATTACATGATGTAAGTCAAAATTATGGAAGGATCTTAAGTGAAAAATTCGCGAGGTAAGCCGCTTATTGAAAATATGCAATGACTTGTAGTGAAAAATGTGCAAATTAACTCATACATATAATATTACAGAGCTTGAAGCGAAAATACGTGAGATAAGTCATACATATAAACCACAAAGGGTTTGGATTGAAAAATGTGTGAGATAAGCCAAGCATATAAGATAAAAAGGCTTAAAACGAAAAATGTGCAAGCTAAGCCACACATATAAAATGCAATGATTTGAAGCGAAAAATGAGCAAAGTAAGTTACAAATATAAAATAAAAAGGCTTAAAGAAAAAATGTGCGACGTAAGCCACACATGTAACATGCAAAGACTTGAAGTGATAAATGCGCAAGGAAATTCATGCATATAGAGACCTTAAGAGAAATATGCGCGAAATGATCGTAACCATAAAGGACTTAAAGTAAAAAATGCGCAAAGCAAGTCAAATCGAGAAATAAACCTTAAGCGAAAAAAGCATGAGATAGGTTCAATTACAAATATTAGATGTGAAGAGTCTCCCACAAAAATACCAAAAAAATGGGCTGCGAAGGAAGTATGAAAAGTCTTTCGATAAAAAATAATCAAGAAAGTACCAAAATGCTCTTATATACTATTCCTTAGAGAATACTTTAGGAAAAAATGAGGAGCAATTGATATGAATCAAACTAGAGGACATTAGGCTAAAGGTAAATCGAGCCCAAAAGGAAAGAGGGCCCAAAAGGACCATTAAGACCCAATAAGAAGATGCCACGTGGTGTCACCATGTAGCATCATGTGGTTGTACATGTAGGCTCCAACACATAGGGCCTCTCGCTATGTGCAGAAGAGTCATTCGTCTATACGGTAAAGGACCTTAGGGCAGAGGACCTTGAAGCAAAGTACCTTGAGGTAGAGTGCCCTGCAGCAGAGGACCCTAGGGAAAATGACCTTAGGGCAGAGGATCCTAAGGCAAAGTACCCTCAGGCAGAGTACCTTACAACAAAGGGCCTGGGGGCAAAGGACCCTGTGGCAAAAGTCTTTACGACAGATAGTGTTGACAAGGGAAGACATTCCTAGAGACTCCTCTTTCGGACGTTGGTACGAGTGGGACCTAGGCGTGTACCTACAACTACTTTTCATATGGTATTTTCTCCCAAGATGTATAGTACGAATTTAACCAAGTGGGGTACACAAGGTTGTTTTCACTATGTTATTAACCTTTGATTTTAACAATAATTACGTGCTAAATAACTACTATAAGTGTTTAAAAAATTAATTTTTATTTACTTATTGAAATTTTGTCAAATTCCTTGTTAAGTATTGGAATGCGTCTGCAAAAACAAAACCTCAATGCCTCTCTAATTATTTTCTTTTTGCAGCGTACTTAAAAATATACTAACGTGAAGATTAAGATTCTTACGTAAAATCTCATTGTTGTATCCAACAACAACAAGGTATAACATTTTTAAAAGACCATTTGCATCGGTGCCGTAAACTATTATCATTAAAATAGGTTTCTTTTTTGAAAAAATAAATTATCTTGCCTGTAAGATTTTTATTTCTTCTTCATTAACTGCATTAGTTCAACAACCATATACAACATACATACCCCGTAGTGTACCCATTGGATTATATCATCAAAAGGAAAAGAATAATTAAAAAGCAAAGAAATAAATAGTGATTGGAAAAGAGAATACCGTAGAAATTAAGAGATTGGATTCTCTTTTCAACTTTCATAGTTCTCGTTTTCAGAAATTTTACTTAATATGTTGAGGGATGCAAAAATAGTGAAATGTGTCTTACAGTAAAGTAATAAAATAAGTTAACGTAATTCTATTTTTTGATGATGTGGTAGGATTGAGAATTTTTAAATACACCTGATTTTTTACTTTTCACGCCTCAATTTTTTCAACGAATTACTGTTTATATATATATATATATATATATATATATATATATCAAAAAAAGAATGAAAAAAAAAAGGATATATTTAAAATCTTTCGATAGGATTTGGTACGTTGGTGGGGGAGTACTGTGTTAGCTACCCGATGGACTCTCCATTTTGAAAAGCCTAAAGGAGACTTTCCGTTGATTGTGAAACCGCCACTTCATCAATGACAACGCAAAACCCTAAAGCCTTAATTAGCTCAACTATTTGATTGGTACATCAATTATTGTAAAAAAGAAAAATCAATAGATTTTTGGTGAGAAGATTGCCAGCACGTTTCTCACACTCGTTATTCATTTAATAAAACTCAAATGTTGAAGGATGGATTTGAAAATTGTGCAAACGTAGCCAATAAAAAATGTTTAAAATGTGAGGGAGAAGATGACAAACCGTCATCAAAATTTCAGCTTTATCAATTTTATTGCTATCACCTATCACTATTTTATAGATTTCAAAGTACACATAAAAATTTGTATATATAATTTATATTAATTATGAAAAAATATGTAAATTTGTTAAATATAAAATATATTTTTAATAATTTATTAAATTTTTATTAAAATTTAATTTTTATCAATTTTTTATATTATTTTTATATCGTATTATTATATATATTTAAAATTTTATATTAAAATTATTTATATTTTAAAAAAAGAACATAAAAAATGAAGAAGTTTCAAGACAAACTAACTTTGGACCCAAACTATAACAATAATAATAATAACAATAAATAGTCAACAATGGCAGTTGTTGATCCTTCTTTTTGAAAAAATTTCCTTCATGCCTCTTAAATCTTTACTTCAAGAATTGTACTTCACTTCAATTAACATACACGTGAAATAATCCTTGCCGGTGTCTTTAGTTCTTTCACCCGTTTTTGGCAACTAGTGTACAGCTATCGTCTGGCTTGTAGGCTGAGCTCATTTTAGCCAAGAAGTGGGCCTAACCATTCGTTTAACAAATTTGTTAAAACTTGAAAAAATAATCTATTAAGAAATATTTAGATTTTGCCCTTATTAGTTAATATAGGATGGATTTGTTGAATTTGGTAAATGAAGGAGGAACGTTGGAAACGGATATTATAAGCACAAATTTATCTTAGTTTGGGTGAAATTAATAAGAATGCCCTAAACCTTAAAACTTTAAAATTTAAATTTTTTTTTAGCAAAAAAAAAATTAATTTTAAAGTTTCAAGTTCTAATTATAATATTAGTTTTGGTGAATCGATTTATGAGATTAAAATGAAATATCTTTAATCATGCAGCTTTAGACCTTATAAATATTCACATTTATATATATATATATATATATATATATATATAGCAATACAGCTATTGGAAGATTTTTGAATTTACAAAAAATGAAAGTGTTGTCTTATAAATAAAATTCTAATTTCTTTTAAGCTTTTATTAAATGAATTTATTGTTATTAATAAAGTTTATCTAATTTATAAGTAAAAATTCTGATTCAATGTAAATTTTTCATACATGTCACTGACTTAAAATGTAAATTTCAATTATTTGTATGACCATGAACTTGGACTTGTGTCATGTACATTTTCTTTTGGAGCAAAATTTAAGTATTCTCCTTAAAACTAATTGGCACCAATTTAATGTTTTAAATTTCAATGCCAAAAAAAGAAAAAAAAACTTTTATTATCGAATGGCAATAAGTAATAAGAATTGAAAATTCAATTTTATATATATATATATATATATATATATATATATATATATATATATATTACAAAATACATAGAAATCTGATAAATACGCAAGTTAGACGACTAAACGGTAAAATACACGACAACTAGGATTTATCGAGATTGGAATGAAATCAATTTTTTTTATTTCTGTATAACTAACCATGATCCATACATGAAGCAAGAGGAAGTAATGCGAAGATTTGAAAGCTCACTATCAAACCGGCTAAAAGTTTTATTCTATCCAAATTAAAATTACAGTTATCCCCAAATTCTAAGTCCCTTAAAAACTAAGCCATTATGAGTTTTCTTTTATCCAAATTAAAAACTATTTTCCTCAACATGCAAATATAAATAAATCTAATTGAAAACATACTATTCTTTTTGTTTGTTTTAATTTTTAGTATTTTTGTTCTAGGGCTCCTATTGTTGTTTCTGAAGAAAGCGCAATTGGATCCAACTCTTTTGACACTAGTATGTTTAAGCTCGCTTACTTTGAACGAAATCAATTTGGACTTTTCTTTTTTGTTGCTCCGATGGATTTAAATTTTGGTTTATAGGGAAACAGTTGACTGTGGGATATAAGTAGGGTGAGAGGTTCGGTATATCCAATTTTGGTGTGTAATTTGGATTTTAGACCTAAGCTTGAAATTAAAAATATCAAATGATTGAAGAAAAAAATCTCTTTGCTTTCCAAAGGAATTTTGAATAAGTTTAAGCTTTCTTTGGTTTTAGAAACTTATTTTCTATTTTTGTTTTTTATTTTTATTTTCTAAAAATAATTCTTATTTTTTATTTTCTGAATTTTAGAAAATATGTTTAACGCATGGAATAAGAAATTATTTTCATAAATGAAAATTATGAAAATGAGTTTGATATGTTCATTTTTTTTTTTTATTTTTCGTTCAAAGGGCTGCTACTTGCTATTCTAACATAACAAGGCGTAACTACATGTATATGCTAATATATTAGCATTTGGTTTTAATCAAAATCAATTCTTCCATTTCGATACACATTTATTTATATATATATATATGTATGTGTGTGTGTCTTTATATATATATATATATATAAGCAACTCCAAATTTAAACAAGTTAATAAAAAATATAATTCAAAATTTTTTGTTGGCCAAATATCAAACATGTCAACAACACCAAAAAAAAAAAAATCAAACATTTTGATTACAAACAATTGATTAGAATTGAGGATTTAACCTCATCAAGTATAATAACAATTGATTACAAGTGAAAGTAACAACTATATACCAATATAAATAAAAATAAAGTATGATAGAAATATTTCATACCAAGTTAATCATAGCAACCAACAAACAAGAAATGGTTTCAATAATAGGAATATAGTATTATATAGGGTTGCTTTAGCTTTAAAAAAAAAAATTCCCAAAACCTTGTGTTTATAGTGGATTGAATTGAGTTCTTAGGTATTTTGCAACTATAACTCTCAATTTACTTTGGCCAAAGATTTCAGAGTTAATATGAGTTAAAATATGCAAGATATTATTACCTTAAGTCACTCAGAGATATGAATTTTCATCTTGATTACTTATCTACCTTTATATGTCTAGGAATGTACCCAAAAACACTGGTTTTATGCAGTTGGCAATCCAAACCCATAATCAAAGATGATGGTCTATCTATAAAATGATCAAGTATCTCAAACTCAAGGATTACTTACACTGTGTCACATGAGAATATATTTCATAAACACTCAAATAACACTACCAAATGATACTTTCATAACGGGTTATGTTCAATGAACTTATTTTTTAATAAACACTCAAATGCTATCCTCAAAGGGGTTCATATTTCAAAAGTATGAGACTTAACATATAACCTTTAAGCACTTTCAATGCCCATTCTTGATGGTACAATGACCAAAGATTTGTTTAGGAACAAAGTTTTGATACATAGTGATCCAAAAATTGTAACACATTATAATTTATTAGCAAAACTATGATGTTCCATGGGCTTTATCTACATAACTGTTTACAACCATAACAAGTCTCAGTCGGCTTACGAAGGCTTACACTAACAATTTTAATTCACTTAAAATTTTGGATTTTTTCTTTAATATTTCTCAAATTATCTAGTTATTCCTTAAAAATTAAAAGGTTTTGAAATATTTTTGTCTTCAGTTTTGAGCCTTTTATTCTAAATTTTTTATTGTATTTATTTTTATTTTTAAGTATTAAATTAAAAAAAATATAATTTAGAAAAATTTAAGAAAAAATATTAAACATGAATCTCATACAGGTTTTTTGCTTGACACTTAAGTTTTTTATTTTCATAAGGTTTTTTGCTTGACACTTATGTTTTTTATTTTCATGTTTTTAAAATTTACCAAATTGTCTCTTGATAATTAAAAGATTTTGATGATATTTTATCTTTTGAATTGGATCTTTTCTAATTTTTTTATTTCATTTTACTTTTCAAATATTTTAAATTTAAAAATAATATAATTTGGTAAATTTTTATACCTATATATTAAGAAACTTGGCATTTTTATACCTATATATTAAGGAGTATTCAAAAAGTTCTTCATTTGGTAACTTTTTTTCCTTAATGTCTTTTTCTTTTAATCTTTTCTAATTTTTATTTTTTTATTTTCGTATATTTTAAGTTAAAATTAATATAATTTAAAATGATTTTTAAGACGCTTGCCATTTTGGATTTTTTTCTTTAATATTTCTCAAATTATCATGTTGTCCCTTAAACATTAAAAGGTTTTTCGAATATATGTCTTTTGCTTTCAACCTTTTGCCGTTTTCATTAATTTTACTTTATTTATTTTTTCTTTTCAAGTATTTTGAAATTAATAATAATATAATTTAAAATAACTTAAAAAAAAAAACACGAATCTCATAAGGGTTTTTTGGTCGACACTTGTTTTTATTTTTTTCATGTTCTAAAAATTACCAAACTATCTCTTAAAAATTAAAAGGTTTTAAGCATATTTTTATCTTTTGAATTTGATATTTTCCAATTTTATTTTATTTTATTTTTTCAAATATTTTAAATTAAAATAGTATACTTTATATTCTTAAGAAACTAGGCAATTTAATTTTTTTATTTAATGTTTCTCGTAATGTCATGTGGCTTCTTAAACATTAAAATTTTTTAAGATAGTTTTGTCTTTTTCTTTAGGCTTTTTTTTTTTCCTTTCCAAATATTTTAAATAAAAAATAATATAAATTTTAGAACAATTTGTAAGAAAAAAAATCTTAAAATGTACATTTAGTCAATGAATTTTGTTGGCTCAAATACTAAACTGAGAGACGGTGAATTAGTTTTTTACTCTAAATTCATAACAAACTCTATCCTACCAGAATTACAATACAATAAGTTAAATATGTAAACAATAAATGAAAAGTAATAAAGTAGGGATACAAAAAAAGTATACACAATTTTTATAGAAGTTAGACTTCCCTTATTTTCATCCTCTCCCTTAAGCTTGCCACAAGGTATTACCAAATTCACTATGAATGTGTGATAGCCCAGAAGCGCGAAAAATATGACTAATTTAAAATTTTCTCTCAGTTTAACCTCTTACATCGGGTTGCATTCCTGCACAATGTCAGTTAACTTCCTTCTATCTCATCAATCAATATCTCCAGGATCTCTCAACATCCATATTTATTTAATTAAATATCATGATATCAAAAGAAGTCTACTTCTCCATTCATTTACTAATACCAATCTGATTACATATCAATATTACTCAAATACAACTGTCTGTATTACATAATTGTCTGGGTTACAAAATGAATTGAATTATACTTCTCGCGTGTACAAGCAATAACCTGAGGAGAGTCTCGTCCACCAGCCTATGTCATGTACGCAGCAGGTACTAGCACTCACTGTAAGTAATCTGTGAGGGGAGGAAAAAGGGGGGTGAGCTTTCAACTTCGCTCAGTAAGGAGTGCATATGAGTTTTAAAAATCATCATTAACGCATAAGTGTAATAATGGCATAATTCACATGATTATAAATATGTGATTAAAATCACAGTTCATCAAAATATCTTTATCTCATTTCACGAACACATCATATCTCAAAATAATTATAGAGACTACGCATAGTATAAAAGTCACAAATGAAATCATCATATCACATCATCCTCAATGAGGGCATCTCACGTTACCAAAACGAAGGTATGGTAAGACTCAGGACTAGAAAAGCCTCAACGTCAACCGAAGTGGAGGTATTCACCGATGTGTAAGTTTCATGACAAGCTTTTTAGTCTCAAAAATCACATGCCATTATTATGTAGAAAATAATTTCGCCTTCACGTAGAGCTCATGATAGTTTTGTTTATAAACCTCTTCTAAATAAAAAGATATATTTACTCATAAATAACTAAAATCACAAAATCGAGCTCAAACCGACAAAACATATACTCAAGTGATAAATCTCATAACAAACTCTTTTCTCAATAAGTATGCTCATTTGTAAACTCATTTTATGCTACCAAAGAATTTTCTTTAGTAAGTAAATACATATGCACAAAAGGTTGCATCCCTTACCTCTTGCACCTTGGGTGGTGCAATACTCCCGTGTCACTGACTAGCTCCGATTCACGAGTCAAATTATCGAGCTATCCAAATAATGTCAAAACATCAATGATTACTCATTATACTACTACTCCACACTTCTACTCATTCAACTCTAAAATGGGGTCACTCGGACCCTTACTCGATTGCTTCGTTTATTTTTTTTCTCGAATTTTCACTTATCCGGTTATAAATCGAGTTCCTTCGGTATCAAATAAGCATCCATTAGTCTTAGTTTAATCCATTTTCATTCTCTATGGCATTTTATCGAACACTTCCTATACCCATTTTCAATCATCATTTAATCCAACATTTGGATTCCACAAAGGTATTTTAAAATCATCCATGCATGCTTATCAACATCTTTACATACTCAAATCATCATCAACTTCATGCCATTTCAACTTTCTCTCACTAAGCTCATTCTAGGTCATGGTTACTTAAGCATGTAGTTTGAACATTCAAGCCAACAATGTATATACAAAATTAACTCATCTAAATGTTTAAATTATCATACTAGAAGTTGGTGCTTTGAAATCTTACCTATCTTGATTTTCCTCCTTTTTGCCAAATGTGAGGAGAGATTCTTTTTCTCCTTTAACCCTTTGATCCAACCTCTAGTCTTCAACTATATTGCTCTCCTCCTCTTAAGTAACAACTTTGCTCAAATACATTTCCCTCAAATCTCTTTGGAAGGTGTTAAAAATCTAGAGTGAGAAACTAGGTTTTTGCTCAAATATGGAGGGTTTTCAATGTTTAGGAGAAGAAGACACATATTGGTTGGCTTTATATAGATTTTACATTATGAGATCGATCTCCAAGGGGTGAAGATCGATCTCCCCTTTCTTAAAATCCTCAAAATCTCAAAAATTACAGGTAGGAGATCGATCTGCCTATAGCATGAGATCGATCTGCTCTTAGCAAAGACAAATTGAGATCGATATGTCATAGGGATAAGATCGATCTCTTCCAGGTAGAGCCATTTTAGGATCGATCTTCTTGGGGTAGAGATCGATCTGCTTGAGTGAGGGATTGATCTCCCTCTTACAGAATGTTCCTGGCTTGCAATTTAAGGCTATGAGATTGATCTCTCCTTGCAATGAGATCGATCTGCCCTACGTTCTGTAGCATTTCAACTGTAATTTTTCCAAATTTTCAAAGTTAAACTCCCATTCATTTGCTTTTATACTCATTTTACATTTCATTCACACTTAGAGCTTAAAAACGTTCATTACTTGTGATCCATATGTAATGTAACTTGTCTATACATTCTAGAATCATATACATTACATAGGAATTTACAAGTCTTATATTCTTATCTCAGTGGTTGTGAGACCCTGTATAGGTTAAAACCTTGTATGTATATGTAAATGAATTCATAAGTATGATGATATACTTGTGATGAGAAGTATATGTAATGTAAGTCCATAAGTTTAATGTACACACATTTAATAAGAGTTGTGATTGTACGTACAAGTTACATTATATAGGACCATGAAGAAATGGACTTGAACATGTGAGAATGTGAGTAGAATGAATTATGAGTAGTGTGGTAAAAATGGAAGGAAGATTTGCATAAGTTGTGCACTTCCATTTGGTTTATATCATGTACCTTTGGATATACAAAGATTCTACACAAGTTTTAATGTGTATGAAGTATTATTGGATGCCATTTTCAAGTCTCAAAGATGATTAGATGAGAAAATGACTATGGTAGCAAATTAAGGATGTTTTGGTGTAAGTTTTTACAAGAAACTATAGCAAAATCTGGAAATTAGGCGAGAAAGATCGATTTCATGGGATGAGAGATCGATCTAGAAGAGCCAGAAAGCTCTTATTTGAGCAATGGAATAGAGCAGATCGATCTTCAAGGGAGCCAGATCGATCTCCTAAACATTCTATAAAATGCAGATCGATCTTGGATGGAACAGATCGATCTCCTTAGCTCTCTGTTTGAGAGCAGATCGATCTCAAGCTTCGACAGATCGATCTCATGCTTGAAAATGCCGTGAAAAAGAGGAATTTAAGGGGACCAGATCGATCTCCACCCAAGGCAGATCGATTTCATCAAGTTCAATCTATAAATAGGAGCAGTTGAATCTGCAGATTTCGGGACAAAACCAATCCTTTCCATTTCCAACCTAAAAACTTAGATTTTACTCTCTAAATTCGGCCATTTTCCAGAAGATTTGAGGGAAGGCTATCAGACATAAAGTTGTTCACATCGAAGAGAAGAACAACTTAGCTCAGAGGCATTTTCCATATTTGTGGATTGAAGGACAAAAGATGCATTTCCATTTGGAGTAACGAGGAAAACAAGCTAGGTGAGTTTCTAATGAAACAACTCAAGTACATTGTTTAGATGTTAATTTTGGAGTTGATGGGTATGCCTAGGAATGACAGAAACTACCTAGAGTATAATGAATCCACCATGACCTAGAAATGGTCTAGTGTGAGAAAGTGAAATGTATTGAAATAAATGATAAGTGTGATATCTTGAGATGATAATAGTGTTATGGGTATGATTTTAAGATGTTGTTAGTGAATAAACTATGAGATTTACCCAAAAGGGGTAAAATGTGGATTAAGGCATTGATAAATGCATAGATGAATTATAATGACTAGAGAAGTCGAAATGTGAGTTAACAACATTAACCGGAGCAAGGAGAGCCAAAAGCGCAAGAGACTGAGAGGAAAAGAGTCACACTCAAGTAAATTGAGGTAAGAGAGTTGTGTGGACTCTTAGAGATATCTGTGCGCAATTTGGGCACTTAAATGCTTTGCTAGAATGCATGAGGTATTAGAAAATGAAATTGGGTGATTGAAAGGCAAAAGTTGGGTGTTTGAGAAATGTGCATGAAAACAAAAGCATAATGCTTTGAAAATCATGTTTTATTGCTTTTTAGCAAATGATTGGTAGGTTGGCTGACATTTGAAATGATTTGCAAAAGAAATGAGTTGTTTTGGTTTGTTAACCATACTTTGCAAAGTTTTGAGCCACCTACATGGTTTTCGTAAGAATGAAAGCGTGATAGAGTATGAATCGCACGAGATTTGACGTGTTTTATACACATAAGTGCTGGAGCTTAGCTCGCACTAGTTTTCACATGAATTTCATACTGGTTTTGGCATGGTGCTTAGAGCTTAGCTCGTACTAGATGCAATCTTATTTGTTGCTGTGCTTGGAGCTTCGGGTAGATTGGGTGTCGCACCGATTAAATAGGCTCGCACGTGTATTTGTGATATTTTGACATGTTGATAGCCGTGTTAGGAGCTTTGTGTAGACAAGAGGTCGTATCGATTAAATAGGCTCACACGTGCATTTTGAGATGTGACGTGATATGATGTGTTGATATGGGTCCACAGAGTACGTTGTACCGTGCATGTAGCATGGAGTACGTTGTACCGTGTTGAGATTGTGATATGCCGTCTTCGGACGAGATCTGCTATGGACTGACAGGTAGGATTTGACCCACCTCCCGTGTGGAAGCAGATAGTGGTGATAACTCGCACACTTGATCCATGTAGCCGATATCATAGGTTATGGCCATAGTCCTAGAGGTTATTTCCCTTATTGAATTGCCTATCTCACATGTCTAATGCTTTGTGAATAAATCCATGTTTGAAATGATTTGTGGGTCAGGACAGTCCGAGGGAGGGGCTGAGTCCTGACAAGTGATGAATTGTTTTGAGATATCGGTTTGTTAATGGTTTTAAAGTGCACTGATGCATTATGTTTAATGCCATGTTTAACTTATGAAATATGCATGATGTCTAATGCCATCCTTTGAATTGAACTGTGCACTGGATTTTAATAGCATGAATGCTTTACATACCATTAACACAATCATACACTCATGTTTTGAGGTAAAATGATGAATTAAATGCTTTTGAGCATGGCATCACGATCACGTAGATAATGCAGTATCTACATGTTCGCATGATTGCTTTACTGAGCGTGTGGTTTGCTCACCCCCTTTATTTTCCCCCTCTCTACAGAGTGTTGAGTATAGATTGAGCGTGACTGGAGGCATTCCCTTTTTGGTAACCGCTACATCCCATCGCATAAGGTATACACACTGATGTAATTTTTATATCTGAACTTTCGATAGCACGATAGCATTTTGTATGTAACTATTGAGGATGTAAAACAATGTAAAGACATGTAAACAACTCTGATTTATTTTATACAAGTGTTTACTTATAAATATTATGCAATTTAAATTGGTATGGTGGAATGAGATAGACATTGACACACAGCCCAACTGGTGAGAGTATGGATGTTCACGATCGAGGTAAGGATGAATAGTAAACAATGCATGAAAATGTAAAAAATTTGTACGTATTTTGGTAAGTTGAGGGTCGTGACAGAAGTTGGTATCAGAGCTCAGTTAGTCTGACGTGTGTCATGTCTAAAATACTTAACAAGTTAGAAAATTACATCCCCATGTTACTGTGCTTGTTTAGATACAAATTGTGTGTGTGTCGATGAGTTAACTAAGAAATTGAGATGTATGCAGGGAAGTGAAACATTATGCCTAATACCAATCACGGTAGAGGGGCGAGAGGACGAACTAGAGGCCGTAGAGGTAGGCCTGGGGGTCGTGTTGAGCCAGAAACACACGAGGCTCAGGAAGAGATTGAGGTAGAGGCTGAGGTTGAGCATGCTCTACAGGGTCCAGAGGAGAGACCGAGAGTACTGAGGCACGCTTCGCAAGGATTGAGTGGAGTATAGAGATGATATTGGAGTTGGTCACCCAATCTTTACCTGGAGTTGGCGATAGACAGAGTCCCTTACACAGGGTGATGCCGAGCAGGCAGCAGCTCCTGAGGCTCGTGCACGGCCAGCCCAGAGACCTCAGATGACAGAGACACCTATACCCCACCTGCACAGGATATGCCTACACCTGTTGCTACACCATAAGCTAGTAGAGGCTGAGGTTACAGTTGTGATTTGGACAGACTGCGGCAGTTTCAGAAGCTTGGACTGCCGTCTTTCGGTGGAGTTAAGGACCCAGTAGCTGCTGAGGATTGGATAAATGAGATCGAGAAGCTGTATGAGTTCTTTGAATGCACTACTACCGAGATGGTAATGTTTGCTGCATTTATGCTGAAGGGACCAGCAGAACATTGGTGACAGTCCACCAGGCCTATTTTTAGAGCCCGACATACTGAGATAGTTGGGATATATTTTTGGAGGCATTCCGGAGACAGTATGTTCCAGATACTGCACAGAAAAAGATGAAGATGGCATTTTTGGGATTGACCCAAGGGAGTAGGACAGTGGATGAGTACGAGATGAACTTTATCTCCCTGGACAGGTATAATCTCAATACGATGAGTAATGAGGTCAAGAAAATCCAGAAGTTTGTGGATGGACTGAGACCGCCATCAGTCTAGATTAGTTCCTCTGGATATACTGACCTATGAGGAGGCTGTGCGTAGGGCACAATTGTGTGAACAAGATGTTGATAGGATCGTCTCAGAGTTTGGAAAGGTTGGTAAGATGAGGGATAAACAGAAGAAGAGATCAATGATGGATAGAAGCTTCAGTTATAAGGGAAGTAAGAGGTTTGCTGGAAAGAGGCTGAGGAATGATGAGATCTGGGAGAAGACAGTTAATACTCCCATGTATCCGGCCATTGCTCTAGCTAAGAGAATTGTGTTTGGAGGGCCACGACCTACAACAGAGCAATGCAATAAGTGTGGCAGGTACCATGGTACTCGACCATGCTATGAATATCCTGCAGTATGCTTTAGATGTGGGAAATCAGGGCACATGATCAGGGATTTCCTAGAGATGACAGAGAGAGCCCCACGGAAGGATAGGGAGCCAGAGAGAGCTTAAGTTGGGACAACTGCTCCGAGGAGGAGGGCTACAGCTGAGGAAAAGGGGAAGCAGGCAGTGGGTGTAAGCAGAGGACGAGTGCACGCATTGGACCAGGACACTGCAGATCAGTCTTCAGATGTGGTTAAAGGTATCATCCAAATATTTGATTTAAAAGCATTTGTGTTGTTTGATCTTGGTGCCACGCATTCCTTTGTATCACCATCCTTTGCACGTAAATTGTTGAAGCATGTAAAACCCACACTGCTAGATAAAATGTTGATGATATCTACCCCTATGAATGATAGTCAGTTGACTGAGTCTGTATATAGAGATTGTAAGATGAGGATAGGAGGTAAAGAGATGGCAGCCGATTTAATTTTATTAAATATGAGTGATTTTGATGTGATCCTAGGAATGGATTGGTTGGCTGCCAATCATTTTGTTATGGATTGTCATGCAAAAACTTTGATGTTTCTAAAGATAGAAAATCTTGTAGTAAGTTTTGTGAAATGAAATGAAAGATATGTTTAAACATAAATAAAAGAGTATGATCTTAACACATGATATTTGAGAGATGAAATTGTTTATCAATTATATGTGTCACGACCTTTAACTTACCAAAATATGTACAAATTTTTCGATTTTCATACATTAATTATTTCTCGTCCTTACCTTACCTCGATCGTGATCAGCTAAACACTCAACAGGTTGGGCTGTGTGTCAATGTCTACCTCATCCATCCACAACAATTTAATTCACAACATAATTTCAGAAGTAAACACTTTTTATAAATACATCAGTGTTACTGTTTTCAAGTGTTTACGTTGCTTTACATCCCCAATGTTTACATACAAAATGCTACTGTTCTATGTCTAGTTTAGATACAAAATAATTCAAGTGTGTATACCTTACGCGATGGGATGCAGCAGATACCAAAAGGGAAAGCCTTCGGTCGCCCACAATCTATATTCAAAGCTCTGTAGAGAGGGGAAAAATAAGGGGGTGAGCAAACCACAGGCTCAGTAAGGCAATCATGCGAACATGTAGATACTGCACTATCTACGTGATCGTGATTCCATGCTCAAAAGCATTTAATTCATCATTTTATCTCAAAACATGAGTGTATGATTGTGTTAATGGTATGTAAAGCAATTCATGCTATTAAAATTTAGTGCACAAAACCCATTCAAAGCATGACATTAACTATCATGCATATTTTATAAGTAAGGCATGACATTAATCATCATGCACATTTCACAAGTAAAGTATGACATTAAACATCATGCATCAGTGCACTTTAAAAACCATTAACATACTTTCATCTCAAACAATTCAACTCTAGTTAGGATTCGGTCCCTCCCTCGGACTATCTTGACCCACAAAACATTTCAATCATGGATTTATTCTTAAAGCAATAGACATGTGAGATATGCAATACAACAAGGGAAATATCCTCTAGGACTATGGCCATCTCCTGTGATATCGGCTACACGGATCAGGTGTGCGGGATATCACCACTATCTGCTTCCACACGGGAGGTGGGTCAAATCTTGCCCGTCGGTCCATAGCAGATCTCGTCCGAAGACGACATATCACATCTCAACACGGTACAACGTACTCCATGCTACCTGCATGGTGCAACGTACTCCGTGGATCTATATTCAACACATCATATCACGCCACATCTCAAACGCACGTGTGAGCCTATTTAATCGGTACAATCTCTTGTCTACCCGAAGCTCTTAACACGGCTATCAACATGTCAAAATATCACAAATGCACGTGCGAGCCTATTTAATCGGTGCGACACCTAGTCTGTCCGAAACTCCAAGCACGATAACAAATAAAGTGGGCATCTAGTGCGAGCTAAGCTCCAAGCACCATGCCAAAATCAGTTAAAATCCATGTGAAAACTAGTGCGAGCTAAGCTCCAGTACTCATGTGTATAAAACATGTCAAATCTCATGCGAGTCATGCTCTAGCACGCTTTCATTCTCACGAAAACCATGTAGGTGGCTCAATTCTTTGCAAAATATGGTTAACAAACCAAAACATCTCATTTCTCTTGTAAAACATTTCAAATGTTAGCCAACCTACCAATCATTTGATAAAAAGCAATACAATATGATTTTCCAAAGCATTATGCTTTTATTTTCATGCACTTTTCTCAAACACCCAATTTTTGCCCTTCAATCACCCAATTTCATTTCCTAACATCTCATGCATTTTATCAAAGCATTTAAGCGCCCAAATTGCGCACAGATATCCCTAAGAGTCCACAGAATTCTCTTACCTCGATTTACTTGAGTGTGACTCTTTTTCTCTTAGCCTCTTACGCTTTTGGCTCTCCTTGCTCCGGGGTATCCTCGGGAGTTGCAATTTATTCATCAAACACTTGAGTTAACGCTCTTAACTCGCATTTTGACTTCAGTAGTCAATATAATTCACCTATGCATTTACCAATACCTTAATCTACATTTTACCCCATTTTGGTAAATCTCACCATTTATCCCAAAATCAACACCTCTAAATCATACCCACAACATAATCATTATCCTAAGATAACTCATTCATCATTAACACTTCCACATTTTACTTTCTCACACTAGACCATTTCTAGGTCATGGTGGATTCTTTACTTTCTAGGTAGTTTCTATCATTTCAATGCATACCCATCAACTCCAAAATCAATATCCAAAAAATGTACTTGAGTATTTACATTAGAAACTTACCTAGCTTGATTTCCTCTTTTCTCCAATAGAGATGCACTTTGTTTCCTTAAATCCCACTAATGGGAAAAATACCCCTAAGCCAAGTTGTTCTTCTCTTCGATGTGAATAACTTTGCGTCTAATAGCCTTCCCTCAAATCTTCTTGAAAATGACCAGATTTAGAGGGTAAAAATCTAGGTTTTGGGTTTGGAAATGGAAGGAAATGGTTTTATCCCGAAATCTGCAGATTCAACTGCTCCTATTTATAGATTCAGCTTGATGAGATCGATCTGTCTTGGGTGAAATCGATTTGATCCTTTTAAAATCCCTCTTTTTCCATGACAATTTGAGGTAGGAGATCAATCTGTCAAGTAGGGGAGATCGATCTACTTCAAACAGAAGGTTATAGAGATTGATCTGATCTTGGGGAAGATCGATCTGCTTCCAACCTGAGAGCAAAGGAGATTGATCTGCATTTTACAGAATGTGTTAGGAGATAGATCTGGCTCCCTTGGGATCAATCTATCTTATTCCATAGCTCAAAATAAGAGCATTTTGGCTCTTCCAAATCGATCTCTCATCCTATGTGATCGATCGGGCCTTCATATTTCCAGATCTTACTGCAGTTTTCTGCAGAAAACTTATACCAAAACATACTAATTTGCTGCCATAGTCATTTGTTCATTCGATTATCTTTAAGACTTGAAAATGACATCCATTCATACCTTATACACATTAAAACTTCTGTGTAATCTTTGTATAACCAAAGGTACATGATATAAACCAAATGGAAGTGCACAACTTATGAAATCTTCCCTCCATTTCAGCATACCACTCATATTCCATTCTACTCACATTTTTCACATGTTTAAGTCTATTTCTTCATAATCATATATAATATAACTTGTACATACAATCACAACTCTTAGTACAAGTGTGTACATTAAACTTATGGACTTACATCACATATACTTCACATTACAAGTTTATCACCATACTTATGATTTCATTTACATTTCTATGTACATATACTCAATTATACATATACGGGGTCTCACAATATGTGTATGTGATGATTTGTGTTACTAACAATGGAAAGGATAATGTGAAGGATATATTGCTTATGTGGTTGAGATGGATAAGGCATGTCCAGAGTTGATAGACATCCCAGTGGTCAGGAAATATTCAGATGTCTTTTCGGATGAATTACCAGGGTTACCTCCAGATAGAGAAATAAAATTTGGTATAGATTTGGCACCTGATACAGAGCCAATATCCAAGCCATCGTACAGAATGACTCAAGTTGAGTTGGAAGAACTAAGGAAACAGTTACAATAGTTGCTGGAGAAGAGGTTCATCAGGCCGAGCATCTCACCTTGGGGAGAACCGGTTCTGTTTGTAAGGAAGAAGGGTGGAAGCCTCCAACTGTGTATAGATTACCAGTTGTTGAATAAGGCCACCATCAAGAATAAGTATCCCCTTCTATGATCGATGACTTGTTGGATCAGCTTAAGAAAGCGTAGGTCTTTTCTAAGATAGATCTGAGGTCTGGGTACCATCAGTTGAAGATACGGAGTGGAGATGTACCCAAGACAGCTTTTCGCACCTGGTATGGACATTATGAGTTTATGGTTATGCCATTTGGGTTGACGAATGCTCCTGTAGTTTTTATGTCATTAATGAATGAGGTATTTCACTAGTATTTGGATCGATTTGTTATTGTGTTTATTGATGATATACTGGTGTACTCAAGATCTGGAGAGGAGCATGAAAAACATATAAGGATAGTGCTACAGACCCTCAAGGAGAAGAAGTTGTACGCTAAATTCAGTAAGTGCGACTTTTGGTTGGAACAAATCTCTTTTCTGGGTCATATAGTATCGAAAGATGGAGTGTCAGTGGATCCATCTAAGATTGAGGCCATAGTTCAGTGGCAGAGACCCCAGACGGTGACAGAGATCAAAATTTTCTTGGGTTTAGCTGGGTATTACCGAAGGTTTGTGGAGGGATTCTTGAGATTAGCTACTCCTTTGACATGTCTCACGAGGAAGAATGTTAAATTTGTGTGGGACGATAAGTGTGAGGAAAGCTTTAAGGAGTTGAAAAGGAGATTAACCACAACTCCGATCCTCACTATTCCTACCAGCTCAAGATGTTTTTCTGTGTATACATATGCTTCACACCAAAGACTGGGCTGTGTACTAATGCAGGACGGGAAGGTAGTAACCTATGGATCTAGACAACTGAAGGATCATGAGAGGAACTACCCGACCCATGATTTGGAGTTGGCAGCGGTGGTGTTTGCGCTAAAGATATGGCGTCACTACCTTTATGGGGAGAAATTTCAAGTGTTTACGGACCACAAGAGCCTTAAATACCTGTTCTCGCAGAAAGAGTTAAACATGAGACAGAGGAGATGGCTCGAGCTCTTAAAGGATTATGATTGTGAGATCCTGTACCACCCGGGTAAAGCAAATGTGATTGCTGATGCATTGTGTAGAAAACATCTCGGGATTGTATCATTTATGATCAGGGAACACGAGCTGTTGGAACAGTTCACGAACCTCAGTTTGGATGTAACCCCGCCTAGTGCTGATGGTGGTGTTGGGGTAGCTAGCTTGCAGTTGGAATCGAATCTGGTAGATCGAATCCGACAGGCTCAACGGATTGATCAGCAGTGCAGTGATGTTATGGGGCAGATACAGAGGGGCACAAAGACTAATTTCGAGTTGAGTTCAGATGGTTGTTGAGGTTCAGAGGTAGGATATGTGTTCCTGATGATGCAGAGATCAAAATGTTGATCTTGACAGAGGCTCACTCAACAAGGTATATGATACATCCAGGAAGTACTAAGATGTATCTGTCAGACTCGAATTTTATGTAGCTTGTACCTTATGATTCCTATGTGTATGAACACTCCATTATTATAGTTGAATCATAAGAAGAGTATTTACTAGGCTT
Source organism: Firmiana major (assembly GCA_033439115.1). Lineage (NCBI taxonomy): Eukaryota > Viridiplantae > Streptophyta > Magnoliopsida > Malvales > Malvaceae > Firmiana > Firmiana major. Next base: position 23,332,202 of record CM065910.1, read on the forward strand.
AAAGTGTTAGTGAAATGATTTAACACGCAAAAGCTACATAAAAAGCCTAATGTGAACTATAAGTGTCACAGGCTAAACCGAGTAAATCTAAATCATTCTGACTGAAAATAAGAACTTAAAATGAGAGAGCATAGAGAACTCATGGAGGAAAGTCAGCTTGATTTAGTCCCGAACATAGAAAATGAGAGTAAAAGCTAAAAAGGGTAAAATGGACCTTTTTGGCGAGATAAGGTGTTTCGGGTGAAATTGTCCACCGGGAACGGTTGAAACATAAAGACGAGAGTGTAAGACATAAGGTATGACACTTTCAAAATTTTGAGAAAAAGTCAACTTGGTCAATGGTTAAGGAAAAAGTCAACTATAGTTAAGAAAGTGGACTTTTACCATAGTTGACTAATCATTGTTAAAAATTAACCTAAGTGTGGAGAAAAATTGGGGAAAACTATTCTTGGCCAGAATACAAGATAATCATCCTCGGAAGTAAGGAAAATTTATTCGGAAGGATTCCGGATTTAATTTAATGGTTAAAAACGTAATGGGCCTAAGGTGAAAATTTAAAGCCCATTAAGGTATACTAAACGTATATCGAAATTCTTAGGTCCTTTAGACCGAATTGTTGGACCAATTGATAGGCCAAATATTGAGACAATTAAAGGCCCGAGACATAGTAAAAATTTCAGCCTGAAAGCCCATTAAGAAAGCCCAAATGGAAAGCCCATGAGATAAATATCTAACCATAGTTAAAGCTAACCATGACTCATAAGGTGACTCATTAGGTGACTCATGGCTAAGGCTTGGAAAGTCGAGCTTAATGGCTGGAAAGTAATGCTTAATGGCTAAGTAAGTGGCATATAAATTCAGCCACACCATTGTCATCTTCATCACACCAAATTCGGCTAGAAGAAGAAACCATTGAAACATATTATCCAAACTTTCTCTCACTAGAAATCACTAGGAATTAGGTATATTTGGAACTTGCATCCTTCATGGAAGTTATTCCAAATTGAAAGGAGAGTGACATATGTTGGAATTGGCTATCAAGGAGCCATAGAGTGCAAACTGAGAGCCTTCAAAGATTAGCCCAAAGGGTGAACACAACAATTGGTATATTTTCTAGTTTTCAATTTCATATATGTTAATGTATGAATGATTTTAAGTATATTGATATATGTTTTAAGCATTGAAACATATTAAATCACTATGATGTTGGTTAGGCCGAGAGTGAGTGGTGAGACATTGATTTATGTCCATATGATTTTAAGGCATAAATGGATTAATGTACATGTGTTAATGATAATGGTGTAATTAGAATTAATCAATTTGATTAATTAATACATGTAATTAGTTGGCAATCAAGGTGTTTGATAAAATGCCTAAATGAACTATATGATGTTAAGGAAAGTTGCCAACCAAGTGTTGGTGGAAATGCCTAAGTGAATTGGCTAAGAAATAGGCAAGGATGGCATGCCATGGCATAACCGATGGCATGGGTAGCTTTCGGCCATGGCATGTGGCCGAGAGGCCCAATGGGCCAAGCCCAAATATTTTAGGCTCAATATGATGTAATGGGTCTAGGACAAGCCCAATAAGAGTTGGTAGGCCCCACAAGCCCAATAGGCTAAAATGAATAGTAAAATGAAAATGGGCTTAAGGCATAGTTAGGCCCATTAAGGATTATTAAGGCCCATTAAGGGAAATAAACTGTATTTAATGTGAAATACAGTAGGAAAAGTGTAATTAACTTGATAAATGGTTATATGCAGCTCCAGAGAGTATTGGAAAAGCAAATCGAACTGCTGAAACGAGCAGCGCAGAGAAAATGAAATTTCTCGAGTGATTGCAGGTAAGGAACTTTTGTGAGTAGTTAGAGATACCTGCACGTATTTTCGTCTGCTCTTACATTCACTTAAAAACTCTGAGGGTCAGAGAAAGTGAATAATAATTATTGCAACCCGATAGTGGCAAATTACGATTTTACCCCTATTTAGTTAAAAAGTCAACTTTTGTGAAAAGTTGTAAAAAGCATGGAAACCACTATTTTGAGTGTTTAACTGCTATTTAGCAGGAGAATAAATAGATGAGCTAATGATTTTAAGGTTGATGTGAATTAAGCACACTTTATAGTGCTGATTTTGATGTTTTGTAAATCATCCCTTTTTAAAGAGCCATCTATCATATTTTGTGAGAATGAATCGTGCTAGAGCATAGCTCGCACTAGATTTCATATATTTTCCACATACATTAGTGCTGGATTTTGATTCGCCCTAGATTTCCATGACATGCATGATAGAGTACTGGAGTTATTACTCGTACTCAGTTTTATATGATATATGTATGACAGAGTGCTGGAGCGATTAGCTCGTACTCGAGTTTTTCATGAGATACATGACAGAGTGCTGGAGCGTTGCTCGTACTCAATTCTTCATGATTTATACATGACATAGTACTGGAGCTATTGCTCGTACTTGATTTGATGATATTGTGAATAGCATGGTACTGGAGCTATTGCTCGTACTTGATTTAATACATGAACTATGCATTGACCTAGTTACTAGAGGTTTACTCGCACTAGAGTTAAGTTTGTGATGTGAAATAGTGTTTGAGCGGAGTGTCGACTGTGAGTCGCACTCAAAGGCGCGCACTGTATGTGATATATAACACATGTTACAAACCCATGCCCACATCCTTGTGTGATTGAGTGTCACATTATGTGAGAGGATAGCCGCATGAGGGTATTAGAGATGTGGTATGATATTCCATGGTTTGAGGGCTAAGACCTATGGCAGGCACCCCGACTGTGATGTAGGGTCCACGGGTGTACTTTGTACCGTGCCTGGGGCATGGGAGTACACTATACCATGTGTTGTTGTGGAGTTGAGGAGGATATAGCTGACAGTTGTGATGGACTGACCCCCCTCCCATTGCAGCAGTGATGACCCGCACACCGAGTATTGTGTTGCTTGGGATCACATATCGGATATGATCATAGTCCAGGATACTATTTACATTTCAGCACAGAGTCTCACATGATATATCACATTAATTGACTGATTTAAATTGCGGACAGACCTGAGGGATGGGTCGGACTCTGATTTTGTGATATGAATGATTTAAATGCCATATTTATTGTGATTTAAATATACATGACATGATTTACATAAAGGCATGATTTATATAAAGATGCATTGTTTTGCACTACATGCCTACATTTGAGTAAGAAAGCAAGATTTCTGTACATGGGATTTAATCTGTACAAGTATACATATACATATATATATAAATATATATATTTAAAAACATGCTTTTGAAATGAGTAAAGGAAATAATGTTTTCAAGGCATAACATTATTTTGAGTAGATAGTGTAGATATCTACTTGCTTGCCTGATTTCCTTACTAAGCGTGTTGTATGCTCACCCCCTTTCTTTACATCTCTCTACAGAGCATTAGCAGTAGAGTGAGAGTTATCGAGGGATAGTGTTCCTGAGTCCACTGCTAGTTCCTATCGATCGCCAGGTATACAGACTTTGTACGGTTATATATCTAAACATAGAAACAGCACAGTGATGTATATGATATATAATGGGGAATGTATTTGTGTTAGATTTTATATAATCTCACATGTATTATAAAAGCAGTTACAGTCAGTAACAGTATATTGACATGTATGTATGATAATAGATAATGTGGTAAGCAAGGATTCTGATATCGAATCACAGCCTAACCATTGAAGAGAGGAAATGTAAGTTAAACATGCGAAAAATTTGTAGTGATTTTGGTTAAAGTCATGGATTGAGAACGGGTCCTGACAGTATCAAAACCTTCGAAAGGTTTATTGGTGGTCTGGGATGAAAAAGCACATTACTGAATATGTTGCTAAGTGTCTCGTTTGTTAGCAGGTGAATGTATAGCATCAGAAGCCTACAGGGTTATTGCAGCCTTTACCGATACCGACAAGGAAGTGGGAGCATGTCACCATGGACTTTGTGATGGGATTACCGAGGACCCGCAGAGGTCATGATGCCATATGGGTGATTGTAGATCGATTGACGAAGTTAGCCCATTTTCTAGCTATGAAAGCTACCGATACTCTGAGCCAGTTAGTGAACCTATATGTGCGCGAGATAGTGAGGCTACATGGAATTTCAGTGAGCATTGTTTCTGATAGGGATGCCTGCTTCACTTCCCACTTTTGATAACATTTTCAGGAAGCGTTAGGGACCCAGTTGGGTTTTAGCACCGCATTTCATCCTCAGATAGATGGTCAGTCAGAGAGGACTATACAAACCCTGGAGCATATGTTGAGAGCGTGTGCATTGGATTTTGGAGGCTCCTGGGATGACCATTTGCCACTCGTAGAGTTCGCATATAATAACAGTTTTCATGCGAGTATTGAGATGGCACCATATGAGGCATTGTATGAGCGTATATGCTGTTCCCATATTGGATGAGAAAAGGTTGGTGACAGATAGATTTATGCTCCTGACTTAGTGCAGCAGGCATCTAAGGACATCCGATTAATATGTGAGAGATTATAAACAGCTCAGAGCCGACAAAAGAGTTATGTTGACAAGAGACGAAGACCACTAGAGTTTGATGTGAGTGAGTCGGTGTTCTTGAAAGTTTCTCCTTCGAAGGGAATTATGAGATTTGGTAAGAAGGGTAAGCTGAGCCTTAGATACATTGGACCCTTCGAGATTTTAGAGAGAGTGAGAGACAAGGCTTATAGATTGGCATTGCCACCAAAGTTGGCAAGTGTGCATAACGTCTTCCACATATCCATTTTAAAGAAGTATCCCATTGACCCGGCACATGTGATAAGATATGAGCTATTGGAGCTCAATGAGGGTATGACATATGTTGAGAAATCGGTTCGGATATTGGACAGAAAAGAGAAAGTGTTGAGGACAAAGATAATTCCCTTAGTGAAAGTTCTTTGGCAACATCACACGGTGGAAGAAGCCACATGGGAATTGGAGAGTTTGATGCAGGAGAAGTATCCCGAGTTATTTACGGAATGATTTGGTTCCAATTTGGAGGACCAAATTTTCTAAGTGGGGGAGAATGTGAGACCCCGTATAGGTTAAAACCTTGTATATATATGTAAATGAATTCATAAGTATGGTGATATACTTGTGATGAGAAGTATATGTAATGTAAGTCCATAAGTTTAATGTACACACATGTAATAAGAGTTGTGATTGTACGTACAAGTTACATTATATAGGACCATGAAGAAATGAGCTTAAACATGTGAGAATGTGAGTAGAATGGATTATGAGTAGTGTGGTAAAAATGGAAGGAAGATTTGCATAAGTTGTGCACTTCCATTTGGTTTATATTATGTACCTTTGGATATACAAAGATTCTACACAAGTTTTAATGTGTATGAAGTATTATTGGATGCCATTTTCAAGTCTCAAAAATGATTGGATGAGAAAATGACTATGGCATCAAATTAAGGATGTTTTGGTGTAAGTTTCTGTAGGAAGCTACGACAAAATCTGGAAATTAGGTAAGACAGATCGATCTCATGGGACGAGAGATCGATCTGGAAGAGCTAGAAGGCTCTTATTTGAGCAATGGAATAGAGCAGATCGATCTTCAAGGGAGCCAGATCGATCTCCTAAACATTCTGTAAAATATAGATCGATCCTGGATGGAACAGATCGATCTCCTTAGCTCTCTGTTTGGAAGCAGATCGATCTCATGCTTGAAAATGCCATGAAAAAGAGGAATTTAAGGGGACCAGATCGATCTCTACCCAAGGCAGATTGATCTCATCAAGCTGAATCTATAAATAGGAGCAGTTGGATCTGTAGATTTTGGGATAAAACCAATCCTTTCCATTTCCAGCCTAAAAACCTAGATTTTACTCTCTAAATCTGGCCATTTTCAAGAAGATTTGATGGAAGGCTATTAGACATAAAGTTGTTCACATCGAAGAGAAGAACAACTTAGCTTGGAGGCATTTTTCTTATTTGTAGATTCAAGGACAAAAGGTGCATTTCCATTTGGATTAAAGAGGAAAACAAGCTAGGTGAGTTTCTAATGAAACAACTCAAGCACATTGTTTAGATGTTGATTTTGGAGTTGATGGGTATGTCTAGGAATGACAGAAACTACCAAGAGTATAATGAATCTACCATGACCTAGAAATGGTCTAGTTTGAGAAAGTGAAATGTATTGAAATAAATGATGAGTGTGATATCTTGAGATGATAATAGTGTTATGGGTATGATTTTAAGATGTTGTTAGTGAATAAACTATGAGATTTACCCAAAAGGGGTAAAATGTGGATTAATGCATTGGTAAATGCATAGATGAATTATATTGGCTAGTGAAGTCGAAATGTGAGTTAACAACATTAACTCAAGTGATTTGGATGAATGAATTGCAGCTCCAGAGGATACATCAAAGCAAGGAGAGCCAAGAGCACAAGAGGCTGAGAGGAAAAGAGTCACACTCAAGTAAATTGAGGTAAGAGAATTGTGTGGACTCTTAAAGATATCTGTGTGCAATTTGGGCGCTTAAATGCTTTACTATAACATGAGATATTAGGAAATGAGATTGGGTGATTGAAGGGCAAAAGTTGGGTGTTTGAGAAATGTGCATGAAAACAAAAGCATACTGCTTTGAAAATCATGTTTTTATTGCTTTTTAACAAATGATTGGTAGGTTGGCTGACATTTGAAATGATTTGCAAAAAAAAGAGTTGTTTTGGTTTATTAACCATACGTTGCAAAGATTTGAGCCACCCACATGATTTTCGTGAGAATGAAAGTGTGCTAGAGTATGACTCGCACGAGATTTGACGTGTTTTATACACATGAGTGCTGGAGCTTAGCTCGCACTAGTTTTCACATGAATTTCATATTGGTTTTGGCATGGTGCTTAGAGCTTAGCTTGTAATAGATGCAATCTTATTTGTTATCATGCTTGGAGCTTTGGGTAGACTTTGTGTCGCACTGATTAAATAGGCTCGCACGTGCTTTTATGATATTTTAACATGTTGATAGCCATGTTAGGAGCTTCGAGTAGACAAGAGGTCGTACCGATTAAATAGGCTCACACGTGCTTTTTGAGATGTGGCGTGATATGATGTGTTGATGTGGGTCCACGGAGTACGTTGTATCGTGCATGTAGCATGAAGTACGTTGTACCATGTTGAGATTGTGATATGCCGTCTTCGGATGAGATCTGCTATGGACCGGTGGGCAGGATTTGACCTACTTCCCGTGTGGAAGTCGATAGTGGTGATAACCCGCACACCCTATCCGTGTAGCCGGTATCACAGGTTATGGCCATAGTCCTATAGGTTATTTCCCTTATTGAATTGCCTATCTCACATGTCTAATGCTTTGTGAATAAATCTATGTTTGAAATGATTTGTGGGTCAGGACAGTCCGAGGGAGGGGCTGAGTCCTGACAAGTGATGAATTGTTTTGAGATATCGATTTGTTAAGGGTTTTAAAGTGCACCGATGCATGATGTTTAATGCCATGCTTTACTTATGAAATATGCATGATGTTTAATGTCATGCTTTACTTATGAAATATGCATGATGGTTAATGTCATGCTTTGAATTGAACTGTGCACTGGATTTTAATAGCATGAATGCTTTACATACCATTAACATAATCATACACTCATGTTTTGAGATAAAATGATGAATTAAATGCTTTTGAGCATGACATCACGATCACGTATATAGTGCAATATCTACCTGTTCGCACGATTGCTTTATTGAGCGTGTGGTTTGCTCACCCCCTTATTTTTCCCTTCTCTATAGAGTGTTGAGTATAGATTGAGCGTGACAAGAGGCATTCCCTTTTTGGTAACCGCTGCATCCCATCGCGTAAGGTATACACACTATTGTAATTTTTGTATCTGAACTTTCGATAGCACAATAGCATTTTGTATGTAACTTTTGGGGATGTAAAAGAATGTAAGCACATGTAAACAACTCTGATTTATTTTATACAAGTGTTTACTTATAAATATTATGCAATTTAAATTGGTATGGTGGAATGAGATAGACATTGACACACAGCCCAACTGGTGAGAGTATGGATGTTCACGAGGTAAGGACGAATATTATACATGGTACAACGTACACCAACAAACCTTATCTCAATGGATAATCAATATCACGTCTCTAAATTCACATATGAACATCTCAACAGTGTGACACTCAGTCTACACAAGGTAATCAACATGGTTTTAAACATGTCTTATATATCACAGTAAATCTACATTGCGCGCCTTGAGTGTGACTCACGGTCAACACCCCACTCAAACACTATTTATGCATTTCAAAATATCGAGCACTACTGTGAGTAAACCTCCAGTACTATGTCATGCATAGTTCATGTTTCAAATCAAGTACGAGCAATCACTCTAGTACTATGCCATGCACAAAACTCATCAAATCGAGTACGAGCAATTGCTCCAACACTCTATCATGCATGTCATGGAAATCTAGTGCGAATCATACTTCAGCACTAATATATGTGGAAAGCATATGAAATCAAGTGCGAGCTGTGATCTAGCATGATTTATTCTCACATAATTCGATATATGGCTCTTTAAAAAGGATGATTTTCAAAATATAAAAATCAGCACTATAATTTGTGCTATTTCTCATCAACCATGAAAATATTATCCCATCTACCTATTCTTCTGCTAAATAGTAGTAAAAACACTCAAAAAAGTTGTTTCCATGCTTTTTACAACTTTTTTCAAAGGTTGACTTTTTTCCTAACTAGGGACGAAATCATAATTTGCCATAATCAGGTTGCTATAAATATTATTTACTTTCTCTGACCCACAAAGTTTTTAAGTGAATGTAAAAGCAGACGAAACTACACGTAGATATCTCTAACTACTCGCAAATGTCCCTTACCTGCAATCACTTGAGAAATTTTACTTTCTCAACGCTGCTCGGTCCAGCAGTCCGATCGGCTTCTACAATAATCTCTGGAGTTGCATATAATCATTCAATAGGTTAATTAAACTTTTTCTACTGTATTTTACATGTAATACAGTCTATTTCACTTAATGGGCCTTGATAAACCTTAATGGGCCTAACACCGTCTTAAGCCCATTTCCATTTTACTATTCATTTACGTTGGGCCTATTGGGCTTGTGGGGCCGACCAACTCTTATTGGGCTTTTTCGAGGCCCATAACATCACATTGGGCTGAAACCAATTGGGCTTGGCCCATTAGACCTTTCGACCATGGCATGTGGCCGAGAGCCATCATGTGTAGCCATGTCACCGGTCACACTTAACATGTTATCATCTAGCCCATTCACTTAGGCAATTTAACAAACACTTGGTTGGCAATGGTCTTAACCTTACTTAGTTCATTTAGGCATTTTATCAAACACCTTGATTGCCAACTTCAATTCATCCACCAATTGATCAAATTGATTAAGACTAACTATTCCATAATCATAAACACATGTATATCAACCTATTCATGCCTTAAAATCAATTGGGTATTCATCACTTTACAATTTTCCATTTTCGACCAACCTTAGTTCATGGTGATTTCATGTGTTTCAATGCATAAAACATCTACCAGTCAACTTAGAATAATGCATAGATTAACATATATGAATTTGGAAGCTTGAAATTATACCTAGCTTGCACTTTCACACTTGGCCGAAACTTTGTAGCTCTCGGGTTGCTCACTTTGGCTCCTTGATAGCCAATTCTAACACATGTTAATCCTCTCTCAATTTGGAACAACTTTCATGAAGATTGCAAGTTCCAAATATGCTTTTATTCTAGTGATTTCTAGTGAGAGAAAACTTGACTATGTGTTTGTTAATGGTTTTCTCTCTTTGCCGAATGCTTAAGAAAGAAGATGATGTTGTGTTGGCTGATTTTATAAGCTAAAGACTTAATTATTAAGTCATGAAATTTAGCCATCTTAATTGACTTTAATGGGTTAGGGTTAAGGTTACCAAATTGACTTTTGTAACCATTTACTAATGGGCTTGAAATTTAACAAATGGGCCTAGATTTTGGGCCTCTCAATTTGTGCCTTCCTAATGAGCTTTCAGGCTGAAATTTTTCCTACCTACTGGGCCTTCAATTGTCTAAATATTGGGCCCACAAATTGGCCCTAAAATTTGGCCTAATAGGCCTAAGAAATTCGGCCCACACTTGTTACACCTTAATGCGTTTAAAAATTTCTAACTTTGGCCTATTGCATTTTACCCGTTAAATTTAATCCAGATTTTGATTAAATAAATTTTCCTTAATTCAGGGGATAAATATCTTGTATTTTAATCAAAAATATTTCTTGCCCAAATTTTAACCATACTTAGGTTAAATTTTAACTATAGTTAGTCAACTATGGTCAAAGTCCACTTTTCTTAACTACTTTTGACTTTTCTTGACCATTGACCACGTTTGACTTTTCTCAAAAATTTGAAAGTGTCTTATGTTATGGTTTACACTCTTATATTTAAGTTTTGGCCGTTTTCGGGAGGTGAATATGCCTAAAACACCTTAAACGGACCATTTCGGACTCGTTTAGCCCCTTTTTGGCTTTTACTCTACTTCAATGTGTTCGGGACCAAATCAAATTGACTTTCCTTCTTGAGCTCTCTTTATTTTCTCATTATAAGTTCTTCTCTTCAGTCAGAATGATTTAAATCCTCTCAGTTTAGCTTGTGACTCTTATAGCATTTATTTGGCTTTTATGTAGCTTATAAGTGTTAAATCATTTTACTAACACTTAAATCAAGTAAATACTCTTCTTATGATAATATAATGTTTTTATATATAGGAATCATAAGGAACACGCTACATAAAATACGAGTCTTACAATCCTCCCCAACTAAGAAAATTTGGTCCTCCAAATTGGAACCAAGTCAATCATCAAACAGCTGGGGGTGTTTCTTTCACATCAGACACTCTAGCTCCCAAGTAGCCTCGTCTGATGTGTGATGCTACCAGAGAACCTTCACTAATCCGATAGTCTTCCATCTCAAGACTTTCTCCTTCCTATCCAATATTCGAATCGGTCTCTCAACATATGACATGTCCTCTCTGAGCTCCAACGACTCATAACTAATCACATGTGCTGGATCCGAGTGATACTTCCGAAGCATCGAAATGTCGAAGACGTTATGTACACTTGATATTTCCGGTGGCAATGCCAAACTATAGGCCTTATCTTCCACTCGATCAAGTATCTTAAAGGATCCAATGTAGCGAAGACTCAACTTTCCTCTCTTCCCAAATCTCTCTATACCCTTGGGAGGAGAAACTTTCAAGACCCTTGACTCACCAACAACAAACTCTAGTGGCCTCTATCTCTTGTCAGCATAGCTCTTTTGTCTACTCTGAGCTGTCCTCAATCTCTCAACATTCAAACGGACATCCTTAAAGGCCTGTGTAACCAAATCAGGAGCAAAAATCTTTTGGTCACCCACTTCTTCCCATCCAATAGGGGAACGACATCTACGGCTGTATAAAGCCTCATGCGGTGCCATCCCGATACTCGAATGATAATTGTTGTTGTAGGCGAATTTGACTAGTGGTAAGTGATCATCCCAAGAGCCTCTAACATCTAGCACACACACTCTCAACATGTCCTCTATAGTCTATATAGTCCTCTCTGACTGACCATTTGTCTGAGGATGGAAAGTGGTGCTCAAACTCAACTGGGTTCCCATGGCTTCTTAAAAATGTTCCCAAAAGTGGGAAGTGAAACGAGAATCCCTATAAGTGACAATGCTCACTGGAACACCATATAACCTCACTACCTCATGTACATACAACTTTGCCAATGAACTCAAAGTATCAGTAGCTCTCATAGCTAAGAAATGGGCCGACTTCGTCAGTTTATCAACTATGACCCATATTGTATTGTGATTCCTGTGAGTCCTGGGTAAACCCATCTCGAAATCCATGGTGATATGCTCCCATTTTCATGTCAGTATAGGTAGAGGCTGCAATAACCCTACAGGCTTCTGATGCTTTACCTTCACCCGCTGAGATACGAGACACCTCACCACAAAATCTGCGACATCCTTCTTCATGCTCGACCACAAATACACTTTCCAAAGGTTCTGATACATCTTGTTACTTCCCAGATGTAACGTGTACATCGATGAATGAGCTTCCGCCAAAATTAATCTTCTGAGCTTTGGGTTATCGGGAACGCACAATCTACCTCTGAATCTCAACAGTCCATCAGAACTCAACTCAAAATCATTCACTGTGCCTTTCTGCATCTGACTAGTCATCAATATGGATCAATCTGCTGAGCCTGTCTGATCTTGTCTAACAGATCCGGTTCCAACAGTAGGCTAGCTATCACATAGTCCGTATCCATGTCAAAAGGCATATCATCCAAACTGAGGCTAGCAAACTGTTCCAACAGCTTATGTTCCCTAGCCATCATGTACAATACCATCCCAAGGATCTTCTTACTCAAAGCATCAGCCACAACGTTAGCCTTACCCGGATGATACAGTATCTCACAATCATAGTCCTTCAAAAGCTTTAGCCATCTTCTCTGTCTCATATTCAGCTTCTTCTGTAAGAACAGATACTTGAGGCTCTTATGGTCGGTGAAAATCTGGAACTTCTCACCATACAAGTAGTGGCGCCATACCTTCAACGCAAACACTACTGCCGCTAACTCCAAATCGTGGGTCGGATTATTCTTCTCATGGTCCTTCAGCTGTCTGGATCCATGAGCAACTACCTTCCCATCCTGTATCAAAACACAGCCCAATCTCTGATGCGAAGCATCGATACACACTGAAAATTCTCCTGAGCTGGTAGGAATAGTAAAAATCGGAGCGGTGGTCAATCGACGCTTCAGCTCCTGAAAACTCCTCTCACAATCCTCGTCTCACGTGAATGGTACACTCTTCAGAGTGAGATGTGTCAACGGAGCAGCTAACTTTAAAAATCCCTTAATGAATCTCCGATAATATCCTGCTAAACCCAAGAACTCTTGATCTCGATGACTGTTCTCGACTGTTCCGACTGAACTACAGCCTCTATCTCGGATGGATCTTCAGATACACCATCCCTCGACACAACGTGTCCTAAGAATGAGATCTCTGCCAACTAGAAGTCACACTTTTTGAGTTTAGCACACAACTCCTTCTCTTAGAGAGTTTGTAATATGATCCTCAGGTGTTGCTCATGCTCCTCCTACTTCTCTCGAGACTTCGAATACACTAAAATGCCATTGATAAAGAAGATAACAAACTGGTCTAAGTATGGCTTGAATACATCATTCATTAATGGCATAAAAGTCATGGGAGTATTCGTTAATCCGAATGGCATAACTAAAAACTCATAATGGCCATATCGGGTTCGAAATGCTGTTTTGGGTACATCTTCACTCCGAACTCTCAACTGATAATACCCAGACCTCATATCAATTTTGAAAAAGACTTGTGCTCCCCGAAGCTGATCCAACAAGTTGTCGATGCGTGGAAGGGGATACTTATTCTTGATGGTAGCCTTATTCAACAATCTGTAATCAATATACAATCGGAGGCTTCCATCCTTCTTCTTCACAAACAAAATCGGTGCTTCCTAAGGCGAAACACTCGATCTAATAAACCCCCTATCCAACAGCTCCTGCAACTATTTCTTGAGCTTCTTAAGCTCAACTAAGGCCATGCGATGAGGCGGTTTCGAGATAGGCTCAGTACCAGGCACTAAATCTATACAGAACTCCATCTCTTTGTTTAGTGGTAACCCTAGCAGTTCATCTGAAAAGACATTTGAGAGCTCACTAACGACAGGAATATCTGCCAACACCGGATGTGCCTTATCCGTATCAACCACGTACGTAATAAGACCTTTAACATATTGGTTTCTCAGTCAGCATAACATATTGTTTATTTTAATAGTAACTATTTTTTTCATATCTTTTCAGCAAACTTTACAACATATTTTTCAGGGGTAGGAAACATAATTGTTTTAGCATAACAATATAAAACAACATGGTTTGCAGATAACCAATCCATTCCTAAAATTACATCAAAATCGCTCATACTTAGCAATATTAGATTGGTTGTCATATCCTTTTCCCTTACTCTTAACTTGCAATCATTAAACACATAATCAACTAGCTGACTATTATTCATAGGTGTACTAATCAACATTATCATACTTAAAAGTGTACGCTCTACATGTCTGGCTAACTTACATGCAAATGAAGGCGATACAAATGAATGCGTGACACCATGATCAATTAAAACATATGCTTCAATATAAAAAATCAAGATGTTACCTCTAATCACATCAGATGAAGTATTAGCTGTGCCCTAGTCCAAACATGTACGCGCCTTGACCAATCACCTGCTTCCCCTTCACCTCAACTGTTGCTCTCCTCAGAGCAGACGTATCAACTGGAGCTCTCTCTAGCTCCTTACCCTTCTTTGGGGCAGACTCAATCCACTCTAGGCAAGCTCTCGCAATATGCCCTAATTTCTCACATCGAAAACATACTATAGGAGTCATCAGATAAGGTCTACTGCTATGATGTCTGCTACATCTACTGCACTGCTCAATAGTGGACCTCTATCTTCCAATGACAATACCTTTAGCTGGAGCTATGGCCGGATAAACAGGAGGTTTTCAGTTCTCTCTCGCACCTCCTTAATCCGTGGTCTCTTACCGAAGAGTCTCCTCCTTCTTTGATAATTGAAACTTCTATCTCTAGCAGGCATTTTCCTCTCTCTATCTCGGCTCCGATCAAACTTCTCGAACTCGGAGGCATTCCTCTCATACTTGCTCGCACAGTTGGACCCTGCACACTGCCTCCTCATATGTGGCTATATCTAATGGGACCAATCTAGACCGTAGTACTAATCTCAATCCATTCACAAATCTGCGGACCTTCCTGGTCTCACTATACATGGTGTCGGGGTCATACCTTTCCAAGGATATAAATCTAGTCTCATATTCATCCACTGACAAACTCCCTTGGCTCAAGCCCAAAAACTTGACCTGTAGTCTCTGCTGCGTCGTATCTAGAACAAACTATCTCTTAAAGGCATCCAAAAATATATCCTAACTGATATCTGTATGTCGGGCTCTCAATATGGGTTTGGTAGACTTCCACCAATGCTATGTCGATCCCTTCAGTAGGAATGCAGCAAACACGACCATCTCCGAAGTCGTACACTCGAAAAACCCATATAGCTTCTCCATCTCTCCGATCCACTCCTCAACAGCAACCGAGTCCTTGACCCCACTAAAAAATGGAGGTCTAAACTTTTGAAACTGTCGTAACTGATCCAGCTCACAACCGTACCCCCAACCACTACTACTTTGTCGCGGAGCAACAGGAGAAGGTGTATCCTGAACTGGCGGGGGTGTAGGAGTATCCGTAGGCTGTGGCATCTATACCGACTGTGCAGGCGTGTCAGGTGCAGCTGCCTGTCCAATCGCAGTCCCTGTATCTTGCCCTTGTCTACCTGGTATAATCTATGCCAACATTTCCACTATCATCTCTAGGCTAGACTCTAACCTCGTGAAGCGCACCTCAGAACTCTCTGGTACCTCAGTAGGACATGAAGTCTCATGGGTAGATAAAGACTCAGAATCATCTCGGCTCACAGGTCTACAGCTACGGCCTTGAGCCCTACCTCTAGCTCCTCTACCACGGCTGGTATTAGCCATAAAGGCTCGATTTCTGCATTCACAACTATTAATTAGTCTGATTCCCATCTTGTATACATAATTATATCTAAACACAACACAATAATATGGGGATGTACACTTTCCTAATTACTAACACCGACTCACATCAGACTAACTCGGCTTTGATACAATTCCATCATGACTGTGACTTCACCAAAAACCACTACTAATTTTTTTACTTTTTACTTACCTTTCTCCTTACCAATAGTTGGACTATGATTCGATATTAGTATCTTCGCTTACCATACCATTCATTCCACACGTTTGCATACATACCAATAAAATTATCTACTACCTGTAAATACTTGTATATCATAAGTGAGCTCACATAAAATTTAATACAAATACATCCCCCATAATTTACATCGTTTACATCATTGTGCTGTTTATATGTTTAGATACAAAATCATACGAAATGTGTATACCTTTCACTCGATAAGAAATGGCAGCGGACAAAAGGAATGCTAACCTTCAGTCGTACTCGCTCTACTGCGGGTGCTCTCTAGAGAAGTGAAAAATGAAAGGGGTGAGCTCACTAGCTCAGTAAGAAAATCAGGCAAGCAAGTAGACATCCACACTATCTACTGAAAATAATGCTATGCCTTGAAAACATTATTTCCTTAACTCACGTTAAAAGCATGAATTTAAAATATATATATATATATATAGTTGTACAGATTAAATCTCATGTACAGAAATCATGTTGAGTTCTCAAATATAGGCATTTTTGGAAAAACAATGCATCTTTATAATTTTACAATGTCTTTAGATAAATCGTGCCATTTATTTTCAAATCATAGTAAATATGGCATTTCAATCATTCGAAACACAAAAATCAGATTTTTGACCCATCCTTCAGGTCTATCCGTATCATAAAATCAAGTGATATATCATATGAGACCCGGTGGCTATATTCAATAATATCCTGGACTATGGTCATATCCTATAATGGTGATCTCAAGTTACACAGATCTCGGTGTGCGGGGCAACCACTACTACAATGGGAGGTGAGTCAAATCCTCACAACCGTTAGCTATCAACTCCTCAACTCCACAACAACATAACAACACACAGTACAACGTACTTTGTGACACATACACGGTACAACGTACACCCGTGGACCCTATCTCAATGGATAATCAATACCACGTCTCTAAATCCACATACGAACATCTCAATAGTGTGATACTCAGTCTACATGAGGTAATCAACATGGTTTTAAACATGTGTTATATATCACAGTAAAACTATAGTGCGCGCCTTGAGTGTGATTCACGGTCAACACCCCACTCAAACACTGTTTATACATCTCAAAATATCGAACACTAGTGCGAGTAAGCCTCCAGCACTAGGTCATGCACAGTTCATGTTTCAAATCAAGTACGAGCAATCACTTCAGTACTATGCCATGCACAAAACTCATCAAATCGAGTACGAGCAATTGCTCCAGCACTCTATCATGCATGTCATGAAAATCTAGTTTGAATCATACTTCAGCACTAATATATGTGGAAAACATATGAAATCAAGTGCGAGCTGTGCTCTAACACGATTTATTCTCACATAATTTTATAAATGGCTCTTTAATAGGGATGATTTTCAAAACATAAAAATCAGCACTATAATTTATGCGATTTCTCATCAACCATGAAGACATTATCCCATCTACCTACTCTTCTTCTAAACAACAGTAAAAACACTCAAAAATATGGTTTCCATGCTTTTTACAACTTTTGCCAAAAGTTGAATTTTTTCCTAACTAGGGGCAAAATCGTAATATGCCATTATAGGGTCACTATAAATATTATTCACTTTCTCTGAACCTCAGAGTTCTTAAATGAATTTAAAAGCAGATGAAACTACGCGTAGATATCTCTAACTACTCGCAAAAGTCTCTTACCTATAATCACTCAAGAAATTTTACTTTCTCAATGCTGTTCGGTCCAGCACTCCGATCTGCTCCTACCATAATCTCTGGAGCTGTATATAGCCATTCATTAGGTTAATTACACTTTTTCTGCTATATTTCACATTTAATATAATCTATTTCACTTAATGGGCCTTGATAAACCTTAATGGGCCTAACACCGTCTTAAACCCATTTCCATTTTACTATTAATTTATGTTGGGCCTATTGGGCTTGTGGAGCCCGTCAACTCTTATTGGGCTTGTCTGAGGCCCATAACATCACATTTGGTCGAAACCAATTGGGCTTAGCCCATTGAACCTCTCGGCCATGGCATGTGGCTGAGAGCCATTGTGCCTAGCCATGTCGCCGATCACGCCTAACATGCCATCTTGCTAGCTAATTCACTTAGGCAATTTAACAAACACTTGGTTCGCAATGGTCTTAAGCTTACTTAGTTCATTTAGGCATTTTATCAAACACCTTGATTGCCAACTTCAATTCATCCACCAATTGATCAATTTGATTAAAACTAACTATACCATAATCATAAACACATGTATACCAACCTATTCCTGCCTTAAAATCAATTGGGTATTCATCACTTTACAATTTTCCATTTTCGACCAACCTTAGTTCATGGTAATTTCATGTGTTTCAATGCATAAGACATCTACCAATCAACTTAGAATAATACATAGATTAACATATATGAATTTGAAAGGTTGAAATTATACTTAGCTTGCACTTTTACACTTAGCTCAAACTTTGTAGCCTCTCGGGTTGCTCACTTTGGCTCCTTGATAGCCAATTTCAACATATGTTAGTCATCTGTCAATTTGGAACAACTTTCATGAAGATTGGAAGTTCCAAATATGCTTTTATCCTAGTGATTTTTAGTGAGAGAAAGCTTGACTATGTGTTTGTTAATGGTTTCCTCTCTTTGCCGAATGTTTAAGGAAGAAGATGATGTTGTGTTGGCTGATTTTATAAGCTAAAGACTTAGTTATTAAGTCATGAAATTCAGCCATCTTAATTGACTTTAATGGGTTAGGGTTAAGGTTACCAAATTGGCTTTTGTAACCATTTACTAATGGGCTTGAAATCTAAAAAATGGGCCTAGCTTTTGGGCCTCTCAGTTTGGGCATTCCTAATGGGCTTTCAGGTTGAAATTTTTACTACATATTAAGCCTTCAAATGGGCCTAAGAAATTTGGCCCACACTTGTTACACCTTATTAGGCTTTAAAATTTCCAAATTCGGCCCATTGCGTTTTACCCGTTAAATTTAATCCGGATTTCGATTAAATAAATTTTACTTACTTCAAAGGATGAATATCTTGTATTTTAACCAAAATTATTTCTTCCCAATTTTTAACCATACTTAGGTTAAATTTTAACCATGGTTAGTCAACTATGGTCAAAGTCCACTTTTCTTAACTACCTTTAACTTTTCTTGACCATTGACCACGTTTGATTTTTTCTCAAAAATTTGAAAGTGTCTTATCTTATGGTTTACACTCTCATCTTTACGTTTTGGTCGTTTCTTGGAGGTGAATATGCCTAAAACACCTTAAACGGACCATTTCGGACTCGTTTAGCCCATTTTTGGCTTTTACACTACTTCAATATGTTCGGGATCAAATCAAACTGACTTCCCTTCTTGAGCTCTCTTTATTTTCTTATTATATGTTTTTTTCTTCAGTCAGAATGATTTAGATCCTCTTGGTTTAGCCTGTGGCTTTTATAGCCCTTATTTGGCTTTTATGTAGCTTATAAGTTTTAAATCATTTTACTAACACTTAAATCAAGTAAATACTCTTCTTATGATAATATAATGTTTGTACTTATAGGAATCATAAGGAACACGCTACATAAAATACGGGCCTTACAACCAACCACTGGGTTGGCCTCCAGCAACTCAGCCTTCACATGTCGC
This sequence comes from Firmiana major, assembly GCA_033439115.1. Lineage (NCBI taxonomy): Eukaryota > Viridiplantae > Streptophyta > Magnoliopsida > Malvales > Malvaceae > Firmiana > Firmiana major. The sequence continues at coordinate 23,351,743 of CM065910.1, forward strand.
TTGTCTCTGCTTCAGGTTTTCTCCATCACTTGGGTCACTATTGATATGGCTCTATTTCACGTTCACTTCTCTTTCTCTATTTCTTCTTGGCCATTACTGTTGGAGCCCGAGAGAACCCCTGCTATGGCCTCACATTTCTTCTGCGTTTAAAGCCTCTTTTACACAGCCCTTGTATCGTCGAAAACTAGCTCCATTTCACTCTTTCTCCTTCAATCCTCATTGTACCAGCTTCAAAATTGACCTTCACACTCTTGGTTTCTTTCTCTCATTTGTATCTCTCTGTCTCTCGCTTCACGGGTCAAGCATCCATTTTTGTTTCTTTTCTTCTTGCCTTCATATACATACATGGCACAAAACAGAGAGAGTATGGCAAGTAGGTGAGATAGGAATAAATCTAATGGCGTGATGATAAAGAGGAAATGTAGAGGGAGATTAGATTTGGGTGTTAAAGCACTAACACATTTTGGTGGGGGTGCCTCCCACCAAATGTGTCTTATATTATTATTATTTTTTATAATTCAATATATGTATTTCATATATATATATATATTATATTTGTTATATAATCTTTATTGTATTTATATATTTATATATACTTATACTAAGTATTTAAACATGTATATAACTACACATATATACTTATTTCTTAGTATATATTTGTTTATGGTATATATATATATTACTTTTAAATTTCTTTAATACCTAAAAATTAATTCCCAAAAACTAAATCTTCAATACATCAATTTGCTCATGTATCACAATTCAAAATATTTCACTCCTATAAATAAATTTATTTATCTACTTCAACACGTCCATTAATATCTAAAATTACACCTTCATAATTCTTAATAATCTTCAATAATTTAATTGCTCTTGTTATCTTATTAAATTAATTCCAATAGTGAAAAAATTTCAGTTATCACATCCTCCTCACCTGAGAAAATTTAGTCCTCCAAATTGGTCAAAGTTATCTCAAAGGTTAAGGACATTTTCCTTTATTGTTTCCTTTATATCTATATAATCTAAACTCTGATATATTCCAAGATCCACTTCAATCGTTGCCACTTGTTCTAAAGATCATATCTACTTAGTATTAACCTCAGTCTCAACTATTTGATCAATCCACTATTTGGTTGCATCTCATTAATTCACAATTTGCAACCTACGTCCTCTTATAACCCGAGAACATCAAACCGAGCTAAGATCAATATCACAACAAATCAAATCTTGAGTGTCTTCGAACAATCTTGAGTTGCACATAAATTTCTCTTGACTAAACAATATTTAAAATTCTTTTCGAGAATCGCTATCCATGGAACATCATATTTGATCTCAATTCTATAAAAGAGGAAGGTTAGGAGAATCTTCATCTACCACCTTCACTTACAACCACTTAACACCAAGTTATCATTTATGATTCATTAAAGGTAAGGTTAATATATCAAAGATGTTTTGGGGTTCAGAGTCTAACTTCCATTTCCTAGCATGGAATCGTGGAAAAATGTTATACACCAATGTTAACTGAGGAGGCAAGACCATTCTATTAACTAAGGCTTCGACTCTCTCGAGGATCTTATGTAGATCAATAATTATTAGGCTTACCTTACCCCTTTTTCCTTCTCTTCTTTTTGAATCTCATAATTTCCTTAGATGGCAAGACTTTTAAGAACACAAAATTATCCATTGAAAACTCTAAGTCTCATCTTCGAGTGTTTGCATAACTCTTCCGTCGGCTCTGAGTTATCTTAAGTCTATCACATATCATTCGAACATCCTCAGTAGCCTGCTCCATAAGCTCGAGAGCAAATACCTTTCTATCACCACTCTCTTCACAACGCATAAGAGATAAACATCTCCTTCCAAAAAGTGCCTTATATGGCGCTACACCAAAATTGGACTGATAGCTATTATTAAATCAAGCTCGGTTAATGGCAGATGATCACGCCAATAGCTTTTAACATTTGATGTAAGACCCACTTTTGGTGATGTATTCCTTATGATTCATATGAAGTAATACATTTTCATATGTTAAATTGAATCATAAGAAGGAATTTTTAGATTGAATGAATTTGCAAAGAGAATGAATGAACATTCATGAATCCATGTAAAGGTTAAATGAGGCCTGAAGTGGTTACAGACTAAATGAATGAAACTCAAACAATCAGACCGAATATAAAGACTTAAAACACAAAATAATAATGCAAGGAATTGCGAATTCTAAGTACCTTTTTATGATTTCAGGTAATACACATAAGTCATATTGTATGTGAATCATAAAAAAATGAACTTTTCCATGCTCTATCTGGGATTAGAATGCAAAATGAGTATTGGAGTAATGAAATATGAGTTTACCTTTAAAAAATCTGGAAAAAATGCAATAGGAATGTTCCGGATGAAGGCCAGATCGATCTTTCATTTAAGAAATCAACCCCATATGATTTTGTAAGGCACAGATCGATCCCTTCCTAGGTGCAGATCGATCCCCATTTGATTCTGCGAAGAGTAGATCGATCTCCCCATGAGCAGATCGATCTCTAGTTGCCTAGTAAGGATCGATCCCTTGCCAAAGAGTAAATCGATCTCCCCATGAAACAGATCGATCTCCAATTGCTTCTACCTTGCAAAGATCGATATCTCCCCAAAGAGCAGATCGATCTCTCCCTTACAAACTGAATATTGCAATAACTTAACCAAGGGAAGATCGATCTCTTACCCTAGGAGATCGATCTCATCACCCCTACTCTATAAAAACCCGATGGCTAAACCTCCATCTTCAGTAAATCAACACTTTCCTCCATTTTTACCCAAAAGACCAAACTTTCTCACTCTAGAATACACCCCCTTCCAAAAAGATTTGAGAAAAAAGTTATTAAAGCAAAGTTGTTCATTGTGAGGAGGAGAACAACATAGCTTAGAGCCAACATTCAACTTGTTGGATTGAAGGAGCAAAAAAGTCTTCTTATTGGGGACAAGAGGAAGGTCAAGCTAGGTGAGTTTCCAATACACCAACTCTAAGTATGTTTATCTAGATGTTCTTGTGAGTAGATTGGTGTATGAATTATTGGTAGAAACTACCTAGAATATGATGAATCATTCATGACTTAAAATGGGTTTAATGTGAGAAAATATGATATGGTTGATTAGATGATAAATGGATTATACTAAGGTGTCAATAATGTTATATGCATGATTTTGAGATGGTTTTGTGAAATAAGTTTATGGAATAGGATGAGGTTATATAATGTGCATATTTGGTGTTTGTAAAAATGCATGAATGAATGGAAAAGCTAAGGTTAGAGCAATGCAAACTAAACGCTTGATTAGATGACTAAGAGAGAGAGTTTGCTAAACCAAATTGGACAAAGAATGGCGTGATGGATGTTCAACCCCCATGCCATGACCGAATGTGACTATAGGGCAAACTTGAATTCAATCGATTCGCTAAGGTTAATGGACCTAGAATTCAATCCAATGAGTGATAATGAGCCTAATGAGCTCAATGGGCCTAAGTGAAGTGATAAGTGTAATTGAAATCGACTTAAGAAGAGAATTAGACTCAATAAGATATGTTGACTAGGATCAAGTCAGAATATGAGATTATCTGTAATTAACTCATGTGATAAATGAATGTTTGTAGCTCCCGAGGATACATCCGGAGCAAATTGAGCCTGATCACAAAAAGTGGGAAAGGAAGAAGGAGTTACTTCTCAAAGAGCTAAGGTAAGGGAATTGTGTTGGCCCTAGAGGTATCGTACGCTTTTTCGCACACATTATGGTGTTTGAAGGGCAAAGGAAGTTGGGAAATTTTGAAAAGTTCATGAATAGTAAGAACATGAGGTTCTTGAGCCTTTTACTGTTTTTAGCATGCGAATTGGTAGGTTGATTAGCATTTAAATGATTTGCATGAAAATAGTTTAATTTGGTTTTAATGACCATGCTTTGCAAAAGAAATAGCCGCCTACATGAGTTTGTGAAAATAAAACGTACTAGAGCGCAGCTCGCACGAGATTTGATTTGTTTACACATGCATTAGTTCTGGAGCATAGCTCACGCTAGAGTTTTATATGCATGAGTGCTGGAGCCTAGCTCGTACTAGTTTTCACATGGATTTTGACATTGTACTATAGCGTTGCTCGCACTAGATGTCCATTATATACTTGTTACTGTGCTAGAGATTACTCGCACTTGATTTTATGACATGTTGGGAGCCGTGCTAAGAGTTTCAGACAGGTTGTGTGCCACACCGATTAAATAGGCTCGCATGTGCGTATTGAGATGTGGCGTGATATGATGTGATGATATGGGTCCACGGAGTACGTTATACCGTGTAAATAGCATGGAGTACGTTGTACCATGTTTGGATATGATATACTGTCTTCGGATGATGAATATTCTATTTTGGACCGACGGGTTGGACGTGACCCACCTTCCGTACGGAAGCAGATAAAGGTAATACCCCGTACGCTAGGATCTGTGTAGCCTGGGATCACAGAGGATATGGCCATAGTCCTAGTTATTTCCCTTATTGTTATTTGCCTATCTCACACGCCTCAGTCCTCACTGTGCCACTATATATGCTATGTAGAGGGGAAAAGTAGAGAGGGATGAGCAACCACACGCTCAGTAAGGCAATAATGCAAGCATGGTAGATAACTACTCTATCTACATGCTGATAGTGTTATGCATAAATCTTTTGATAATCAGAGCATGAGTAAATAAAATTATACCATATACATATACATATATCATGTATTGAAAATCATGGAAATAGGCATATAAAACATGGAATCATCATCATGTAAAATCATCTCCTACTCGTTCTCATTTAAAACTCATCAAAAAGGGCAATTCGTTTAAGAAACATCCTTTTTGAATCACATCTCATCATAATCATTTCTCTATCACAATTATCATCATCGTTTTCTCAATCAAAATCCCACAAGGCTCGACTCCTCCCTCGGGTTTGCCTTGTACAATCACAAACACACTTTTGTAAAAAAATCAAACACACTTTTGTAAAAAAATCATGTAGTATTATGCATTATCAAGTGAGACAGGTCACTATATATTAAAGACTATGTTGGCCAACTATGTCATGACTCATCCCAGACCACACGCATCCAAGTGTGCGGGGTATCGTACTGGCACGAAGGTGGATTAGCCCATTGCCAGACTTTCTTATCACATAACCACCATGTGGTACATCGTATTCCATGTGATATACACGATACAATGTACTCCGCAGACCCATATCGTGGGTGGGGGTGCTAGCCGTAGGTCTTATCTACCCCATACTAAGAGTTTTTCATACCCATGTAGGAGAGCATCCCTGCCGAACAGAGCCTCCCCACCCCTCTAAAGCTTAAGGATGTTGGCTTAAGGATCCTTCCATAAGAGAGCCTCCCCACCGAACAGAGTCTCCTCGCCTCCTCGGGCTTAAGGATGTAGGGCTTGAGGATCTTATCGTAAGAGAGCCTCCTCACCGAACAGAGCCTCCCCGCCTCCTCGGGCTTAAGGATGTAGGGCTTGAGGATTTTATCGACTTCCACAACATCATACGTACCACAGTGTGAAAACTTGTGCGAGCAAAGCTCTAACACGACTCATGCATCATAACTAAACCACCTCGTACGAGCAATGCTCTAGTACGACATTATGCATAAAACATGAGAAATTCATGTACGAGTAGAAGCTCCAGTACGGTTTATAAAACATCATTATAGTTTCCAAATTAAGGTGCGAGCTAAGCTCCAGTACGTTTCATACAAATGAAGGCATCAAAATCTAGCGCAAGCGAGGCTCCAACGCGATTTACATCACACAAATACGATAAGTGGCTCATACACAATCAAAACAATCCCAAAAATTGGGTTTAGCACCTCACAAATGCTATTCCACAACATCATTAAAACACTAGCCAGCCTATCCATTTGTTGCTAAAAAACAATGCATTGTGTTTTGTGAAAACACTTAAAACACGTGATTTATGCAATTATTTGCCTTACTATCCCATTTCTTTAAAATACCATTTCAAAATCAAATCACACGCATATATGGTCGAAGTTATTCCATACACCTTCAAACACATTTCTATATACTCATGCACTTTTCTAAAGCCCTATATACCCACAAAATACGAGCAGCTATCTCTATATACTCACTGAATTCCCTTACCTGAAATCGTGTCGCGTGATTTCACTCCCTTATGCTGCTTACTTGTGCGGTTCGATTCGTCTCCAATGAACTCTCCAAAACTGCACAAAGTCGCATATCACATCGATTTAGTTCATATAACTCAACTCTTGTGTTCCTATAGGCAATTTAACCTAGAACCTCTATTAATCCTTATGAGGCCTAGTTTTATCGTTCTACTCATACCTCGAGTCTATTGATTTCTTTTAGGCCTATGGGTTCATACCAAATCGATATTAAATCGACATCAAGCTCATAGTGTTCATATCTCATCAATTTCTTCACTATGGCATTTTATCAAACCTCTTACATGCTCATTTTTAGAGTTTCTCTAAACTCACAATGTAGCTTCATTTAATCAACTTAAATCATTCATATTACTTCAACAACAACTTAGCATAGCCCATAATTCATCGACTCCTCCAAACCACATTTTCTCACACTCGACATAATCTAGGTTATAAGTGTTCCATTGCTTTCTAGATGGTTTCTATCATAAATATTTACACCAATCTACTCCAAAATCAATAAATAGACAAATGCACTTGGGCTGAGATATTAAAACTTACCAATCTAGTTTCTTTTCTAGCTCCAAATGAGAATGCCCCTTGCTCCTTCAATCCAACAAATGTGGTTTTGATTTCAAACTATGTTGTTCTCCTCTTAGATTTGAACAACTTTGTATCTAATAGCTTCCTTTCAATTCTTACTAGAAATGGGCTAATTTTAGAGAGATAAATCTAAGATTTGGGTGGAGAATGGAAAGGAAAGGTTCTGTCTCTGAAAAATGCATATTTCACTACTCCTTTTATAGAGATAGCTTGATGAGATCGATCTGCTCAGGGTAGAGATCGATCTTGTCCTCTTAAATTTCTTATTTTCACGAAATTTAAGGCATGAGATCGATCTGTCGAAGATTGAAATCAATCTGCTCCAACTCGAGAGCTAAAGAAATCGATTTGTATGCTTAAAGATCGATCTCTTCATTACATAATGTTTAAGAGATCGATCTGGCCCCATTGGAGATCGATTTGCCCTGTTTGCTCGAATAAGAGCATTTTGGCTCTTCCAGATCGATCTCTCATCCTATGAGATCGATCCGACCTTCATATTTTCCAGATTTTGCTGTAGTAACTTCACACAAAACATCCTTAATTTGTTGTCATGGTCATTTTCCCATCCAACCACCTTTAAGACTTGAAAATGACATCCATTCACACCTTATACGCATTAAAACTTACGTGCATTGTTTGTATAGCTAAAGGTATCCCATACCAAACTAAATGGAAGTATAACCTCATTCCATTTTACCGCACTACTCATTTTGAATTCCAATCACATTTATCACTTATAAAAGCTCATTTCTTCATATTCATACACAATGAAACTTGTATGTACATCATAAACTCTTGCTAAAAGTGTGTACATTGAATTTATGGACTTTACATCAATTATACTTCACATTAAAAGTACATTACCATACTTATGAATCCATAAAGTTACACATGAAATATGGGTCTTGCAACTATGAATTCAAATTACATTCCTTACCTAATTGGTAGTGCAACCTTCCTAACGTTACCTCCACATCTAGGCGAGGCTATGCATATATATAGCTTGTTCCACTTCTCTTTTTGGATGTCGTTTAGCTACAATGCCATATTATGAACATTTGTCAAGTTCGATGGCAATGCCAACCTATACGCCTTATCTTCCACTCTCTCCAAAATCTCAAAGGGTCCGATATATCTAAGGCTTAGCTTGCCCTTTTTACCAAATCTCATAATACCCTTCGAAGGTGAAACTCTTAGAAATACAGACTCACCCACATCAAACTCTAGTGGTCTCCATCTCTTGTCAGCATAACTCTTTTGTCGACTCTGAGTTATCCGTAACCTCTCACATATCAATTGGACATCCTCAGATGCCTGCTGCACTAAGTCAAGAGTGAAAATCTGTTTGTCACCAACCTTTTCCCATCCAATAGGAGAATGGCTTCTACGCCCGTATAATGCCTCATATGGTGTCATCTCGATACTCGCGTGAAAATTGTAATTATAGGTTAACTCAACTAACTGTAGGTAGTCATCCCAAGAGCCTCTAAAATCCAGCACACACGCTCTGAACATATCCTCCAGGGTCTGTATAGTCCTCTCTGACTGCTCATCTGTCTGAGGATGAAAAGCGGTGCTAAAACTCAAGTGGGTCCCCATCGCTTCCTGAAAGTGTTCCCAAAAATGGGAAGTGAAACGGGCATCCCTATCATAAATAACACTCACTGAAATTCCATGTAGCCGTACTATCTCTCGAACATATAGGTTCACCAATTGACTCAGATATCGGTAGCTCTCATAACTAAGAAATGGGCTGACTTAGTCAACCGATCCACAATAACCCATATGGCATCATGACCTCTACGGGTCCTCGGTAATCCCATCACAAAATCCATGGTGACATGCTCCCACTTTCATGTCGATATCATTAGAGGCTGCAATAACCCTGTAGGCTTCTGATGCTCTACCTTCACCTGCTGACAAACAAGACACTTAGCAACATATTCAGCAATGTCTCTTTTCATTGCAGACCACTAATAAACCTTCCGAAGGTTTTGATACATCTTGGTACTCCCTAGATGTATCATGTATTTCGATGAGTGAACCTCTGATAGAATCAGTCTCCTGATCTCAGGATCCTCAGGAACACATACTCTGCCTCTGAACCTCAATAAGTCATCTGTACTCAGCTCAAAATCAATACCCACACCTGCCTGTATCTGACTCAACCAATTGATACATCATCGATCGCTCTGCTGAGCCTGTCGAATACGACCAATTAACTTTGGCTCCAGTCTCAAACTAGCTATGATCTCAACTCTCTCTGATCCAGGTGGGGATACATGCAAACTGAGGTTCACAATTTGTTCCAACAACTCATATTCCCGTACCATCATATAAAACACCAACCCTAGGCTCTTCCTGCTTAAAGCATCGGCAACTACATTTGCCTTACCTGGGTGGTACATGATTTCGTAATCATAATCCTTAAGGAGTTTGAGCCATCTCCTCTGTCTCATATTTAACTCTTTTTGCGAAAACAGGTACTTAAGGCTCTTATGATCTGTAAAGACTTGAAATTTCTCACCATAGAGGTAGTGGCACCATATTTTCAAAGCAAACACTATGGCCGCCAACTCCAAATCATGTGACGGGTAGTTCCTCTCATGATCTTTCAACTGTCTAGATCCATAGGCAACTACCTTCCCATTCTGTATAAGCACACAGCCTAGTCCTTGGTGTGATAAATCCGTATACATCGAGAAACCTCATGAGCTGGTAGAGATGGTGAGAACCGGAGCAGTGGTTAATCGACGCTTAAGCTCCTCAAAAATCCTCTCACATGCCTCATCCCATACAAACTTAACATCCTTGCACGTGAGGCGTGTCAATGGAGCAGCTAGTCTGGAGAAACCCTCAACAAATCTCTGATAATACCCTACCAATCCCAGAAACTTCTGATCTCAGTAACTGTCTTGGGCTGTTCCTAATGTATAACTGCCTCTATCTTGGATGGATCCACTGATACCCCATCCTTCGATACAACATGGCCCAGAAACGAGATCTGCTCTAACCAAAAGTTGCACTTACTGAGTTTGGCATATAGTTCCTTCTCTCGGAGGGTCTGCAGAACTAACCTCAAGTGCTGCTCATGATCTTCCTTGGACTTGGAATAAACCAAAATGTCGTCAATGAACACAATCACAAACTTATCCAGGTATGGCTTAAACATATCATTCATCAGTGCCATAAATTTTGCAGGGGCATTCGTCAATCCGAATGGCATCACCAAGAACTCATAGTGGCCATAACGAGTACGAAATGCTGTCTTGGGTACATCTCCACTCCTGATCCTCAACTGATGGTACCCTGACCGCAGATCTATCTTTGAAAATACTTGGGCTCCTCGAAGCTGATCCAACAAATCATCAATTCTTGGAAGGGGGTACTTATTCTTAATGGTGACCTTATTCAATAACCGGTAATCTATACACAGTCGAAGGCTTCCATCCTTCTTCCTTACAAACAAAATCAGTGCTCCTCAAGGTGAGACACTCGACCTAATGAACTCCTTCTCTAGTAACTCTTGCAGCTGTTTCTTTAGCTCTTCCAACTCAATCAGTGTCATTCTGTATGGTAGTTTCAATATCGGCTCGATACCAGGCACTAACTCTATACAAAATTCCATTTCCCTTTCAGGTGGTAGTCTTGGTAATTCATCCGGAAAGATATTAGGGTAATCCGTAATTACGGGTATGTCCCTCAATTTCGGGTGTTCCTCATCTATATGGACCACGTAGGCAATGAACCCTTCACATCATTCTTTCCACCATTAGTGTCACGAATCATCACAACAATATTCAACATAAGCATAGGAATTCATCTCTCAAATAAATTCAGTAAGATCATACTCTTTTCATTTATTGTAATTATGTTCTTTCAATTCATTTCACAAATCTTATAACATGATTTTCTATCTCTGAAAACATCAAAGTCTTAACATGATAGTCCATAACAGTATGATTGACAACCAACCAATCCATTCCCAATATTACATCAAAATCATTCATATTCAATAAAATTAAATTGACTGTCATTTCCTTTCCCTCTATCTTCAATTTACAACCCTTACATACATGCTCAGTCAATTGACTATCATTCATGGGTGTGGAAATCATCAACATTTTATCCAACAATGTAGGTTTCACATGCTTCAACAATTTATGTGCAAAGGAAGGTGATATGAAAGAATGTGTGGCACCAGGGTCAAATAATACTAATGTTTCTAAATCAAAGATTCGGATGGTACCTTTTGTGAGACCCCGTATATGTATAAGGGTATATATGTACATAGAAGTGTAAATAGAGTTGTACTATGAATTAATAAGTGAAGTATATGTGATGTAAGTCCACAAGTAATGTACACACTTGTAATGAGAGTGGTAATTGTACATACAAGTTTCATTTTGTACAAATGTGTAGAAATGGACTTAAACATGTGGAAAATGTGTGTAGAGTGGATTATGAATAGTTTGATAAAATGGAAGTAGAATTGCATAAGATGTGCACTTCCATTTTTGTTTATATTAAATACCATTGGTCACACAAAGATCCTACACAAGTTTTAATGTGTATGAAGTGAGGATGGGTGCCATTTTCAAGTCTCAAAGATGAATGAATGAGGAAATGATCATGGTAGGAAATTAAGGATATTTGGTAAGTGTTGTTGCAGAGGAAATCTGGAAATTTTGAAGGGCAGATCGATCTCAGGGGATGAGAGATCGATCTGGAAGAGCCAGAATGCTCTTATTTGGGCGAAAGAATAGAACAGATCGATCTCCAATGGACCAGATCGATCTCCTTAGCTCTCTGTTTGGGAGCAGATCGATCTCATGCCTCGACAGATCGATCTCATGCCTCCACAGATCGATCTCATGCTTCGACAGATCGATCTCAGGCTTAAAAATACCGTGAAAAGAGGGATTTTAAGGGACCAGATCGATCTCCTCTTGGACCAGATCGATCTCCTCAAGTTATTTCTATATAAGGAGTGCTGGAAATCAGAAAATTTCGGGAAAAACAAAAACCTTTCACTTTCAACCCAAAAACCTAACATTCTCTCTCAAAAATCAGCCATTTTCAGTGAGGTTTGAAGAGAGACCATTAGAGACAAAGTTGTTCCTATCAAAGAGTAGAACAACATAGTTTGAAAGCAATTTCCCATTGTTGATATTGAAGGATTTAAGGGCATTGCCATTGGAGCAAGAGGAGAAATCAAAATTGGGTAAGATTCTAACACTCCAACTATGGTACATTGTTTATTTAGTGATTTTGGAGTTGTTGGCATGAGTATAGACGGTTAGAAACTATCTAAATGCATTGGTATGATTATGACCTAGAAATGGTTTAGTGTGAGAAAGTGAAATTGATTGAGATTAATGAGAAATGGGATGTCTAGAGGTGACAATAATGTTATGGGTATGAATTTAAGATGTTGTTAGTGGATAAATTGTGAGATTTACCTAAAAGAGGTAAAATGTGAAGTTAAGGCATTTGTGAAATGCATAAGTAAATAATGTTGACTAGTGAAGTCAATTATGGGTTAAATATGTTAACTCAATCGATTTAATGAATGAATCGCAGCTTTCGAGGATACGCCGAGGCGAGTTGAGCCAAGAGCGTGAGAAGCTAAAAGGAAAGGAGTCACACCAAGTAAATCGAGGTAAGGGAATTGTGTGGACTCTTAGAGATATTGTGCGCAATTTGGGCGCATAAATGTTTTGCTAGAATGCATGAGATTAGGAAATGTTGTTGTTGGGTGATTGAAGGGTAAAAGTTGGGAGTTTGAGAAATGTGCATGAAAACAAAAGCATATTGCTTTGAAAATCATGTTTTATTGCTTTTTAGCAAATGATTGGTAGGTTGGCTAACATTGAAATGATTTGCAAAAGAAATGAGTATGTTTTGGTTTTGATAACCACATTTTGCAAGTTTTGAGCCACCTACATGATTTCGTGAGTATGGAAGAGTGCAAGAGGCACTAGTTTTCACATGGATTTCATATTGTTTTGGCATTGTGCTTTGAGTTTGTCTCGCACTGGATGCCCATCTTGCATGTTGCCGTGTTTGGAGCTTCGAGTAGACTTGGTGTCACATCGATTAAATAGGCTCACACGTGCATTGTTTTGAGACATGGCATGTTAAAACAACCTGATGAGCCCGAACGAGGGATAAGGGTTGGAGATCCACCTGATGAGCCCGAACGAGGGATAAGGGTTGGAGGAACAGCTGATGAGCCCGAACGAGGGATAAGGCTGGGGGTCCACGGAGTACGTTGTACCGTGCATGTAGCATGGAGTACATTGTACCGTGTTGTGATGTGATGTGCCGTCTTCGGACGAGATCTGCTATGGACCGGCGGGTAGGATTTGACCCACCTCCCGTGTGGAAGCAGATGGTGGTGATATCCCGCACACCTGATCCGTGTAGCCGGTATCACAGGTTATGTACATAGACCTTGAGGTTATTACCTATTGTTGAAAACTGCCTATCTCACATGTATAATGCTATTTGAGAATAAATCCATGTTTGAAGTGTTTGTGGTCAGGAAAGCCCGAGGGATGGGCTGGGACCTGACGTTAAATTGATTTGTTAATGGTTTTTAAAGTGCACGAATGCATGATGTTTAATGCCATGCCTTATTGTGAAAATGCATGATGTTTAATGCCATGCTTTTATTGTGAATTATGCATGATGATTTATACCATGCTTTGAGTTGAAATGTGCACTGAATTTTAATAGCATGAATGCTTTACATACCATTAACACAATCATACACTCATGTTTTGAGATAAACAATGAATAAAATGCTTTTGAGCATGGCATCACGATCACGTAGATAGTACAGTATCTACCTGTTCGCATGATTGCCTTACTGAGCGTGTGGTTTGCTCACCCCCCTTATTTTCCCCTCTCTACAGAGATTTGAGTATAGATTGGACGTGACTGGAGGCATTCCCTTTTTGGTAATCCGCTGCATCCCATCGCTAAAGGTATACACACTTGGATTATTTTGTATCTAAACTAGACATAGCACAGTAGCATTTTGTATGTAACTACTGGGGATGTAAAACAATGTAAAACAATGTAAACACATGTAACAACTCTGATATATATACATTTATACAAGTGTTTACTCATAAATAATGTTTCAAATTGAATTGGTATGGTGGAGTGAGTTAGACGTCGACACACAGCCCAACTGTTAAGCGTGTGGTTGATCACGATCGAGGAAGGATGATTAAGGATTTGATGCATGAAAATGCGAAAAATTTGTACGTATTTTGGTAAGTTGAGGGTCGTGACACCTTTAATCACATCCGTCAATGCGTCCGCATTGTCTTGGTCCAGTGCATGCACCTTTCCTCTTCTCACACCCACTGCCTGTTTCCCTTTTTTCCTTAGCTGTCACCCTCCTCCTCGGGGCAGCTGTCTTAACTAGAGCCCTCTCTGGCTCCTTGCCCTTCTGTGGGGCAGTCTCCATCCTCTCAGGACAATACTTAGCTATATGTCCTGGTTTCTCGCATCTGTAACACACCATAGGGGCCATCTGATAAGGCCTAGTCCCATGAAATCTATCACATCTTCTGCACCTCTCAGTAGTAAGTCGTGGTCCTCCAATAGCCATACCCTTGGTGTAGTCAAAGCTGGGTATACGGGAGGTCTAGTAACTTTCTCCTGCACCTCCTCAATCTTAGGTCTCTTCTCAAAATATCTCTGACCTCCTCTCTTGGTCACTCTATCCATCTCGGATCTCTTTTGGTCTCTGTCTCTTCTGACACTAATCTTCCCCAGCTCGGAGGCAATCTTTTCAAAGTCTTGCTTGCATAACTGAGCCTCGTGCACCACCTCCTCATAAGTCTGAAGGTCAAATAGGGCTAGCTTAGTTCGGATAGCCAGTCTCAATCCATCAACAAACTTCTGAATCTTTCGAGTCTCACTACCCATAGTGTCTGGGTCATATCTCCCCAAAGACATGAATCTCGACTTGTATTCATGCACAGTACGGTTCCCCTGAACCAAGTTCATGAATTCCATCCGTAATTTCCTCTGTGTGGTGGTTAGGATGTACTGTCTCCTGAAGGCCTCCAAGAATATCTCCTAGGTGATCTCGGAGTGTTTGGCCTTCAAAATAGCTTCAGTGGATCTCCACCAGGGCTCTACCTCGCCTTTTAACATAAACACGACAAAGGCTACCTTCTTAGCCGATATACATCTAAAGAATCTGTACAGTTTCTCCATCTCATACACCCAATCCTTCGTAATCACTAGTCCTTCACCCCTTTGAACATTGGAGGTTTCAACCCTTGGAATTCTCGCAACCTACTTACCTCGTAATTATAACCCAAATCACTACCGCTCTGTTGTAGAGCGATAGGAGAAGCTGTATCCTCGACTAGAGGTGGTGTAACAGTAGCCGTCTCTGCGGTCTGAGGTCTCTCTGCCTCTGCAGCTACCTGTCCAGTAGTATTAGGCTGTGCTGCGGGACCTCGTCTATCGCCGACACCCAATGCCTGTGTGACAATCTCCACTAGGCTCTCTATACTCCGCTCTATCCTAGTGAAACGAGCCTTAGTATCCCCTGATCTCTCAGCAGGGTCCTATGGAGCTGGATCAGTTCGTGGCTCCGCACGGCTCTCAGGCTTACCTCTACAGCCTCTAGCACGTGCTCCCGCCCCTCTACCTCGGCGCATAACATCCATATCGCCTAACTTCCTGTATTAATAACCATTTATTAAGCTCAATCCATCACGGTATACACAGTTATATCTAAACAAAAACACAGTAATATGAGGATGAAATTTTCCTACATTTTATTATTGACTCACATTAGGCCAACTCAACTATGATACCAATCTCTGTCACGACCCTATTTATCCAATTTGTTTAAAAATTATTGCCAATTTTTTACGTTTTCCTTTTCTTTACCTAGTCGTGAACATACTCACCAATACACAGTTGGGCTGTGAGGTAGTAACAATCATTCTTAACAATCCATTTTCCAATTAATCAAAAGAAATGTCATACATTTAAGAGTTAAGACACATGTTCATACATGACATACTTTCTAACATTTACATCCCCCATATTACAATTTCAATGATAACTGTGCTTTTACATTGTTTAGATACAAAAAGAATCTTTGTGTATATACCTCTAGGTGATAGAGATGCAGCGGATGTCTCAACAAAACGCCTCAGTCCTCACTGGGCCACTATGTATGCTCTGTAGAGGGGGAAAGTAGAGAGGGATGAGCAACCACACGCTCAGTAAGGCAATAATGCAAGCATGGTAGATAACTACTCTATCTACATGCTGATAGTGTTATGCCTAAATCTTTTGATAATCAGAGCATGAGGAAATAAAATTATGCCATATACATATAAATATATCATGTATTGAAAATCATGGAAATAGGCATATAAAACATGGAATCATCATCATATAAAATTATCTCATGCTCGTTCTCATTTAAAACTCATCAAATAGGGCAATTCATTTAAGAAACATCTTTTTTGAATCACATCTCATCATAATCATTTCTCTATCACAATTATCATCATCGTTTTCTCAATCAAAATCCCACAAGGCTCGACCCCTCCCTCGGGTCTACATTGGACAATCACAATCACACTTATGTATAAAAATCATATAGTATTATGCATTATCGAGTGAGACAGGTCACTATATATCAAAGACTATGTTGTCCAACTATGTCATGACTCATCCCAGACCACACGCATCCAGGTGTGTAGGGTATTGTGCTGGCACGAAGGTGGATTAGCCCATTGCTAGACTTTCTCATCACATAACCACCACGCGGTACATCGTACTCCATGTGATATACACGGTACAGCGTACTCCGTAGACCCATATTATGGTTGGGGGTGCCAGTTGTAGGTCTTATCTACCCCATACCAAGAGTTTTTTGTACCCATGTAGGAGAGCCTCTCTGCCAAACAGAGCCTCCCCACCCCTCTAAGGCTTAAGGATGTTGTCTTAAGAATCCTTCCGTAAGAGAGCCTCCCTGCCTCCTCAAGCTTAAGGATGTTGGGCTTGAGGATCTTACCGACTTCCATAACATCATACATACCACAGTGTGAAAACTTGTGCTAGCAAAGCTCTAGCATGACTCATGCATCATAACTAAACCACCTTGTACGAGCAACGCTCTAGTATGACATTTATGCATAAAACATGAGAAATCCACGTACGAGCAGAAGCTTCAGTACGATTTATAAAACATCATTATAGTTTCCAAATCAAGGTGTGAGCTAAGCTCCAGCACATTTCATACAAATGAAGGCATCAAAATCTAGCGCGAGCGAGGCTTCAGCGTGATTTACATCACACAAATACGATAGACGGCTCATACATAATCAAAACAATCCCAAAAACCAAGTTTAGTACCTCATAAATGCTATTCCACAACATCATTGAAACACTAGCCAGCCTATCCATTTTGTTGCTAAAAAATAATGCATTGTGTTTTGTGAAAACACTCAAAACACGTGATTTATGTAATTTTTTTGCCTTACTATCCTATTTCTTTATAATACCATTTCAAAATCAAATCACACGCATATACGTCGAAGTTATTCCATACACCTTCAAACACATTTCTATATACTCATGCACTTTTCCAAAGCTCTATATACCCACAAAATACGAGCAGCTATCTCTATATACTCACAGAATTCTCTTACCTGGAATCGTGTTGCATGATTCCACTCCCTTATAGCTGCTTACTTGTATGGTTCGATTCGTCTCCAACGAACTCTCCAAAACTGCACAAAGTCACATATCACATCGATTTAGTTCATATGCCTTAACTCTTATGTTCGCTATAGGCGATTTAACCTATAACCTCTATTAATCCTTATAAGGCCTAGTTTTATCATTCTACTCATACCTTAAGTCTATTGATTTCTTTTAAACCTATGGGTTCATACCAAATTGATATTAAATCGACATCAAGCTCATAGTGTTCATATCTCATCAATTTCTTCACTATGGCATTTTATCAAACATCTTACATGCTCATTTTCAGAGTTTCTCTAAATTCACAATGTAGCTTCATTTAATCAACTTAAATCATTCATATTACTTCAACAACAACTTAGCATAACCCATAACTCATCGACTCCTCCAAACCACATTTTCTCACACTAGACATTATCTAGGTTATAAGTGTTCCATTGCTTTCTAGATGGTTTCTATCATAAATATTCACACCAATCTACTCCAAAATCAATAAATAGACAAATGTACTTGGGCTGAGATATTAAAACTTACCAATCTAGTTTCTCTTCTAGCTCCAAATGAGAATGTCCCTTGCTCCTTCAATCCAACAAATGTGGTTTTGATTTCAAACTATGTTGTTCTCCTTTTGGATTTGAACAACTTTGTATCTAATAGCTTCCCTTCAATTCTTACTGGAAATAAGCTGATTTTAGATAGATAAATCTAGGTTTTGGGTGGAGAATGGAAAGGAAAGGTTATGTCTCCGAAAAATGCAGATTTCACTGCTCCTTTTATCGAAATAGCTTGATGAGATCGATCTGTTTAGGGTAGAGATCGATCTTGTCCTCTTAAATCCCTTATTTTCACGACATTTAAGGCATGAGATCGATCAGTCGAAGCTTGAGATCGATCTGCTCCAACCTGAGAGCTAAAGAAATCGATCTGTATGCTTAAAGATCGATCTCTTCATTACAGAATGTTTAGGAGATCAATCTGGCCCTATTGGAGATCGATCTACCCTGTTTCATTGCTCGAATAAGAGCATTTTGGCTCTTCCAGACCGATCTTTCATCCTATGAGATCGATTTAGCCTTCATATTTTCTAGATTTTGCTGCAGTTTTTCTGTAGTAACTTCACACAAAACATTCTTAATTTGTTGTCATGGTCATTTTCTCATCCAACCACCTTTAAGACTTGAAAATGACATCCATTCACACCTTATACGCATTAAAACTTGCGTGCATTGTTTGTATAGCCAAAGGTATCCCATACCAAACTAAATGGAAGTATAGCCTCATTCCATTTTACCACACTACTCATTTTGAATTTCAATTACATTCATCACTTATAAAAGCTCATTTCTTCATATTCATACACAATGAAACTTGTATGTACATCACAAACTCTTGCTAAAAGTGTGTACATTGAATTTATGGACTTTACATCAATTATACTTCACATTACAAGTACATTATCATACTTATGAATCCATAAAGTTACACATGAAATACGGGTCTTGCAACTACGGATTTAAATTACATTCCTTACCTAATTGGTAGTGCAACCTTCCCAATGTTACCTCCACATCTAGGCGAGGCTATGCATATATATAGCTTGTTCCACTTCTCTTTTTGGATGTCGTTTAGCTACAATGCCATATTATTTGTCCAAATTAATTTCAAGCATATTTAATTTCTTCTTATCATACCCAATTTTTAGTCAAATACTTCAAATTAATCAACTTACATAATTCTTGATTAAATTTCAAAAAGCTGATTCTTGTTTCCATTTGCTTACTTTACATCTTACCCATTTTGGCCACTTAGCATATTTTTCCTTTAAATACTTTCAATCCCAAAATCAAGTTGGTTTAGTATCCATATCATCCCCAATAGTTTGATGATATACTCTTTAGTATACATTGTTAATATAAAGATCTTTATCCACGATATTCATGAATTCTCATCAATCAAATAATACTCATATATATATAGATTCATTCTTACATGCATATATATAAATATATATATGTTGTTGCTCTAAACAACAATGAAATGATACTGATGTCGTCTTCTCCCACGTGTTTTGGATGTTCTGTAAAAACAGTGAAAGTCAGAGAGGCGCAGGGATCTGTCCCTGCACGCACACTCTGATACTTAAGTCAAAAAATTGTTTAAGCAGAGTTTTAGAAAAAAAATACAGATTAGGGTTTTTCTGATCATACCTGGGGGTATTTATAGATATTTCTGAGTTGCTTTTGATGAGCTTCAGGATTCATATTTGTGTGGGCCTTAAAATTTTATTATTTTGGGCCTTTTGTATTCTTGAGCCCAGGCGCGTGACTGGGCTGGGGTAAATTACCTCTATCAATTGCTCTCCACTCTTTCATAGGGAATTTCCCTATGTAAGAGTATAATAGGAGGATTATGTCTTTCTAGAATAGTTGTTAAAGACTAAAACGTTTTATTTGCGAGAGAGTTTTAAACTCTGGTGAAGACGCCACGTTTCAGCCGTCTTTGTCGCGACTATATAAAAGTAAGGTGTCGCGCATACAGTTTAAGAAGCTGCTAAACTTTGTCGCAAAGTAACCCCAATTCTCTTGCATACTCTGTCGCCACTCTGTCGCACCTTAGTAAACTCTGTCGCAACCCTTTACACACTCTATCGCCACTCACGTTATAAAACCGTGCAACTCTGTCGCCACTTTCGTTATATTAGCATATAACTCTGTCGCCACATTAGACCCTATCGCATATTGAACCCTGCGCCAAACTAGAGTCTGTCACCACAATACTCTGTCGCCAAACAAGAGTCTGTCGCCACAATACTCTGTCGCCACAATACTCTGTCGCCAAACAAGAGTTTATCGCCACAAGCAGAGTCTGTCGTCACAAATACTCTGTCGCCAAAACAAGTCTGTCGCCACAATACTCTGTCACCAAACAAGTCTGTCGCCATAATACTCTATCGTGAAACAAGTCTGTCGCCACATTACTCTGTCGCGAAACAAGTTTGTCACCACATTATTCTGTCGCGAAACAAGTCTGTCGCCACATTACTCTGTCGCGCACAACACTCTGTCGCCAAACTAGAGTCTGTCGCCACAATACTCTGTCACCACACTCGACTCTATCGCCATTCTGAGTATTTCCTCTTCCAGTTTTACCCGCCTATTTTAGGTTTGTTTATTTCTCATTTCTAACCCTAGAATGGCTGGTTCTGGTGTAGAAAAACATTTGGAGTTGGGACCTAGATCTACTTTGATTGAGTTTGATCTCCAATATATTATACGTAGATACCCATTACCCGAAGGGTATTTCTATAGGCTTCCTACTCCGAAAGAGAGAAGTCTATGTAGCGTAGCAAGTGGAGTAGCTATCTTTAGGGTCTCCGTAGAGCTAGGTTTTCATTTCCCAATTTTTGATTTTGGGATTTCTTTTTTGAGGGGACAAGGGATCTCCCCTAGCCAGTTACATCCTCATAAGTTGGATGCAATTAATTGGATTTGACGTGTATTGCCACATAAGGGATGTCCTTCCTACTCTCCCTTTGTTCTATACTTTCTTCAGGCTTTGGGGTAGTTCTGGCTTAATCCCATATTCTCTTCAAAGAGTGTTCGAACCCGAGTTTGAGGATAGATTATTTGATAAACTCCCCAACAAACTCCATAGGTTCGAATCAGAATGGCTTGTAGTGGAAGTGCCTGAAGTTCTTAACTTCCCTACTAGATGGGGAGCTAAGCATAGTGTACCCAAAGGCCCTTGCATTACCACTTTGAGGAAACAACTGTCTTCAACTATCAATCAGCTATTACTTGATAGACCAATCAACCTTTACGAGTTTTTGTCATCTAAAAATTTAGCCTCTGCTGGTTGGGGCATAGGGGGCACTAATGTCATTAATCCTTCTGTTCCTCTTGAGCCAAATCCTAGAGATAGGGAATCTAGCCCCAAAGGTGACCCCTTAGAGGATGTGGGTGATTGGGATGGGTTTGGTTCTACTTTTATGGTTCTTCCTGATGACGAAGCATTAGAAATAGATTCCCTTTAGGAGTTTCTTAACTCTCCTGAAGGTAACCTTTTATGCTTTATACTTCATTACTACTTGTTTATACAATAGTTTTAACAATTTTGTGGATTCTTGTTTTGCATAAATGAGCAGTGTCAAACGTGCCTTACTCCGTCGAAGGAGGCAAGAAGGTTCATCCAGTGAACCTGCTGAGAAGAGACCCCGTTCCGCTGTGGTCATTTCTGAAGAGGCATCTCGAGCTCAGACTCCTCCTCCTATGCAAACAACCCCTCCTCCAGCTCCGACTCAACAACCTGAAGGGGAATCAAGAGCCCTTTCCCGAGGTGAAGGGAGGGTTTCTTCGCATTCCAGGAGATCCTCCGACTCCTCGGATAGACCTCAGTCAGGAGAACGAGCTGAATGTAATATGACCTCACCTAGTTGGAAGAACCGAAGGCACCTATATGTGGAATCCTCTATGTCCACCAGGCCTATCCTTCCTAAGATAGGTCCTATTGATGCGAGGTCATATCAAGTAGATGGAGGCTATAAAATGAAGGGAGCTGAATTTCGAGTCTACCATGGAGTGTTAGATAACGACACTTTAGAGACGCCCGGGGTAGCATCTCGCTTAGGTTGGGCTACCATCCTTCCTAGGGATGAGAATCGACTATTTCAAAATTTTTCGAAACAAGAGGATCTAACTGATATGGAGGCCGTTAGGGTAATTTGCAGACTTTCTCTTTATTTTTCTTTATTTTACTTTCAGTCTGAATTTTTGTGTTTCTTTTCACCTCGCTCAGAGGACTATAGTCAATAATGCTTAGCATCGAGCTTATCGTGACTGGACTGACAAGGAGATCCAAGCATTAAGGGATAACAATATGGAATTAAGGAATGCCAATAATCAATTGTCTGGGCTGCCAGGAGTAGTGCGAAATCTGGAGTAGCAGCTTTCAAAGGCGCTTCAGGAATTGAATCTCGTGAAGGGGATCTTACAGTTGAGACTGCTAGATCTAGCAAATTTAAGGACGATCTTCAGCAGAAACAAATAAAGCTAGATACTATGCAGTCGAAGTTTGATTCCCTGGCAGATCGCAATCAGCAACTAGAACAATACATTCCTGAATTGGAGAGTCGAGCCACTCCTTCCCTTAATCAGGTCGATATTGATAGTATTCGAGCTGAAGCTGTGAAGGAGTATAGGCTTTCTAAAGACTGTTTGAGGCAAAAGGAAGATTTCTCAGTGCTCTATGTGAAGTATGGTTTTTACCTTGCTCGATCTTGGTTGGAAAAGTATAGGGAAGGTGAGGAATTTCCCAAGCTTCTTTATACTCCTGAAGCTATGTTATTTGAAGCTCCTGATTGGACCAAGTACGAACCTGACATCGAGCCTGCTGATGAGGTCCTGAAGAAGGCTGCATTGGATGATCTGGCGAACCTGGCCGGTCCTTGGGAGCCCATGAGCCCAGAAAATGTTCCTGAACCCATTGGTGCCCTTGATGACCTGGATGGAGAAGATTTATCACTTCCTGGTCACCAGCCTCCGGATTGTGAGGGTCCAATGGCGCCTGATCTCCTGTCATCTGATTGTGCGGATTGATTTATTTTTCCTTTTGAATATTTTGTCATTGAACTTATTCATATTTTTGAATTTATTCATACTTTGTATTTTGCTTGTAAAGATTTTCTTGAATTTATAAATAAAGTTTATCTGTTCAAGCTTCATATTGCTTATGAGACGTTGTTCATTTAACTTTTGCTATTATCATTTATCTGTATACTTGTTTTACTGGTATGTTTATTTATCCGTGTATGCTCCCCAATTCTTGATAGAAAGATATATTTTTAGAAAGAATTACATATGTAAACATACCTTTTTCTTGATGCCTGACCATTGTGACTCAAATGCGTCTTTAGTTCTTACGGCTAATATGTTTCTATTGTCTGGCCACAGTGGCGCTACTGTGCATTAGGGTCTTACGGCTTGACTGATTTTTTACGCCTGGCCACAGTGACGTTATTACGCCTTAGGCTCTTACGGCTCGTCTGATTTTTTACGCCTGGCCACAGTGACGCTATTGCACCTCAGGCTTTTACGGCTCGTCTGATTTTTTACTCTTGGCCACAGTGACGCTATTGCGCCTCAAGGTCTTATGGCTCGTCTGATTTTTTACGCATGGCCACAGTGACGCTATTATGCCTCAGGCTCTTACCGCTCGGCTGATTTTATATGCCTGCCCACGATGACGCTATTGCGCCTCAGGCTCTTACAGCTCAGCTGATTTTTTACGCCTGGCCACAGTGACACTATTGCACCTCAGGCTCTTACAGCTCGACTGATTTTTTATGCCTGGCCACAGTGACACTATTGCGCCTGAGGCTTTTACGGCTCGGCTATTTTTTACGCCTGGCCAAAGTGACGCTATTACGCCTTAGGCTCTTACGGCTCATCTGTTTCCTATCACAAGATTTATATTCATAAAAGTAGGAGATATAATAGAGAAATAATTTTGCATAATGATCAAATAATAGTATCTTGTGACAGTGTAAACAAATAATAATGCGAGAATATAAAAATCAAGAAAGAAGACATAATGATTAATTCAAATACATTTTCAAATGATTTAAATTTCATGTCTTTCCTATTTTCTTCCTTTGTAGAGTTTTCAGGATGCAGGTGTTAGGCCCAATCCTTTGTCTGATTCGATATGGACCTTCCCAGTTGGCTCTAAACTTTTCATCTTCCCTCAAGGTATTGGTGATGTGTGACTTCCTGAGCACCAAATCTCCCTAAGACATTGATCTATCTTTTACCTGACTGTTATAGTAGTTAGCCACCCTCTGATGATAGGATGCCAGTCGGATAGCTGCAGCCTCTCTATGCTCATCAAGCAGATCCAAGTTTTTCCTTAGCCCTTGTGGATTCTTTTCTTCCACTAAGGGCACTACCCTGGATGACAGTGCTCCAATTTTCACAGGAATCAATGCTTCAGTGCCGTACACAAGGCTAAACGGCGTTTCTCTTGTTGATACTCGACTAGTAGTACAATATGCCCATAAGACACTAGGCAGTTCACCCACCCATGCTCCTTTAGCTTTATCCAGTCTGGTTTTCAACCCATGAAGGATGGTTCAGTTGCTGACTTCAACCTGCCCATTAGCTTGAGGATATGATACAGAAGATATCCTTAGCTGGATGTCAAGACGTCTGCAGAACTCATGAAAGGCGTCACAATCAAACTGCTTTCCATGGTCAGCATTTAAGACCCGTGGGATCCCGAACCTGCAGATAATATCTTTCCACACCATTGCCTTAACTTTTTTCTCTGTGATTGTGGCTAGAGGTTCTGCCTCAATCCATTTCGTAAAGTAATCGGTAGCCACCAAAAGAAACTTTCTTTGGCCCGTATCTAAGGAAAAGGGCCCTAGAATGTCTAACCCCCATTGTGCAAATGGAGTTGGTTGTACCGTACTTTGGAGCGGAGCCATTGGGGCTGTAGTTATTGGTGCAAACCTTTGGCACTTGTCACACTTACGGGTTTTATCCGTCGCATCTTTCTTCAACGTCGGCCAATAGAATCTCGATCGTAATATCTTAGAGGCAAGAGCTCTAGCTCCCAAGTGTTTACCACAAATCCCTTCATGTACCTCAGGTAGGACATAGTTTGCTTGTTCTAGCCCCAAGCATTTCAACAAAGGCGATGAATACCCTCTTTTGTATAGTTCCCTATTTATCACTGTGAATTCTGCCCCTTGTATCTTTAAACGTCGAGCCTCCTCCTTATCTTGAGGGAGCATACCTTCAGTGAGATACTGTTTGAATGAGGTTCTCCAATCGTCCCCCACTTCAATGTCACACACTTCAACTTCTTCAATGCTAGGTCGTTCGAGTCTCTCCACCTTCACCATTCTTCCTTCGATCTCATTGGAGGAAGCTAATTTGGACAATGAATCTGCATGTGTGTTTTCAGATCGATTAATTTGTATCAACTGAAAATTTTTAAAAGTCTGAGCCAGAGATTGGACTTTCTTTAGATAAGGGACCAGTATTGGCTCTCGAATCTCATACTGTCCATTGAACTGGTTTACCACCAATTAAGAATCACTATGTGCCACTAGGTGGTGAACTTGCAACCTTTCTGCCAGCTTCATTCCAGCAACCAGAGCCTCATACTCTGCTGTATTATTTGAATTAGGGAACCCGAACCACAAAGAGTATTCTAAGGATCTCCCTTCTAGCGACACTAATACTATACCTACCCCACTACCATTTACACTCGACGCTCCGTCAACATACAGTAGCCATGGTTGAGTCTCCTTTTCGATGTTGTCGCTCGGGCTAGTACATTCTACTATAAAATCTGCTAAAGCTTGGCCCTTGATGGCTTACCTGGGTTGAAATGTGATATCATACTCTCCAAGTTCCATTACCCATTTCACTAGTCTTCCTGAATGTTCAGGCTTTTAAAGGATTTACCTTAATGGTTAATCTGTTAAGACATCAATGGAGTGTGCCTGAAAATAAGGACGTAATTTACGAGAGACCATCACAAGGGTTAGTGCTAGCTTTTTAGCTAGCGGATAACGGGTCTCCGGGTCTAGTAGTACCTTACTCACATAGTAGATGGGGCGATACACTATTTCATTTTTCTTCAGTAGTATTGCACTGACGGCGAATTCGTCGACTCCCAAGTACATATACAACTGTTCCCCTTCCAAAGGCCTTGTTAACGAAGGTAACTGCTTCAAATATTCCTTTAAGTCTTCAAAAGCTCTTTGACAATCATCTGTCCACTCAAAATTCCTTCCATCCCGTAGAGTTTTGAAGAATGGCAAGCTCTTTTCTACAGACTTTGACAAAAAACGGTTCAGAGCTGCTATTCTACTTGTCAACTTTTGGACATCTCTCACTGTGGTTGGTGGCTTCATGTCTATAATCGCCTGTATCTTTTCAGGATTTACCTCAATACCCCTATTGGTGATCATGAACCCCAAGAACTTCCCTGACCTAACTTCGAATGAGCATTTGTTGGGATTTAGCTTCATACTGAATTCCTTCAGCACATCGAACACCTTGGACATTTGATGAGCGTGAGACTCTCCTGCTCTGCTCTTGATAATCATATTGTCCACATAAGCTTCCATAGTATTCCCCAGAAGATCTTTGAATACTTTGTTCACCATTCGCTGATATGTGGCTCCAACGTTCTTTAAACCGAATGGCATTACCCGATAATAGTTTGTTCCATTGTCAGTTATAAAAGAAGTCTTCTCTTCATCTTCTGGGTGGAGCATAATTTGATGATACCCGAAGAAAGCATCTAAAAAACTGAGGAGTTCATATCCGGACGTTTCATCCACAAGCCTATCAATTCGGGACAAAGGGTACGAATCTTTAGGGCAAGCTTTATTCAAATCAGTGAAATCCACACACATTCGCCATTTCCCGTTGGATTTCTTCACCATTACTACGTTGGCCAACCACTCAGGGTAGTAGACCTCTCTAATAAATCTGACTTTTAGAAGTTTATTAACTTCCTCGATGATTGCCTTCTGTCTCTTCGGGGCAAAGTTCCTCTTCTTCTGTTTAACAGGCCTATGCCCGGGTGAAACATTAAGTTTATGACAAATCACTTTAGGATTAATCTCGAGCATATCAGCTGGGGTCCAAGCAAAAACATCTATGTTTCTTTGCAGGCATTCAGCTATCTCCCTTCTAGCTTGTTCATTCAGTTGAGTACCTATGAATGTCTTCTTCTCTTCATCCCCCTTGACTAGCTCAATGGCTTCTGTTTTCTCCACAGGTTGAGGCTTAAGAGGGTCATCTATACACAATGTCTCCTTTTTCTGTACCCCTTTGCTGGGGGTAGAAGCAAAATAACAAGTGCGAGCCCTCTTTTGATCTCCTCGCACTTGCCCAACTCCATTGGGAGTAGGGAACTTCATTAACAAGTAGCAAGAAGATATCACCGCTCTCATATCATTTAATATAGGCCTCCCAAGTATCATGTTGTAAGCAGCTGAGGTTGACCTTACAACCATGAACAAAACCTGTCGAGTCACATCCTTTGGGCTTTTCCCTAGAGTCACAGGTAACTCTATAGACCCGACTACCTTCACCTTCTCATCCGTAAATCTGTACAATGGTGTCATGACAGGTCTTAATCTATCTTCGGATACATTCATTTTCTCAAAGCAATTCCAATAGATTAAGTTCACTGAACTTCCATTGTCTACCAAGATTCAACTCACAGGATGTTTTGCCACCACTGCTGATATCACGATGGGATCATCATGAGGCATGACAATATCACCCATGTCTGTCGGAGTGAACACAATGGGTTCTTCACCTGCCTTCTCCTCCATCACAGCATGAGTCTGATATGCTTGTCTCGCATAGCTTTTTCGAGAAGCGGAGGAACTTCCTGCCATCGATTCGCCCCCTGCAATAACATTTATAGCCAGACCTGTGGGTTTAGTATCCAGCCGGTTGTCTCGGGGGTCTGGCCTAGCTTTTTGCTCACCTCTTGGCCTGTTTATATTATTATTCTGTCTATTCCAAGGGCAGTGATCCCTTCAACCTCGCGGAGGGTAATGGGGCCTTTCACTTCTCCATAGGAAGAGGTTAATTTTCCCCTCTCTAGCCAACCTCTCTAATTGATCCGTCAGATCTCTACATCTTTCAGTAGGATGACCATGAGCGGCATGAAATTCAAAATAAGCATCAAGATTTCAACCCACATCGCCCATTTTCTTTTTAGGGAACTCCAACAGTTCAGTCCCTTCAATAGCGACAAGTATTACTGTGCGAGGCTCATTTAGTCAGCTATAGTTTTCATACCTGAGTCTGGGGGACTTGTCTGATCCGATGGGTCTCAAAGAGCTTCTTTCAGGCACATCTCTCTCTTTTTCTTCCTTCCATTATTTCTCGAGACTGTACCATCTTCATTACTTCCTCTTGAGCTACGTATTTATTAGCTCTAGTAAACAAATCAGAAAGTGTCACAAGCTGATCGAGGGAGAGGGATTCTTACAATTTCTCAGATTTTGTCCCTTGCAGCATTGCAGCCATGGCTGCTCCTACTGGTAGATCTTTCACCTCTAAGGTTGCATCTCGGAAATGATCTACATAGCTCTTCAATGATTCTTTGTTTCCTTGTTTAAGGGTGAGCAGATAAGTAGCGTCCTTCTTCCTTTGGCTGTTGATCATGAAGGCTCTCAAAAATTCACTTCGTGACTAGTCGAAAAATGAGATAGAACCTTCACTTAACCATTGAACCATTTCAGCGCATGCCCCGACAGTGTGAGCGAAAAGGATCTGCACATGATTTCATCTTTCCATCCATGGAGCAACATAAGGGACTCATAACTTTGTTTTTGGTCGTATGGGTCTGCTTTGCCGGCGTAAGTAGCCGTAGAGGGTATCTTGAATTTCTTCGGTAAGGGTTTGTCCATAATCTCTGGACTGAAATGAACTCTCATTCTCTGACTGTCATCAGGAGACACTAACTTCTTCCTTTCTAGAATCCTCTTGACAACTTTCTCAACATTTTTCGACCCTCGGGTCGAGTGTCTTCCCTCTCTTCAGCACTAGAAGAGTCTGAGTAGTAAGCACTCCCTCTTCCTCTAGGGGCTTGCACTGTACCCTTTCTTCCTACACCTCCCATTCCGTAATTCAACCTTGTACCTTCAAAATGGTCTTGGGGGTCATGACTATTCTGTCTCTGTCGCTCCCTAGATCTGTGGTCTTCAAAGTCATGCTCCAATTCTGTGGCAGAGTTCTGCCTCCTTAACTCTACGCTAAGGTATTGCTCCTGAAGTCGTGCGGTAGGGTTGGACTCTGTCAGACCTACGGTAGTGTTCATCTATCTCAGACCTGCGGCAGGATTCACCTCTCGCAGAATTGCGACAGAGCGCCTCCTCAGAGTTGCGACAGGGGTATCCTCCAGTCCTACGATAGGGTTCATTCCCAGGTCTGCAGCAGAGTTCACCCCCAGACCTGCGACAGAGTTCACCCTCAGACCTATGGCAGGGTTGTCATCCAGACCTACGGCTGAGTTGTTCTCCCTTAGACCTGCAGCAGAGTGCATCCTCAGACCTATGACAGAGTGCATCCTCAGACCTGCGGCAAGGTTGATCCTCAGACCTGCGACAGGGTTGTCCTCCAGACCTGCGGTAGGGTTGATCTCTAGACCTGCGGCAGAGTGCATCCTCAGACCTGCGACAGAGTTGTTCTCCAGACCTGCGGCAGGGTTGATCCTCAGACCTGCGGCAGAGTTGTTCTCCAAACCTGCGGCAGTGTTCACCCTTAGACCTGCGGCAGGGTTGATGCTCAAACCTGCGGTAGAGTACATCCTCAGACCTGTGGCAGGGTTGTTCTCCGTAGTAAGATACTCCCTCAGAGATGCGGCAAAGTTGTCCTTCAGTTCAGCGGTAGAGTACTGCATCAGGCCAGCAGCAGTATTCTGTCGCCAATCTCCTTGTCCCACATTCACCATTGTAGAGGGTTGACCTCTCTCGTAAGTCTGCCCTGGGACGTTCTCTCCTACCATCTGCTGCACTTCTAGAGGCAAACTATACTGCCGCAGAGCATTTTTGAAAAAATTCACCATAGCCCTCAACGCTGTAGTGGTTTGCTCATTCTGACGCTTCAGAGTTTCAAATTCGTCAATGGAAACAGTGGCCACTCTGTCGCCTTCTCTATTCTGCTCTTGTCCTCTCTCAGGTCTGGGAGGAGGACTCACAGAATTCTCTTCCCCGAGATTCGTTGTTGCTGTCGAACGTGTTCTCACCATGTTGATAAAGAATCTGACTTTTTATTCTGATTCCCACAGACGGCGCCAATTGTTGTTGCTCTAAACAACAATGAAATGATACTGATGTCGTCTTCTCCCACATGTCTTGGATGTTCTGTAAAAATAGTGAAAGTCAGAGAGGTTCAGGGATCTATCCCTGTACGCGCACTTCGATGCTTAAGTCAGAAAACTGTTTAAGCAGAGTTTTAGTAAAAAATACAGATTAGGATTTTTCTGATCATACTTGGGGGTATTTATAGATATTTCTGAGTTGCTTTTGATGAGCTTCAGGACTCATATTTGTGTGGGCCCCAAAATTTTATTATTTTGGGCCTTTTGTATTCTGGAGTCCAGGCGTGTGACTGGGCTGAGATAAATTACCTCTATCAATATATATATATATATATATATATATATATATTCCAACATAATTTGCAGTAATATCTTACCCTTCAATATGTCCTTGCTAAAACCTTGTGATTACGTTTAGTGATTATCCTTCTCCCTGGGATCACCTATTTTCATAATTTAAATATCAATTTCATTACTTATATTTACTTCACATTCTTGTAATATATACATGTACATTTATAACCAAATACATAAACATGTATATACTTCTAGGACCCCAAAAATAAATAGACCTCACCTCTTGAAAGCTTCCAAACTGAGAGTTGTGGCTGTCTCCACTGCCACCTCCGCTATTGTCCGGCCTGGTTTCCCCTGCAAGTGGTTTTTCAACGCCTTCAACCAGCTCCTGCAAGCAATGTACCCAGTAGTACAATGCTGCTCGAGATCTCTAAGAATCTTGCTTTTAAAGACCCCCATGACAGCCACCACCATTAGCTCAATGACCATCGAAATTCCCATTTTTTTCAACCTTCAAGAACTGCCCCAAATCAGCCTTGCTTAGCACTCAACCAACACCGAGAATCCTTGAGAAATCCTAACTTCTGCAACTATTTTTCTTCCTACCCATGCACCGCTCACTTACACTACTTTAATATCTTTTGTAACCAAAATCATCAGTAACTTCTTAGTTCTGCCTTATTTGCTCACCGTCAGCCCCATGCATTTTCAACCTTTAAACCACCTCAAAGCCAGCCATTGGTTCGGCCTCTAGCAGCTCGGCCTTCACACGTCGCTAGTCTCAGCTTCAGGTTTTCTTCCTCATGTGGGTCACCACTGCTTCAGCTCTGTTTCACTTTCACTTCTCTTTCTCTGTTTTTCCTTGGCCACTCCTGCTAGAACCTGAGCGAACCCTTGCTATAGCTTCACGTTTCTTCTGCGTTTAAAACCCCTTTTACATAGCCCCGGTACTGTCCAAAATCAGCTCCATTTCATTCTTTGTTTCTCCTTTAATCCTCACTGTACCAGCTTCAAAATCAGCCTCCACTCTCTCAATTTCTTTCTCACATTTGTATCTCTCTGTCTCTCGCTTCAGGGGTCAAGCCTCTTTTTTTGTTTCTTTTATTCTCGCCTTCATATGCGTACAAGGCACAAGACAGAGGGAATATGGTGAGTAGGCGAGATGGGAATGAATCTGATGGCGCGAGGATGGAGAGGAAATGGAGAGGGAGATTAGACTTGGGCGGTAGAGCACTTTATTATTTTATTATTTTTAATGTATTACTATTTTTTTAAAATTCAATATTTGTATTTCTTATATATATATTATTTTTATATATTTTTGTTATATAATCTTTGTGGTATTTATATTTATAAATATATATTTATATTTAGTATTTAAGCATGTATACACTTATAAACTTATTTTTGAATATATATTTATTTAGGTATAAGGAAAAACATACGATATATTTGTTTATGGTATATTTAAATATATTATTTTTTACATTTTAATTTCCTCAATACCTAAATATTAATTCCCAAAAGCTAAATCTTCAATACGTCAATTTGCTCTTGTATCACAATTCAAAATACTTCACTCCCATAAATAAATTTATTTATCTACTCTAACACATCCATTAACATTCGAAATTACACTTTCATAATTCTTAATAATCCTCAATAATTTAACTGCTCCCATTATCTTATTAAATTAATTACAATAATGGAAAATTCTCATTTATCTCATTGGCCTATAGTGACTTACCCTTTCAGCATATCACCCTTAAGAATAGGCACCACATTAGTATAGCTCACCTCTCTAACCATCTTCCCGTTGCAAAAAAAATTCCTCACAGCCTTTATCAAATCATCTATGATAATACACTAATATTTCTGATAAAAAAAATGCCACTAAATCCATCTGGTCTAAGAGTTTTATAAGCTCCTAACTGAAAAATAGCATTTTTAACCTCATTTTCTGATATCTTTGTTGTTAGTTCAACATTAACCTCATCTAATATCTCCTTTGATACATCATTCAACACAATTCCCATCACCCTTACATCATCATTCTTTAACAATTTTTAAAAAATTCCTTAAACTGATGAATTACCCAAGCTTCCTCATCAGTCTAGCATCCATCTTCATTTTTAACTCTATTTATTTTATTGAACTTTCTTCTTTACATCGTCGACTGATGAAAGAATCTAGTATTATTATAACCCCACATTAACCTATTCACTTTTGCTATTTGATACCAATATAAATCTTCTCTATTCCACATTGCTTTGAGTCTCCTATTCAACTCCTTTATCTGTAGCAACACCTCATCTGTTACCTCTCCATTTTGTAAATAATCAATCTTATCTTTTAATTCCAAAATTTGATCTTTATTATTCCAGTTAGCTTTTCTCCTCCACTTCTTTAACAATCTTCTACAATTATTAAGCTTCCTAACCATACTTTTTATACTTCAAATATCATTAAACTCACTACACCCACCTTTTATAATCTGTTCACATTTTTCACTATCCATCTAACTAGCTTCAAATTTAAATCTCTTAATCCCCCTTTTTCCTTCCATTTAGTGATCATTACAATAGGAGAATGGCCTGACCCTATTCTAGTCAAATTGATATCCTATATACAAGAAAACTCTTTCAGCCATTCCTTATTGACTAAAGCCCTATATAATTTCTCCCTTATCACAACACCATTTCTTACCCTACACCAAGTAAATTTCCCCCCATTTGTAAAAACTTCATTCAATTCACACCCGTTAACAAAATTTTGAAAACATTCAATCATCATTCTTTCTTTCCTTCTTCCCCCATATTTCTTTGTCTCATATAAAACATCATTGAAATCACCCATGAGAGCTAAAGGACCCTGGAACCTGCTCACCTTTCCTTTTATCTTATCCCAAACTTTCCTTCTTTCTTCAAAAACCAGATCTCCATATACCTATAAAATTCTAACCTTCACACTCCTTCTAGAGTTAAACACCATAGTACCTATATAGTTTTTATAATCAACAACAACTTTTACCTTCATCTTTTGCCTCCACCATAGTGAAAGCCCTCAATTTAAACCCTTTGACTCTACATAGAAACTTTCTTCATATCTCATCTTCATTCTAATGACCTCTAACTTACTGCTTGGATTTTTTATCTCCATAAAAAAAAAGTTTAGATCAAATTTCTTCTTAACCTTCTTAAAATTTTGAACTCTCAAGTCTAATCTAATACGTTGACGATTCCCAGAAATGGCTATCATGGCTGACTTGTGGCTGTTAATAATCTTCCACCCATCCTCAAAACCAGAACACACTAAATTGGAACCTCAACCAAATTCCCTACCTGATTACACTTACTTTTATTGCTAACATTTTCCTTTTGTTTCTCCCATTAACTCTTCTTCATTTTAGACTTTTATGATTGGAAACAGCACGCTTACATTTCATAATCCTTTCCACCATATCCTATATACAACTCATACATCCCATCCTATCATTATTAACATCCCTCATTTTCATCTTCTTAATCGAACCTTCATCCTCTTGATCACTTTCATCCCTTACCTTCTTATCTTCAATTTATTAAAATCACACACCAATAGTCTTTCTATCACCTTACTATAGAAACAATTAATTGTACTTTCATAACTTTCAATCTCTCTCTCTTATGGAAGCTCTACAAAATAGTAACATTTTTTCCCTTCCATTTTTCTTTTTTCCTTCTATTTGTTTGATCTATCCCTACCTCTTCTATGACTGCTTTCAAGACCACCTCCACTTGATTCTTTACTACTTCTGATAGAGCTCTATTCTTTTATATCTCACTACTATTGTAAGACCCACTTTTGGTGACATATTCCTTATGATTCATATGATGTAACACATTTTCATATGTTAATTAAATCGTAAGAAGAGCTTTTGGCTTGAATAAAGTTGCATAGAGAATGAATGAATATTCATGAATACACATAATGGCTAAATAAGGGTTGAAGTGGCCATAAATTAAATGAATGTAATTAAAAACCCTTCAGACTGAATATAATAACTCAAACGTGAATTTTAGGTACCCTTTATGATTTTATGCAGTACACACAAGTCGCATAGTATGTGAATCAGAAGAAATGAACCTTTTTAGGGTCTAAGAGTGAATAGAATGCAAAATGACTAGTGAAGCAATCAAAGGTAAGTTTTCCTTTAAATTTATGAAAAAATCTGCAGTTGAAAACCTGCAGATGAAGGCCAGATCGATCCCCTATTCAAAGCAGATCGATCTCTTGTTCAAACAGATTGATCTCAGTTTGGTTCTGTCTAGAAAGGATCGATCCCTTCCCAAGTACAGATCTATCTCTATTTGATTTCGGCCAAGAGCAGATCGATCTCTCCCCAGGAGTATATCGATCTCCATTTGCTCTTACCTAGCAAGGATCGATCCCTTTTCAAACAGCAGATCGATCTCTATCCATAAGCAGATCGATCTCCACTTGATTCTGCCAAGAAAGGATCGATCTCTTCCCAAAGAGCAGATCGATCTCACACTTACATAGCTGAATACTTCAATAGTTCAAACCAAAGGAAGATCGATCTCTTACCCTAGGAGATCGATCTCACCACCCCTATTCTATAAAAACCCGACGACCAAGTCTTCTTCCTCAGAAAAACAAAACACCTCTCCATTTTGACTTAAAAAGAATAAGCTTTCTCACTCTAGAATACCATCCCCTTCCAAAAAGATTACAGAAAAGTTGCTTTGAGAAAAGTTGTTCATTGTGAGGAGGAGAACAACATAGTTGGATAGAAGGAGTAAAATGGTCTTCCAATTTTGGAAAAGAGAAAAGACAAGCTAAGTTAGTTTTCAATACACTAACTCCAAGTATGTTTATCTAGACATTGTTATGAGTTGATTGGTGTATGTATTGTTGGTTGAAACTACCTAGAACATAATGAATCAACCTTGACCTAAAAATGAGTTTAGTGTGAGAAAATGAGCTAAGGTGGATTTAATGATGAATTGGTTATACTAAGGTGTTAGTAATGTTATATGCATGATTTTGAGTTGGTTTAGCAAAATCAATCTATGAAATTGGATGAAGTTATGAAATGTGCATATAAAGTGCTTATGAAAATGCATGAATGAATGAAAGAACTAAGGTTAAAGCATGCAAGCCAAGTGCTTGGTTAGATAACTAAGTGAGTTTATTAGCCGAGTTGGCTAGGAATGGCGTGATAGGTGTTCGGCCACCATGCCATGGCCAAATGTGATTATAGGCCGAGCTTATTGAAATCGACTAGATAAGGTCAATGGAGCTAGAATTCGGTCCAATGAGAGATAATGAGTCTAAGGAGCCCAATAGGCCTAGGTGAAACAAATAGAACAATCAAAATGAACTTAAAAGAGAATTAGGCTCAATAAGATATATTGAATATGAGTTATTGGTATTGACTCATGTGATTGATGAATGTTTGCAGCTCCCGATGATATATCCGGAGCAAATTGAGCCCAATCACGAAAAGCGAGAAAGGAAGAAGAAGTTGGTTTCGAGTGAATTAAGGTAAGGGAATTTTATTAGCTCTTAGAGATACTTGTACGCGTTTTCAAGCACATTTACAGTTTCTAAAATGTTTGAGAATCACCGAAAAGGATTCGAAATGATAAATTATCATTTTCTCTGGGAAGGGCAAAAAAGTGGGATTTTGGAAAAGTTCATGAAAAGTAAGAACATGATGTTCTTGAGTTTTTCTACTGCTTTTTAGCATGTGGATTGGTAGGCTGGCTAGCATTTAAATGGTTTGCAAGAAAATAGCTTGATTTGATTTAATAACCATTCTTTGCACACAAATGAGCCACCTACATGTGTTTTATGGAAATAAAACGTGCTAGAGCGTTCCTCGCACGAGATTTGACGTGTTTACACATGCGTTAGTGTTGGAGCGATTCTCGTACTAGAGTTTTACATGCATGAGTGTTGGAGCCTAGCTCGCACTAGTTTTCACATGGATTTTATGACATGGTGTTGGAGCATTGCTCGCACTAGATGTTCACGACATATTTGTAGCTGTGTTAGAGATTACTCGCACATGATTTTATGATATGTTGGGAGTCGTGAAATGAGCTTCGGGTAGACTGTGTGTCACATCGATTAAAGAGGCTCGCACATGCGTATTGAGATATGGCACGATATAATGTGATGATATGGGTCCACGGAGTACGTTGTACCGTGCATATAGCATGGAGTACGTTGTACCGTGTATGGATATATATATACCATTTTTTGATGAAGGTTAGATCTATTATTGACCGACGAGTTAGACGTGACCCACCTCCCGTGCGAAAGCATATACAGGTGATACCCCGCACACTAGGATCCGTGTAGCTTTGGATCATAGAGGATATGGTCATAGTCCTAGTTATTACCCTTATTATTATTTTCCTAATATCACATGTCACCTGATTTATGATAAATCCATGTTTTTAAATTGTTTTGTGGGTCAGGATAGTCCAAGGGAGAGGCTAAGTCCTGACGAATGCCGATTTGTACTGATTTGTGTTGAGTATGAACTGCTTTTAAGTGCTCCTCGCATGATGATTTTCCATGCTTTAATTACGACTCGTGCATTGATTTGAATAGCATGAACTACTTTA
Source organism: Firmiana major (assembly GCA_033439115.1). Lineage (NCBI taxonomy): Eukaryota > Viridiplantae > Streptophyta > Magnoliopsida > Malvales > Malvaceae > Firmiana > Firmiana major. The sequence continues at coordinate 23,389,106 of CM065910.1, forward strand.
TATATCATAAACACGTGCATGAACTGATGTTTTTGGGTATGATGAGTAACTGCGTGGTTTTACGCATGACATCACGATCATGTAGATAGTACAGTTATCTACCTGCTCACATGATTACCTTACTAAGCGCGTGGTTTGCTCACCCCCATTATTTCCCCCCTCTACATAGCACTTTCAGTAGATTGAGAGCGACTGAGGATTGATTTTTGGAGTCCGTTGCATCCCATCATATAAATGTATACACATTTGTACGATTTTGTATCTAGACCTGCAATAGCACAGTAATATTTTAAATGTAGCTTTTGAGGATGTAAAGAATTGTAAACACATGTAAATAGCAACTCTGATTTAGAAATACAAGTGTTTACGTTTAAATAAATTGTAACTTGAAATGGTATGGTTGGATGAGATTAACATCGATACACAGCCCAACTGTTGGTGGTGTAGCTGTTCACGATCAGAGTAAGGTAAGAAATGGATTAAATAATAAACGAAAAATGATAAATTTGTAGTGAATTTTTAGAGGAAAGTGGGTCGTGATAAAAAATATTGGTATCAGAGCTGAGTTGATCTGATGTGTGTTAGTGTTAATAATTAGGAAAATTACATCCCCATGATACTGTGATTGTTTAGATACAGTTGTGTATATCGAGATGGGTTTGACTAAGAAACGATTGTGAATGTAGGAATCTTGTAACTATGCCCAATACAAGTCACGGTAAAGGGGCGAGAGCAAGAGCTAGAGGCCGTAGGGGTAGGCTTGAGAGTCGTGCTAAGCGTTAGCACATGAGACTCGGGAGGAGATAGAGGTGGAGGCTGAAGTTGAGCATGCCCCACAAGGTCCGACAGAGAGACTCGAAAGTACTGAGGCACATTTCGTGAGGATAGAGCGAAGCTTAGAGATGATTTTGGAGTTGATTGCTCAATCGATACCTAGAGCTAGGGGCGAGCAAGGTCTAACTACACAGGGTGATGCTGAACAGGTGGCTGCTCCTGAGATGCCTGCACAGACAGCCCGAAAACCTCAGACCACATATACTCCCACACTCCCACTAAGACAGGATACGTCTTCTCTTGTTGATCCACCACAAGGCAGTAAAGGTTGGGTTAAGGATGTGACCTAGATAGATTACGACAGTTCCAGAAGTTTAGACAGCCGTCTTTTAGTGTGATTAAGGACCCAGTAGCTGCAGAAGACTAGGTGAATGAGATTGAAAAGTTATATGAATTTTTCGAGTGCACCACTGCAGAGATGGTTGCTTTTTTCTGTATTCATGATGAAGGGATCGACAGAGCATTGGTGGAGGTCCACCAGACCCATTCTGAGAGCCCAGCATATAGAGATCAACTGAGATGTATTTTTGGAGGCCTTTCGGAGGTAATATGTTCCGGATACTGCGCAGCGAAAGCTGCAAATGGAATTTTTAGGATTGACCTAAAGGAGCAAATCAGTGGACGAGTATGAGATGAAATTTATCTCCTTGGGTAGGTATGATCCTGACACAATGGACAGTGAGGTCAAAAAGATCTGAAAGTTTATGGATAGACTGAGACCAGCCATCAGATCATGATTGGTTCCTTTTGATATACCAACCTATGAGGAGGCAGTGCACAGGGCGTAGTTGTGTGAATAGGATATTGAACGAAATGCCTCAGAGTTTGGGAAGGTTGGTAGAGTGAGGGACTGAGATAGGAAGAGACCGATAGTGGATAGAAGCTTCAGTTATAGAGGGAGCAGAAGATTATTTGGGAAGAGGCTGAAGATTGAGGAGATCCGAGAGAGGACAGTTAAGCCTCTTGTGCATCCGGCCATAGCTCCAACAAAGGGTATAGTGATTCGATGGTCACAGCCTACTATAGAACAGTGCAGTAAGTGTGGTAGATACCATGGTACTCGACCATATTATGGACCTCATATAGTATGTTTCCGATGTAGGAAGCCGGGACACATGATCCGAAATTGCCCAAAGATGACAGAGAGTACCCCATAGAAGGGCAAGGAGTCGGAGAGAGCTTTTACTGATACACCTACTCCGAGACAAAGGGCGACAGCTGAAGAGAAAGGGAAGCAAGTAGTTGGCAGAGGGTGAGTACACGTTCTTGACCAGGATATTGTGGATCAATCGTCAGATGTGGTAAAAGGTACGATCTTAATATTTGATCATGAAGCTTATGTTTTGATAGATCTTGGTGCCACGTATTCATTTGTATCATCTTCATTTGCATATAAGTTCTTTAAGTATGTGAAGCTTGCCCCGTTAAGTAAGATGATGCTGATAGCACTCCCATAAACAATAGTCAGCTAGTGGAATATGTGTTTAGGGATTGTAAGTTGAAGGTAGGGGAAAAGGAAATGTCAGTCGACCTCATTTTGATGTATATGAGAGACTTTGATGTAATTCTAGGAATGGATTGGTTGGTTTCAAACCGTGCTATGGTAGATTATTTTTCTAACACGGTAACATTTTTAGGGGTAGATAACGTTACCGTAATTTTCCTCCAACAATGTATTGTAAAGTTTCCTTGAAAAGTAATGAAAGTAGTAATTGTTGTATGCGAAATAGAGGCATTTCTATGCTGACTAAATGAATAATGTTTTGAAAGGTTATATTGTGTACGTGGTTGAGGCGAATAAGGCACGTCTGGAATTACGAGACATCTTCATGGTCAGAAATTTCTAGATGTCTTTTCGAATGTTTTACCATGGTTATCACCAAATAGAGAGATAAAATTTTTTTATAGATTTAACACTTGGTACAGAGTCGATATCCAAGCCATCATACAAAATGTCTCTAATTGAGTTGCAGAAACTAAAGAAGTGGTTACAGGAGTTATTGGATAAGAGGTTCATCAGACCGAGTGTATCGCCTTGGGGAGCATCGGTACTATTTGTAAAGAAGAAGGATGGGAGCCTCCGACTATGTATCGATTACAGGTTGTTAAATAAGGTGACCATCAAGAATAAGTATCACCTTCCACGCATCGATGACTTGTTAGATCAGCTTCGGGGAGCGCAGGTCTTTTTCAAGATAGATTTGAGATCTGGGTACCATCAGTTGAGAATTCGGGATGAAGATATACCCAAGACAGCTTTTTGCACTCAGTATGGTCATTATGAGTTTATGGTTCTGTCATTCGAGTTGGCAAATGCTCCCACAACTTTTATGTCGTTGATGAATGAGGTGTTTCACCAATACTTGGATTGATTTGTCATCATGTTCATCGATGACATTTTGGTGTATTCAAGATCTAGATAGGAGCATAAGCAGCACCTGAGGATAGTGCTACAAACCCTCCGAGAGAAGAAGTTATACACTAAACTCAGTAAGTGCGACTTTTGACTGGAGCATATCTCTTTTTTGGGTCATATTGTATCTAAGGATGGTGTGTCAGTGGACCCATCCAAGATTGAAGCAGTGATTTAGTGGCAGAGACCCTAGATAGTCATGAAGATCAGGAGTTTCCTGGGTTTAGCTGGGTATTATCGAGGGTTTGTGGAGGGATTCTCGAGATTAGTTGTTCTATCGACACATCTCACGAAGAAGAATGTTAAATTCGTGTGGGACGATAGATGTGAAAAGAGTTTTCAAGAGTGGAAGGGAAGATTGACCACCGCTTCGATTCTCACCATTCTTATTAGCTCAAGAGTTTTTCTGTATATACAAATGCTTTGTATCAAGGACTGGGCTGTATAATGATGCAAGATGGGAAGGTAGTCACCTATGGATCTAGACAGCTAAAGGATCATGAGAGGAACTACCCGACCCACGATCTAGAGTTGGCCGCCTTGGTATTTACTTTGAAAATATGGCGTCATTATCTACACAGTGAGAAATTTCAAGTATTTACTGACCATAAGAGCCTTAAGTATTTGTTCTCATAGAAGGAGTTGAACATAAGCCAGAGAAGGTGGCTTGAGCTTTTGAAGGACTATGATTGTGAGATTTTGTACGACCCGAGTAAGGTGAATGTAGTAGCCAATGCACTGTGTAGGAAGCATCTCGGGTTGGTATCGTACATGATGATCAAGGAACACGACCTATTGGAACAATTCACGATCCTCAGTTTAGATGTGACCCTGCCTGATACTGATAGTGGTTGTATAGTAGCTAGCCTACGGTTGGAACCAGACGTGGTAGATCATATCCGACAGGCTCAGCAGATTGATCAGTAGTGTGTTGATGTTATCAGGCAGATGCAAAGGGGTATAAAGATTGATTTTGAGTTGAGTTCAGATGGATTACTAAGGTTCAAGGGTAGGATATGTGTTCCCTATGACCTAGAGATCAGAAGGTTGATCTTGACAGAAGCTCATTCGTCGAAGTATACACTGCATCCGGGAAGTAACAAAATGTATCAAAACCTCCGGAGAGTGTATTGGTGGTCAGGGATGAAAAGAGATGTAGCGGAGTATGTGGCGAAGTGTCTCGTCTTTCAGCAGGTGAAGGTAGAACATCAGAAGCCTGCAGGGCTATTGCAACCTCTACCTATTTCGACTTGAAAATGAGAGCATGTCACTATGGACTTCGTGATGGGTTTACGCAGGACCCACAGGAATCATGATGCGATTTGGGTAATAGTGGACAAATTGACGAAGTCGGCACACTTCCTAGCTATGAGAGCCACTGATACTTTGAGTACTATGGTAGAATTATATATACGCAAGATAGTGAGGTTGCATGGTATTCCGGTGAGCATAGTATCAGATAGGGATTCCCGCTTCACTTTTTACTTTTGGGAACACTTTCAAGAAGCGATGGGGACCCAGTTGAGTTTTAGCATAGCTTTCCATCCTCAGACAGATGGTCAGTCAGAGAGGACTATACAGACCCTGGAAGACATTTTGAGAGCATGTGCACTGGACTTTGGAGGCTATTGGGATGACCATTTACCATATGCAGAGTTCGCCTATAATAACAGTTATCATTCGAGTATCGAGATGACACCATATGAGGCTTTGTATGACCATAGATGTTGTTTCCCTATTAGATATGAAGAGGTAGGTGACAGACAGATATTCGCTCCCGACTTAGTGAAACAGGCCTCTGAGGACGTCCAGTTGATTTGTGAGAGGTTACGGACAGCTCAGAATAGACAAAAGAGTTATGTTGACAGGAGACGAGGACTATTGGAGTTTACAATGGGTGAATCAGTTTTTTTGTGAGTTTCTCCTTCCAAGGGTACAACAAGGTTCGAAAAGAAAAGGAAGCTGAGTCCTCGTTACATTGGGCATTTTGAGATACTTGATAGAATGGGAGATAAGGCCTACAGGCTAGCATTGCCACCTAAGTTAGCAGGCATTCATAACGTCTTCCACATATCTATGTTACGAAAGTACCACCCAGATCCGACACATGTAATTAGATTTGAGCCCTTGGAGCTTAATGAGAACATGTCGTATGTTAAGAAACCGATTCAGCTATTGGATAGAAAAGAAAAGGTGTTGAGGTCGAAGACGATTCCCTTAGTGAAAATTCTTTGGTAGTATCACACTGCAGAGGAAACTACTTGGGAATTAGAGAGTTTGATGCGAGGGAAGTACCCCGAGTTATTCACCAATTGATTTGATTTCAATTTGGAGGACCAAATTTCCTTAGTGGGGGAGATTATGTAAGACCCACTTTTGGTGATGTATTTCTTATGATTCATATGATGTAACACATTTTCATATGTTAATTGAATCGTAAGAAGAGCTTTTAGCTTAAATAAAGTTACATAGAGAATGAATGAATATTCATGAATACACGTAATGGCTAAATAAGGGTTGAAGTGGCCACAGATTAAATGAATGGAATTAAAAACCCTTCAAACTGGATATAAGGACTCAAACATGAATTTTAGATACCCTTTATGATTTCATGTTGTACACATAAGTCACATAGTATGTGAATTAGAAGGAATGAACCTTTTTGGGGTTTAAGAGTGAATAGAATGCAAAATTACTAATGAAGCAATCAAAAAGCAAGTTTTCCTTTGAATTTTTGAAAAAATCTATAGTTGGAAACTTGCAGATGAAGGCCAGATCGATCGCCTATTCAAAGCAGATCGATCTCTTGTTTAAGCAGATCGATCTCAGTTTGGTTCTGTCTAGAAAAGATCAATCCCTTCTCAAGTACAGATCGATCTCCATTTGATTCTGCCAAGAGCAGATCAATCTCCCCCCATGAGTAGATTGTGAGACCCCGTATAGGTTTAACCTTGTAAGTATATGTAATGTAAGTCCATAAGTTTAATGTACACGCTTGTAGTAGGAGTTGTGATTATACGTACAAGTTGTATTATGTATGAATATGAAGAAATGGACTTAAACATGTGAAAAATGGGAATAGAATAAAAAATGAATAGTGTGGTAAAACAGAAGGAAGATTTCATAAGTTATGCACTCCCGTTTAGTTTATATCATGTACCTTTGGTTATGCAAAGATTTCACACAAGTTTCAATAGGTATAAAGTATGAATGGATGTCATTTTCAAGTCTCAAAGATGATTGGATGAAAAAATGATTATGGCAACAAATTAAAGTTGTTTTGGCGTAAGTACCTGCAGAAAATTGCAGTAAAATCTGAAAATATGAAGGCCAGATCGATCTCATAGGATGAGAGATCGATCTGGAAGAGCAAAAAATGCTCTTATTCGAGCAATGGAACTGAACAGATCGATCTCCAAGGGAGCCAGATCGATCTGTTTAACATTCTGTAATGAGAAGATTGATTCTTAAGGCAAACAAATTGATCTCCTTAACTCTCTGTTTGAGACAGATCGATTTCAAGTCTTGACAGATTGATCTCTTTAAGGGTTCTGTAAAGAGCAGATCGATCTCCTACAAGAGGCAGATCGATCTCCAATAAGAAAATTAGCCTTCGACAGATCGATCTCATCAGGGAAGAAGATCGATCTTGTAGTGGTTGTGTTTGGTAAAAAGAACTACCAAACCTTATAGAGATCGATCTCTACAAGGACCAGATCGATCTCATAAGCCTGCATCTATAAAAAGGAGCTCGAGATTTGGGTTGAAAACTGAGATTTCTCCCACCAAAGCTCACCTCCCATTTTCTCTCAAGACTCAAGCTTTCTCACTCTAAAAATCACTACATGCCAGACAGTTTTGGAAGAAGCTCAAGAAGGGAAAGTTGTTCCTTGAAACAAGGAGAACAACATACCCGAAAATCACACATTGGTGTGATCAAGAGAAGGAGTTGTGGCTACCACAAGTTTAACTAAGTAAAGGGGTAAGCTCTTCAACCTTCAAGCTTTAAATATGAGTGTCTAAGCATTTAATGGGTTGAATGAGATGCGAAATATTGTTAGAAATGATGAGTGTAGTGATGAGTGAGTAATATTGAAAGGGATTTATGGAAAGAAAATCCATGAGAAATGGTGAAAAACTTAAGAGAAGTATAATGAGATTTATGAGAAAGATGAAATATGATTTAATGGGTTGAGGAGTATGAATAAATAAATAAATGACAATGTGGAGGTTTAGAAGAGGGAAAAGAAAATAACTTGATGATTTATACGTGTAGCTCGGAATACGTGGAACACGACTAACCCGGATCGCGAACGGAGTAAACTTGACTGAGGAAATACAATAGCGCTATTCGAGGTAAGGGATTGTATGTTAGCGATAGAGATATTCGTACGTATTTTACTGTGATTTTAATAGTTATGACGCTAGAGATACTATGCTAGCTATTAAACCAAATATGAATGGAAAGGTACTATGATATAATTGTGAAAATGGGATGTGGGAAGGAAAAATAGCCTGACATGCATGTTTTTAATGATTTTACATCTATGTATGATGTATTGATGTTTTCTCATCCATATACTGATTTTGAGATTGAGAAATGATAATAGGTAGGCTGGTTAATTTTACATGTTTAGCATGGGACGGCATACTACGTAAATATACATGTTTTGAGTTTTTAAAAGAGAAAATAGCCACCTATCGGATTTGAGATGAGATTGGTGTTGGAGCTCTAGCTCACACCCATTTTAATGATTTTGACTTTGGTGGAGTTTGACTCGTATATGCTGCATGAATTGATAAATCGTGCTAGAGCGTGACTCGCACGTGGTTTTATAATGATAATGTGGTGGAGTGTTAGCTCACACGTATTTTTATTGAGTTGAGGTAAACTTGGGGGTCTAGGACCCAAGGGGATGCCAGTCGATGGCCTTGGAATGGGCTGGACCTTAACAATAAATCATATCACACTGGAGCCTTGCGATGACTGTGTGTCACGCTGATTGCTCGCCTGGTATATGAGACATGGTTCAGGATAAAAAGTCCATTGGAGTTGGTAGATGGACTGGGTCTACGGTCGTACGTAGAACTGTGTAGTTGTCCGTTGGTATACTATGTACCGTGCTGGGTGCACGTGAGTACAAGTATCGCATAGATGACACATGGCGTACCTTATACCGTGAGTATATGAGGAGATGAGGTTAATTGAGATGAGCCGGAGGGTAGGACTAACCCATGCCCCTTCAGGCGAAGTGATGCCCTAAGCACACCTGATCAGTAAGGCTTGGGATCACTGGCTATGACCATATGTCGTGGATATTAGATTGCTGAAACTTTCATGCCTGTCTCAGAGATACGAGAAATTGAGAAACTCAGAAAAGAAAGAGATTTGATGAAAAGAAATGATTTGAGAAAAGCAAAGAGAGTTTGTGATTTGATAAATCTCTCGATTTGAATACTCGTGCTATGATAGCACTGTTTATGACATGTTTTCAAATGGGAATATCGTATACATGTTTTCATGAAAATGCTTATATGAGAAATGAATTGTTTGAATGCATCTTCTAGTAATATTTTCATTTATATCGAAACATGATTTTGATTATGCATGCATGAGCTATGTTGTCATAACCCAAATTACCTAAAAATCAGAGTAAATTTTTCGCTTTTTCATTTATTATTTAATTCTTACCTTTCTCTCATCGTGACCATCCTACAAACAGTTGGGCTATGATTCGGTGTTAGTCATCTCTCACCTATTTACCATTCCATTTCCATAATCACATTCACATATTAGAGTTTACTATCTTTTGACTTTAACTATTTATTTACACAATGGTATTTACATAACCTTACATCCCTGACATCATATACGTTTACAGTACTGTGTATTACATATTTAGATACAAAACTATACAAATGTGTATACCTGTCTCTCGATGGGAAGCAGCAGATACCAAGAATGCAAGTCATCAACCGCTCACAAACTACTGCGAGTGCTCTGAAAAGATGGAAAAATAAGGGGGTGAGCAAACCACACACTCAGTAAGGCAATTATGCAAGTAAGCAGATAGCTCCACTATCTACATGCTCATAATGCCATGCCCTTAAAATCCATTTCCTTTCATTAAAATCCCAAGCACAAAACCATGCATATATCCATGATATAGTTTATCAAAACTATTTGTGCATATAGAAATCATGTAATTCATGCATCAATAGCATTTTATGTGACATCATTAATTCATACTTAGCATGAATTAAATCAAAATCATGCATTATTTCATGCGATATAAAACAAATCATGAGATACAATCCTTTCATGAATTTATCATTAAAGCATGGAAAACTCATCATGCTACTGCATTTAAATCATTTCATTTAAAACGCAGTATAAAATAACCCGAAAGGGTTAAACATCTCATATTTCAATTCCAAACTCATAAAACAATTCATTAAAATTCATTAGAAAACTTCGGTTATAAAACCACCCTTCTTTCAGGGTCATATATCATAAAATCATAAAATCGGGGGCCTGACCCCTCCCTCGGGTCTACCCTGGTCTATCGACCAATAGTTATATCATGTGAGACATGTAGGTGACTATCAGTAACAACGAGGACTATGGCCATAACCTAGTGACCCCTGGCAACATGGTACCTAGAGTGCGGGGTATCACACCTAAAACGGGAGGTGGGTCGGTCCTACCCGTCAGAACAGCATAACATCAGGATTGTGAAGGCAAGGCTTGCTGCCTCGTGGCTAATGCCACTCCACTCCAACAATCCTCATGGTACAGCGTACTCCGCGTGACATACACGGTACAATGTACTCCGTGAACTCAGCTCAGTCAGGGGTGTCTGCAATAGGTCTTATCCACCCATACCATCTCTGTCTCAGTATGTACTTGTGGACATATCATCTCACTGTGATACACAGTCTACAGGAGGCTCCAACATGACTATATACATGTCATATAAATCCCTGTACGAGCGAAGCTCTAACACGGCTCCATGCATATTCATGATATCTAAAAATCTCGTGCGAGCGAAGCTCTAGCACAGTATCATAAAAATCAATAAAATCTGCGTACGAGTAGCACTCCAGTACGACTTAAAAATGAATGAGTTATAAATCCATATAAATGACGTGCGAGCGAGCTCCAGCATGGTGTTATGCATCAATAAATCAAATCTCATGCGAGTTACACTTCAGCACGGCTTTATGCATAAATAAATCAAATCTCGTGTGAGTTACACTCTAGCATGGCTTTTATACAATTATCATATCAAAACAGGATGCAAGCTAAGCTCCAGCACCTCTCATGCATGTCAAATCATTAAAACTAGTGCGAGCAATCACTCCAGCACCATTTTATGCATATCAGGTCAAAACAAGTCAAAACATGTCAAAACAGAGTGCGAGCTAGGCTCCAGCACTTCTCATGCATGTCAATCATAAAAACTAGTGCGAGCAATCGCTCCAGCACCATTTTATGCATATGATGTCACACAAGTCGGTGCGAGCAACCGATCAAGCACATTTATGCACACTCACAAACGCAGATATAATGCGAGCTATGCACCAGCACTATCTGTTTCCATATAAACTTGATAGTTGGCCCATTTTTCAAAGAAATTTCATTTAAATATAAATAACACTTACGTAGTGTTATCTTGTGAAATTTATGCAATTACTGGCCAATCTATCGATTTACTTTGTTTAAAAATCACGAAAATTCCTTAAATCAGAAAATTCCTTAAATCATGCATGTCATGCTTTCACCATCCTTAGGTGAACTTCCCTCAATAGGGGTAAAATAGTCTTTACCTATTTCGAGTCCTTAAATCTTTAAACCATTTTTAGGACCTTTATACATGATTAGTGTATACATACATATTGAGTGTATACAAAAGCTACTAAAATATGCGTAGCTACCTCTAGCTACTCACACAATTCCCTTACCTCATTTTTTTGTACAGTCTAACCTTTCACGGATGTCTCGTCATGCAGTCCGATTTGCTCTCAATCCAATCTCCAGAATTGTGGATAAATATTCATCAGGTCAAATACAATACAATTAATTGTATTTCATATTTTCTGGGCTTAATTTAAATCATGGGACCCGTTTACCCATATTAGACTCGATTGCACCATAATGGGCCTTAATCGACCTTAAGCCCATTTTCCACTTACTATTCACATTATCGAGGCCTATTGGGCTCATTGGGCCCATCGGTATTTATTGAGCCTCGTTCTAAATTCTCGAATAGCTCAATTAATTATTTACGACAATTTATCTCTAATTCCATAATATAATTCATTTTATGCGAAAATTAAATCCGTAATTCATGCGGTAATTTTTTAACACGCATAACGATGTAAAATATTCGTAAATAAGGGTTACTTATCCGATATTCCATGATCGTACATAAATCGAGGCTGACTCGAGCCTCGTTTGACGTCAATTGTCGAGCTACACAATTTAATATTTTTTCGGATAAATTTCCAGTCGGATATTAATCAAATTAAATATTTCAAAATTTAAATCGATCAATTTCGATCGCTTATCAACTTACTCGTAGCTCAATTGCATCACTAAAATTTTTTTCAATTTTTTCTCTTTTTGCTTTTTCCTTTTTTTCTTCTTTTTTTCCTTTTCTTTTTGGCTGAACCGGTTCGGTCCGGTTCAACCCGGTTCAGACCAGTTCGATCTAGTTGGTTCAGTCCGGTTCGACCGGTTCAGGGCCTCACCGGTCTGTTCTCTGCCGGCTTCCGCCGCCAGCAGCTCCGCAGGGTCATCCGAAGCTTGGATCTGGTCTTGGTTTCATCCGAGGTCGCTGGAAAGTGGCCAGTCCGGCTCTTCTCCTTTTCGGTGTTGGTGCTTTCCTCTTTCCTCGCCGTTTGCGACTTTTCCGGTGGCTGGGGGCCCGTGTTTCGGTGGTTGGGGGTTCTCAAGAGGTAGGGCTTCCCTCGGCTGTCGGTGGCCGGGCCTGAATCAACGCCGGTTGCCGAATCCCTCTCTCCCTCTCTCAGTTGCTTGGTTTCTCTCTCTTTCGCCGACGTTTCTCTCGTCGTCCGTGCTTCCATCGTCGGATTCCACCTGGGTCGGTGTCGGCTACCTCGCCTGGTACGTGCGCCGCCGGCAGCTCCATCCGGTGAGGCAAAGGCTCGGCTCCCTCGTTCGGTTTCTGCAGAATCGCGATTTTCGCGATTCTGTGAATATTTTTTAATTAATTTATTTTTATTTATTATTTATTTTTAATATTATTTTATTCATTATTTTATTATTAAAAATCTAAAATATCTTAAGAAATATTATTTTATTCATTTATTCCATAAATGAATTTATCGGTATTATTTCGTATTTTCGATTAATTTCGGGATAATTTGTCGAGGTGAAAATTTCGATTAATTCCTATAAATTCATATCTTGATCAATTTAACCGAAATTTAATTATTTCTTCGTTATTGATCAAGATTTCTCAAATCCATTATTTTTAATTAAATTTTTTTATCGACTTTATATCGGGTTTCGATCTTTTGACCGTTTTACCCTTCACGTGTTTGGAAATACCATTTCAATCCATTTGCATTTTTTATTTCGTATTTTAAATAAAATCGGGTCTTACATATGTAGATAATACAATATCTACCTGTTAGCATCCATTTCCTTACTGAGTTGTGGTTTGCTCATCCTATTACTTTTCCCCCTCCAGATACTGAGAAGTAAGGTGGTGCGGTGGTCTCTGGATCTTTTTTTTTGTATTGGACAGCTTCTACCAGTTGCAAAGGTATAAGATTTGTATACACATGAGTATTTTGTATCTAATATATTGTATCGCACAGTTACAAATCGAAAATGTAAATAGTGGTATGAGGGATGTCATGTAAAGATATTATTATACAATTAATTTTGTATATTTACACACACCTGGGAGTGTGAATTAAAGTTTAAATAATTTCGCTATAAATTTATGAAATTTTAGTAATTGCATCGTCTCACAGCCCAACCGTAGTAGTGTACGTATGAATAAAGGGCACTTGAAAGTGGGGTGTGACATAGATCGATCTCTATTTGCTCTTGCCTAGCAAGGATAGATCCCTTCTGAAACAGCAGATCGATCTCTCTCCATGAGCAGATCGATCTCCACTTGATTCTGCCAAGAAAGGATCGATCTCTTCCTAAAGAGCAAGTCGATCCCAAACTTACATACCTAAATACTTCGATAGTTCAAACCAAAGGAAGATCGATCTCTTACCCTAGGAGATCGATCTCACCACCCCTATTTCTATAAAAACCCGACGACCAAATCTTCTTCCTCAGAAAAACAAAACACCTATCCATTTTCACCCAAAAAGAACAAGCTTTCTCATTCTAGAATACCATCCCCTTCTAAAAAGATTTGAGAAAAGTTACCTTGAGCGAAGTTGTTCATTGTGAGGAGGAGAACAACATAGTTAGGAATCAACATTCAACTTGTTGGATAGAAGGAGCAAAAGGGTCCTCCAATTTCGGACAAGAGAAAAAATAAGCTAGGTGAGTTTTCAATACGCCAACTCCAAGTATGTTTATCTAGACATTGTTATGAGTTGATTGATGTATGTATTGTTGGTTGAAACTACCTAGAACATGATGAATCAACCATGACCTAAAAATGGATTTAGTGTGAGAAAATGAGCTAGGGTGGATTTAATGATGAATTGGTTATACTAAGGTGTTAGTAATGTTATATGCATGATTTTGAGTTGGTTTAGCGAAATCAATCTATGAAATTGGATGAAGTCATGAAATGTGCATATAAGGTGCTTATGAAAATGCATGAATGAATGGAAGAACTAAGGTCAGAGCATGCAAGCCAAGTGCTTGGTTAGATAACTAAGTGAGTTTGTTAGCTGAGTTGGCTAGGAATGGTGTGATAGGTGTTCGGCCACCATGTCATAGCCAAATGTGATTATAGGCCAAGCTTAATGAAATTGACTCGATAAGGTCAATGAAACTAAAATTCGGTCTAACGAGAGATAATGAGCCTAAGGAGCCCAATGAGTTTAGGTGAAAGGAATAGAACAATCAAAATGAACTTAAAAGAGAATCAGGCTCAATAAAATATATTGACTAGGATGAAGTCAGAATATGAGTTATTGGTATTGACTCATGTAATTGATGAATGTTTCAGCTCCCGAGGATATATCCGAAGCAAATTAAGCCCAATCACGAAAAGCGGGAAAAGAAGAAGAAGTTGCTTCCGAGTGAATTAAGGTAAGGGAATTTTATTGGTTCTTAGAGATACATGTACGTGTTTTTAGGCATATTTACAGTTTCTAAAATGTTTAAGAATCACCAAAAAGGATTAATATTTTAAGAGGTTCGAAATGATAAATTATCATTTTCTTTGGGAAGGGAAAAAATGAGATTTTGGAAAAGTTCATCAAAAGCAAGAACATGATGTTCTTGAGTCTTTTTATTGCTTTTTGGCATGTGAATTGGGAGGCTGGCTAACATTTAAATGGTTTGCGAGAAAATAGCTTGATTTGATTTAATAACCATTCTTTGCACATAAATGAGCCATTTGCATGAGTTTTATGAAAATAAAACGTGCTAGAGCGTTCCTCACACCAGATTTGACGTGTTTACACATGCATTAGTGCTGGAGCGGTGCTCACACTAGAGTTTTACATGCATGAGTGCTGGAGCCTCGCTCACACTAGTTTTCAAATGGATTTTATGACATGGTGTTGGAGCATTGCTCGCACTAGATGTTCACTTCATATTTGTAATCGTGCTAGAGATTACTCGTACTTGATTTTATGACATGTTGGGAGTCGTGCTAGGAGCTTCGAGTAGACTGTGTGTCATACCGATTAGATAGGCTCGCACGTGTGTATTGAGATGTGGCACGATATGATGTGATGATATAGGTCTACGAAGTACGTTGTACCGTGTATGGATATATATATATATATACACCGTCTTTGGACGAAGGTTAGATCTGCTATGGACCGACGGGTTGGACGTGACCCACCTTTCGTGCGGAAGCAGATAGAGGTGATACCCCGCACACTAGGATCCGTGTAGCCTAGGATCACAGAGGATATGACAATAGTCCTAGTTATTACCCTTATTATTATTATTTTCCTAATCTCACATGTCACCTGGTTTATGATAAATCCATGTTTTTAAATTGTTTTGTGGGTCAGGATAGTCCAAGGGAGAGGCTGAGTCCTGACGAATGTCGATTCGTACTGATTTGTGTTGAATATGAACTGCTTTTAAGTGCACCTCGCATGATGATTTTTCATGCTTTATTTACGACTTGCGCGTGGTGATTTTCCATGCTTTATTTATGACTCGTGCATTGATTTGAATAGCATGAACTGTTTTATATATCATGAACACGTGCATGAACTAATATTTTTGGGTATGATGAGTAATTGCGTGGTTTTACGCATGACATTACGATCATGTAGATAGTACAGTTATCTATTTGCTCGCATGATTACCTTACTGAGAGTGTGGTTTGCTCACCCCCCTTATTTTCCCCCTCTACAGAGCACTTTTTCAGTAGATTGAGAGCAATTGACGATCGATTTTTGGAGTTCACTGGATCCCATCATATAATGGTATACACATTTGTACGGTTTTGTATCTAGACCTACAATAGCATCGTAATATTTTGAATGTAACTTTTGAGGATGTAAAGAATTGTAAATACATGTAAATAGCAACTCTGATTTAGAAATACAAGTGTTTACGTTTAAATAAATTGTAACTTGAAATGGTATGGTTGGATAAGATTAACATCAAAACACAGCCCAACTGTTGGTGGTGTAGCTGTTCACGATCAGAGTAAGGTAAGATATAGATTAAATAATAAACGAAAAATGATAAATTTGTAATGAATTTTTAGAGGAAAGTGGGTCGTGACAACTACCCCTAACTTCCTTACACGAATTAAAATTCCTTTATTCAAAATTTCCTACATCCTCCATTTTAACATTGTCATGGATTTAAGCCTCTTTCGCTTCTATAAACATAACCCTTTTAGACTAAATTGCCTTCCCAAAATAACAATATCTTCTTTAAAATTTTTACTATTATTTTTACCTCTCTACAACCTTTCAATATCACTTAAATGCCCCACATTGAGCAGGAACTATTGGCTAGTTGTAACCACCCTTTTTCTGAATTCTCGCCTAAATCACTAGACTCTAAGTGCTCCCTATTGAAATTCCCACCAATCTCAAATGTTTTTTGCCTAAAATAAATCTCATGAGCTGCATCCTCCTTATCGGTGTTTGTTAACTCGCGCCACCGACTTCCTCTTTCCTTCCATTACAACCACTACTCCATCTTTCTCCTTTCCAATTACTTCCTTAGAACTGCCATGATCGATTCTTCTAATAACAACACTATAACTTCCAAAGTTCATCTCATAGCCATTCCTCTTCATTGGCCCTGCTCTGAGATATGGTCCAAACCGCAATCTCGAAGGATCATCCTTAACCATAATAGTTAGTTCTCTATAATTCTTCAAATGCTACCACAATTTACCACATGAAAAATAAAAATTTGATAATTTCTCATATTTGACTTGAATCCATAGCCTATTTCTATCTTGCTTTAGAATTCAGAAACCATCAACTAACAGATTGCAAATCTTCAAACCAACTTTGATTCACAGAAAACTCCTCCAAACCCTCTTACAATTCTTTGTTTATCTACTAATCTAGATCTACCAATTCTACGCATGAACTCATCATTCTTATCTGTCATCAAATCAATTGGTAAATTGTGAACTTGGATCCAAAACTCTATCTCAGTGAAATCAATTTCTTCTGCCGCAGCTCCCCTTAGCTGTTTTTGCTTTACTAAACTGCATTCTATGATTAACCATGACCTTTCCTCCAGTACTCTGTTCAGAATTTCCTCCGACCTAAAGGAAATGCTATACAAATTAGCATTAATTTCACTGATACATAGAGCTATGTCCACATCCCACAAGCCTTTCATTACTTTAAGCACTCCTATCTTATTCAGCACCTTATTTGATATTCTCTTGCCAACACCACAAATCTTGACAACTCAAGACTCTAATTGTCACCATCCTGTAGATGATTCTCCAAATCATCCATCTGTAATTGCCAAACCTACATTAAATCTGGAACTTGCAAAACTTATCCTCTCTTCAAGACTTAAATAGGAAGGACACCCTATTTGCCCTAGACTTTTACACGAAACAAAGCAAAAAACTAAAAAAACCTATGTGACCTCTTTATCTAAGAAATAAAAAAGAAGGAAAATAAAGCAAATTGGGTGAAGAAACAAGAAAACATCAATAAAATCTAAACAAAAGAGAGCAAAAAAAAAAAAAAAGAAAAGAAAAAACAACAATACTAAACTATTAGGAAAAAAGAGAAAACTCTTGTCCTAGAGAGAGAAGCTCTCATTATAAAGAGGTTGTTTTTTTAAAAATTCAAAATATTGATTATTAAGGATAAACCAATTATTAATGCTCTTTCAATGTATACAATATACTATAGTGCTATTCAACATTATAATCGAATTATTAGTCAACTAGTTATGCGATTAGATCTAATGTAATTATATTAGTATTTAAATAACAAAATAAATTTAACAAATTCTTAAACATTTAAAATTTTATTAAAATAAATTCAATAGGCCAATAAGTTATTTGTTTAAATTAAGCATACAAATTTATTTATATAAATGTTTACTTGTTTAGTGTAATTTATTTTTAACTTGTTAGTTAATTTTTTGAAATAATTCTGCTTTTTTTTTTCTATTGTAACTAACGATTTTGAATTTTTACTTTCTTTTAGTTTTATTATATGCTTTTTATTTTGACTCATTTAAAAAATAAATTCTTATATAATCATTAATAGAAAAGTATACATTTTAATTTTATAACAAATATTAGGAAATTAAAAAAAAGTAAATAATCATTGTTAAGTAATAAAAATATTAAAATGTAAAAGTTTATATTTATATAAATATTTAATAAAATTTAACTATTAATTTTATTATATTTTTATTTAATTATATGAAAAATTAAATTTATTATTATATTTAAAATTTAAAAAATATTTATAACTTATAAAATTTTAAAATAATTCAAATTGACTGACTTATCTCGTGTGGGTCGAATTTAAAACTAACTGAACTAAAAAATAACCAAACTCGAAACAAATAAAAAACGAAAAAGGCTGAACCTTAAATGACCCTAAGCCTAAAATAATCTAATCCAAAAATACCCAAATCTGAATTTAACCCGAACCCGCCCGTTTGTCGTTCTTTTGTCGCCTCTACTCCTCTGACCTCTCTTCTCCTTACTCCCTTAAGTCTCAACAATCAACGCCAAAGAGAAAAGCGCGCGAAAGCCCAGAAAATACCCTAGCAAAGCAATGCCAGAGCTTCCAGAGGTAGAGGCAGCGAGAAGAGCGATAGAAGAGAACTGCTTGGGAAAGAAGATCAAGAAAGCGATTATAGCCAATGACTCTAAAGTTATCGAAGGAGTCTCCGCCTCGGACTTCGAGGCCTCTCTCTTAGGCAAGACCGTCATCTCCGCTCACCGGAAGGGCAAGAACCTCTGGCTCCGCCTCGATTCCCCTCCCTTTCCTTCTTTCCAGTTCGGTACGGGTCACTTCTAAACTCTAGAAATGCATTACTGTTATCTTTTATTTTCTGATAATTTTCCTAAACAATATTCCTTCTTTTAATCATTGATGGTTGAATGGATTTCAGGGATGGCTGGTGCTATTTATATAAAAGGTGTCGCTGTTACAAAATATAAGAGGTGATCTCTTCTGGTTCTGTTTGGTAGTTGTTTCCATTAGTATTAAAATTTTTAATTTTTATTTTGGTCTTAGAAGATAAAATTTAGGAAGTGTATATGTATAAGAAAGTAGCTAATATTTTAAGTTGTTAAAAGAATTGATTTTTCTTTTGCAAATAACAAAATTCATGATTATACCTTTTTATATGAATTGATTATTTTAAATGTGTCACATTTTAAGTATTTGTTATTTTCATTTTTCTTTGACTGTTTAATAACTAAATGGAAGTACCGAAAGTAACAACAAAATGGAGTCCAAATGAATTAAGTTCTAATGTTTTGATGAAGATTTCTTGAGCTATTGAAAGTGTTGCATGAGAGATACATTTAATTTGTAAAGTTCAAAGGAATTTCAGTGGTTTTTATTAGATTTGATTTTTGGTCTTGGAGTATTATTGGTAGTAATTTTCATAATTTAGAACAAATTGCATTTGCTAATTATAATGAGTAATGTAGAATGCCGTTTCATTCTTGTAGAATGCTGTTTCATTCTTGTAGGTCTGCTGTAAAGGACAATGATGAATGGCCTTCCAAATATTCGAAGTTCTTTGTTGAAGTAAGAATCATTGTTCTTTCCATTGACGATCCAATGTGTTCAGCATCATCTCTATTTTTTAGGTTATCCTGGAATATTATCATCCAACCTTTTGCAATGTGTGTAGTTTTTATTCTTAGGCACTTAATCTGACATGGGAGATAAATGTTAATCCTGTTTATTGTATTATGCATTTCTTTAAAAGTGGAGCTTTCCTATAATATATTTCTTAAGTAACAAACACATTGGTCTCTAATCCTTTTAATCGTCTCCTATTTCAATTTTCTTTATGATGTTCACAAGGGGCATATCAAATCTATTCTATATTCTTAGTTTTGAGCTTTAATTGGCTTTTACAAACCTGATAAGTTTGGAGGAGGAAAACATGAAGGGAAACACAAATTCTGGAGCAGATTATTGTGGTCATTTAGTACAGTTGGTTTCCCTGTGACAATAATCATTAATGGGTTATAGCTGGATGTTTTATGTCTCCTTCGTATTCGGCCCTCAAAGACCATTGTCTGCTCTTAGCAATTTTTTTTATTATTATTTTTATTTTAAGTGATTTTAGTTTGATTGGATGTCAGTCCTGTTATGCACCTAGAAGTAGCAATGATGTTTATCTGTACCTTTGTGAAATTCTTGGGGCTCTATTCTCATTTGTATGTTCTGCAGCTAGATGATGGTTTGGAGCTGTCTTTCACAGATAAGAGGCGATTTGCTAGAGTCCGATTGCTCAAAGATGTATTACAATTTCTTAGTTTTCTTTTTCTCTTTGGGTGCTTATTCGGTTTGTTTTAAGTTCCTATACTTGGTTTTTTTGGTTTATTTTTTGAAATGATTCGGTTGGTGCAGCCCACTTCTGTTCCCCCAATATCTGAGCTTGGTCCTGATGCACTATTTGAGCCTATGACAGTTGATGAATTTACAGAATCCTTAAGCAAGAAGAAGATTGGCATTAAAGCTCTATTGCTTGATCAGGTTGAACCTCCTGTGATCATGGCTCTAGCTATTTTTGTTGTTATACTGATATTAAGTTTATATAGCCTCTTTTTAGCCTTAAAATCTTTTTATTGTTTAGTATCTTGTTTCTTAACCTCAGATTGGCATCTGGAACGCTTTTTTTTTTTTTTTTTGGTTAAGCTGATAAGCAATTTACATAAAATGGTTGCTTTTATGTTTCTCCTGCTTACTTTTTTTTTTTTCTTTTTTGTAAATCTTTGCTGCTAGTAAATTTACTAAATGTGTTTTGAAATTATTCTAAGGCTTGGTTCCATCCCTTAGGCTCTGATGCATCTTGCAGTATTGCTTAATTTGCTTCGGATGTTTTGTCCTTTTCTTTTCTGTTACTTTCCTGTTTTCCCTCTCCCAAGAATTCCTTTATGAGACTGGAAATCAGGTTGCTGGAATGCAATATGAAATTATGTGCATGCAACTTTCTTAGTTTCTTTTTTGGTTTGTCAGTTAAACTGGAATATTGTCTCCATGACTTGATCTTGATAAATTGCTTCAACAATTCCTGACATGTAATGTCTAGGTGGCTACAACGTACTTAAGTTGCTTTCCTTGGTCTTCTTTGACTTTATCTTTTATTGAACGACTTGAGCCGTTTTTGCCTCCCATAGTTAGTGAGATGTACAAAGGTGCATCATTTTTCTGTTGCTTCCTTCAATCAGTTGATTTCTTGTTTACCTATTATGATGAGATCATAATTTAGCTCTGAATGAGACTTCTATCATTGCAATCGTCTTCACTCTAGACACTGAAGTTTTGTGTAGGACCAAGTTTCTTCCAGTAGAATAAAGTAAATGGCTGAAGTTTACCCTTGATATTTTGATTGATGGCTAAGCCACACTTCAAGGGAAAAAGGCCTTCTTTTCCTTTAATACCTCCCGCCCTGGTGAAGGTGGGATTTGATTCTTGGTCCTAGCCTCCAAGGTGCAACAACCAAAGAACTTTACTAGCTCCAGCTAAGCTGGAAAGCACTTAGAATTATGGATTGCATTTCAATGTTGTGAAACCACTCTTGAAAGCCTTTTTTCACTTTATGAAATTTAATTTTACTAGGTAAATTGGTTAGGATGCCCTATACCATTAAGTAAAATTAATGGCAATATTTATGTATTTTCTTCTTTTTAAAGAAGCTTTTGGGAATATGTAGGATGTTTGTGAGGAAAAAGATGATGTTACTGTTGTTTCTATTTCTCTATTATTTCTTTTGACTAAAAGTAAAAACTTCTGATTGTTTTGTTAACTTTTGCAGAGCTATATCTCTGGGATTGGTAACTGGATTGCAGATGAAGTGCTTTACCAAGTTAGTGCACCTTATAAATATAAGATTAATTGCTATATATTTAAGATGTAGTTTGAGGTTAAACCCTTGATATAGGTTCTTATGAAATCTAGATATTCAACATTTCTGTATGCACAGCTTTGACATTATAATCCAAATGAAAATTCTAAAATGTTTGTTGCAATAAAAAACTAGAACTTTCACTTGAGGTGTCAGTACCATAAATATGCTTTCTTGGCATTCTCCTTGACAGGGTTTGGAGCAATACAAGTAATGGTATGAAGGTTGCATTTGAAGATAGTTTTTTCAGTCTCTGAGTTTGACAAGTTTGAGAGAAATAGAAAATATTGAATTTAGATTCATTGGTTATAGAAGATCAATCTGAAACCATGTCTTATGCATGGGATTGTTTGATACTATGAAACATTTCCTCTGAAAGTTGATGAGTAGGCATCTTCATTTTATGAGGACAAACACTTGCACATTCTTGTAGAAAAAACTAAAAGTTTTGTGTATGAATGATTCTTTTTGGTGACTGAGCATAGGTTTTTAGAATGTGGAGTTCAAAATAGATTTCAAGTATGCTATACATTGCAATCCTTTTTTTCTCCCCAATCCCCAGAACATGTATCAAATTGTCTACCAAGTTTATTGAAGAGAATGATTGCCTCTCTAGACTGATTCGAAGTTTGAAATTTTGAGATGGGAAACATAGAACATGTTTGTTGAATGGGCAGATATTTGGACTTTAAAGTATTTATATAGCAGTTGCAAGTTTATCATATAATTTACTATGTGGCAGGCAAGGATTCACCCACTGCAGATTTCTTCTACCTTGTCCAAAGAAAACTGTGCAACTTTACACAAGTGCATCAAGGAGGTAGAGAAGTGTTGATCCATCTTGTAGTTGGCAAAAATGCTATTTTATAAATGTGCATTCTTCATGGAAAATATAGAGGAAAATATTTGTAGGTCATTCAATATGCTGTTGAAGTTGATGCTGACTGCAGCTTTTTTCCTCATTATTGGTTGTTTCATTTTCGGTGGGGCAAAAAGTCTGGAAAAATTAAGGGTAAGATGCCTCTCATACAACTGATCATAATTTTGAAAAAAATTTATTCCACAGGTTATTGAAAAAGCTGTTGAAGTTGGGGCAGATAGTAGTCAGTTCCCTAGTAATTGGATATTTCATTATCGTGAAAAGAAGCCTGGCAAGGCTTTTGTTGACGGTTGGGCTCCTGAACTTTCATGCTTCTTCTAGCATCATCTCCTGATTCCTTTCCTAGTAATAAATTGATACTTTCTCTCTAAATGTGTGTGTAAGTTTTTATGCCAGCACATGCATGTATAATTGCTCATTACTTTCTCTTTCTTTGCTTTCTGTTGGTTATGTTGGGAAATATGTTTCATCCTAGTTTTACGACCCATTAAAAGACAATGGTAATGTTTTGATTGCTATCAATTTATGAATACTTTTCCGTCTACTTTTATTAGCACTCTTTTATTTTTCTGGAAATTTACATTTGAGCTCTTGTAATGACAGGAAAGAAAATTGATTTTATCAATGCCGGTGGCAGGGTAGGTCATTCTAAAATAGAATTCCTGTTGGTCTGTCAAGTGCTTATTTAACTGTTTCATGTTTTTGGTATAGACATCAGCATATGTACCGGAGCTGCAGAAGTTGAGTGGAACACAAGCTACAAAAGCAGCAGGCAAACCTAGAAAGCAGACTTCAAAGAGAAAAGGAGGTGAGGATGAAGATGGCGAGGGTGATGAACCTACAAGTGAGGATGAGGAAACTACTAAAAGTGCCAGATTGAAAAAGGGGGGAAACCCTAGAGGTAGTAGTAAAAAGCCTCACAAGAAAAGGAAACCCAAAGAGAGTGATGATGATGATGATAGTGGTGATACTGATGATGGTGGCAGCGAAGAAGATGATGAAGATACGAAAGAGAAAGCAGGAAAGGTTAAAACTGGTACTAACAACAAACAAGCAAAAACTGCGAAGGCATCCAAGCAAACAGTTAGTAATCAAAATAGTAAGAAGCCAAAGAAGAGAGCAAAGTAGGTGTAGCTGATGATACATCATTAACAGCTCCGGAGATGCCTGCCCAAGTTTTGTAATTATGAATGAAAGGGCGGCATGTTGTGTTCTTATACGTACTATTATTGATCCAGTCCCCATTTCTGTGGAAACACCGGGTCAGTCTCGTAGACTTATGGCTGCTACATCTGATTATTGCCTGCTTGGTACTTGGAAGAATGGGATTTCTTCTTCTGGTTGTATTTAAGGTTTAAAATTAAAGCAGTATAATTGGTATGGTTAGCTTAGTAGCGGCTCCTCCTCCTCACTTCTTCTGTTGGCCCAAGGAATATGCATTTTGAAGTTGTTGGGTACGGGAAAATTCTGAGTTGAAATTTTAATTCATTTGTTTGTCGGTTTTTTAATGCAAAGCTGAACCTGGTGGAATTCATTTTCCCCGGCCCCTGATCAAAGCAATTTTCTTTTCTACCAAGGTCTATAAACTAGAAGTTCCCTTGGTGGTCGATCTTAGACATGATCAACAAGAGGAGAGCATGGTAGAAAGAATAACTTCAGTAAATCAAAAGAAAGAATATGAAATTGAAAGTTGATGCTAAAGAAATGATGTGTGAGAAAATTCACATGATTAGTTGAGCTTCTTCAGAGCATGGACTAATAGGAAGGGAAAAAATTCATGAATCGCTCTTTACATTCTCGACCAAGTGAGTGAGTTTAAAATGTCTGCCATGCCCATGCCCATGCCATGTGAATTTTTGCTGATGAAAGCTCTGCAAGAATGTTCAGATATAAAACGCAGTAACTTCAGTTGATGCCAATGGGTTGGGGCATTTACCACATATTACATTGGAATGGTTCTGCTATATTCTGTCTTTTTTTTTCTTCCTACTATATTCTGTCAAAAACTAGCAGGAAATCTAAAATGTGTAGTTCACACGTCATGCTGACAAATAATAATCCTTAACCTCTTCAACTTTTTTTTTTTTAATTTATTTTTTTCATTACCGAAACAATTCGATAGATTTGCAAGACAACTAGGCTTAGGAATTAAATCTTACCTTCAAACAGAGAAGGAAAGTTAATTCCATATAAACACTGGGTTAAGAATACTTGAAAGCATCAACCACTTTCTCAGGCCTGTCAAATTGATAAATAGCAAAGTAGTATACCGAGGAAAGAATAAAAGTAAACATGGTTAATGTAATGGCCGCCAGTTTCTATCAATTTAAGCTCAACTGAGTTTGGGTTTCCGTTTGGAAATTCTTCTGCTACAGGTTGAGGCAGGTACTTGTCTGCTATCCAAGCAATCAAAGCTGGTTCATCCCATCTGAAGTCGAGAAGTCATGGTTATTTAAGCCTTGAAAGATGGTGTAACTTACAAATAATATAGTAGTAACAGGAGGATTGAATGAGAACTAAAATCAGAATACAAAACCAACTTATGTTATTTAAACTCTAAAGTTTTGCTTGGTAGGAAGTAAAGGAAAATTTATTAAGGCTCAATTTGGATCTCTGGTGAGGGGATATACCAAGGATCTACTGCAGTGCAAATGGTAAGGACAAAAAATCAAAGAGATAAATTTACTTCCTTACTCTTATATTTAATAATATTATTATTATTATTTTATTAAAAAAATATATTTTTAAATGTTTTTTTATCGTTTTCAATTTCACTTGAGCTAATCTTACTGTTCATCCAAACTAACTCTAATTCAATGATTAGTTTTCATAATCGCGTTCTTATTTTGTAGTTTAATCATTAGCAAGTTTTTCATTCAACTCCCTTTCTTTCATTCCTACCAACCAATCAAAGCCTAAGGAACAAAAGAGAACATACACCAATAATATAAACAGTAATTCTTCCAAACTAAAATGAATTGCATATGTTCTAAGTTGTCGGAAGGCAAGCTATTTGGTTCTAGTAGAGCCTAGGGTTTACTGGTCTAGCACTTGCAAAGTCAATCCAGGAGAGGCAACCTTCCACATCCAAATCCTTCTGCTATTTGACTTGAGATCTCTCGGAAATTAATTTTTCTTGCAGCTTCAAGTAATGATGAACACACCAAAACAGGCCAAGTTCAAGTCATATTTATCATTAATCATGCAAAAAGCAACTACATGACAAAGTATTTGCATGAGTGGAATGTCTTTTGAGTAAGACCAACTTTCTACCACTAAGAAATACCATGAAAATACCAGTTCCCTTTAAGCTTAAGCTTAATTTATCGATATGAAAAGGATATTAGTACTAGCTATCTGTAACATTTCATTGATGTCTACAGGTCATAAAGCAAATAAACATTCCATCACGCATTCAGTCACCTCGCTTAACTTATGTGTGAATTAATTGTTGCGGTTGATGTTACAATTAATAAAACTACTGCGTGTATTATATTAAAATAAAGAATAATTATCATGTTTTTAATTTTATAACATTAATATTGACAATTATATACATTAAATTATAAAATAATCAATTATCTATTTCACTTTCTTTTCAATGCTTTTTTTTTTTTTAAGTTTAACATCAATAAAGATTAACAAACTAAATTATAATCATTGAGATGAAATTACCATCACATAAATTGTCAATATATATTAAAATAAAAAAATCAATTATTTTTTGAATTTCTCTACATATGATTAAAATTAAAAAAAAAAATCATATATCTTTTTTTAATTTCTTTTTACAAGGTCTTATCTTAAACTTAGACTCGGTAAATGTAGACACGATACGAGTGACATGACATGAATATGATACAAAAAAACTGTATAAGTGTTTGAAAAATTCGTGCTTTATGTTTAGCCGTGTCGATATGAATTTTAACACGATAATTTTTGTGTTTAACCGTGTCTGATACGGCTAAACACGTATAAGATACAAAAACACGTTTTCTTAAATCCTGTCACATAAATACACGGTTAATACGTACACGACATGAGAAACACGTTGAAAAAAATCGTGTCACACGAATACAAGATACACGTGTAAGACACGAAAATAATATATACTTGTGGGAGGAGTTGAACCTTGACCAAAAGGGTTTTTTCCTAAGCATTTATCAAGGATGGAAATTAATAATAAAACATTTTTTTAAATGAGTTGTATGATAATAATAAGAATTTAAATTAAATTATTGTCGTAAATCAGTAAATGTTATGATTTTTTTTATTTTTGATTATATTTTATTTTTAACCATGTCATTTATGTCGTGTCTATTCGTGTTATATTTATTCGTATCGTGTTTAATCGTGTCAGTTGTATTTTTTTTCGTATTTATCGTATCGTGTGACACGGATAATTATAACATGTCAATCGTGTCGTGTCACATGTCACACTATAAAATACGTGTCGTGTTCGTGTTTACATGTCAAACACGTTTTATAATTCGTGTCGTGTTCGTGTTTCATAAATTTGTATCGCATTTTAATTCATGTCGTGTCGTATCATGATACGAAAACATAGATTATCAGGTCTACTTAAACTAATGTACTACCAATAAAATATCCTAAAATTATATAAATTTATTTTTTATAGATTAAAATTTAAAAAAAAAATCAATTATCAATATCACAATACAATATACTATATTTTCATTATCCTTTTTTTCTCACTATTTTTATATATTAAGTAAATTGAAATTGTCGAAGATAATATGGATGGTGATAAAGACTCATAGAATGTCAGTGATTGATAGAATAACAACAGACGATTTAAGAACAATCTTTTAAATAAAAATATTTTTTTCAATTTATTTTTTAATGTTTTATCTGAAATCATTCTACTACTAGTAAAATATCTTAAAAGATAAACATCTATTACTAATTCGTCCTACTAATAAAACATCTTAAGAGAAAAAACATCTACTACTAATCCGTGCATGGTACGGATTTGAAACTAGTTTTAAAATCATTCCTTGCTTATTGGTTGCTATGAGTGTTTTGGTGTGGAATATTTCAATTATATATATATATATATATATATATATATATATATATATATAAAAATAATTGTTGCTTTCACTTGTAATAAGTTGTTTTGTTGTTTGATAGGGTTAAATCCTCACCTGTAATCAAAATGTTTGAGTCTTTTCATACATGCCCCTAACAATTAACATGACTGATAAATGGTTAGTGAGAAATTTTGTATTATATTTTTTTATTAATTCCTTTGAGTTTGAAGTTGCTTATGTCATACTTATATACGGTTTTTTTTTTTTTTTTGACCTTTTCAAATTGTGTATCAGAAAAGGAAAAATCGAATTTAATTGAAACCAAGTACTAATAAATTAGCGTATAAGTGTGGTTATACCTTATTATGCTAGAAATAGTATGTAGCAATTTTGTTAATGAATGAAAAATAAAGATACCAAACACATTTTCATTTTATTTTTAAAAACAAGTTTTTATTTTTGTGTACTAAACATGTTTTCTAAAATTCAAAAAATAGAAAATGAAAACAAAAAATATTTTCATAAACCAAACAAAGCCTAAGCTCTAATATAGAGTAGCAACCAGATATATTTTTGATATATCCGACTTGGTTCAATAAAGAATATATAAGAAAATAAGAAATGAAGAAGTCCATAATATGTGAAACCCAAAAATTCCCTTAGCTCAATTTGAATAATTAATTTTAATTTTGGAGTTTAAATGAATTTAATGTGGAAATTGAGATAGGATGAGCAGAAAATTTTGAGCATTCGATGCTGTTTTGGTCATAATTTGAGATTAAGAAATCTAATTGACGAATTGTAAAATTCTTTGGAAAGCTAACTTAAATATCTTTCTAGTCATACAAGGCTCACATTTTAGTTCATTATATGGATCAATACCCGCAAAATTTCAATGATGACCTATGGCCAATAGACTAACCTGCAAAGAATTACACAAAATTTATGGTAAGAAACTCCAATTAGTGTAATTCAGAATTCATTGGAAATTTAACTTAAATACTTTTCCAACCATAAGTGACATGTATTTTAATTCATTGTGTATTAACACCAACAAATTTTCAAAGTGAACCAATGTGTAGAAGACTTTGCCAGTGAGCAATTTGCAAAGAATTATGAATTGCTCTTGCTAGGGAACTCCAATTGAAGTGATTTCAATTTTGTTGGAAAATTAAACTCATTTATCTTTCGAACCATATAAGGCTTGTGTTTTAACACCGTGAAGATTCGTTGTAAACCCCACAAATTTCCTACGTTAATTTAATAAAAAAAAATGGAAATAATATATATTAACAGAAGTGTGAATATTCGTTGTAGGGCTCGAGGACTATAGGAACCGAGAAGCCCGTGGGATGACCGGGAACCCGAAGATACAATAAGTAATAAGGCGAATGCAAGTACGGAAGGGTTAGAAAATTTTAATTTGTTATTCGAAAAGTGTCGATGTAAACACTTGTATCGAGAACACATGGAGAATGATGGAATCCCGATATTATTTTAATTTCGGAATAAGGAAAATCTCATGGAAGGCATGATATTATGTCTTTGGATAAATTATATAAGAAAATGTATATATGTAGATATATACATAGGTATAATATATATATATATATATAAATATATTTATACTAAACAATTTAAAATGGAAAAATGATGATATACATATATATGACAAATATATATGTATATGTATTGTAAAGTATAATGTATAAGACATTTAATATAATAATAATAATAATAATAATAATAATAATAATAATAATAATAATAATAATAATAAATAAATAACAATGACAATACACAAACAATATATTTATACTAATATAATGTATGAATATACATTGATACATTATATAGGAGTGGGTGTAAAAAAATATATAACAACCATACAAATACATAACAATTAATACCTATATAATATATATATATATATATATATATATATATTAAACTAATATATATAAATATATTATGGCATGTATGGAATTGGCTTAGAAAAGCCAATTCCGTCTGCCACTGTTGCAATTTGAAAGGAAATCAAAAGAAAACAGAGGAGTGTTGGGCGGGAACCGAAAGGAGAAGAGAAGAGGAAGGAAAAGAGGAGAGGAAGGGGAAGAAAAGAGGAAGGAAGAGAGGTCTGGCCGGGAGAGAAAGAAAACCAGGAAAGGAAAGGAAGCTGGTTCTGGCCGAGGAAGAAGAAAAAGGAAAGGAAAGAAAGGAAAGGGAAGCAGTCCGCCGGGGAAGAAGAAAAAAGAAAGGAAAGAAAGGAAAGGGGAAGCAGTCCGCCGGGGAAGAAGAAAGGAAGGAAGAAAAGAAAATAGAGGGACTGTTGGCCGAGGAAGAGAGGGGAAGAAAAAGGGAAAGGAAGGGAGGAGAGAAAAAAAAAAAGAGGAGAGGACTGATCGGGAGAGTGAAATCGGGAGAAGGGAAGAAATTGCAGCAGAGCAAAGCCGAGAGAAGGAGAAGAAACTGCTGCTGGAGGTGAAACCGAGA
This sequence comes from Firmiana major, assembly GCA_033439115.1. Taxonomy (NCBI): domain Eukaryota; kingdom Viridiplantae; phylum Streptophyta; class Magnoliopsida; order Malvales; family Malvaceae; genus Firmiana; species Firmiana major. Next base: position 23,419,522 of record CM065910.1, read on the forward strand.
GAAGGAGAAGAAACTGTGGAGCAGACCAAACCAAGGCTGAAAAGGAGGAAGGAGCATAACTGAATCGAAGCTGGAACAGAGGCAAGGGGGGGAGGAGATTGAAACCGAAACAGGGACTGAAGAGGCAGCACCGAGAGCAGGAAATCTGGAAACAGAATCGGGCTTGAATGGATAGCAGAACAGGGGCTGGAAATGGAGGCTGTAACCGAGACCAAGCAGGGGAAACCGTGAGGGAGAAAGGGGCTGGAATCGAAGGAGAAAGGGAGGAAGTAGGGCTGACCGAGAGGAAAAGGAAAAAAAAAAGAAAAAAAAAAGGAGAAAAGAAAAAAAGAAGGGGGGGTAAGATTTATGTATATACATGCATATTTAATTTACATGTATATATATAGATTGAATTATACGCATGATTAGTATAAATTTAAATGGTGTAAAAAAAAAAAAAAAGGGGGTAGTGATGAATGATGGGTAAAGGGAGAGGTAATGCATGTATGTATATATATATATATATATATATATATATATATATATATATTTATATTTATGTGAGGGTGCATAAATGGAAACAAGTAAAAATGATATATATATATATATATATATACACGTATCCATGTGGGTATGTATGAGTATACATATACATATATTGAGTATTTACTTTGGTGTACATATAAAGGAATGTATGAGAGATGTGTATATACTAGGAGGTATATACAAATGAAGGTATAAGATAAGAATGTGTTTTAATATATGTACATACATGGGATGGATACATGTGATGAGGAAAAAAATGAAAACAAATAATGAGGCATATATAGGAATATATATACATACATACTCGCTAGTATATATATGTAGTTGTATATAATAATAGGTATACCGAGGTGTGTACATACAAAAATAATATAGGGTAAGGAAAATATATATACGTACGTGAATAGCCTAGGTACGCACGATTAAACGTACACACGAGGAAGAACGAATAGGTTACGATTTTAACGTATTTCGAGTGACTCGTATGAATAGGAAGCTAAGTAAACTACCTTCGATGTAGGTAAAACGTAGACGAATTGACGGAGGTGTTGGAAGGGGTCACTTCGCGAACGTGAGATATCCGATACATCGAGGTAAGGGGTACCATTTAACTATGTCCTGATAATGCATATTGTTTTTACCGATGAATGACTTTATGAAAAGAGCATGTGATTTCGAAACGATTTATAGATGCTTTTATACCTGTACAATGATTATGTAACACGTTTTAAATATGTTAAATGTCCCCCGAATACTTTACACGGCATGAAATAAAATTTTCCAAGGGTATGAAGCATATGGATGTTTTACATTTATTTATGTTTTTATATCCATATCGTTAAAGAAACTTTTGACAATTTCAAAAGTATGTAAGAAAAGAAATTTGTTTTCGAAAGGGGATTGTGGGGGCCACCTCTTGAGTCCTACGGGAACAAAGTGCCACACAGTCTTTCGGTTTTATGAAAGAGTTTTCAGATTTCAAGGAAATTCGATGTTATTACTTGATATGAGTTTACGAATTACAAAACCCAAGAAAGATTTTGGAAACTCTGTTTTGAGACTATAGGCTTCATGCTTGGCTACTTCTCGTGGTGTTCCGGCTCCACCACTTGAGGTGCCGGTACGTAGGTCGCTGTAGCACTTGACTTTAGCTGTGTGGTAGATGCCACGCTACTTGTGGTTTATGATGATGATGTTTGGGTAGTATCTCGTGCCCGCGCAGCACGCAATTATGTTGCCCACACGGAGAGTGCTATTGGTGCCCGTGTCCTAGCTATGTGCTAGTGAAAGTATGTAAGATGGATACTACCCATGTTTTACGAAAGAGCTGTACGACCCTGATCCAGTCTACAGCCACTTACCATGGCCATAGGTAACATGTTTAGCTCTCTACGGAGAATGACACGTATCGCATGACTTAGTTATAGCCTGGTCTCCATGAATTAGTTATGAATGATAAATGTGGCAACGAATATGTGCCTTATGAATTTCAATGATTGGTTATGAACCAACCCGTTTATGTAATGTTTACAAAGTAATTATGAAATGTTTCATGAAAGTTTCACAAAATGTTTATGGCATGTTTACGAAAGTAAAACGAGATGATTATGCAATGTATGCGAAAAGCTTATGAAAGAATTTATAGCATGGTTGAGCATGATTCTTGCTTTGAACTTGCATGCGTTATGACTTTTACGATGAATTGCATGAAGTGATGATTTAAGTTTTTCCTTTTACTTAAAGTATGGTCTTACAAATAATTTTTACATGCTTTTCATATATATATATATCAGGATTAATTTAAAGGTACTATCTTACTGGGCTTTTCCCCAAAAGCTCACCCCTCTGCCTTCAGATCTTTTGCAGTGAATCTATAGGCGCTACCTGTCGCGTACACGACGTAGGCTGGTGGGAAAAGCTACCCTAGGCTACATTTTGTACACGCAAGAGGTATACATTTACATTCCTGTACCAGACATAATCGTATGCACAGACACGTGTCGAAGTTATCAGTTGGGATGTAATTTTGTAAGGATGATGTAAACATTATTATTTTGGGATAATATTTGAGATGACTGGTTTTAAATTGAAATAGATGTCTGAAGTGGTAAGGATGAATTGGAAAGTATGCTTGGTAGTTGTGGATATCTAGGTTTGCCAAAAATAAATGACTTGCAGGTGGATAGGCTCACATATAAGCCGTTGTGCTGCCGAAATTTTTATCGGCCACATAAGTTAAAATATAGAAATTAAATTAATTACGAGTAAAGTATTAGGAAAAGTATTTTGATACTGCACAGGAATACAACCTAAATGAATAAGGGAATAAGTGGGTAAATTAAATTCAAAAAAAATTTATCCCGATTTTCAAGGGTCAAGGGTCGTTACAGTTTAAAGTGGTATCAGAGCGAAGGTTGTCTAGTACTGTCAGTGTCAAAAATAAGGATTAAATTACATCCCAAATGTCTGTGCTTGTCTGGTAGTAGGTAATGTATACCTAATGAATGTAAGACTTGATCTTTGGAATTACGCGCATGTATTAGATCACTGCACGATGAGTGGAAGACGCGGACGTCTTCGGAGGCAGGCTCAGCCACCTCCACCTCCTCCACCGCACTTAGAGGACCTCAATACACGTATGGCTCAGTTTGAACAGCGGTTGGAGCAGCGCCTCGAGTGAGGTTTGGAGTCGATAGCTACCATGATTGCCCAACATCTAGGGGCAAACGTTTCCGATTCAGTTGGCACGGCACCATTTCCTACTTCGGTGCCGATTCCTCTACAAGCACCACCACCTCCTCCTCCACAAGTTCCTCCAGTACCTATGGCGCCTCAGCCTCTTATACAGACCCGGAGGGAGGAGAGGAATATCGGTAGAATGAGGAATCTCCTAGAAATGAAGCCGTTAGCATTTAAGGAAAAAGGTAGGGATGAGAATAAGCAGACAGAGTTTGTGAGGCAGGAGTCCAGGAGAGGTCAACCTAAGAGATAGATGACAGATGAGTCTCGGGTTAGGGTTGATAGGCTCACGGCTCCTGTAGCTACCCCACAGACTACCAAAGGTCCACAGCAAAATAGGAAGTTATGTAGGACGTGCGGTAAACCCCATGAAGGTATTTGTTACAAGGCCACAAGGAGCTGCTTTAGGTGTGGACAGAAGGGGCACATGATTAAGGATTGCCCACTGGATAAGTTTCCACAGCCCTCAGAGCCACTACGACAACCTGAAGGGCAAGCTCCCCAGAGATAAGTCCCACTGAGACGGGCTACCGCGGCAGAGAAAGGCAAGAAGCCTGTCACTTAAGGAAGGATCCTTACCTAGGTTCGATGTGGTATGTAGGAATTGTGAAATCAAGGTAGGAGATAGGACCATATTAGCAGATCTAATTTTGTTGAGCATGTATGGCTTTGGTGTAATTTTGGGTATGGATTGGCTAACCACCAACCATGTAAGTTTAAACTGTTACTTTAAGAATATAACCTTCTCCTTACCTAGTAAGATTAATGTATGCTTTGCAGTTAAGGAATAAAGTGTATGATTTTGACTATTAATGAAAGTTTTTGATGAACGTGTTGATGTGAAAGTGATGTTGCATTCATCTCCGACATTAGTCAAGAATATCCAAGTATTCAAGATATATCTGTGGTATGCAAGTTTTTGGATGTGTCCTGAGGAACTACCGGGGCTACCACTGGAGAGAGAGTTGGAATTTATTATAGGTTTGGCACTAGAGAAACAGTCAATTTCGAAGTCTCATTGTCGAATGAACTTTATGGATCTTTAGGAATTGAAAAAGGAGTTGTAAGAACTGTTAGATAAAAGAAGTTCAGAAACCTATAGGAGATATTGAGATATTTAGTCAAGCTAAGATGACTCCATTTGAAATTACTTTGAGGAAACAGACCGCAAGGCGTAATTATGATGATATGAATTCTATATTTCTAAAGTCACTAAGAAAGGGAAAGATAAAGAGAATGACGGAAAAGAGATCTACAAAGGAAATAGTGACAATGAAAGAGCACAGTTACTATACTGGAAGAATAAATCAGAGAACCAACGGTATAAAAAGGACTCTAAAGGTCGCACTGCTCACATGATTGATAAGGATAGGGCGTGTAAGGGGTATAGAAACATTCCTGTAAATAGGGAAAGTTTTCTGACACATGATCAAATGACTTATCAAGTTACCTCTAAACAAAAAGGAGAAGTTCTGGAATTGATTTTAGCAGGTGGTATCGAATTAACTACTCAAACCACTGTACTGAGTGACCTTGCTTGGATTAGATATGCTGAGAGAACAATTGTAAGGATTACATGAAAAGGAGATTATCGGATCAGGTGATTCACTTTGGAGTATACAGGTGATAAATTTTAAGGAGACTCAGAGTGTCTTGGATCACGGTGTATTAAGGATAGGTGTAAGTAGGATTTTCCAAACAGAGGTGACATGTTAATCTGAAAGATTCAAACTATTATGAAAATTTAAAATTGAGATATAAGGAAACTTTGGAATATGGATTACATATTGAATCTAAGGATTGTAACTTCTATATTTTTATGTTTTGAATGTGAGACTTAATTGGAATGAGGAAAGAGTTCTAATATAATTGATATACGAAATGAGGTAAGTTTGAAATGAGATAAATCTTGAATATACGAGTCATATTGGATTAAGACAAGTATGCAAGGAACAAATATTTCTGGTATGTAAAGTGATTTAGATCAAGTGATATAAATTAAGAATAAGTTCTCATTAAGGATAAATGAGAAATTGTGGTAAGTTTGGTGTCTCAAACGATGATGCCCTAAGGCAAAAGATCTTAAAAGAGTTTCATTGTTCTCGGTACACCATGCACTCGGGAGGCACTAAGGTGTTCCATGATTTACGAAAGGTACATTGGTTGGTCGGTATGAAAAGAAATATAGTTGAGTTGTGGCCAAGTATAGATTAAGATCGAACACCAAAGACCAGTGGGGTCACTTAAGATTTTTTTTTTCTTTTCCAGTGCCTACTTGGAAATGAGTGCACATTACTAAGGATTTCATAATGAGATTACCAAGGACCCGAAAGGGGCATGATACAACTTGGGTGATCGTAGACAGATGGACCCGAATGAATTTGGAGGACCAAATTCTTTTAAGGTGGGGAGAATGTAAACCCCACAAATTTCCTACGTTAATTTAATAAAAAAAAATGGAAATAATATATATTAACAGAAGTGTGAATATTCGTTGTAGGGCTCGAGGACTATAGGAACCGAGAAGCCCGTGGGATGACCTAGAACCCGAAGATACAATAAGTAATAAGGCGAATGCAAGTACGGAAGGGTTAGAAAATTTTAATTTGTTATTCGAAAAGTGTCGATGTAAACACTTGTATCGAGAACACATGGAGAATGATGGAATCCCGATATTATTTTAATTTCGGAATAAGGAAAATCTCATGGAAGGCATGATATTATGTCTTTGGATAAATTATATAAGAAAATGTATATATGTAGATATATACATAGGTATAATATATATATATATATATTTATACTAAACAATTTAAAATGGAAAAAATGATGATATACATATATATGACAAATATATATGTATATGTATTGTAAAGTATAATGTATAAGACATTTAATATAATAATAATAATAATAATAATAAAAATAAATAAATAACAATGACAATACACAAACAATATATTTATACTAATATAATGTATGAATATACATTGATACATTATATAGGAGTGGGTGTAAAAAAATATATAACAACCATACAAATACATAACAATTAATACCTATATAATATATATATATATATATTAAACTAATATATATAAATATATTATGGCATGTACGGAATTGGCTTAGAAAAGCCAATTCCGTCTGCCACTGTTGCAATTTGAAAGGAAATCAAAAGAAAACAGAGGAGTGTTGGGCGGGAACCGAAAGGAGAAGAGAAGAGGAAGGAAAAGAGGAGAGGAAGGGGAAGAAAAGAGGAAGGAAGAGAGGTCTGGCCGGGAGAGAAAGAAAACCAGGAAAGGAAAGGAAGCTGGTTCTGGCCGAGGAAGAAGAAAAAGGAAAGGAAAGAAAGGAAAGGGAAGCAGTCCGCCGGGGAAGAAGAAAAAAGAAAGGAAAGAAAGGAAAGGGGAAGCAGTCCGCCGGGGAAGAAGAAAGGAAGGAAGAAAAGAAAATAGAGGGACTGTTGGCCGAGGAAGAGAGGGGAAGAAAAAGGGAAAGGAAGGGAGGAGAGAAAAAAAAAAGAGGAGAGGACTGATCGGGAGAGTGAAATCGGGAGAAGGGAAGAAATTGCAGCAGAGCAAAGCCGAGAGAAGGAGAAGAAACTGCTGCTGGAGGTGAAACCGAGAGAAGGAGAAGAAACTGTGGAGCAGACCAAACCAAGGCTGAAAAGGAGGAAGGAGCATAACTGAATCGAAGCTGGAACAGAGGCAAGGGGGGGAGGAGATTGAAACCGAAACAGGGACTGAAGAGGCAGCACCGAGAGCAGGAAATCTGGAAACAGAATCGGGCTTGAATGGATAGCAGAACAGGGGCTGGAAATGGAGGCTGTAACCGAGACCAAGCAGGGGAAACCGTGAGGGAGAAAGGGGCTGGAATCGAAGGAGAAAGGGAGGAAGTAGGGCTGACCGAGAGGAAAAGGAAAAAAAAAAGAAAAAAAAAAGGAGAAAAGAGAAAAAGAAAGGGAGGTAAGATTTATGTATATACATGCATATTTAATTTACATGTATATATATAGATTGAATTATACGCATGATTAGTATAAATTTAAATGGTGTAAAAAAAAAAAAAGGGGGTAGTGATGAATGATGGGTAAAGGGAGAGGTAATGCATGTATGTGTATATATATATATATATATATATATATATTTATATTTATGTGAGGGTGCATAAATGGAAACAAGTAAAAATGATATATATATATATATATATATATATATATACACGTATCCATGTGGGTATGTATGAGTATACATATACATATATTGAGTATTTACTTAGGTGTACATATAAAGGAATGTATGAGAGATGTGTATATACTAGGAGGTATATACAAATGAAGGTATAAGATAAGAATGTGTTTTAATATATGTACATACATGGGATGGATACATGTGATGAGGAAAAAAATGAAAACAAATAATGAGGCATATATAGGAATATATATACATACATACTCGCTAGTATATATATGTAGTTGTATATAATAATAGGTATACCGAGGTGTGTACGTACAAAAATAATATAGGGTAAGGAAAATATATATACGTACGTGAATAGCCTAGGTACGCACGATTAAACGTACACACGAGGAAGAACGAATAGGTTACGATTTTAACGTATTTCGAGTGACTCGTATGAATAGGAAGCTAAGTAAACTACCTTCGATGTAGGTAAAACGTAGACGAATTGACGGAGGTGTTGGAAGGGGTCACTTCGCGAACGTGAGATATCCGATACATCGAGGTAAGGGGTACCATTTAACTATGTCCTGATAATGCATATTGTTTTTACCGATGAATGATTTTATGAAAAGAGCATGTGATTTTGAAACGATTTATAGATGCTTTTATACCTGTACAATGATTATGTAACACGTTTTAAATATGTTAAATGTCCCCCGAATACTTTACACGGCATGAAATAAAATTTTCCAAGGGTATGAAGCATATGGATGTTTTACATTTATTTATGTTTTTATATCCATATCGTTAAAGAAACTTTTGACAATTTCAAAAGTATGTAAGAAAAGAAATTTGTTTTCGAAAGGGGATTGTGGGGGCCACCTCTTGAGTCCTACGGGAACAAAGTGCCACACAGTCTTTCGGTTTTATGAAAGAGTTTTCAGATTTCAAGGAAATTCGATGTTATTACTTGATATGAGTTTACGAATTACAAAACCCAAGAAAGATTTTGGAAACTCTGTTTTGAGACTATAGGCTTCATGCTTGGCTACTTCTCGTGGTGTTCCGGCTCCACCACTTGAGGTGCCGGTACGTAGGTCGCTGTAGCACTTGACTTTAGCTGTGTGGTAGATGCCACGCTACTTGTGGTTTATGATGATGATGTTTGGGTAGTATCGCGTGCCCGCGCAGCACGCAATTATGTTGCCCACACGGAGAGTGCTATTGGTGCCCGTGTCCTAGCTATGTGCTAGTGAAAGTATGTAAGATGGATACTACCCATGTTTTACGAAAGAGCTGTACGACCCTGATCCAGTCTACAGCCACTTACCATGGCCATAGGTAACATGTTTAGCTCTCTACGGAGAATGACACGTATCGCATGACTTAGTTATAGCCTGGTCTCCATGAATTAGTTATGAATGATAAATGTGGCAACGAATATGTGCCTTATGAATTTCAATGATTGGTTATGAACCAACCCGTTTATGTAATGTTTACAAAGTAATTATGAAATGTTTCATGAAAGTTTCACAAAATGTTTATGGCATGTTTACGAAAGTAAAACGAGATGATTATGCAATGTATGCGAAAAGCTTATGAAAGAATTTATAGCATGGTTGAGCATGATTCTTGCTTTGAACTTGCATGCGTTATGACTTTTACGATGAATTGCATGAAGTGATGATTTAAGTTTTTCCTTTTACTTAAAGTATGGTCTTACAAATAATTTTTACATGCTTTTCATATATATATATATATGGATTAATTTAAAGGTACTATCTTACTGGGCTTTTCCCCAAAAGCTCACCCCTCTGCCTTCAGATCTTTTGCAGTGAATCTATAGGCGCTACCTGTCGCGTACACGACGTAGGCTGGTGGGAAAAGCTACCCTAGGCTACATTTTGTACACGCAAGAGGTATACATTTACATTCCTGTACCAGACATAATCGTATGCACAGACACGTGTCGAAGTTATCAGTTGGGATGTAATTTTGTAAGGATGATGTAAACATTATTATTTTGGGATAATATTTGAGATGACTGGTTTTAAATTGAAATAGATGTCTGAAGTGGTAAGGATGAATTGGAAAGTATGCTTGGTAGTTGTGGATATCTAGGTTTGCCAAAAATAAATGACTTGCAGGTGGATAGGCTCACATATAAACCGTTGTGCTGCCGAAATTTTTATCGGCCACATAAGTTAAAATATAGAAATTAAATTAATTACGAGTAAAGTATTAGGAAAAGTATTTTGATACTGCACAGGAATACAACCTAAATGAATAAGGGAATAAGTGGGTAAATTAAATTCAAAAAAAATTTATCCCGATTTTCAAGGGTCAAGGGTCGTTACAGTTTAAAGTGGTATCAGAGCGAAGGTTGTCTAGTACTGTCAGTGTCAAAAATAAGGATTAAATTACATCCCAAATGTCTGTGCTTGTCTGGTAGTAGGTAATGTATACCTAATGAATGTAAGACTTGATCTTTGGAATTACGCGCATGTATTAGATCACTGCACGATGAGTGGAAGACGCGGACGTCTTCGGAGGCAGGCTCAGCCACCTCCACCTCCTCCACCGCACTTAGAGGACCTCAATACACGTATGGCTCAGTTTGAACAGCGGTTGGAGCAGCGCCTCGAGTGAGGTTTGGAGTCGATAGCTACCATGATTGCCCAACATCTAGGGGCAAACGTTTCCGATTCAGTTGGCACGGCACCATTTCCTACTTCGGTGCCGATTCCTCTACAAGCACCACCACCTCCTCCTCCATAAGTTCCTCCAGTACCTATGGCGCCTCAGCCTCTTATACAGACCCGGAGGGAGGAGAGGAATATCGGTAGAATGAGGAATCTCCTAGAAATGAAGCCGTTAGCATTTAAGGAAAAAGGTAGGGATGAGAATAAGCAGACAGAGTTTGTGAGGCAGGAGTCCAGGAGAGGTCAACCTAAGAGATAGATGACAGATGAGTCTCGGGTTAGGGTTGATAGGCTCACGGCTCCTGTAGCTACCCCACAGACTACCAAAGGTCCACAGCAAAATAGGAAGTTATGTAGGACGTGCGGTAAACCCCATGAAGGTATTTGTTACAAGGCCACAAGGAGCTGCTTTAGGTGTGGACAGAAGGGGCACATGATTAAGGATTGCCCACTGGATAAGTTTCCACAGCCCTCAGAGCCACTACGACAACCTGAAGGGCAAGCTCCCCAGAGATAAGTCCCACTGAGACGGGCTACCGCGGCAGAGAAAGGCAAGAAGCCTGTCACTTAAGGAAGGATCCTTACCTAGGTTCGATGTGGTATGTAGGAATTGTGAAATCAAGGTAGGAGATAGGACCATATTAGCAGATCTAATTTTGTTGAGCATGTATGGCTTTGGTGTAATTTTGGGTATGGATTGGCTAACCACCAACCATGTAAGTTTAAACTGTTACTTTAAGACTATAACCTTCTCCTTACCTAGTAAGATTAATGTATGCTTTGCAGTTAAGGAATAAAGTGTATGATTTTGACTATTAATGAAAGTTTTTGATGAACGTGTTGATGTGAAAGTGATGTTGCATTCATCTCCGACATTAGTCAAGAATATCCAAGTATTCAAGATATATCTGTGGTATGCAAGTTTTTGGATGTGTCCTGAGGAACTACCGGGGCTACCACTGGAGAGAGAGTTGGAATTTATTATAGGTTTGGCACTAGAGAAACAGTCAATTTCGAAGTCTCATTGTCGAATGAACTTTATGGATCTTTAGGAATTGAAAAAGGAGTTGTAAGAACTGTTAGATAAAAGAAGTTCAGAAACCTATAGGAGATATTGAGATATTTAGTCAAGCTAAGATGACTCCATTTGAAATTACTTTGAGGAAACAGACCGCAAGGCGCAATTATGATGATATGAATTCTATATTTCTAAAGTCACTAAGAAAGGGAAAGATAAAGAGAATGACGGAAAAGAGATCTACAAAGGAAATAGTGACAATGAAAGAGCACAGTTACTATACTGGAAGAATAAATCAGAGAACCAACGGTATAAAAAGGACTCTAAAGGTCGCACTGCTCACATGATTGATAAGGATAGGGCGTGTAAGGGGTATAGAAACATTCCTGTAAATAGGGAAAGTTTTCTGACACATGATCAAATGACTTATCAAGTTACCTCTAAACAAAAAGGAGAAGTTCTGGAATTGATTTTAGCAGGTGGTATCGAATTAACTACTCAAACCACTGTACTGAGTGACCTTGCTTGGATTAGATATGCTGAGAGAACAATTGTAAGGATTACATGAAAAGGAGATTATCGGATCAGGTGATTCACTTTGGAGTATACCGGTGATAAATTTTAAGGAGACTCAGAGTGTCTTGGATCACGGTGTATTAAGGATAGGTGTAAGTAGGATTTTCCAAACAGAGGTGACATGTTAATCTAAAAGATTCAAACTATTATGAAAATTTAAAATTGAGATATAAGGAAACTTTGGAATATGGATTACATATTGAATCTAAGGATTGTAACTTCTATATTTTTATGTTTTGAATGTGAGACTTAATTGGAATGAGGAAAGAGTTCTAATATAATTGATATACGAAATGAGGTAAGTTTGAAATGAGATAAATCTTGAATATACGAGTCATATTGGATTAAGACAAGTATGCAAGGAACAAATATTTCTGGTATGTAAAGTGATTTAGATCAAGTGATATAAATTAAGAATAAGTTCTCATTAAGGATAAATGAGAAATTGTGGTAAGTTTGGTGTCTCAAACGATGATGCCCTAAGGCAAAAGATCTTAAAAGAGTTTCATTGTTCTCGGTACACCATGCACTCGGGAGGCACTAAGGTGTTCCATGATTTACGAAAGGTACATTGGTTGGTCGGTATGAAAAGAAATATAGTTGAGTTGTGGCCAAGTATAGATTAAGATCGAACACCAAAGACCAGTGGGGTCACTTAAGATTTTTTTTTTCTTTTCCAGTGCCTACTTGGAAATGAGTGCACATTACTAAGGATTTCATAATGAGATTACCAAGGACCCGAAAGGGGCATGATACAACTTGGGTGATCGTAGACAGATGGACCCGAATGAATTTGGAGGACCAAATTCTTTTAAGGTGGGGAGAATGTAAACCCCACAAATTTCCTACGTTAATTTAATAAAAAAAAAATGGAAATAATATATATTAACAGAAGTGTGAATATTCGTTGTAGGGCTCGAGGACTATAGGAACCGAAAAGCCCGTGGGATGACCTAGAACCCGAAGATACAATAAGTAATAAGGCGAATGCAAGTACGGAAGGGTTAGAAAATTTTAATTTGTTATTCGAAAAGTGTCGATGTAAACACTTGTATCGAGAACACATGGAGAATGATGGAATCCCGATATTATTTTAATTTCGGAATAAGGAAAATCTCATGGAAGGCATGATATTATGTCTTTGGATAAATTATATAAGAAAATGTATATATGTAGATATATACATAGGTATAATATATATATATATATATTTATACTAAACAATTTAAAATGGAAAAATGATGATATACATATATATGACAAATATATATGTATATGTATTGTAAAGTATAATGTATAAGACATTTAATATAATAATAATAATAATAATAATAATAATAATAAAAATAAATAAATAACAATGACAATACACAAACAATATATTTATACTAATATAATGTATGAATATACATTGATACATTATATAGGAGTGGGTGTAAAAAAATATATAACAACCATACAAATACATAACAATTAATACCTATATAATATATATATATATATATATTAAACTAATATATATAAATATATTATGGCATGTACGGAATTGGCTTAGAAAAGCCAATTCCGTCTGCCACTGTTGCAATTTGAAAGGAAATCAAAAGAAAACAGAGGAGTGTTGGGCGGGAATCGAAAGGAGAAGAGAAGAGGAAGGAAAAGAGGAGAGGAAGGGGAAGAAAAGAGGAAGGAAGAGAGGTCTGGCCGGGAGAGAAAGAAAACCAGGAAAGGAAAGGAAGCTGGTTCTGGCCGAGGAAGAAGAAAAAGGAAAGGAAAGAAAGGAAAGGGAAGCAGTCCGCCGGGGAAGAAGAAAAAAGAAAGGAAAGAAAGGAAAGGGGAAGCAGTCCGCCGGGGAAGAAGAAAGGAAGGAAGAAAAGAAAATAGAGGGACTGTTGGCCAAGGAAGAGAGGGGAAGAAAAAGGGAAAGGAAGGGAGGAGAGAAAAAAAAAAAGAGGAGAGGACTGATCGGGAGAGTGAAATCGGGAGAAGGGAAGAAATTGCAGCAGAGCAAAGCCGAGAGAAGGAGAAGAAACTGCTGCTGGAGGTGAAACCGAGAGAAGGAGAAGAAACTGTGGAGCAGACCAAACCAAGGCTGAAAAGGAGGAAGGAGCATAACTGAATCGAAGCTGGAACAGAGGCAAGGGGGGGAGGAGATTGAAACCGAAACAGGGACTGAAGAGGCAGCACCGAGAGCAGGAAATCTGGAAACAGAATCGGGCTTGAATGGATAGCAGAACAGGGGCTGGAAATGGAGGTTGTAACCGAGACCAAGCAGGGGAAACCGTGAGGGAGAAAGGGGCTGGAATCGAAGGAGAAAGGGAGGAAGTAGGGCTGACCGAGAGGAAAAGGAAAAAAAAAGAAAAAAAAAAGGAGAAAAGAGAAAAAGAAAGGGAGGTAAGATTTATGTATATACATGCATATTTAATTTTCATGTATATATATAGATTGAATTATACGCATGATTAGTATAAATTTAAATGGTGTAAAAAAAAAAAAAGGGGGTAGTGATGAATGATGGGTAAAGGGAGAGGTAATGCATGTATGTGTATATATATATATATATATATATATATATATATATATATTTATTTTTATGTGAGGGTGCATAAATGGAAACAAGTAAAAATGATATATATATATATATATATATATATATATATACACGTATCCATGTGGGTATGTATGAGTATACATATACATATATTGAGTATTTACTTAGGTGTACATATAAAGGAATGTATGAGAGATGTGTATATACTAGGAGGTATATACAAATGAAGGTATAAGATAAGAATGTGTTTTAATATATGTACATACATGGGATGGATACATGTGATGAGGAAAAAAATGAAAACAAATAATGAGGTATATATAGGAATATATATACATACATACTCGCTAGTATATATATGTAGTTGTATATAATAATAGGTATACCGAGGTGTGTACGTACAAAAATAATATAGGGTAAGGAAAATATATATACGTACGTGAATAGCCTAGGTACGCACGATTAAACGTACACACGAGGAAGAACGAATAGGTTACGATTTTAACGTATTTCGAGTGACTCGTATGAATAGGAAGCTAAGTAAACTACCTTCGATGTAGGTAAAACGTAGACGAATTGACGGAGGTGTTGGAAGGGGTCACTTCGCGAACGTGAGATATCCGATACATCGAGGTAAGGGGTACCATTTAACTATGTCCTGATAATGCATATTGTTTTTACCGATGAATGACTTTATGAAAAGAGCATGTGATTTCGAAACGATTTATAGATGCTTTTATACCTGTACAATGATTATGTAACACGTTTTAAATATGTTAAATGTCCCCCGAATACTTTACACGGCATGAAATAAAATTTTCCAAGGGTATGAAGCATATGGATGTTTTACATTTATTTATGTTTTTATATCCATATCGTTAAAGAAACTTTTGACAATTTCAAAAGTATGTAAGAAAAGAAATTTGTTTTCGAAAGGGGATTGTGGGGGCCACCTCTTGAGTCCTACGGGAACAAAGTGCCACACAGTCTTTCGGTTTTATGAAAGAGTTTTCAGATTTCAAGGAAATTCGATGTTATTACTTGATATGAGTTTACGAATTACAAAACCCAAGAAAGATTTTGGAAACTCTGTTTTGAGACTATAGGCTTCATGCTTGGCTACTTCTCGTGGTGTTCCGGCTCCACCACTTGAGGTGCCGGTGCGTAGGTCGCTGTAGCACTTGACTTTAGCTGTGTGGTAGATGCCATGCTACTTGTGGTTTATGATGATGATGTTTGGGTAGTATCTCGTGCCCGCGCAGCACGCAATTATGTTGCCCACACGGAGAGTGCTATTGGTGCCCGTGTCCTAGCTATGTGCTAGTGAAAGTATGTAAGATGGATACTACCCATGTTTTACGAAAGAGCTGTACGACCCTGATCCAGTCTACAGCCACTTACCATGGCCATAGGTAACATGTTTAGCTCTCTACGGAGAATGACACGTATCGCATGACTTAGTTATAGCCTGGTCTCCATGAATTAGTTATGAATGATAAATGTGGCAACGAATATGTGCCTTATGAATTTCAATGATTGGTTATGAACCAACCCGTTTATGTAATGTTTACAAAGTAATTATGAAATGTTTCATGAAAGTTTCACAAAATGTTTATGGCATGTTTACGAAAGTAAAACGAGATGATTATGCAATGTATGCGAAAAGCTTATGAAAGAATTTATAGCATGGTTGAGCATGATTCTTGCTTTGAACTTGCATGCGTTATGACTTTTACGATGAATTGCATGAAGTGATGATTTAAGTTTTTCCTTTTACTTAAAGTATGGTCTTACAAATAATTTTTACATGCTTTTCATATATATATATCAGGATTAATTTAAAGGTACTATCTTACATGCTAGTGGGATTTCGATAAAAATGTGTTAATGGTCTAGGGAGGCATTCGACCAAGCTTGAGAAAGGAAGGATTTTATTCCTTTTTGACACCAAAGAGGTATAATGTTAGCTGATTTTGGTACATTGTAATTGTGCGTGGAAACTTGCATAGTAAATTTTAGAGAATTCCTTGTGGAATTTAGAAATTTAGAAATTTCGGTAATTAGGTTTAATTCAGATTTTTAAGAAATAATTAGAAATTAAAATGTGAAAAATTTGGGTTGTGCACATCTCTTGAGGACTGAATTGGTGTGTAATTGAGATGCCAAGATGGACCATTTGGGGTAAGGAAACCCCAAAGTACCAAATTGGCTAATTTTAGGGTTTGGCTAGGATAGATTTGATCGAACCCTAGTTTGGTTCTTAGGACATCGATTTTATTAATTAAAAAATAATAATTAAGCATATTAAGGGGTTAGTAGTCATTCAAGACCAACCGAGGAAAGATCAAACCTAAAAGTTAAAAAGTTAACTTTTTCAATTTTGGAGTTTGACTTTTAGGAAAAAGGTTTAACATGAGATAAATAAATATTCGAGATGGGGTTTGGGGTTTTAAATGATGAAAATAGGGTTTAAGTGAGCTTTTAGAAAAAGTCAACTCGTAGTTTGATTGGATTAAACTTTTGGGGTTTGACTAAACTTAGGGTTAACTGTGACAAAAAAAATCAAACGAGGATTGATTAAGAAGGAATACTATGAAACTAACCAAAGTTAAGTTGGATTATTAAATTTGTTAGTCAAATGATTAAAAAATCGAACATTGACTTTAGTAGATACACATTGATTGTGATAGCACATGGATCGAGGTGCTACCTTATGAGTTAAAAAACTATGCTAGGAGTTAATAAGTATTCTAATCGAGCCTTTTATGGTTTCTATTCATACCATGAAATATTTGCTTGTGAAATTAAGCTAAACCTACTTATGACCCATTTTAGATAAAATTGTGTTTTATAACCTATTTTATAAATCTGTGAAATTTTTACTATGTTTTAACTAAATGCTTTGAGTATGTTTTTGTATGTAAATGTTAGGGGTATGTATGATTCTGATTTGACTATCTGTATGTATTTTGTACAAACTTGCAATCCTTGTTGTGATTTTTGTAATCTCCATTTTTGTGAACTTTAGATCCTTTTGGGAATATTGTGTTTTGTTTTGGAGATTTGGGCTCTCCATTAGAATTATGTACAAACTTGTGGCCTATGACTAGGATACATCCCACGAGGGTATGTGGTCTGATTGTCTATTGACATCGGGTTGACTATGCTTCATGTCCATAGAGATGAGGACCGAACGGAGCATCGGCGGGTGGTAGAATACCCAAACTTAGTGCATGGATATGGGTTTACTATAGTATGCATATTGCCAATTTTGTGTTCTCAATGAGGAACACGTTACAAGAGCATTTGTATGACATTAGTAGCATTTGACCCGTGATTGGCTGGATGTATACGCTCCATGAGAGTATAAGGATGCTACGAATGCAATAACGGGTTTCGTGCCTACCACAATAGTTTTAGCAAACAATAAGCCTACGTCTAACTCACTTTAGTTGGATTGTAGCTTTCAGTGCTATATTTGTATATAAATTTTGGTTTGGTTTTAAGTTAATCGAGACGAGATCTCGTAACTATATTTCAAGATAAATTAAAGCATGTTTACCTTTTATTTTTCATATGTTTTTATGTATGCATGCATTACCATCATGACATGTATTTAATTGTTTTTTTAAATGATATTCACCATTTCAAATAAATTGTTTGAAGCCTATGTTATGATATTTTATATGAATAGCGGTTTTTAGAATAATATTATATTTTAATTCCTATCTGCCTATTATGGTACTAATCCTGTGTGCTCGTTATAGTTGCTTATTGGGCATCAGCTCACTAATTCATTTTTAAATGTTTTATATTAAGCAGCCTTCAAGGTACCCCGAGGAGCATTAGTCTTACACAATTCTTTCATCTCTATCCGAGAGGTATATGTAGAGGTGATTTTACTTTGTAATTGTATTTTTTTTCAATAAACGTTTAATAGAATAAGAGTTGAGTCTTTAGGATGTAATTTGAATTTAAATACTTGTGTACGTGCCACTTAGGTATGAATGTTTTGTGGATTTATATCATTGATGTATATGGTAGTTAATAGGAATATTATAAGAAACCATGATCTTAGATAAATAGGTTGCATGTACCTTATGATGTGATTAGACTTATAAAATAGATTAAAAGTTGCTACCTATCTAACTCATGACAAAAGTGAAATGCATGTTACTTAAAAAAAGTCTTCCACATATGTGCATAGATATGGTTTTGGGTCATGACATAATGTTTAAAAAAAATGAAAAAATACAAAAAATAAAGTGTATCACAATGTTAAAAATTACATACAAATAAGGAGTAGTTAAAAAAAAGAAAAATATTAATATTATTTATGCATTAATTATATTACCAAAATTAGTTTTGATTTTATCAATTGTGATTGCGAGTATATAAAATTTATTTATGAAATTAATTATTAGTACAAGAGAAATTATTATTATATTTTAGTATTACATATAAGAAATCAATTAATTACGTTAAATAAATTACACTAAAAAAACACTGCACTAACATATAGTTGGATAATACAATATAAAATTTAGCTAGACTTTTTAAGATTTCTTCTTTACCATGAAGTCTTGTCTTCATAGGCAATATACTAAAATCTTTCTCATTAATGAAAATAGTGAAGAGTTTGTTAATTGAATCTACAGGAGATGCCTTAATGAATAATTGTTTAATGTATATATTAAAGAAAAATTGTGAAAAATTATCATTATGTAGGCACCTAATTTTGTTCAAGCAATTTTCTTAAAAAATAAAAAAAATAAAAAATAAAAGAAAAATAAAAATTAGAATTAGAACCAAGTCAACATTTTGGTCAAATCCTAAACTTGACTTAAACCCATCTTCAAAACCTACCATTTTAACCATAAGAACCCACATGCAAGCCGTAAAACTTTTCCCAGACAAACGCTGCACACCATGCAAAACGCTAAAATCCTGCAATCCCACAGTAAGCTTACTACACCAATCCTCACCCAAGACCAAGTCAAAAGGTTGACTTGAAAGATTTTTGGCTAAAAGGAAAGAAATATATATATATATTTTTAAAGGGAAAGAAACAAATCACGCAAGTCATGCAATGTGAACAAAAAACCGAAAGGAAATTGATAGAGGTAATTTACATAAAGTCCGCGTAGGCAACGTTAACAAACAAATGACAGCCACATTTCAGACCATAAGGCCATGTGGTACGTGCCACGTGTCAAAGGTAGAAGGGCCATGATAGACCTCTGTCGCAGGTGGCAAGGTTGTGCACCCTGCGGCAGAGAGTCCTCAGAGTCCTGCAACCTTAGAATTCTGCAATGTGCGGCAGGGTCCTGCACACCTGCAGCAAAGGTCCTCAGAGTCCTACAATGTGCGGCAGGGTCCTGCACCCCTGAGGCAGGCTTAGACCTCTATCACAGGCTGTAGAGTTGTGCACCCTGCGGTAGAGGTCCTCAAAGTTTTGCACCCCTAAAACTGAATCCAGTCGCGCAACCTGGACCTCAGAACCCGGAAGGCCCAAAACGATAAAATTTTGGGCCTAAATGCCTCTGGGCTTATTGAAGCTACACCAGGAATCTATAAATACCCCACAGGTATGATAAAAAAAGAGGCTAAGCTCTATTTTGTTGACTAAGACTCTACTTAAACACATTTTTCTGACTTAAGCATCGGAGTGCGCGCGCAGGGACAAATCTCTGCGTCTCTCTGACCTTGATTGTTTTTGCAGAATTTTCAATACACGTGAAGAAGATGATAAGGAAGATTCATTGTTGTTGAGAGCAACAACAATTGGCACCATCTGTAGGAAACAAACATAAAAGCCAAATTCTTTAGCGAAATGGTGAGAACACGTTCGACAGCAGCAGCAAACTTGGGGAGGAAAATTCTGTGAGTCCTCCCAACAGACCTATGAGAAGACAGGGGCAGATTGGAGAAGGAGAAAGGGCTGACATAGTTTCCCTAAAGGAGTTTGAGGCTTTGAGATGTTAGAATGAGGAGGTTACTCAGGCACTCCAATGCCAAAATGAGCAGACGACTACAGCCTTAAGGGCCATGGTGGATTTCTTAAAAAATGCACTGCCACAGTTCAGTTTACCCCAAGAAGTGCAGCACCTGGTGAGAGAGAATATCCCACGAAAAACCTATGAGGAAGGTCAGCCCTCTGCAACTGCGAATTTGGGACAACTAGAATAGGGACCGACGGCCAGCATGCTGCGCATCATTCAGCATCAACAGAACCCTACTGCAAGGGTCAGGAATCAGGACCCTGCCGCAGGAGTGTGGGAGCCAAACCCTGCCATGGGGGCCAGGAGTTATGACCCTGCTGCAGGGATGGGGGAGTCGAATCCTGTCGCAATGGTGATGGAGCAGTACCCTGTCGCAGGGTTTCAGAAGTAGAACCCTGCCGCAGGGGTCATGAGACAGGACCCTGCTGCAGGGATGAGGGAGTCAAACCCTGTATCACGATTTAAGGAGCAAAATCCTACGACAGGGGTCAGAAGACAGGACCTTGCCGCAGGGATGAGGGAGCCAAACCCTGCCGCACGGTTTAAGGAGCAGAATCCTACCGCAGGGGTCAGAAGTCAGGACCCTACCATAGGGATTAGGGAGCCAAATCCTACCGCACTGTTTCAGGAGCAGAATCACATGGCAGGGTACATAAGGTAGACCTCTGTCGCAGAGTTCAAGCAGTAAACCACTGTCACAGAGTTCAAGAGGCAGACCTCTGCCGCAGAGTTTTGGCGACATAATTACAAAGTTCGACAATCTGGGGAGCCTGGGAGATAGAGCCCTCCCTCAATGGATAGGACATGGCAGGCTTATGGGCAGGATAGTATTGAGTCCCTAGACTATTTTGAAGGCTCAAGTCTGAATCAAGGAATGGGAGGTGTTGAAAGGAAGCATCCGGTGCAAAGGCCCGCGGAAAGGGAGACTATGGATAATGTGGAGGTCCTTAGCAGGGAAATAAACCATATACGGGATCCAGAAAGGGAGAGTAGAATGAATCATCGAGACATGACGCAGAGGGTGCCATTGAACAGGCCACGAAACAGAGGAAGAATGGGCTTTCACTCAAATTACTCAGACTCTTCAATACTGAGGAAAGGGGAGCACACTCGACTCAGGAATCAGAGAACATGGAAAAAGTCATAGAGAGGGTTTTGGAAAAGAAGAAGTTGATGTCTACTGAAGATAGTCAGAGAAGGAGAATCCCTTTTAGCTTCAAGATTATGGAGAAATCGCTACCGAAGAAATTTAAGATGCCTTCTATGGCTACTTATGCTGGCAAAATCGACCCATATAACTATATGCAAAATTACGGGTCTCTCATGTTACTCCATGGATGAGAAGATGAAATAATATGCAGAGCCTTCTTGCTCACACTAATGGGACATGCTATGAAATGGTTTAATGGACTGAAGGAAGGTTTCATCTCATCTTTTGATCAATTACGAAGTGAGTTTTTGAAAGCATTCATGATCAATAGCTAGTAAAAAAAAGATGCCACCTACTTGCTTACACTCAAGCAAGGGAACAAGGAGTCTTTGAAAAGTTATGTGGATTGCTTCCGGGATGTGACTTTAGAGGTGAAAGATCTACAAGTAGGAGTAGCTATAGTAGCGATGCTGTAAGGAACAAAATCTGAGAAGTAACAAGAGTTGTTGTCCCTAGATTAGCCTGCAACTATCTCAAATTTATTTGCCTGAGTGAATAAGTATATTGCCCAAGAGGAAGTGATGAGAATGGTGTAGTCTCGAGAGGCGAAGGAGGGAAGAAAAAGAGAAAGAGACATGACTGAAAGGAGTTCTTCTAGACCCGACAGATCAGACAAGGCTCTTAGGCTTAGGTATGAAAACTATACCAAGCTAAACGAGCCTCGTATTGCTATTCTTGCTACTATTGAAAGGACTAGACTGTTGGAGTTTTTGAAGAAAAAAATAGGAAACTTAGGGCGAAATGTAGATGCCTACTGTAGTTTTCATTCCATTCATGGACATCCTACGGAAAGATGCAGAGAATTGATGGATCAGTTGGAAAAATTAGCTCGAGAAGGGAAGATTAATCATTTCCTTTGGCGAAGTGAAAGAGCTCGTTACCTCTCGCGAGATCGAAGGGATAACCGTCCGTAAAATAGATAGACTAATGATGATAGAAATAGGGGAAGAAGGCCGAGAGATGAGGAAGAAGCTAGACAAGATCCCAGGGGTAACCAACAAGATAATGAACCAACTGGTCCAGCTATAAATGTCATCGCAGGTGGAGATTCGATGGTAGGGAACTCCTCTGCCTCTCGTAAAATTTACGTGAGGCAAGCATATCAAATTCATGATGTTATGGAGGAGAATGTGGATAAGGAGCCTATTGTGTTTACTCCAGCAGATAGGGGAGATATTGTCATCCCCCATGATGATCCCATGGTAGTCTCAACGGTGGTGGTGAAACACCTAGTTGGCAGAATCCTGGTTGATAACAGAAGCTCAGTGAATTTAATCTATTGGAATTGTTTTAAGAAGATGAATGTATCGGAGGATAGATTAAAACCAGTTGCAACACCACTGTATGGATTTGCAGGGGAGAAAGTGAAGGTAGCCGGATCCATTCAATTACCCATAACTCTTGGGGATAGTCCAAAGGATGTGACTCGACAGGTGTTATTCATGGTCGTGAAATCAACTTCGATTGCTTATAACATGATTTTGGGAAGACCTCTATTGAATGACATGAGGGCTGTAATCTCTTCTTGCTACCTGTTAATGAAGTTTCCTACCCTCAATGGAGTTGGACAAGTGCAAGGAGATTAAAAAAAAAGGCTCGTACATGTTATATCACCTCTACTACTTGCAAAGGAATACAAAGGAAGGAGACACTAACTATAACTAACCCTCTAAGCCTCAACCTGTTGAAAAGATGGAAGCTATTGAGCTGATAGTAGGAGATGGAGAAAAAAAAGCCTTCATGGGAACTCAGCTTGATGAACGAACAAGGAGAGAGATAGTAGAATGCCTAAGGAAAAACTTTGATGTTTTTGCTTGGACACTGGTCGATATGCCCGGGATTAATCCAGAAGTAATATGCCATAGACTTAATGTTCTACCTGGGCAAAAGCTCGTCAAACAAAAGAAGAGAAATTTTACCCCGAAAAGATAAAAAGTGATCACTGAAGAGGTTAATAAGCTTTTAAAGGCTGGATTTATTAGAGAGGTTAACTATCCAGAGTGGCTGGCCAACGTTGTAATGGTAAAGAAGTCCAATGGGAAATGAAGGATGTGTGTGGACTTGAATAAAGCTTGTCCCAAAGATTCCTATCCTTTGCCCCGAATTGATAAGCTTGTAGTTGAAACGTCGGGATATGAACTTCTCAGTTTTCTAGATGCTTTTTTCGGATACCACCAGATTATGCTTCATCCAGAAGATGAGGAGAAGACTTCCTTTATAACAGATGATGGAACATACTGTTATCATGTGATGCCATTCAGTTTAAGGAATGCTGGAGCCACATATCAGCGGATGGTAAACAAAGTTTTTAAGGATCTTCTAGGAAACTCCATGGAAGCCTATGTGGATGACATGATCATTAAAAGAAAAACATAGAAGTCTCATGCTCACCAGATGTCTAAGGTGTTCAAAGTGTTGAGGGAGTTTAATATGAAGTTAAACCCCAAAAAGTGTTCCATCAGAGTCAAATCTGAAAAGTGTTGTGATTCATGATCACTAATAGGGCATTGAGGCAAACCCCAAGAAGGTACAAGCGATCATAGATATGAAGCCACCAACTACAGTAAGAGAAGTCTAAAGATTGAAGGGCAGAATAACATCTCTAAATCGTTTTCTGTCAAAATTTGCAGAGAGGAGCCTATCATTCTTCAAAATTCTAAGAGGTGAAAAGAATTTCAAGTGGACAGATGAGTGCCAAGCAGCTTTCAAAGACTTAAAGGAGTATTTGAATGAGTTACCCTTACTGACAAGGCCTCAAGTAGGAGAACATTTGTTTATGTACCTAGGAGTTGTTGAGTACGTCATCAGTGCAGTATTGTTGAGAAAAGATGAAATGGTGGATCGCCCTATTTATTATATAAGTAAGGTGTTGCTAGACCCTGAGACACGCTATCCGCTAGCTGAAAAGTTTGCATTAACCCTTGTGATGACCTCTCAAAAATTACGTCCTTACTTTCAGGCACACCCTATCATAGTTCTGACAGATCAACTGTTACGGTAAATTCTTCAAAAGCCTGAGCACTCAAGGAGATTGGTGAAATGGGCAATAGAACTCAGAGAGTATGATATCACATTTTAGCCCCGATAAGCCATTAAAGGCCAAGCTCTAGCAGACTTCATAGTGGAATGCACTAACCCAAGGGGCAACAATGAAGAAGAAACTCGGCCATGGCTACTGTACGTTGACAGAGCATCAAGTGCAAATGGTAGTCGGGCTGACATAGTCTTGGTGTCACCTGAGGGGATATCTTTGGAATATTCTTTGCGCTTTAGATTCCCCAGTTCAAATAACATGAGGCCTTAGTCACTGGAATGAAGTTAGCAGAGAGGTTACAAGTTCGCAACCTAGTGGCACATAGTGACTCCCAATTAGTGGTGAACCAATTCAACGGACAGTACGAGACTCGAGAGCCGATGTTAGTCCCATACCGAAAGAAAGTCCAATCACTGGCTCAAACTTTCGAGAACTTTTAGTTGGTATAAATTAACTGATCCGAAAACACCCATGTATAATCACTGTCTAAATTTGCCTCTTCTAATGAGATCGAAGGAAGAGTAGTGAAGGTGGAAAGGCTAGAAAGGCCTAGTATCGAAGAACTGGAAGTGTATGATATTGGGGTGGGAGACGATTGGAGGACACCATTTAAACAGTACCTAACTGATGGCACATTTCCACATAACAAGGAAGTAGCTCGACGCTTAAAGATTCAAGAGGCAAAGTTCACGTTAATAAATGGGAAGCTGTATAAGAGGGGGTATACATCACCTCTGTTAAAGTGTTTAGGTCCAGAAAAAGCTAACTATGTCCTAGCAGAAGTACATGAAGGAATTTGTAGCGAACATTTGGGAGCTAGAGCCCTTGCCTCCAAAATATTACGGTCGGGATTCTATTGGCCAACAATGAAGAAAGATGCGGTGGATAAAGTCCACAAATGTGACAAGTGCCAAAGGTTTGCGCTGATAACAATGGCTCCAATTACTCCATTTCAGGGCACGGTGTAACCAACGCCCTTTGCACAATAGAGGATAGACATTTTGAGACCCTTTCCATTAGCTACGGGTCACAGAAGTTTCCACTGGTAGCTACCAATTACTTTACAAAATGGATTGAAGCAGAACCATTAGCTACTATTACTGAGAAGAAAGTCGAGGCGATGGTATGGAAGGACATTATATGTCGATTTGGGATTCCACGTGTCTTAAACACTGACCATGGGAAGTAGTTTGATTGTGATGCCTTTTGTGAGTTCTGCAAACGCCTTAATATTCAGTTGAGGATTTCTTCTATTTCATACCCTCAAGCCAATGGGCAGGCAAAAGTCAACAATCGAACCATCCTTCACGGTTTGAAGATCAGATTGAATAAGGTTAAAGGGGCGTGAATGGATGAGTTACCTAGTGTCTTGTGGGCGTACCGCACCACCAGTCGAGTGTCAACCAGAGAAATGCCATTTAGTTTGGTATACGGAACTAAAGCATTGATCCCCATGGAAATTGAAGCACTCTCGCCAAGAGTGATACCCTTGGTAGAGGAAGAGAATTCGCAAGGGTTAAGGGAAAACCTAGACCTGCTTAACGAACATAGAGAGGCTGCGGTTGTTGGACTGGCATCCTATCACCAAAGGGTAGCTAATTACTATAACAGCCGAGTTAAAGACAGACCAATGTTTGAAGGAGATTTGGTGTTGAGAAAGTCACACATAACCAATGCACTAAAAGAGGATGGAAAATTCAAAGCCAATTGGGAAGGTCCATATCGAATCAGACGAATGATTGGGCCCAACGCCTGTATCTTAGAAACTTTGCAAAGGAAGAAAATAGGGAAGACGTGGAACTTGAACCACTTAAAGTTGTATTGGAATTAATCATTATGTCTTCTTTTCAAATTTTTATATTTCCATGCAATAAATCAAGTGATCTCTTATTTCATATTTATTTTTCTAACATGAATCTTCTGACAGAAAAGATTAAAAGAAGACATGCCATAGTACCAGAGGCGTGAAAGTGTCACAGCAGCAATACATTAAAAAAAAGACATGCCATAGTACCAGAGGCACGAAAGCGTCACGGTGGTTAGGCATTTGAAGGAAGACATGCCATAGTACCAGAGGCGCGAAAGCATGCCATAGTGCCAAAGGCAAGAAAGCGTCAAGGCGGCCAGGCATTAGAAAGAAGACATGCCATAATGCCAGAGGCGCAAAAGTGTCACAGCGACCAGACATTAGACAAAAGACACGCCATAGTACCAGGGGCGTGAATGTGTCACGACTGTCCGACCCTAGAAAAAGAAAAGGTATGTTTAAATGCACAATTCTTTCTAAAAGTTTACACCTTTTATTAAGAATTTGGGGAGCATATATATATATATATATGGTGTATACAGATAGATGATGATAGCAAAAGTCAAATGAATACTTTTATTATTAAAAAGGAAAAATAGGAATAAACAATTTTTATTATTAAAATTAAAAAAAAAACAAAAAAGAAATCAATCTCCATGATCAGACTTCTGGCGCCGATGGGTCCTCACCGTTTAATTCATCATGGGCACCAATTGGCTTAGGAGCATTATCTAGGCTCAAAGGCTACCAAGGTCCAGTCAGGTTAGTCAGATCATTCTGTGCAGCTTTCTTCAAAAACTCATCTGCTGGCTCGGCATCGGGTTCTTATTTGGTCCAATCAGGAGCCTCGAACAACATAGCTTCAAGCGTATATAAGAGCTCGGGGAACTCTTCGCCTTCCCTGTGCTTCTCCAACTAAGATTGGGCGAGATAGAAACCGTATTTCACAAACCCCATGGAGTAGTCCTTTTTCCGCCTAAAGCAATCTTTAGAGAGTCAATACTCCCTTACGGCTTTTGTCCTGATATGGTCAATCTCTGTTTGGCCAAAAGAAGCAGAGGGTCGACTCTCCAAATCCATAATATATTGTTCTAACTCCTGATTACGATCAGCTAACCGCTTAAAACTGGTGAAAAGGGAATCATATTTGGACTGCAA
This sequence comes from Firmiana major, assembly GCA_033439115.1. Lineage (NCBI taxonomy): Eukaryota > Viridiplantae > Streptophyta > Magnoliopsida > Malvales > Malvaceae > Firmiana > Firmiana major. Next base: position 23,447,028 of record CM065910.1, read on the forward strand.
ATTGTTAAGCTCAGTTTGCTTTTGTTGAAGGTCATCATTAAGTTTGCTAGACCTAGTAGTCTCAACAGTAAGATCCCTTTTGGTGAGAATCAAGTCTTGAAGAGCCTTTGAAAGTTGTTCTTCCAAATCTCGTACCATCCCTGGTAGCCCAGATAGTTGATTGTTAGCATTCGCCAGCTCCATATTCCTATCTCTTAGTGCCTTGAGCTCTTTTTTTGTTTGATCACAGTAAGCTCGATGTTGAGCATTATCGACAATGATCCTTTGAGTAGCCTGAAAAGAAACATGAAAAGTTAAAACTTAAAATAAGGAGAAGAGAAATTTAATGAACGAGAATCGAAAGATTACCCTCATTAGCTCCAAGTCAGCTAAGTCCTCTCCCTCCGAAAAATTCTTAAACAATCGATGCTCGTCTTTAGGAAGGATGGTGGCCTAGCCTAATCAAGAAGCTACCTCTATGTGTTTCTAAAGTGTCATTGTCAAGCACTCCTAGGTAGACTCAAAATTTTGATCCCTTTTTGTAGAGCCACCATCCACTTGGTATGACCCCTTATCAATAGGACCTATCTTGGGAAGAATAGGCCTGTTTGCCATAGCAAACTGAACATATAAATGCCTTCGATTCTTTCGATTAGGCGAGGTCATGTTGCATTCAGCAGGATCCTCCGACTGAGATCGATCCGAGGAGCTTGAAGTTCTCCTAAAATGCGAGGAAGCCTTCCCTCTACCTTGGGAAAGGTCTCTTGATCCTCCCTCATGAAGTTGAGTCGGAGTTGGAGGAGGGGTTGCTTGTCTAGAAGGAGGAGTTCGAGCCCGGGACATCGGAGGTGAAATTGACATATCTCCAGAAGCAGCAGCTGTGGAGCAGGGTCTCTTCTCGATAGGTTCACTAGATGAACCTTTTTGCGCCCTCTGACGAATCAAAGCACGTTTGATGCTACTCATCCGTGAAAAAAAAGAAGAACCCACAAAATTGTTAAGATCGTCGCATAAACAAGCAATAATAAATTATAAAACATAACGGGTTACCTTCAGGAGAGGGCCATAAAAGTGGAACCAAATCCTTCCCAGCCACTCACATCATCTAGAGGATCACTTTCAGGGCTGGATTCCCTATTTGCAGGATTTGGTTTAAAAGGAATGAATAACGGAGGATTTGAGGGAGAAATGTAACGACCCTTGACCCTTGAAAATCGAGAAATTTTTTTTTTTAAAATTTAATCACTTATTCCCTTATTCACTTAGGTTGTATTCCTGTGCAGTGTCAAAACACTTTTCCTAATACTTTACTCGTAATCATAATTAATTTCTATATTTTAACTTATGTGGCCGATAAAAATTTCGGCAGCACAACAGCTTATATATGAGCCTACCCACCTGTAAATCAGTTGTTTTTTTGCAATCCTAGATATCCACCACTACCAAGCATACTTTCCAAATTCATCTTTACCACTCAACACATCCATTTCAATTTAATACTAGTCATCTCAAAACATTATACCAAAGTAGTAATGTTTACATCGTCCCCTACAAAATTACATCCCAACTGATATTTCCAATGTGTCTGTGCATACAATTATGTCTGGTACAGGAATATAAATGTATACCTTCCTGCGTGTACAAAAAGTAGCCTAAGGAGCTCTCCCCACCAGCCTACGTCGTGTACGCAGCAGGCAGTGCCTATAGATTCACTGCAAAAAGATCTGAAGGTAGAGGGGTGAGCTTTTGGGGAAAAGCCCAGTAAGAAGATGTATTTAAAACGATCCTAACAATTCAAATATGTAGAAAACACAATAGTACATATAATGATACTTTCTGAAAGCCAATATAAATGACATTCAAAGATTAAGGAAAATCAGAAACATCGAGATTCAAAACGTAATTCCTTAAGTACGAAAACTTAATAGATATTACGTAAACTGGTCGTATAATCAGAATTCCAAAAACAGGAATATATGTCAAATCACATAATACAGAATCACATTATGAAAATAGTGTTTAATTTTCAAATCGAGACTACATCGGCCCATCTAATCATCATGCGGCAAATAACCCAATCATCCTCTATAGAGGGAATTCAGAACCTATGGCCACGGCAAGTCAGAACCCGAAGGTGAAATTCAGAACCTATGGCCACGGCGAGACAGAACCCGAAGGTGAAATTCAGAACCTATGGCCACGGCGAGACAGAACCCGAAGGTGAAATTCAGAACCCGAAGGTGAAATTCAGAACCTATGGCCACGGCAAGACAGGACCCGAAGGTGAAATTCAGAACCCGAAGGTGAAATTCAGAACCTATGGCCACGGCGAGACAGAACCCGAAGGTGAAATTCAAAACTTATGGCCACGGCGAGGCTGTAAACGAGATTAAAATCGTACAGCGTTTCAGAACCACAAGGGCAAAGTTTGGACGCCACACAGGCGAAGTTCAGACGCCACACAGGTGAAGTTCAAACGCCACACAAGCGAGTTCAGACGCCACACAGGCGAAGTTAACGTGCGTAAGCACACAACATAAATGGCCCTTAGTCTCAAAACATATGATAGTTTTCATATTCGAAAACATCGAAATAAGGTCATCTTATGTGAAAGATTATTTCAGAAGACATGTTTTTATTTCAAAAGCACAAATACAGAAAACATAGTCTTGATCAGAAATATAATTTAGAAACATGCATGAAAAATCATACTTTATGTCTTTGTAAGTATTCTTTAATCACAACTCATAAAGTAACTATTATCGTTTTAAATTATATCCCCTTCCCTCGATCTATCGAAATCTCCGTGCTCGAGTGGTGACGTCTCTTAGTACCTCCCTTAATTCCTTTTATGATCACCTACCACGAAATCGTACACTTAGCACCCTATTCGTGCGAATTATCCGAATTGCGTTAAAATCGTAACCTATTCGTTACTACTACGTGTGTACATATTATTGTACGTACCTAAGTCAACACGAACGTTTATATATTTTCCCTTACCACATATTATTCTGTATGTACAATTATTGACATACACCTTATTATATACCTCTACATATATGTACACATAAATACATATAGATACACTCCCATATGTATATATATATATATATATATATTTATTTGTTTTCACTCTTTTCCTATCTCATATATACATTCTTTGTATATATATATACTAGCACAAATTCATCCTATATACACCCATATGTATATGCATCTAATATATATATACATATATATATACACTCCTATATATATATATATCATTGTCTTCTATTTTTTTCTAATCACAGATATATATATATATATATGTCATTGTTTGTACATATACTAAAACACATTTATTTTATACAATCATTTGTATATACACCCAAGTATATACACATTTTTCATATACTCCTATATGTATATACACCTAAGGATATGCTCATAATTGTTTTATCATTGGCTTTCCTTATTCATTTGTCAAACATATGTACATATACTAACATACCCTTTTATTATACACACCTATATGTATATACCCAAATATATATATATTTTTATTCACATAAATACATATATATATATTATCACTTGTCTCCATTATTCAATATCACAAATATATATTTCTTTGCCTACTTCTCATCATTTCATTTTTGTCTAATTTAATCTATAACTAACATGCTTGTATCTACCACCCATTTATCTACATTTACAATGAATATACAAACATGTATATACATATATATACTTTACCTCATCATGCTTATACACAATCACCTATATATACATGTACAATTAGATATGCATATATACATTAGATATTTTTACCTCTTTTCTCTCCTTTCTTCCTTTTTTTTTTTGGCTTGCTTTTCTTCCTGGGTTTCACGTTTTCCAGCCCTGTTTCTGTTTTCACCTTCTTCCTCAACCTCTCGCTTCCAGCCTAGTTTCTCGGTTTGCTTCTTCTTCTTCCTCTCTTTCTCCCTCGGTTAGCTGCTGTTTCCCAGCTATTTCTACTCCCTTCACTTGTCTCGGTTCCAGCTCAACTCCTTTGGCCTTCTTCCTCCTCCTGTCAGCCTCCCCTGCTCCTCAGTCAGTCCCAATTGCAGTCTTCTCCACCCCTCGGTTCCACCTCTCTTCAGCTCCTGTCTTCTTCTTCAATTTCCCCTTCTTTTCTTTTTTTTTTTTTTTCAGTTCTCCATCATTCTCCTTTTCATTCGATCCCCCTGCCTTCTTCAATTTTGTTCTGTCCTTTTCCCTTTTCAGTCTCGATTTTGACTGTTCCACGGTTTCTCCCTCAATTCAGCTTCAATGCCTTTCTCCCTCACGGTTTGCTTCAATCCCCTGCTTTCGTTTCTTCCCCCCTGCCTCTCGGTTTCAGGCTTCCATCATCATCATCCTTATTTCTCTTCTTCACTCAATCTCAACTTTACCAAGTTCAGCCCCTGTTTTCTTCCATGACCGAAACCCAGCTAACTCAGCTCCATTTTCAGCCCTTCAATCTACTCCAATCCTTGTTGTTCTACTTCGGCCTGCTTCAATCCTCAATCTCCCCTGCCTCGGTCTCGTTTCTGGCTTCAGCTTCAAACTCAGCCCACTTCAATTGAAGCCTCGGTTTACCCTTTCCTTCAGCTCTTCCTCTCGGTTTCTTCTGGCTTCAGCCTTCTTTTTCCCTTCTGTTCTTTCTTTTTCCTCGGCCAACCCTTCTCTTTCTCCTCTTCTTCCCTTCTTCTCCAGCCGAACACCCTTCTTCCCTTCTCTTCCTTTCTTCCCTCTTCTCTTTTCTCCCCTTCGGTTTCCCGCCCAACACCCCTGTTTTTGATTTCTTTTTCCCCAATTCAGAATAGTGGCAGACGGAATTGGCTTTTCTAAGCCAATTCCATACATGCCATAATATATTTATATATATATTAGTTTAATATATTTATATATATATATATATATATATTAGTATGTAGGTATTAATTGTTATGTATTTGTATGGTTATTATATTTTTTATACCCACTCCTATATAGTGTATCAATGTATATTTATACATTATATTAGTATAAATATATTGTTTATGTATTGTCATTGGTATTTATTTATTATTATTATTATTATTATTATTTTAAATGTCTTATACGTTATACTTTACGATACATATATATATATATATGTATTTTGTCATATATATATGTATATCATCATCTTTCCATTTTAATTTGTCTAATATATATATATATATATATATATATATATATATATATATATATATATATGTATATATACATACATATACACCTATGTACATATCTACATATATATACATTTTCTTACATAATTTATCCAAGACATAATACCATGCCTTCCATGAGATTTTCCTTATTCTGAAATTAAAATAATACCGAAATTCCATCATTCTTCATAAATTCTCGATACAAGTGTTTACATCAACAATTTTCGATTAACAAATTAAAATTTCTGATCCCTCCGTACTTGCATTCGCCTTATCCCTTCTTGTATCTTCGGGTTCCCGATCATCCCACGGGTTTCTCGGCTCCTATATTCTCGAGCCCTACAACGAACATCCACACTTCCATTAAAATATAATCTAATTAAACGTAGGAAATTCGTGGGGTTTACATTCTCCCCACCTTAAAAGAATTTGGTCCTCCAAATTCATTGGGGTCCATCAAAATAGACGTGGGTACTCTTAGTCAATCTATCTACGATCACCCAGATTGTATCATGCCCCTTTCGGGTTCTTGGTAATCCTACTTACAACCATTCTTAATACACAGTGACCCAAGAGGCTCCGAGTCTCCTTAAATTTTAACACCAGTACACTCCAAAGTGGGTCACTCGATCCGAAAATCTCCCCTTCTTATAGCTTTTATAATTGCCCTCTTAGCATTTCACATCCAAGCAAGGTCACTCAGTACAGTGGTTTGTGTAATTAATTCGATACCACCTGCTAAATCAATTCTAGAACTTCCCCTTTTAGTTTAGGGGTAACTTTGATAGATTATTTGATCATATGTCATAAAACTTTCCCAGTTTACAGGGATGTTTCCATACTGCGAACACGCCCTATCTTAATTTCACAATTCCTATGCACCATATTAGTCCTTCGGGATTTATACAGGGGTGTGGTAACGTGTAACATGAAATCTATAGGCTCAGGTTTCACAGGCAGTTTACATGCCAAATGGGGTGATATATAAATAAATAAATAAAAATGCGTAGAACTTGAACCCAATAATACATGTGTCTCGTGATTGCAAATTGAAAGCTTACCCTGGATGGTCTCAGCGGAGGCATCAACAGTCTCTGTATCCACAGCAAAGACCCTCCCATGAGTGACAGGCTTCTTGCCCCTCTCTGCTGCGGTAGCCCATCTCTGTGGGTCTTGTCTCGGAGGAGCTTGCCTCTCAGGTTGTCGTGGTAGTTCTGGAAGCTGTGGAAACTTATTTAATGGACAATCTCTAATCCGGTGTCCCCTCTGTCCACACCTAAAACAACTCCCTAAGGACCAGTGGCACACACCACTATGAAAATTACCACAACTAGGGCACAATCTCTCGTATTGCTAGAAGCCTCTGGTAGTCTGTGGGGTAGCTATAGGAGCCATGGGCCTATCAATCCTAGCCCGAGACTCATCTGTCCTCTGCCTCTTAGGCTGGCCCCTCCTAAAATCCCGTCTCGCCAACTCCATCTGTACACGATCATCTCTGGTCCTTCCCTTAAAACCATACTCCGTCTGAGTGACATTGAGGCCCCTCACGACCATCTGTGCTCTACCCAGAGCATCCTGAAATTTCGTAATCCATAGCCCCAAAATACGGTCTCTGATAGAGGTGGCAAACGGGCGGGCTCGGTTCGGGTTCTTTTCGGGCTCGGGTTTTTTCGGGTTCGGGTTTTTTCGGGTTCGAGCTTTTTCGGGTTCGATTATTTTCGGGTTCGGGCTTTTTCGGGTTCGAGTTTTTTCGGGTTCGGGCTTTTTCGGTTTCGGGTTTTTTCGGTTTCGGGCTTCTTCGGGTTCGGGTTTTTTCGGGTTCGGTCTTTTTCGGGTTCGGTCCCGGTTCTAGTTGGGCGGGTTTAGCGGGCCGGCTTGAAATATTTTGAAACTTTATTAGTTATACTTTTTTTTAAAAAAATTTTGAATGCGATAATTAATTTAATTTTTATATGATTTTATATTTTAATAAATATTTATATAAAAACAAATTTTTATATTTTAATATTTATTATTTGACAAAAATAATTTACTCTTTTTTAATTTCTTACAATATTTATTATAAAATAGTAGATATAATTATATTCATTAAATGCAAAAGAAAATATTACATATAGATATTATAGGAAGAAAAGTACCAATTAATATTATCATTTACCAAAAAAATGCTTAATATGAATAAATGATCAATTAATTAGCTCTATTTTATTTCTAATTTATTTTTTATTTGTACATAAATCATAATTAATATTATTGTATTAAATATAATCGTTTACATTAATTAATCAAATGTCTCATTAAAAGTTTAGAATATTAAATTAAAAAATATTTTTTTAATATTTAATATAATTATATCATATACAATTATACAGTACCATATGATTGATATTTTGTAGTTGATATAATACACTAAAAAAATATATTTATACAAAAAAACTTTGTGAGTTTAAAAAAAAGCATAATATAAATAATTATGAAATTAAAGTAGATAATTATGATTAAAATAATAAATTTTTAAATTTTAAATAGAATTCACTAAAATTAGATTAATAAAAGTTTCATAATATTTTTTTTATTTCCTCTGTTAGTTTGTTTTTAGTTTTACAGATTTCCTCCAACTTCTAGATGTTATCTTCTTCACTTCTTTTTTAAATGAATGTTTTGCTTATTTCTTTGGTCTTAGCCAAGAAAAATTGAAGAGTATAAAAAATCTGACTGGACTATAAATATAATCTATCTATAGAATAATTGAAATTGTTGATAGGCTTTCAAAGAATAAGAAAAGAAAGGATATGATTTCATGATAAATTATTAAATTATTGTATAAAATGAAAAAAATAAATATTGCACGTTAATGTATATATATAATTAATTTAATAATTTTCAAACAGAATTATCATATTATATAATAACATGGTTAAAAAATTAATTATTTATTATCAAAATAATTATTAAAATAAATATTTACTAATTAGTTATCATATATAAGTATAACAAATTATTAATTTTTAATAAATTAGTTACATAATTTAAATAAAAAAATTAACTTAAAATAATTATTTTTGCACAATCAAGTAATGATGCATGTTTGTCTTGATTGTCACGTTACATAATGCACAAGAAAAATATCTACTGATATTATTTTAGTGGACTGATATAGATATGAATCGATAAGGTAGGCAAATAAATAAATAATCATATATGCTTAACAAAATTATACCTAATTAATTGTTATCAATTCGTTTAAATTATACCTAATTAAAGTTGTATAATTGTAGCTAAATTCTCAATTGATAGATGCAATTAGTTTAAGTTTGAAAAAATTATTAAATATAATATCGAAGTTTAAATAAAATAGGTAAACCAAAAAACTGATATAATTTAATCATAATGATTATAAGACAAAATATAATTAAAATGATGAAATATGAATTAATGAGGAAAAAAATTATATAATTTAGTAATAAAATTTATACAAAAGACAAAACATTGCAAAAATTTAAATTTCCTAGTTAGAAATAAAATTTGAAACATATAAATATTTATTGTTAATTTGATAACATATTTATATAAATTTTTTGTTCAAAAGTGTAATATAAATTGCTTTAGTAACTTATTAAATTATTATTTTTTTATATTAAGTAATTCTTTTTTGAGTTTTAATTTACATTTGTTATTATAATTTCATATATGAACTTATTTTGTTATTGTAGGGATTTAGAAACTTCAATTCTAGATATCTTTTATATAGATTAGAGTTAAATGTATATTTGAATGAATCAAGAGAAGATTATAAGATTCAAATTGATGTTCTTGATTATTGGAAGAAAAATCAATTTCGACACCCTATACTTTCACTTATGGCTAAGGATATATTGAGTATTCCAATTACCACAGTTGCATCTGAATCAGCATTTAGTATGAGTGGTAGAGTTATTAACAAATGGAGAAATTGTCTCATAACACATAATGCAGAAATTTTGATTACCATTCGTAATTGGCTGTATGAATATGATATAGATAAAGGTGGTAAGATTTTAGTGTCATTATTATTTTATTAATTTTTTATTATTTAAATTCTTATATGATTATTTTTATATATTTTATTAGATGAAGAAGATGAAACAATGAGATTTGGAAGGAAAGTTGGATTAAATTGAACTAGTTGGTTTATGGATGAGGATAAAGAGTTCTAATTGTAACGTATGTTGATATTTTATTTCTTACTATTTATATTGTTAAAAAATTAAATTTTTTTATTAAGAGTAATTATGATTGATCATTGCCTCATTAATCTTATTTAAAGACAATGTCGCTCTTGGAGAGTTTAGTTGTTTCCTGCATTTACAATCTTTTCGAGTATGTTATTCATCAAGCCGCTAGCGTTGAATGGAATGATCGTATTTTCCTGTTTTGTTCATCATGCAATGTATGACTAGGGATTGGTTTCTCCATGACTAGGTGGCTGTGTATGAGAATGATTGTATGTTTTCTATTTTGTTGTTCTTGTAATGTTATATGTTATAACTTTAAGTATTTGATGTTTTCTTTGCTGGTTTGTTTTTTACTATATTGAATTAATTTAGAACATAACAATCATTAACTTGTTAATAACATGAGAATTTGGATGCAAACATGTCCTAGTTGAGTCTGAATTTTTTTTTACAGTGAAAAAGTTATTACAACCTTTAAAAGGGTATGATCCCCTTTTTTAACTTTCAATTCTTATTTTTAGTATAATCACCATTTAAAAAATAAATTACTATTTTTCTATTTACGAGTTATAGGAGTAAGAATTTAAATTTTAATTTTGATAATAATGTATTCAATGTTTTATATGAAATATCAAATTTAAATAAATGTTACAATTATATAATGATTTATATATATATATATTTGATTTATTATTGTATTACAATTAAAATTTTAATATGAAATAAATATAATAAAATAGTATAATAATTGTTTTTATAATAAAATCAAATGTTATATTTAATAATATATTTATTATTTATTATTACAAATATAATAAGCATAATATTGAAAATTATTTTATATTGAATATTATATTGTGTTTTAAAATAATTTTATTTAATAATTGAATGTAAATATTTAATATTTATTTTGTTGATAATAAATTATTGATATAATTATGTAATAAATAAATAATGATTGTTCTAAAATTTTATAAATTTTAATTAGAAAAAGTGTATTATTATTTAATTATTTAATTATTTTTTAATATAATAATTATATAATTATAATTCGGGCTTTCTCGGGTTATAAATTCGGGCTTTTTCGGGTTTTGGATCGGGCCGGTTTCGGGCTCGGGTCGTATCGGGTTCGGGCTTTTTCGGGCTCGGGCTTTTTCGGGTTCGGGTTTTTTCGGGCTCGGGCTTTTTCAGGCTCGGGCTTTTTCGAGCTCGGGCTTTTTCGGGTCGGGCTTTTCTCGGGCTCGGGCCTTTGACTTTTTGGTCAATTCGGTCCGGTCTCGGGTTCGGTCTCGGGCGAGCTCGGGCGGGTTTTCGGGCTCGGGCCAACTTTTGCCAGCTCTAGTCTCTGATAGCTGGCCTTAACCCTGCTAAGAACCTCTCAGTCCGACGCTCTTCATTCTGGAACGTCTCTGGATCATACCTCATCAGCATGGTGAATTTACTCTCGTACTCATCCACGGTCATACTGCCCTATACCAAACTCAAAAAGTCTATTCTTAACTTCGGCTGGGCAGCTAGTGGAATATACTGCTTCCTAAAGGCTGTGGAGAAAGCATCCCAATTAATCACCGGATGCTGAGCAGTCAGAAGGACCTTGGTGGATCCCCACCAATACTCTGCTTGGCCCTGCAGCATGTAAGTGGCCATAGAGACCTTCTCAACATCAGAACACCCCAGAAAGTCGAAGATCTTCCCAAGGCTCACCAGCCACTCTTCGGCCTCTATCGGATTCTTAATCCCCTTAAATACTCGAGGCCTCTTCTTCAGAAAATCTCTCATCCTACCGATATTTCTCTCCTCCCTCCGGGCTTGTACAGGAGGCTGAGGCGCCAAAGGTACTGGTGGAGGAGGAGGTGGCGGCGCTTGCGGAGGAGTCTGCACCGAGGTAGGAACTGGTGCCGTGCCAGCAGAATCAGAAACATTTGCCCCTAGATGTTGGGCAATCATGACAGCTATCAACTCCAAACCTCGCTTGAGACACTGCTCCAACCGCTGTTCAAACTGAGCCATACGTGTACTGAGGCCCTATAAGTGCGGTAGAGGAGGTGGAGGTGGCTGAGCCTGCCTTCGAGTACGTCCGCGTCTTCCACTCATCGTGCAGTGATCTAATACCTGCTCGTAATTCCAAAGATCAAGTCTTACATTCATTAGGTATACATTACCTACTACCAGACAAGTACAGACATTAGGATGTAATTTAATCCTTATTTTCGACACTGACAGTACTAGACAACCTTCGCTCTGATACCACTTAAACTGTAACGACCCTTGACCCTTGAAAATCGAGAAATTTTTTTTTTAATTTAACCACTTATTCCCTTATTCACTTAGGTTGTATTCCTGTGCAGTGTCAAAACACTTTTCCTAATACTTTACTCGTAATCATAATTAATTTCTATATTTTAACTTATGTGGCCGATAAAAATTTCGGCAACACAACAGCTTATATATGAGCCTACCCACCTGTAAATCAGTTGTTTTTTTGCAATCCTAGATATCCACCACTACCAAGCATACTTTCCAAATTCATCTTTACCACTCAACACATCCATTTCAATTTAATACTAGTCATCTCAAAACATTATACCAAAGTAGTAATGTTTACATCGTCCCCTACAAAATTACATCCCAACTGATATTTCCAATGTGTCTGTGCATACAATTATGTCTGGTACAGGAATATAAATGTATACCTTCCTGCGTGTACAAAAAGTAGCCTAAGGAGCTCTCCCCACCAGCCTACGTCGTGTACGCAGCAGGCAGTGCCTATAGATTCACTGCAAAAAGATCTGAAGGTAGAGGGGTGAGCTTTTGGGGAAAAGCCCAGTAAGAAGATGTATTTAAAACGATCCTAACAATTCAAATATGTAGAAAACACAATAGTACATATAATGATACTTTCTGAAAGCCAATATAAATGACATTCAAAGATTAAGGAAAATCAGAAACATCGAGATTCAAAACGTAATTCCTTAAGTACGAAAACTTAATAGATATTACGTAAACTGGTCGTATAATCAGAATTCCAAAAACAGGAATATATGTCAAATCACATAATACAGAATCACATTATGAAAATAGTGTTTAATTTTCAAATCGAGACTACATCGGCCCATCTAATCATCATGCGGCAAATAACCCAATCATCCTCTATAGAGGGAATTCAGAACCTATGGCCACGGCAAGTCAGAACCCGAAGGTGAAATTCAGAACCCGAAGGTGAAATTCAGAACCCGAAGGTGAAATTCAGAACCTATGGCCACGGCGAGACAGAACCCGAAGGTGAAATTCAGAACCTATGACCACGGCGAGGCTGTAAACGAGATTAAAATCGTACAGCGTTTCAGAACCACAAGGGCAAAGTTTAGACGCCACACAGGCGAAGTTCAGACGCCACACAGGCGAAGTTCAAAGGCCACACAGGCGAGTTCAGACGCCACACAGGCGAAGTTAACGTGCGTAAGCACACAACATAAATGGCCCTTAGTCTCAAAACATATGATAGTTTTCATATTCGAAAACATCGAAATAAGGTCATCTTATGTGAAAGATTATTTCAGAAGACATGTTTTTATTTCAAAAGCACAAATACAGAAAACATAGTCTTGATCAGAAATATAATTTAGAAACATGCATGAAAAATCATACTTTATGTCTTTGTAAGTATTCTTTAATCACAACTCAGAAAGTAACTATTAACGTTTTAAATTATATCCCCATACCTCGATCTATCGAAATCTCCGTGCTCGAGTGGTGACGTCTCTTAGTACCTCCCTTAATTCCTTCTATGATCACCTACCACGAAATCGTACACTTAGCACCCTATTCGTGCGAATTATCCGAATTGCGTTAAAATCGTAACCTATTCGTTACTACTACGTGTGTACATATTATTGTACGTACCTAAGTCAACACGAACGTTTATATATTTTCCCTTACCACATATTATTTTGTATGTACAATTATTGACATACACCTTATTATATACCTCTACATATATGTACACATAAATACATATATATACACTCCCATATGTATATATATATATATATATATATATATATATATATATATATATATATTTATTTATTTGTTTTCACTCTTTTCCTATCTCATATATACATTCTTTGTATATATATATATATACTAGCACAAATTCATCCTATATACACCCATATGTATATGCATCTAATATATATATACATATATATATACACTCCTATATATATATATATATATATATATATATATATATATATCATTGTCTTCTATTTTTTTCTTATCACAGATATATATATATATGTCATTGTTTGTACATATACTAAAACACATTTATTTTATACAATCATTTGTATATACACCCAAGTATATACACATTTTTCATATACTCCTATATGTATATACACCTAAGTATATGCTCATAATTGTTTTATCATTGGCTTTCCTTATTCATTTGTCAAATATATGTACATATACTAACATACCCTTTTATTATACACACCTATATGTATATACCCAAATATATATATATTTTTATTCACATAAATACATATATATATTATCACTTGTCTCCATTATTCAATATCACAAATATATATTTCTTTGCCTACTTCTCATCATTCCATTTTTGTCTAATTTAATCTATAACTAACATGCTTGTATCTACCACCCATTTATCTACATTTACAATGAATATACATACATGTATATACATATATATACTTTACCTCATCATGCTTATACACAATCACCTATATATACATGTACAATTAGATATATATATATACATTAGATATTTTTACTTCTTTTCTCTCCTTTCTTCCTTTTTTTTTTTTGCTTTCTTTTCTTCCTGGGTTTCACGTTTTCCAGCCCTGTTTCTGTTTTCCCCTTCTTCCTCAACCTCTCGCTTCTAGCCTAGTTTCTCGGTTTGCTTCTTCTTCTTCCTCTCTTTCTCCCTCGGTTAGCTGCTGTTTCCCAGCTATTTCTACTCCCTTCACTTGTCTCGGTTCCAGCTCAACTCCTTTGGCCTTCTTCCTCCTCCCGTCAGCCTCCCCTGCTCCTCGGTCAGTCCCAATTGCAGTCTTCTCCACCCCTCGGTTCCACCTCTCTTCAGCTCCTGTCTTCTTCTTCAATTTCCCCTTCTTTTCTTTTTTTTTTTTCAGTTCTCCATCATTCTCCTTTTCATTCGATCCCCTGCCTTCTTCAATTTTGTTCTGTCCTCTTCCCTTTTCAGTCTCGATTTTGACTGTTCCACGATTTCTCCCTCAATTCAGCTTCAATGCCTTTCTCCCTCACGGTTTGCTTCAATCCCCTGCTTTCGTTTCTTCCCCCTGCCTCTCGGTTTCAGGCTTCCATCATCATCATCCTTATTTCTCTTCTTCACTCAATCTCGACTTTACCAAGTTCAGCCCCTGTTTTCTTCCATGACCGAAACGCAGCTAACTCAGCTCCATTTTCAGCCCTTCAACCTACTCCAATCCTTGTTGTTCTACTTCGGCCTGCTTCAATCCTCAATCTCCCCTGCCTCGGTCTCGTTTCTGACTTCAGCTTCAAACTCAGCCCACTTCAATTGAAGCCTCGGTTTGCCCTTTCCTTCAGCTCTTCCTCTCGATTTTTTCTGGCTTCAGCCTTCTTTTTCCCTTCTGTTCTTTCTTTTTCCTCGGCCAACCCTTCTCTTTCTCCTCTTCTTCCCTTCTTCTCCAGCCGAACACCCTTCTTCCCTTCTCTTCCTTTCTTCGCTCTTCTCTTTTCTCCCCTTCGGTTTCCCTCCCAACACCCCTGTTTTTGATTTCTTTTTCCCCAATTCAGAATAGTGGCAGACGGAATTGGCTTTTCTAAGCCAATTCCATACATGCCATAATATATTTATATATATATTAGTTTAATATATTTATATATATATATTATATTAGTATGTAGGTATTAATTGTTATGTATTTGTATGGTTATTATATTTTTTATACCCACTCCTATATAGTGTATCAATGTATATTTATACATTATATTAGTATAAATATATTGTTTATGTATTGTCATTGGTATTTATTTATTATTATTATTATTATTATTATTTTAAATGTCTTATACGTTATACTTTACGATACATATATATATATATGTATTTTGTCATATATATATATGTATATCATCATCTTTCCATTTTAATTTGTCTAATATATATATATATATGTACATATACATACATATTCACCTATGTACATATCTACATATATATACATTTTCTTACATAATTTATCCAAGACATAATACCATGCCTTCCATGAGATTTTCCTTATTCTGAAATTAAAATAATACCGGAATTTCATCATTCTTCATAAATTCTCGATACAAGTGTTTACATCAACAATTTTCGATTAACAAATTAAAATTTCTGATCCCTCCGTACTTGCATTCGCCTTATCCCTTCTTGTATCTTCGGGTTCCCGATCATCCCACGGGTTTCTCGGCTCCTATATTCTCGAGCCCTACAACGAACATCCACACTTCCATTAAAATATAATCTAATTAAACGTAGGAAATTCGTGGGGTTTACAAGAAACGGAAGGATTGGCAGCATGAACACTTCCCATACCCCAACCAGCAGATGCCAAATTTTCAGGTGACAGGAAGTTATAAAGGTTGATTAGCCTATCGACTAATAGCTCGTTAATAGTTGAAGACAATTTTCTCCTGAGTGTAGCAATACGAGGACCTTTTGGGATACTACGCTTAGCTTCCCATCGAGTAGGGAAGTTAAGACCTTTAGGTACCTCTACAAAGAGCCATTCCGACTCGAACCCATGGAGTTTGTTGGGATGTCTTTCGAATAACCAATTTTTGAACCCAGGTTCGGACACTCTTTGAATAGAATATGAAATTGAACCGAAACTACCCCGAAACTTGAAAAAAGTGTAGAATAAAGGGAGAGAAGGAGGAACAACCCTCATTTGGCAATGCACAAAAAAACCAATTAATTGCATCCATCCATGAGGGTGTAACTGGCCAGGAGCGATCCCTCGTTCCCTAAGAAAAGAAACCCCGAAATTGGAGGTTGGGAAACGAAAACCTAATTCTAAAGATCAATCTTCTAGGTAAACAAGCTTGGAGATTTATAACTAATACAAGATCAATAATGGTGGATGTTTTTAGCAAGAAATATATCAAAGATAAAAATCTCCAACATACTTAGGCAAAATCAGGGGACTCACAGATGTGGAAGAGCATACTTGTAGGGCGAGATGTCTGCCTCAATGGACTTGATGTTCAAGTCTAGAGAGGTAACCAAACCTTTATTTAGAATGGAAAGATTCTTATAACCATTTTTGGTATCCAGGAGAATCAAAGCCATCTTAGCATCAAAGTTATATGGACCCAATCTACAAGAATTGAGAGCCCACTCTCACAAGTATCCTTCTTAATGAATAAATAGCGAAGGAACTGAGAAGGTGAACTTTCACCCTGACTAGTGGAGAAGATAAAATCATATGGAAACACAACTTTTCTAGAGATTATACAGTTAATTTGCCAATTAGAAAATGTTCAAAGATGAAAAGAAATGGCATAACTCGAATAGGGAGAGCTTCTTCAAATGAAAAGTTGTATGGAGATTGCGGCTTACTTTCAAAATTATCATTTTCCTGTGGAAGTTATATAATAGAGGTATATGCAATAATGAGGAGGAAACCATCGACCACCTTTTCATACGATGCTCGATGGCAAGGACAGTCTGATTCACAACAGACCTTACCTTAAAATTTGATCTTATTTAACTAGACAGACTCATAAAATGGATTAAGCAAATCTTATCAACTAGAGACCTTGCATTAGAGAAAGCTTTCACTTTCTATAGCTAATTTTTTAGCTTGATATGGTGCATTTGGCTTCATAGAAATTAATGTATGTTCAAAGTAGCATCACCTAACCCCTTGAAGGTCTTGTTTCACTACAAGGCGATAGTGACTAACCTCAAAGAAGCCTTTATTGATAAAATGAAGACCAACCACCATAGCCCTATAGCTAACTACACACGAGAATAAAGGATTCTTCCTTCTAAAAAAGAAATGACATTCGTTGGTCCATTTTCTTAAACTTACAAACACATTCTCATAACAATTGGTACAGTATGAATATAATGACTAAAAGTTTCAATGGACTAATAATTGTCTTTTGCAGGAGCTTAGAAGTTTCATCAAAATAATTGGCAAGAATCCATATGATGAAATTGGTTATTACTAGACTTCATGAACATTATGGCCACTACCATCCACTGTAAGGATGACAAACACCACTAGAGGAACATTGTGGACGGGAGCGGCTGCTTCCATCGAACGCTCCAACCAGCTACTACTGATATAAGTACTTCATAACAAAGGGCATGAAATTCGTATTCCATAAAAACAACCACCTGGAGAAAGAAGTCAGGAAGCTAACGATGGTGGCAACAGGGAAGAGAATCTCCTATAGCTAGCCTTAAACTAACACTTTTTTTTTCTTGTTTCATTGTTGTTTTACCAAAAAGAAAAACCTCCAAGGAAGTACAAGACGCGCATTAGGTATGTAGATATATTGTAAAGCACAAAACATAGACAAATCTAGGTTTTGTCAAACACTATTGGAAACTTGTATGTGGTTAATTAATTGCCTGACTTTTACTCGTTAGCATGGTGAGGTGAGCCATCGATAAGTGAGTTTTATCATAAAAGGACGAAAAAAATTTTAAGAGTAAATTATCATTTTATTCTTAATATTAAAATATTTTTTATTTTATTAAAAAGTATATATTCTTAATTTTTTTTATCGTTTTTAATCTCATTAGAACCAATCTCTTCGTCTATTCAAACTAACCCTAATATGTCCATTGTCCAAGTAGAAATTAATTTAAGATGTTACTGTTCATAGCGGATTGAAAACATGGTGACATCAGTTTGATTTGGGGATATAAACGGTGTTAGGTACTCACTATTTTTGAGGTACCCAAACTCAAACTTGATTATATTTTATAATAACCGAACCCAATTAACTACTCAAATATTTTTATTTTTACTACCCAAACCCTACTTATAATATACGACTCGGATTTTTGATGTAGCTTATCCGTTATGATTCATATATGTACGAACATTTATTATGTTGGTTGAATCATAAGTAGAGTATTTACTAAAAGAAATCGTAAATGAAGTGATTAAATTCACATAAGCTACATAAAGGCCAATTAAGGGCTATAAGAGTCACAGGCTAAACCGAGTGGATCTAAATCATTCTAATTGAAGAGAAGAACTTATAATGAGAAAATATAGAGGGTTCATGAAGGAAAGTCGGTTTGATTTGGTCTCGAACACATTTAAGTATAGTAAAAGCCAAAAAGGGGATAAACGAGTCCGAAATGGTCTATTTGAGGGGTATTTGATATATTCGCCTCGCGAAAATGGCCAAAACGCAAAGACGAGAGTGTGAACCATGGAAAGAGACACTTTTGGATTTTGAGAAAAAGTCAAACGTGGTCAATGGTTAAGAAAAGTGGACTTTGACCAAAGTTGACTAACCATGGTTAGAATTTAACCCAAGTATGGTTAAAAATTGGGGAAGAAATATTTTTGGTTAAAATACAAGATAATCATCCCCCAAAGTAAGAAAAAATTATTTGGATGAATTTCTAATTTAATTTAAAGAGTAAAATGTAATGGGCCAAAATTGGAATTTTAAAGCCCATTAAGGTATAAACAAGTGTGGGTCGAATTTGGAAAGCCCAATGGGCCAAATTGTTGGGCCATTTGGTGGGCTCAATATGAAGATAATTTGTCACGACCCTCAACTTACCAAAAATCATCACAAATTTTTTGCTTTTCCTACATTATTTATTATTCGTTCTTACCTTACCTCGATCGTGATCAGCTACACTCTCAACAGTTAGGCTGTGTGTCAATGTCTATCTCATCCATCCATGACAATTCAATTTGCATTATAATTTGGAAGTAAACACTTGTATAAATAAATCAGAGTTGTTGTTACATGTGTTTACATTGCTTTACATCCCCAATGGTTACGTTCAAAATGCTACTGTGCTATGGCAAGTTTAGATACAAAATTATACAAGTGTGTATACCTTTCGTGATGGGATGTAGTGGATACCAAAAAGGAAACCTCCAGTCGCCCTCAGTCTATACTCAATGCTCTATAGAGAGGGGGAAAATAAGGGAGGGGTGAGCAAACAACACGCTCAGTAAGGCAATCATGCGAACAGGTAAATACTGCACTATCTACGTGATCATGATGCTAGGCTCAAAACCATACAGTTTCTCATTCACACCTCAAAAGCATTAGTTCATGCTTGTGTTAATGGCATGTAAAGCAAATCATGCTATTTTGTTCAGTGCACAATTCAAATTCAAAGCATGGAATAACCGTCATGCATATTTCATAAATAAGGCATGGAAAACCATCATGCGTAAGTGCACTTTAAAGCCATTATCATGCTTTCTCAAGCAAATCATGCTATTTCATCTCAATAAAATCAACACTTGTCAAGACTCAGCCCCTCCCTCGGACAGTCCTGACTCACAATACATTTCAAAACATGGATTCATTCAATAATTAAAAGACATATGAGATAGGTAATATAACAGGGAAGTATCCTCTAGGACTATGGCCATATCCTTATGATCCCAGGCTACACTGATCAGGTGTGTGGGGGATCATCTCTATCTGCTTCCGCATGGGAGGTGAGTCACATCCAACCCACGGGTCCATAGCAGAACTAAACATCGTTTTAAGATGACATATCACAGTCTAAACCGGTACAACGTACTCCATGCTACCTGCACGATACAACGTACTCCGTGGACCCATATCAACACATCATATCATGCAACATCTCAAAATGCACGTGGGAGCCTATTTAATCGGTGTGACACCCAGTCTACCAGAAGCTCCTAGCACGACTATCAACATATCATAAAATCATGTGCAAGTAATCTCAAGTACGGTAATAAGTATGGTGGACATCTAATGCGAGCTATGCTCCAGCACCATGTCAAAACTAGTATAAAGTCTATGTGAGCTAAGCTCCAACACAACATCATAGAAATCCATGTGAAAACTAGTGCGATCTAAGCTTCAGCACTCATGCGTATACTCTAGCACACTTTCATTCTCATAAAATCCATATAGGTGGCTCAATTCTTTGCAAAACATGGTTATAAACCAAATTAAATCATTTCTTTTGCAAATCATTTTAAATGTCAGCCAACCTACTTATCACTTGCTAAAAAGCAACAAAATAGGATTTTCAAAGCATCATGCTTTTGTTTTCATGCAGATTTCTTAATAACCTAACTCTTGCCCTTCAATCACCCATTTCATTTCCTATTAAGACATGCATTCTAGAAAACATAATGCGCCTAAAATGCGCACAGATATCTTTAAGAGTCCACACAATTTCCTTACCTCGATTTACTCGGGGTGCGACTCTCTTCCTCTTAGTTTCTCCCGCTTTGGCTCAACTTGCTCCGGGTGTATCCTCGGAAGCTACAAATTATTCACCAATCACTTGAGTTAATGTTGCTAACTCATATTTTGACTTTAACTAGTCAATATATTTCATTGAGCCTAATCGTTAAGTTTGACCCATTTTTGCATTTGGTCATCATCAGGCCATTTCCAACCAATTTATCTAATAACTCACTTAGTTACTGTTTAGGACTTGATGTGAAATACTCTACCCTTACTCTCTCATTCATTTATGCATTTTACCTAATGCCTTAAATACACATTTTACCCCTTTTTGGGTAAGTCTCACAATTCATTCCATAACACCATCTTAAAATCATACTCACAACACCATTATCACTTTAAGATATCCCATTCATCATTAATTTCAATACATTTCACTTTCTCACACTAGACTCATTCTAGGTCATAATTGTTCCTTTGTATTCTAGGTAGTTTCTACCATTAATATACATACCAATATACTCCAAAATCAATATCTAAGCAAATGTACTTGGGTTATTGCATTAGAAACTCACCTAGCTTGATTTCCTCCTTGCTCCAAATGGAAATGCACCTTTGATCCTTCAATCCAACAAATGGGGTAATGACTTGAAGCTATGTTGTTCTTCTCTTTGATGTGAACAACTTTATATCTAATAGCTTTCCCTCAAATCTTTATAAAAATGAGTGGATTTAGGAGTGAGAAAGCTAGGTTTTGGATTAAAAATGGTAGAGTGAGGTTATTTCCTAAAATTTACAGATCCAACTGCTCCTATTTATAGAATTACCTTGAAGAGATCAATCTGCATAGAGTGGAGATAGATCTTGTCCTCTTAAATCCCTCGTTTTCTCGATATTTTGAAGGCATGAGATTGATCTGTCGAAGGCTTGAGATCGATCTGCTTCAAGCAGAGAGTTAAGGAGATCGATCTGGCTAAGGGAGGAGATCGATCTGCTCCAACCCAAAAGCTAAGGAAATTGATATGCTTGCATTAAGGATCAATCTCTTCATTACAGAATGCTTAGCAAATTGATCTGGCCCCATTGGAGATCGATTTTCCCTGTTCCATTGCTCAAATAAAAGCATTTTTTGCTCTTCCAAATCGATCTGGCATTCATATTTTCTAGATTTTGTTGTAGTTTTCTACTGTAACTCACACAAAACATCCTTAATTTTGCTGTCATAGTCATTTTATCATTCAACCACCTTTAAGACTTGAAAATGACATCCATTCATACTCTATACACATTAAAACTTGTGTGTATTCATTGCATAACTGAAGGTATACAATACAAAACTAAATGGAAGTACAAAGATTTATGCAACTCATGCAACTTATATTCCATTTTATCACACCACTCAAAACTCAATATATTCACATTCCACTCATGGAAATATCCTTCTTACATTCGTTATACACTTTGAAATTTGTGTGTATTCATTTCACAATCCAATATACACCTTACGTAATTAAATGGAAGTTTACAAAAATTAACGGTATTACACAATTGAAGGCCCAATTAGTAGAAAAATTTTCAACCCAAAAGCCCAAAAGAAAAGCCCAAACCGAAAGCCCATTAGTATAAGTTAAAACCCATTAATAAAAGGTAGCAAAATCCAATTTGGTAACCATCACCTAAACAAAGGTTGCAAAATCCAAATTGGTAACAATCACCTAAACCTTTTGAAAGTCAATTAAAGTGGCTAAAATTGGTGACTTAATTGGCTATGTCTTTAGGCTATAAATATCAGCCAACACATAATCATCTTCATCCTTTCATTTTTGGCAAAGTGAAGAAAAACATAACCAAATAGTTTTTGAGCTTTCTCTCACTAGAAATCACTAGGTTAGAGATATTTTTGGAACAAGTGATCTTCATGAAAGTTATTCCATATTGAGAGAGGAATAACATATCTTGGAATCAGCTATTAAGGAGACATATTGAGCAACCCAAAAATCAAGGAAGTTTCGGTCAAAGTGGAAAGTATAAGCTAGGTGAGTTTTTAAGCTTCCAACTTCATATATGTTGATCTATAAGTTATATAGAGTTGATTGGTATATGTTTCATGGATTGAAACATATGAAAACACTATGAACATGTGATGGCCAAAAGTTGGTGTATGAGTTTTGATGAATACCCATGTGATTTTAAGGGATGTATAGGTTGATATACATGTATGCATGATTATGGCATGGTTAGTTTTAATCAATTTGTTCATATGGATGGTTGTATGATGTTGGCATAAAAGGTATTTGATAAAATGCCAACATGAACTATAGGAAAAGCTTAAGTCATGCCAACCAAGTGTTTGATAAAAAGCCTAAGTGAATTGGCTAGTAAATGGCCATGAGTGGCGTGGTGTGGCATGACCGACGACAAGATGGCTCTCGACCACATGCCATGGCCGAGAAGGCCAATGGCTAAGCCGATTTGGTTTCGGCCCAATAAGGTGCCAATGGCTTGAACAAGCCCAGTAAGAGTTGGTGGGCCCTACAAACCCAATAGGCCCATTAAGAGTTGTTAAGGCCCAATAAGAGTAAAAAGGGTCCATTGAGTGAAATACAGTAGAAAGAGTGTGATTAACCAAATGAATGGTTATATGCAGCCCCAAAGTTTATATTGAGAGCTAATCGGACTGCGAGAGTGAGCAGCATCGAGGAAGTGAAGTCACGAGACGTGATCCAAGGGAAGGGACTATAATGCATTTAGTTTTACACGTATTTCTTATGAAGCTATGGTGTATGCGCACATTGTTACATGTGTATAGATAATAAAGGATGTAAGGATTATGAAATTTAATGTACTATCCATGATTTCAAGTTGTGTGCACAAGTTTTATTGCCTACAAATTATATAGAATGGATACGATTATACGTTGGTTCTGTACGAAATGTAAAATGAGGTATTAGGCAATTAAGGATGAATTACACATTGGAAATCTACAAAAAAACTGCAGTAATGAGGATGCATGGGAAGAGCATATCGATCTCCCATGAAGGAGAGATCGATCCCCTCCCACAAAATGTCAAGTATCAGTCAATTGGAACAAGGCAGATCGATCTCATAATAAGAAAGATCGATCTCCTTAAGCTTCTGTCTGAAAGAAATCGATCTCTCACAAGGAACAGATCGATCTCCAAATGTCTCGGGTTGAAACAAATCGATCTTCCTTTACTAACAGACCGATCTCCCCTTTACTAGCAGATCGATCTGGTAGTAGCTATGTTAGGTAAAAAAGACTACCAAACCATGCAGAGATTGATCTCCACAAGGGACCAAATTGATCTCATGTCTCCGCATCTATAAAAAGAGCACGGGATTGGACTAAAAATAGACTTTCTTTCCTACCAAGCCCGCACCTATCCTTTTTTCTCAAAGAATCAAGCTTTTTCATTCTAAATATCACTACATTCCAGCCAAATTTGGAAGAAGCTCAAGAATGGGAAGTTGTTCTTTGAAGTAAGGATAATAACATACCCAAAAATCACATATTGGTTTGATCAAGAGAAGGAGAATAGACTACCACGAGTTTGACTAAGGAAGAAGCTAAGTTGGGTAAGTTTTCAAAACTCTCAACTCCAAGCATGACGTTTTAAGTGATTTTAGGAGTTGATGAATGTATATTGTTTTAATAGGATATGGCTAGGATGCTTAGAACTCACTTGACCAAAAATACGTCTAGAAGAGCAATAGATTGAGTTTACTATTGAGATGATCTTGGAACACTATGATATTAGTGGTGTTGAGTGAATGATTTTAGATGAATCTACAAAGAAATATTAAGATGAAATATGATAAAAGGGTTGTGAAAGCATGAGTAAGTAAGTAAATGACAATGTGCATGTTTAGAAGAAGAAGAGGAAAATGACTTAATAATTTATGCGTGTAGATTGGAATACGTTGAGACTCGATAACCTGGATCGCGAACGGAGCAAACGAGATGAAGGAAATACAAGTGCGATTTGAGGTAAGGGATTGTATGTTAGCTATAGAGATATTCGTATGTATTTTACAGTGATTTCAGTAGTTATGATGCTAGTGATATTTTGTAGCTATTGAACCATGAAGTGATATGAAATTGTGAAATGTATTATGGTATATATTGTGAAAATGGGATGCGGTAAGGAAAACAACATGGCATGCATGTTTTTAATGTCTTTACAACTATATGTTGTTTTGTGACTGAGAAATTATGATGGATAGGTTGGCTAGTTTTACGTGTTTAGCATGGAACAACATGCTATGTTAATAAACATGATTTGAGTCTTTAAAAGAGAAAAATAGCCTCATATCAGATTTGAGATGTGAATTGGTGTTGGAGCCTTAGCTTACACCTGTTTTGATGATTTGACTATGTTGTAGTTTTTACTGCATATGTTTTCCCTGATTTAACAAACCGTGCTGGAGCGTAGCTCGCACGTGGTTTTATGATGTTGATAATGTGTTGGAGCCTAGCTCGCACAATGATTTGAGATGATACAGTGCTAAAAGCAGTTACTCGCACTGAGAGATACCATGTTGGAGCCTTGCAGAGATTGTGTGTTATGCTAATTCTGCTCGCTTGGTATATGAGACATGATTTAGGATGATGAGTCCATCGGTGTAAGGTGGATGGACTGGGTCCACGGCGTACGCTGTATCGTGTAGTTATCCAGGGAATACTATGTATTGTGCTGTGTGCACGCGAGTATGAGTATCACGTAAATGACACATGGAGTACGTTGTACCATGAGTACATGTGATATGATGAGGAAGATGATGATGATGATTAAGATAAGCCGAAGGGTAGGACTGACCTATCCCCCTTCAGGCAAGTGATGCCCTGTGCACACCTGATCAGTGAGGTCTGGGATCACTGACTATGGCCATACATCATGGATATTTGTTTGCCTAAAATTCCCTACTTGTCTCAACGATATGAGAATTTGAGAAAATCGGAAAAGAGAGAAATTTGATGAAAAGAAATGATTTATGAAAAGAAAAGAGATATCTTGATTTGTAAACTTGTGCTGTGATAACATTGTTTTATGACATGTTTTCAAATGGAAGCATTGAGCATTGGTTTTTATTAAAATGTCTATGAGAGAAGAATGTTTAAATTCCCTTTCTCTATTGATATTTTCATTTATAATGAAAGATGATTTTGTTGATCATGCATGGGCTATGTAGATAGTACAATATCGACCTGTTAGCATCCTTTTCCTTACTGAGTTATGGTTTGCTCATCCCACTATTTTCCCCCTCCAGATACTGAGAAGTAGAACAATGCGGTGGTCTCCAGATTGGTTTTGTGTTGGTCAGCTCTTACCAGTTGCTAAGGTATAAGAAATGTATATACAAAAATATTTTGTATCTATCATATTGTATCGCACAGTTATACATTGAAAATGAGGATATTGTATGGGGATGTTATGTAAAGATATTTTATTTATTTAAATAGATTTTATATATCTACACACATGTCTAGGAGTGTGTGATTTAAAGTTTCAAGTATTTCCACTTTAAATGTCTGAAATTAGTAGTTACATCGGCTCATAGCCCAATCGTATGTGGTATTGTATAGATGAAGAGCACCTGGAGTCAGGTGTGATAGTTCGTATCAGAGCAAGGTTGGTCTGATGTGAGTCGATTTTTAGGACTAAGAAAATGTACATCCCCAAGTTACTGTGCGATTTTTAGATACAAATGTGTATATGGAGCTGGTAGTGATCTAAGAGTTTGTTATGAATGCAAGAAGTCAACAGGCTTGTGAGCTATACTTGAGAGACACCGCAAGAGGGGTGGGAGCTCACGAGCTCAAGGGCAAAATGATAGGATTGAGAGGCAGAGTAGATCGTCCTCTAGTCATGAACCCTATGATCAGATAGAGACTCCCGATCCTCGGGTAGCCAGATTAGAGGAAGATATGCATACGATGATGACCATGATGGGTTAAATCATGTCTAGGTTAAAGGGTATACCCGATATAGCAAGACAGGCTGCATCAAATTCCCCAATAGCTGCACCTGAACTTGAGAATGCTGCACCTGCACAACCTGAACCAGATAGACCACGAGGTCCCCCTGTTCAGCCAGTTCCTCCTCCAGTGGCCCCACAACAGTGTGATAATGATGATCTGGGGCATGGTTATGATTGTGATATGGAGAGGTTGAGGCGTTTTATGGACTTTAAGCATCCTTTTTTTAGTTGGGTAGAGGATCCAACAGTGGCTAAGGATTGGATAAGTTAGATGGAGAAGTTGTTTGATTTTTGTAGGTGTTCGGCTACAAAGAGAGTAGCGCTTGTGGCTTTTGTATTGAGAGGTGAAGTAGAGCACTGGTGGAAGTCCACCAGGCCTAAGCTGAGAACTTAGGGCACAGCGATCACATGGGATATTTTTTGGGTGCTTTTAGAGAACAATATATCCCAGATACTGCTCGACGAAGGTTACAAATGGAGTTTTTGAATCTGACTCAAGGGAATCAAACTGTGGATGAGTACGAGTCACGATTCACATCATTGGGTCGGTATAATCAGAACTCTATAAGGAGTAAAGTTATAAGGTTCTGTAGATTTGTTGATGGACTAAGGCCTTCGATTAGAGTTACACTGGCTTCGTTTGATGTTGCTACATATAGAGAAGTTGTACGATGGGCCCAGTTGTGTGAGCAGGACTATTACTTGCATATTTCAGAGTTCAGTTGGGGTAAGGACAAGGTATGAGGAAACTGAGAGATGGTAAGAGTGCCAGGTTTGGTCGGAGAGGTGTTGGTAAGCATCAAAGAGAGGCAGATGAGTCACAGAAGAAGGTTGCTAAACCTTATATGCATTTGACTCCAGCCCCAACCAAGGGTATAGTGATTGGTGGACCCCGGTCGACTACTGATCAATGCAGAGTATGTGGCCGATATCATGGTAGTAGGCCCTGTCATTATCAGGGTACATGATGTTTGAGATATAGTAGAGTTGGGCACTATGCAAGAGATTATGCAGAAGTAGTTGAGGTAGATCCACAGAAGGACAAGGAGCCAGAGAAAGTTCCTATGGTTACACCTCCTGCAAGGAAAAGAGCCACGGCTGAAGAAAAAGGGAAGAAAGTTGTGGGTCAAGGTAGGGTATATGCGATAGACCAGGCATAAGCAGATACCTCTTCTGAGGTGATAAAAGGTACAATTCTGATTTTCAAATTAGAAGCTATAACTTTATTTGATTCTGGTGCTACACATTCCTTTATATTGCCTGCATGTGCATCAAAGTTAACAGGTTTTGTAAACATATACTTAAATAGGACTTTACTAATAAGTACTCTAATGAGAGTTAGTCAATTAGTTGAAGAAGTATATTGTCACACCCTACTTTCGAGTGCCCTTTATCTATACACACACTACTACGGTTGGGCTGTGAGACGATGCGATTTCTATAAT
The DNA here is from genome assembly GCA_033439115.1 of Firmiana major. Lineage (NCBI taxonomy): Eukaryota > Viridiplantae > Streptophyta > Magnoliopsida > Malvales > Malvaceae > Firmiana > Firmiana major. Next base: position 23,475,318 of record CM065910.1, read on the forward strand.
TCATGCATATACGGTGGAAAAATTAAAACTTTAATTCACACTCCCAGGTGTGTGATATACAAAATCAATTGCATAAATACAATATCCTTACATATCATTCCCATAAAACTGTCTACAATTCCAAGGTATAACTGTGCGATACAAGATAAAAGATACAAAATGCTCTTGTGTATACTATTCTTATACCTTTGCAACTGTTGGGAGCTGTCCAACACAAAAAGGAATCTAGAGACCACCGCTCTTTTACTTCTCAGTATCTGGAGGGGGAAAATAGTGGGAGTGAGAAAACCACAGCTCAGTAAGGAAATGAATGTTAGCAGGTAGATATTGTACTACCTACATAGCCCAGCATGTATAAACCAAAAACATGTTTTCATTATAAATGGAAATATTATCAAAAAAATGCAGTTAAACATATATTTCTTATTTGGCATTTTCATGTAACACAAATATTCAATATTTCCACTTAAAACATGTTTCTTAAAACAGTGCTCTCACGACACAAGTGTTTAGATCAGAGATTAATCAAAACACAAAAATCTCTTTCTTTTATGAGCTCTCCTCAATTTCTCGAATCTTTGAGACAGGCATGGAATTTTCGGCAATCAAATATCCACGACGTATGGCCATAGTCAGTGATCCCAGGCTCACTGATCAGGTGCGCACGGGGAATCACTTTGCCTAAAGGGTGATGGGTCAGTCCTACCCTCCGCTCATCTCAATCAACCTCATCTCCTCATATAATCACGGTATAAGGTATGCCATGTGTCATCTACGCAATACTCGTACTCATGTACACCCAACACAGTACATAGTATACCAACAGACAACTACACAGGATTATGTACGACCGTGGACCCAAGTTCATACTCTAACTTTGATGGACTTATCATCATAAACCATGTTTCATATACCATGCGAACAAATTTGCGTGACACTCAGTCATCGCAAGGCTCCAGCGCAGTATTTTCTCAATACGAGCGACTGCTTCGAGCACTGTATCATTTCGAACTCAGTAATACCTAGTGTCAGCAAAAGCTCCAGTACTTTTCTCAAAACATGTGTGAGATAGAACTCCAGTACATTATCGTTATAAAATCGCATGCGAGTCCCACTCTAACACGGTAAATCAAACATACAGACATATGCAAGTAAGACTCCAGCATAGTCAAAACCAATAACATAGGTGTAAGCCAACGCTCTACAGCGAATCATATCTCAAATCCGATAGGTGGTTACTTTCTCTTTTAAAACTCAAAACATGTTTATTTATGCAGCATGCCTTTCCATGCTAAAATATGTAAAACTAGCTAACCTATTATTATCATTTCTTAATCACAAAATCAATACAAAATTGTGAAAACATTGAAATCATGCATATCATGCTATTTCCTTACCCCATCCCATTTCTCAATACATATATATCATAGTACATTTCATGCTTCCATATCATTTCATAGAATTGTAGTATCTTACTAATTCTAGTGATATATCTATGAAATTGCCATAAAATACGTACGAACATCTTTATAGCTAACACATAGGGACTCAAATCGTACTTGTATTTCCTTTGTCTCGTTTGCTTCGCTCGTGATCCGGGTTAAGTGTGCTCCACGTTATTTTCCAATCTACACATAGAACCATATAGTTATTTCTTTTCTTTCTCCCAAATATCCTCATTGTCACTTATTCCTCCATTTATACCTCTCAAGCCTTTTAATCACATTTCACCTTTCCATTTGTATTACTTATCTCATTAAACTATTTCTTAATCTTTCCATAGATTTCCCTTTTCATACATTTCTCTTAACATTACTCACTCATCACTACAAATCATTCTTGTCAAATTTTACATACCATTCAACCCATACAATATCTAGAATCCATATTTAAAGCTTGAGGGTTGAAGAGCTTACCTAGCTTAGTCTTTTTTCCTTAGCCAAACTTGAGGTAGCCAAAACTCCTTCTCTGGGTCTCACCAATGTGTGATTTTTGGGTATGTTATTCTCCTTGCCTCAAGGAATAACTTTCCCTTCTTGAACTTCTCCCAAAACTGGCTGGAATGTAGTGATCTTTAGAGTAAGAAAGCTTGGGTCTAGAGAGAAAATGGCAGGTGAGATTTGGTGGAGGAAGAGTTTTGAGTTTTCATCTCAATGCCATACTTTTTTTATAGATGCGGGCTTATAAGATCGATCTAGTTCTTGTAGAGATCGATCTCTGCAAGGTTTGGTAGTCCTTTTTACCAAACACAACCACTACAAGATCGATCTTCTTCCCCAATGAGATCGATCTATCGAAGGCCAATTTTTCTCTTGGAGATCGATCTGCCTCTTGTAAGAGATCGATCTGCTCTTTACAGAACTCTTAAAGAGATCGATCTGTCTAGGCTTGAGATCGATCTGTCTCAAACAGAAAGTGAAAGAGATCGATCTGCTTACCTTAAGAATCAATCTTCTCATTACAGAATGCTTAGTAGATCGATCTGGCTCCATTAGAGATCGATTTGCACTGCTCCATTACTCAAATAAGAGTATTCTTGGCTCTTCCAGATCGATCTCTCATCCTATGAGATCGATCTGTCATTCATATTTCCAGATTTTTGTTGTAGTTTTCTACAGAAATTCTCTCACACACATCCTTAATTTGCTACCATAGTCATTTTCTCATTCATCCACCTTTGAGACTTGGAAATGACTTTCATTCATACTTTACACACATTAAAACTTGTGTGAAATCTTTGTATAACCAAAGGTGTATAAATGTAAATAAATGGAAGTGCACAACTCGTGCAAAATCTCCCTTCCATTTTACCACACTACTCATATTCCATTCCACTCACATTCATCATATATCAAAGTCAATTTCTTCATATTCATGCTTAATGCAACTTGTATGTACATCACAACTCTTACTACAAGTGTGTACATTCAACTTATGGACTTTACATCACATATGCTTTACATTACTACTAGTACATTACAATACTCCATGAATTCATTTACATATGTACAAGGTTAAACCTATACGGGGTCTCACATATATAAAGATTGTAAAGTAAGGGTAGGAGATAAGCATACGACCGCTAATCTGATTTTGTTAAATATGTATGACCTTAATGTAATCTTGGAAATGGATTGGTTAGCTACCAATCATGCTGTCTTAGATTGCCACTCTAAGTCTATTACATTTTCACTACCCGAGAAATTTATTGTAAAATTTTATGAGAAGTAATGAAATCCTGATTTTGTAGCAAGTAAAGTGCATTGGTACATAAATGACATAAATGTTGTTTTAAAGGTTTTATTACTTATGTGGTGGACTTGAACAAAACACATTCGGATATGAATGACATTCCAGTGGTTAGAGAATTTCTTGATGTCTTTTCAGAAGACCTACTGGGATTGCCATCGGATAGAGAAATGGAATTTGGTATAGACTTGACACTTGGAATAAAGCTAATATCCAAACCATAATATAGGATGGCTCCAATTGAGCTAGAGGAATTAAGGAAGCAGTTGCAAGATATGCTAGATAAGGGGTTTATAAGACCAAGCATCTCACTATGGGGATCCCCGGTATTGTTTGTGAAGAAGAAAGATGAGAGCCTTAAGTTATGAATTGATTATCGAATGTTGAACAAGGCTACTATCACGAATAAGTACCCCTTGCTGCACATTGATGATTTTTTAGATCAGCTTCGGGGAGCACGAATCTTTTTCAAGATAGATTTGAGGTCTGGGTACCATCAATTGAAGATTCGAAAGGAAGATGTGCCCAAGACAGCTTTTCACACCCGTTATGGTCATTACAAATTCTTGGTGATGCCTTTCGAGTTGACAAATGCACCAGCAGCTTTTATGGCTCTAATGAATGATGTATTCAAGCTATACTTAGATCAATTTGTGATAATATTCATCGATGATATATTGGTTTATTCTAGATCTAAGGAAGATCACGAGCAGCACTTAAGGATTGTTCTGCAAACCCTCTGAGAGAGAAAGTTGTATGCCAAACTTAGTAAATGTGACTTTTGGCTAGAGCAAATTTCTTTTTTGGGTCATGTTGTATCAAAGGATGAGGTGTCAGTAGATCCATCCAAGATTGAGGGTATTGTTTAGTGGGAACAGCCCAGGATAGTCACAAAGATTAGAAGTTTTTTGGGTTTGACAGGTTATTACAAGAGATTTGTAGAGGGTTTATCTAGATTAGCTGCTCCGTTAACACGTCTTACGAGGAAGAATGTAGAGTTTACATGGGATGAAGTGTGTGAGAGGAGTTTTCAGGAACTTCAGCACAGATTAATGATCGCACTAGTTCTCACCATTCCTAACAGTTCAGGAAACTTTTTTGTTTACATAGATGCTTCATACCAAGGACTGGGCTATGTTTTGATGCAGAATGGAAGGGTAGTTGCTTATGGATCCAGACAGCTAAATGATCATGAGAAGAACTATCCTACTCATGATTTAGAGTTGGCGGTCGTAGTATTTGAATTGAAGATATGGCGCCACTACTTGTATGGTGAAAGATTTCAGATCTTTACGGATCACAAGAGTCTTAAGTATCTGTTCTCACAGAAAGAGTTAAACATGAGACAGAGAAGGTGGCTAGAACTCCTCAAAGACTATGATTGTGAGATTTTGTACCACCCAGGAAGGCGAATGTGGTTGTCGATGCATTGAGCAGAAAGAGCCTCGAATTAGTATCATATATGATGGTTAGGGAGCATGAGTTGTTGGAACAATTCATGAACCTTAGTTTGGACGTGACCCCACCTGAGATTGGTAGTTATGGGATTTTAGTCTGCTTGAGGTTAGAACTAGAGTTGATTGAGAGAATCCAGCAAGCTCAGTAGAATGATCAATGGTGTATTGATATGATTAGCCAAATTCCAAAAGGTGATGGCATTGATTTTATATTGAGTTTGGATGGAATACTAAGGTTTGAGAATAGAATATGTGTCCCTAAGGATTCAGAGCTTAGGAAGTTGATTTTATCAGAGGCTCACTCATCGAAATACACAGTACATCCAGAGAGCAGTAAAATGTATCAAAATCTCTGGAAAGTATATTGGTGGTTTGGAATGAAAAGAGATATAGTTGAGTATGTTGCTAGATGTCTCATATGTCAGTAGGTTAAGGTAGAACATCAGAAACCTAGAGGATTATTACGACCTCTACCGATACCCACATGGAAGTGGGAGCACGTCACCATGGATTTTGTGATGAGATTACTGAGAACCCGTAAGAACCATGATGTTATTTGGGTTATAGTAGATCGGTTAACGAAATTGGCACACTTTTTAGCTATGAGATCTATAGATACTTTGAGTGCATTGGCGAACTTGTACGTACGGGAAATAGTAAGACTGCTTGGAGTCCTAGTGAGTGTTTTTTCTGATAGGGATGCCCACTTCACTTCCCACTTTTAGGGACATTTTCAAGAAACGATGGGGACCCAATTGAGTTTTAGCACCGCTTTCCATCCTCAGACAGATGGTCAGTCACAGAGGACTATACAGACCCTAGAGGATATGTTGAGAACGTGTGTGCTAGATTTTTGAGGCTCATGGGACGATCACTTGCTACTGATTGAGTTCGCCTACAACAACACTTATCACTCAAGTATTGGTATGGCCCCCTATGAGGCACTATATGGTCGTAGATGCTGATCACCTATTGGTTGGGAAGAGGTTGGTGACAGATAGTTGCTCGCTCCCGATTTGGTTAGACAAGCCTCAGAGGACGTTCAAATATTATGTGAGAGGTTACGAACGGCTCAAAGTCGACAAAAAAGCTACACTAATAGGAGACAGAGACCACTTGAGTTCGCTGTGGGTGAGTCTGTATTTTTTAAAGTGTCTCCTTCTAAGAGAATAACGAGGTTCTAGAAGAAAGGAAAATTAAATCCTTGTTAAATCGGTCCCTTTGAGATTTTAGATAGATTGGGAGATAGAGCATATAGGCTAGCCTTACCACCTAAGCTAGCAGAGGTCCACAATGTCTTCCATGTTTCCATTCTCCGAAAGTACCATTCGGATCCTGCACATGTAATTAGCTATGAGCCATTAGAGCTCAAGGAGGATATGACATATATAGAGAAACTAATCCAGATATTGGATAGAAATGATAAGGTGTTGCGAAACAAGTCGATTTCATTGGTTAAGGTCCTGTGGCAGCATCATACATCAGAGAAAGCCACCTGGGAGTTAGAGGACCTGATGAGGAGAAATATCCCCAACTTTTTGAGGAATGAACTTGATTCAATTTGGAGGATCAAATTATCTAAGAAGGGGAGAAATGTAATGCCTGTAGTTTTACACGTATTTCTTATGAAGCTATGGTGTATGTGCACATTGTTACATGTGTATAGATAATAAAGGATGTAGGGAATATGAAATTTAATATACTATCCATGATTTCAAGTTGTGTGCATAAGTTTTATTGCCTATGAATTATATGGAATGGATACGATTATACATTAGTTGTGTACGGAATGTAAAATGAGGTATTAGGTAATTAAGGATGAATTACACATTGGAAATCTGTAAAAAAACTGCAGTATTGAAGATGCAGGGGAAGAGCAGATTGATCTCCCATGAAGGAGAGATTGATCCTCTCTCACGAAATGTCAAGTATCAGTCAATTGGAACAAGGCAGATCGATCTCATAACAAGGCAGATCGATCTCCTTAAGCTTTTGTCTGGAAGAAATCAATCTCTTACAAGGAACAGATCGATCTCCAAATGTCTCAGGTTAAAACAGATCAATCTTCCTTTTACTAACAGATTGATCTCTCCTTTTCTAGCAGATCGATCTGGTAGTAGCTATGTTAGGTAAAAAGGACTACCAAACCATGCAGAGATCGATCTCTACAAGGGACCAGATCGATCTCATGTCTCTGCATCTATAAAAAAAGCATGGGATTGGACTGAAAATCAGACTTTCTTTCCTACCAAACCCGCACCTATCCTTTTCTATCAAAGAATCAAGCTTTCTCACTCTAAATATCACTACATTCTAACCAGATTTGGAAGGAGCTTAAGAAGGGGAAGTTGTTCCTTGAAGTAAGGAGAACAGAATACCCAAAAATCACATATTAGTTTGATCAAGAGGAGGAGAATAAACTACCACAAGTTTAACCAAGGAAAAAGCGAAGTTGGGTAAGTCTTCAAAACTCTCAACTCCAAGCATGACGTTTAAGTGATTTTAGGAGTTGATGGATGTATATTGTGTTAGTAGGATCTCGCTAAGATGCTTAGAACTCACTTGACCAAAAATACGTCTAGAAGAGCAATAGATTGAGTTTGCTATTGAGATGATCTTGGAACACTATGATATTAGTGGTGTTGAGTGACTGATTTTAGATGAATCTACAAAGAAATATTAAGGTGAAATATGATAAAAAAATTGTGAAAGCATGAGTATGTAAGTAAATGACAATGTGGATGTTTAGAAGAAGAAGAGGAAAATGGCTTAATGATTCATGCATGTAGATTGGAATACGTTGAGACTCGATTAACCCGGATCGCGAATGGAGCAAACGAGACGAAGGAAATACAAGTGCAATTTGAGGTAAGGGATTCTATGTTAGCTATAAAGATATTCGTACGTATTTTATAACGATTTCAGTAGTTATGACACTAGTGATATTATGTAGCTATTGAAACATAAAGTGATATGATATTGTGAAATATATTATGGTATATATTGTGAAAATGGGATGTGGTAAGGAAAAAAGCATGACATGCATGTTTTTAATGTCTTTACAACTATATGTTGTTTTTCTAACTGAGAAATGATGATGGATAGGCTGGCTAGTTTTATGTGTTTAGTATGGAATGACATGCTACGTTAATAAACATGATTTGAGTCTTTAAAAGAGAAAAATAGCCTCCTATCAAATTTGAGATGTGAATTGATGTTGGAACCTTAGTGTCACGACCCTATTTATCCAATTCGTTTAAAAATCACTGCCAATTTTTCGTGTTTTCCTTTACCTTACCCGGTCGTGAACATGCTTACTAATACACAGTTGGGCTGTGAGGCAGTAATAAACATCCACAACATTCATTCTCAAATAATCAAAAGATGTGTCATTCATTTCAAGTTAAGTTATACATGACACTTTTCTAACTTTTACATCCCCCACATTACAATACAAATTGACTACTGTGCTTGTACGTTGTTTAGATACAAAAAGAATCTCTGTGTATATACCTCTGGGTGATGGAGATGTAGCAGATGACTCAACAAAACGCCTCAGTCCTCACTGGGCAACTATGCACGCTCTGTAGGAGGGGAAAATAGAGAGGGATGAGCAACCACACGCTCAGTAAGGCAATAATGCAGGCATGGTAGATAACTACTGTCACTAGAACAGGAGCATGGGGAATTAAAACTATACCATATGAATATACATATATCATGTATTTAATCATGGAAATTGGCATGTAAAACATGGTAAAATCATCATGTACAAATCATCACATGCTCATCAATTGTCAACTCTCATAGAAAAGGGCAATTCATTTAAGAAACATCCTTTGGAAATTACATCTCTTACTCAAATACATACAATCCCATCACAAATCATTTTCTCACTCACAAACATCATTACCATCTCGACCCCTCCTTCGGGTCTATCTTGGATAGTCAAAATCACACTCAAGTATCAAGACCATGTGGCATTATGTAATAAGCAAGGAGACAAGTCACTATATCTTAATTTACTATGTTGGCCAACTACATCATAAATCATCCCAAACTACACGAATTTCGATGTGCGGGGTATCATGCTGGAACGAAGGTGGGTTAATTTCTGCCATACTTACTCATCACGTAACCACCACGCGGTACATCGTACTCCATGTCATATACACAGTACAGCGTACTCCGCGGACCCATATCATAGTTGAGGGTGCCTGCCGTAGGTCTTATCTACCCCATACCAAGTGTAACCTCTATAGTCTCAAGTGCACGTGGGAGTACTCTTAATACCAGGTCCTAGCCCCTCACGGCCTTGCTCGCCCCTTTTGGGTTCCCTGATTCAGATCCTAGCCCCTCATGCCCTTATGTCACCCTGTTGGGTTCCCTGAATGGATTAATGTTAGGTTCTAGTGTGACGCCCCGAAAACGCGAAAAATATGACAAAATTAAAACTTTTTACTCATCAATTTACAATTAGGGGTGCATTTCTGTGCAGTGTCATACATCATCATACTTATCATACCTCAGGATCACATCATTAGATAGTATATATATCATATCATATACATTACTCAATCTCAAGTTAATTAATCCTAATACATCCCATACAATGTTATACATCAAGTGTCTGTAATTACAATAATTGTCTGGGTACATGAAAAGATAAATGATACCTTAAAATACAATATATGGCTTGAAGCTCAAGTTCTCCACTAGCCACTACTCTGTACGTCGCAGGGAAACCCTTTTTACTTGAAGAAATCTGGGGGGAAAGAAAATAGGGTGAGCTTCTAAATCGCTCAGTGAGGGGACAAGGGACTCATTATATAAACCATAATGCATATCATAAAATATTTATTTGCATGTGAAACTCAGTATATTCATTTGAAAACCATAGTATGAAAGTTCTGAAAACAACATTCTCATATCTCAAAATCATGTGGGAACATGAAGTAAAAGGCTCAATATAGAGCAGTAACAAGCATGTGAAAATAATGCGATAATGGCTTTCTCAATAAACGTGATAAAATCACTATAATAATAATGCACGTGGCGCAGCCACCAAACACACGTGGCAAACCACTGATTTAGATTCACACGTGGCACAGCCACAGAATAGGGTTTCACGTGGCAATAACCACCAAATATACGTGGCACATCCACAGAATGGGAGATCTCACGTGGCAACAGCCACCAAATATACATGGCACAGCCACAGAATGGGGGATCTCACGTGACAACAGCCACCAAATATACGTGGCACAGCCACAGAATGGGGGATCTCACGTGGCAACAGCCACCAAATATACGTGGCACAGCCACAGAATGGGGGACCTCACGTAGCAACAGCCACCGAATATATGTGGCACAGCCACAGAATGGGGGATCTCACGTTACCAGAACGGAGAAGAATTAGACTTACATGCTACCAGAGCAATGCTCGGTGTGTACTCAAAATTTACACACCTAAGTCTTTATCAATAGCTATTATCATATAAAACTGGTTTGCCTTCACGTAGAACTCATAGTGGTTTTTCTCTCATAAAGCTCATTTAAAACCGTTTTGTACTCAACACAAAACATATTAAAACCGAGTCCCAACCGGCAAAACACACACATATTTCTCAAATCTCAATATCGCCTTAACGTAGAGCCCAATTCATTTCTCACACAAACTCAACGGTTTATAAAGCGGTTTCACACGTAGCTTATAAACTCATAAAAGCATTGGGCTCCAACCGGCTATAAAAATCGTGTGCATTCTCATCAAAACACAACACATCGAACATGCTTGTTTTCTAAATCGCAAATCATGCTATAATAGTTCACAAATCACATACACAAATGGATTAGTTTTCCTTACCTCTTTGCACCTCGTATAGTGCAATTGTTTCCCCCTTATCACGGACTAGTCTCGCATTCCACTCTGGAACTCCCGAGCTGTCCAAACGATGTTAAAACATCAATACTCATCATCACAGTAACCTCAATTCTCAAAATCGAGCATAATTGCTCATAACACCTCAAATCTCTCAATTCTCATAACTCTATCTCAATCCACAATCTCATTCACAACATCTCAACATCCTACACTTCCCATGCCACAATATCTATGCTAATTCACCACATTGTCTAAATTTCCATTTATAACTCAAAATTCCCAAAATTACCAAATTGCTAAATAACATTATCACTCTAACTACATTGTAATTTCATCAATCCCTAATCATTTTCCAGCTATTTCAACACAATGCCAACAACCATTATCACTAAAATCATCTCAAATATCAAGATCGAGGTTTAAAAATTACCCAAAATTTCTTGAGAGCTTATCTCTTGCCTCGATTCAATCCGTCTTCCGATTCCCAAGTATGTTGTTCTCCCTTTGATGAGGAACAACTTTCCTTCTTGCCATAACCTCTGATTTGGACGAAAATGGGTGCTTTGGATGAGTGAGAAAGCTAGGGCTCGAGTGAAAATGGGGTTTTGAAGAGAGAGAAAATGAAATTACAGGAGAAAGCAGGGGTTCCTTATATAGACAGAGGGTAAGAGATCGATCTGGCTCCTGATGAGATCGATCTGCATTTGAATTTAGGGACGATTTGGGGTAATTTTATGCCTAGGAGATCAATCTGTCGAGGGGTGAGATCGATCTCTTTATGGCTTTATGAGATCGATCTGCTCCTTGAGGAGATCGATCTTCTCCCAAACAGAAACATTTGGAGATCGATCCCTTCCTCATGAGATCGATCTTCTCTCAAACATAATCATAAGGAGATCGATCCTTTTCCATTAGAGATCGATCTGCTCACTTACTTTCCTCCTTCCTTGTCATTTTTAACTCACCAGATCGATCTCTCCTTCTCCAAGATCGATCTGACCTCATAGTTTCACACTTAGGTTAAACACTTAACATGTAAATCTCAAAATATAATTTCCACAGTCTACTACTTGGATTATTTCTCATTCATCACATATACATTTCACTTAGCTCAATAAATTACACTTCAAGTTCATATTACATAATTCAAAAACGTCTAAAATTCTTAGATCTCACATCCTCCCCACTTTAAAAGAATTTGGTCCTCCAAATTCAACTCAACTAGTCAAATAGATTGGGGTATTTCTCCTTCATGAGATTCTCTAGTACCTACGTTGTCTCTTCCATTGAGTGATGTTTCCACAAGACTTTCACTAATGGGATGCTCTTAGTTCTAAGTACCTTCTCCTTTCTATCGAGAATTCGGACGGGTTCCTCAGTGTAGCTCATGTCTTCTTGTATGTCCATCTCGTCATACTCTATGACATGAGAAGGGTACAAGTGGTACTTCCTCAACATAGACACATGAAAAATATTGTGTATTCTGGATATCTGTGGGGGTAATGCCAATCTGTAGGCTACCTCTCCCACTCTCTCGAGAATCTTAAATGGTCCTACATATCGAGGACTCAGTTTTCCTTTCTTCCCGAATCGCATGATACCCTTACTAGGTGATATCTTCAGAAATACTGCATCACCTATATTGAACTCGAGTGGACGTCTACGCACATCCGTGTAGCTTTTCTGTCTACTCTGTGCAGCCCATAATCTCTCACATATGAGCTTTACACTCTGTACAGCTTGTTCAACAAGTTCGAGAGCATTTATCTTTCTGTCACCCACTTCTTCCCAAGCTACAGGGGATCTACACCTCCTACCATATAGAGCCTCAAAAGGTGTCATTCCAATACTCGCATGATAGCTGTTATTGTACGCAAACTCTGCTAGGGGTAGGTGATCGTCCCATGATCCCTTAAAATTCATTGTACACGCCCTCAACATATCCTCCAGGGTCTGAATAGTCTTATTTGACTGACAATCTCTCTGAGAATGATAGGCGATACTAAAACTCAATCGAGATCCCATGGACTCCTGAAACTGGGTCCAAAATCTGGAAGTAAATCGTGAATCTCTGTCAGAGGTAATACTCACTAGAGCCTCATGTAATCTAGCTATCTCGCTGACATATAACTCGGCTAATGCATCCACAGTATCTGTGCTCTTGATGGCAAGGAAGTGGGTACTTTTCGTCAGTCTATCCACTATGACCCATATCGCATCACGACCTCTTCGGGTCCACAGTAAACCCATAATAAAGTCTGTGGTGACATGCTCTCATTTCCATGTAGGCACAGGTAAAGGCTGCAATAATCCTTCGATCTTTCGATGCTCAGCTTTCACTTACTGGCACACTAAACATCTGGCCACATAATCTACCACGTCTCGCTTCATACCACTCCACCAATACACCTTTCTCAAATCTCGATACATTTTAGTACTCCCTAGGTGCATGGTGTATCGCGAGCAGTGGGATTCTCTCAGTATCTGTCTCTTCAGGGTATCATCATTCGGTACACAAATCCATCCTCTGAATCTCAACAATCCATCCTCATTGATTGTGAGATCTGACTGCGAAGTCTGCTCAGCTTAGCTAACCATATCTATCAACCTCTGATCACTGAGCTACCCAGTTTTATCTGATCCATGATCCTGAGCTCTATTCGCAAGCTAGCCAAAAATCCAATCTCTACCTCTTTAACTCTGATCTGTAGTTTAACGAACTGCTCCAGTAAATCCCATTCCTTGATCATCATAGCAGATATCATACTCTTCCTACTCAGGGCATCAGCAACTACGTTCGCCTTACCCGGATGGTATAGAATCTCGCAGTCATAATCCTTAAAGAGTTCCATCCATCTCCTTTGCCTCATATTTAACTCTTTCTGATTAAAGAGATATCTCAAACTCTTATGATCAATGAAGATCTGGAATCTTTCCCTATATAAGTAGTGTCGCCAGATCTTCAAGGAAAATACAACAGTGACTAACTCCAAATCATGCGTGGGGTAATTCCGCTCATGATTTTTCAATTGTCACAATCCATAAGCGACCACTCTTCCATGTTGCATGAGCACACACCCCAATCCTTGATGCGAGGCATCATTATACACTGAAAATCCTCCTGATCCCTCAGGAATAATCAACACAGGTGTCACTGTCAATCTCTTCTTCAATTCCTGAAAATTGAGCTCACATTGTTCAGTCCATATAAATGGAGTCTCCTTGCGCGTGAGCTTGGTCAAAGGAGCGGGAATCTTGAAAAATCCTTCCACAAATCTTCTGTAATACCCTGCTAAACCAAGAAAGCTTCATACCTCTGTAACTGTCCTTGGTCTTTCCCAATTAAGCACAGCCTCCACTTTAGTCGGATCAACTGATACTCCCTCCTCTGAAACTATGTGACCAAGGAAAGCTATCCGATCTAGCCAAAACTCACACTTACTAAGCTTTCCATGCAGTTGCTTATCTCGGAGTATCTGAAGTACTAACCACAAGTATTGTGTGTGCTCCTCATAAGACCGAGAGTACACCAGGATATCATCAATAAAGACTATCACAAAATTATCAATATAGTCCCTGAACACCTCGTTCATTAACCTTATAAAGGCTACAGGGGCATTCGTCAATCCAAAGGACATCACTAGAAATTCATAATGGCCATACCTTGTCCTGAAGGCCGTCTTCGAAATATCTTCTTCCTTAATCCTCAATTGGTGATAGCCAGATCTCAAATCAATCATAGAAAAGACTGAGACCCCTCTCAGCTGATCAAGTAGACCATCAATCCTGGGCAATGGGTATTTATTCTTCACCGTGGCTTTATTCAATAATCGGTAGTCTACGTATAATCTGAGACTACCATCCTTCTTCTTAACAAATAAAATCGGTGCTCCCCACGATGAAACACTGGGTCTAATAAACCCTTGATCCAATAACTCCTGTAGTTGTTTCTTCAATTCCTCAAGTTTCACTAATGCCATCCTGTATGGAGGTCTAGAGATCGGCTGAGTATCTAGTACCAAATCAATGGTAAACTTCGGCTCTCTCTCTGGTGGTAAACCTGGTAACTCATCTAGGAAAACATCCGAAAATTCACACACCACAGGTATATCTTCAATCCTCAGATGTTCCTGATCATCATCTGAGATGAATGTTTCATAACCTTCACATGAATGATCAAATTTAGTACTCTCAAAAGCAACACCAAGATTTCAAATTACTTATAAAAATTCTACACATTCATTTCCTCAATATTTCAAACATACACTGTAAGGTTCAGGTAGGGAGAAAGTTATAATCTTAGTGTAGCAGTCTAAACTCACTTGATTGGTTGCCAACCAATCCATTCCCAAAATTACATCAAACCCATGTATATTTAACATTGTTAGATCTGTTAACATTACTCTATCACTCACCTTTATTTCACATCTTCTACAGATCAACTCAGTTCTCTTGGACTCACGCATAGGGGTATTTACATGTAGTATATACTCTAAAGGTTCAAACTTCAAATGTAATCTACATGCAAAATGCTCAGAAATAAACGAATGCGTGGACCCTGAATCAATTAACACATAAGCCTTATGATCACAGACAGAGAGTATACCTCTTATAGTTTCTGCAGAAGTGTCTACTGTCTCTTTGTCCAGAGCAAACACCCGTCCCACTGTAACGAGCTTCTTCCCTTTCTTTACAGTAGTGGCCCGTCTCAGGGGATTCACCTTCTGAGGTTGCTGTCTAGTAGGCTCCGGAGCATGTGGTCTCCGAGGTTGAGGACAGTCTTTCACTCTGTGACCCATGTCTCCACATCTAAAGCATCCATGGGTCAACTGAGTATAACTCCCCTCATGTGATCGACCATAATCTCTGCAAACCCTTATCTCAGGCCAGACATCTCGAAGGGTCTCTCTGATGATAGGATAAGCTTTGGGTCTCTCAAATCTGCCCTTTTGTACCTCAATCCTTCCTCTTCTAAAGGAACCTCTCCGAACCTCTGCCTGGGAAATTGTTGGCTTCTTACCTTTATCCTGAATCATTGCACTGGACTCATTCTGGGATTGTACAATTTCGATTCCCCTCTCAATTTCTTGTGCTCGTCTCAAAGCATCTCCAAACTCAGTAATACATAACCCTAACAAGCGATCTTTGATGATAGGCTTCAATCCATACATAAATCTCTTTGTACGGAGCTCTCCATTTTTGAAGGTCTCTGGATCATATCTCAATAAGGCGGTAAATTGGCTCTCATAACCATCCACAGACATATCACCCTGTACCAGATTCAAAAACTCTGCCTGCTTCTTTCTCTAAGTGGCTCGTGGTACATATTGGGCTCTAAATGCCGTCTGAAACTTGTCCCAGCTAATCACATCTTGACTGGACATTAGAATACCCTGGGTAGTACCCCACCAATCTCGAGATCTCCCTTTCAACATATAGGCACCCATACTGACCCTCTCAGCATCAGTACATCCCAAATAATCAAATATAACTCTCAACTCAGTCAGCCACTCCTTAGCCTCTGCAGGATGCTTTTTCCCTCAAACATGGGCGGATTCATTTTCAAGAAGTCCTTTAGTTGGGCCATACTTTTGTCATCAGGCTGAATGATGGGAGGCACCAGGTCCATCTATATTGGGGGTACGAGAGGTCCTTGTGGTGGTGTAGGAGTAGTACCCGATGTGTTCACTCCAAAATGTTACGCGAATAGCGCTACCATTTGCTCAAAACCTTGCCGCACATCATCTTAATCCGATTAAATCGAGAGTTAGGACTCTCTGGTTGTGGGGTAGGTGGCGGAGGTGGCTCTACCTGCCTCCTCGAATGACCTCGTCATCCACTCATTCTCAATCTCAATACGTTTCATGCGCGTACATATTAAACTTGAATGAAATCTCAATCCTCAATTTCAATTCATGACCAGACTTATACAGACAATTGGGATGTATTCTATTTCACTTAACCGACACTGACAATACTAAACACCCTAAGCTCTGATACCAAGGAAACTTTGTGACGCCCCGAAAGCGCGAAAAACATGGCAAATTTAAACTTTTATTTACATCAATACACATTTATGGTGCATTCCTGTGCAGTGTCATGCATCATCATATATATAAGTTATAAAACTTAAACCTTAGCATCTCATCATCAAGCATTCAGAAATCATATCATATCCATTTCTCAACTCAGCATTAATTAATCCTAATACATCCCTTACGTCATTGTCCATCAAGTGTCTGTAAATACACATTAGTCTGGGTACATGAAATGTAAATTATACCTCTAATACAAATATATGGCCTGGAGCTCAAGTCCTCTACCAGCCACTACTCCGTACGTTGCAGGAAATTCTCCTCACTTGAAGAAATCTGGAGGGAAGATAAAACAGGGTGAGCTTCTAAATCGCTTAGTACGGGGGGTAAGGGCCTCATTGTTAAATTAATGATTTGCACACACAATCATTTTATATCATAGTTGAAACTCAATATAAAATGTAGCATGAACTCATTAAAACATTATTCTCATCTCATTTCTCTAAAATCATGTAAAACATAGGAGTACATACTCAGTACAAATCACAGTCACAAGCATGTGGAAATCAGGATGTGATAATGGCTTTTCTCTTTAAAACGTGATAAAAATCACCTCAATAGAATGCACGTGGCACAACCACCAAATACAATCGGCACATGGCATAACCACTGAATACAATTTGCACGTGGCACAGCCACTGAATACAATCCTCACGTAGCACAACCACCAAATAGAATTCGTATGTGGCACAGCCACCAAACATAATCCACACATGGCACAGCCACCAATAGAATTCACACGTGGCACAGCCACCAAACACAATTCACACATGGCACATCCGCCAAATAGAATTCGCACGTGGCACAGTCACCAAACACAATCTACACGTGGCACAGCCACTAAATAGAATTCACATGTGCCACAGTCACTAAACACAATCCACTCGTGTAAAACGAGGCTAGGTAAGTAACCAGCGACCAGAGTAGGAGAAAATATGTTGGACTTACATACTACCAGAGTAATGCCCGACGTGTATTCAACATGACATGCCTAAGTCTCAATTAATAGCCATTATCGTAAAAATTGTTTTGCCTTCACGTAGAACTCATAACGGTTTTCTCTCATAAATCGCCTTTAAAACATTTGGGTACTCAACACAAAACATGTTAAAACCGAGTTCCAACCGGTAAAACCAGGCACACATTTCTCAATCTCAGTACGCCTTAACGTAGAGCTCAAATCTCTTTTTACGTTTTAAACACAAAATGGTTGTAAAATAATTTTCATATTTAGTCTACAACTCAAACAATTAGGCCCCAACCGGCTATGAAATCGTGTGCAATAACTCATAAAAACATGCTTGTTTTCTTAAATCTCATTTCATGCTACAATATCATCACAAAGCACATACACAAATAGGTTTGAGTTTTCCCTTACCTCTTTGCACCTCGTATAGTGCAATCGTTCCCCCGTATCACGGACTAGTCTCGTATTCCTCTCTGAAACTCTCGAGCTGTCCAAAGATGTAAAAAATCAATAACTCAACTCAATCACATTATTGAGCACACATTTTCTGATATTCTCATTAACACCTCAAATTACTCAATTCTCATAACTCTATCACAACTCACATACTCATCCACTACACCTCACAATCTTACATTTCTCATACCATATTCCAATTTATAGCCATAATTCCAAAAATTACCACAAATTGCTTAACATCACTTTTACTCTAATAAAATCATAGTTTCATCAATCCTTAACCATTTCTTAGCTATTTAATCACAATGCTCATGCTCACAATCACCAAAGATTACTTCAAATTCGAAGATCAAGGTTTAAAAAATTACCCAAAACTTGTGGAGTGCTTAACTCTTGCCTCGATTCAATCTGTCCTTCGATTTCGAAGTATGTTGTTCTCCTTTTGATGAGGAACAACTTTTCTTCTTGCCACAACCTTTGATTTTGGATGAAAATTGGTGTTTTGAAAGAGAAAGAAAGCTAGGGCTCGGTTAAAATGGAGGTTTGAAAGAGAGAGAAAAGATGAAGTACAGGAAAACATTGGGATCCTTTTATAGACGGAGGCTAAGAGATCGATCTGGTCCTTGATGAGATCGATCTGCATTTGAATTTGAGAACGTTTTGGGGCAATTTTATGCCTAGGAGATCGATCTGTCATGGGGTGAGATCGATCTCTTAATGGCTTTGTGAGATCGACTGCTCCAATTATGAGATCGATCTCTAGTTTACAGAATGCTTCACGAGATCAATCTGCTCCTTGAGGAGATCGATCTTCTCCTTTACAGAAACATTTTAAGATCGATTCCTTCCTCATGAGATCGATCTCTTCATTACAGAATCATAAGGAGATCGATCCTTTTCCATTGGAGATTGATCTGCTCGCTTAAATTCCTCAGTCTTTGTCATTTTTGGCCTACCAGATTGATCCTCTCTCCTCCAAGATCGATCTGGCCCCGTAGTTTCACACTTTAACATAAAATCTCATTTATAACTCATTCATCACTTAAAATTTCATTCCATACCACCTCAATATATAAGTACATCATATTCAGATCAATAAATTACATTTCAAATTCACATTACATAATTGGATATGTGTAAAATTCTCAGATCTCATAACATATATATACATATATCATGTATTAAAAAACATGAAAATAGGATTGTAAACATGAAAAAGATCATCATGTAAAACCTCTCAAGCTCATCATAATAAAACTCATCACAAAACCATCTTTCAGGATTTACACTTTCTCAAAACAAAGCAAAACTCATCACAAACCGCAATACCATCTCTTTAAAAACATCCCTCAAGGCTCGACCCCTCACTCGGGTCTACCTTAGACAACACAATTCATACTCAGTATATAAAACCATGTAATATCATGTGAGACAGGTGGTCACTATATATAATCAAGGATTATGTTGGCCAACTATGTCATTATCATCCCAGACCACACAGATCCCGGTGTGCAGGGCATCATGCTGAAACGAAGGTGGGTTAGTCCTACGCCAGACTTTCAAATCAACATCATAACCTCATGGTACAACGTACTCCATGTGATGTACACTGTACAACATACTCTGTGGACCCATATCATAGTTGAGGGTGTCTGCCATAGGTCTTATCTACTTCAT
Organism: Firmiana major; assembly: GCA_033439115.1. Taxonomy (NCBI): domain Eukaryota; kingdom Viridiplantae; phylum Streptophyta; class Magnoliopsida; order Malvales; family Malvaceae; genus Firmiana; species Firmiana major. The sequence goes on from CM065910.1 coordinate 23,495,106, forward strand.
GACATGCATAACCTACTCAGTCTTAAGTGTACATATGAGCATCTTATCCGTGTGACTAACAGTCCACATGAGGCATCCAGTATGGCTCGTGCAAGTATCTCATCCGTGTGGCACACAGTCTACACGAGCCATCCAGCACGACTCATTACATATCACAGTGTGAAAACCAGTGCGAGCTAAGCTCTAGCACAATTCATGCATCATCAATAAATTCCCTCGTACGAGCAACGCTCTAGTACGCCTTTATGCATAATAAATAATGGAGAAATCACGTACGAGCATAGCTCCAGTACAGTTATATGCATAAGAAAATCAATGGAAATCCACGTACGAGCAGAAGCTCCAGTACGGCTTATAAAACATCATAACTTAAAACAGGGTGCGAGCTAAGCTCTAGCACATTTTCAATATATTTAAAACATTAAAATCCAGTGCGAGCGAAGCTTCAGCACGATTTAACTCTTACAAATTCGATAGGAGGCTCCACTTCAGCAAAACACATTCAAAATCACAATTTGCATCTGACTTGTGCTGTTTTATGAAATTATGAAATCACTAACCAGCCTATCCACAAATTTGCTTAAACCAAAGCAATGTATTTCATAAAAAAAAAAGTCAAAACATGATATTTATGCAATTATTAGCCTTACTATCCCTTTTTGTAAGATTCACTTCAAAACCAAATCATCTGTATTCGTAGTCGTTCACACAAACTATTTATTCTTTTCTAGATAACCAAGCAATTGCAAAGCCCTATATACACCCACAAAATATGTGCAACTATCTCTAAGTACTTACGAAATTCTCTTACTTGGAATCATGTCGAGTGATTCCACTACCTTAGAGCTGCTCAATTATGCAGTTTGATTCACCTCCAACGAAATCTTCGGGACTGCACGAAATTACATATCTTATTAATTTAATCCAATGAACTAAAATTCTTGCGTTTACTATAGTCAATTTGACTTATAGTTTTCATTAACACTCATAAGGCCTCATTTCCTCTTAAGTCCATTTTGATTGCTCTATTAATTTCTCGATGGTCTATTAAACTCTTTAAGCCTATTGATTCACACTAAACCGGTATTAAGCTCATAGTGCCTCTAGTTCATCATTTCCCTTACTAGGGTAATTTATCAAACACCTCATATGCTCATTTTCATCACTTGACTAATCTCACAATGTAGCTTCATTCAATCATCTCAAAATTATGCATATCACCTCACTAACACCTTAGTATAATCCATTTATCATCAACTCAACCATATCATATTTTCTCACACTAAACCCATTTTAGGTCATGGTTGTTTAAGCATATAAATGCATATTTCATCCAACATTATATACACCAATCTACTCATCAAAATGTCTACATTAACATACTAGAAGATGGTGTATAGAAATCTTACCTAGCTTGACTTTTCCTTTTTTTCAAATTTGAAGACTCATTTGCTCCTTCAATCCAACAAATGAAAGGTTGATTCCAAGCTATGTTATTTTTCTCTTCAAAATGAGCAACTTTACTCTAATAGCTTTTTTTCAAATCTTTATGGAGGGGGTGGTATTCTAGAGAGAGAAAACTTGGTATTTGGGTAAAAATAGAGGGGGAATGGTTAATTTGCTGAAGAATGATGTTGGCCATCGGGTTTTTATAGATTGAGAGGGATGAGATCGATCTGTTAGGGTGAAGAGATCGATCTTTCCTTGGTTTTAGCCATCGTATTCTCAGGTTTTAAAAGGGGGAGATTGATCTGCTCATTGGGGAGAGATCGATCTTTGCTTGGCAGAGGCTTGAGGAGATCGATCTGCTTATGGGGAGAGATCGATCTGCTCTTGACAGAATTAAATGGAGATCAATCTGTATTTAGGAGGGGATTGATCTCAGCTAGGCAGAGGTATATGCAGATCGATCTGCTTATTGGGGAGATCGATCTGCTCTATGGGGGGATCAATCTGGCCTTAGCAAATTGACTTGAAATTGTTCTGCTTGCACAAGGGATCGATCTACCTTGAATGAGAGATCGATCTAGCCTTCATCTGGGGCATTCCTACTACATTTTCCCAGATTTTTCCAAAGTAAAACTCTCATTTAATCACTTCAATATCCATTTTGGAAATTCATTCACAATTAGCACTCAAAACATTCAATTCTTATTATTCATATACAATTTAACTTGTTTGTATATCGCAAAAATCATAAGATTACATAGAATTTTTTAGGTCTTACATAATGTCTAAACTTCCCATTGTAAACTTGGGTATAAGCCTTAGATAGTATTGTTTTACTATCACACCGAATTGGGATAAGTGACATTGACTTTGGCCATAAAGGAATTTCATAAAGTAAGTTTCTCAACCATTCAGCTTCCCTACTTGCTGAAGTTTATGCCATAAATTTCGAAGCCATAGTAGAATTCATAATGCACATTTATTTCTTGGATTCCCAAGAAACTACATCCCCACTAAACATGAATATCTATCCGCTTATGGATGAATAATCCTCCATGTTAGTAATCAACTTTACATCGATGCATCCTTTTAAAACTGACGGTTCAACACTATAAATAATGTCATAGTCGATGATTTTCTTCAAGTATTTTAATACTCCAGAAATCACTTCCAATGCAAGTTATTTGGGTTGCTAGTGTATCTATTAAGCTTGCTAACCTCAAAAGCTATATCTGGTCTTGTGCATGTCATAGTGTACATCAAACAACCTATAACTCTTGCATGCTTAAGTTGTGCAATTGGTATTTCTTTATTTGAAGTTAATTTCAAATTAGGATCATGTGGTGTTGCAATCGTTACACAATCAAAATGATTAAATCTTTTGAGAATCTTCTCAAGATAATGCGATTAGGGTAAGATTAATTTATTTTTTATTCTAGGAATCCTAATATCCAAAATTACATCTGCAACATTCATATCTTTCATGTCAAAGTTATATGACAAAAAATTTTGATACTTTCTACTTGTTTAAAGTCCATACCAGAAATCATGTCATCCATATATAATCAAATGATGGCACCTTTACCATCTCATTCCTATATGTTTTATATTTATCTAAATCTTCATCCTTAGAATGCATTAAATACATATAGCAAAACCAAAAAAAAAAAAAATCATCAATAAACGTGACAGCATTTCTTTCCTCTTATAAATGGAGTTCTATGCAAATCACCTACATCACTATGTATTAATTCAAGCAATTTAGAACTTCTTTCTATCTTAGGAAATGATTTCCATGTTATTTTAGTAAGCATGCAAGTTTTACATTTTTTATTACTTTTATTAACATAAGGAATTAAATTAGACTTAGACATATTAATCATTCTATCATAATGCACATGTCCTAATCGACTACGCCATAAATCAAAAAAGTCAACAATGTAAAATATAATCTTTCATCTTATTATTGATGGAAGATACATTAAGTTTAAACATGCCTTCATTAGCATAACCTTTCCCAACAAAGATTCCATCCTTGGACATGATAAACTTATCCATTCAAACACTAACTTGAAACCAAATTTGTTAGCCAAACTAATAGACAAAAGATTTTTCCAAACTTCCAAAACATAATAAACATTAGTTAAAGTTAATATCTTTTTGGAAATAAAATTCAAATCTATGACCCTCTTTCTTTCAATTTCAGTTGTGGAAGGATTCCCCATGTAGAGCACATTGCCTTCTACATCTTCTTGGAACGTCTTAAACAAGGCTTTATTTGTGCACACGTGCTTTGCATTACCGAAATCAATGCACCATGATTCCTTGTCTTCAATGACATTGATTTCAGTATAATAATAAAATTGTTCTTGGTTGCCATGGATGCACCTTTCTTCTGTTTGAAGATATAACAAGCCTTCTTAAAGTGCTCTTGTTTTCCACAATGGAAACATGCATATTTCTTTTTGAATTTTTTACTTTTGGTTGAAAGTTCCTTATTGTTTATGGATTTCTTGTCGGGAGCAGCATCCTCCACCACATAGACTTTGAAGATGTTAGCATCGTTCTCCCTTTCTTTCTCATTCTCCTTGCGATATTGTTCCTCTATTCTTAGATAGCTTGCAAGGTATTAAAGAGAAAAATCTTCCTTTTTATGTTGGTTCTCTTAATATCTTTCCATGTTAATGGGAGTTTATCAATGATAAAAGCTATAATAATTGATTCATCCATTGACATGTTATATTGCTTGAACTTATTTAGGATCATCTCAGTTTCAGCAAATTGTTCCATGATTGATCTAGAATCATTTATTTTATAAGAATTCCAACTTGTTATTAAGAACTTTTTGCTAGTTGCATCTTTTGCCATGTATCTTGTATCTAACTTATCCCATAATTCTTTTGTTGTAATCATTGTAATGTAAGTATCAAATAGAGAATTAGACATATTATTCAAAATGCAACCTCTACAAGTGTTGTCATTGTTTTCCCGCTTCTATCTTTGATAAACCTTCTCACTTGTTTCACCATCTTTCTTTTATGGCTTTGAAATAGTGAGGACATATGTAATGTTGAGTGCGTGAGGAGAATCCGCATCTTTTATTGCCATCTTAAGAAATTTCCTCCATCGAATCTCTCCATTTTCTGAAAGTTGGTAGCCATTTCTCTTAAGGAGTCCATCTTCATTGCAACCATAAATAATCCTAAGATTGTTGTTCACAAAGCTTGCTTGCTTGATAGTGTTGAATTTCCTTTGGTGGATATGAAGATGACTTAGAAGAAAGAAATTTAAAAAATTTTCATGTGTTCCAAGTTTGAACTTGACATCTCTATTTATAGAGATTAATTTCAAGTGATCTGACATTTGAATAAAGTGACAATTATTCAATTGTGTTGTTTGATTTAACAGACACAATTATTTAACAAGATCACAACTTTTGGAAACCGATGGTTATATTTCTTAACTATTCAAAAGTAAAAGAGTAACTTTAAGAAGATTTCGTAACTCTTCAAATAAAAACTATCGTTGTATACATTTTACGCTTGGGCAGTTGAATACTCGAAAAAAGTAGTTGAATGTCTTTGTGTATTTTTGAAATAATATACAACATCCAGGTGAAGTAGTCAACTGCCTTTTTAAGGTAATTGGCTGCCTTAGAACAATTTAAAAACTAATAGTGCACTTTTTATAGGCAATTAGCTGCCTTTCTTAGGTAGTTAACTGCCTCTAAGGCATCTAACTGCCTCCCTAGGGCATTCAACTGCTCAAGTGCAAGTTCTAAACATAAATTTTATTGTACAAGAGTAATTGATTGTCCTATATATTTTGTTAAAATCAATTTAACTTGATTTGGCTTAACTCGGGATCATGCGAAATACTGGTATTACTTATCCATTGATTAAACAACATTTTAATTAATATATTTCACTTTATTTTGAAAATAATACAACATAAAATGTAATTTTATTTTTTTTTCATTTTCATATAAAAAATTTTTATTCAACTTCAAAGAGTCCTGTTTGCATCCTCCAAATAAGCTTAGACTGTCCGTAATTAAAATATATATTTTATTCCTTTGTGGTAAATGGCAAAAAACTCACCGCTCCGACTCCCTGCCACTCAGTCCTCACCGCACACCCACTCACATTCTTTTTCTCTTATTCTCCCAGACGCTCGCTCAGCCTTCAGCCAGCCTCTCAACACTCTTAGCTTCGGCTCTCAGCCAGTGCGGCAGCGGCAGTGGCACTGCCATCTTGTTTCCCCTTCCCTCTTCTCCGCTCTCAAGTCTCAACCCCTCACTAACCACAGCCGAACAAAATCCCCCTCCCCTGCCCCTGGTCCTGATCCTGATCCGACAGATCGGAAGCAATAATCACCCTTCGTCCCTCCCCGACCTGATCTACTACAACCCCCAAACATGGGTGGATTCAACAGTTGAGACCAGGGATGGATTCAAGTTTCAACAGAAAGGTAGGTAATTTTAAGTTTTATATAATTGCTTACCTTCAAAACTCAAATCAATTGTTGTGCTACTGCTTACTGATGTTGAATTGTTGATGAATGAGGTCTAAATTTTGGGTTTTTAACTGAAATTGGGTGTGTAAAACTAGGGATTTTCTAGTTCTATTTTTCGGGCATCTGTTGTTGTCAATTTTTTGCAACATAAGTCTTTATATATATATCCAAGTTTTAAAAGAAAAACGAAATAGCTGTCTACTTTGGAACATGTTTTTTTTTTTTTATCTCCCAGTTTTATTTTTCGGCTAAAAGCACGACGGAGTAACTAGGAAAAAGATGATACTTCTTTGTGATGAATTGGATGAATCATCCAATTCATCACACTTTTGTGCATTTTTTAAAGGATAAAATAGCAGAGAGGGTATTACAGCTTGCTTCAAGTTGTTGTAATTTTTTTTTTTTTGCTTTTTTTTTTTTTTAGTTTTTAGCTGTAACAGTTCTTAAAGTTAAAATCCCGAAAGGAGATATTTAGGAAAGAATTGAAATTGCAGAGATCATGTATTAGCTTTGTTTACTAATTACTGCGTCAGGTCTCCTGTTTGTATGTTCTTTAAGTGGGAGTCTTCCGCTGAATTAATGGATGGGCTTTACATTTCAGATTGATGAGGGTTCTCAAAACAGTGAGCAACTGTTTGAGGATGATGGCAATGATCTTGAAATGGAAGGAAATGACCTTGAAATGGAAGGGAATGACCTTGAAATTGAAGGGAACGGGGTTGATATCGAGAGCAATAGCCTTGAGATAGAAGGAAATGGTTTTGACATTGAAAGCAATGGCCTTCAGAATGACTGTGACCAAATGCTTCAGATTGAAGACAATCATGAAAGCAATGGAGATGATACAACTGCAGTTGCTTTTGAAAATGGCATATCTCAAGGAAAGGATTATCCACCACCAGTTGTGGGGATGGATTTTGATTCATATGATGATGCTTATAATTATTATAACTGCTATGCCAAGGAGCTAGGATTTGCAATCAGGGTGAAATCTTCATGGACAAAGCGCAACAGCAAAGAGAAACGTGGAGCTGTGCTTTGTTGTAATTGTGAGGGCTTCAAAACAATCAAAGAAGCAAACAGTCGTAGGAAGGAAACTAGAACTGGCTGTCTTGCAATGATAAGGTTGAGGTTAGTAGAACCTAATAGATGGAGGGTGGATGAAGTCAAACTGGAACACAATCACCTATTTGACCATGAAAGAGCACAAAATTGCAAGTCACACAAAAAGATGGATGCTGTGGCCAAAAGGAAGGTGGAGCCAACTGTGGATGTGGAAGTACAGACGATCAAATTGTATCGCACAACTGTGGTTGATCCAGTAGGTCATGGAAGTTCAAACTCACTGGAAGGAGAAATTACTGAAAATGTTGATCGTTCTAAGCGCTTGAAGCTTAAAAAAGGAGATTACCAAATTATAAATAATTATTTTAGTCGCATTCAGCTTACTAATCCAAATTTTGTTTACCTGATGGATCTCAATGATGAAGGATATCTAAGGAATGTGTTTTGGATAGATTCTAGATGTAGGGCTGCGTATGGTTATTTTGGTGATGTGGTCGCAGTTGATACAACTTGCTTGTCAAACAAATATGAGATTCCTCTTGTGGTATTTGTTGGAGTAAATCATCATGGACAGTCAATCTTGTTGGGTTGTGGTTTGCTTGCTGATGACTCATTTGAAACATATGTTTGGTTATTTAGGGCATGGCTTACTTGTATGTCTGGTCGCCCTCCGCAAACCATAATCACAGCCCAGTGCAGATCAATGCAAGGTGCAATTTCTGAGGTGTTCCCCAGGGCGCACCATCGGCTGCATTTGTCACATGTCATACAAAGCATTCTTGATAATTTGGGGGAGCTGCAGGAATCTGGTGTCTTTCAAATGATATTAAATAGGACAGTCTATGACTCTCTAAAGATGGATGAATTTGAAATGGGTTGGGATGATATGATTCAGCGGTTTGGAATTGCAGACCATGCGTGGCTTCGTACTCTGTATGAGGAAAGAGAGCGATGGGTTCCGGTTTACCTTAAAGATACATTTTTTGCTGGAATGTGCACTTTCCAGAATGGTGAGTCCTTGGGCTCATTTTTTGATGGTTATGTGCATAAGCAAACTTCTTTGAAAGAGTTTTTTGACATATATGAATTAGTTTTGCGAAAGAAGCATAAAAACGAAGCACTCAATGATCTTGAATCAAGAGGCTCGAGTCCCACGTTAAAAACAAGATGCTATTATGAATTACAGCTTTCAAAGTTGTATACAAACGAAATATTCAGGAGGTTCCAAGATGAGGTTGTGATGATGCCTTCTTGTTTTAGCATAACACAAGTTCAAGCTAATGGACCAGTTGTAACATACCTGATTAAAGAACGTGAGGGTGAAGGAGATCAAAGGGATATCAGGAATTTTGAAGTCATATACGATAAAGCTGGAATGGAAATTCGATGCATATGCAGTTGCTTTAACTTCAACGGGTACCTTTGCCGACATGCTTTGTGCATCCTTAATTATAATGGTTTGGAAGAAATCCCTTTTCAGTATATTTTGTCGCGATGGAGGAAAGATTTTAAGCGGCTATACATACCAGACCTTGGATCCAATGTTGATATAACCAATCCAGTTCAGTGGTTTGATCATTTGTGCAGACGTTCAATGCAAGTTGTGGAAGAAGGGATGATATCCCAAGATCATTACATGGTTGCATGGCAAGCATTTAAAGAATCTCTGAATAAAGTTAGACTTGTGGCAGACAAACGTGTATAGCTAACAATCAATAGTAACGTACATAATTCTTTGTAGAATCTCTAAATTTATTGCGTGCATGTTTCTTCTACACAGCTAAGTTCTTCGGTTTGCATTCTAGCTATGTCTTTATACGTAATATTTCTCCATACACAGTGCGAAACAGAAGTGAAAAAAAAAAAAAAAAATTTGCATTTGGTTTTGACAAATTTTGCATTCGGTACAATAAATTTGAGAAGAAAAGATGGATGGTGGGATATACATTATCCACGTGGTATACCACCCAATCCTTTTCTTAAAAAAGAAAAAAAAATTGTTCTTCTAGTAATTTTATTAATTTTTATACATAAATTTTATTTTTTATTTTTATTTTTTAAATTAATTAAGAACTGTCATCTTAATTTGTATTTTTTTATAGATAAATTTTGCAAGAAATGGAGCTTAATTGCCGTGTCCACGTAACACTCAACTCAGGCTTTCTTTTTTTTTTTTTATACTTATTTTCTTTTTTCTTAACTCCTTTTTCCCAAAATAATTTATATTGGATATTAAAGCAGCTGATATTTTTATACATTTTTAAAATAATTATTTTTTTAATTTGAAGCATTATATTTTAAAAAAGATTCAAATAAGAATTGTTTTTATCTATTTACAAAGTAAAATTTTATACGAAAATTTTATGATTGGTTGTGTCACATGCATTTTTTTTTTTTTTCTAAGTCTTCCTCTTACTTTTTAAAGCTTTGTTTTTTTTTTTTTTTTTTTTGCAAAATAGTTTATTTTGACTCTTGATCTATTCCATGCTCATTGGTGGTACCAAGTAGCGTGTGGCTTATAAAACCACCATGTCTAGCTCTGAAACTCCTTACAACACACAAAACCTTTACCTAACAAAGCTGTTGCATATTAGACCTCCTGATTTTCAACCAAACCATCAACCAAATCTAGATATGATGTCTTACAAACAAAAACTACTCTCAAACTCCAACCATATTTATTTCCAATCGTAGCTAGACGAGATACCAACCGAAAACGAAGCGCAGGCTGAAACTATAGGTGATGAAGAATCTAGCACAATTGGTACTGATGCTCCTTCCCTTCACCTGTCAAGAGAAGAAAAAGAAAGAATCATCCAACCATGGCGCAACACAATTATCATCAAACTGATGGATCACCCCCCTATCTAACAACAGACTAGCACCCAAGTCAAAGAAGTTGTGGAATCTGGCATCACCCTTTACAATATAACAGATTTGGGTGAAAGCTTCTTCCTCATAAGATTCACATCGATCGAAGACTACTTTCTGGTTTTAGGTGGAGGTCCATGGTTTCTGTTCAACCACTATCTAATGATCCAAAAATGGAAACCGGACTTTGGACTATCCATTGCCTCTTTCGAAAGCACAACCATCTGGATACAATTACTGGAGCTTCCAATAGAGTACATGACTCCCATGTTCTTCAAAAGATCGGGTATCTAATTGGTAAGCCAATCAAGCTGGACGAACATACGGGCTCCGCTACAAACGGTAGATATGCAAGAATATGCGTGGAGATATCAACAAAGCAACCACTTCCACAACAGATTTATACAGAAAAATGGAAACAGCAGATTCACTACGAGATGCACTCTATTTTCTGTCAAAATTGCGGTAGAATTGGTCATGGCTCTCAAAACTGCTCAAAGTCCAACACTGAATCAACAGGCAAAGTTCCCTCACCCAAAGAATCTCAAGAATCTGAAGTCCAGCAAAATGATAGTCAAGGAAAAGACCCAGAGCATTATTCTGAACAATATTCAGAAGTTAGCAATATGGAATCAGGCAAATGGCAGCTAGTTAAACGACGGTCAGCATTGAGAAAATTTAATCCACCACAAGCCAAGGATGTATCAGGATTGTCCAAAAACAGAGCAACCGCGACATCAGGCAACATGATACAGAATGCTCACACAAGTAAGTTGAACCAACCTATGTACTCCACCTGGATACCCAAAACTGCAAACAGGTATGAACATCTTGCTTCCTCATCTGAAGTACATGTTGTAGGAAAACTATAATTATATAATATTTATATTCAGGATCTCATATTCAATCATCAAGAAAATTAGAATACAGAAGCGTACTTGGATCCATTGAAATTGATTTATTGGGGTCAGTAGTCTTTCAGTCTAAACTTTTGTTTTTGAGAAAAAATCTTAACTCATTCATTGATAGGATATAAGAATGAGAAAAAATTACGTTTAGACTAGGGACCATAACTTATTTATAACTGAAGTATATTTTATTTTATTTTGGTCAATCATTAAAATAGAATAAAATATCAGGTCTCTATACATTGTAAAGTTCATACTAATTGAGATGCACTGAAGTCCAATAACTTTATTTAATCACTTTTAAGTGGACTAAAACAAATTAGATAGTCTGTAATGTACAATAAATTGATATATGTAGGCTCACACAAATAATTTCCCAACAATCTCCCACTTGAGCCACAACAATCTGGTCCATCAATTATATCAACATAGGATCAAAGCGATCTTCGTTATATATATTCTGTAACTAGACCCATCAATAGTCACATATATTAATATAATCAACGACATATATCAAGTATAGATGTGTAGCATAGAAAGTACATGAAATGTGATCCCTTAACATGTCTATTTTCAACTGGTCGTATTTTATCATTCTTTCAATACTTTATGCACACTGCTACTGAAAGAATATTACTTTATTTCAGAGTTTTCAATAAAAAAAATACTTTATTCTGATCAGAAAAATCTCAATAACAAATGAACATCCAAAAACAAGCTTCCACTATACAAGTATATCGTCCGGATGAACCACACCCATACGAGCTACATGCTCATGAAACACCTTAGGCGGTACTCCTTTTGTAAGCGGATCCGTAATCATGGAGTTTGTATTTATATGTTCAATAGTAATCTGAATACTCTGAACTCTCTCCTTAACAACAAGAAACTTAATGTCAATATGCTTTGACTTCGACAAGCTTCTGTTGTTCTTAGAGTACAACTCATCGACTTTATTATCACAATTAATTTTCAGTTGCCTCTCAATACCATCAACAATGCACAGCCCGGTGATAAAATTTCGCAACCATATTGCTTGGTTCGATGCCTCATAACAGGCATTAAATTCTGCCTCCATGGTGGAAGAAGTTATGAATGACTGTTTTACGCTCTTCCATGAGACAGCTCCTCTAGCTAACATGAAAATATAGCCAGAAGTAGATTTTCTGCTATCAAGGCAACTAGCAAAATTGGAGTCTGAATACCCAACGATCTCTAAATGATCTGACCTTCGATATATGAGCATGTAATCTCTAGTTCTCTGTAGATACCACATAACCTTCTTTACTGCTTTCCAATGATCTTTACCAAGGTTACTTAAATATCTACCAAGTATTCCAACTACGTACGCAATATCCGAACGTGTACAGACTTGAGCATACATAAGATTCCCTACTGCTGAGGCAGGAGTCTTTTGCATCTCTTTCTTTTCAATTTCATTTTTTGGGCATTGATGCAAACTAAATTTATCACCTTTAGCAATGAGTGTATCTCCTGATGCACAATTCTTCATGTCAAATCTGGTAAGCACTTTATCAATATATGCCTTTTGTGATAAGTCAAGTATTCCATGAGAACGATCTCGATGGATCTGTATGCCCAACACAAAATATGCATCCCCAAGATCTTTCATTTTAAAATTACTTGACAGAAATCTCTTGGTTTCATGCAACAAGCCTATATCACTGCTTGCTAGTAGAATATTGTCAACATAAAGCACCAGAAGAATAAACTTACTCCCAATGATCTTGTGAAAAATACATTGATCAACAATGTTCTCTTTAAAATCGAATGAGATAATCACTTGATCAAATTTTCGGTACCATTGACGGGATACTTGCTTTAAACCATATATAGATTTCTTTAATTTGCATACCAGATGTTTCGAATTATCCGACACAAAATTTTCTGGTTGCACCATATAAATTGTTTCTTCAATGTCTCCATTGAGAAACACTGTATTTACATCCATCTGATGAAACTCTAAATTACAATGAGCTACAAGAGTCATAATGATTCTAAAAGAGTCTTTCGATGAAACTGGAAAGAAAGTCTCTTTATAATCAATGCTTTCCTTTTGAGTGAAACCTTTTGCAACTAGACGTGCTTTATATATTTCGATATTGTCTTTCGAATCTCGTTTGGTTTTGAAAATTCATTTACAACCAATCGGTTTCGCTCCTTTAGGCAATTCGACAAGATCCTAAACATCATTGTCCTCCATTGATTTCATCTCATCTTTCATGGCCTCTATCCAATGTTAGGAATGAACACTTTGTTTGGCTTCAGTGAAAGATGTTGGATCATATTCTATTCCTATATCAAACTCATGTTCTTGGAGATAAACGGTGTAATCATCTAAAATCGCTGATCTCCTCTCCCTAGAGGATCTCCTTAATGTCACTTTCAATTGAGGTTGTTGTTGCTCCTCTAATTGAATAGGAGCTAACTCTTCAATATAAGTAAGAGGTTGATAATTCTACATTTTTAGAATTATTTGTGCTTAATTTCCTAATTATTTATTTAAATCCCCAATTTATTTTATTAATTATCCCCTTTATTTAATTAAAATTTTCATGTTTGCAGATAAATCAAATCCGGATGAATTTTGAATATTTCGGTAGAAAATGAACCGAAATTGGGCTAAAATCGAGATTGAGTCACGCGGATAACACGATCATGCCACCTAGCACATCCAATTAGACAAGAAGACCGATGACATGGACATATCTTTTCAAGGAGCCAATGGTGTGAAGACAGTGGCCAAAAAAATGACAACTCATCAAGGATGTGAAAATTACCATTTTACTCCTAGTGTGTTTATAAATAGGAAACGATGACAATTGAAGAAAGGATGTAATTCTAGGAGTAGAAGTTAGTGTAATTTTAGGAGTAGGAGTAGTGTAGATAGAGTAGTTGTTAGAATTATTTTCCTTCCTAGTATTTTTCATTTTCCCGTTTGTTTTACTATGCATTTCATGTTCTTATTTAAGCTTTGTTAAATTTCATTTTCAATGAAGAATCACTTTTATTTTCATGTTTTCGGTTTGATACGATTAGCTCTTTGATATTTTTTTTTTAGCACTTGAGTTCTCAATCTCTTTTAATCCTCGGGTTAACCTTCATGATTGGATTTCTTATTTTATTTTCCCACTCTCCATTCAATCGGGTTTGCGATTCACTGTGTTGCTCACTGCCGAGCATTGTGTAACAGCAGTAGAGGAGGGAGAAGCCGGTGACAGTAGCCATCTTCCTCAGCTGTTTACTGTTGTGGTGCAGATGTGAAGAAGCAGCAGCTAGCATCCCGCAGGCAGCAGCAAGGTATCCGAGAGCTCCCCTCTGTTCTCCTCTGTTTACAACCTCTTCTACTCACCTAAACAGTAGCTGCTGTGTGAGTAGTTTACTCCAATAACCAGTGCCTAGTTGAGTGCAGTAGTGCAGGACAGAGCACACCGAAACCACACCTGAACAGATCGAGAATGCATGACCATCTTGTGAAGGACGACACTTCCTTCTAGCTGAGCAGAGTTGTCGAGAACCTGTGCAGCAGAGAGTCGGGCAGCACATGGAGCAGGAGCACTTTCCCTGGTCTTGTGCTGATGCTAGCAACACAGGCACAACAGAACACAGCAGAACCGAGGGCAACCCGTGACCTGCAACCGAAACAGAGCCTGGGACAGCAACCGGGAGTAAAGCTGGAATCGAGACCTGGACAGCAGCTGGAAATGTGGAAGAATACAGCAACCCCGTGAGCACCTGGGACTGGAGTAGTAGACCCCGTCTAGCCCTGAACCGAGAACAGACTATGCAGTGGACACAGCAACCCATGAGCAAACAGCAGCAGCGGACCAAAGGATAAATGGAAGCAGCGGACCAGCTGGACAACCGAGACAGACCACCTAGAAATGAAAATATGCAAAATGACGGATGAATAGTATTTTGGAGGGAATGTTTAAAAATGCTAAGGCCTTGTTTGGCTTTTGCATTTTGGGCATTAACTCATTTTCATGCATTTTAGTTTAGTTTATTTTCAATTTAATTAGTTAGCTTAGTTTAGAGTTGTTAATTAAATTGCATAATTATTATTCTTGCTTAATAGTGTAGAACTTAGTTTTAATTAGGTTAATAGTTAATTAAATGTTCATTTAGAATTATATTAGGGGTAAATTCATTTCATTAAGTCTTAGGTTAGTTTAAATTGCATTTGATTAAGTAGTTTAATTGCATTTTTAGGTTAGTTTAATTTTAGTTTAATTAATCTTGCTTTGATATTTCCATAATTGCATTTTATTTTAATTGCGTTAGTTAATTTTAACGGTTTTAATTTTCTTTTGTAGGTTGTTTTTAATTGCTTGGAGTATTGTAAGTACTTCTTGCTCGGTTTTATTTCCTTTAGTTCTTATTATTTTAATGTTTTCCAGTGTTTTTAATTAGCCTTACTAAATCACCTATTGCAATTTCATAATTTGCTAGAATATACTTAGGGTAAGATTAACCGGTACTTAATTAGGCTAGTCAACTTCTCTGTGGGACGATAACTCGGGACTCAAATCTCATTATTACTTGTACGACCCGTGCACTTGCGGACATATACCCTTAGGGCTCATCAGAGGTAACCCAAGAGTATCTTGATAATCTGTATTTGTATCTTGAATAATGCCAGACATAATTGCTTAATCATTATTAATTGCAACTATAGGAACAGTAACATGTTTTTCTTCAAAGACAAGATCTTTAGGTTTAACACTTCCACTATATTCAACATCCTCAATGAACTTAGCATTTCCCGTCTCGAAAAATGATTTACTTGAGGGATCATAAAACTTGAAACTCCTCGATCTTTTTGAGTATCTAACAAAGTAGCAGCTTACTGTTCTTGAGTCCAATTTCCTTTCGTTAGGTTTGTATGGCCTAGCTTCAGTTGGACAACCCCAAACATGCAGGTGCCTAATACTAGGCTTCTTTTCTATCTATAACTCATATGGGGTTTTAGCTACTGCTTTGCTTGGAACTCAATTAAGGATATACATTGCAGTCTGTAAAGCTTCTCCCCAAAGTGACTCTGGTAAAGAAGAATGATTTATCATACTTCTCACCATATCATTTAGGGTCCGATTTCGTCTTTCAGCTACACCATTTTGACTTGGAGTCCCTGGCATAGTGTATTGAGGAATGATCCCACATTCTGCTAAATACCTTGCAAAGGGTCCTGGACGTTGTTCACCTGATCCATTATATCTACCATAGTATTCGCCACCACGGTCAGATTTAATGGTTTTAATTTTTCTACCAAGTTGATTTTCAACTTCAGCTTTATAGTTCTTGAAAACATCCAACGATTAAGACTTCTCATAAATTAAGTATCGGTACCCATAGCGAGAATAATCGTCTATGAAAGTAATAAAATACTGTTGATCATTCCAAGAAGCCGTAGGGAATGGACCACATATATCAGTATGAATTAATTCGAAGACGTTTGAACTCCTTTTGGCTCATATTTTATTGATATTTGTTTGTTTTCCCTTAATACACTCAATACAGATTTTGAAATCTGAAAAATCAAGAGAATCAAGAATTCCTTCTGACATAAGGCTTCGTATTCTTTATTCAGAAATATGCCCTAAACGCTTATGCCATAACATAGAAGAATTCTCATTAATTAATTTGTGCTTTGTACCATAATTATTTATATGCAAGCATCCATTAACATATGAGGCATGTAGGTCCAATTTATATAAATTGTCAACTAAAGAACCGGTACCAATAAGATTTGAATACTGAAAGAGACTAAATTTTTCATTTCTAAATGAACAAGAATAACCTAATTTGTCCAAATTAGAAACAGAAATCAAATTCCGTCTAAATTACGGTATATAAAAAGTCTCGTCCAAATCTAAATAATAACCAGATTCAAACTTTAATCTGAATAGACCAATAGCCTCAACGGGAGTTTTCTCGCCATTTCCCACATAAATGAAACTTTTATCATCAGTTGGTTTTCTGCTCCTTAAACAGCCCTGCATTGTCACACTTATGTGAGTAGTTGCACATGTATCTATCCACCAAGTGTGATTGGGTACTAAAGCGAAATTAACTTCAGAACAAACAAAGTTGAGAAGTTTACCCCTTTTGGCAAGCCATTTTTCGTAGTTGGAACAATCCTTCTTCACATGTCTGTGCTTACGGCAGAAGAAACAAGTGATTACCTTATCTTGTTTCTACTACCCCTTAGGCTGTGAAGTTTCAATGTTTGCAGTGCCTTTTCCTGTATTGTTCATTTTCCTTTTCTTGTTGGTAACATTACCATTGGAAGAAAATGTTAATTGAGCACTTTCTATCTTATCTTGTTTCAGTCTCTCTTCCTCTTGCACACACTAAGCGATGAGCTCGTTAAGAGTCCATTTCTCTTTTTGAGTATTGGAGGAAGAGATATTAAGACCAGGTGCATGGGTATGTCTTCAGACAACTCTAACTTTAGTGCCCTTAATCTTGTAACAAGATTAGATATTTTCATAATGTATTCCCTTATTTTTCCTTTGCCATTATACCGCATTGAAACAAGTTTAGTCAAAATAGTACTTGTTTCGACTTTTTCATTTGCAGCAAATCTGTCTACAATCTGCTTAAGGAAACTTTTAGCATTTTCTTCCTCAGGTATTGCGCCCCTGATGGCATCCAGAATTGAGTGATTCATGATCATCAGACTCATGCGATTTGAACGCTCCCATTTTTCATAAAGTGCCCTTTTTGTAGCTGAACTATTATCAGTAGGGGCGGGAGGTCGTTCTGACCTGATCGCATAGTTCAAATCCATACACCCAAGCACAATGGTTACGTGCTCCTTCCATTTCTCAAAGTTAGTGTCATTAAGCACTGGAATGTTATTCAAATTGGCAGATATGGAAGAAACATTTACTGTAAGCAGGAAACAATAATCAGCTCACAACCAAATAATTTGGGCCATATAAGATACCAAGCACAACATTGATATTTAGTCTTTAGACAGAAATATCAATTTGTAAGCAGTACTCTTAAACTTTATTAGTGAATATTGATAACCAAATCCTGCCAATAATATGCCTTTCTTTGGACCGACATATTATATGCATGGAAAAAAAATTATCACATATTTACTACCTTATGTGTCAATAATTCGGCAAAAAAATAATCTTTCTTTGAGCCGATTATTTTTCGTATGAATTAAAAAACATTGTCATATAAATTCCTTAATGACAACCTTATTTTTCAAAATAAATAAATTAATACAAAAGAGGTCACTTTGATGGCATTTTATATCAATTTAATTTATTTTGAAACTTTATTTTTCATAAAATATGCACATGTTTGTAGGTGAGAGTACATAAATAAATTGACAATTTCAAGGAGAGTACATATTGCCAATCAACTCAGAACATCATAAAACATATCACCATGAAGCAAAACAAGAATAACCATGTGCATAACATACAACTTTAATTCAAATAATACAAAATATTAAATAATAAATATTTAATGATTCCAAAAAATTTCAAAAAAATCACCAAAAATTTTAAAATTCAATTTCATTCAAGACTGAAAAAAACGGTGGCTCGACGCATGGGGGAGATCCCCTTCGGGATCTCCTTGCTTCTTCCTTAACTAGCCAGGTCAACCCGACCCGGTTGGACCCAAAACAGACTCGTTTTGAGGTTTGTTCTTCAAATTTCTTCCTTAAATGTGTATTCTACAATACCCATGCAAAAAACAGATGAAAACATAAAAAATATTGGGACAAATCAAACCAATAAGGATCAAAGAATCCTACAATTAAAACTTAATCTTTATATTCTTGGTTTTCTTTTAACCAAAACAAAAAAATTTAATTCTTAATGATTAAACATGAATTGTCTCTTGATACCACTTGTAGGAAAACTATAATTATATAATATTTATATCCAGGATCTCATGTTCAATCATCAAGAAAATTAGAATACAGAAGCGTACTTGGATCCATTGAAATTGATTGATTTGGGTTAGCAGTCTTCCAGTCTAAACTTTTACTTTTGAGAGAAAACCTTAACTCACTCACTGATGAGATATGAGAATGAGAAAAAATTACGTTTAAATTGGGGATCATAACCTATTTATAACTGAAGTATATTTTATCATATTTTGGCCCATCATTAAAATAGAATAAAATATTAGGTCTCTACACATTGTAAAGCTCATACTAATTGAGATGCACTGAAGTCCAATAACTTTATTTGATTATTGATAATTCTATTTTTTTTATAGAATTATTTGTGCTTAAATTCCTAATTATTTATTTAATCCCCATATTATTTTATTAATAATCCTCTTTATTTAATTAAAATTCTTTAATGTGCAGATAAATTAAATCCGGATGAAACTCAGTCGTTTCAGATGAAATTGGGCTGAAAACGAGCTAAAAGAGACTGGACCACACTTCCAATTTGCAGACCAAGTCATCAGTCGTCTGAACACGCGTGATGTCAGGTGTCCGTATTTTATTTGCTCCGAAAGGATAAGATCGAAGGACACCGTGCCAACCCTCTGGAAGACACACGTCGGACCACATCGCACAGCTAATTGGACAAAAAGACTGATGACGTGGAAATATCTACTCTGCAACAAATCAAATGAAGACAAGTGGCCAAACAATGCCAACTCATCTAGGATGAAAATTTACCATTGTACCCCTATGTTTGTGTATAAATAGAACATGATGGCAATTGAAAAATCAAATAGGAAAGTAGGAGTAGAAGTAGAAAGTAGAGTAAGAGTAGGAGTAGGGTAAGTTAGGGTAGAATAGCTTTTAGATTAATTTTAAAAGTTTTCCTTAGAATTTTCGCATAGTTTTTTTACAAGTTATTCATGTTCATTCCATTTTCTTTATATTCTTCATTAGTCTTGGATTTATTTTTCAATGAAAATCAATTTCATTTCAAGTTCTCGGTTTGATAAAAATCAATTCTTGTTTTGTGAAGTTCTATTTTCATAGCTTATTGTCTAGTTGATTTGTTCTCGGTTTCATACTTTGTTTATGTTTTTAGTTGAAGCAATCTTTTTTTTTTTTTTTTTTGCTCTCGGTTTGAGCTCCCTTGATGCATTCGGGTAACTCCTTCTTCCCTTGTTCATACCTTTTGGTTTTGATGCTTTGATGTGGGTTGATGCTTAGCATTTATTCTCATCAATGGCAATATGGAACCTTGGTTGGAGAAAGGAATGAAGCAATCCGAGCTACTGGTTTCACGTTACTTTGCTATTCAATTATTTACAATCTCATTTTAATGTTCTGTTGTTAAATATTGCTTCTTCTTATTCGGCTTATTGCTGGTATCCTTGAAAGGTTTGGTTTTTGCTTCATTGATTGAACTACGCACATGCTGCCCTTTTACTGCATATTAATGCTAACCTCTGTTATTTTCTACTAAATATATTTATGCCTCTCGGTTTTGCATTTGTTTATCACTGCACTTCTTGTCTTTCTTTTATTTAGTTAAGTATTTCCACCTTGCTTTTTGTTACCTACTGTCACCATTCATTGTAGAACATAGAATGAGTTCACCATGGCAGCAAATCGGTGATTAACTTCCACTCTGTTCAGCTCTGTTTTCATTTATTCGTACTGTTCATGTTCAGTCTACACTTTTATTCTGCACTAACCAAGTATTTGATAACTATAGATGTTCGTTGGTGTCATTTTTCACCATCACCGAGCTGCTGTGAAGGACGTTGTGCACACAATGGCAGGTTGCAGCTGGAGTAGTTATGGGTGCAGAAGTTGTGTAACACAGTTCGGCTCCAGCCCTTGTTTCCGTTAGCTGTTGTTTGCTACCAGACTGAAGTGGTGCGTGAAGCAGATGATGGACAAGCAGAACCAGCACAGTAAACAGGAAGCAGCTGGGTGAGGATTCTGGTGCGCAGCTGATGCAGCCTGTAACTGGGTAAGGAAGTACATTGTTGCAGAACAACAGAGAATGAAACTGAATTGCAGAAGACGGGTGTTGCTGGAGTCTAATTGTCTGTTTCTGCGGGTACTAGTAAAGACAGTGGCAGGAGTTTGCAGCAAGGCTGGAGCATTCTGCTGTTAGCAGAGGAGGTCGTGTGATACAGAAGCAGCTGGACAATGCCTGAAGTTGCAGCAGATAGTCGGGCAGCACCTGGACATGATGAGTGCACAGTACCAGTGTAAAATCGGGGCCACTTTGGTGGTTTTGCAATTGTCTAAGGCCACGTTTGGCTAGCCCATTGTAGTTGTTAATTCATTTTGCATGCATTTTTAGATAGATTAAGTTCAAGTTTATTAGTTAATTTAGTTAGTTGATTTCTAGTTTGCATGTTAGTCATAGTTTCTTTGTTGCATTAGTTTAACTTAGATTTAATTTGGTTACTAAGTAATTTTTATTCTAGCATTAGGGGATGTGCTTAAAATTAATTTAGATAAACTCATTTTATGCATTTTTAATTTAGTCTTCATTTTTATTAAATTTTAGGTTAGTTTAATTTGCAATTTTCATTAGTTTAATTACATGCATATGTTATTTTAGATCTGTTTAATTTTAGTTTAATTAATCTTGTTTCTTTATTTTCATTTTTGCTTTTTACTTTAATTGAGTTAATGAATTTTTAACTGTTTTAATTTTCTTTTGTAGGTACTTGCCTTTAATTACTCGGAGCTTTGTAAGTAATTTTTGCTCGATTTTATTTCTTTTATTTTATAGTTTTATTATTTTATTGCTTTCAGTATTTTAATTCTAGCCATGTAGACCACCCATTGCAACTTCATAATTTGCTAGGATATACTTAGGGTAAGATTAACCGGTAGTTAATTAGGCTAGTCAACTTCTCTATGGGATGATAATTCCGGGACTCAAATCCCATTATTACTTGTAGGACCCGTGCACTTGCGGTAATACCCTTAGGGCGTATCAATTACTTTTAAGTGGACTAAAACAAATTAAATAGCATGTGATGTACAATAAATTGATATATGTATGCCCACACAAATAATTTCCCAACATGTGTCTCATTCCTTAGTTCCGGATATGTCAAGGTTGCCGGATTACCAAATTAAAAACTTAACTAGAGATAAAGAAAATTCAGTAGGAAAGGAACTAAATTGTTCAACAATATACCTAAATAACAGTCTAAATATAGTCTCAACCCAACGAACCAAGCAAATATCACATCAACCACCTCACTTCACCACCCATGACATTAAATGCAATTCAAATCCCATAGATAATAGCCAGATTGAACCCCATCACAGACATCTAATCCAAACCATGAACCTCCACGTACACACCAAACGTGTCAACCAGCAAGTAGGATATTAGATAATGTTATAAATAAAATAAAATAAAAAGTGATACATCATGTGGCGCTATCATAATGCGTCATGTGTCCTATCTATGCTGCAGACGTGCCACGTGGCTCCACCACAATGCTTCACATAGTGCATAAATATGAAGCATAGATGGGAGGAGTTTTTACGTTGAAATTTATTTGCATAATTTTACCTTTAAATATTTTTAATTTTGCAGTACTCGTAAAATAATAAAACTACTTAATTAGTAGGTAAATACGTAATTAAATATAGAATTAATCCCTATAAATAGAGACCAGTTATAATTCATTGGGGGACTCTATTTTTTTCTTTACTGAAACTCTGCCAAAATCTCATTCTAACTTAAACATCGGAGTGCTTACGCAGGGAATAACCGCTGCGTCCCTCTAATTATTATTTTTCTTACAGAGTTTTTGGTAGCACGTGGCATAAAAATCAAAACGAAGACGTCAGCAATATATCACTGTTGTGTTTGGCAACAACAACTGGCGTCGTATTTGAGAAACGAAAGAAAAGCTTTATACTCTGCAACAATGGTGCGGACACGTTCAGCAGCAAGGAGTGATAAAAATGAGGATATGGCGAGCACTCCAATGGGTGACTTTGGGGATAAAGCTCAGGGGGAGAGAGAGTCAAACATAATAACAATCCCTATAGCAGAATTTAAAGTTATGAGGAAATAAGGAGAAGAGACCACCCAAGCCTTACACGCTATGATTGATTTGTTCAGGGGTGCCTTCCCGCAAGTGAATCTGCCACCAATTATTCAAAACTTGGTGGGAGAAAGAACACAGAGAAGGAATATTTCAGACATTGCGAACAACGAACGTCGAGGTATTGGGGAGCTTGGGCGTGAAACTGTGGAAGGCATAAGGCGTCAAGGTGTTGGAGACCCTGTTCATCTGGCTGCGAAAAACCTACTGCATGAGATTACGGAAGACCTTATGTGTGAGGCTACAGAAGGCCTAGAGACCCCCTGCGCGAGAGTGTAAGAGACTCGAGGCGCCAAGGTGCGAGAGACCCCGTGCGCGAGAGTACAAGAGACTTGAGGCGCCAGGGTGCGAGAGACCCCTTAAGCGAGAGTGCGAAAGGCCTGAGGCTCCAGAGTGTGGGAGACCCCCTACGCGAGAGTGCGAAAGGCCTCAGGCGTCAGGGTGCGAGAGACCCCTTACGCGAGGCTGCGAAAGACCTAAGGCGTCAGGGTGCGAGAGACCCCCTTCGTATGATTGCAGCGAACTGGAGATATCAGGGTGTTGGAAAACCACGGCGTAAAGGTACGAAAGACTCTGCACGAGAGATTGCTATGGGCTTGAGACTCCCAAGTGTTGGAAATCTTGAGAGTCCAACTGGGATAGATTGTGGATATTTGGATGGTATAAGAGGTGTTGGAATGATAGGGTCTCATACTGAGAGGAGAGACTCAAAAATAGATCTAATTTGAAACCCTGAAACTAAAATGGTAAACTTCTTATATCGAACTCATCAGAACCGAACTCATAACCTACACAATAAGGGGAAAGAGGCTGTTGATTACGATCAAACTGATTCATGTAACATCGAAAGGGTCCAAGATCGACCTACACCCATGGCACGAGATGCCACGGACATGAAGAAAATGGTTGAACGAATCTTAGAAGAGAAAAAGTTGGTTCTGGCTAAAGAGAATCAAAGAAGAAGAATCTCATTCAGTACAACGATCATGGGAAAATCACTAGCCCCAAAATTCAAGATGCCACAGATAACGACATATGCTGGAAAGATATACCCTTATCACCATGTTAAAAATTACGAGTCATTAATGCTATTACATGGATGAAGGGATGAGATTATGTGTAGGGCATTCTCCCTAACTTTAACTGGTCGAGCACTGAAGTGGTTAACAACTTACCAGAAGGGTCTATTTCGTCTTTCAATCAATTGAGGAGTGAATTTATGAAGGCATTTGTG
This sequence comes from Firmiana major, assembly GCA_033439115.1. Lineage (NCBI taxonomy): Eukaryota > Viridiplantae > Streptophyta > Magnoliopsida > Malvales > Malvaceae > Firmiana > Firmiana major. The sequence continues at coordinate 23,519,211 of CM065910.1, forward strand.
ATAAATAGCCAGAAAAGGAAGGAGGCCACCTATCTGCTCACCCTAAGATGAGGGAACAAAGAATCACTGAAAAGTTATGTATATTGATTCCGTGATGCTACTCTTGAGGTACGTGATCTATAAGTTAGGGTAGCGGTGACAGTTATGCTACAGGGGACAAGGTCCGAAAAGCTACAAGAATCATTATCTTTGGATCAGCCAACGATAGTTTCAGACTTGTTCTCTAGAGCAAATAAGTATATTACTCAAGAGGAGGTGATGAAAATGATACCAATGCAAGACCTCAAAGAAGGAAGGAAGCGAGAAAGAGAGCCTGATGAAAAGAACATAGGAAGATCAGATAAATCAGGCAAAGCCCCAAAGCTGAATTATGCTAATTACATGCAGTTTATCGAGCCACGTGCTTCGATCCTAAAGGCGATCGAAAGAACTGGGATGCTTCAATTCCCTATGAGAGGTGAGAGAAATTTAGGACGAGACCTCAGGTCCTATTGTAGCTTCCACTCCGCCTTTGGTCATTCAACCAAGAAGTGTCGGGATCTGATGAATCAGTTCAAGAAATTATCTAGAGAAGGGCTATTAGACCGTTACGTATAGAGAAATGAAAGGAATCAATATCCTGTGCATGGTCGAGGAGACAACAGATTGCAAGATAGGCGCAATAATAACAGAGGAAATGTGAAAAGAAACAAAGAGAGAGGAAATGGGGCAAGGTAGAGAGAATGTAGGAATTAGCAGATAGATAATGAACCTACATGAGTCGTCATTCATGTCATTTCTTGTGAAGAATACGTAGCTAGTAGCTCATCTGTTTCACGGAAGGCTTACGCTACGGAGAGGCGATTACTTTCACGCCTGCTAATCAAAGAGATGTGATTGTCCAGCATGATGATCCTACAGTCATATCGACAGTTGTGGCTAAACATCTGACAAGTCAAATTCTAGTAGATAATGGAAGCCCGGTGAACCTTATCTACTGAAATTGTTTCAAAAAAATGAATCTAAGTGAAGATAGATTGAAGCCTATGACTACCCCCTGTTTAGCTTCACATGAGAGAAAGTAAGGGTGACAGGGTCCATTGAGCTACCAGTTACTTTGGGAGAATACCCTAAAAGTGTTATGAGACAAGCTCTATTTATGGTAGTCAAATCAACATCTCTAGCGTGCAACGTTAGTCTTGGACGGACATTGTTGAATGACATGAGAGTTGTGCTCTCCCCGTGTTATCTGTTGATGAAGTTTCCAACTCCTAGAGGTGTGGGACATGTAAGGGGGACCAAATGAGAGTAAGAACGTGTAATGTTGCATCGACTACATGTAAGGGGATTCAGAGAAAAGAAACTCTTACTATTACTGAACCATTTAAACCAAGACCGATTGAAGAAATGGAAGAAATAAAGTTGAAGGCTGACGATGGAGAGAAGAAAGTGTACATTGGAGGCCAATTGAGGCCCAGAGTGAAGGAAGAAATAGTAAAGTGCTTAAAAGATTATGTCGATGTTTTTGCATGGACCCGTGCGTCCCTTTGATTATTCTTTTTCTTGCAGAGTTTTCGTTAGCATGTGGCATAAATATCAAAATGAAGACGTCGGTAATACATAACTATTGTGTTTGGCAACAACAATTAGCGTCGTCTGTGGGAATCAAAACCACGACAACATGGTTAAAAGCTATGTGTTATACCGACTTGAATAAGGTATGTCCAAAAGACTTATACCCATTGCCTCAGATAGATAAGCTAGTGGATGAAACTTTAGGATACGAGTTTCTTAGTTTCTTACACACATTCTCTGGTTATCATCAGATCTTAATACACCCTGAAGACGAAGAAAAGACGTCTTTCATTACTAATAAAGACACTTACTGGTACAGAGTGATGTCATTTGGCTTAAAAAAATGCAGGTGCTACATATCAGTGTATGGCAAACAAAATTTGTAAGGATCTACTTGGCAACATAATGGAAGCCTATGTGGATGATATAATCATGAAAAGTAAAGAGGGGGAATCTCATGCTTTGCGGTTGTCTAAAGTCTTTGAAGTTTTAATAAAGTATAGCATGAAGCTAAATCCCAATAAATGTTCATTCAGAATTCAGCTCGAAAAGTTTTTGGGATTTATGATAACCAATTGTGGGATCAAGGTCAACCCCGAGAAGGTCCAAGCTATTTTGGACATGAGGCCTCCAGTTACTTTTAAAGAGGTGCAAAGGTTGACAGGAAGAATAGCTGCATTAAACTATTTTTTATCAAAATCTGCTGAAAGAAGCCTACCATTATTCAAGACACTCCGAGGCGGGAATAACTTTAAATGGACTGAAGAATGTCAAGCGGCCTTTGAGGAGTTGAAGGAATATTTGAAAGAACTCTCATTGCTATCAAGGCCTTTAATTGGGGAGCATATGTTTATGTATCTTGGGGTAGGCGATCAAGCGGTTAGTGCAGTCTTATTAAGAAGAACCATAGAAGGAGATATGCCAGTTTACTATGTGAGCAAAGTGTTTCTGGAGGCAGAAACAAGGTATCCGCAAGCTGAGAAAGTAGCTTTAGCACTTGTCATGGTTGCACGAAAACTGCGCCATTATTTTCAGGCATATTCGATAATGATATTAACAGATCAACCTTTGAGACAGATACTCCAAAAGCCTGAGCATTCAAGAAGGTTAGTGAAGTGGGTTGTCGAACTCGAAGAGTACGATATCTCTTTTCAGCCTCGACAGGCTATCAAAACACAAGCACTGGCAGATTTTATTGTTGAGTGCACATGTTGAGAAGATCCCAAGGAGGAAGAGTTGGAATGGTGGAAGTTGTTTGTTGATGGAGCGTCAAGCATCAGAGAAAGCGAAGCTGGCATTGTACTAGTATCGCCAGAAGGAGAAATGTTGGAGTATTCTCTACACTTTAATTTCCCTGTTCCAATAATGTGGCCGAATATGAAGCTTTAATTAGTGGCATGAAACTTGCAAGGGAGCTCCAAGTTTGAAACTTGTTATCCCATAGTAACTCGCAACTTGTTGTTAATCAGTTCAATAGGCAGTATGAAGTTTGGGAATCTACCCTCATTTTGTACTGGGAAAAGGTCCAGTGGTTAGCTCGATCATTTGATAATTTTCAACTAACTTAAATCGATCGATCTAAAAATAGTCATGCTGATGCCTTATCTAAGTTAGCATCCTCTAAAGAAGTCATTGAAAGGTCTATAAATGTAGAAATGTTGGTGAAACCAAGCATAAAAGAAGAAGGGGTGCTAGAAATTAAAGACGGTACTGACTGGAAGACGCCCATTAAACAATATTTAATAGAGGGAACACTTCCTAATGATAAAGAAGCAGCTCGGAGAATGAGAATTCAAAGTGCAAAATTCACTCTAGTGAACGAGGAGCTCTATAAAAGGGGATATACTATGCCACTGTTGAAATGTTAAGACCTAGAACAAACCAACTACACATTGGTCAAGGTTCATGAGGGGATATGTGGAGAGTATTTAGGAGCCCGAGCTTTAGCAACAAAAATACTCAAAGCAGGATTCTATTGGCCCACACTTAAGTAAGATGCGCTTGATAAAGTACGAATGTGTGATAAGTGTCAACGATTTGCCCTCTTGATAACTGCCCAATGTCTGCCCTTCAAAGCACATTCCAACCTACACTATTCGCTCAATGGGGTTTAGATATACTAAGGTCATTCCCAGTAGCCACGGATCAAAGGAAGTACTTGTTAGTAGTAATAGATTATTTTACTAAATGGATAGAAGCAGAGTCGTTAGCCTCGATTACAGAGAAAAAGGTTGAAGTAATGGTTTGGAAAGAGATAATCTGTCGATTTGGAATTCCAATAATATTGAATGTTGATCATGGCAAGTAGTTTGATTGTGATGCCTTTCGAAATTTTTACGAAAGACTAAGGATCTAACTCAGGATATCTTCGGTATTGTACCCACAAGCTAATGGCCAAGCTAAAATCAGTAATTTGACCATACTTCATGGCCTTAAGACTTTTCTAGACAAGGCAAAAGGAGTCTAGGTGGATGAGTTGCATAGTATTTTATGGGCATATTAGACCACAAGTTGGGTACCGACAGGGGAAACATCGTTCAGCTTAGTATACGAAACTGAAGCTTTAATATCGTTAGAGGTCAAAGCCATCTCGCCAAGAGTAATTCCTTATGTGCAAGAAGTAAATTCCCAGGGCCTATGAGAGAACCTAGATTTATTCGATGAGCAAAGAGATCTTGCTGCTATACGGTTAGCTGCCTAGCAACAAAGAGTAGCTCGTTATTACAACTCTTACGTAAAAGACAAACCCTTGCGAGAAGAAGATCTAGTGTTGCGAAAGTTAGTCATCACCAATGCCTTGAAAGAAGATGGGAAGTTCAGAGCAAATTGGGAAGGACCTTATAGAGTTAGGAGAATGATTGGACCTGGCACATGCACCTTGGAAAGTTTACAAGGCAAGAAGATAGCAAAGACGTGGAATACCAATCATCTAAAATCATACTGCCAGAGAAACTTTTATTTATTTAATGTCATTGTTGAACTATAGATTGAAATTTCATTTATTGAACTATGATTTATTTCATATTGATATTTTATTGCCTATTAAGGTTTTCAGTCATACTTATCTCAGGTGCAAGAGTTTGAAGCGAAAAATGCGCGAGGTAAGCCACGCACCTAAAAAAAAAGAGCTTGAAGCGAAAAATGCGCTAGGTAAGCTGTAAAGAGGAAATGCAAGGGCTTGAAGCGAAAAATGCGCTAGGTAAGCCGTAAAGAGGAAATGCAAGGGCTTGAAGCGAAAAATGCGAGAGGTAAACCGTAAAGAGAAAGTGCAAGGGCTTGAAGCAAAAAATGCACGAGGTAAGCCGTAAAGAGAAAGTGCAAGGACTTGAAGTGAAAAATGTATGAGGTAGGCCATGTACCCAAAATAAAAAGGGCTTGAAGCGAAAAGTGCGTGAGGTAAGCCACAACGAGACATATCAAGGACTTGAAGCAAAAAATACGCGAAATAAGCCATAAAGAGATAGTACAAAAGCTTGAGATAAGAATGCGCAAGATGAGTCACATACCAAAATTAATAAATGCAAATTTTTATATATATATATATATATACTTACATGAATATATATATATATATACATATAAATAAAAATAGATCATACTTCTGAGAAAAAATGAAACTTCCTACGCATATATATATATATGATAAATCTAAATTCTTAGTACAAATAAAGACTGGAAATCCCCTTAAAAAATTAAAAGTGTTGGCAATAAGAAAATATTGAAAACTAAACTATTCATCGACTGGTGGAGAAGCACCCTCACCAGAAGAATCTAACTCGTCACAATCCAAATCACCTAAAGCATCTATCACTCTCGGTTGCTGACGAGGTTCCCAAGGACCCAAAAGGTTGGAAAGATCGTCATAGGCCTCCTTCTCCAGATAGGTCTTGAAATTCTCATTATCGGGCTCATAATCTATCCAACCCTAAAATTCACTGGTATAGCTCTCCAACTGTCTTAACCACTGCAGCTCAAGAAATGTTTCACCTTATCTCTCCTTTTCCAGCCAAGAGCGTGCCATATGGAAACCGTATTTCACAAAGTCGGTAGAGAATAAGCTTCCTGTCATGACAGTTCTGTGATAAGCGATATTCTTTAACAACTTCGAAATGAATCTCGTCACGCATATCTTGACTAACTAAGGAAGATTAAGGTTCTCTACGCAAGCTAGAAACTTCCTCTTCCAACCTCCTGTGGTCAGACTTCAGCTCATTATAACTAGTTTGGAGGTCTTGCGGCTTTGACAAAACTGAATTATAGTTGGACTTAAAAGAATTCAACTCCTCATGAGTCACGGCATAAGACTCATTATACTGCTCAGACTTTTACTGCACCTTGGTAAAATTCTCTTGAAGGTAAAGATAGTCGAGGTTTAGATCCTCTTTCTCTTTCTTCAATTGCTCGAGTTGTTTAGGCAGCCTCCTATACTGATTCCTTTTAGTGAGCTACTTGGATTTTTCAGCCTTCAATTGGTGGAGCTTAGCATCAGCCTGAGTTTTATAAGCTTGATACCGTGATTCCAAGCAATTACTTGCTGAGCCACTGAAATGCATAGAGATTAAAAGGTTAAAAAAAAGAGTGAGAAAGACAAAAAAGATATCATCATTGCTAAGTAATCTACTCGATCTTCGGGATAAGGAAAACCCTTAAATAACTCTGCCTCGTCTTGTGGGAGTATGGTCCACCAACCTAGGCGAGACACCACTCCAGGGTCATAGATTGAATCATTATCGTTAACGCCTGGATAGACCATAAATAAATTCTGTCCATGGACCCTCTCGCCACCGTCCACCTAGTACCTAGAAGTGTTGAGCTCGACAATTGGCAAGAATACTGGCCTATCCCTCATGGTCAACTCAATATACAAACATCGCCTCCCAATGCGAGATGGGTGAGCAGTGTTGCATTCCGCCCAATTGGACCAATGATGCTCTTCCAGCTCGGGATCCAAAAGCTGGGGCTCTATGACAGGCTGTTTCCTCTATCATGATTCTGAGAACTGGACCCCTCAGGACGAAATGGAAGAGGAGCTTGAGGAGACCTTGACCTTTCATCTCGAGAAGTTGGAGCAAAAGTATGAGCCTGGCTTCGAGACTCTCGAGCAAGGTCCCTCAGGTGTTTATGCTTATGAGGACAGGCGGCCCTAGTAGCATCCTTGTCGCCTCCCCGTCGATCAAAAACTCTTCTGAGGGAATCCATTCCTAGAAGAAAAACAGAAAAACAAAAGTCAGAACAAATAATAAGAAAGTGAACGATTATTTTCATGATAAAATGCAATATGAAATCACCCGAATTTAGGTAATCATCAAGAGCATGGATGTTAGCTAAGCTCTCATCCGAAGTAAAATCTAGAAAGGGGCTCCCAAAAGCCTCGCCCTGGCCCCAATCCAAGTTTTCCTCGAAGTCTTCCTCCAAGGGATCGGTGGAATTTTCCACACTTTGACTTCCTTCGGGGAAACTATAAGGTAAGATGGGCTCGAGTGCGAGAACCGGATCAATGGGAACGCATCCCCAACCAGCAGCAGTTATATTCTCTAGTGTTAATAAAGATAATAAAGCATTCTCATCATCTACTTGCAGTTGAGAGATAAGATGACCATATACGTCCCTTAAATTAGACAGTGGGCTAAGGTTGAAGGGTCTGTGACAACTCCATTGGGTAGGGATGTCTAAAGTTGAAGAAATCTCAACAATGAGCCAGTCCGAGGCATAATTATGTAGCTTGGATGGAGGTCTCCCAAAAAGCTTATTACTCTGTCTCCTCCGAAAAACTTTCTATATATAAAAACGTGTCGAGTTACGGACACTACAGACTCTAAAGAATGAGATGAACAGAGGAATAGTAGGCATGACATTAAATCTATGACATATAATTGTAAACCCGACCACTTGTGCCTATCCATTAGGGTGAAGTTGAGCAAGGACTATGCCATAATGTTGAAGAAAAGTAATTCCAAAGCCGGGTAAAGGAAAACAGAATCCAAATTCTAATGAGGCTCGGTGTATAGGAACGCTGCTACTAACAGATTGAGGAGCGCGTTCTGCATTGGTTGGGAGCCTATAATAATAATCCTTAGGAAGAGGAAAAATATTACGAATAGACTCAAGGTCAGATTCCCCAAGTCTGGAAAAATGATCTAAAGTTATTTGTTTTCCACTACCTTGCCTGGCCATTATGGAGCAAACGAATATAACTGACGCTTGAGAAAACAAAGAGATACCTTCAGCAGTAGGAAATGCTGTGAGTGTCCAAGGTTGCTGCGAGGGTCTCGCGCTCAAGAAATGTCGCGAGTGTCCAAGGTTGTCACGAGTGTCTCGCACTCAGGAAATGCTGCGAGGGTCCAAGGTTGTCGTGAGGGTCTCGTGCTTAGGAAATGTCGCGAGTGTCCAAGGTTGCTGAGAGGGTCTGGCATTAAGATAATGTCGCAAGTGTTCGAGATTGTCGCGAGGGTCTCGCGCTTAGGAAATGCCGCGAGGGTTTAGAATGTTGCGAGAGCTTAAATGTCGCGAGAGGCTTAAGTATGCCGTGAGGGTCTAGCGGTATCTGTCGTGAGTATATATGCCAAGGTGTATGCCACGAGAGTCTGCCAAGGTATGCTGTGAGGGTATACCGTAAGGAATCAATCTCTGTGATAGGCAAATAAAGTTTGAGCCAATGTCCTCACGGTATATATATACACAGGCAGGAAGGCTCTCGCAATTAGACTGTCAAAAAAATGTACTCTTTCGCAAAGTGATAACAAGCGAAATAGTGGAGAGTAATTGTTATAAATAAAATAAAATAAGAAAAAGAGAAAAAGTGATATGTTATGTAGCGTTATCACATTGTGCCATGTGTCCCGTCTATGCTGCAGACGTGCCACGTGGCGCCACACAATACGCCACGTGGTGCATAAATATTTAGCACAGATGGGAAGAGTTTCTGCATTGAAATTTATTTGGATAATTTTACCCTTAAATATTTTTTATTTTGCAGTACCCGTAAAATAGTAAAACTACTTAATTAGTGGGTAAATACGTAATTAAAGATGGAATTGATCCCTATAAATAGGGACCAGGTATGATTCATTGGGGGACTCTCTATTTTTTTCTTTATTGAAATTCTGCCAAAATTTCGTTCTGACTTAAGTATCGAAGTGCTTACACAGGGAACAACCCTTGCATCCCTCTGATTATTTTTTTCTTGCAAAGTTTTCGGTAGCACGTGGCATAAAAATCAAAACGAAGACGTCAGCAATACATCACTGTTGTGTTTGGCAACAACAGATAACATAGAGTCTAAAACTCTGAAGTCCAATATAATCCAAAATTCAAAATGATTTGAACCTACAGCCACAAAAAATATTGAAGACAAGCCCAACACAATTAAACAGCAGCAAACAAACCATGCAGGGCCACTACAATGGAATTCTCTAACCCAATGCTTTGTTCTACCGCCTCTGAAACAAACCACATATCAAATTCCATTCCACATGAACACAATGAACAACATAGCCAACTTACACCATCGTCAACAACTGAGCCAATAGACAAAGGTGACAGTTCCACACCAAAGTCTCCTATTGAACCACCAGGATTTGCATATGCTTTCATATTCAAATGTCCAGCCTTGGCATCACATCATGTAACAAAATGAAACTCATCTCCCAAACCACATGCAGCCTCATCACACAGAAAACCCTCCAAGAAACCAACTTCTCACTCTAAGGCCAAGAGAATTTCTATTTCAAAAGAGGCATTTCCAACCTCATCTCTTCACATTACCCTCAAACATGGCACACATTTTCATAACTGTAGAAATCTACAGAGATCTACTAATGAGAGAAAGAGCATATATGTACAACCTCAAGCTATAAGGTAGCAGAAAATGATAGTTCAAATCAATTTCACTTCCCAGCATCAACAAATGAAACTGCGCATCACTTACTGCAAGTGAACCACTATCGCAATTCATACCGGATAAACCTCCAAACACACCCTCTAATGATGAAAATATTGGCCTGGAATTGTAGAGGAGCAGGGTGAGAGGAATTTCGACCTGAGTTAACTGCATTGCCGCATAAATACACTCTACATATCTTAATCATCATGGAAACAAGGGTTAATCCAAATCGAGCCAACCTTATTATCTCATAGATTCACTACTATGGTCACATTATAGCTGTTCCACTTGGCCATGCAGGAGGTATGTAATTTCTTTGGGATCTAAATCAAGTCACTGTTAATACTCGTTGCAACACTCCGTGGGAAATAACAGCTAAAATTGTCCCATGCCCTCCCATGACACCTTTTCACCCAACAGCTCTCTATCAACTTTCCAACAACACTTTCATTATCAGGTATGGGAAAAATAACAAGAGCTTTCAATATTTATATCAAATGCATGGATAGTCAAGGGTGATTTCAATTGCATTACTGATAATTCTGAATAATTTAGCTTCTACCCCCAAAACTTTAGAGTAATGCAAAAAATTAAAGACTGCATGTAGTATTATGACCTTCATTACATAAACTACATAGGTCCAAAGTTTACATGGAATAATAGGAACCAAGGATATAACCATATTAGGAAACATTTGATAGAGCCTTAGCTAACTCACTCTGTCTCCAACAATTCCCTGACTCTATATTCTACGAAATTTAATCCCATTCTTTTAGATTTAGCTCCCAAACATACGCATTACCAGAGTAGATTCAAATATGAGGCACACTGGAGTCAGTATGAGGATTATAGTAACATAGTGAAATTTGGACAGAACCTAGAATAGGTTCTTATGCTTTTGATTTTGCAAGGAAATCTGCATACCTTGCTTACAAATCTAAAATATGGAAAAAAAAACATAATCCCCATAATAATAGACAGAAACTTATACAACTGGAAGATAAATTAAAACATTTACAATTACAGATTTCAAACTCTCACCATCTACAGGCTCTATCCTTAATTAATGAAGAACACAACTTATTACAAGAAATAAAATACATCCAATCTCTAGATGAAGCTTTCTGGGCTAAAAAAGCTCATGATAAATGGATAAAAGATGGTGATCTTAATACAAAACATTTCTAAGCTAAAGACAACAATAGAAGAAAGCAGAATAATATCAAAATACTATATCATAATGAAACCTGGATAACAAACTACTCACAGATACAACTAGCCTTCCAACAATTCTATGAAAACTTGTTCATAACTACTCATCCACGTGCATTTAACTTTTCACACATACCATATATCCCAAAACTAACTCTAGAAGACATACACCAACTACAAAAACCTGTTTCCCCATCAGAAATAAGAAGAATAATCTGGCGTATCGGATCTAATAAGGCAATAGGGCACGATGGATTAAATGTGAATTTCTTTAAAAGCTATTGGAACAGTATAGGTATCTCAGTGATTGCAACTATCCGAAGTTTTTTTCTTTCTGGACACTTGCTACGAAAACTAAATGAAACAAAATTGATACTTATTCCAAAAGCTAATCAACCTTCACAGATAACCCATTACAGACCAATAAGTCTATGCAATACTAGATATAAAGTTATATAAGCTATAATCACTTCTCGAATACAACCAATAATGGATAAACTTATATCCCCCATCAAAATGCTTTCATAAAAGTTAGGAATATATATGACAATTCCATTATGGCTTATGAACTTCTTCACACATTATAGAAAAAGAAAAGAGGAAACGCTAATTTCTTTGCTCTTAAAATAGATTATGAAAAAACATATGAAAAATTAGAATGGAACTTTATTGAAGACTGTTTAAAATAATATAATTTTCCATCACATTGGATTCAACTTATTATGGAATGTGTAAGAACTACCTCGGTAAAAAAAATTTCAAAGGTAACTTACTGCCACCAATCAAACCATCAAGAGCTTTACGCTAGGGTGATCCACTATCACCTTACCTGTTCATTTATGTTCTGATATGCTAAGAAAATCTCTTCTACACCAATAGGAAATCAAAATGTTTAAAGTTATACAAGCTTCAAGGAACAGTCCAAGGATTCCCTCCCTATGTTTTGCAGACAACTATAACATGTTTTCTTAATTTAATAATCAATCAGTAAATACTTTAGTTTCATAATTAAATAACTATAGCATATCGCCTGGTCAAATAATTAATAACAGTAAATGCTCCATAACATGTTCCCTTAATATGGAAACTAGGAATAAACAGAGCTTAGCATCAATGTTTAATATATCTAAACAAATTACAAGGGATAAATACCTAAGCCTACCAATTTTTGCAGGTAAGGTAAAATCAAACTACTTTAACTAGTGGAAAATTATACAGCCAAAAGCCATATTTGGTATAACAAATTTCTTTCCTCGGCACGAAGACTTACCCTAGTAAAATCTACACTCAATGCCATTCCCATATATACTATGTCATACTTCTAATTACCGTCTACATTCATTATGAAACAACACCTGACTGCAAAAAAATTCCTATAGGATTCCAAATATTACTAGCATAAAAAAGCTTCTATGTCTTAGGAACAGACCTGCAAGCCTACTTCACATGGTGGACTAGGTATAAGAAATCTCAAGATAGTAAATAAAGTAAAGTTAGCTAAGGTTACATGGCAAATTTATACGAAGCCTAATATTTTATGTCATAAAAGGCTCAAACAAAAATATTTTCCTAATTCAAATATCTTACAAACTTCAGCCAAGGCCAATCAATCATCCTTATGGGCTGGCCTAAGTATACACTTGTTTATGGAATATGAATCATAAGAGATATAAGGTCTGTAAATTTGATGTACACACTTGTTATGTGAGTTCGTGATGAACACACAAGTTTCGTTATGTTTGAATCATAAGAAATGGACATTTTTAAGTGATAAATGAGGATTGAATGCAATATGAGTAGTGAAGCAAATTGATATGAAGATAGCTTTGAAAATCTGGGAAACATTTCTGCTAACTATGTTGTAGAGCAAGGGGAGATCGATCTCTCCTTCAAGCTAGATCGATCTCGATATGCTACTGCCAAGCAAGGATCGATCTCATCCTCAAGCAGATCGATCTCATTGTGTCTCGACCAGAAGCAGATCGATCTCATCTATCTGGCAGATTGATCTCTGAAGCTCTCTGCCTGGCCAAGATCGATCTTATCCCTTAGAGCATATCGATCTCCGAGGTTGTAAATCGTGTAATTGGAGCAAGAGGAGATCGATCCTTACCCTAGGAGATCAATCTCATGAGGTGAATTCTATATAAAGGAGCCTGAAATTTAGCTTCTTCCCCAGGAAACTTCAAAAAACATCCATTTTTACTTAAAGAAATCAAACTTCATCTCTCTAAATTATCAACACCTTCTATCGAGATTGGAGAAAAGTTCATTTCAGCAAAGTTGTTCATAGAGAGGAAGAGAACAACATAGTTGAAAACTAGAGGTTGAGTTGGCCAATTAAAGGAGAAAAGGAGTTTTCCCCCAAAGTTGCCAAAAAGGAGAAAAGTTGAGATACGTAAGATTTCAATACACCAACTTCTAGTATATTAATCTAGATATTTTGATGAGTTAATTTGGTATATATATTGATGTTTGAAACATCCATGAACATGCTTAATCTTCCATGACCTATAAATGGCTTAGTGTGAGAAAGTAGCTTATGCATGGAATTAATGATGAATTAGGCATGAATTGATGTTAGTGGGCATGTTTATGTGATTCTAAGATAGTTGGAGAAATCCATATGTTAGAAACAATAATGGTTAAAAATAAGCATATGAGGTATATAATGAACTTAAGGCATTGTAAGATTTATGCCGATTTAATGTGAATTAGTAGAGATTCTCGAGAAATGAATCATATAATCTAAATGGACGCAAGAGAGAATCATGTACAATAAGATGTAAATGGCCAATGCATTTATTTGAATGTCATTCAAGTGAAATGAAGTATATGAAAGTATATTGATGTGAGAAGCACACAATTTCAGCTCCTGAAGATAAAATTGGAGTCGATAAGACCAGATCGCGAGTAGTGGAAATCGAAGGAAAGTGATTCGAGCGTGATTCGAGGTAAGGGATTTATGCAAAGCTATAGAGATTGCTAAATGTATTTTGATAAATCTCTGTATATGAATGATAAATATCAATAAGTAGATAGATATCAAATTATCTATGTGAAAACTGAGCATAAGTATAAGCTCATATGCATGGATTATATGTCTATAATGTTTTGGTGTGAAAAAGATGTTTGTAAATGTTTTGAGTGTGTGTAATCATAAACAGGCTCCCTGTTTGACTATTGCATATAAAATGCATGTAATTCTGAGTGAAAAGTATTGAATGAGTGATTGAAGGGAGATTGCCCTCTCACTCATACCTATGTGTAGAGCCAGCTATCGATTTTTATATGTGACTTGTGCTAGAACCAATGTGACAATGGTAGATATACCAGTCATGCTCGTACATTATTTTAAAAGGATTTTTGAGAAAAAGTAAAAGGGTGCTCGATGCCTTGGGTGATGCTGTGTGTTCCACTCGAGAGCTCACACTAGATTTTTGGGAATCATGCTGGAGCCTTTGAATATTGCTGTGTGTCTTGCTCTGACTATGCTCGCATGTAATTTCCTAGTAATACCGTGATCGATGCCTTAGGTATACTGTGTGCTCTTACGTTGAGTTGCTCGCATGAGGTTTCTATGATTACGCTATGTGTTGAGTAAAATCGTGCTTAAGCCGTTGTGTATTGTTGTGTGTCTTGCATTGACCTACTAGCACGTGGTTTATAGATGTCATGTAATGAGTACCAAATTGTGCTGGAGTCGTCGTGTACTGCTGTGTGTCTTGTACAGACCTACTCACATGAGATTTTGAGACAATAGAAATAGGTGATAAGGACCACGGGAGCACGATGTACCGTGAGCGTTAGCCATGGAGTACGATGTGTCGTGATTTCAGTATGAGCTAAAGGGATGGTTGATCCGCCTCCCCAAGCATAGGGTTCCCGCACACCTGATCAGTGCATGCCTGAAATCCAACTATTGCCATAAATCCTATATTTATCTGAGTGATATGACATTGTCACTACTGTGTGTGGTGACATATGTTTCCCTTGTTGTATGTCTGGGGATATGATAACCCATAATTATGTCTCATGTATATTGATTTGCTGAGTGCAAAGTGATTTCTAAATGTGTGATTTTAAAGATGAGTTGTGTGAAAAGAGTATGTTGTGTGAATATGCATATACCCATTTAGCGAATTAATGATTTCGCATCGATGGAAGTTATTTTAAAGAATGCATATGTTTTATAAGGAAAATGAATATTTATATTTTAAGCATGTAGATAGTGTAGTTACCTACCTGCTTTTATCTTTTCCTTACTAAGCGTTTTAGCTCACCCCCTTATTTCTCCTCCACAGCTTCTACGCAGTAGTGAGTACACTGCAGTCGTTCCTGCTATAGTTTTGCTTCAGTCATTCAACAGTATAGAGGTATACACTTGAGATGAAAAATTTTGTATCCTATAAATTAATGCACAGTAAAATCTGTATTATGTATTTTGGGGGATTTATATTATAGAAATTGATGTAAATGCTTCCACACACATATATAAAAGTTCAGTTTTTATTCTACTTCATTTAAATGAATTTATTAAATTATAAATGGATGAAATATGGATTGGATGTTGACTCACAGCCCAACTGTTGGAAGTAAGGTACAAGTCACGGACAGAGAGAGAGAGGGTCGTGATAAAGATTGGTATCATAGCAGAGTTGGTCTTTTATGAGTCAGTATCCATATTTAGGAAACTATACATCCCAAAAGTACTGTGCATTATTAGGATACAATTGTGTATACCGAGCTAGAAAATGTGATTGAGACACTTATTTTGAGTATGCAAGATGTCTGATAGACAACATACTCGTAGAGGAGAGAGTTCGTGCTCTCAAGGGCGTAGAGATGAGCTTGAGAGACGCAGTGGGTCTGGTTCTAGTAGAGATCCACCTGAGCTTAGTGATACCTTTAAGGCACGTATAGCGCAACTACAGCGCAGTGTGGACACGGTCATGGAGAAGTTTACATAGGCGATGGCCAAACTCGATGGTAGACAGGAGAACTCTACTGGTCAAGCTGCTACACCTGAGAGACAAGAGCCAGCACAGCCTGCACCGAGACCTCGGACTGCAGAGGCAGAGATTCCTGCACCCCCTTCAGTTCAGGACATTCCCCTACCAGTTCAGGATTCTGTAGCTCCATAATAGGTTGGTGGTGAATGAGTGTATAATTGTGATCTGCGTAGACTGAGAGAGTTCAAGAAGTTTGGACCACCTTCATTTAATGAGGTGAAGAACCCAGTGTTAGCTGAGCATTGGATACGTAGTATGGAGAAACTCTACCGATTTTTCCATTGCTCAGCCACAAAGAAGGTCACATTTACGACTTTTGTATTAGATGATGAGGTCGAGCATTGGTGGATGGCCACACAACCGATGTTGAGTGCACGACATCCGGTTGTGACATGAGATATATTCTTGGATGCCTTTAGGAGGCAGTACATTCCAGTTACTGCTTAGAGAAAGATGCAGATGGAATTTATAACATTGACTTAAGGGAACCGAACTGTGGATGAGTATGAGTCTGGATTCACAGCCCTGGGCAGATATGATACAGTCACTATGAGCCTCGAGAATAGAAAGGTTAAAAAATTTATTAAGGGGTTGAGACCTTCCATCAGAGCTCGATTAGCTCCACTGGACATTACCACCTACAACGAGGTCGTACGCAAAGCTCAGCTATGTGAGCAAGATTATGAGCTCCATGCCTCGAAATTAAGCAGGAATGGTAAAGGTTGAGATAGAGACCGAAAGAGGTCAATTGAGGATAGAGGGTTCAGAAAGGGCCGAAGGTTATTTGGTAAAGGGCCTAAGATTGAGGAGGTACGAGAAAGGCCTACGAAACCTCTAGTTCATCCAGCTTTACCTCTGGCTTCGAGGGTCATAGTTATTGGCGGACCCCGACCTACCATAGAGCAATGCAGGTTATGTGGTAGATATCATGGGGGTAGACCATGCCCGTTGTCACGACCCAAAACTACCCAAAAATTAGAGTAAATTTTTCACGTTTTGTTATTTTCTTTCATGCTTACCTGTCCTCTAATCGTGACCACACTCTACTAACAATTAGGCTGTGCATCAATGCCAATCCCACCATTCATTTACCATATAACTTAATTCTTTCTCAGTCATTTATAAGTGTTTACAATATTTATACATCCCCCAAATTCACTTACAAACATGTTACTGTGTTATGCTTATTTAGATACAATATATACAAGTGTATATACCTTAAATGATGGACAGCAACGGATATCCGAAATGCAGTACACAGTCACCTCAACATCTACTGGAGATTATCTGTGTAAGAAAATGAAAGGGGTGAGCACATCAAGCTCAGTAAGGCAATCCTACGAACAAGTACGTAACCATACTACCTACATGAATGTGGTGCCATGCATAAACCACCCTTTCTCCACACATTTTAAAACTGATGCTATGATTCATGATGTCATGTAAAACAAGTTTGCAGGGAAAATTCAACATGCAACTATTTCAAATCATTTCTTTCTCATTTAAAATTTCACAACAAATCCAGGACTCAACCCATCCTTTGGGTGGTCCTGACTCACACAAAACCATGAAAATCAATTTACATCACACATGGGTTTAAAAAGCATGGAAATAACTTCATGCACATTTGATTTAAAAACCCAGTTTCAATCTCATCAAAATCATCAACATGCGAGACTAGGCAACATATGTATATCGGTAATAACCAGGACTATGGCCGTGTGTCCCCATGAGCCCCTCTGCTACACGGATCCTAGTGTGTGAGGTCTCACCCTGATCGGGAACAGCTCGGGAGGTGGGTCAATCCAACCCGTCAGTCCTATTCGATCCCATGCATCCGAAGATGCCGTATCCAAAGATGCCATGTATCCGAAGATACCACACGGTACAATGTACTCCATGCTACTTGCACGGTACAACGTACTTCGTGGACCCATATCATATGTCAATACTCATGCCCTGTCTCAAAGCGCACGTGCGAGCCTATTTAATCGGTGTGACACATAGTCTACCCGACGCTCCAAGCACGGCTCATCATATGTTCTCATAAAATCAGTGCGAGCGATGCTCAACACTCTCATCAAATCAAGTAAAACTAGTGCGAGCTAAGCTCTAGCACTCTGTATGCAAACCATGTGAAAATCTGGTGCGAGCGAAGCTCCAACACCCTGTCTCAAAAATCATATAAAAATATGGTGCGAGTTAGACTCTGGCACCTTGTCACGAAAATCAGTAAAACCTGGTGCGAGTTAGACTCTAGCACCGTATCACGAAAATCATGTAAAATCAGGTGCGAGTTAGACTCCAGCACCAATGCATGTAAAACTCTAGTGCGAGCTCTCGCTCCAGCACTAATGCATGCATCACCCAAATCAAAATATCGTGCGAGCTGAGCTCTAGCACGTCACATGTCAATAAAAACACGTAGGCGACTCTGTTTCCTCAAAATTGTTTTTAAAACAATTTTCTCGTTAAAAATATGCAATGCTGTGCATTTTTCTTTCAAGGTTAGCCAGCCTACTCTTGCATGCATCAAAACATCTCCAGAACGAGCAGGAACCCCTTGTTCTTGCTCCTCCTAATTTTTCCTAAATTGAAAATTTTTTCCTTAACAAGGGTATTTTGGTAATTTGTCCATTCGGGGCACTAAAATTATTAACTTACTTCTAGACCCTTCAGATACTTTAAAAGACTGCATATGAACTTTGAAGTTTCGTAAAGTTACCTCTAGCAGTCCGTAGAATTCCCTTACTTTATTTTTGTGTAGAGTCTGACATTTCCTTTTCCACTGCTGTCTCGTCACGCAGTCCGATCTGCTCCCAATCCAATGTCCGAAACTGCGTATAAATATTTCTCAAGTCAGATATCATACAATTTAATTATATTTCCTATTTTCTGGGCTTAATTTAAATCATTGGACCCATTTACCCCTATTAGGCCCGATTGCACCTTAATGGGCCTTAATCGGCCTTAAGCTCGTTTTTCACTTAATTTTCACATTACCGAGGCCTATTGGGCTTATTGGGCCCACCAACAATTTCTTGGGCCTCATTCTAACTCTCGAATAGCTCAATTTATTATTTACGACAATTTATCTAAATTTTCATAATTTAATTTATTTTATGCGATAATTAAATTCGAAGCACGCATAACGATGTAAATTATCTTAAATAAGGGTTACTTACCCGAGATTTCATGCTAGTACGCAAATCGAGGCTATCTCGAGCTCTCGTTGGATGCCAATTGTCGAGCTACACAATTTCATAAATTTTGAGATAAATTTCCAATCGAAAATTAATTAAATAAAATATTTCAAAATTTAAATCGGTCAATTTCGACCGCTACTGACTTACCCGTAGCTCAATTACATCACCAGGATTTTTCTCCAATTTTTTCTTCTTTTTCTTTTTTTCCCTTTTTCTCCTTTTTTCTCTTTCCTCATTGGCTGAATCGGTTCGGTCCGGTTCAACCTGGTTCGGACCGCCGATTCACTCCGGTTCGACCGGTTCAGTGCCTTATCGGCTGGTTCTCCGCCAGCTTCCACCGCCAATGGCTCCGCTGGGCCGTCCGCAGCACGAATCTGCCCTCAGTTTCGTCCAAGACTACTGAAAAGTCGCTGGTCCGGCTGTTCTCTCTCGGTCGTCGATACCCATTTCTGATCTTGGTCGTCGCTGGCGATTTCGACCGTTTCGCCGACCGCTACCGGTCTCCAAATGATCGGTTCCTCCTCCTGAACGCGTCGGTGGCTTTCGTTCAAGCCCCGTCACAGTGGTTCGTCGAAAATCGCCCCTTTTCTCCTCGATTTTTCCTCTCCTCCGATCGGCGTCCTCCGGCCACTACACGGTGCGTCTCCGATGTCCTGAAGATCGTTGGCCTCACCTCTTCCTCCTCGTGGCTTCGTCGTCGGTCGTCGGTTGTCGGTGTGCTGGGATCGTCCTCGATTCTCGCGGGTCTCCTTCGGGTTTCTCTTTTCGGGTTCTCCCGAGTTTTTAGATTCCTCTTTTATTTTTTTTATTTATAAATTATTTTATTATTAAAATATTCATTAAAATACTCTACAATATTCCAAAATATCTACAACTTATATTATTTAATTCTAATTTAATTAATTTAATTTAATTTAATTTATTAAATACATTTTCCTCCATTTTTCGATATTATTCCTTCGTATTTTCGAGATATTGTTCTGGGTGATTTTTTGGTATATTTTTCGATTATTTTCGGGATAATTTTTTCAAGGTAAAAATTTTGATTTATTCCAATAAATTTATATCTTAATCAATTTAACCCGAAATTTTATTATTTCTTCGTTATTGATCAAGATTCTCAAATCCATATTTTTAATGAAATTTTCTTGTCGAATTTATATCGAATTTCGATCTTTTGACCATTTGACCCTTGCACGTGTTCGAGAATTTCATTTCAATCCTTTTGCATTTTTAATTTCGTGTTTTAACTAAAATCGGGTCTTACATAATCTCCCCCACTTAAGAAATTTGGTCCTCTAAATTAGAACAAAGTTAGTCTGTAAATAACTCCGGATACATCAATCATATCATACTTTTTAATTCTCATGTGACCTTTTTCCGGAGTGTAATACTACCAAAGGACTTTAATTAGGGAGATCGTCTTAAACCTCAATACTTTCTCTTTCCTGTTTAATGCCCGAATCAACTTTTTTAATATACTTATATTTGCACTGAGTTGAACTGTTGGAGTTCATATCTGATCACCTATGCTGGATCTGGACAGTATTGTTGAAGTATCAAAGGATGGGACACATTATGGATGCTTGTTTATTCAGGTGATAACGCCAACCCACAGGTCTTATCTCCCACTTGTCCAATCTCTCAAAAATTCCATTCACCAAAACTCAATTTACCTTCTTCCCGAGTCTCGTTATGTCCTTATTCCCTTATGACAAATAACTTCAACAATTACTGATTCACCCTTGGTGAATTCTAATGCTTTTTGTCTGCTCTGAGGTGTTCTTAATCTCTCCCTCAACTGAACATCCTCAGAGACTTATTATACTAATTCGAAAGAAATTTCTATCTGTCACCCACTTTTTCTTGTCTGAGTCGGGGAACAACCCCTACAACCATACACTGCCTCATAATTGTTATCTCGATACTCAAGTGCCAACTGTCGTTATTGGCGACTTCAATTTGTAACAACTGATCATTCCAGGAGCTTATAAAATTAATGGTACACATTCTCATCATATCTTCCAGAACCTGTACAGTCATCTCCAACTAACCATCTGTCTGAGGACGGAAGGCTGTGCTAACACTCAGTCGGGGTCTCATAGCTTCCTAATAGATATTCCCAGAAGTGGGAAGCGAAGTGGGAATCCCTATATGATACCATGCTCACTGGAACGCTACATAATGTTCCACAATCTTCCATATACCTGAATCCTCATACACACTCTGAGTATTTGGGGATTTCATAACCAGAAGGTGGGTAGACTTAGTCAATTTAGCGACTATCATCTAAATAGCCTCGTGATTCATCTGAGTCCTCTATAACCCATAATGAAATTCACGGAGACTTGCTCCCATTTCCGTGCCGTGTCGATATAGGTAGAGGCTGCAATAACTCTGCAGACTTTTAATACTCTACCTTATTCTGCTGACATACTAGGCACTTTTCCACAATCTCTACCATATCTCTTTTCACATCTGACCACCAATACCCTTTTCAGAGATTTCATATATATATTCGTTACTTTCCGTATGCACTGTATATCCCGAAGAGTAAGCTTCTGACAATATTACTATCTCATCAACTGTGGTCATGAGGAGTACTTATACTGTCTCTGAACCTCAATAACCATTATCATACTCTGTGAACTCTATCACTGTACCCTTCTGAATCTGACCCACACTATCGACACCATGCCGATCATCTCGCTAAGCCTGTTAAATCCGGGCACTCACATCCGGTTCTAATCTCAGGCTAGCTGTCACACAATCACTGTCATCATCAGAAGGGATCACATCACGACTGAAGCTCATAACTGCTCAAGCAGCTCACGCTCCCTGACCATCATATGTGGTACCATCTAGGTTATCTTGTATTCTACTCTTTCTGTGAAAACAAATACTCGGGGCTTTTATGATCAGTGCATACCCAAAATTTCTCACCATGTACATAATAGTACCATATCCTCGGTACAAGTACTACCACTGCCAACTTTAAATCATGGGTCAGATAGTTTATTTCATGATCCTTGAGTTGTCTGGATCCACAATCGACTATCTTCCCTTTTTGCATCAATACCTAGCTCATTCATGATTTTGAGGTATCCATACACACTGAGAAACCTCTGGAGCTATTGGGTATGGTGAAAATAATCACGGTGGTCAGTTCATACTTCACTACACCAAAATTCATGTCACATCTATCATCTCATTCAAATACCACGTTTTCATAGTTAAACGTGCCAACAAAGTATACCCTCTTTAGAACTCGTAGCAACCATCTGTAAAAGTAATTTTCCAATTATTGCTTATAATAAGGATGATGACAAATCGGTCTAGGTAAAGTTTAAATAACTCATTGTAGTTGAGCTCCACTACATATTTTAATCGCCCATATCTTTGACCTATGTACGCATAAACGTGTAGTATCACTTCAAAATTGCTCCCGTTCAAGGTACTAACCCATGTCATTTCCTTTTTCTTATATTAACGGCTTTTATTAAATTTTAATATTTTAACCTTCATAATTAATCGCATTTTATAGTTTTTTTTAATCGTACTAGTAAAAGTATCCAAATTTTAAATTTATTTTTTACCACGGTCGATTTCAAGTTATAGATTATATATATTTCTAGACGCTGTCAAGTCTTCAGGTGGGGAGGTATTTTGAAATACCTTTATTAACCTTCAGACTTGACTACATTTACTTTACATATCAGTCCATGTAGTCACAATTTATATTCACGAGTTATCGCTTAATCCTAATGACTTCATATCGTAAAGATGTTCTTACCTTGTATACGCCTCTTACTCCAATACATCTTGTATTCAGAATCAAGCATATCTTAAAGATTATCTCCTTAGTGTATCAATTATAACAAAACTCTGTCATTATTCCTTCCGTGAGTACAATCATTTGCTCCTTTAATTTCAACCGTTGCACCCCTTTTTATTACTTGTCAAAACTTACAGTATACTTTTCAGGGGTAAAACAGCACTATCTTAGGATAGAAATCTGAACAGCATAGCTTGCAGCCGACCACTTTATTCTCAAATATTACTTTAAATTATTCATAGTCCATTGAATAAAATCGGCTGACTTATACTTTTTTCCCCGTTTTCAACTTAAAATCTCTTCATAATTATTCCGTTAGTTAACCTTCCTCTATTGGGATACTCATTTATCAGCATTGTGCCCAAGAGTGTAGGCATTCATGTCTTTTACTCACTTACATGCGAATGAAGGCGGTATGAAGAAATACGTGGTACCAGGATCAATTAACACAATTACTTCTTTATTCATAAGCAGTGTAGTATCTTTCACCACATCTTGTGAAAATCAGTAGTGTCCTGGTCCAAGACATACACTCGCCTTCGTCCAACAGCCTACTTTCCTTTTTTCTTCGGCTGTGGCCTCTCTTTTCGATGCAGCTATCTCAACAGGATTTTCTCTATCTCTTTACCTTTCTGTGGGGCAATCTCACCCAACTCTGAGCAATCATAATAAATGGTCCGTCTTACCACACTTAACGGCTATTTTAGTCAATAAAGTGTAGGTGTACGCCCTATTTCCGTGATATCTACCACATATCCTACACTGCTCACACTACTACACTACTACCTTGCTCCGTAGCAGGTCGAGGTCCTCCAATCACAATACCCCTCAAGAGTGCCGAAATTGGATGCACTGGGACCTTACCAATCATCTTACTATATAACTCATCAAATTAGATCTTTTACCAATTATCTTTTTCCCGTTCTGACATTCCTGTCATTCTCAATTCTCTTTCTGTCTCTATTTTGGACCTTACTACCTTTCCCAATCTCAGAGGCGTGCAACTCATAATCTTATTCACACCACTATAGTTTACGCACTGCCTCGACATAGGTAATATCTCACGGGCCAATCAGACTCTAATCGACAATCTGAGCCCTTTCATAAACTTTTAGACATCTCGACTGTCATTGTTCATAGTGTCGAGGTAATATCTGCCCAAGAATATAACTGAGTTTCATACTCATAATTCATACTCATCAATAAATCAATTCCTCTGGGTCAGAGTAAGGAATTTTATCAATCATTCCTTTTAAACAGTGTCCGAGATATTCTATCACCGGAATACATCCAAAAATATTTTGCATGTCAGCTCTGGATGTCTAACTCTTAAGTTGGGTCGAGCGGACTTCCATCAATGCTCCGACTCACCCTCAAATCTTATGCATACTCTGAGCAATTTGCTCTCAAAATATTCTCCACACTTTGCTCCAACCTCGCGAAGCGTGTCTCAATACTGTCTGATCTCTCTGTTGGACTCTGTGAGGCATGCTCAATATAAACCTTCATTTCAATCTCATCCTGATTCTCATAGGTCAACTCAACACTATTAGCAGGCTCAGGTCTACCTCTACGACCTCTGCCTCGTGCTCTACCTCCTCTATCACGACTAATATTAGGTATTCCTGCATTCTTAACCATTTCTTAGTTAAAACCCATCTTGATATACACTATTGTATCTAACCAAGCACAGTAACACGGGGATGTAATTTCCTAATTACTGACACTGACACACATCAGACCAATTTTGCCCTGATACCACCTTTATATGTCACGACGCAAAACTACCCAAAAATCAAAGTAAATTTTTCACGTTTTGTTATTTTCTTTCATGCTTACCTGTCCTCTGATCGTGACCACACTCCACTAACAATTGGGTTGTGTGTCAATGCCAGTCCTACCATTCATTTACCATATAACTTAATTCTTTCTCAGTCATTTATAAGTGTTTACAATATTTATACATCCCCCAAAGTCAATTACAAACATGTTACTGTGCTATGCTTATTTAGATACAATATATACAAGTGTATATACCTTAAATGATGGGCAGCAGCGAATATCCAGAATACAGTACTCAGTCGCCTCAACATCTACTGGAGATTATCTGTGTGAGAAAATGAAAGGGGTGAGCACATCAAGCTCAGTAAGGCAATCCTATGAACAAGTAGGTAACCATACTACCTACATGAACGTGGTGCCATGCATAAACCACCCTTTCTCCACACATTTCAAAACTGATGCTATGATTCATGATGTCATGTAAAACAAGTTTGCATGGAAAATTCAACATGTAACTATTTCAAATCATTTCTTTCTCATTTAAAATTTCACAACAAATCCAGGACTCAACCCATCCCTCGGGTGGTCCTGACTCACACAAAATCATGAAAGTCAGTTTACATCACACATGGGTTTAAAAAGCATGGAAATGACATCATGCACATTTGATTTAAAAACCCAGTTTCAATCTCGTCAAAATCATCAACATGCGAGACTAGGCAACATCTGTATATCGGTAATAACCAGGACTATGATCGTGTGTCCTCGTGAGCCCCTCTGCTACACGGATCCTAGTGTGCGGGGTCTCACCCTGATCGGGAACCGTCCGGGAGGTGGGTCAATCCAACCTGTCAGTCTTATTCGATCCCACGCATCCGAACATGCCGTATCCGAAGATACCACGTATCCGAAGATACTACACGGTACAACGTACTCCATGCTACTTGCACGGTACAACGTACTCCATGGACCCATATCATATCTCAATACTAATGCCCTGTCTCAAAACGCACGTGCAAGCCAATTTAATCGGTGTGACACACAGTCTACCCGATGCTCCAAGCACGGCTCATCGTATGTTCTCATAAAATCAGTGCGAGCGATGCTCAGTACTCTCATCAAATCAAGTAAAACTAGTGCGAGCTAAGCTCTAGCACTCTGTATGCAAACCATGTGAAAATCTGGTGCGAGCGAAGCTCCAACACCCTATCTCAAAAATCATATAAAAATATGGTGCGAGTTAGACTCTAGCACCTTGTCACGAAAATCATGTAAAACCTGGTGTGAGTTCGACTCTAGCACCGTATCACGAAAATCATGTAAAATCAGGTGCGAGTTAGACTCCAGCACCAATGCATATAAAACACTAGTGCGAGCTCTCGCTCCAGCACTAATGCATGCATCACCCAAATCAAAATATCGTGCGAGCTGAGCTCTAGCACGTCACATGTCAATAAAAACACGTAGGCGGCTCTGTTTCCTCAAAACAGTTTTTAAAACAATTTCCTCATTGAAAATATGCAATGCTGTGCATTTTTCTTTCAAGGTTAGCCAGCCTACTCATGCATGCGTCAAAACATCTCCAGAACGAGCAGGAACCCCTTGTTCTTGCTCCTCCCAATTTTTCCTAAATTGAAAATTTTTCCCTTAACAAGGGTATTTTGGTAATTTTCACATTTGGAGCACTAAAATTATTAACTTACTTCTAGACCCTTCAGATACTTTAAAAGACTGCATATGAACTTTGAAGTTTCGTAAAGTTACCTCTAGCAATCCGTAGAATTCCCTTACCTTATTTTTCTGTAGAGTCTGACCTTTCCTTTTCCACTGCTGTCTCGTCACGCAGTCCGATCTGCTCCCAATCCAATGTCTGAAACTGCGTATAAATATTCCTCAGGTCACATATCATATAATTTAATTGTATTTCCTATTTTCGGGGCTTAATTTAAATCATTGGGCCCTTTTACCCCTATTAGGCCCGATTGCACCTTAATGGGTCTTAATCGGCCTTAAGCCCGTTTTCCACTTAATTTTCACATTATCGAGGCCTATTGGGCTCATTGGGCCCACCACCAATTTCTTGGGCCTCGTTC
This sequence comes from Firmiana major, assembly GCA_033439115.1. NCBI lineage: Eukaryota > Viridiplantae > Streptophyta > Magnoliopsida > Malvales > Malvaceae > Firmiana > Firmiana major. The sequence continues at coordinate 23,545,787 of CM065910.1, forward strand.
TAACTCTCGAATAGCTCAATTTATTATTTACGACAATTTATCTAAATTTCCATAATTTAATTTATTTTATGCGATAATTAAATTCGAATCACGCATAACGATGTAAATTATCGTAAATAAGGATTACTTACCTGAGATTCCATGCTAGTACGTAAAACAAGGCTATCTCGAGCTCTCGTTGGATGCCAATTGTCGAGCTACACAATTTCATAAATTTTCAGGTAAATTTCCAGTCAAAAATTAATTAAATATAATATTCCAAAATTTAAATCGATCAATTTCGACCACTACTGACTTACCCGTAGCTCGATTACGTCACCGAGATTTTTCTCCAATTTTTTTCTCTTTTTCTTTTTTTCCCTTTTTCTCATTTTTTCTCTTTCCTAATTGGCTGAACCGGTTCGGCCCGATTCAACCCGATTTGAACAGTCGATTCACTCCGGTTCGACCGGTTCAGTGCCTTGCCGATCGGTTCTCCACCGGCTTCCGTCGCCAGTGACTCCACTGGGCCGTCCGCAGCACGAATCTGCCCTCGGTTTCGTCTAAGGCCACCGGAAAGTCGTCGGTCCGGCTGTTCTCTCTCGGCCGTCGGTACCCATTTTCGATCTTGGTCGTCGCTGGCGATTTTGACCATTTCGTCCACCACTACCGGTCTCCAAATGATCGACTCCTCCTCTTGAACGCGTCAGTGGCTTCCGTTCAAGCCCCGTCACCGTGGTTCGTCGAAAATCGCCCCTTTTCTCCTCAATTTTTCCTCTCCTCCGATCGGCGTCCTCCGGCCACTACACGGCACGTCTCCGATGTCCTGAAGATCATCGGCCTCTCCTCTTCCTCCTCGTGGCTTCGTCGTCAGTCGTCGGTCACCGGTGTGCTGGGATCGTCCTCGGTTCTCGCGGGTCTCCTTCAGATTTCTATTTTTGGGTTCTCCCGAGTTTTCAGATTCCTCTTTTCTCTTTTTTTTTTATTTTTAAATTATTTTATTATTAAAATATTCATTAAAATACTTTACAATATTCTAAAATATCTACAACTTATATTATTTAATTCTAATTTAATTAATTTAATTTAATTTAATTTAATTTATTAAATTCATTTTTCCTCCTTTTTTCGATATTATTCCTTCGTATTTTTGAGATATTGTTCCGGGTGACTTTTCGATTATTTTCGGGATAATTTTTCCGAGGTAAAAATTTTGATTTATTTCAATAAATTTATATCTTGATCAATTTAACCCGAAATTTTATTATTTCTTCGTTATTGATCAAGATTCTCAAATCCATATTTTTAATGAAATTTTCTTATCGAATTTATATCGAATTTTGATCTTTTGACCATTTTGCCCTTGCACGTGTTCGAGAATTCCATTTCAATCCTTTTGCATTTTTAATTTCGTGTTTTAACTAAAATTGGGTCTTACACCCGTTATCTATGAGATCATGTTATAGGTGTGGTAAACCAGGGCACATAGTCGTGAATGCCCAGAGTTGATTGATGCAGCCCCACTGAAGGGTAAAGAGCCAGAGAAGGCTACAGTTGAGACGCCTACACTTAAGAGGAAGGCCACAACTGAAGAGAAAGGGAAGCAAACTATTGGTCGAGGGTGAGTGTTTTAATTGGATCAGACATCTGCAGAGGCTTCCTTGGATGTGATTAAGGTACCATCCTAGTCTTTGATTTTGAAGCATTAGCATTAATTGATCTTGGTGCCATGCATTCATTCATATCGTCTTCATTTGCATGTAAACTGTGTAAACATGTGAAACCTATGCTCTTAGGTAAAGTTTTACTTATAAGCACTCCAGTGAGAGACAATGTAATGACGGAGTATGTATGTAAGAGTTGTAAGTTAAAAGTAGGGGAAAAGGACATGTCGGCCGATCTCATCCTATTAACTATGAAGGACTTCGATGTAATAATAGGAATGGATTGGTTGGCTGCAAACCATGTTGTTTTAGACTGTTATGCTAAGACAATGATGTTTTCCATCCCTAAAATGTATGTTGTAAGATTTGAAAAGTAATGAAAGAAGTAGTAAATTATTTTTAAGGATGGATGATTTTGCTAACGAATGTAATAATGATGTGTTGAAGGTTTTATAGCCTATGTGGTTAATTTGGATAAGGCACACCCGGAATTAGTTGACATCTCAGTGGTTAGAGAGTTCCCCTATGTCTTCTCGGAAGAATTGCCAAGATTGCCACCAAATAGAGAAATAGAATTCTGTATTGATTTGGTGCCTGAAACTGAACTGATATCTAAGCCACCATATAGAATAGTTTCGATTGAATTGGAGGAGCTAAAGAAACAATTGCAAGAGTTGTTGGACAAGGGGTTCATCAAACCGAGTGTATCACCTTGGGAACATCGGTTCTGTTTGTAAAGAAGAAAGACAGGAGTCTCCGATTGTGTATAGATTATCGGTTGTTGAATAAGGCTACCATCAAGAATAAATATCCCCTTCCACGGATAGACGATCTATTGGATTAGTTGCAGGGAGCACAGGTCTTTTCGAAGATTGATCTGAGGTCTGGGTATCATCAGTTGAGGATTCGGAGTGGAGATGTACCCAAGACAGCGTTTCAGACCCATTATGGCCATTTGGGTTGACGAATGCTCCTGCAATGTTTATGGCTTTAATGAATGATGTGTTTAATCCATACCTAGACAGATTTGTGATCGTATTTATAGATGACATATTCGTGTACTCGAAGTCCAGGGAAGAGCATGAGCAGCATTTGAGACCAGTGTTACAGACCCTCCGAGATCAGGAGCTGTATTCTAAACTCAATAAGTATGACTTCTGGCTGAGTGAGATATAGTTTTTGAGTCACATAGTCTCGAGAGGAGGTGTATCAATGGATCCGTCCAAGATAGAGGTTGTGATACAATGGGAAAGACCCAAGATGGTTACAAAGATTCGCAGTTTCCTGGGTTTAGCAGGTTATTATCGATGGTTTGTCGAGGGATTCTCTAAGCTGGCTGCTCCATTGACACGTCTCACTCGAAAGAATGTGGTATTTGAGTGGGATGATAAATGTGAAAAACGTTTCTGTGAGTTAAAGGACAGACTGACCACCGCACCTATTCTCACCAAACCCACTAGCTCAAGAGGTTACTAAGTGTATACAGATGCCTCAGCATAGGGACTGGGCTGTGTGTTGATGCAGGACATGAAGGTAGTAGCCTACGGTTCTAGACAGCTTAAGGATCACGAGAGGAACTACCCGACCCATGATTTAGAGTTAACAGTCGTGGTATTTGCATTGAAAATTTGGCGCCACTACTTGTACGGTGAGAAATTTTAGGTGTATATAGATCATAAGAGTCTCAGATATCTATTTTCATAGAAAGAGTTGAATATGAGGCAGAGATGATGGATAGAGCTTTCGAAGGATTATGATTGCGAGATATTGTACCATCTAGGGAAAGCTAATGTTGTGGCTGATGCCCTGAGTAGAAAAAGCCTCAAAATGGTATCGCACATGATGGTCAAGGAATATGAGCTGCTTGAGCAATTTGCTCACCTCAGGTTAGATATAGACCCTCTTGATATTGACAGAGACTGTGTGATAGCTAGCCTGCGAGTGAAACCGAATTTGATTGACTGGATACGCCAAGCTTAGCATGCCAATCTACTGTGTGGGGATCGTACGAGACACATTCAAAGGGGTGATGTGTTCGATTTCTTAGTGAGTGATAATGGTCTACTGAGGTTTAGAGGCAGGATTTGCGTTCCCAATGACCTAGAGCTAAAGAGATTGATTTTGATAGAAGCTCATTCATCAAGATACACATTGCATCCGGGGAGTAACAAGATGTATCAAGACCTTCGAAAAGTGTATTGGTGGTCAGGGATGAAAAAGGATATCGCAAAATTTATGGCAAGATGTCTAGTATATCAGCAAGTAAAGGTAGAGCATCAGAAGCTTGCAGGATTGTTGCAGCCTCTACTTTTACCAACTTGGAAATGGAAGCATGTCACCATGGATTTCATCATGGGATTACCGAGGACTAAAAGGAACCATTGTGAGACCTGAGAATTTTATACACATCTAATTTTGTAATGTGAACATGAAGTGTAATTGATTGAGTTAAATGTGATATACTCATATATTGAGGTGATAAGGAATGAAATTTCTAAGTGATGAATGAGTATTGAATGAGAAATAATCTATGGAGTAAATTATGGTAATCATATATTGAGATTTTATGCAAAGAGTACAACCATAGTGTGAAACTATGAGGCCAGATTGATCTTGGAGAAGAGGGGATCGATCTGGTAGGCCAAAGTGACAAGGAATGGAAAATTTAAACGAGCAAATCGATCTCTAATGGAAGCAGATCGATCTCTTCGTGATTCTGCCTTAAAAGGATTGATCTCCTATAAGAGCAAATCGATCTCCAAATGTTTCTATGAAAAACAGATTAATCTCCTCACAAGGAGCAGATCGATCTCCTCAAGATTATAAGATTGATCTTGCCCCCACGACAAACCAATCTGGTGGGTATAAAAAGTTTCCAAAATATTCCCAAATTCAAAGGCAGATTGATCTCCTATAGGAGCAAATTGATCTCCCACCTTTTGCCTATATAAGGACCCTTGTGTTTTTGCTGGAATTTATCTTTTCTATCTCCAGAAATCGAAAACCCCCATTTTTGGTCGAATCCCTGGCTTTCTCTCTCCTCCAAAACGCCCATTTTCGTTCGAATCAAAGGTTGTGGTAAAAAGGAAAGTTGTTCCTCATCAAAAGGAGAACAACATACTTGGAAATCGAAGGACGATTTGAGCTGAGGCATGAATTGAGCACTTCACAAGTTTTGGGTAAATTTCTAAGCTCTAATCTTTGATTTTGAAGTAGATTTCTGAGATTGTGGTTGAAGATGTTGTGATGAATTGGCTGAAAATGATTAGGGTTGATAGAATTATTAAAGTATTAAGATATTAGAAGATTTGATTGGTGAAGTTATTGTGATTTTTAGAGTGTAGTGAAGGTACTTGAGATGTTTAATGAGAATGTGAGCAATTATGCTCGATGTTGAGATTTGAGATAATGTGATGACGTGTTGATGATGTTTTTACATCGTTGGGATAGCTTGGGAGTTCCAGAGAGGAATGTGAAGCTAGTCCGTCGTTCGGGGGAAACGATTGCACTATACAAGGTGCAACGAGGTAAGGGAAAACTTAAACTCATTTATGTATGTGATTTGTGATGATATTGGTAGCATGAAATGTTTTGAGAAAACAAGCATGTTTTAGGAGTTGTGATTGATTTATTGCACACGATTTTATAGTCGGTTGGGGCCTAATTTTCATGAGTTTTAAACAAAGTGTAAAACTATTTTACAAACTGTTTGAGTTTAAAAAGTGAAAACGAGATTTAGGCTCTACGTTAAGGCGTACTGAGATTTGAAAAATGTGTGCGTGGTTTTGCTCGTTTGAGCTCAGTTTTGACATGTATTGTAATGAGTACAAAAAGGTTTTCAGATGAGTTTTATGAGAGAAACCATTATGAACTTTACGTGAAGGCAAAATGGTTTTATATGATAATGGCTATTATCGAGACTTAGGCATGTCATGAGATAATACATCAGGCCTTGCTCTGGTAGCATATGAGTTTGAGTTTTGCTTTGGTAGCATGTAAGTCTGATATTCCTCCGCTTTGGCAGTGAGAGATGCCTCCGTTCTGGTAACGTGAGATGACCCCCGCTCTGGTAGCGCTAGGTGGCCTTGCTTTGGTAGCATGTAAGTCCGAGCCTTGCTTTGGTAGCATGTAAGCCGATAGTGTGCATGAGGAGAGGCCTTGCTCTAGTAGCATGTAAGTCTAAGCCTTGTTCTGGTAACACATAAGACCAATACACCATGTACACGACCCTATTGTCAACGTTCCCTCTTTGAGGATGTTTGGGATGCGCACCTAGAGGAGATTCTTTTGATATGCCATGACGGATGTTTTTATCTGAATTTTATTTGCCTAGTCTCTGTTTTACACATGAGATTGTGTTTTGTGGCATTGCCACGTGCATTACTACTGAGGTGATTTTTATCATGAGAAAAGCCATTATTGCATCCTAATTTCCATATGCTTGTAACTATGGTTTTTATACTGAGTCATTTACTCTCATGTTTCTGCATGATCTTAGAGAAATGAGATGAGAATGATGTTTTGATGATTTCATGCTATGTTTTCTACTGTACTTATTGAGTTTCACCTACAAACAAAATGATTGTACTGTGTAATTAATGATTTTTGTTAATAAGTCCCTTACCCCCTTACTGAGCGATTTAGAAGCTCACCCTATTTTTATATCCCCCCAGATTTCTTCAAGTGAAGAGAGTTTCCTGAGACGTACGGAGTAGTGGCTAGTGGAGGACTTGAGGTCCAGGCCGTATATGGTATTTTGAGGTATACTTTAACACTTCATGTACTTATACTAAAGTTGTATTTATAGACAATTAATGAACAATGATGTATGGAATGTATTAGGATTAATTAACTCCAAATTGAGGAATGTATATGGTATGATATATGAATGTTAGATGATGAGAACCTGAGGTGAAAGTTTTATAATGTATATAGATAATGATGCATGACATTGTACAGGAATGCACCTAGGACTGTGTGTTGATGTAAATAAGTATTAAATTTACCCTGTTTTTCGCACTTCCGGGGCGTCACAACCATGATGCTATGTGGGTAGTGGTAGACAGACTTACGAAATCCGCTCACTTTCTAACTATGAAATCTACAGATACTCTGAGTACTTTGGCAGAGTTATACGTACGAGAGATAGTAAGGCTGCATGGTGTACCAGTGAGCATCATATCAGATAGAGATTCCCGCTTTACTTCTCGCTTTTGGGAACAATTTCAAGAAGCTATGGGAACCCGATTGAGTTTCAGTGCTGCTTTCCATCCTCAGACCGATGGTCAGTCAAAGAGAACCATCCAAACGTTAGAGGACATGTTGAGAGCAAGTGTTATGAATTTTAAGGGCTATTGGGATGATCACCTACCGTTAGCCGAATTTGCATACAACAATAGTTATCACTCGAGTATTGGAATGGCACCATATGAAGCCTTGTATGGTAGAAGGTGTCGTTCCCCTATTGGTTGGGAAGAAGTGGGTGAAAGGAAAATTTTTACTGCTAATTTGGTACAGCAAGCCTCTGAGGTTGTTCATTTGATATGTGAAAGATTGAGAACAGCTCAAAGCAGGCAGAAAAGTTACGCTGACATGAGACGGAGGCCACTAGAGTTCACTATAGGTGACTCAGTTTTCTTGAAAGTTTCTCCCTCGAAAGGGATTATGAGGTTTGGTAAGAAGGGTAAGTTGAGCCCTCGGTATATCGGACCATTTGAGATATTGGAGCGAGTGGGATATAAGGCCTACATGCTAGCGTTGCCACCAGAGCTAGCAGGAATTCATAACGTCTTCCATGTATCAATGCTTCAGAAGTACCATCCAGATCCAACTCATGTGATTCGGTATGAGCCGTTGGAGCTCAAGAATGATTTGTCATATGTAGAGAAATCGATCCGGATACTGGATAGGAAGGAAAAGGTGTTACAGAACAAGACGATTCCGCTTATTAAGGTTCTCTGGCAGCACCATACTTCAGAGGAAGCTACTTGGGAGTTAGAGAACCCCATACGGGAAAAGTACCCCCGACTTTTTGAGGAGTAACTTAGTTGTAATTTGGAAGACCAAATTTCTTGAAGGAGAGGAGGAATATAAGGCTCGTATTTTTATATGTATCCTTATGATTCCCTAAGTATACACTTGTTTATGTAATATGAACCATAAGAGATGTAAGGTCCGTAAATTTGATGTACACACTTATTATGTGAGTTCGTGATGTACACACAAGTTTCGTTATGTGTGAATTATAAGAAATGGACATATTTAAGTGATAAATGAGGATTGAATGCAAAATTAGTAGTGAAGCAAATTGATATGAAGATAGCTTTAAAAATCTGGGAAAATCTGGCCAAAAGCAGATCGATCTCATCCCTCTGGCAGATCGATCTCTGAAGCTCTTTACCTGGCCAAGATCGATCCTATCCCTTAGAGCAGATCGATCTCCAAGGCTGTAAATCGTGTAATTGGAGTAAGAGCAGATCGATCTCTACCCTAGGAGATCGATCTCATAAGGTGAATTCTAAATAAAGGAGCTCGACATTTAGCTTCTTCCCCAGGAAACTTCAAAAAACATCCATTTTTACTCAAAGAAATCAAACTTCATCTCTCTAAATTATCAACTTCTTCCATTGAGATTAGAGAAAAGTTCATTTCAGCAAAATTGTTCATAGAGAGGAAGAGAACAACACAGTTGAAAACTAGAGGTTGAGATGGCCAATTGAAGGAGAAAAGGAGTTTTCCCCCAAAGTTGCCAAAAAGGAGAAAAGTTGAGATAGGTAAGATTTCAATACACCAACTTCTAGTATATTAATCTAGATGTTTTGATGAGTTGATTTGGTGTATATATTGATGTTTGAAACATCCATGAACATGCTTAATCTTTCATGACCTACAAATGGCTTAGTGTGAAAAAGTAGCTTAGGTATGGAATTAATGATGAATTAGGCATGAATTGATGTTAGTGAGCATGTTTATGTGATTTTAAGATAGTTGGTGAAATCCATATGCTAGAAACAATAATGGTTGAAAATAAGCATATGAGGTATATAATGAACTTAAGGCATTGTAAGATTTATGCTGATTTAATGTGAATTAGTAGAGATTCTCAAGAAATGAATCGTATAATCGAAATGGACGTAAGAGAGAATCATGTACAATAAGATGTAAATGGCCAATGCATTGATTTGAATATCATTCAAGTGAAATGAAGTATATGAAAGTATACTAATATGAGTAGTACACAATTTCAGCTCCTGAAGATAAAATTGGAGTCAATAAGATCGGATCACGAGCAGTGGAAATTGAAGGAAAGTGATTCGAGCGTGATTCGAGGTAAGGGATTTATGCAAAGCTATAGAGATAGCTAGACGTATTTTGATAAATCCCTATATGTGAATGATAAATATCAATAAGTAGATAGATATTGAATTATCTATGTGAAAACCAAGCATAAGTATAAGCTCATATGCATGGATTATATGTCTATAATGTCTTGGTGTGAAAAAGATGTTTGTAAATGTTTTGAGTGTGTGTAATCATAACCTAGCTCCCGGTTTGACTATTGCATATAAAATGCATGTAATTATGAGTGAAAAGTATTTAACGAGTGATTGAAGGGAGATTTTCCTCTCACTCATACTTGTGTGCAGAGCCAGCTATTGATTTTTATGTGTGACTTGTGTTAGAGCCAATGTGACAATGGTAGATATACCAGTCATGCTCGCACATCGTTTTAAAAGGATTTTTGAGAAAAAGCAAAAGGGTGCTCGATACCTCGGGTGATGCTGTGTGTTCCACTCGAGAGCTCGCACTAGATTTTTGAGAATCATGCTGGAGCCTTCGAGTATTGATGTGTGTCTTGCTCTGACTATACTTGCATGTAATTTCTTGGTAATACCGTGCTCGATGCCTCAGGTATGCTATTTGCTCTTACGCTGAGTTGCTTGCATGAGGTTTTTATGATTATGCTGTGTGTTGAATAAAACCGTGCTTGAACCATCATGTATTACTGTGTGTCTTCCATTGACCTGCTCGCACGTGGTTTATAGATGTGATGTAATGAGTACAAAATCGTGTTGGAGCCGTCGTGTACTGTTATGTGTCTTGCACAGACCTGCTCGTACGAGATTTTGAGACAATGGAAATAGGTGATAAGGATCCACAAGAGCACGATTTACTGTGAGCGTTGGCCATGGAGTACGATGAGCCGTGATTTCAGTATGAGCTGAAGGGATGGTTGATCCGCCTCCCCAAGCATAGGGTTCTCGCACACCTAATCAATGCTTGTCTGGAATCCGACTATGGCCATAAGTCCTATATTTATCTGAGTGATATGACATTATCACTACTGTGTGTGGTGACATATGTTTCTCTTTTTGTGTGTCTGGGGATATGGTAACCCATAATTATTTCTCATGTATATTGATTTGCTAAGTGTAAAGTGATTTCTAAATGTGTGATTTTAAATATGAGTTGTGTAAAAAAAGTATACAGTGTGAATATGCATATACCCATTTTTTGAATTAATGATTTCGCATCGATGGAAGTTATTTTAAAGAATGCATATGTTTTATAAGGAAAATGAATATTTATATTTTAAGTCTGTAGATAGTATAGTTATTTACGTGCTTTCATATTTTCTTTATTGAGCGTGTTAGCTCACCCCCTTATTTCTCCTCCACAAATTCTACGTAGTAGTGAGTACACTGCAGTTGTTCCTGCTATCGTGTTGCTTCAGTCATTCAGCAGCATACAGGTATACACTTGAGATGAAAAATTTTGTATCCTGGAAATTAATGTACAGTAAAGTTTGTATTATGTATTTTGGGGATTTATATAATAGAAACTGATGTAAACGCTTCCGCACACATATATAAAAGTCCAGTTTCTATTATACTTCATTTAAATGAATTTATTAAATTATAAATGGATGAGATATGGATTGGATGTTAACTCACAGTCCAACTGTTGGAAGTAAGATAAAAGTCACGAATAGAGAAAGAGAGTCGTGACAAACTATTCCCTTGATTCAGGAAAACATAAAATGGCAAATTGAAAACGGTATTCACATAAATATTTTAGGAGGATTCCTAGAAAAAATATGATGAGCTATTGAATTACATCACATATCCTCTTCCTGACTCAATTAAGAACTTCACAGTTAGTGAAATATTAGTCCACTGCAACGTGGGAATTAGATTCTATATCTTCTTATCTTCCACTGTTATTGATCATATTAAAAGTATACCACTGCCCTTGAATCCATCAAATGATAAACCATATTAGTCCCTTTCGAAATCAGGAAAATTCAATACTAAATCTCTATATGATAAGCTAATTTTATAAAACAATTACTGTGAAAACCATTATTACCTTGGAAATTTACATGGAATTAAAATATTTTGCCTCGAGTAAAAGTTTTTCTATGGCTAGTAGCACATCACAGATTACAGCACATTTTCTTTACTCCAGAAATACCCTTCAATCTCCTAACTGTCCCATATGTCTGCTAGCTCCTGAAACAATACAACATTTATTTAATTATTGTCCTCATTTCTCTCATGTAAGAGATAGCATAGGGTGGAATTAGAATGCTGAAACTACCCATTTAACTTGTTAGCTTAAATTTATGCGACAGTCCAAAAATATTGTGACAAATGCTAGTAGTACTATCCAGTTATCAAGCCTTTTTCCTGACCTTCATTGGCATATCTGGAAATCTAGGAATAAGAATATATTCCAACACCCAAATCCACGTCTCCCGCTCTACTGCTACAAAATGCAATATATAGATCAGTTACCATAAAGTCGATAAAAACCAAAGCAAGCCCTAACAAACATAATACTTTTCTTCAAAACATTTCCTAGAATCCTCCTTCAGCCCCATATATTAAACTCAATACTGATGGATCCAGTTTAGGAAATCCAGGTCATTCTGGATGTGGTGGAAGTGTTCGAGATGTTACCGGGGATTTTATAGTTGCCTTCTCAAGCTATATTGGTATTACTATTAATAGTATCAGGGATTTAAAACGCGGTCGCGGCCTCGTTTTCGGTTGCGTTGCGTTTGTCGCGATTACGGATATAACGGAGACCATCGCGGTCATAACGGCTATCGTGGTAGTGATTTTTTTTCCCACAACTTATCCCAAAATACAATATTTGCAATTATAATCATAATTAGTCTTATTTTATAATTTTTAAAGTAATTTATGATATCTTAAATCTAATACTTTTGTAAAAAATTTAGTCATAATTTTTTGATTATAATAAAACATTATAATTTAATAAAATTACTTATAATAATTGAAAAATAACAAAAGTAGAAAATGGAGATCAATAATTACTAAATTAATTCTTATTAATATAACGATTTTTCATCTAAAATATTAAAGAATTCTTTCATCAAATTTTTGTCATTTTTTAATATAAATTAATTATGTCAACATTTCTCTTTTTTTTCTCTTCTATATGAATTTCTACAAAAATTAATAATCAACAGAATAAAAACATATTAAATTCAATCCACTATAAAAATTATATATATTTCAAATCTTACATATTAGCACATAGTCGAATGACAAGGAAGATCATATTCTCCCTCTTCACTTTCAAAGCCACGTTGATTTGGTCTTTGTGATCTCTGTTCCAAAGTCAAACCATATCCTTGTTCTTGATACATTTGTGAGGGTGGATACATTTGTGGCGGTGGATACATATGAGGATAATAAGGCATAGGATAATTAAGAAATGGCTAAGGTGGATAATAACCTTGTGGTGGGGGATAATAACCGTAAGGAGGTTGAAAATGTAAAGATGGTCTCGATGGATAATGATCTTGAGTACCAAATGATTCATTAGTAGAACTTGACCTTCTAGACGAAGAGCCTCCAGAAGTATCATGTTGGTGTTTCTTGGCTTTTCCCTTTGATCGAGCTCTATCTTGACTTCCATCCCCACTAGATCTAACAGATGGATTTACTCCATAATCTGACATATCAATGAATAATCCTCTAGTTCCAGCAAGCCCATATTCTCCTCCAAGTGGACTGAAAGGTCTATTTTCTCTGCACCACCACTATAATCAGCACTACTACCATGATCACCACCATCACCACCACTATCACCATCACCACTACTATCACCACCACCATCACCAGCATCAGATGGAGTTGAACCCTCGTCGTCATCATTCTGAGTTGTTGTCTGATTTGTACTTGATTGATTTACATTTTCTTCCGATTGATGTGACTGTTCATAGTTCATTTCATCATCAGAATTATCTGCAGGCAACCAATCAGAATTTTGACCATCTAACAAAGGTCTTTCTCTCTCTTGCAACCATTCTGAAAGTGGATCTTCGTCTTCAAATATATGATCAAGGCTAATAGGATTGAAACTATCGTTTATCTCATCAGGACTCATTCTTTTTTGATGTCTCATCTTTAGCCTCATATTATAATAAGTATATACTAACTTCTGAAGTCTTTCATATTTCAATCTATTTTTGGCCTTAGTATGTATATAGCTAAATGTGCTCCAATTTCTTTCACAATTTGATGCAGAAGTTGTTTGACTAAGCACTTTAATTGCCAATTTTTGTAATTCAGGAACACATGTGTCATATATCATCCACCACTCAGCTGTATAAAATTATTTAAAATAAATTTAATATCCAAAATAATTCAATAATATTAAATAAATTTTAATAAATTAACTGTTTACCTGGATTCATTTGCTTACAAGCTCTCTGTGCCTGAGGTGTACCGAACATCTCATTTTTTTGTCGAAATGATATCAACTATATTGATAAAAAAAATATAATTTATCAAATAAATAAATACAAAAAGTAATTCTATTTTTAATACACAAAGTAAATTTTAGAGTATAAAACAGTATTAAACACTAACCTGGTTAATCATCCTGATTTGAGTATCCATAGAAGGTTCTAATCTTTCTATTACTGCTTTTGTCCCTTGTAAATTTTCTCTTAACACACTTTCAGAATGCTCCACACCAAATTGAAATTGAGGATTAAGATAGTAACCTAAAAATAATTCAGAACAATATTATTTAAAAGTAATAAAAATAAATATATAACTAATTTAAACATAATGATAAAACATAAAAATGTTTTTAATTACCATCAACATTTTTTGTCTACTTACCAGCTGAATGCAAGTCAGAATGCATGAAGATCCATCTGTTGTCAATAATCTTTTCATAATCAGCAAAGTATCGACAATCTGTCTGAATTGCCCGTTTAGCTCTATCCACAGCCTCATAAATAAAGTTCATGGTTGGTTTCTCATCACTATCCACAAGCTGTAATACCTTTACCAAAGGCTCATAAACTTTTGTTATGTCACGTGCTCTTCGCCAAAATTCTTTTCCTAAAACAATTTTTTTGGCTTCATAGGCAGGCCCCGACTTTTGTTGTCCCCATTTTGACTCTTTGAACTCCTATACATTCATGAATAAATTTTTAAAATAATATGAATAAGATATCATAAAAAAATTATTAGATTTAAAAACTAAAAACCAATTACTAAGTACTAACCTTTGAACTGAACATTTCTCTTAAACCTTGTTTGTGTTTTATTATCTCCTGTAGTTGGATGAAATGAGTGGCAAATCGGGTAAGACCAGGACAAAGTATTTGTCTTCCTTGAGTATATTTTTTCATTAAATCAACCGTTCATATGTGATTGTATATGAAACACGTCACTTTCTTCGCCTTATTCAAAACTTTTTCCACACTTGACTTTTTTTCAATATCTTCAAGGCATAAATCTAATCAATGAGCTGAACAAGCCGTCCAGTACAGATGTTTCCTTTTTTTCATTAATTTTTTTCCAGCAGCCTTAAGTGCTGCCTCATTGTTAGTGACTATTTGGACAATGTATTCTTCTCCAATCTCTTCTACAACATGATCCAATAGTTTGTAGTAAAATTTAGTATCTCTAGTACGAGCACTAGAAACATCCACAGATTTCCAAAAAATGGTCCCTTTACCTCAATAAACGAGAAAATTAATTATATGTATTTGGTTCAAACTGTTTGTCCAACCATCACACATCAGTGTAGCACTTAATTCACTCCAATGAACCTTTAATCCATTAACCCATTCTTTTACTTGTCTATACTCTGACTCCAAATACACATCAGAAACCTCATAAGGTGTTGGGAGTTTGACATGTTGCCCAATTTCTGCTGCTACAGAAACTAAATTGTGCAACCATGGAGACTTTGCTAACTGAAAAGGAAGTCGATCATATATCAAAAATTTAGATACTGATTCACCTAATTTCTTTCTCAATGTCTTTAAAAAAGAATCATTTACTTTTGGTTGCTTTGCACTCTTGCTTCTAACCAATTCAGGTATGGCTCCCCTTAATGAAAATTTCGAGTCAGTTGGAATGGATTTCTTTTTTTTTTATCAAAATAGTCACTAACCGAGCCGTGAGAGCTTCGTCCCTATTCATAAGTATTACTGAAACCACCAGTTCTTTGCCTAAATTCTTACCTCATATGCCATTCACGTTGTGATTGGACACTATCTCGCATAGCTTGTCTTGTAGCAACCTCCTTGTCCATGAACCCTTCATAATCATAATCCTCTCCTCTTAATTGTGATAAGAATTCATCTTTTCTCCTTTTGTTATCAAATTTCTTTGATTTACTTTGTTGAAGGAGTTTCATCATACTTTCTCTAACAATGCCTATCAATAATATAGTTAAGAAAAAGAAAAAATTAGTTGTACATGTTAATGTAATTTTATAATCTAAATTGAGAAATTAATAATAATATTTATAACTAACCGGTAACGTTGGGGCATGGTGCGACATTGCCAGTCTTATGAGCAATATGCTCCTTGAAGCGTGTTATTCCTCCCTTTACAACTTTCCCACAAAGTTTACACGACACAATTCCTTTTGCATTTGGTACAGGTATTCCGAAATGCCAACCGATATCATCACTCGGCGCACTTTCTACTCCTTTACTTGGAAACTCCTCACGTGGTGGCATGCTTGATTTTTTCTATAAAATAAGTAATTATAAACATGAATAAAAAAAATTATATTCTTCATGCATAAATGAAAACTAAATTCAATTTATCAAAAAATAATTTAATTTGAACAATTAATTATTCATATTTTATTATATAATTTATTACATTAAAAATTTAATATTAATTGGTCACTATAAAAAATTAATATCAATATTATTTTTCTCTTCAGTCATAATAATATTTAGTGCTATATTTTTAAACATTAATAACATAAATTTGACAATTAAAATTTATACTGAAAAATTTATATTAACATTTAACAATATTAATTTTACCCTATTTGGGATAAATACTAATCATTTACGCTAATTAGTAAATTTTTTTATATAATTATTAAATATTTACTTAAAAAATTATTAATTAATACTAACTCCTTAAAATATTGTATTAATTATACTAATTAAAAAATTAACTACTAAAAGATTATACTAATTAAAAAATTATTTTCAATTATACTAATTAAAAAATTATATTAATTTAATTAAATTATACTAATTAAAAAATTAACTACTAAAAAATATTACTAATTAAAAAATTTATTAATTTAATTAAATTATACTAATTAAAAAATTAACTAATAAAAAATTAAACTAATTAAAACTTTACCTAATAAAAACTTAAACTAAATAAAAAAATTTACATTACTTTAATTCAAACCTAACCCACCCGCTAACCCACCCACTAACCCACCTGCTAACCCACCCATCCACCACCCAACCCTGCCTAAACCCAACCCCAACCCTTCCAGATCCTTCTGCTTCAGTTTTCGTCCCTTCGAGGCTCGACAGTCGAGAGCCCTTCCTCATTTCCTCTTCAGTTTCCTTCCCACCCAGGCCTTCGAGCTAGACCAGAGCCTTCTGCCATTCCCTTCCCCTGCCCGATACCTTTCCCAGATGGCTAGATTTGGTTCCAGTTCCATACTTCCAGTTGCAGTGATATCCTCTAAAGAGCGCAGACTAGCCACGGAGCTTGGATACGGTTTCCCGATCGGAGATCCATGGATCACAGACCGACAGACGGTATCTCCCCATGGCCTTTCGCCTTTAAAAGACTGAAACTGTCCTTCCTTCTCAATGCCCGGGCATCCACATCCACCCATTCCCTTCCCCTGCCCAACTCACAAGTCACAACAACCTCACCTCACGTTCGAAGAAGAAGGCAGATCGAAATCGCCTCACTCCCCTTGCACCTCTGAAACCGACTCTTATCACCCACAGGTCCCACACTACCCACCAGCACTGATTGGCCTCTCTCCCAAGTCCCACCCTCACACCCAACTCTCACTGCTGAAGCCTTTACAAACCCGGATCTGTCCTCAACCCGAATACAGATAAGTGTTGAATGAATCTCAGTTAATTTTATGTGTTTACCTGTCTGTAGTGTGTTTTGTGTGTGGTGCTGTCGTGTGCTACCTTGTTTCCGTTTTTACTCTATGTGTTGTTGTCTGTTCTGTTGTAATTGATGTTTGCTTCTCTGTTTTCTCTGTGTGTGTGTGTTTGGCTTTCGGTTGTTTTTATAAACAATAACAGAACGGAATGGATAGCGGCGGTAACGGTCCGTTACCACCGCTATCCTCCGTTATCACTGTGTCATCACCGTTTTTTAACCGTTACGGGTGTGAAAAATTTTCACACCCGTTTTTTTCATAAAACGGTGTCGACTACTGTCGATACCTTGAAATAGCGGCCGCAACGTTGCCTCGCGGCCACTTTTTGATACCCTGAATAGTATTGCAGAGTTATATGGCATCAAACTTGGTATAAAACTTGCAGCATCATTGGGCATCAAACAGCTAGTGGTGGAAACTGATTCCCTTAGTTCTGCCAGCATTTTCATAGGAATAAGGACACCCATCCTTCCCAGGAAATCCTCATATCTGACTGTATGCACCTATCACAGGATTTAATGACTTAGAAGTTATGTGATAACCGAGATTTTTCCTATCTTAATTGATTTCATTATCTAAATTAATTTTGTAAAAATATTTATAAATCGATAATATTAATTTAAATATTAATGTTAGGACTCACACAAGTGAATAGATGAAAGAAAATAGTTCTTCCACACAAAAAAGAAGGTGAGACCTATATCTAATGCCTTAGACTATTAGAAGTGAATGACAAAATTAAACAATGTACGTACTGTAAACATGCTCATGTGAAAAATTAAATAAAGTAAAAGAAATATTTATATATATATATATGTAAAAATATATATAAATACATAAAGTGATATAATCGAAATATATATGCATAATTATATATAAAATAATATCATAAAACAAATATATATATATATAATAATATAATATAAAAGAAATTATTTATATATAAAATATAATATAAAAAATAAAATAATTATCTTATAATAAAATAAGTGATGAATGGCTTCCAACTAACAACCACTACCTGTTCCCACGTTAGGAGCAGGATTATAATAAAGGAGCAATGGAGGACTTATGTCCTCTGCAAAAGCCTAAGTCAAAAGAAGAAGGAGAAGAAGAAGAAGAAGGGAAAAAAAAAAGAAGGAACTGAAAGTGAAAACAAGGAAGGATCGTGAGAAGCAGAGAGCCTCTCGATCAGCAGCTGGAGAAGGACAAAACATGGCATATTAGGGTTGTGGTGGAGCTTCTTGAACGCTTGAAAATAGGGTGGCTAGAGGCAGTAGCTGGAGTGGTGTTGCCATGGCTGCTAAGGGCTGATCAGAAGGGACTCTCGGAAGGGTGCAAGCTTCTTGTTTGAAGCTTAAAACGGTGCAGTGGAGGAGTTCCAAACAAAAGCCATAGTTAAGGCAGGGAAGAGCTCTCGGTGCAGCAGGAAATGAAGTTTTAGGGGCTTCTCTCGGGTTTTCAAAATCGAAGCAGTGAAGAAGGAAGTCACGGGTGGTTGAAGACTGAGGAAGCCTCCTTAGGCACTGAACTTGGTTGAGCTGGAAGGTTGGAACCGAGGGCTGGAAACAGGGGAGCTACAGAATCTCCACTCTCGGCAAACACAGCAAAAAAAAGGGTTCACATTTGAGGTAAAATAGCAGCGAGGGGCTGCTGGACTTGCTACCTTTCGATCTGAACAGCAAACCAGCAAAGGGCTGCTGATTTCATTTGTTCTTCTTTCTCAGTACATAAGAAAAGGGTGAAACAAGGATATAGCAAAGGACTAAAGTTTGATATTGTTGAACTGTTTTCCAGCTAATTATGTGCGGGCCGGGATAAGGGAAAAGTGAGGAGCAACGAAACTAAAACAGCCAACTTGAGGCTTAAAAATCGTGAGGGTAAGGCCCCTATGTTAAATCTTAAGGCACATATATATATATATATATGTGTGTGTGTGTGTGTGTACTCATATAAAAAAGTAAAATAAAAAACATATATATATATATGTACATGTGCATGTGCATGTGCATGTGCGCGCATGAATTATTAGCATGATAGTGAAAGAAAAAAATGGTATAGGTTGAAGAAAAGTGTTTGGCAAAGGAACGTTTGTCTCAAGGGTAAGAAATTATATATTGGTCCAAGGGTGCTCTATATATAAACATGTATATATACACATATATATATAGTTAGTATGGTAACAAAGAATTAATATTAAGGAAATAAAAAGGAAGTACCAAATATCCATGCGAGAAGGATATTTAGCTATGGTGAATCATCATAGAAATACTTATATTTTGAGGATTAATTATGTAAGTGATATACATCTAAATCCATATATATGTGTGAAAAGGAATTGAGGAGGATATATATATATATATATAGATTTAGATGAATATATGTTATCGAGCAAGATGTTATGAAGAAGTATTGGCGTATAGGAGAGTTCGAAGTATAAATAATTTTGGTTATGAAATGTGTGCTTTAACAAGTAATTAAGTATATGGAGATAGATTTTGAGGTGTTATTGCATTGATTTGTAGTCAATTGGAGCGGTCTAAAAGTAGAGCTTTGGTTTAGAGGCTCGAGGAAGTTGGTCACTACGCATCGAGGTAAGTGGGTTAAGTAAAGTTTCGCTAATATCATCTCGTATGAGATGTTTAATATTTATTAAGTAATAAATTTCCTAGTTTGAGCTAAGCCACGCAATGTTATTGATTAGATTGCTAAGGTAAGTGAAGTTAAGATATATGATGCAAGTTTAATTATGATTTTAGACAATACTTGGGTTGGATTGAAACCTTGATTTCTGCCTTGTGTGGTGTGTCTAGCCAAACTTGTATGTTGTGTGAAATATAATGTTCAGGTGTTAAGCATTGCATGGATATTGTCTGTTGAGTTTGTGTAAGCTAAGTAGATTAGTTATTAATTAGTAGTTGTTGAAATATAATTAAGAGTATTGAACAATAATATAGCATTCTAGATGTGGAATTGCAGCTAAAGAGACATTTTGTGAGACCCTGTATATGTATAGCTGTATATAGGAACATAGAAATGTAAATGAAATCATGAGTATGATAATACATTCGTAATACAAAGTATATGCAATGTAAGTTCATAAGATTATGTACGCACTTGTAATAAGAGTCGTGATTGTACGTACAAGTTGCGTTATGAATGAGTATGAATAAATGAACTTAAATATGAGAAGAATATGATTGAAATGGAATAAGAGTAGTGTGGTAAAATGGAAGGAAAGATTTACATAAGCGTATATTTCCATTCAGGTAATATCGTGTATATTTGGTTATACAAAGATTTTCCCACAAGTTTTAATATGTACTAAGTGTGATTGGGTGACATTTTTAAGTCTCAAGGAGGGATGAATGAGGAAAGGACTATGGAGGTAAATTAAGGAAGTTTTGAATGAAGTTGTTGCCAAAAAAACTGCAGAAAATCTGGAAATATGGAGGTCAGATCGATCTCATAGGATGAGAGATCGATCTGGAAGAGCCAGAATGCTCTTATGTGAGTAATGAAATGGAGCAAATAGATCTCCACGGGAATCAGATCGATATCCTTAGCTCTCGGGTTGGAAGCAGATCGATCTCCCCTAAGACCAGATCGATCTCCTTAAGCTTCTGTTTGACAGCAGATCGATCTCAAGCCTCGACAGATCGATCTCCTGCCTTTAAAATGTCTTAGAAAAGAGGGATTTTTAGAGGACCAGATCAATCTCCACCCAAGGAAGATCGATCTCATCAAGTTAAATCTATAAATACAAGCAGTTGGATCTGCTGATTTCGGGATAAATCATTTCTTTTCACTTCAACTCTAAAACCTAGCTTTCTCACTCCTAAATCCAGCCATTTTCAGTAAGATTTGAGGAAAAGCTATTAGAGACAAAGTCGTTCACGTATAAGAGAAGAACAACATAGTCGATAGGCATTTCTCCATTTGTCGGATTGAAGGAATAAAAGGCATTTCTAATTGGAGCAAATAGGAAATCCAATGAGGTAAGTTTCTAGTGCACAAATCCAAGTACATTGGTCTAGTAAATGATTATGAAGTTGATTGAGTGTGCACATTATGGGTAGAACTACCTAGAATGCCATG
Source organism: Firmiana major (assembly GCA_033439115.1). Classification (NCBI taxonomy): domain Eukaryota; kingdom Viridiplantae; phylum Streptophyta; class Magnoliopsida; order Malvales; family Malvaceae; genus Firmiana; species Firmiana major. The sequence continues at coordinate 23,566,984 of CM065910.1, forward strand.
AAATGAATATAACTTAGAAATGGTCTAGTGTGAGAAAGTGGAATGTAGAAGTGTTAATGATGAATGAGATATCTTAAGAAGATGATTATGTTGTGGGCATGGTTTGGGTATGTTGATATTGGGATAAAAATTATGAGATTTACCACAAGGGGGTAAAATGTGTATTTAAGGCATTGGATAAATGCTTAGTTGAATAAGAGTTAGAAACGTTAACTCAAGTGTTTGATGGATGAATTTCAGTTTCGGATGATACGCCGGAGCAAGTCGAGATGAGAATGCGAGAAGCGTAGAGGAGGATAGTTGCACACAAGTAAAGTGAGGTAAGGGACTGTGTGTTAGCTATAGAGATGTTTGTGCGTATTTTACAGCAATTTCGTAGATATATTGCTAGAACTAGTACGATATTATAATTCTATGAAATGATATGGAAGCATGAAAAGTACTATGATGTATATATGTATTAAGAAATGGGATATGGTAAGGAAATAGCATGATATGCATGTTTTCAATATTTTTCTCAATTTTATATTGATACTGAGGATTGAGAAATGTGATGACAGATTGGCTAATTTTACATGTTTTAGCATGAAGAGGCATGCTGTATGAATAAACATGTTTTGAGTTTTAAAAAGAGAAAATAGCCATCTATCAGTTTTGAGATGAGATTTGGTGTTGAAGCGCTAGCTCACACCCGTTTTAATAGCTTTGATGTACCGTGCTAGATTTTTAACTCGCACGATGGTTTTGAGAAAGTGCGGGAACTTTGCTCGCAACTGTTTTATTGAGTTGAGGTAAACCTGGGGGTCTGGGACCCAAGGGGATACCAGCCGACGGCCATTTGAACGGGCTGGGCCTTAACGATAGATCGTACCGCACTGGAGCCTTGCGATGACTGTGTGTCACGCTGTTTGCTCGCCTGGTATATGAGACATGGTTTAGGATGAAAAGTCCATCAAAGTTGGGGTATGGACGTGGGTCCACGGTCGTACGTAGAACAATGTAGTTATCCGTTGGTAAACTATGTACCGTGCTGCATGCACGTGAGTACGAGTATCGCGTAGATGACACACGACTATTCTTACCGTGAGTATACGAGGAGATGTGGTTGATTGAGATGAGCCGGAGGGCAGGACTGACCCATTCCCCTTCAGGCGAAGTGATGCCCTGTGCATACCTGATCAGTGAGGCTCGGGATCACTGACTATGGCCATATGTCGTGGATATTTGATTGCCAAAAATTCCATGCCTATCTCAGAGATTCGAGAAACAGAGATAATCTCAGAAAAGAAAGAGATTTGCAGAAAAAAGTGAATTAAGGGAAGAAAGAGATTTTGTGTTTTTGACAAGTCTCTGATTTCACATTTGTGTCGTGAGGGAACTATTTATGAGCATGTTTTAAATGGAAGCTTGATATTTGATTTACACGAAAATGCTATTGAGAAATATATGTTTAAATGCATTTTTCGTATGATATTTCCATTTATAACGAAAACATGGTTTTGATTTCTGCATGCATGGGCTATGTAGGTAGTACGATATCTACCTGCTAACATACATTTCCTTACTGAGCTGTGGTTTGCTCATCCCACTATTTTCCCCCTCTAGGTACTGAGAAGTAAGAGAGCGGTGGTCTCTAGGTTTTTTGTGTTGAACAGCTCCCACAATTTCGTAAAGGTATAAGATTTGTATACACGAGTATTTTGTATCTAATATATCGTATCGCACAGTTATATCTTGGAAATTGTAAACAGTATTATGGGGATGATATGTAAGCACATGGTATTTAAACAATTGATTTTGTATATCTACACACATACCTGGGAGTGTGAATTAAACATTTAAATCTTTCGCTGTAAATGAATGAATTTTAGTAATTGCATCTTCTCACAGCCCAACCGTAGCAGAGAATGTATGGATAGAAGGGTTCTCAGAAGTGGGGTGTGACAGATTTGGTATCAGAGCATGGTTGGTCTGATGTGAGTTGATGTTTAGGACTAAGAAAACATACATCCCCAAGTTACTGTGCGATATTTAGATACAAATGTGTGTACGGAACTGGTAGTGAATTAAATTGTTGTTATAACGCAGGAAAGTTATCAGGCTAGTGAGTTATGCCTGAGAGACATCGCAAGAGGGGAGAGAGCTCGAGAGCTCTAGGGCGAAATGACAGGACTGAGAGGCACAGTAGATCATCCTCTAGTCATGAGCCCCAGGAATAGATAGAGTCTTCTGATCCTCGAATAACTCAATTGGAGGAAGACATGAGCACGATGATGACCATGATGGGTCAGATCATGGCTAGATTTGAGGGTACACCTGGTATAGTGGGACAAGCTGCACCAAATCCCTCAACAGCTGCACTTGAACCTGAGAATGTTGTACCTGTACAAGCTGAACCGGTTAGGCCACGGGAACCTCATATTCAACCCGTACCTCCTCCAGTAGCCCCACAGCAGTATGATGATGATTTTGGGTATGGATATGACTGTGATATGGAGAGATTGAGGCATTTTATGGACTTTAAGCCTCCTTCGTTTAGCAGGGTAAAGGATCCGACAGTGGCTAAGGACTAGATCAGTCAGATGGAGAAGTTATTCGACTTCTGTAGATGTTCAGCTACGTAGAGAGTAGCGCTTGCGGCCTTTGTAATGAGAGACGAAGCAGAGCACTGGTGGAAGTCCACCAGGCCGATGTTGAGAGCTCAAGGTATGACTATCACTTGGGATATGTTCTTGGGTGTTTTCAAAGAGCAATACATCCCAGATACAGGTCGACGTAGGCTACATATGGAATTTCTGAATCTGACTCAAGGGAATCGAACAGTTGATGAGTACGAGTCACGATTCACTTCATTGGGTCGATATGATCCGGACTCGATCAGGAGTGAAGCTTTCAGAGTCCGTAGATTTGTAGATGGATTGAAGCCTTCGATCCGAGCGAAGTTGGCCCTATTTGATGTCGCTACATATAGAGAGGCTGTGCGACGAGCCCAGTTATGTGAGCAAGATTATGACTTGCAGACTTCTGAGTTTAGTTGGGGTAAAGACAAGGGTCTGAGGAAGCTGGGAGATGGCAAGAGTGCCAAATTTGGTCAAAACTTCATGAGTAAGTGTCGGAGAGAGGCGGATAAGATCCAAAAAAAGGTTGCTAGACCTTTTATGCCTCCGACTCAGACACCAGCTGTCACGACCCAACTATCCAAAAATCAGAGTGAATTTTTTCGCGTTTTTGTTTATTTTCTTACTTAATTCTTACCTGTCCTCGAATCGTGACCAACACTCCACTACTAATTGGGCTGTGCGTCAATGCCAGTCCCACCATACATCTACCCTAGTACTTATTTCTTCTCCAGTCATTTATAATTCTTATATTATTTATACATCCCCTAAAGTTACTTACAATCATGTTACTGTGCTATGCTTATGTAGATACAATAAGTACAAGTGTATATACCTTATGTTGATGGGCAGCAGCGGATATCCGGAATGCAGTACTGAGTCGCCTCAACTTCAACTGGAGATCATCTGTGGGAGAAAATGAAAGGGGTGAGCACATCAAGCTCAGTAAGGCAATCCTACGAACAAGTAGGTAACCATACTACCTACATGAATGTAGTGCCATGCATAAACCACCCTTTCTCCACACATTTTAAAACAATGCTATGCATTATGATGATATGTAAAATACATTTGCACGGAAAATCAACATGCAATTATCATAAATCATTTCTTTCTCAATTAAGATTTTGACAATAAAGTCAGGACTCGACCCCTCCTGCGGGTGATCCTGACTCACACAAAATCATGAAAACATTTACATCACACGTGGGTTTTGAAAAGCATGGAAATACCATCATGCAATTTAGTTTTAAAACCCAGTTTAAATCATCATAGAAATCATCAACATGCGAGACTAGGCAACGTCTGTATATAGGTAAATAACTAGGACTATGGCCACATCTGTCCTCGTGAGTTCCTCAGCTACACGGATCCTAGTGTGCGGGTTCTCACCATGATCGGGAACCGCCCGGGAGGTGGGTCAGTCCATCCCGTCAGTCTTATCCGATCCCCGGCATCCGAAGATGCTGCATCCGGAGATGCCGTATCCGAAGATACAACACGGTACATCGTACTCCATGCTACTTGCACGGTACATCGTACTCCATGAACCCATGTAATATCTCTAGGTACTCCGGCCCAATTGGCCTGCTTCCCACAGAGGTTTGTTTCTCAATACTCATGCCATGTCTCAAAACGCACGTGCGAGCCTATTAAATCGGTGACACACAGTCTACCCGATGCTCCAAGCACGGCTCATCGCATGTTCTCATAAAATCTGTGTGAGCGATGCTCAGCACTCTCATCAAAACACGTCAACTGGCAGAGCCCGCTTACATCCCCACAAGGCCGCCAACCTCATCCCTCACTCTCACCCCACCTAAGAGGTCTCTTGAGCCTGTTGGGCCTTTTGGCTGACTCCAAGGGCAGACAGCGGTACTCCACAAATCCGGTAAAACTAGTGCGAGCTAAGCTCAGCACTCTGTATATTATAAATCACATGAAAATTTTATAAATACTGGTGCGGGTTAAACTCCAGCACTCTGTCTCGAAAATCATGTAAAAATATGGTGCGAGTCAGACTCTAGCACCGTGTCACGAAAGAGCATGTGAAATCTGGTGCGAGTTATACTCTAGCACCTATGCATGTAAAACTCTAGTGCGAGCTCTCGCTCCAGCACTAATGCATGCATCACACAAATCGAAATTACCGTGCGAGCTGAGCTCTAGCACGTCATATGTCAATAAAACACGTAGGCGGCTCTATTTACTCAAAACAGTTTTCAAATCAATTTCACGTTGAAAGTATGCAATGCGGTGCACTTTCTTTCAAGGCGAGCCAGCCTACTCATGCATGCGTTGAAATATCTCCAGAACGAGCAGGAACCTCTTGTCCTTGCTCCTCCCAATTTTTCCTAGATTTTTAGAATTTTACCCTTAACAAGGGTATTTTAGTAATTTGCCCATTCGGGGCACTAAAATTATTATTTGACCTCTAGACCCTTCAGGATATTTTAAAGGACTGCATATGAATTTAAAATTGCGTACTGTTACCTCTAGCAGTCCGCAGAATTCCCTTACCTCGATTCTCGTCGAGTCTGACCTTTCTCTTTTCCAATGTAGTCCCATCGCGCAGTCCGATATGTTTCCAATCCAATGCCCGGAACTGCGTATTAATATTCCTCAGGTCAGATATTATGATTTAATTGTACTTAATCTTTTCTGGGCTTAATTTAAATCATTGGGCCCGTTTACCCCTATTGGGCCCGATTGCACCTTAATGGGCCTTAATCGGCCTCAAGCCCGTTTTCCACTTAATTTTCTCTTTATCGAGGCCTATTGGGCTCATTGGGCCCATCAATAATTTATTGAGCCTCGTTCTAATTCTCGAATAGCTAAATTTAATATTTACGACAATTAATCTAAATTTCCATAAATTAATTCAATTTATGCGTAAATTTAATCAATATCACGCATAACGAGGAAATTGTCGTAAATAGGGGTCACTTACCCGAGATTCCATGCTAGTCCGCAAATCGAGGCTGTCTCGAGCCCTCGGTGGATGCCAATCGTCGAGCTACACAATTCCATAATTTTTCCGGGTAAGTTCTCAGCCCAAAATTAATTAAATAAAATATTCCAAATTTAAATCGGTCAATTTGACCGCTTATCGACTTACCCGAAGCTCGATTGCATCACCGGAATTTTCCCCAATTTTTTCCTCTTTTTCCTTTTCCCTTTTTCTCCCTTTTTTTCCCCTCTTTTTGGCTGAACCGGTTCAGTCCGGTTCGGACCGGTCAGACCGCCGGTTTTTCTCCGGTTCGACCGGTTCACCGCCGGTTCGCCACCTTGCCGGCCGGTTCTCCGCCGGCTTCCACCGCCAATCGATCCGCTGGCTCGTCCGCAGTCCAAATCTACCCTCAGTTTCACCCAAGTCCGTCGGAACACCGCCGGTTCGACCTCTTCTCCTCGGCGTCGGAACCCATTTTCTTCCTCTTGGCCGTCGCCGCCGATTCCGGCCGTCTCGCTGAGTGCCACCGGTGCCAAAAGCACCGCCGTCGACTGGGCTCTCCAAATCGGGCCTTGGTTCTGGTCGGATCGCCGCCGTTCGCCGGGACCGAGCCCCTCAATCCCGTCGGCCTTCTCCTCCTCCGATCGGCTTCCTCCGGCGTCGGTTGGCTACACCGCCGGTACCATCGTGCTCATCGGCGTCCCCTCTTTCTTTTCCGGCCCTTGGCCGGGCCGTTGGCCGCCGGACGGTGATCGGGCCTCCTTTGGTCTTCTTCGGGTCTTCCGTTTCTCTCTCCCCGATGACTTTCCTCTCTTTTTTTTTTTTTTTTTTTTCAATTCTCTCCTTTTTTTTTTTTTTTTTTTTTTTTTACAATTTATTATCTTATTTAACAATTTATTTTTATTTATTAAAATACACTAAAAATACCCAAATATCCCTTAAAATTATTATTTTATTCTAAATTAATTAATTTAATTTTATTTAATTTATTTATTATATTTTAACCTATTTTTCGTGTATAATTGCTCCGTATTTTCGGGATTTTGTCCCAAGTGACTTTTCAGTATATTTTTCGATTATTTTCGGGATTATTTTTCTGAACTAAAAATCTCGATTAATCCCGATTAATTCCAATAAATTAATATCTTGATCAATTTAATCCGAAATAATTTTATTTCATCTTTATTGACCAAGATTTCTTAAATCCTTATTTTTAATTAAATTTCCTTATCGAATTTACTCCGGCTTTCGGTCCTTTGACCGTTTTGCCCTTACACGTGTTCGGGATTAATTTAACCCGACTTCCTTCATACTTCCTCTATCTTTTCTTATTTAGTTTTCGTATTTTTATTAAATTCGGGTCTTACAATTCTCCCCCACTTAAGGAATTTGGTCCTCCAAATTAGAACCAAGTCATATGAGTCCATATACAACTCCGGGTATATCGATCATATCATACTCTTAAAATTTATGCGACCTTCTTCGGAGTGTATTACTACCAAAGGACTTTAATTAGGGAGATTATCTTAAACCCCAATACTGTCTCTTTCCTGTTCAATGCCCGAATCAACTTCTTCAATATACTCATATTTTCATTAAACTGAACTTTTGGAGTTCATATCCTATCACCTCTGCTGGATCTGGATAGTAGTACCGAAGCATCATAAGCTGGGACACATTGTGGGTGCCTGTTAATCCAAGTGATTAACAACAACCTACAGGTCTTATCTCCCACTTGTCCAATCTCTCAAGAATTCGATCCAGCTCAACTCAATTTACTTCTTCCAAAAGTTCCGCTATGTCCTTATTCTCTTAGGACGTGTAACTTTCAACCATAATAATTCACCAAGGGTGAATTCCAATATTTTTCTATCTGTTCTGAGGTGTTCTTAATCTCTCATCCTTAACTAAACATCCTCAGAGACTTATTATCCAAAGTCAGAAATAATTTCTACCTGTCACCCACTCTTTCTTATCCAATTTGGGGAACAGCCCCTACAGCTATACACTGCCTCATATCTCGTTATCCCGATACTCAATTGCCAATTGTCGTTATTGGCGACTTCAATTAGAAATCAACTGATCATTCCAGGAGCTTATAAAATCAATGGCACACGCTTTCATCGGATCCTCCAGAACTTGTACAGTCCTCCCTGACTGACCATCTGTCTGAGGATGTAAAGCTGTGCTAATACTCAGTCGGGTTCCCATAGCTTCCTAAAAATATTCCCTGAGGTAGGAAGTGGAGCGGGAATCCCTATATGATACCATGCTCACTGGAACGCTACTTAATGTTCCACAATCTTTCTTATACCTGAATCCTCATACACACTCTGAGTATCTGGGGAGTTCATAACCAGAAGGTGGGTGGACTTAGTCACTCTATCGACTACCATCCAACTAGTCTCCTGATTTATCCGGGTCTCCTATAACCCATCACGACATTCATGGAGACTTACTCTCGTTTTTCGTGCCGTGTCGATATAGGTAGGTGCTGCAATAACTCTGCAGACTTTTAATACTCTACCTTACTCTGCTGACACACTAGGCACTTTTCTACAATCTCCACCAATATCTCTTTTCACATCTGACCACCCATACCCCTTTTGAGATTTTAATATATATTATTATTACCTTCCGCATGCACTGTATATCCCGAAGAGTGAGCTTCTGACAATATCACTATCTCATCAACTGTGGTCCTGGGGAGCACTCATACTGTCTCTGAATCCTCAGTAACTCATTATCACCCACTGTGAACTCTATCACTGTACCCTTCTGAATCAGACCCAAACTATCGACATCCGGTCGATCATCACGCTAAGCCTGGCAAATCCGGGCACTCTCATCCGGTACTAGTCATCAGGCTAGCTGTCACACAATCACTGTCATCCTCAGAAGGGATCACATCAATACTGAGGTCCACAACTGCATCTAGCAGCTCACGCTCCCTGACCATCATATGTGGTACCATCCCGAGGCTCTTTCTGCTCAAGGCATCAGTCATCACATTCGCCTTTCTTGGGTGGTACAATTCTCATAAATCAAAATCTCTCAGAAGCTCTAACCCAATATGTATTTTCATATTCGCCCCTTTCTGTGAAAACAGATACTCGGGCTCTATGATCAGTGCATATCCATAATTCCTCACCCTGTACATAATAGTACCATATCCTCGGTACAAATACTGTTGCCAACTTTACATCATGGGTCAGATAGTTTATTTCGTGATCGAAGAGTTGTCTGACTCCAAAATTGACTATCTTCCCATTATACATCAATACACAGCTCCATCATAACTTTGAGGCATTCATACTCACTGAAAAACCTCTTGAGCTGTTGGGCATGGTGAAATTAATCATGGTGGTCAGTTCATACTTCATCACGCCAAATTCACGTCACATCTATCATCTTATTTATCATCTTATTCCAAGATCACGTTTTCTTAGTTAAACGTGTCAACAGGGTATACCATTTTAAATCTCGCAATAATCCATCTGTAAAAGCTATCTTCCAATTGTTGCTTATAATTCGCCCTAGGCTTTAACTACTCCCAGCATATCACCGTTAATGATGATTACACTCGATCTAATCCTTGACTTATTTACGCAAGGCGTACAAGATCCTTCTCAACCGCTTACGTTTTCCAGGTGCTAACCTGCGCTATTTCCTTTTCTTATCTTAACGGCTCTTATCAAATTTTACTACGTTAACCTTTATAATTTGTCGAATTTTAATGTTCTTATCGTCTTAGTAAGGTAACCTAATGCTAAAGGTATTTATTACGATGATCGATTTCCCGTTATAGATTATATATATATATATATTTATCTATATCTAGATGCTGTCAAGTCTTCAGGCGGGGAGGTATTTTGAAATACCTTTATTAGCCTTCAGACTTAACCACAACTACCGTTATGGTTATACCCATCTTTGTCCTTGGTTATAATTTGTATTCGCTACTAATTGTTTAACCTCAATTACTTCGCATATTAAAGGTATTCCTTATCTAGCATATATCTCTACTCCAATACATCTTGTACTTAGGATCTATCTTATCTCGAAGATTTTTCTCCTTTGCGTATCAATTATAATGAAACTCTTGTCTTTATTCATTCTGTGAGTACATCCTTTACCTCCTGTAATTTCAACCGTTAAACCACCCCTGTTTATCAACTTAAAATCTCTATATCTATATTCCGTTAATTCATCCTCCTCTATTGGGGTACTCATTTACCCATATTGTAACCGATGACGTAGGCATTCATGCCTTTTACTCACTTATATGCGAATGAAGGCGGTATGAATAAATATGTGGCACAGGATTAATGAACATATGTACTTCGTTATTCATAACAAGTGTGGTATCTTACACCACATCCATGAAACATCAATAGCATCCTGGTCCAAGACATCCACTCGCCTTCGTCCAATAGCCTACTTTCCTTTTTCTCTTCGGCTATGGCCTCCCTTTTCGTTTTCAGCTATAACAACGAAATTTTTCTCTGTCTCTTTACTTTTTTGTGGGGCGATTTCGCCCAACTCTGTGTAATCAAAATCAATGGTCCATCATACCACACTTAACGACCATTTTCATCAATACCGTGTAGGTATAGACGCTCCTTCTGTGGTATCCACCACACATTCCACAGTAATGACACTGCTACTCTGCTTCGTAGCAGGTCGGGGTCCTCCAATCACAATGCCCACAAGAGTGCCCAAAATTAGATGCACTAGGGCCTTACCAATTATCTTAGCCCATAACTCGTTACATCAGATCTTTTACCAATTACCAATTTTCCCATTTTTGACATCCTTGTCATTTCTCGCTTTTCTTTCTGTCTCTATCTCGGCCCTCACTACCTTTCCAAGTCTCAGAGGCGTGCAATTCATGTTCTTATTTACCCAACTGTAAATCTGTGCACTGCCTCGGTATAGGTAATATCTCACGGGCCAATCGGACTCTAATTGAAAATCTGAGCCCTTCCATAAACTTTTAGACATCTCGACTGTCACTTTTCATAGTGTCGAGGTAATATCTGCCCAGAATATAATCGAGTCTCCATACTCGTCAATAAATTAAATCCTCTGGGTCAGAGTAAGGACTTTAATCCAAAATTTCCTTTAAATCATGTCCAGGATATCCTGTCACCGGAATACATCCATAATCATTTCTCATATCAGCTCTTAAGATGGGTCGAGCGGGTTTTCACCAATGCTCCGCTGCGCCCTCTGATCTCGTACATAATCTGAGTAATTAGCTCCTCAAAATAATCTCCACACTCCGCTCCAATCTCGCGAAGCGTGTCTCAATACTGTCCGATCTCTCTGTCGGACTCTGTGAGGCATGCTCAACATTCGCCTCTATTTCAATCTCATACTGATTTTCATAGCCAAACTCAGCACGACTTAGCAGACTCAGGTCTACCTCTACGACCTCTGCCTCGTGCACTATCTCATTTAGCGCGACTCATATTAGGCATTCCTGCATTCTCAACCATTTCTTAGTCAAGCCCATCTCGATATACACTATTGTATCTAACTAAGCACAGTAACACGGGGATGTAATTCTTAACTTCTGACACTGACACACATCAGACCAATTACGCTCTGATACCAAAATAATTGTCACGACCCAACTATCCAAAAATCAGAGTGAATTTTTTCGCGTTTTTGTTTATTTTCTTACTTAATTCTTACCTGTCCTCGAATCGTGACCAACACTCCACTACTAATTGGGCTGTGCGTCAATGCCAGTCCCACCATACATCTACCCTAGTACTTATTTCTTCTCCAGTCATTTATAATTGTTATATTATTTATACATCCCCTAAAGTTACTTACAATCATGTTACTGTGCTATGCTTATGTAGATACAATAAGTACAAGTGTATATACCTTATGTTGATGGGCAGCAGCGGATATCCGGAATGCAGTACTGAGTCGCCTCAACTTCAACTGGAGATCATCTGTGGGAGAAAATGAAAGGGGTGAGCACATCAAGCTCAGTAAGGCAATCCTACGAACAAGTAGGTAACCATACTACCTACATGAACGTAGTGCCATGCATAAACCACCCTTTCTCCACACATTTTAAAACAATGCTATGCATTATGATGATATGTAAAATACATTTGCACGGAAAATCAACATGCAATTATCATAAATCATTTCTTTCTCAATTAAGATTTTGACAATAAAGTCAGGACTCGACCCCTCCTGCGGGTGATCCTGACTCACACAAAATCATGAAAACATTTACATCACACGTGGGTTTTGAAAAGCATGGAAATACCATCATGCAATTTAGTTTTAAAACCCAGTTTAAATCATCATAGAAATCATCAACATGCGAGACTAGGCAACGTCTGTATATAGGTAAATAACTAGGACTATGGCCACATCTGTCCTCGTGAGTTCCTCAGCTACACGGATCCTAGTGTGCGGGTTCTCACCATGATCGGGAACCGCCCGGGAGGTGGGTCAGTCCATCCCGTCAGTCTTATCCGATCCCCGGCATCCGAAGATGCTGCATCCGGAGATGCCGTATCCGAAGATACAACACGGTACATCGTACTCCATGCTACTTGCACGGTACATCGTACTCCATGAACCCATGTAATATCTCTAGGTACTCCGGCCCAATTGGCCTGCTTCCCACAGAGGTTTGTTTCTCAATACTCATGCCATGTCTCAAAACGCACGTGCGAGCCTATTAAATCGGTGACACACAGTCTACCCGATGCTCCAAGCACGGCTCATCGCATGTTCTCATAAAATCTGTGTGAGCGATGCTCAGCACTCTCATCAAAACACGTCAACTGGCAGAGCCCGCTTACATCCCCACAAGGCCGCCAACCTCATCCCTCACTCTCACCCCACCTAAGAGGTCTCTTGAGCCTGTTGGGCCTTTTGGCTGACTCCAAGGGCAGACAGCGGTACTCCACAAATCCGGTAAAACTAGTGCGAGCTAAGCTCAGCACTCTGTATATTATAAATCACATGAAAATTTTATAAATACTGGTGCGGGTTAAACTCCAGCACTCTGTCTCGAAAATCATGTAAAAATATGGTGCGAGTCAGACTCTAGCACCGTGTCACGAAAGAGCATGTGAAATCTGGTGCGAGTTATACTCTAGCACCTATGCATGTAAAACTCTAGTGCGAGCTCTCGCTCCAGCACTAATGCATGCATCACACAAATCGAAATTACCGTGCGAGCTGAGCTCTAGCACGTCATATGTCAATAAAACACGTAGGCGGCTCTATTTACTCAAAACAGTTTTCAAATCAATTTCACGTTGAAAGTATGCAATGCGGTGCACTTTCTTTCAAGGCGAGCCAGCCTACTCATGCATGCGTTGAAATATCTCCAGAACGAGCAGGAACCTCTTGTCCTTGCTCCTCCCAATTTTTCCTAGATTTTTAGAATTTTACCCTTAACAAGGGTATTTTAGTAATTTGCCCATTCGGGGCACTAAAATTATTATTTGACCTCTAGACCCTTCAGGATATTTTAAAGGACTGCATATGAATTTAAAATTGCGTACTGTTACCTCTAGCAGTCCGCAGAATTCCCTTACCTCGATTCTCGTCGAGTCTGACCTTTCTCTTTTCCAATGTAGTCCCATCGCGCAGTCCGATATGTTTCCAATCCAATGCCCGGAACTGCGTATTAATATTCCTCAGGTCAGATATTATGATTTAATTGTACTTAATCTTTTCTGGGCTTAATTTAAATCATTGGGCCCGTTTACCCCTATTGGGCCCGATTGCACCTTAATGGGCCTTAATCGGCCTCAAGCCCGTTTTCCACTTAATTTTCTCTTTATCGAGGCCTATTGGGCTCATTGGGCCCATCAATAATTTATTGAGCCTCGTTCTAATTCTCGAATAGCTAAATTTAATATTTACGACAATTAATCTAAATTTCCATAAATTAATTCAATTTATGCGTAAATTTAATCAATATCACGCATAACGAGGAAATTGTCGTAAATAGGGGTCACTTACCCGAGATTCCATGCTAGTCCGCAAATCGAGGCTGTCTCGAGCCCTCGGTGGATGCCAATCGTCGAGCTACACAATTCCATAATTTTTCCGGGTAAGTTCTCAGCCCAAAATTAATTAAATAAAATATTCCAAATTTAAATCGGTCAATTTGACCGCTTATCGACTTACCCGAAGCTCGATTGCATCACCGAAATTTTCCCCAATTTTTTCCTCTTTTTCCTTTTCCCTTTTTCTCCCTTTTTTCCCCTCTTTTTGGCTGAACCGGTTCAGTCCGGTTCGGACCGGTCAGACCGCCGGTTTTTCTCCGGTTCGACCGGTTCACCGCCGGTTCGCCACCTTGCCGGCCGGTTCTCCGCCGGCTTCCACCGCCAATCGATCCGCTGGCTCGTCCGCAGTCCAAATCTACCCTCAGTTTCACCCAAGTCCGTCGGAACACCGCCGGTTCGACCTCTTCTCCTCGGCGTCGGAACCCATTTTCTTCCTCTTGGCCGTCGCCGCCGATTCCGGCCGTCTCGCTGAGTGCCACCGGTGCCAAAAGCACCGCCGTCGACTGGGCTCTCCAAATCGGGCCTTGGTTCTGGTCGGATCGCCGCCGTTCGCCGGGACCGAGCCCCTCAATCCCGTCGGCCTTCTCCTCCTCCGATCGGCTTCCTCCGGCGTCGGTTGGCTACACCGCCGGTACCATCGTGCTCATCGGCGTCCCCTCTTTCTTTTTCGGCCCTTGGCCGGGGCCGTTGGCCGCCGGACGGTGATCGGGCCTCCTTTGGTCTTCTTCGGGTCTTCCGTTTCTCTCTCCCCGATGACTTTCCTCTCTTTTTTTTTTTTTTTTCAATTCTCTCCTTTTTTTTTTTTTTTTTTTTTTTTTTACAATTTATTATCTTATTTAACAATTTATTTTTATTTATTAAAATACACTAAAAATACCCAAATATCCCTTAAAATTATTATTTTATTCTAAATTAATTAATTTAATTTTATTTAATTTATTTATTATATTTTAACCTATTTTTCGGGTATAATTGCTCCGTATTTTCGGGATATTGTCCCGAGTGACTTTTCAGTATATTTTTCGATTATTTTCGGGATTATTTTTCTGAACTAAAAATCTCGATTAATCCCGATTAATTCCAATAAATTAATATCTTGATCAATTTAATCCGAAATAATTTTATTTCATCTTTATTGACCAAGATTTCTTAAATCCTTATTTTTAATTAAATTTCCTTATCGAATTTACTCCGGCTTTCGGTCCTTTGACCGTTTTGCCCTTACACGTGTTCGGGATTAATTTAACCCGACTTCCTTCATACTTCCTCTATCTTTTCTTATTTAGTTTTCGTATTTTTATTAAATTCGGGTCTTACACCAGCCAGGGGTATAGTGATTGGTGGACCTCGACCGACTACGGATCAGTGTAGACTATGTGGTCGATACCATGGTGGTAGGCCATGTCATCTTCAAGGTACCCGATGCTTCAGATGTGGTAAATTTGGACATTATGCCATAAAGTGCCTGGAGATAGTTGAGGCAATTCCACAGAGGGGTAAAGAGCCAGAGAGGGTTCCTACAGTTGCACCTCCTGCAAGAAAGAAAGCCTCGACTGAAAAAAAGGAAAACAAGTTGTGGGTTAAGGCCCTGTATGCGATAGACCAGGCATCGGCTGATACCTCTTCTGAAGTGATAAAATGTACAATCTTGATTTTCAATTTGGACGTTATAGCTTTGTTTGATTCTGGTGCTACGCATTCCTTCATATCACCTGCATGTGCATCAAAGTTAAAAGATTTTGTAGAACCCACATACTTGAGTAGGACTTTACTAATAAGTACTCCAATGAGAGTTAGCCAATTAGTTGAGCAAGTGTATAAAGATTGTAAAGTGAGGGTGGGAGATAAGTGCATGACAACTAACTTGATTTTGTTGAATATGTATGACATTGATGTAATCTTGGGAATGGATTGGTTAGCCACCAATCATGCTGTCATAGACTGTCGTTCTAAGTCCATTAAGTTTGCTCTACCTGAAGAATGTGTTGTAAGATTTTAAGAGAAGAAATGAAATCTTAAATTTTGTGTTAAGTAAAGTACTTTGGTATAAATGACTTGAGTGTTGTTTTGAAGGTTTTGTTGCTTATGTGGTGGATTTGAACAAAGTACATCCGGATATGGAGGACATCCCAGTGGTTAGAGAATTCCCTGATGTCTTTCCAGACGGTCTACCAAGATTGCCACCTGATAGAGAAATGAAATTCGGTATAGACTTGACGCCTGGAACCGAACCAATATCCAAGTCACCATATAGGATGGCTCCAGTTGAGTTAGAGGAATTAAGGAAACAGCTGCAAGAGTTGCTAGAGAAGGGTTCATAAGACCGAGCATCTCACCATAGGGAGCCCCGATATTGTTTGTGAAGAAGAGAGATGGGAGCCTCAGGTTGTGCATCGACTATCGGATGTTGAACAAGGCTACCATCAAGAATAAGTACCCCTTGCCACGCATTGATGATTTATTGGATCAGCTTCGAGGAGCACAGATCTTTTCCAAGATAGATTTCAGGTCTGGGTATCATCAATTGAAGATTCGGAAGGAGGATGTGCCCAAGACAGCATTTCGTACCCCCTATGGCCATTACGAATTCTTAGTGATGCCTTTTGGGTTAACCAATGCACCGGCAGCTTTTATGGCTCTAATGAATGAAGTATTCAAGCCATACCTGGACCAGTTCGTAATTGTTTTCATTGATGATATATTGGTGTATTCAAGGTCCAGAGAAGAGCATGAGCAGCACTTGAGGATTATTTTGCAGACCCTCCGAGAGAGAAGGTTATATGCCAAGCTTAACAAATGTGACTTTTGACTAGAACAGATTTCTTTTCTAGGCCAAGTTATATCAAAAGATGGGGTGTCAGTAGATCCATCCAAGATTGAGGCCGTTGTTCAGTGGGAACAACCTAGGACAGTCACAGAGATCAGAAGCTTTCTGGGTTTGGCTGGTTACTACAGGAGATTTGTAGAGGGTTTCTATAGATTGGCTGCTCCATTGACATGTCTTACGAGGAAGAGTATGGAGTTTTCATGGGATGAAGCTTGTGAGAGAAGTTTTCAGGAACTTAAGCGCAGATTAACCACCGCGCTAGTTCTTATCATCCCTAACAGTTCAGGGAATTACTCGGTGTATATAGATGCTTCGCATCAAGGACTAGGCTGTGTTTTGATGCAAGATGGAAGGGTAGTAGCTTATGGATCTAGACAGCTGAAAGATCATGAGAGGAACTACCCCACTCACGATTTGGAGTTAGCGGCCGTAGTGTTTGCGTTGAAGATATGGCGCCACTACTTATATGGTAAGAGATTTCAAATCTTTACGAATCATAAGAGTTTGAAATATCTATTCTCACAGAAGGAGTTAAACATGAGACAGAGGAGGTTGTTGGAACTCCTCAAGGACTATGATTGTGAGATCTTATACCACCCGGGGAAGGTAAATGTGGTTGTCGATACATTGAGTCGGAAGAGTCTCGGGTTGGTATCACATATGATGGTTAGAGAGCACGAGTTGTTGAAACAATTCACGAACCTTAGTCTGGATATGACCCTACCTGAGATTGGCAACTATGGGATTATTGCTAGCTTGAGATTAGAACCGGAGCTGATTGAGAGAATCCGACAAGCTCAACAAATTGATCAATGGTGTATTGACATGATTAGCCAAATTTGAAAAGGGAAGGGTGCCAATTTTATATTGAGTTCAGATGGAATACTGAGGTTTAGAGATAGAATATGTGTTCCTAAGGATTTAGAGCTGACGAAGCTGATCTTATCAGAGGCTCATTCGTCAAGATATACGATACACCCGGGGAGTAGTAAGATGTATCAAAATCTTCGAAAGGCATATTGGTGGTCTGGAATGAAGAGAGACATAGCTGAGTATGTCGCTAGATGTCTCATTTGTCAGCAAGTAAAAGTCAAACATCAGAAACCAGGAGGATTATTACAACCTCTATCGATACCAAAATGGACGTGGGAGCATGTCACCATGGATTTTGTGATGGGGTTACCGAGAACCCGTAAGAACCATGATGCGATATGGGTGATAGTAGATAGGTTAACGAAATCGACACATTTCTTAGCCATGAGATCTACAGATACATTGAGTGCATTGGCGAACCTGTATGTGCGAGAAATAGTGAGATTGCATGGAGTCCCAGTGAGTGTTGTTTCTGATCGGGATACCCGCTTCACTTCCCACTTTTGGGGACATTTTCAGGAAGCGATGGGGACGCAGTTGAGTTTTAGCACCGCTTTTCATCCTCAAACAGATGGTCAGTCAGAGAGGACTATACAGACCTTGAAGGATATGTTGAGAGCGTGTGTACTGGATTTTAGAGGCTCATGGGACGATCACTTGCCATTGATTGAGTTCGCCTACAATAACAGTCATCACTCAAGTATTGGTATGACCCCTTATGAGGCACTATACGGTCGTAGATGCCGATTGCCCATTGGTTGGGAAGAAGTTGGTGACAGACAGTTGCTCGCTCCCGATTTGGTTAAGCAAGCCTCCGAGGATGTTCAGATAATATACGAGAGGCTGCAAACAGCTCAAAGTCGACAAAAGAGTTACGCTGACAGGAGACGGAGACCACTTGAGTTTGATGTTGGCGAGTCTATATTTTTGAAAGTATCTCCTTCTAAGGGAATAACGAGGTTTGGGAAGAAAGGAAAATTAAGTCCTCGTTATATTGGTCCCTTTGAGATTTTGGATAGAGTGGGAGATGGAGCATATAGGCTAGCCTTGCCACCCAAGCTAGCAGAAGTCCACAATGTCTCCCACGTTTTTATGCTTCGAAAGTACTACCCGAATCCGACACATGTAATTAGCTATGAGCCGTTGGAGCTCAAGGAGGATATGTCGTATGTCGAGAGACCGATCCGGATATTGGACAGAAAATAGAAGGTGTTGCGGAATAAGATGATTTCATTTATTAAAGTTTTGTGGCAACATCACACTGTGGAAGAGGCCACATGGGAACTGGAAAGTTTGATGCGGGAAAAGTATCCTGAGTTATTCACAGATTAAATTGGTTCAAATTTGAAGGACCAAATTTTCTAAGTGGGGGAGAATGTGAGACCCCGTATATGTATAGCTGTATATAGGAACATAGAAATGTAAATGAAATCATGAGTATGATAATACATTCGTAATACAAAGTATATGCAATGTAAGTTCATAAGATTATGTACGCACTTGTAATAAGAGTCGTGATTGTACATACAAGTTGCGTTATGAATGAGTATGAAGAAATGAACTTAAATACGAGAAGAATGTGATTGAAATGGAATAAGAGTAGTGTGGTAAAATGGAAGGAAAGATTTACATAAGCATATATTTACATTCAGGTAATATCGTGTATATTTAGTTATACAAAGATTTTCTCACAAGTTTTAATATGTACTAAGTGTGATTGGATGACATTTTTAAGTCTCAAGGAGGGATGAATGAGGAAAGGACTATGGAGGTAAATTGAGGAAGTTTTGAATGAAGTTGTTGCAAAAAAAAACTGCAGAAAATCTAGAAATATGGAGGCCAGATCGATCTCATAGGATGAGAGATCGATCTGGAAGAGCCAGAATGCTCTTATGTGAGTAATGGAATGGAGCAGATCGATTTCCAAGGGAATCAGATCGATCTCCTTAGCTCTCGGGTTGGAAGCAGATCGATCTCCCCTAAGACCAGATCGATCTCCTTAAGCTTCTGTTTGAAAGCAGATTGATCTCAAGCCTCGACAAATCGATCTCCTGCCTTTAAAATGTCTTAAAAAAGAGGGATTTTTAGAGGATCAGATCGATCTCCACCCAAGGAAGATCGATCTCATCAAGTTAAATCTATAAATAGGAGCAGTTGGATCTGCAGATTTCGAGATAAATCATTTCTTTTCACTTCAACTCTAAAACTTAGCTTTCTCACTCCTAAATCCAACCATTTTCAGTAAGATTTGAGGAAAAGCTAATAGAGACAAAGTCATTCATGTCTAAGAGAAGAACAACATAGTCGAGAGGCATTTCCCCATTTGTCGGATTGAAAGAATAAAAGGCATTTCTAATTGGAGCAAATAGGAAATCCAATGAGGTAAGTTTCTAGTGCACAAATCCAAGTACATTGGTCTAGTAAATATTATGAAGTTGATTGGGTGTGCACATTATGGGTAGAACTACCTAGAATGCCATGAAATGAATATAACTTAGAAATGGTCTAGTGTGAGAAAGTGAAATGTAGAAGTGTTAATGATGAATGAGATATCTTGAGAAGATGATTATGTTGTGGGCATGGTTTGGGTATGTTGATATTGGGATAAAAATTATGAGATTTACCACAAGGGGGTAAAATGTGTATTTAAGGCATTGGATAAATGCTTAGTTGAATAAGAGTTAGAAACGGTAACTCAAGTGTTTGATGGATGAATTTCAGTTTCGGATGATACGCCGGAGCAAGTCGAGATGAGAATGCGAGAAGCGTAGAGGAGGATAGTTGCACACAAGTAAAGTGAGGTAAGGGACTGTGTGTTAGCTATAGAGATGTTCGTGCGTATTTTACAGCAATTTCGTAGATATATTGTTAGAACTAGTACGATATTATAATTCTATGAAATGATATGGAAGCATGAAAAGTACTATGATGTATATATGTATTAAGAAATGGGATAGGGTAAGGAAATAGCATGATATGCATGTTTTCAATGTTTTTCTCAATTTTATATTGATACTGAGGATTGAGAAATGTGATGATAGGTTGGCTAATTTTACATGTTTTAGCATGAAGAGGCATGCTGTATGAATAAACATGTTTTAAGTTTTAAAAAGAGAAAATAGCCATCTATCAGTTTTGAGATGAGATTTGGTGTTGAAGCGCTAGTTCACACCCGTTTTAATGCCTTTGATGTACCATGCTGGAGTTTTAACTTGCATGATGGTTTTGAGAAAGTGTGGGAACTTTGCTCGCAACTATTTTATTTAGTTGAGGTAAACCTGGGGGTCTGGGACCCAAGGGGATACCAGCCGACGGCCATTTGAACGGGCTGGGCCTTAACGATAGATCGTACCGCGCTGGAGCCTTGCGATGACTGTGTGTCACGCTGCTTGCTCGCCTGTTATATGAGACATGGTTTAGGATGAAAAGTCCATCGAAGTTGGAGTATGGACTTGGGTCCACGGTCGTACGTAGAATAGTGCAGTTATCCGTTGGTATACTATGTCTCGTGCTGGGTGCACGTGAGTACGAGTATCGCGTAGATGACACATGGCGTATTCTTACCGTGAGTATACTAGGAGATGTGGTTGATTGAGATGAGCCGGAAGGCAGGACTGACCCATTCCCCTTCAGGCGAAGTGATACCCTGTGCACACCTGATCAGTGAGGCTCGGGATCACTGACTATGGCCATATGTCGTGGATATTTGATTGTCGAAAATTTCATGCCTGTCTCAGAGATTCGAGAAACAGAGATAATCTCAGAAAAGAAAGAGATTTGCAGAAAAAGTGAATTAAGGGAAGAAAGAGATTTTGTGTTTTGACAAGTCTCTGATTTCACATTTGTGTCATAAGGGCACTATTTATGAGCATGTTTTAAATGGAAGCTTCACGAAAATGCTATTGAGAAATATATGTTTAAATGCATTTTTCGTATGATATTTCCATTTATAACGAAAACATGGTTTTGGTTTCTGCATGCATGGGCTATGTAGGTAGTACGATATCTACCTGCTAGCATACATTTCCTTACTGAGTTGTGGTTTGCTCATCCCACTATTTTCCCCTTCAGGTACTGAGAAGTAAGAGAGCGGTGGTCTCTAGGTCTTTTGTGTTGAACAACTCCCACAATTCCGTAAAGGTATAAGATTTGTATACACGAGTATTTTGTATCTAATATATCGTATCGCACAGTTATATCTTGGAAATTGTAAACAGTATTATGGGGATGATATGTAAGCACATGGTATTTATACAATTGATTCTGTATATCTACACACATACCTGGGAGTGTGAATTAAACATTTAAATCTTCCACTGTAAATGAATGAATTTTAGTAATTGCATCTTCTCACAGCCCAACCGTAGTAGAGAATGTATGGATAGAAGGATTCCCAGAAGTGGGGTGTGACACATTTTAAGGGAGGTTGGTGTAGGTAATACATAGCTTTGTGAGAAAGGATTAACTGTTACTCTGCTAAGTTGGTAAGGAATATAATTTAAGATCGTAATGGTATTCCGTACCTTGTTTTCGATATTTAACTATCCTATAGTATGATTTGATTTCCTTGAAATTAGTTTATTTCGATTATCGAACTAAAAATTACGAATATATTACTTTATATGAGAAAACCCTATTTTTAGCTCATTTTATAGGTTTTTAAGAAAATTAGTTTCTTCGAAGTTAGAAACTTCACTTTTAAGACTCTAATAGGCTAAATTCATGTTTTTATCTATGCATAATATTTTGATAACAAAATCATGTGATTAATGTCATGTGTAACTTATGTGAATTTGAATTTTATTTCTAAATAAATTTCAAAAAATTATGATTTTGAGAATAAATTAATTGTGATTCGATGTGAAATGTTTTGAGACTTAGGGTACCTATAGTGTATGCCACGAGCATATCATGTACCGGCTCCATCATGACTAACTGTTAGACTCATGCTTATGAGGCATGCTTACATGTGATTTATCCGCACGGTGAGTACTAATGGTGTATGTGCCCCAGTTGTGTGTTAATTATATGTGATTGTACTTATTCTTGTACGACCCCGATCCAGTTTACAGCCTACCATAGTCATAGGTACTAAATTTCTTCTGTTGAGGATGACTTATTTTTTGAGCTGCATGTTAGCTATAGGATTTATGCCTAGGCTCCATTTGAAACTGAATTGTCTGAGTTCTTAGAATAAATTGTGAACTATTTCTGAAATATTGTGAATTTAATTTTGGAAACCATATGTGATTTCTTTTATGAGTTTTCATATTCTGTTTTAATTTTGCGAAGATAAATTGTGATTATTTAAAATACATTATGATTTATTTAGTATCAGTACTTTTATAAATGTTTTGATGTTATTATTGTTTTAAATGTATTTGTTGTCCCCTGAAACAACAATGATGAATTGTTGACGTCCTTCATGTCGCGTGTTGCTGAAATCTCTGCAAGAAAAAGAATGATCAGAGAGACGCAGGGGTTGTTCCCTGCACTCCGATGCTTAAGTCAGCCCGAGAATTGAGTAGAGTTTCAGTAGGGAAATAGAGACCTGGGTTCATGAATCGTACCTGACCCCTATTTATAGGGATTTACTCTGTCATTAATTACATATCTATCCTCTTCATTAAAGGCTGAGTTTTCTTATGCTTAAACTCATATACAGATATGCCACATGGCATTTTCCGTTTTGGTACTCACAACAATTGCTCCCCACTCTTCCACTAGGTATTACCTAGCGGAAGAGTACATATGTTCTCATTTTAAAGTCGAATTCTCAAGTCGTCTGATTCTCAAGCTCTTATTTGAGTGTCTGGCTTACCTCGCGCATTTTTCGCTTCAAGCCTTATACAGTTGAGTGCGTGGCTTACCTCGCGTATTTTTCGCTTCAAACCCTTTATTTGTTTGAGTGCGTGGCTTACCTCGCGCATTTTTCGCTTCAAGCCCTTGCACATTTTCTTCATGGCTTACATCGCGCACTTTTCGCTTCAAGCCTTTTATTTGAGTGCTTAGCCTACCTCGCGCATTTTTCGTTTCAAGCTTTTGCACATTTTCTTCATGGCTTACATCACGCACTTTTCGCTTCAAGCCTTTTATTTGAGTGCTTAACTTACCTCGCACATTTTTCACTTCAAGCTTTTGCACATTTTCTTCATGGCTTACATCGCGCACTTTTCGTTTCAAGCCTTTTATTTGAGTGCTTAGCTTACCTCGTGCATTTTTTGCTTCAAGCTTTTGCACATTTTCTTTATGGCTTACATCACGTACTTTTCGCTTCAAGCCTTTTATTTGAGTGCTTAGCTTACCTCGCGCATTTTTCGCTTCAAGTCCTTTCTTGTTTGAGTGCGTGGCTTACCTCGCGTATTTTTCGCTTCAAGTCCTTTATTGTTTGAGTGCGTGTCTTACCTCACGCACTTTTCGCTTCAAGCCCTTGCACTTGTGTAGTTGATACGATCAATCATCTATTAATTATGTGAGAACCTCAACAGCTAATAAAATATCAATATAGCATAAATCATAGTTCAACAAATTAAATTTCAACCCATAGTTGAATAAAAAATAACATTAAATGAAATAAAGTCTCACTGCCAGTGTAGTTGCAAGTGGTTGGTATTCCGTGTTTTTGCTATCCTCTTACCTTGTGAACTTTTCATATTCTTTCAAGGCATTGGTGATGGCTTAGGTAGCCTGGCGATGGTAGGAGTTTCTTTTCTCTGAACTTCCTTATATGTAGTTCAACGTTGGTATCATTTTCATGACTTCTTCTTGAGTGATATACTTATCTGCTCTAGAGAACAAGTCTGAGATCGACATCGGTTGATCTAAAGATAGCGACTCTTGCAATTTTTCAGACCTTGTCCCTTGTAACATAGCAGTCACAGCTATTCCAGCTTGCAGATCATGTACTTCAAGAGTAGCATTACGGAACCGATCCACATAACTCTTGAGTGATTCTTTGCTCCCCTGCCTCAAGGTAAGCAGATAGGTGACCTCATTCATTTTCTGGCTTTTTATCACAAATGCCTTCAAGAATTCATTTCTTAATTGATTGAAAGACGAAATAGACCCCTCTGGTAAACTGTTAAACCACTTTAGTGCGTGATCAGTTAAAGTTAAGGGGAATGCTCTACACATAATCTCATCCTCCCAGCCATGTAATAGCATTAATCACTTATAGTTCTGAATGTGGTCATAAGGGTCAGTCTTTCCCGTATACGTCGTCATTTGCGACATCTTGAATTTTGGGGGCGACAGTTTTCCCATGATCGTTATACTGAATGGGATTCTCCTCCTCTGATTTTCTTCAGCTGGAACCAACCTTTTCTCTTCTAAGATTCTTTCCACCATTCTTTTCATATCTGTGGCGACTTGAGCCTTGGACGCAAGTCTATTTTGCACTTTCTTTGCATCATATGAATCAACTTGGTCGCAGTCCATAGCTTCTCTCCCGTTATCCTGAGTTCGATTTTGACGAGTATGTGGTTGAAAGTTTGTCATTCAAGTTTCAAGGTTTTGTGTTGGATCTATTTTCGAGTCTCTCCCAACATGAGACCCTGTCATTCCCACACCTTCGATTCCATTGTTTAGCGAGCCATTTGTGTTCTGGGGCCAAGGATCTTTCGCACCCAAATATCCAGAATCTACCATAGCCGGACTCTTAAGGTTTCTGGTACTTTGGGATCTCCGGCCACCAATAATTTCCCGTGTTGAATTCCTTATACCATGACGCCGCAGTTTTCTGACGCCCTGATATCTCCGGTTCATTGGAGTCTCGCGCATGGGGTCTTCCATAGCTTGGCGCCGTAGGCCTTCCGAGGCCTCACACACAGGGTCTTCCATACCCTCACGCCTCATGTCTTCCTCGGTCTCACATATAGGGTCTCGTGCGGCCATGCAGTGAGGGTCTCGCGTAGAAGTGTCTCGTGCGAGCTGACTGTGAGACCCCGTATGTGTAAAGCTGTATATAGGAACATGGAAATGTAAATGAAATCATGAGTATGATAATACAATCGTAATACAAAGTATATGCAGTGTAAGTTCATAAGATTATGTACGCACTTGTAATAAGAATCGTGATTATGCGTACAAGTTGCATTATGAATGAGTAGGAAGAACTGAACTTAAACACGAGAAGAATGTGATTGAAATGGAACAAGAGTAGTGTGGTAAAATGGAAGGAAAGATTTACATAAGCGTATATTTCCATTCAGGTAATATCGTGTATATTTCGTTATACAAGATTTCGCACAAGTTTTAATATATACTAAGTGTGATTGGATGGTATTTTTAAGTCTCAAGGAGCGATGAATGAGGAAAGGACTATGAAGGTAAATTGAGGAAGTCTTGAAGGGAGATATCGCAGAAAAACTACAAGAAATCTGGAATTTGTGAAGGCCAGATCGATCTCATAGGATGAGAGATCGATCTGGGAGAGCCAGAATGCTCTTATGTGAGAAATGGAAGGGAACAGATCGATCTCCAAAAGGATTAGATCGATCTCCTTAGCTCTCGGGTTGGAAGCAGAACGATCTCCCCTAAGACCAGATCGATCTCCTTAAGCTTCTGTTCGACAGCAGATCGATCTCCAGTCTCAACAGATCGATCTCCTGCCTTTAAAATGCCTTAGAAAAGAGGAATTTTAGAGGACCAGATCGATCTCCACCCAAGGAAGATCGATCTCATCAAGTCAAAAGTATAAATAGGAGCAGTTGGATCTACAGATTTTCAGGATAACCATTTCCTTTCACTTCAACTCAAAGAAAACTAGCTTTCTCACTCCTAAATCTAGCCATTTTCAGTAAGATTTGAGGAAGAACTATTAGAGACAAAGTTGTTCACGCCAAAGGGAAGAACAACATAGTCTAGAGGCATTTCCCCATTTGACGGATTGAAGGAATAAAGGGCATTTCTAATTGGGGCAAAGAGGAAATCCAATGAGGTAAGTTCTAGCGCACAAATCCAAGTACATTGGTTTAGTTAATGATTATGAAGTTAATTGGGTGTGCACCTTGTGGGTAGAACAACCTAGGATGGCATGAAATGAATATAACTTAGAAATGGTCTAGTGTGAGAAAGTGGAATGTAGAGGTGTTAATGATGAATGAGATATCTTGAGAGGATGATTATGTTGTGGGAATGGTTTGGACATGTTGATATTGGGATAAAATTGTGAGATTTACCACAAAGGGTAAAATGTGTATTTAAGGCATTGGATAAATGCTTAGTTGAACAAGAATTAGGAACATTAACTCGAGTGTTTGATGGATGAATTTCAGTTTCGGATGATAGCCGGAGCAAGTCGAGAGGAGAAAGCGAGAAGCATAAAGGCGGATAGTTGCACACAAATAAAGTGAGGTAAGGGACTGTGTGTTAGCTATAGAGATGTTCGTGCGTATTTTACAGCAATTTCGTAGATATATTGCTAGAACTAGTACGATATTATAATTCTATGAAATGATATGGGAGCATGAAAAGTACTATGATGTAAATATGTATTGAGAAATGGGATAGGGTAAGGAAATAGCATGATATGCATGTTTTCAATGATATTCTCAATTTTATATTGTTATTGATGATTGAGAAATGTTGATGATAGATTGGCTAATTTTACATGTTTTAGCATGAAGAGACATGCTGTATGAATAAACATGTTTTGAGTTTTAAAAAGAGAAAATAGCCACCTATCGGTTTTGAGATGAGATTTGGTGTTGAAGCGCTAGCTCACACCCGTTTTAATGCCTTGATATACCGTACTGAAGTTTTAACTCGCGCGAGGGTTTTGAGAAAGTGCGGGAACTTTACTCACACCTGTTTTATTGAGTTAAGGTAAACCTGGGGGTCTGGGACCCAAGGGGATACCAGCCGACGGCCATTTGAACGGGCTGGGCCTTAACGATAGATCGTACCGCGCTAAAACTTTGCGTTGACTGTGTGTCACGCTGCTTGCTCGCCTGGTATATGAGACATGGTTTAGGATGAAAAGTCCATCGGAGTTGGAGTATGGACTTGGGTCCACGGTGGTACGTAGAACAGTGTAGTTATCCGTTGGTATACTATGTACCGTGCTGGGTGCACGTGAGTACGAGTATCATGTAGATGACACACGACGTATCTTTACCGTGAGTATACGAGGAGATGAGGTGGATTGAAATGAGCCGGAGGGCAGGATTGACCCATCCCCCTTCAGGCGAAGTGATACCCTGTGCACACCTGATCAGTGAGGCCCGGGATCACTGACTATGGCCATATGTCGTGGATATTTGATTGCCGAAAATTTCATGCCTGTCTCAGAGATTCGAGAAACAAAGACAATCTCAGAAAAGAAAGAGATTTGTAGAAAAAGAGTGATTTGAGAAAAGAAATAGATTTTGTGTTTTTGATAAATCTCTGATTTCACATTTGTGCCATGAGGGCACTATTTATGAGCATGTTTTAAATGGAAGCTTGATATTTGATTTACACGAAAATGCTATTGAGAAAAATGTGTTTAAATGCATTGTTCGTATGATATTTCCATTTATAACGAAAACATGATTTTGGTTTATGCATGCATGGGCTATGTATGTAGTACGATATCTACCTGCTAGCATACATTTCCTTACTGAGCTGTGGTTTGCTCATCCCACTATTTTCCCCTCCAGGTACTGAGAAGTAAGAGAGCGGTGATCTCTAGGTCTTTTCTGTTGAACAGCTCCCACAATTCCGTAAAGGTATAAGATTTGTATACACGAATATTTTGTATCTAATATATCGTACCGCACAGTTATATCTTGGAATTGTAAACAGTATTATGGGGATGATATGTAAGTACATGGTATTTATACAATTAATTTTGTATATTTACACACACACTTGGGAGTGTAAATTAAAGTTTTAAATATTCCGCTGTAAATGAATGAATTTTAGTAATTGCATCTTCTCACAGCCCAACCGTAGTAGAGAATGTATGGATAGAAGGGTTTTCAAAAGTGGGGTGTGACAGGTTTGGTATCAGAGCATGGTTGGTCTGATGTGAGTTGATGTTTAAGACTAAGAAAAGATACATCCCCAAGTTACTGTGCGATATTTAGATACAAATGTGTGTACGGAGCTGGTAGTGAATTAAATGTTTGTTATAACGCAGGAAAGTTATCAGGCTAGTGAGTTATGCCTGAGAGACACCGCAAGAGGGGAGAGAGCTCGAGAGCTCTAGGGCGAAATGACAGGACTGAGAGGCACAGTAGATGATCCTCTAGTCATGAGCCCCAGGAACAGATAGATGCTTCTGATCCTCGAATAACTCGATTAGAGGAAGACATGCGCACGATGATGACCATGATGGGTCAGATCATGGCTAGGTTTGAAGGTACACTTGGTACAGCGGGACAGGCTGCACCGAATCCCCCACAGCTGCACCTGAACCTGAGAATGTTGCACCTACGCAAGCTGAACTGGTTAGGCCACGGGAACCTCATATTCAACCCGTACCTCCTCCAATTGCCCCACAGCAGTATGATGATGATTTGGGGTATGGATATGACTGTGATATGGAGAGATTGAGGCATTTTATGGATTTTAAGCCTCCTTTGTTTAGCGGGGTAAAGGATCCGACAGTGGCTGAGGACTGGATCAGTCAGATGGAGAAGTTATTCGACTTCTGTAGATGTTCAGCTACGGAGAGAGTAGCGCTTGTGGCCTTTGTATTGAGAGGCGAAGCAGAGCACTTGTGGAAGTCCACCAGACCGATGTTGAGAGCTCAAGGAATGGTTATCACTTGGGATATGTTCTTAGGCGTTTTCAGAGAGCAATACATCCCAGATACTGCTCGACATAGGCTACAGATGGAATTTCTGAATCTGACTCAAGGGAATCAAACAGTTGATGAGTACGAGTCACGATTCACTTCACTGGGTCGATATAATCCGGACTCGATCAGAAGTGAAGCTATCAGAGTCCGTAGATTTGTAGATGGACTGAGGCCTTCAATCCGAGCGAAGTTGGCCCCATTTGATGTCGCTACATATAGAGAGGCTGTGCGACGGGCCCAGTTATGTGAGCAAGATTATGACTTGCAGACTTCTGAGTTTAGTTGGGGTAAACACAAGGGTCCGAGGAAGCTGGGAGATGGCAAGAGTGCCAAATTTGGTCGAAAATTCATGAGTAAGCGTCGAAGAGAGGTAGATGAGTTCCAGAAAAAGGTTGCTAGACCTTTTATGCCTCTGACTCAGACACCAGCCAGGGGTATAGTGATTGGTAGACCCCGACCGACTACAGATCAGTGTAGACTATGCGGTCGATACTATGGTGGTAGGCCATGTCATCTTCAGGGTACCCGATGCTTCAAATGTGGTAAATTTGGACATTATGCCAGAGAGTGCCCAGAGATAGTTGAGGCAATTCCACAGAGGGGTAGAGAGCCAGAGAGGATTCCTACAGTTGCACCTCCTGCAAGAAAGAAAGCCTCGGCTGAAGAAAAAGGAAAACAAGTTGCGGGTCAAGGCAGGGTGTATGCGATAAACCAGGCATCGGTCGATACGTCTTCTGAAGTGATAAAATGTACAATCTTAATTTTCAATCTAGAGGTTATAGCTTTGTTTGATTCTAGTGCTACGCATTCCTTCATATCACCTGCATGTGCATCTAAGTTAAAAGGTTTTGTAGAACCCACATACTTGAGTAGGACTTTACTAATAAGTACTCCAATGAGAGTTAGCCAATTAGTTGAGCAAGTGTATCAAGATTGTAAAGTGAGGGTGGGAGATAAGTGCATGACAGCCAACTTGATTTTGTTGAATATGTATGACATTGATGTAATTTTGGAAATAGATTGGTTAGCTACCAATCATGCTGTCATAGACTGTCGTTCTAAGTCCATTAAGTTTTCTCTACCTGAAGAATGTGTTGTAAGATTTTAAGAGAGGAAATGAAATCTTAAATTTTGTGTTAAGTAAAGTACTTTGGTATAAATGACTGGAGTGTTGTTTTGAAGGTTTTGTTGCTTATGTGGTGGATTTGAACAAAGTACATCCGGATATGGAGGACATCCCAGTGGTCAGAGAATTCCCTGATGTCTTTCCAGACGATTTACCAGGATTGCCTCCCGATAGAGAAACGAAATTCAGTATAGACTTGACGCCTGGAACCAAACCAATATCCAAGTCATCATATAGGATGGCTCCAGTTGAGTTAGAGGAATTAAGGAAACAGCTGCAAGAGTTGTTAGAGAAGGGGTTCATAAGACCGAGCGTCTCACCATGGGGAGCCCCGGTATTTTTGTGAAGAA
This sequence comes from Firmiana major, assembly GCA_033439115.1. Lineage (NCBI taxonomy): Eukaryota > Viridiplantae > Streptophyta > Magnoliopsida > Malvales > Malvaceae > Firmiana > Firmiana major. The sequence continues at coordinate 23,597,573 of CM065910.1, forward strand.
GAGAGATGGGAGCCTCAGGTTGTGCATTGACTATCGGATGTTAAACAAGGCTACCATCAAGAATAAGTACCCCTTGCCACGCATTGACGAATTATTGGATCAGCTTCGGGGAGCACAGATCTTTTGCAAGATAGATCTGAGGTCTGGGTATCATCAATTGAAGATTCTAAAGGAGGATGTGCCCAAGACAGCATTTCGTACCCGCTATGGCCATTACGAATTTTTAGTGATACCTTTTGGGTTGACTAATGCGCCGACAGCTTTTATGGCTCTAATGAATGAAGTATTCAAGCCGTATCTGGACCAGATCATAATTATTTTCATTGATGATATATTGGTGTATTCAAGGTCCAGAGAAGAGCATGAGCAGCACTTAAGGATTATTTTGCAGACCCTCCGAGAGAGAAGGTTATATGCCAAGCTTAACAAATGTGATTTTTGGCTAGAACAGATTTTTTTTCTAGGCCATGATATATCGAAGGATGGGGTGTCAATAGATCCGTCCAAGATTGAGGCCGTTGTTCAGTGGGAACAACCTAGGACAGTCACAGAGATCAGAAGTTTTTTGGGTTTGGCTGGTTACTACATGAGATTTGTAGAAGGTTTCTCTAGATTAGCTGCTTCATTGACACGTCTTACGAGAAAGAGTGTGGAGTTTTCATGGGATGAAGCTTGTGAGAGAAGTTTTCAGGAACTTAAGCGCAGATTAACCACCGCGCCAGTTCTTATCATCCCTAACAGTTCAAGGAATTACTCGGTGTATACAGATGCTTCGCATCAAGGATTAGGCTGTGTTTTGATGCAAGATGGAAGGGTAATAGCTTCTGGATCTAGACAGCTGAAAGATCATGAGAGGAACTACCCCACCCACGATTTGGAGTTAGCGGCCGTAGTGTTTGCGTTGAAGATATGGCGCCACTACTTATATGGTGAGAGATTTCAGATCTTTACGGATCATAAGAGTCAGAAATATCTATTCTCACAGAAGGAGTTAAACATGAGACAGAGGAGGTGGTTGGAACTCCTCAAGGACTATGATTGTGAGATCTTATACCACCCGGGGAAGGCAAATGTGGTTGTCGATGCATTGAGTCGGAAGAGTCTCGGGTTGGTATCACATATGATGGTTAGAGAGCATGAGTTGTGGGAACAATTCACAAACCTTAGTCTGGATATGACCCTACCTGAGATTGACAACTATGGGATTATTGCTAGCTTGAGATTAGAACCGAAGTTGATTGAGAAAATTCGACAAGCTCAGCAAATTGATCAATGGTGTATTGACATGATTAGCCAAATCTGAAAAGGGAAGGGTGCCGATTTTATATTGAGTTCAGATGGAATACTAAGGTTTGGAGATAGAATATGTGTTCCTCAGGATTTAGAGCTGAGGAAGCTGATCTTATCAAAGGCTCACTCGTCGAGATATACGATACACCCGAGGAGTAGTAAGATGTATCAAAATCTCCGAAAGGCATATTGGTGGTCTGGAATGAAGAGAGACATAGTTGAGTATGTCGCTAGATGTCTCATTTGTCAGCAAGTAAAAGTCGAACATCAGAAACCAGGAGGATTATTACAACCTCTACCGATACCAACATAGAAGTGGGAGCATGTCACCATGGATTTTGTGATGGGGTTACCGAGAACCCGTAAGAACCATGATGCGATATGGGTGATAGTAGATCGGTTAACGAAATCGGCACATTTCTTAGCCATGAGATCTACAGATACATTGAGTGCACTGGCGAACCTATATGTGCGAGAAATAGTGAGGTTACATGGAGTCCCAGTGAGTGTCGTTTCTGATCGGGATGCCCGCTTCACTTCCCACTTTTGGGGACATTTTCAGGAAGCGATGGGGACCCAATTGAGTTTTAGCACCGCTTTTCATCCTTAAACAGATGGTCAGTCAGAGAGGACTATACAGACCCTGGAGAATATGTTGAGAGCGTGTGTACTGGATTTTAGAGGCTCATGGGACGATCATTTACCATTGATTGAGTTCGCCTACAATAATAGTCATCACTCAAGTATCGGTATGGCCCCTTATGAGGCACTATACGGTCGTAGATGCCGATCGCACATTGGTTAGGAAGAAGTTGGTGACAGACAGTTGTTCGCTCCCGATTTGGTTAAACAAGCCTCCGAGGATGTTCAGATAATATGCGAGAGGCTGCGAACAGCTCAAAGTCGACAAAAGAGCTACGCTGACAGGAGACGGAGACCACTTGAGTTTGATGTTGGCGAGTCTATATTTTTGAAAGTATCTCCTTCTAAGGGAATAACGAGGTTCGGGAAGAAAGGAAAATTAAGTCCTCGTTACATTGGTCCCATCGAGATTTTGGATAGAGTGGGAGATGGAGCATATAGGCTAGCCTTACCACCTGAGCTAGCAGAAGTCCACAATGTCTTTCACGTTTCTATGCTTCGAAAGTACTACCCGGACCCAACACATGTAATTAGCTATGAGCCGTTGGAGCTCAAGGAGGATATGTCGTATGTCGAGAGACCGATCAGGGTGTTGGACAGGAAAGAGAAGGTGTTGCGAAACAAGACGATTTCATTGGTTAAGGTTTTGTGGCAACATCACACTGTGGAAGAGGCCACATGGGAACTGGAAAGTTTGATGCGGGAAAAGTATCCCGAGTTATTCACAGATTGAATTGGTTCTAATTTGGAGGACCAAATTCTTTAAGTGGGGGAGAATGTGAGACCCCGTATGTGTAAAGCTGTATATAGGAACATAGAAATGTAAATGAAATCATGAGTATGATAATACAATCGTAATACAAAGTATATGCAGTGTAAGTTCATAAGATTATGTACGCACTTGTAATAAGAACCGTGATTATACGTACAAGTTGCATTATGAATGAGTAGGAAGAACTGAACTTAAACACGAGAAGAATGTGATTGAAATGGAACAAGAGTAGTGTGGTAAAATGGAAGGAAAGATTTACATATGCGTATATTTCCATTCAGGTAATATCGTGTATATTTGGTTATACAAGATTTTCCACAAGTTTTAATATATACTAAGTGTGATTGGATGGCATTTTTAAGTCTCAAGGAGCGATGAATGAGGAAAGGACTATGAAGTTAAATTGAGGAAGTCTTGAAGGGAGATATTGCAGAAAAACTACAAGAAATCTGGAATTTGTGAAGGCCAGATCGATCTCATAGGATGAGAGATCGATTTGGGAGAGCCAGAATGCTCTTATGTGAGAAATGGAAGGGAACAGATCGATCTCCAAAAAGATCAGATCGATCTCCTTAGCTCTCGGGTTGGAAGCAGATCGATCTCCCCTAAGACCAGATCGATCTCCTTAAGCTTCTGTTCGACAGCAGATCGATCTCCAGTCTCGACAGATCGATCTCTTACCTTTAAAATGCCTTAGAAAAGAGGAATTTTAGAGGACCAGATCGATCTCCACCCAAGGAAGATCGATCTCATCAAGTCAAAACTATAAATAGGAGCAGTTGGATCTGCAGATTTTCGGGATAACCATTTCCTTTCACTTCAACTCAAAGAAAACTAGCTTTCTCACTCCTAAATCTAGCCATTTCCAGTAAGATTTGAGGAAGAACTATTAGAGACAAAGTTGTTCACGCTAAAGGGAAGAACAACATAGTCTAGAGGCATTTTCCCATTTGACGGATTGAAGGAATAAAGGGCATTTCTAATTGGGGCAAAGAGAAAATCCAATGAGGTAAGTTCTAGCGCACAAATCCAAGTACATTGGTTTAGTTAATGATTATGAAGTTAATTGGGTGTGCACCTTGTGGGTAGAACTACCTAGGATGGCATGAAATGAATATAACTTAGAAATGGTCTAGTGTGAGAAAGTGGAATGTAGAGGTGTTAATGATGAATGAGATATCTTGAGAGGATGATTATGTTGTGGGAATGGTTTGGACATGTTGATATTGGGATAAAATTGTGAGATTTACCACAAAGGGTAAAATGTGTATTTAAGGCATTGGATAAATGCTTAGTTGAACAATAATTAGGAACGTTAACTCGAGTGTTTGATGGATGAATTTCAGTTTCGGATGATACGTCGGAGCAAGTCGAGAGGAGAACGCGAGAAGCATAAAGGCGGATAGTTGCACACAAATAAAGTGAGGTAAGGGACTGTGTGTTAGCTATAGAGATGTTCGTGCGTATTTTACAACAATTTCGTAGATATATTGCTAGAACTAGTACGATATTATAATTTTATGAAATGATATGGGAGCATGAAAAGTACTATGATGTAAATATGTATTGAGAAATGGGATAGGGTAAGGAAATAGCATGATATGCATGTTTTCAATGATATTCTCAATTTTATATTGTTATTGATGATTGAGAAATGTTGATGATAGATTGGCTAATTTTACATGTTTTAGCATGAAGAGACATGCTGTATGAATAAACATGTTTTGAGTTTTAAAAAGAGAAAATAGCCACCTATCAGTTTTGAGATGAGATTTGGTGTTGAAGCGCTAGCTCACACCCGTTTTAATGCCTTGATATACCGTGCTGGAGTTTTAACTCGCGCGAGGGTTTTGAGAAAGTGCGGGAACTTTGCTCGCACCTGTTTTATTGAGTTAAGGTAAACCTGGGGGTCTAGGACCCAAGGGGATACCAGCCGATGGCCATTTGAATGGGCTGGGCCTTAACGATAGATCGTACCGCGCTGGAGCTTTGCGTTGACTATGTGTCACGCTACTTGCTCGCCTGGTATATGAGACATGGTTTAGGCTGAAAAGTCCATCGGAGTTAGAGTATGGACTTGGGTCCACGGTGGTACGTAGAACAGTGTAGTTATCTGTTGGTATACTATGTACCGTGCTGGGTGCACGTGAGTACGAGTATCGCGTAGATGACACACGACGTATCTTTACCGTGAGTATACAAGGAGATGAGGTGGATTGAGATGAGCCGGAGGGCAGGATTGACCCATCCCCCTTCAGGCGAAGTGATACCCTGTGCACACCTGATCAGTGAGGCCCGGGATCACTGACTATGGCCATATGTCGTGGATATTTGATTGCCGAAAATTCCATGCCTGTCTCAGAGATTCGAGAAACAGAGACAATCTCAGAAAAGAAAGAGATTTGCAGAAAAAGAGTGATTTGAGAAAAGAAAGAGATTTTGTGTTTTTGATAAATCTCTGATTTCACATTTGTGCCATGAGGGCACTATTTATGAGCATGTTTTAAATGGAGGCCTGATATTTGATTTACACGAAAATGCTATTGAGAAAAATGTGTTTAAATGCATTGTTCGTATGATATTTCCATTTATAACAAAAACATGGTTTTGGTTTATGCATGCATGGGCTATGTAGGTAGTACGATATCTACCTGCTAGCATACATTTCCTTACTAAGCTGTGGTTTGCTCATCTCACTATTTTCCCCTCCAGGTGCTGAGAAGTAAGAGAGCGGTGATCTCTAGGTCTTTTCTGTTGAACAGCTCCCACAATTCCGTAAAGGTATAAGATTTGTATACACGAATATTTTGTATCTAATATATCGTACCGCACAGTTATATCTTGGAATTGTAAACAGTATTATGGGGATGATATGTAAGTACATGGTATTTATACAATTAATTTTGTATATTTACACACACACCTGGGAGTGTAAATTAAAGTTTTAAATATTCCGCTGTAAATGAATGAATTTTAGTAATTGCATCTTCTCACAGCCCAACCGTAGTAGATAATGTATGGATAGAAGGGTTCCCAAAAGTGGGGTGTGACACTGGCATCCTCACGTTATGAGTGCGTCATGTGGCGCACGAAGAATACGCCACGTGGCGCACGAAGAAAACGGGAGGTCTTTCTCTGTGCCGCCAGTATCCCTCATGCCATGAAGGTTTCACGGCATGGCGCCGTGGTCTCCCATGCCGCCAATGTCAACCATGCCGCGAATGTCTCCCATGCCGAGAAGGGTTCACAGCGAGTAGAGATCGTGGCATGCTTGCCGCATGGTCCACGCCAGGAATGTTTCGCGGCATTCTTGCCGCATGCTCCAATCCGGGAAGGCTTCGCAGCATGGGTGCCGCCCGCTCCAATCCGGGAATGCTTCAAAACATGGGTGTCGCATGCTCCAATCCGGGAAGGCTTCGCGGCGTGGGTGCCGCATGCTCCAATCTGGGAAGGCTTCGCGGCATGCTTGCCGCATGTTCTAATCCGGGAAGACTTCGCGGCTTTGGTGCCGCATTCTCCACTCTGGGAAGGCTTCGCGGCATGCTTGCCTCATGTTCTAATTCAGGAAGACTTCGCGGCATTGGTGTCGCATTCTCCACTCCGGGAAGGCTTCGCGGCATGCTTGCCGCATGTTCTAATCCGGGAAGACTTCGCGGCATTGGTGCCGCATTCTTCACTCCGAGAAGGCTTCGCGGCATGCTTGTCGCATGTTCTAATCCGGGAGGACTTCACGGCATTGGTGCCGCATTCTCCACTCCATGAACGTTTCACGGCATGCCCTCTGCATCTAGCGAATTTTGCCTTTCTCCTACCAAATGTTGGACTGATGACGGCAAATTCACATGCAGGAAGACACCTTTGAATAGGTCTACCATTGTTCGTAGAGCTTGGACAGTCTCTTCTCCTTGTTTTCGCATTACTTCAAATTTCGTGACGGGAATCGCCATCATATTGGCTTCGTTCTGCACCCTCGCGACTCCTCCGCCACCCGTCATAGGAAAACTTGCCATGTCTTCACTATCCTCGTGTCTGACTGCTGCCAAACGGGTCTGTACCATCGTGTCAGAATGACTTTTTGCTCGATTTTCCACAGACGGCGCCAATTGTTGTCGCCTGAAACAACAATGATGAATTGCTGACGTCCTTCGTGTCGCGTGTTGCTGAAATCTCTGCAAGAAAAAGAATGATCAGAGAGACGCATAGGTTGTTCCCTGCATTGGCACTCCGATGCTTAAGTCAGCCCGAGAATTGAGTAGAGTTTCAGTAGAAAAATAAAGACCTGAGTTCATGAATCGTACCTGACCCCTATTTATAGAGATTTATTTTATCATTAATTATGTATCTATCATGTTCATTAAAAGTTGAGTTTTCTTATACTTAAACTCATATACAAATATGTCACATGACATTTCCCGTTTTGGTATTCACAACAATATTTCTTACTGACTTTCGTCAAAGATCACCCATTCTTACTTTTGTGGATTGTCTGAGCTAGACTCTAGTTTACGCGTGCAACGCGAGTCCTCGAGGACTGTACCTGCACTGGTACCTCATTTGTCCTCTAAGACTGTCTTTAATCTTTGGAAGGTAAAATTTTATATGTTGCGAATTATTTTACAAACAATATACCCTGTTGCACAATACATTGTTAGTCCTGTAAATGAGATGTAACTTACTGTCAGTTCATAGGATCTTGAGCAGATTATATGATTATGAAGTGAACTTTTAAATATGTGTATGGTCGTAGTTATTGCTGATAATGTGATCTTGTATATAACTATGCAATGAAAGTTAACTTGTGAATATTAAGTTTTCTCTTTATATATGTATTTAGGAATTTAAGTAGTGGTGGATATTAGGACTAACTGATTGTGGATTGAGGATATTGTGATTTGTGAATTGAGGTAAAAATTTGCTAATTTTGGATTATGTGTTTACAGTGCAGGTTTAGGAAACTGGGGAATGTTGACCGACATAAGGGGAGTTTTTCATCCTGTTTCTTTTGGATAATTAAATTAGAGTGATTTAAACATAAAAGAATAAGATAAATGTGTTAGCGACTATATTGACACTGAATCCAAACCTTAAAGTGAAAAAAATCTAGTTCAAATTTTTGCGAACTAAGGTTTGTCACAAGTTATGTTTTATGTACTAGAAAGCTAACTACTATGCAGATACACTAGCTTATAGAACAGCAGTTTCTCATAAATCAACTACTTCTCATAGTGCTCTGGACTTTCTTCTGTCTTTTTTGTTTTTTGATAAATGTAATAGTGTATCTCCTAGATCTCTACAATCATCAACAGTATGTACTTTTAATTTCCAATATATAAAATCCTGCCTTTCTGCCTTTTGTTAAAAAAAAAAAAAAAAGCATGTGGGTTTTTCTTATTTCTTATTTTATTTTTGTCTTATTTTTATTTTTTCCGAAATATTTTTTTTATCAATGTTTCTCATATAATATAAAGTTTGAAAGATTTCTACATCCTAAGAGTTTCTACGTTACACTCCTACTTTCTTTTTTTTTTTTTTTTTTGGGTTTGGCTAAGCTTAAAACGTACATCATGAGTTTAGTTTGTTTTAAAATAAATAAATAAAAAATAAAAAAACGTGACAAAGAAAAAGTCAGAAAAAGAAAAGAGATGAGGTAGAAGTACGAAAAAAATTGGAAAAAATTAAAAAAAAAATCTAATTAGATCTGTTGTTGTTTGTAGTGAAAAATTAAAAGTATAAAGAAATATATATATATATATATATATATATATATATATATAAAGAGCAAGGAAAGGAATGAGTGATGAAAGGACTCGACAAAAGTTAAGTTCGGGGTAAATATTTTAGGTCTCACTTATGATCAAATCAATGTTAATAAACACTTTTTTGTAAAAAGGAAAAAAAAAACACTCTTACCTAAGGGATAAAAAAAATAAGAAGAAAAAATTTTAAAAATGAAAAAAAAAAAAAAAAAGGAGAGTAAGAGGATGTTATGTGGACCAATCTTCACCCATTAATGAATAAATTTGTTAACGTTACAAATTTATTTTTTTTAGTGCATTTTCGAAATAAAATGTTTTAAAAGGAGATTTTTTTTTTCCTTTTTACAATTTCTTTCCTTTCTACCAAGAAGTACACATTTGTTATTATTATTTCTGAAAAAAATTGATTTAAGCAACTTTTTTACGAAAATCAATATGAGTATCATTAGCCGTTCCTTCTTTCTTTTATTTTTTTAATTTTTTAACACTATTTTAAGAATTTTAACAAAAAAATTAGTTTATCAAATTTATGTTGCAACAGTGGATTATCCTTTTGGTTTTTTTTGTATTTTGTCGAAAATTGTGACTATAATTATTATTTATTAACATTGATTATGCAACAAATTGTTTTTGTTTATTAATTAAGAATATTGTCATTTGTTGTATTCTTCTTTTATACTATTAAATAACTGTAGTTGTAAAATAAAAAAACAAATAGAAGTATATTATTGTTTTTAAAAAATAAATAAATAAATCATATTTTTTTCTGGCAACAACGTGCATGTATAATTTTAATAAAATTTAAAATTAGATTTAAATTCTTCACTCTAATTATTAATCAGATTTTTATTGATTTTACTTTTTTGAAATAATTATTTTTATAATTTAATTTTTAGGGGAAGTTCTTCCAAAGTTTTACATCAATAACGTGCTTTTGCAAGTAAGTATGAGCCAACTATAGGATCGAAAATTGAGACTTTACGCTCTTTCTCAAATCGCTAATCAAATGAAGTGACAATTTAAAATTTTTGCCCGAGTCTTTCCCCTATAAACCTTCAATCTTCTTTCAAAATCTGAACTGATCATTCGAATTTTCTTTTATCTCATCTCATTTCTGTCTAAAAGTCTTCAATTTTAGGGGTTTGATGAAAGTTAATCTAACGAGAGGGGAAGTGACTTGAATTATAAACAGAGGTGTCGTGCTTCAAGTGATAGAGCTAAAAGAGGTCCGAATGATGTCAAAGAATCCGCAACAGCAGCATCAAGAATCGAAAAATAGTAAAAAGTTCTGTTGATGCAGCAAGGGATGCCCTCAACAAATAAGAACCAATGTGTATTTACATAATTGTTGGTAAAGCTGTCTAAAAGGGTCCACCCAGGGTTTCAAATAGTGGCTGCGATGCCAGGGTTTCAAATAGCGGCCGCCACCGCTACTGAAGAAATAACGGGTGTAAAAAATTTTCACACCAATAACAGCATCAGAAAACAAAAACATTAGAGTATCAACTAACCCACACCAAGCAGAGAGCATACGAGAGCCAAACCAACAGCAATCAACACTTGATCGACAGCAGTAACACACAACCACACACACAACACAGAGAAACAAACAATAACATAAACAGAGAGGCAAACGGTAGCAACCGTGTGAGGCAGAGTTAAATCTCAGATTTTTTATGTTTGATTGTAAAATCGATGGATAGGAAGGATGGGTAGGGAAGAAGGTGACCGAAGAGATGGGTGGGGAGGGGATAGAATGGTTGGAGCTTGGAAAGACATTTGGTTTCTTGGAGCAGATCTGAAATTGGCATTGAATGATAGAGCAGAAGGATGAGAAGGGCATGCAGGTGAAGTATGTCACGAGCAAGCTACTCAATTTCGACTTCCGTAGATCAGAGATTGGACCATCTAGATTGTTATGGATAGGCGAATTCACCTAAAGATGCCAGCACTTCATCATCTTCCATTGAGGGTCGGGCTTGAAAGCAAAGAAGCAAAGAAAATCGTGCCTGGGTGGAGGTTAGGGACAGTAGGTGGGTGGTGGGTGGGTTGGGTTAATGGGTAAAAAAGTTTTAATTAAATTAATATAATTTTTAGTAGTTAATTTTTTAATTAGTATAATTAATACAATTTTTAAGAAGTTAGTATTAATTAATAAGTTTTTAAGTAAATATTTAATAATTGTATAAAAATGTTTACTAATTAGTTTAAATGTTTAGTATTTATCTCAAATAGGGTAAAATTTTTGTTAATATAAAATTTTCAGTAGAATTTTTAATTGTTAAATTTATGTTATTAATGTTTAAAAATATAGCACTAAATATTATTATAACTTAAGAGAAAAATAATATTGATATTGATTTTTTATAGTGACCAATTATGATTATAATTACAAATATTACATTTTTAGTGAAGTTATGCGAATTAAAAAAAATCACGACCGCGATAACCGTAATGACCGTTATGATCTCCATTATATCCGCAATCGCAATAAACGCAACACAACAAAAAACGAGACCGCGATCACAATTTAAATCCCTGAGTCCACCTAGTTTTTAACATTAAGATCTCTTAAATATAAATCTGTTTAAATGTGAACAAAAATGGACCTGATACGTTTGGTACGTGAGCTGTCCCACTTTATTATTAATGGCCTAATATGTTGCAAACCCAATTAAATTAAAAAAAAACCCAAATTAATTAAATAAAAAAACAAATCCAACCCAATGAAATTTAAAGAACAACCTAACTCAAACCATATTTTTATTTTTTTTATTATTATTATTTTGCTATAGCCTAAACCCAATAGCCAACTGGTTGAAACCCCTTGGCACTGCCACCCTTTGTTTGCCAATGCCAAGCTAATTATATAAGAATAATAAGCAAACCCATTTGCTTTACTTTTTCGCCATCTGCTCTAATGCTCCCTGCATGCCATGTTGATTAATACTATTTTGTTGATTTTATTAATACATGTTGAATAGAAAAGAATTTTAGACATAATATTTTAAATTTATAAAAAAAAGATGTAAATTTAATTGTTTCTTGTGCATAATTCTTTATTGAGATAAAAGTTTGCGTCACTGAATTGTTTGATCCGCAAATCGATCCATTAACCCGCGGACCAAACAAATTAAGATTTTGACATTACTTTGATAGGCCAGCAAAATGTGTGAGCTAATTCGATCTAATCCATTTAAGGGCTGTTTATGATAAGCTACCTTGGTCCGGTTCGTTTAAGGTTTATTCACAATGGGCTGACCCGTTTACGGGTCAAACCAACAAGTTTAACAAGTCTAATTGTTGATTTCATTAGATAAATTTGAGAAGAAAAGAAGTTTGGTGGGGGTATCCACTGGGCACCGCATCCCATCCCCTATTTTCTTCTTTTTTTATATATATCTTTTTATTTTTTTTCCTTTTTCAATGAGTCTTCATACATAAATTTTATTTTTTATTTTTATTTTTAAATTATTAAGGAGTGTCCACATTTCATCTTCATTTGCATATAGATAAATTTTGTAATGAATTAAGCTTAATTGCGGTGTCCACGTGCACTCATCTTCGACTTCATTTCTTTTTTATTTTTGTTCATTTTCTTTTTTTTTTAAGGCAACTCTTTTTTTTTTTCAAAAATAATTTGTTTTGAATATTAACTTTGCTGTTTATTATACATATTTGATATCGGTTTTTTATTTTAAGCAAATTATATTTTTAAGAAAATTCAAATAAAAATTAATTTTTATCTGTCTAAACGATAAAATTTTATATATAAATAAATCTTCATTGGTGGTGTCACATGCAGCTTTCCTCAATTTTTTTCCTTCTACATTTTTAGGCTTTTTTTTTTTTTCCTTTTTGGCAAACGACTTTATTTTGACTTTTTATTTATTGCATATTCATCGATGATGCCGCACAGCATGTAGCTTTTTCTTGCTTTTCTTCTTTTAATTTTCTTATTTTTTATTTCTTAAAACATTTATTTTGATCAATGTTCCTTTCATTGAATTCATATAATATAAATTTTGAAAGTGATAGAGGTAATTTACCACAACCCAGTCACGTGCCTGGGCTGCAGAATACAAAAGGCCCAAAATAATAAAATTTTGGAGCCCACACAAATATGAGTCCTGAGCTCATCAAAAGCAATTCAAAAATATCTATAAATACCCAGGTATGATCAAAAAAATCCTAATCTCTATTTTTTGCTTACTAAAACTCTGCTTAAACAGTCTTCTGACTTAAGCATCGGAGTGCGCGTGCAGGGACAGATCCCTACGCCTCTCTGACTTTCACTGTTTTTGCAGAACATTCAAGACACGTGGAGGAGACGACATCAGAATCATTTTATTGTTGTTTGGAGCAACAACAATTGGCACCGTCTGTGGGAACGAAAGAAAAGTTACGTTAGAGACACGTTGAAGAGGCAACCCAACGATGTCGAGCACCGGCACACCAGATCTACTAAAACAAAGCAACAAGAACTCCTGATAGAGTCTCAATCGTTTGCCTTGTCTACATCTTAGCCTTCGTTACCCGTCCCTTCTCCATCCTCCGCTATGAATCCATGATCCATGTCGAATCGTCGGCGGTACCCTTTACCCGGGCCTCATTGTAACCGCCGCCCTCATTCATCGCCTCCTCCACTTCCTTCGTTTTGCTGTCCATATCTGTGAAGTCTGCGTTTTGACAGCTCCGTTTTTCGCTTCGAATACGACCCTCGTTGCTTATTTCTTCGGGAAAGAAATATGGGATTCCGGCGCTGGACTTGTTGCTGCAATTTTAATTGCTATTTGTGCTGGTTACATATCCAGGTCCGTGGCTGGTTCTTATGATAATGAAGGAGTTGCAATTTTCGCTTTTCTCTTCACGTTTTATTTATTCGTAAAGGCGGTTAATACAGGCTCATTGGCTTGGGGTTTGGCTTCTGCATTTGGTTATTTTTATATGGTTTCAGCTTGGGGAGGATACGTTTTTATTATTAACTTGATCCCACTTTATGTGCTGATGCTTTTGATTACTGGGAGGTATTCAATGAGGTTATATGTTGCCTATAATTGTACGTATATTTTGGGAATGTTGCTCGCAATGCAGATTCGATTTGTTGGGTTTCAACATGTACAATCTGGTGAACATATGGCCACAGGTGTCTTCTTCTTGATGCAGGTTTTCTACTTTTTAGATTGGGTGAAGCACATGCTTAGTGACACAAAGTTGTTCAATCTTTTTTGAGGATCATTGTGACCTCTGTAGTAGTTGTGGGAGCTATTGCTTTGGTAGTAGGCATGGTATCTGGCTATATTTCTCCTTGGACAGGAAGGTTTTACTCATTGCCAACCTATGCCAAGGATCACATCCCCATTATTGCATCTGTGTCTGAGCATCAGCCAACGGCTTGGTCATCTTTCATGTTTGATTTCCATATCCTGCTTTTCCTTTTCCCAGCTAGTCTTTATTTCTGCTTCAAGCGGTTGTCAGATGCCACTATATTTATCTTCATGTATGGTCTTACAAGCATGTATTTTGCTGGTGTCATGGTTCGGTTGATTCTTGTTGCTAAGCCTGCAGTCTGGCTTATTAGTGCTATTGCTGTTTCTGCCACCGTGAAAAAAAAAAAGAAAAAAGAAAAAAGCTTCCTTAGAATTTTCAAATTCATCCGTGCTCGGTATTAGTTCTTCAAATGTCAGTGTTGCTTGTGATTATTCTGGAGTGACTGCTGCAGTTCCTTTGAGTTCAGATGATTTAGTTGCTGGAAGCCTTCGCAATTCCATCAGAAAACATATCAGAACCTTCTGCAAGAGTGTCTTTAGAACCTTCTTCTACCAATATTGAAAGTGTTGAAGGTTCTTCGAACAGCATCAAATTGCATGATGTTACTGACCATCCAAATTCGATTTTTGGTATTATGCCGGGTCGCACAGATTTCCAGATGTTTTGCTCAATGATATTGCTAGCCCTGATGGAGATCCCTTGCTTTCGAGTTTGAAACCTGCTGTGGATGTCTTAGTAGTGTCCTGTCCTTGTGCACTGGGTCTTACCAATCGTCTACATCTCTTGGGCCAATCTTTGGAGTACAGGCTGCTCCAATAATGTATGCCATAGTGACATCCTCTAAATTGTAGTTTCCTCTAGTGGAAAACATGCACAAACGCGGTCGTTAGTATGCCAGTCAAATAGCCAGTAGGGACGTCCAACGGTGTTAGTGACGAGAGTCTTTAACTTCCAGGCTTTGGAATCTTTCATGATACCTATCAAGCCACAAACCAAATCATAGTTATTGACAAAGTTTGTTAAAGCAAAAGGATTGTCAGATGACCAATTAATATCTTCTGCAATAATTGGAATGTAGAGTGTGTCTTCCAGTGTTCCCCGGATGTTCGTGGGTCTCATCGCCGCATTTAAACGAACTAGAAATTCATCATATTCTAATGTATAATAAACTTCTTCATGCGTATAATACTGTCAAAATGCCAAGGGCGAGAGTTTATTGACAGCCTCACGGTTGAAAACATATAAATCATGTATCCAAGCTGAAATATAGGCTCTAGTTGCATGGGACCAAGCGTTGTTGATACCAGCTGGATTCTCGCAGCTCTCCATAAAACGTTTGAAACGTGGCCATTGGGTTTGGAATAATGGGAGGAAATCCGATGCACGTGACATCGATCCTCTCGGGAGGTTCTCAAGGGGAGGCGCGGTTATGTTAACGTTCTCACGACCGTCAACTGGTGGTACACGATCACCCATCCTTACTGTAGTGTTGAAGGATTATATTCCGTATTGAGGTGTACGAGGTGGTCTTTAGTAGATTTTCCAGGGGGTTACCGAGAGCCAGGAAAATTCTTGTTGGCACCTCTCTTGGAGCAAGATAGCGTTCAAGCCTGCATACAACAAAAGATACCGCCAAGACTATTACCAGGAAATGGCCGTATACAATTTTAGTTTCATTAGGAGAATAAAGGAACTGCTTTTACCGATAAGAAATGGAATGGAAGCTCTGTTGTGCAAGAGATTGGGTGATCCAGCATCATCATTGTCAGCCCCGGTCGGTAATTTCGAATCGTCTTTGTCGCCCATTGAGGTCAGCAGAAACCATCCCATCCCAGAATTGGACTCCCCAACCGCAGTGAGAGTCAAAGTTAAAACCACCAGCTTGAACTATGCCAACTACCTTCAGATATTGGGCAAGTACCACAACAAGCCTCCCCTCCCTTTCATCCCTAGCTCCGATTATGCTGGCACTGTGGATGCTGTGGGAGCCGCCGTCACCAAGTTCAAGGTGGGGGACCATGTCTGCTCCTTTGCTGCCTTAAGCTCCTACACCACCTTCATCGTCCAAGACCAATCTCTCCTGTCAGTCCCTGCCCGGGTTTGAAGTGCTGAAAGGGTGTGATCTGGCGCCAGCTGCTGCACTCCCTGTTGCCTTCGGGACTTCACATGTAGCCCTTGTTCACAGGGCTAACTTGACCTCTTCTCAGGTATTGCTGGTTCTTGGTGCCGATGGAGGCGTTGGTGTTGCTGCTGTTCAGAATGGCAAGGTTTGCAGCGCTAATGTCATTGTTGTTGTAAGGGGAACTGAAAAGGTGTAGTTTTTAAAGTCCTTGGGTTTTGATCACGTGGTCGACTTGACTAATCAAAATGTAACTGCAAGTGTCAAGGAGTTCCTCAAGTCAAGGAACCTCAAAGGGGTTGATGTTCTCTATGATCCTGTGGGGCGCAAGCTTACTAAAGAAAATATGAAGTTCTTGAATTGGGGTACTCAAATTCTTGTCATTGGATTTGCCAGTGGTGAAATCCCTGTCTGTGAGATCTGAGAATTTTAGATATATTTTAATGATGTAATAAGAATTTGAAGTGTAATTTATTGAGTTAAGTGAATTGTGGGAATGATAATTGGAGATTTATATGTTAAGTGTTAAAATAAGTGTGAAGTTATGAGGACAGATCGATCTGGGAGAAGGAGAGATCGATCTGGTGAGTTAAAAATGATAAGGAAGGAGGAATTTGAGGAGCAGATCGATCTCCAATGGAAGAGGATCGATCTCCTTATGATTCTGTTTGAGAGAAGATAGATCTCATGAGGAAGAGATCGATCTCCAAATGATTCTGTTTGGGAGAAGATCGATCTCCTCAAGGAGCAGATCGATCTCATAAAGCCATAAAGAGATCGATCTCACCCCTCGACAGATCGATCTCCTAGGCATAAATTACCCCAAATCGTCCCAAAATTCAAATGCAGATTGATCTCATCAAGAGCCAGATCGATCTCCTACCCTCAGCCTATATAAGGAACCCCTATTTTTCTCCTGCAATCTCACTTTCTCTCTCTTCCAACCCCCATTTTTACCGAAACCTAACTTTCTCACTCATCCAAAGCACCCATTTCTGACCAAATCAGAAGTTGTGGCAAGAAGGAAGTTGTTCCTCATCAAAGGGAGAACAACATACTTGGAAATCGAAGGACGAATCGAATCGAGGCGTAGGTTGTGCATCTTAAAAGCTTTGGGTAATTTTTAAACCTCGATCTTGATATTTGAGATGATTTTGATGATAATGGTGGTTGTCATTGTGTTGAAATAGCTGAGAAATGATTAGGGATTGATGAAATTGCAATGTGGTTGGAGTGATAATGATATTTAGCAATTTTGGGAATTTGTGCTATAAATAAAAATTTAGACAATGTGGTGAATTAGCATAGATAATTGTCTTGAGAAATGTAGAACATTGAGATGTTGTGAATGAGAGTGTAGTTTGGGGTAGAGTTACGAGAATCAAGAGATTTGAGGTGTTATGAGCAATTATGCTCGATTTTGAGAATTGAGATTGATGAGATAATTGAGTATTGATGTTTTAACATCGTTTGGACAGCTTGGGAGTTTCAGAGTGGAATGCGAGGCTAGTCCGTGATACGGGGGAAACGATTGCACTATACGAGGTGCAAAGAGGTAAGAGAAATCTAAACCATTTGTGTATGTGATTTGTAAACTATTATAGCATGATTTGTGGTTATAAAACAAGCATGTTGAGTGTTGTGTTGAGATATAATTGCACAGGGTTTTTATAGCCGGTTGGAACCCAATATTTTATGCGTTTATAAGCTGAGTGAGAAATTGCTTTATAAACCGTCGAATTTGTGTGAGTAATGAATTGGGCTCTACGTTAAGGCAATATCGAGATTTGAGAAATGTGTGCGTTCTTTACCGGTTGGAACTCAGTTTTATTATGTTTTGTGTTGAGTACAAAACGGTTTTCAAATGAGTTTTATGAGAGAAAAACCATTATGAGTTCTACGTGAAGACAAACCAGTCTTGTGTGATAAGACTTAGGTGTGTAATTTTGAGTACACACCGGGCATTACTCTGGTAGCATGTAAGCCCGATTTCTTCTCCGTTCTGGTAATGTGAGAATAACCGATTCTGTGGCTATGCCACGTATACTTGGTGGCCGTTGCCACGTGTGAAACCCCATTTGGTGGCCGTTGCCACGTGAGAAACCCTATTGGTGGCTGTTGCCACGTGAGAAACCCTATTGGTGGCCGTTGCCACGTGAAACCCCATTTGGTGGCCGTTGCCACGTGAGAAACCCTATTGGTGGCCGTTGCCACGTGAAACCCCATTTGGTGGCCATTGCCACGTGAGATACCCTATTGGTGGCCGTTGCCACGTAATACCCCATTTGGTGGCCGTTGCCACGTGGGAAACCCTATCTGGTGGCCGTTGCCACGTGAGAACCCCTAATTAGTGGCCGTTGCCACGTGAAACCCTCTCCAGTGGCTGTGCCACGTATAAATTTAACTCAGTGGCTATGCCACATGTGTTTAGTGGCTATGCCACGTGTGAATTTAAATCAGTGGCTATGCCACGTGTGTTTAGTGGCTATGCCACGTGTGAATTTAAATCAGTGGCTATGCCACGTGTGTTTAGTGGCTGTGCCACGTGCATTATTTTCACATGCTTTGTTATTGCTCTAGACTGAGCCTTTTTACTTCATGTTTTCACATGATTTGAGACATGAGAATGTCGTTTTGAGTACTTTCATGCTATGGTTTTCAAATGAGATTAATGAGTTTCACATACAAATAAATATTTTGTGATGTGCATTTTGGTTTATGAAATGAGTCCCTTACCCCCTTTAATGAGCGATTTAGAAGCTCACCCTATTTTCTTTCCCCCCAGATTTCTTCAAGTGAAAAGGGTTGTCCTACAACGTACGGAGTAGTGGCTAGTGGAGGACTTGAGCTCCAGGCCATATATTGTATTTTAAGGTATCTTTTATCTTTTCATGTACCCAGACAATTACTGTAATTGCAGACACTTGATGTATAATATTATATGGGATGTATTAGGATTAATGTATTTTAGATGATATATAATTTCTAGTGATGAGATCCTGAGGTACGATAAATATGATAATGTATGACACTGCACAGGAATGCACCCTTAATTGAGGATTAATGAGTAAAAAGTTTTAAATTAGCCCTATTTTTCGCACTTTCGGGGCGTGACAGAGTTTTCTTGGCATCAGAGCCTAGGGTGTCTAGTACTGTCAGTGTCGGTTAAGTGAAATAGAATACATCCCAAGTGTCTGTAATAGTCTGGTCATGAACTGAAATTGAGGATTGAGATTTCAATCGATTCTGATATGTACGCGCAGGAGACGAGTTGAGATAGAGAATGAGTGGACGACGAGGTCGTTCGATGAGGCAGGCAGAGTCCCCTCCGCCACCTGTCCCACAACCAGAGAGTCCTAACTCTCGATTTAATCAGATTAAGACCGATGTGAGGCAAGGTTTTGAGCAGATGACAACGTTATTCGCGCAACACTTTGGAGTTAATGCCTCGGGTACTACTCCTACACCACCACAAGGACCTCCCATACCCCCAATACCTCCCGTCACTCAGCCTGATGATAGAAGTATGGTCCGACTGAAGGATTTTCTGAAGATGAATCCACCCGTGTTTAAGGGAAAGAAGGATCCTACAGAGGCTGAGGAGTGACTGACGGAGTTGAGAATTATATTTGATTATCTGGGGAGCACCGATGTTGAGAGGGTCAGTATGAGTATCTATATGTTGAAAGGGAGAGCTCGAGATTGGTGGGGTACTACCCAGGGTATTCTGATGTCCCGCCAGGATGTGATTGGTTGGGAAGAGTTCCAGACAGCCTTTAGGACCCAATATGTACCACGAGCCGCCCAGAGAAAGAAACAGGCCGAGTTTTTGAGTTTGGTACAAGGTGACATGTCTGTGGATGACTATGAGAGCCAATTCACAACGCTATTGAGATATGACCCAGAGACCTTCAAGAATTAAGAGCTCCGCACAGAGAAATTTGTGTATAGATTGAAGCCCATCATCAGAGATAGATTGATAGGGCTATGTATTACTGAGTTTGGAGATGCTCTGAGACGAGCACAAGAGATTGAAAGAGGAATTGAGATGGTACAATCCTATAATGAGCTCAGAGCGGTGAATAGAGATAAGGGCAAGAGGCCAGCGATTTTCCAAACAGAGGCTCAGAGAGGTTCCTTCAGAAGAGGAAGGATTGAGGTACAGAAGGGCAGATTAGAGAGACCCAGAGGGTACCCTAACATTAGAGAGACCCCTCAAGATGTCAGGCCAGAGACAAGGTTTTGCAGAAATTGTGGCCGAATGCATGAGGGAAGTTGTACTGGGTCGATCCATGGATGTTTTAGATGTGGAGACATGGGTCACATGGTGAAGGATTGCCCTCAACCTCAGAAACCACATGTCTTGGAGCCCACTAGACAGCAGCCTCAGAGAGTGAATCCCCTGAGATGGGCCACTGCTGCAGAGAAAGGAAAGAGACCTGTTACACAGGGACGTGTGTTTGCCCTAGATAAGGAGACTGCTGACACTTCTGCAGAAACTATAAGAGGTACACTCTCTGTCTGTAATCATAAGGGTCATGTGTTGATTGATTCAGGATCCTCGCATTCGTTTATTTCTGAGCATTTTGCATGTAGATTAAACTTGAAGTTTGAACCTCTAGAATATATACTACATGTAAATACCCCTATGCGTGAATCCCAGAGAACTGAGTTAATCTGTAGAGGATGTGAGATAAAGGTGGGAGATAGAGTGATGTTAGCAGATCTAATCATGTTGAATATACATGGATTTAATGTAATTTTGGGAATGGATTGGTTGGCAACCAATCGAGTGAGCTTAGATTGCTACACTAAGATTGTAACTTTTATCTCTACCTGAACCTTACAGTGTACGATTGAGATATTGAGGAAATGAATATGTGAAATTCTAGTAAGTAATTGGAGAATTTTAATATTATTTTGGAGAATATTAAATATGATTGTTCATGTGAAGGTTATGAGACACTCATCTCAGACGATGAGCGGGAACATCCGAGGATTGAGGATAGACCTGTGGTTTGCGAATTTTTGGATGTTTTCCCAGATGAATTGCCAGGTTTACCACCAGAGAGAGAGCTGGAGTTTACCATTGATTTGGTACCAGATACTCAGCCGATCTCTAAACCTCCCTACAGGATGGCATTAGTGAAACTTGAGGAATTGAAGAAACAACTACAGGAGTTATTGGATCAAAGGTTCATTAGGCCCAGTGTTTCGCCGTGGGGAGCACCGGTTTTATTTGTCAAGAAGAAGGATGGTAGTCTCAGATTATGCGTAGACTATCGGTTGTTGAATAAAGCCACGGTGAAGAATAAATACCCATTGCCCAGGATTGATGATCTACTTGATCAGCTGAGAGGGGCATCAGTCTTTTCTAAGATTGATTTGAGATCGGGCTATCACCAATTGAGGATCAAGGAAGAAGATATTCCAAAGACGGCCTTCAGGACGAGGTATGGCCATTATGAATTTTTGGTGATGTCCTTTGGATTGATGAATGCCCCTGCAGCATTTATGAGATTGATGAACGAGGTGTTCAGAGACTATCTGGATAAATTTGTGATAGTCTTTATTGATGATATCCTGGTATACTCTCAGTCGTATGAGGAGCATGCACAGCATTTGTGGTTAGTACTTCAGATACTTCGAGATAAGCAATTATATGGGAAGCTTAGTAAGTGTGAGTTTTGGCTGAACCGGATAGCTTTCCTTGGTCATATAGTCTCAGAGGAAGGAGTATCAGTGGACCCAAGCAAGGTGGAGGCTGTGCTTAATTGGGAGAGACCGAAGATAGTTACTGAGGTGCGAAGCTTCCTTGGTTTGGCAGGGTATTACAGAAGATTTGTGGAATGATTTTCCCGGATTGCCGCCCCTTTGACTAAGCTCACGCGCAAAGAGACTCCATTTATATGGACTGATCAATGTGAGCTCAGTTTTCAGGAATTAAAGAGGAGGTTGACAGCGGCACCTGTGTTAACTATTCCTGAGGGATCAGGAGGATTCTCGGTGTATAGTGATGCATCTCATCAAGGATTGGGGTGTGTGCTTATGCAGCACGAAAGAGTGGTCGCATATGGATCGCGACAGCTGAAAGACCATGAGCGAAATTACCCCACGCATGATTAGCCGCTGTGGTATTTGCTTTGAAGATCTGGCGACACTACTTATATGGGAAAAGATTCCAGATCTTCACTGATCACAAGAGTTTGAGATATCTCTTTGATCAGAAAGAGTTAAACATGAGACAAAAGAGATGGATGGAACTCCTTAAGGATTATGACTGCGAGATTCTTTATCATCCGGGTAAGGCGAATGTAGTTGCTGATGCCCTGAGCAGGAAGAGTATGATATCTGCTATGATGATCAGGGAATGGGATTTGTTAAAGCAGTTCGCCGAACTTCGGATCAGAGTTAAAGAGGTAGAGACTGGATTTTTGGCTAGCTTGCGAATAGAGCCCAGGATCATGGATCAGATTAGAACTGGGCAGCGCAGTGATCAGAGATTGATAGATATGATTAGCCAAGCTGAACAGAGTTCGCAGTCGGATCTCACAGTCAGTGAGGATGGATTATTGAGATTTAGATGACGGATTTGTGTACCGGACGATTATACCCTGAAGAGACAGATACTGAGAGAATCCCACTACTCGCGATACACCATGCACCCAGGGAGTACTAAGATGTACCGAGACTTAAGAAAGGTGTATTGGTGGAGTGGTATGAAGCGAGACGTGGCAGAGTATGTAGCTAGATGTTTAGTATGCCAGCAAGTGAAAGCTGAGCATCGAAAGCCTGAAGGACTATTACAGCCCTTACCTGTACCTACATGGAAATGGGAGCATGTCACTATGGACTTTATTATGGGTTTACCGAGGACCCGAAGAGGTCGTGACGCGATATGGGTCATTGTGGATAGATTGACCAAGAGTGCCCACTTCCTTGCCATCAAGAGCACAGATACTGTGGATGCCTTAGCTGAGCTGTATGTCAGCGAGATAGCTAGATTACATGGGGCTCCAGTGAGTATTACTTCTGATAGAGATTCTCGGTTTACTTCCAGATTTTGGACACAGTTTGAGGAGTCCATGGGATCTCGATTGAGTTT
The DNA here is from genome assembly GCA_033439115.1 of Firmiana major. Classification (NCBI taxonomy): domain Eukaryota; kingdom Viridiplantae; phylum Streptophyta; class Magnoliopsida; order Malvales; family Malvaceae; genus Firmiana; species Firmiana major. Next base: position 23,620,528 of record CM065910.1, read on the forward strand.
CAGTACCGCCTATCATCCTCAGACAGATGGTCAGTCAGAGAGGACTATTCAGACCCTGGAGGATATGTTGAGGGCGTGTACGATGGATTTTAAGAGATCATGGGATGATCACCTGCCCCTAGCAGAGTTTGCATATAATAACAGCTATCATGCGAGTATTGGAATGGCACCTTTTGAGGCTCTATATGGTAGGAGGTGTAGATCCCCTGTAGCTTGGGAAGAAGTCGGTGACAGAAAGATAAATGCTCCTGAGCTTGTTGAGCAAGCCGTACAGAGTGTAAAACTCATATGTGAGAGGTTACGGGCTGCACAAAGTAGACAGAAAAGCTACGCGGATGTGCGTAGATGGCCACTCGAGTTTGAGGTTGGTGATGCAGTATTTCTGAAAATATCACCGAGTAAGGGTATCATGCGATTTGGGAAGAAAGGAAAATTGAGTCCTCGATACATAAGACCATTCGAGATTCTTGAGAGAGTAGGAAGATTAGCATTACCACCACAGATGTCCGGAATACACAATGTTTTTCATGTGTCTATGTTGAGGAAGTACCACCCGGACCCTTCTCATGTCATAGAGTATGACGAGATGGACATTCAAGAGGATATGAGCTACACTGAGGAACCCGTCCAGATTCTCGATAGAAGAGAGAAGGTACTGAGAACTAAGAGCATCCCATTAGTAAGAGTTTTGTGAAAACATCACTCAATAGAAGAGGCAACGTGGGAACTAGAGAATCTCATGAAGGAGAAATACCCCCATCTATTTGACTAGTTGAGTTGAATTTGGATGACCAAATTCTCTTTAAGGTGGGGAGGATGTGAGATCTGAGAATCTTAGATATATTTTAATGATGTAATAAGAATTTGAAGTGTAATTTATTGAGCTAAGTGAATTGTGGGAATGATAATTGGAGATTTATATGTTAAGTGTTAAAATAAGTGTGAAGTTATGAGGACAGATCGATCTGGGAGAAGAGAGATTAATCTGGTGAGTTAAAAATGACAAGGAAGGAGGAATTTGAGGAGCAGATCGATCTCCAATGGAAGATGATCGATCTCCTTATGATTCTGTTTGAGAGAAGATCGATCTCATGAGGAAGAGATCGATCTCCAAATGATTCTGTTTGGGAGAAGATCGATCTCCTCAAGGAGCATATCGATCTCATAAAGCCATAAAGAGATCGATCTCACCCCTCGACAGATCGATCTCCTAGGCATAAATTGCCCCAAATCGTCTCAAAATTCAAATGCAGATCGATCTCATCAAGAGCCAGATCGATCTCCTGCCTTCAGCCTATATAAGGAACCCCTGTTTTTCTCCTGCAATCTCACTTTCTCTCTCTTCCAACCTCCATTTTACCGAAACCTAGCTTTCTCACTCATCCAAAGCACCCATTTCTGGCCAAATCAGAAGTTGTGGCAAGAAGGAAAGTTGTTCCTCATCAAAGGGAGAACAACATACTTGGAAATCGAAGGACGAATCGAATCGAGGCGTGGGTTGTGCGTCTCACAAGCTTTGGGTAATTTCTAAACCTCGATCTTGATATTTGAGATGATTTTAATGATAATGGTGGTTGTCATTGTGTTGAAATAGCTGAGAAATGATTAGGGATTGATGAAATTGCAATGTGGTTGGAGTGATAATGATATTTAGCAATTTTGGGAATTTGTGCTATAAATAGAAATTTAGACAATGTGGTGAATTAGCATAGATAATTGGCTTGAGAAATGTAGAACGTTGAGATGTTGTGAATGAGAGTGTAGTTTGGGGTAGAGTTACGAGAATCAAGAGATTTGAGGTGTTTTGAGCAAGTATGCTCGATTTTGAGAATTGAGATTGATGAGATAATTGAGTATTGATGTTTTAACATCGTTTGGACAGCTCGGGAGTTCCAGAGTGGAATGCGAGGCTAGTCCGTGATACGGGAGAAACGATTGCACTATACGAGGTGCAAAGAGGTAAGGGAAATCTAAACCATTTGTGTATGTGATTTGTAAACTATTATAGCATGATTTGTGGTTATAAAACAAGCATGTTGAGTGTTGTGTTGAGATATAATTGCACACGATTTTTATAGCCGGTTGGAGCCCAATATTTTATGCGTTTATAAGCTGAGTGTGAAATTGCTTTATAAACCGTCGAATTTGTGTGAGTAATGAATTGGGCTCTACGTTAAGGCAATATCGAGATTTGAGAAATGTATGCGTGCTTTGCCGGTTGGAACTCGATTTTATTATGTTTTGTGTTGAGTACAAAACGGTTTTCAAATGAGTTTTATGAGAGAAAAACCATTATGAGTTCTACGTGAAGGCAAACCAGTCTTGTGTGATAAGACTTAGGTGTGTAATTTTGAGTACACACCGGGCATTGCTCTGGTAGCATGTAAGCCCGATTTCTTCTCCGTTCTGGTAACGTGAGAATAACTCATTCTGTGGCTATGCCACGTATACTTGGTGGCCGTTGCCACGTGTGAAACCCCATTTGGGGGCCGTTGCCACGTGAGAAACCCTATTGGTGGCCGTTGCCACGTGAGAAACCCTATTGGTGGCCGTTGCCACGTGAGAAACCCTATTGGTGGCCGTTGCCATGTGAGATACCCTATTGGTGGCCATTGCCACGTGATACCCCATTTGGTGGCCGTTGCCACGTGAGAAACTCTCTCTGGTGGCCGTTGCCACGTGAGAACCCCTAATTAGTGGCCGTTGCCATGTGAAACCCTATCCAGTGGCTGTGCCACGTGTAAATTTAATTCAGTGGCTATGCCACGTGTGTTTAGTGGCTATGCCATGTGTGAATTTAAATCAGTGGCTATGCCACGTGTATTTAATGGCTATGCCACGTGTGAATTTAAATCAGTGGCTATGCCACGTGTGTTTAGTGGCTGTGCCACGTGCATTATTTTCGCATGCTTTGTTATTGCTCTAGACTGAGCCTTTTTACTTCATGTTTTCACATGATTTGAGACATGAGAATGTCGTTTTGAGTACTTTCATGCTATGGTTTTCAAATGAGATTAATGAGTTTCACATACAAATAAATATTTTGTGATATGCATTTTGGTTTATGAAATGAGACCCTTACCCCCTTTACTGAGCGATTTAGAAGCTCACCCTGTTTTCTTTCACCCCAGATTTCTTCAAGTGAAAAGGGTTGTCCTGCGACGTATGGAGTAGTGGCTAGTGGAGGACTTGAGCTCCAGGCATATTGTATTTTAAGGTATCTTTTATCTTTTCATGTACCCAGACAATTACTGTAATTGCAGACACTTGATGTATAACATTATATGGGATGTATTAGGATTAATGTATTTGAGATGATATATAATTTCTAGTGATGAGATCCTGAGGTACGATAAATATGATAATGTATGACACTGCACAGGAATGCACCCTTAATTGAGGATTAATAAGTAAAAAGTTTTAAATTAGCCATATTTTTCGCACTTCCGGGGCGTGACACTGTCATCCCAGCTAATATCACTCTTGTTAAGCTAGCATTCTTTTCCTTGTTGGGCTCTTATTACGAAGAAAATTGCACTGAATAGACCATCTTTCTTATTCATTTGTGAATATTGGAAACGTACCAAGTAAGATTGGTTGGCTAATATTTACGCACCTCATGTCACTGTTCCTGATACTACTTTTTAAAAAGTATGATAAGCGGGTTCTTTCTTCTGATGCTATATGGTCTTCTTTGATATAAATATATCTATATAGCTTCATTAGCGCGTGTGTTTTTTGTTCAACATATTCGGTTAATCTTATAGAAGACCATATACAGACACTGCGTGAAATCAAGATATGCAAATGAGTTGAAATCTGTTGATGGATTTCACCGATTTAAATTAAGTTTGCCCCAAAGATTCGTATCCTCTGCCCCGAATTTATAAGCCGTAAGAGCCTGAGGCGCAATAGCGTCACTGTGGCCAGGCGTGAAAATCAGACGAGCCGTAAGAGCCTGAGGCACAATAGCGTCACTGTGGTCAGGCGTGAAAATCAGACGAGCCGTAAGAGCCTGAGGCGCAATAGCGTCACTATGGCCAGGCGTAAGAAATCAGACAAGCCGTAAGAGCCTGAGGCGCAATAGCGTCACTGTGGCCAGGCGTGAAAATTAGACGAGCCGTAAGAGCCTGAGGCGCAATAGCGTCACTGTGGCCAGGCGTAAAAAATCAAACAGGCCGTAAGAGCTTGAGGCGCAATAGCGTCACTGTGGCCAGGCGTGAAAATCAGACGAGCCGTAAGAGCCTGAGGCGCAATAGCGTCACTGTGGCCAGGCGTGAAAATCAGACGAGCCGTAAGAGCCTGAGGCGCAATAGCATCACTGTGGCCAGGCGTGAAAATCAGACGAGCCGTAAGAGCCTGAGGTGCAATAGCGTCATTGTGGCCAGGCGTAAAAAATCAGACAAGTCGTAAGAGCCTGAGGAGCAATAGCGTCAGTGTGGCCAGGCGTGAAAATCAGACGAGCCGTAAGAGCCTGAGGCGCAATAGCGTCACTGTGGCCAGGCGTAAATAATCAGACGAACCGTAAGAGCCTGAGGCGCAATAGCGTCACTGTGGCCAGGTGTGAAAATCAGACGAGCCGTAAGAGCCTGAGGCGCAATAGCGTCACTGTGGCCAGGCGTGAAAATCAGATGAGCCGTAAGAGCCTGAGGCGCAATAGCGTCACTGTGGTCAGGTGTAAAAAATTAGACGAGCCGTAAGAGCCTGAGGCGCAATAGCGTCACTGTGACCAGGCGTGAAAATCAGAGGAGCCGTAAGAGCCTGAGGCGCAATAGCGTCGCTGTGGCCAGGCGTAAAAAATCAGACGAGCAGTAAGAGCCTGAGGCATAATAGCGTCACTGTGGCTAGGCGTGAAAGACAGACGAGCCGTAAGAGCCTGAGGCGCAATAGCGTCACTGTGGCTAGGCGTGAAGGACAGACGAGCCGTAAGAGCCTGAGGCACAATAGCGTCACTGTGGCCAGGCGTGAAAATTAGAAGAGCTGTAAGAGCCTGAGGCGCAATAGCGTCACTGGGGCCAAGCATGAAAATCAGAAGAGCTGTAAGAGCCTGAGGCGCCATGGCGTCACTATGGCCAGGCGTAAAAATCAGACTTGCCGAAAGAGCCAAAGGCGTAAAGACATCACGGCAGCCAGGCATTAGAAAACAAACATGCCATAGTGCCAGAGGCGCAAATGCATCACGGTGGCCCGACATCAGGAGAAGATTTATATAAAAGAGCTTGAAGCAAAAAATGCGCGAGGTAAGCTATGCACTCAAAGTAAGGGCTTGATGCGCGAGAAGCTCTCGGCAACACGTGGTAAGAAACCCGAGGAGAAGACGTCAGCGATTCGTCACCATTGTTTCAGGTAACAACTATTCTAGAAAGTCATAATCCTCATGTTATACTTTTACATAGGGAAATTCTCTATGAAAAAGTGGGGAGCAATTGATAGAGGTAATTTACCACAGCCCAGTCACGTGCCTGGGCTGCAGAATACAAGAGGCCCAAAATAATAAAATTTTGGAGCCCACACAAATATGAGTCCTGAGCTCATGAAAAATAATTCAGAAATATCTATAAATACCTAGGTATGATCAGAAAAACCCTAATCTCTATTTTTTGCTTACTAAAACTCTGCTTAAACAGTCTTCTGACTTAAGCATCGGAGTGCGCATGCAGGGACAGATCCCTGCACCTCTCTGACTTTCACTGTTTTTGCAGAACATTCAAGACACGTGGAGGAGACGACATCAGAATCATTTTATTGTTGTTTGGAGCAACAACAGAAAGAATTTTTTTTTGCATCCTAAGAGTATCTACATTGCACTTCTGTTTTTTTGCCTTTTCTATTTGGTTTAGGTTAGAATGTAAATCACGTGTTTCGTTTGATTTAAAATAAAACAAAAAACATCGTGGAATAAGAAAAGGTCAGAAAAGTAGGAAAGAGATGGGATAGGGGAAGTAAAAAAAATGGAAAAATAAAAATAACAAATCGGATTCGTTGTTGGTTGTAGTAAAAAAAATTAAAGCATAAAGAAAGAAATGAAGAAAAAAAGGAAAACCAAGGAAAAGAAATAACTGATGAAAGAGATTTGAAAAAAAAAAGTACAAATATGTAGTGATTTTTATTTTTTTTACGAGAGATTAGAACGTTCAAAAAAAATTTTTTTATATATCTTTTATGAAAAAATAATATTTTTTTAAAGAGTATTGGATAAGAAAGAAGAAAAAAATAAGAAAATAAATGAAAAAATAGAGAGTAAAAGGATGCCACGGGGACACTCCAACCCTCTCCCTTAATAAAATGAATAAATTTGTTATTGTTACAAATTTATTTTTTTTATAAATTCTTGAAACAAAATATTTTAATAGGATAATTTTTTTCCATTTTACAATTTCTTTCCTTTCCTTTCTTCCGAGAAGTACATATTTGTTATTATTATTATTTTTGTAAGAAATTGATTTGAACGTATTTTTACAAAAATCGTTATGACCACCATTAGCCATTCCATTTTAATTTTATTTTTATATGTTTTTTTACACTATTTTAGGAGTTTTCTCAAAAATTATAGAACAAGAAAGCAGAATTCATTGTGATTACCATTATTTATTATTATTATTTTTCGTATAAATCACAAGGTGTTTACATGTCATTATTATTTTTTAAAATTGATTATACAACAAAATTATTTTTGTTTTATTATTTAGGAATATTTACGGATGTTGTATTTTTCTTTCGAAAGCATTTTGTTCCATTAAATAACTATAGTTATAAAATCAAAATTTTTTAAATAGAATTATATTATTAAAACCCTAATTTTTTCACCGTATAAACTCTCAAGCTATATTGAATAAGTTGATTTTGTTAAATATTGTATTTGTGTGATAAGTTGAATAATGATGTAATGGATTATGCATTGTTGGATTATGAAAAATAGCATGTATATGGATGTTATAAGTTGTTTAGCAAATTCTAAGAGTCTTGAATGTACTATGAATCTATGTTTAATGATAACAAAGTTAAGATAAATTATGTTGTGGAATTATATATGTATATGGAGTATTTAGTGTAAGTTAAAGACTAAGATCATATGAAAGATTATAGTTGTGAAAATGTTGATTTATGTATGTATATTAATGTATTGGTGAATGCTTTTGAGGTGTTAATGTCACGATCCTATTTATTCAATTCGTCTAAAAATCGTTATAAATTTTTCGCTTTAACCATTACTTTACCTGGTCGTGAACAACCCTCATCAATAACAGTTGGGTTGTGAGTCAATACTAATCATCATTTACCATCCATTTTCAATTTAATCAAAAATAAATGTCATACATTGAAAAGCTAAGTTATAAGCTTATACACGACATGTTTTCTAACATTTACATCCCTCATATCACAATTCAAAATGACTACTATGCCTTTACATGTTTAGATATAAAAAGAATCTTTGTGTGTATACCTCTCGGCGATGGAGTGCAACGGATGTCCAAGTATAACGCCTCAGTCCTCACTGGGCTACTATGTGCACTCTGTAGAGGGGGAAAGTAGAGGGATGATCATAATCATTTATAGTCGGAGCATGAGGAAATAAAATTATGTCGCATGTATATACATATATCATGTACTGAAAACATGGAAATAGGCATGTAAAACATGGTAAAATCATTATGTAAAACCTCTCATGCTCATCGTTATTAAAACTCATCATAAAAAGGAAAATTCAATAAGAAACATCCTTTAAGATTTATCATTTTCTCAAAACACATCAAATCTCATCACAAATAGAATATCATTTCTTTCAACAAAATCCCACAAGGCTCGACCCCTCCCTCAGATCTACCCTGGACAACACAATCACACTCAGTGTATAAAACCATGTGGTACTATGTAATATTATATGAGACAGGCGGTCACTATATCTCAAGGGCTATGTTGACCAACTATGTCATAATCATCTCAGACCACATGGATCTCGGTGTGCAGGGCATCATGCTGGAACGAAGGTGGGTTAGTTCTTCGCTAGACTTTTCAAATCAACGTCACCACCACGCGGTACAGCGTACTCCATGTGATTTATATGGTACAACATACTCCGCGGACTCATATCATGGTTGGGGGTGTCATCCGTAGGTCTTATCTACCCCATGCCATGCATAACCTACATAGTCTCAAATGCACGTGGGAGCGTTTCGTTCCCATGTAAGAGAGCCTCCCCACCGAACAGAGTCTCCCCATCCCAACGGGCTTAAGGATGTTGGTTTAAAGATCTTACCGTAAGAGAGCCTCCCCACCGAACAGAGCCTCCCCACCCCATCGGGCTTAAGGATGTTCGGCTTGAGGATCTTACCATCTCCACGACATCATACATACAATAGTGTGAAAATCTGTGCGAGCTAAGCTCTAGCACGATTCATGCATCATCAATAAATCTCCTTGTATGAGCAACGCTCTAGTACGACTTTATGCATAAAATCACGAAGAAATCACGTACGAGCATAGCTCCAATACGGTTATATGCATAAGAAAGTTAAACGAAATCCACGTACGAGCAGGAGCTCCAGTACGGTTTATAAAACATCATTACAACTCAAATCAATGTGCGAGCTAAGCTCCAGCACATTTCATAGATGTGAAAACACCGAAATCCAGTGCGAGCGAGGCTCCAGCACGATTTTAACTCACGTAAATAGATAGACGACTCTATTTCAACACAACTTATTTCAAAACAAGGTCAACACATACCTCGTGCTATTTCATGGAATTACAGAAATCAAATAGCCAACCTATCCATCAATTTGCTAAAAATAAAGAAATTGTGTTTTCGTCAAAGCATCAAAACATGTGATTTGTGCAATTATTAGCCTTACTATCCCTTTTATAAGAATCACTTCAAAAACCAAATCATATACATACATGCTTGTAGTCATTCATACATACCATCAATCACTTTCTTAAATAACCATCCATTTTACAAGGCCCTATATTCACCAACAAAATATGAGCAGTTATCTCTATACACTCACAGAATTCTCTTACCTAGAATCGCGTCGCGTGATTCCACTTCCTTAAAGCAACTTGATTGCGCGGTTCGATTCACCTCCAACGAACTCTCCGGAACTGCATGAGATTATGTTTCACATCAATTTAGTCCAATATAACACAACTCTTGTGTTCATTATAGTTGATTTAACCTATAGTCTTCATTATTACTTGTAAAGCCCTTTTTGATCGCTTTACTAATATCTCGAGAGTTTATTGGACTCTTTTAGATCCATTAATTCTTACTAAATCAATATTTAAGCTCATAGTGTATCTAGGTCGTCATTCATTTCACTTTGGCAATTTCTCAAACACCTTATATACTCATTTCCATAATTTTGACTATCCTCATAATGTAGTTTCATTTCATCATCTTAAGATCATACATATTACTCCACCAACACCTTAACATAATCCATTTATCTTCAACTCACCCATAATACATTTTCTCACACTAGACTCATTCTGGGTTATACTTGTTCCATTGCATTCTAGGTTATACTTGTTCCATTGCATTCTAGGTAGTTTCTATCATTAATATACACACCAGTCAACTCCAAAATCAATAACTAAACAAATGTACTCGGATAGGTGCATTAGAAACTCACTTAGCTTAATTTCCTTCTTGCTCCAAATGAGAACACTCATTACTCCTTCAATCCAATCAATGGGGTATTGATTCCAAACTATCTTGTTCTTCTCTTTATTTTGAACAACTTTGCTCTAATGACTTTTTTCTCAAATCTTAATGGAAATGAGATGATTTTAGTGTGAGAAAGCTAGGTTTTAGATTGAAAATGAAAGGAAATGGTTCATTCCTGTGAAATGCAGATCCAACTGCTCTCTATTTATAGAAATGACTTGATGAGATCGATCTGCATAGGGTGAAGATGAATCTGGCCCTCTTGAATTTCTCAGTTTCTCGACATTTCACAAGTATGACATCGATATTTTGCTGCATGAGATCGATATGCTTCAATGAAATGAGATCGATATGCTCAATGGAACATGATCGATTTGTCTCAAGCAGAGAGCTTAAGCGATCGATCTACCTATGGGAGGAGATTGATCTGGTCTAGCTTGAGGCTTATGGAGATCGATCTGCTTGAGTGAGAGATCGATCTCCCTCTTTCAGCATGCTTGATACTGCATTTCTCAGGCCACAAGATCGATCTCTCATTGCATGGGATCAATCTGGCCTTCATCCAACACCCTTTTTGCTGCAAATTCTCCATTTAAACTCATACTAAATCAATTCAACATTCATTCTTTAATCCATTCACACTTAGAACTTAAAAACATTCATTTCTTGTAATTTATATGCAATGTAATTTGTCTGTACATCAAATCATCATATACATTACATAAAAATTTATGGGTCTTTCAGTTAAAGTGCTGATAAAAGTTAAAAGTTGAAAGTTGGGTGTTTTGAGAATTTGAACATAAAAAAAATGGTTGGTATTCCAAGTCAAGAGATTAATCTCACACCTTAAGAGGACTGATCCTAATATGGCAGAAGCCAAAACTTTTTAAGAAATGAGGAAGGGATCAATCCTCTATACCAAGGGATCAATCCCTTGAAGGTAGAATATTAAAAATTTGTAGGAAAGCACAAAGGGATCGATCCCCTCTCTAAGAGGATTGATCCACTCTTCATATAATGTGTTCTTGAGGTATTTTAAAGGGAGATGATCAATCTCCAAGTTAAATGGATCGATCCTCTAAGCATCTGAAACCTTAAAATTGGACTGTGAAAAATTAAAGGAAACCCGAGATGAAAGAAAGACAAGAAGGAAAAAGAGGAGAAAGAAAGGAGAAAGAGAGATAGCTCACCATATTCCAACCAAACCTTCTTCTCATCATCCTCTGCAATCTATCTTAATTTAGGGTTTAAAGGAAGCCATTTGGAGGTTGAAATAAAGTTTGGGATCTTTGCGAAATTGATATATATAAATATATATATATATATATATATATAAATATATATGATGTTTTCAGGTTTTCTAAACTTGATTATGGTGTTGATTTTTAGCAAAGCAATGTAGAAGACCCCATTTTGGTCATTTTAAGGTTTTTCTTTTTATAAATTTAATAAGGTAAAGATTTTCTAAAATTTCAAGATAAATGTAAGTTGAGATTGGTATTATGATATGGGAAAGATATGAGTTGACATTAGCTAACAAACACATAAGCTCGGTTTATTTAACCTAAACTTAGATTTTCCTATATCTCTAATTGATTTCAAACATTAAGTAATTACGGATTTAAGTTCTTAATCTAATAGTAGATTATTAGAATTAACTAAATAGTTGGTGACCTTATTAAATTAAATTAACAATCACGATAAGATGCTATGAAAAATCTTAAATACTTAACCAAAAATATATTATTTAGATTATACTTCTCACAACGTAATGTAACCAAGATTTAATCAAGAAAACATACTAACTAAATAAAAAGACTACTCACTACTCATATTTAAAGAAAACATCAATAAATATTGAAAAGAACAATTTAACAAATGACAAAGTATAGAAAAAAAAAATCGTGATTATAAAATAAAGAACAATCGACTTTAATAGTTTAAAATATAAAATGAGACTTTTATAAAATAAAAAAAAAGTTAAAAAATTTATAAAATAAAAACTAGGCCAATTGATTTTTCAATTAGCCCCCCTAAGGTTCTTTTATATATTGGGGAAATAATTCTAATCGGAGTAAAAGTCTAATTATAACTAGAGTAGGATTCCTAATATTTATCTAATAGTACTTTTTCAATAGTTGACTTGATTGCCAACTTATTACGATAAATCATCAAGGATCTTTTCTCTAGTAATTATTTATCAAAAAGGCTTTAATTAATTTATTCAATTATCCTTGTAACAATTTCATTTCGATTAGGAGTTTGATTTCCTTAATTTTTAGTACTTACTTTGCAAAGACTTTTTACCAATCAAATCAACTTCTATTTGGACGATTTAAAAGAATATTGTTCGATAATATTAAGATAAAAAATTCACTTATCAAAATACTTTATTTTGACTCTTGATTTTTCCATACTTATCGATGGTGCCACGTAATATATATATATATATATATATATATATATATATATATGGCTTTTTTTGTTTTTTTTCTCATATTTTTATTCCTTATGTTTTCCAAAACATTTATTTTGATCAATGTTCTCTTCATTGAATTCATATAATATAAACTTTGAAAGATTTCTTGCAGCTTAAAAGTCTTTACGTTGTACTCCTATTTTTTGTTTTTTTAATTTGGTTAAACTTAAAATATATGTCACGTGTTTAGCTTGATTTAAAATAAAATGAAAATGGCTGCGAAGGAGAAAAAGTCACAAGAAAGCATGATAAAGATAAGTAGAGTGAAGAAAAAATTGAAGAAAATAAAAATATCAAATCGAATGATATTGGATATAGCGAAAAATTAAAACATAAAGAAATAAATAAATAAAAAAAGCAACGGAAGGAAATGCATGATGAAAGAGATCTGAAAAAAATTGAGTTTGGGACATATATTCCGAGTCCCTTTATGTCTAAATCAATGTTAGTAAACACTTTTTCTTTTGTAAAGGGTTAAAAAAAATCTTATCTATTAGATAAAAAAAAAGCCAGCATTAAAAATTAAAAATTGATAAAAATGAAAAAAAGAGAGAAAAAGTATGTCGCGTGGACAACCCCAATCCTACGCCTTTATAAAATGAAAAATTTTGTTATTGTTACAATTTTTTATCTATAAATTTCTAAATAAAGGAGATTGTTTTTTCCTTTTTACAATTTCTTTCCTTCTATTTCATCCAAAAAGTGCATATTTGTTATTATTAATTTTGTAAAAGAATTGATTTAAAACATATTTTCTACAAAATTAATATGACCACCATTAGCTGTTCCCTTTTTTTTTTTAATTTATTTTTTCACACTATTTTAAGAGTTTTAACAAAAATTACAAAACAAAAAAGAGGAACAACTTATTTGGCTTAGTTTATCAAAGTTTTGTTGTAATTGTCTATTATATTTTTTTGTGATTTTTTATTTTGTCGAAAATTATGATTACTATTATTATTTATTAAAATTGATTATAAAATAAAATTATATTTTTTTATTAATTAGGAATATTATGGATGTTGTATTTTTCTTTTGAAAGTATTTTTTTCCATTAAATGACTGTAGTTATAAAATTAAAATTTTTTAAATAAAACTATATTATTATTTATAAAAAATTTAAAGAATCAAACATTTTTTTTTCTTGCAACAACTCGTAGAGTATAATTCTAGTTTACAGTAAAAATATCAATCGAATACATGACTTGATTATTTCCCTTTTCCTTTTTTCAATAGAATATTTTCCCTTCCAATAAACATACGAATTGAGAAAATTTATAATTATATATACGTACACGCTTAAAAGTATATATGGCCTTTGATTTTTTGTTATCACTCCTAATTTTATTTATTTATTTATTTTGTACCTAACATCTTCACCTCTATTTAGTTAATATTTAGTGCCACAAATTATTTCTCCATTACAATCATAAAAAATATGCACTAAGTAACATGCATCGAAAGCTTTTTAAAAATAAATAAAATTACAAAAATAAAAGTAATTTTATTATTATTATTATTATTATTATTATTATTTTATAAAATTTACAAATCATAACTTGCTAACTCATTAATTCATAAATTTTCATTTAATAATCCTAAAAAGTAAATATTATTAAATTTAATAATTAATAAAATATGATAAAATGCTTAATTCACAATGCATAAAATATAAATTTTATTTTTTATATACAAGTTGAAAGGGCCACAAATAGAAAAAAAAAAAAATATGGGTTTTCAAACATTCCAATAAAATGCTATCAAATGGTCCATTAAGCTTATAAAAATCTGTTAGACCCAGCCCAGGTAATTTACCTTTTTTTCATACCCAAATTGCCTTCCTTCCCTTCCAAACCTGCCGACCATTTACCCGTTTTTTCTTCTCTTTCCAAGTCCGCCATTTCTTTCCATCACTCCCTCTTCAGTTCCTCCAATTTGAGGCTCCGATCAGCAACACAGGACCAGAACGACGACGGTCTTGCCATACTCAGGTTAGAATGAAGTCTTTCCCTTTCTTTTCTTCAATTTCTCGTTTTGGCCGGCTCGATTTTGACCTTTAGCTTTTGTTAAACGATAACAGTATGCATAATTTACTTAATGAACCAAATATTGATGTGGGTTCGTTTTATTTTATCCATTTTCCCTTTTGTCTACTATTTTGGAGAATACTTAAATACCATGTTTGAAATATGAGCTTTGCTTTCTTTTTTGAAATATATAATAGATGGAAGAAGAAGCTCCCCCTATTAATGACCAATTTCCTGAAGGAAAGTGTGACGGGGAGAATCTAACAGAAAGAGGTAGTGAACCAACTGAATTATTACATGGGCAAAACGGTTTACCCGAAGGAAAGAAGGAGTTTGTTGCTCCAGCTGTTGGAATGGAATTTGAATCTTATGATGATGCGTATAATTATTATAATTGCTATGCTAAGGAAGTTGGTTTTCGTGTTAGGGTTAAGAATTCGTGGTTTAAGCGGAATAGTAGAGAAAAGTATGGTGCTGTACTTTGTTGTAGTAGCCAGGGTTTTAAAAGAATCAAAGATGTTAACCGTCTTCGAAAGGAAACTAGAACTGGTTGTCCTGCTATGATAAGGATGAGAGTTGTGGACTCAAAAAGATGGCGGGTGCTTGAGGTTACACATGAACATAATCACTTATTAGGTGCCAAGATTTATAAATCTATGAAGAAGATAGGCTCTGGAACAAAAAGGAAGTTGCAATCAAGTTCTGATGCTGAAGTGCGAACAATCAAGTTATATCGAGCATTAGTGATAGATGCTGGGGGTAATGGGAATCCAAACAGCAATGCGAGGGAAGTTAGGAATTTTTCTGAACATCCAAATCAGCTCAATCTTAAAAAGGGTGATTCGCAAGCCATTTATAACTACCTTTGTCGTATGCAGTTGACCAACCCAAACTTCTTTTACTTGATGGATTTGAATGATGAAGGGCATTTGAGGAATGCATTCTGGGTTGATTCCCGATGTAGGGCATCTTGTGGCTATTTTGGGGATGTCATTTATGTCGACAACACATGCTTGTCAAATAGATATGAGACTCCCCTTGTGGCACTTGTTGGAATCAATCATCATGGCCAAACTGTGTTGCTGGGTTGTGGGCTGCTTGCTGTTGAGACGGCAGAGTCTTATATTTGGTTGTTCAAAGCATGGGTTACATGGGTCTCAGGACAGTGTCCTCAAACCATTATTACAGACAGATGCAATGCTTTGCAGAATGCAATTTCAGAGGTGTTTCCCAAATCTAATCATTGCTTCAGTTTGTCGCATATAATGAAAAAAGTTCCTGAAAAATTGGGAGGATTACGTAATTATGACACAATTAGGAAGGCATTTGTTAAGGCAGTTTTCGAAACACTGAAAGTGATTGAATTTGAATCAGCATGGGGATTTATGGTCCAGCGTTTTGGTGTCACTGACCATGAATGGCTACGATCATTATATGAAGATCGAGCTCGGTGGGCTCCAGTTTATCTGAAGGACACATTTTTTGCTGGACTGTCTGCTTCAAGGCCTGGTGAGAATATAAGTCCCTTTTTTGATAAATATGTGCACAAACAAACTCCTTTGAAGGAATTTCTTGATAAGTATGAATTAGCACTACAAAAGAAGCACAAGGAAGAAACTCTTGCTGATATTGAGTCCAGAAACTCCAGCCCCATATTGAGAACGAGATGCTCTTTTGAGTTGCAACTCTCCATGTTGTACACGACAGAAATTTTCAAGAGGTTCCAATTTGAGGTAGAGGAGATGTATTCTTGTTTTAGTACAACACAGTTACATGTTGATGGGCCTATTATAATATTCTTGGTCAAGGAGCGAGTGTTGGCCGAAGGAAATAGGAGGGAAATTAGGGATTATGAAGTACTTTATAACAGAACTGCCAGTGAAGTTAGATGCATTTGCAGTTGCTTTAATTTCTATGGATATCTATGCAGGCATGCACTCTGTGTGCTTAACTTTAATGGTGTGGAGGAGGTCCCTTCCAAGTACATTCTCTCACGATGGAAAAAGGATTACAAGCGCTTATATATTCCAGATCAAGGTTCCAGTAATGTTGATGCTGGTGATCACATACAATGGTTTAATCAATTATACAGAAGTGCCTTGCAAGTTGTAGAGGAGGGCGCCATTTCTTTAGAACATTTCAATGTTGCATTGCAAGCTTTTGAAGAGTCGTTGAATAGAGTTCACGAGGTAGAAGAAAAGCAAGATTAACATACATTGTCAAGGTACAGGATTTTTGTAAATAAAGTTGGTGTCTTCTCTTAATCCACCCATCCTTTTCCATTGAGATTTGGTTCAATTGCTCCTTTATGCAGAGCATTAGCCTAAATGGTTTAGCTGGTGTATAATTTCTTATACATTTGAATTATCAACCATATTCTAAAGGGTTTCAACTTCATTTGCTCCTTAATAGATATAAGAGTGCGACTGTTCTAAGTTTTTCTTGGAAAAGAAAGGGAAATCGATTGTCAATCATGTTCGAGGGTCAAGCCTTTGAAGAATTTGAGTAGATACATATTCACAATGAAAGAAGCTAGAATGTCATATTGGTTTGTGGAATTGAAAATTTATATTGAAGGGATAAAAATGAAGAGGAATTTAAGTGGAATATGTATTATGTTGTTTGGTTATTGGAATAAAATAATTGTTTTGAGTTTTTTTTTTGGTTTGGTTTTGGTTTTGAAATAGGATAATTATCTTATATATCATCAGTTTGAGTTTTTTGACATTACAAATGAGATTGAGATGATTATACATGTTTTATTTATTTATTTTTAATTTTTTAAATATTTTTAAAAGACATCTGTAATAATTTTATCTTATTTGTGGAGGCAAAAAATATTACTAGTGATGAATATGATAATTGCCCTTAGAAATAAGGTAGCAATAGAATAAAGAATAGCTAAAATGCATTTCAAAATATATGTTTTTAAAAATTTGCTAATAATTCTACTCTTATTTTGGTTTTTATCGAGTTAACCCTCCAACTATATTTTAATTATTAAAATACCATTTTATTTTATTGACCAAAATATCTGATGATACTTACAATTATCAAAATATCCTTTAAACTAATTTTTTTTTTTAAATTTTGCTTATAATTTTGCTTCTATTTTTGTAATTAGAAAAGTACCCTCCAATTGTATTTTAATTACAAAAACTATTTTTTATACTATTTATCAAAATATATGTTATTATCATAATTACTAATATACCCTTCAATTGCGAACTCACTTCTATTCTATTGACAAAAGTATTTGTTATTATTAGAATTACCAAAATACATTCTACTTATTGTAATTATAGCAAAAGGCGTTTTCATCTTGACCTTCGTTACAAAGTTACCATCTTTTCTCATAATTGCTTAAAATACCCTCTCCTTCCTTAATTATCAAAATATCTTCCACCTCATTACATTAATTATCAAAATATCTTCCACCTCATTACATTAATTATCAAGACACACTCTCTTATCTTGTTGTAGTTATTACTATACCCATTCCTTTCTTATCACCACATAACCATTTCCTCTTTTATTTACCGAAAGTTCCTAACCTCTTTTAATTACCAAATTACCCCTCCCCCACCACATATTACCCAAAACACCTTATCATTTCATTTTCTCCTTAAATATCCTCCATTGTTTATTCTTTACTCTTAACTCATTTTTATTGTAAAAAATTACTTAACGTTTCGTTTTTGTAAAAGCGTCACTAATTATTTGGCTTCAAATTTTATCACCAAATACATGATTGAAAATTTATCAACAAACCCATTAATTACACTAAAAATCGGTTATATATATTGATTTTGTAATGAATTGAATCATATCGTATAATACATATGATATCGATAAATTTGACTATTATAAACGCTAAAATAAAAAATATCTTGCAAATAATTCCAAGAGATCATCTTGCAAGAGTTTGAACAAAGGATAATGAATCTACAATATGATGTTTGCAATCTCAAAATGTTAAGATGTGAGTGTTAATTTGACTAATTTAAAATGATATTAATCAAAATATGTTATTTTATTTTTATTAATGGAATTAAATTTATGAATTTTGTAAATTTTCAGTTAGTTTGTATGGATAGTTTAATTAGTTGTGAATGACTCTAGTAAAATTAAAAACAATAGTAATAATGAGATTGATGTCAAATAGTGATGCGTTTGGATTCAAACATTACAATAACATTGAGATGAACGATAAAACTATCATTAAACATACTATATTAAAAAAATAAATATGAATAAAATTGTAAATGTAGTGTTATTATAAATCTAATTGAGTTGCGTTTGTTTCCAAATGCAACCTTAATTGATTAAATACCATTTTACTATTTAATTTGTTATTTTTATGTGAAAAAAGTGATTATACCGTAACTCATTGGAATGCACTAATGAACCCAACAACAGACTAGGAAGAATCATCGTTGACTTTCCCAATTTCATTGGTTTCACGATCAATATTGTCGCAATGTAAGAACGATATTGTTGGGCTCATGATTAGGGTTGAACTTGCCTTGGAAAATGAAATTAATTTCGGTTAGATGAGTTTGATTTTAATAAAATTGAAAAAAATAAAATAATTATTAAAATTTAATAAAAAATTATAAAATAAAAACAAAAAGGTAATTTTATCCCATCTTTTTTTTTTTCTATCTTTACTGCAATGTAATAGTCCAGACCATAAAGGCCCACTTTTTGCTTAAGAGCATTGAACCATAAGGTCCATTTCCTAGAACGTGCAACACTTAAAGAGCAAAAAATTTTCACTTGCCTAGAAAACTGTCTAGGGTTTCTCATAAAATCCCCCGCAAAGAAATCACAAATTCACTGCAACAGTTAAAGCCAAAAGGGGAGAGGTAAACCCAATTTTTTCTTAGGAAAGTTGAGATTTCTCAGGAAACTAACAATGTTTTATATTTAATTTCTTCTTGCTTATTTTTAGGGTATTAAAGAAAGAAAAAGGAATTATATGTGAGGGATGGCAAGGAAAGAAGAGAACCGAATATTTGTCGGAGGATTATCATGGGATGTCACGGAATGCCAGCTTGAGCATGCGTTTAGTCACTTTGGCAAAATCCTTGAATCTCCGGTACTTTTTTTTTAAGAAAAAAATTAAATATTTTTTTGTTCTTTGTTTTTTTGCTTTATATTTTGTTTCCTACAAAATTGAAGAGAAATTTGTGGGCAATTAAATAGTTATTGAAGTTTGCAGGAAAATGGGTTGTTGAATTTGCCTTCACTTTGGTTGAATATGGTTGTTTTAGTTGTAGAATTTACGTTATTTCCGTGCTTTGGAAAATGGGTTTTCTTTAATTCTATTTTTCTTTTTGCATCGTGCAGGGCGATATTTAGTTTCAAAAAAAATTGAATTTTACTTAGAGGGTTGTCAAATTTTGCTCTTACTTTGGCAAGATATTGTGGTTTTCATTATTATAGAATTTATATGTTATTTTAGTGTTTATAAATAGGGATTTTTCCTTAATACTATTTTAAAAATTTAAGTATGTGTTAAAAAGGGTTGTCGAATTTGTTTCATTAAGGTAGGATGTTGTAGTTATAAGTTCTCCAACTTTAATATCATTTATTTTCATATAGAGGTTTTTCATTTTGAGTGATGGTGTCGTTCTCAAAATTCTAATTTGGGTCTATAATTTTGAGTTACTATGTTTTTTTATCTGAGAATTTTCTAATCAAGTAGGTCACTTGCTGCGAATTTATATATATATATTTTCATTATCTTTTCAAATGAAGAGGAGATGTGAGACAAATGCAAGAGTTCGAAAAAATGTCAAGTTAACTCATAACCAAGGATCGAAGGCCTTTGTAGCTAGTCGCTATGCCATGGTAAATTTTTACGTTCCAAAATTTATTAACCATTATTTGTTTTCTATTTGATTACTTGTAATTAACAGAATATTATTGTATAAATATTATTTCTGAGGCTCAGGCAGCTTATGTAAAAATTTTCAAATTATCAATCTACTTGTATTTCTGGTTTTAGATGATGTTGGTTGCGCCTATGATTATGTTCGGGTTGCATTAATGCAGAACAACTAAGAAACTATTTAGTTATTGTACTTGGGTTCCTCTTATGATTGTCTTTTTTCTGTCATGTGTTGTGCAGGTGGAATACCAAATGCATTTAGCAGAGATGGAAGCTGTTAGGGAAGGAATGCTTGTTGTCTGCGTGAGTCATGACAATAGTGGTGGACCGGTTGTTAGAGATATTCATATGGAGAACTTCAGTGTTTCTATTGGTGGTCGTGATCTCATTGTTGATGGTTCAGTTACATTTTCTTTTGGAAGGCATTATGGTAGGTTAAGTTCCTTGTTTAACTTACATAGTATTTGCTCTCATGCCAAGAAAAGAGAAAAGAAGAAAATTAAGAAACTTTATGAAGATGAAACATGGAATAATGTTCCTTTTAACGTATGTCTTGTTGATTTGTTTCTAACATATCATGTCATTCTCTATACAGGTCTTGTGGGAAGAAATGGTACAGGAAAGACAACATTCCTTAGGCATATGGTTATGCATGCTATTGATGGAATCCCTCCAAGCTGCCAGATTCTACATGTCCAGCAAGAAGTAGTGTGTTCTTAACTCTGATATTGAAAGTGTTGGCTCTACCGAGAGAGGGGGTGAATCGGTTTTCTAATGTTAATGACAAATTTAAACTGATTTGAGCTTAATTAACAAATAATGGATAAGCGATATAATGTAATGAAACAAATTAAAGCGAGATAAGGAAGAGAATATCAAACACAGTAGTTTATAGAGGTTCAGCCAATCTCTTATCTACGTCCTCTCTCCTTGACCTTCTTGTCAAGAGCTTTCTTTCTCACTTTCAACGAAAGTTGCACACTCCCTTTTTCAGGTTAAGGAATAACCTCTCTACCCTTCTTAAACAAAGATGTATTCACTCTTTTACAAAGTGTATCTCACTGAGGAACAATCCTCTTCTCTCTCAAAGCTAGGATGAATACACTATTAAGCTTTTAATGTGGGTAGGACAAATACAGCTTTGTACAAAAGCTTATACAACAAACTCAATAAATGAGGATTGAAGACAATTGGAATAAAAGAATTAAACTCTTGAGAATATACAAAATGTGCAGCAATAGTGTCTTATTTCTCAGTGTCTTCAATGCTTGATTATATACTGAAGGATTCGTAGTTGGAGCATTTAATGCTGTTTTTCCCATTGAGATTTTACAGAAAGAGCCGTTGGGAACCTCCAGTAGAATGTCAGATCAATCTGCCATCTTGACCAGATCGATCACTTAGTTATAATTTCTGCAAGATCAAGGCAAACAGAAGCAAGGAGATCGATCTCATATATGAGCAGATCGATCTCATAATTTGAAAATATTAGAGCAGATCGATCTGTTGAATAGGCAAATCGATCTTCCAATCTCTCTGTTTGAGGCATGATCGATCTATAGATCGATCTGCCAGGTATTCTCGTAGTGAGGATATCGATCTCTTATTAACCCAGATCGATCTCCTTAGCTCTCTGACTTTGAGGAGATCGATCTCTTCCTATATCAGATCGATCTCATAGGCTCTCTGTTTGTGTACAGATCGATCTTACAGATCGATCTACTGCCTTTAACTTTTGTTTTAGGGGAGATCGATCTCTTCTTATACCAGATTGATCTCATCAACATCCTGTATTAGACAGATCGATCTTATAACCCTTATAGATCGATCTCAATCTTCCTCAATACCTTTGTACAGGTTCAAACCTTAGCAGATCGATCTCATGTCTTCATGAGATCGATCTCTCATCCAAGAAAACCCAGGAGATCGATCTCTCATACCACCAGATCGATCTCTCATCTGCAGGAACTCAATTTCTGGTACTGATAACCTCTAAACATGTTTTTGTATCATCTTTATGTTATTGAATTTATTTGTTTTGTCATTTCAAAATATATTAACTCAACAATCTCCCCCTTTGTGATATGACAAAAACTATTCAATCAACATGTTTAGTAACCTACTTGCATTTGTGCACAAACTCCCCCTTTTTGTAAGCTCCCCCTCACTATTGGCTTTTGGTCTCTTGACTCCCCCTCAGTTTAATCATCCCTTTAAACCATTTAAAAACATGTTTTCTTATTCTTATTCTTCTCCCCCTTTTTGTCATACCAATGACGTTAAAGGTTTAAACAACACTCTTTTCATTTCAAAATAGCAATTCATTATAGCACATTGCGACAATAACTAATATGACATCCCATTTAAGCAAATGCAGTTCTCAAACAACAACGAGTAATTACAAAACATAGCGAAATTAGTCCTAACAATTAAGTCCTACGGTGGAGGAGGAAATCGATCCATAAGGTCCTCAACGTGAGTACGAGTGACTTGAAGCTCATCATACATCGCCTGCTGAGTAGCATGAATATTTGTAAAACCTTCATCTCGCTTTCGGTTCAGCTCCATGATTATCGTCTGCTGGGTGGCATGAAAGTTTGCAAAACCTTCATCTATCTTTCGGTTCAGCTCCATGAGCATCGTCACAATCGATTCCATGCCAACGGGTGATGGGTCAGGTGCAGAAGGCTGAGCAGTTGAAGACGATGGACCCTCAGTCGGTGCAGCAGGTGGATCCAAGGGCTCATCTGATGGATCTTCCTCCATGGCTGCTGCAGGCTATTGTTCTCGTTTCTTCTTCCAATCTCCTCGGAAGTCCTTGTAGTACCCCATGTGGTGAAGTGTCCCGATGTTTAAGATGCTCTTTGGGGAGGGCACTTCACCCGTTTCATAACTGCAGTCCACTCCAAGTCGTTGTAGAAGATACGCCAACGGTTGCAGAAAAACTATCGTGGTGGCTTGGCTGCGTACGATCTTCAACCAATCTTCATAGAGAAAATGGACAAGGTTGGGTTTTTGACTTATGGAGTGGATGTGGTGGATCCAAAATGATCTAACCTCCTAACGGTGGAATGACGGGTACATAAAGGACGGAGATTCCACGAGATAATGAGGTGGAGTAACCTTGGGTGCATCGGTAGGTCACTCGCCTTATCCCCGGGAAGGTCAAACTCTAAGGGGACTTCCTCATCTTCATTGGTCAAGCCTTCATTGTTCATGTGGAAAACTTGGGCTAAGACATCAGTGTCTATAGGAATTGACTTACCCATGACATACGTTGTAAACCCGAGAATTTTGCAAGCATCATCAGGATCATAGATGAGTTCGGCATTAGAAAAGAATGCCCTGCTGATGTTTGGGGGTACGAGAGTATTAATTTTGAGAAATGGAATCCAACCAAATTCTTCAAATTTGGGTAGATAAGGAAAATTAATACGGTTTAAGAAAGAAAAATCGATGGTTCGCCAATGTTTAATTGGCATGGTAGAAAAATACTCTTCATATCTCTTCTTTTTTACAGGTGTTTTAAAACACCTGTTAAAGGTAGTGACTGAAGGGGTAGAGGGTGGTTGTGAGGAGGTTGGTCTAGATTCTCTATTGGCTGATCTCTTAATACGAGGCATTTTTCTAGACACAAGACACTCTCTAGACACACTTAAAACTAGTTCTCTAAAAATCCTAACCAATGGAACAGTGCTATAATTGACCTAGTGAAAAATTTAGCACAAAACTAAGAATTTTTTTTTAAAAAATGTAGCAATGTGGGTTACTGGAGCAAGAATCGAAGAAAGGATTTGACGAATACCTTACAGAGATCGATCTGATGGGAAGAATTAGCGGAAGAGGTGCGACATAATTTAGGGATTTTGAGATTTTGAGATTTTGAAATTTGGGGATTTTTCGACATTTTTTATAGTCCAGGGCACAGGAGATCGATCTGTCGAGGCGACAGATCGATCTGTCATTTTTAGAAGCTCGAAGAGATCGATTTGTTGTACCACAAGATCGATCCTCAGAATACAGAAGCTTAATGAGATCGATCTGTCAAGGGCCTAGATCGATCTGTTGTTTGACAGAGGCTTAAGGAGATCGATCTGCCAAATGCATAGATCGATCTGCTGTTTAACAGAGGCTTAAGGAGATCGATCCTATGGGTGAGAAGATCGATCTGCCTAGCTTAACCTTTATGCTTTAAGCTCATTTGAAGTATGGAGATCGATCTATATTGATAGGAGATCGATCTCTCATACTTTTTGCCCAGAAAAATCATTTGAAAAACTCTTAAAAAACAACTTGAAATCAAGATTTTGAAGCAGATAAATCTCAGGGAACATTCATGAGTCCTAATTCACCTCTAAGGACACAAAACCTATCTCTGTCAAGGGGTTTGGTGAATATATCAGCTATTTGACGTAAAGTGTCAATGTACTCTAGAATTATATCTCCCTTTTGAACATGGTCTCTAAGGAAATGATGCCTAATCTTAATGTGCTTAGTTCTAGAGTGTTGAATAGAATTTTTAGATAAATTGATGGCACTGGTATTATCACATTTAATTGAGACTTCTTTCATGTCAATACCATAGTCTTTCATTTGTTGTTTAATCCATAACACTTGAGCACTACAACTACCTGCAGCTATGTATTCAGCTTCAGTTATGGATTGAGCCACACTGTTTTGTTTCTTAGAGAACCATGAGATTAATCTATTCCCTAAGAATTGACATGTGCCTGAAGTACTTTTCCTATCTATTTTGTAGCCCCCAAAGTCTGCATCAGAAAATGCATGAAGTGTAAAAGTGGAATCCTTGGGGTACCAAAGTCCTAGAGAGGGAGTGTCTCTAAGGTATCTAAAAATCCTTTTAGTTGCTAATAAGTGTGATTCCCTAGGGGAGGATTGAAATCTAGCACAAAGGCATACACTAAACAAAATATCTGGTCTACTTGCAGTTAAATAAAGCAATGAACCAATCATAGACCTATAGAGTTTAGTGTCTACACACTTACCGCTTTCATCTTTATCAAGCTTGATGTTGGTGCCCATAGGAGTATCTTGAGGTTTGCAATTATCCATTCCAAATCGCTTGAGCAATTCCTTAGTATATTTTGCTTGATTGATTAAGGTTCCATTCTTTGTTTGCTTCACTTGAAGTCCCAAGAAGAAAGTGAGCTCTCCCATCATGCTCATTTCAAATTCACCTTGCATGATCTTAGCAAATTCTTGGCATAAAGATTCATTAGTTGATCCAAAAATAATATCATCTACATACACTTGAACAACTAGTAAATCTTTATTTTTATTTTTGATAAATAAAGTGGTATCTATTTTTCCTCTTGAAAATCCTTTTTCTATTAAGAATTTTGACAACCTTTCATACCATGCTCTAGGAGCTTGTTTCAAACCATAGAGTGCCTTAGATAGTTTGAAAACATGTTCAGGAAATTCATGATTTTCAAAGCCGGGAGGTTGTTCAACATACACTTCTTCATTAATGAAACCATTCAAGAATGCGCTCTTTACATCCATTTGATATAACTTGAAGTTTTTATAGCATGCAAAGGCAAGTAACATTCTAATAGCTTCTAATCTAGCTACCGGTGCATAAGTTTCATCATAGTCTATTCCTTCTTCTTGTCTATAACCTTGTGCAACTAACCTAGCCTTGTTTCTTATGATCACACTATTTTCATCCATTTTGTTCTTGAATATCCATTTAGTTCCAATTATAAAGTGATCACTAGGCCTAGGAACTAGTTTCCACACCTTACTCTCTCAAATTGATTTAATTCTTCTTGCATTGCTAAGAACCAATTATTGTCATCTAAGGCTTCATTGACATTTCTAGGTTCTATTTGAGATACAAATGCTATATATTGACACACATTCCTTAGAGATGATCTAGTTCTAACTCCAAGAGTTGGATCTCCTACTATTTCACAATCTTTAACATATCCTAATTCTCTTGGTGCTCTAGACTCTCTCTCTAATATCTCTATTTCTTCTTCATCTTCTTTATTTATGTCAAGTTTTTCTAATAGATCATTTTCTAAGTTTGGAATTTCCTCCAAGTTTTCATCAAATATTCCAACATCTTCATCATTGGCTGAATCTTTAGATAAATCATTTGACTCGTCAAATATTACATGAATTGATTCTTCAACCATCAATGTTCTTTTGTTATATACTCTATAAGCCTTTGAATTCAATGAATATCCTAGAAAAATTCCCTCATCACTCTTGGCATTAAATTTTCCTAAATTATCTTTCCCATTATTTAAGACAAAGCATTTGCAGCCAAAAGGATGGAAGTAGCTAATGTTAGGCTTCTTACCTTTGTAAAGCTCATAAGGAGTTTTCTTTAGCATGGGTTTGATCGTAGCTCTATTAATGATATAGCAAGATGTGTTTATAGCTTCAGCCCAAAAATATTTTGGTAAATTATTCTCACACAACATGGTTATAGCCATTTCTTCCAATGTTCTATTTCTTCTCTCAACTACTCCATTTTGTTGTGGTGTCCTAGGGGCTGAAAAATTATGGCTAATTCCTTGATCATTGCAATACTCATCAAATCCTATATTTTCAAACTCCTTGCCATGATCACTTCTAATACTAGTTATTGTATATCCTTTTTCATTTTGAGTCACTTTTGTATAAGCTATGAACTTTTCTAAAGTTTCATTTTTCACTCTAAAAAAGAACACCCAAGTGAACCTAGTGTAATCATCAACTATTACAAATCCATAGTGTTTCCCACCAAGGCTTGTTGTTCTAGTTGGTCCAAATAAATCTAGGTGGAGTAATTGAAGAGGCCTAGTGGTGGATACACTATTCTTAGGCTTAAATGTTGTCCTTTTATGTTTTCCTTTAACACAAGCTTCACATATTTTTTCATAGTCAAAGGACAACTTAGGTAATCCTATAACTAGATCCTTTCTAGCTAACTTAGATAACACATGCATGCTAGCATGACCTAGTCTTCTATGCCATAACTAAGATTCTTTTTCATTGTCTACCATTAGGCATATGTTTTCATTTTTGAGTTCATTAAGATAGATAATGTATATATTACCTTGTCTATGGCCTAGGAAAAGAACTTTATTTGACTTAGGATCTATAACATGACATTTCATGCAATCAAAAATTACTTTGTAACTTTTGTCACAAAGTTGACTTATGCTTAGTAAATTATGCTTTAGACCCCTGACAAGCAATACTTTTTCTAATGAAAAAGAGTCATTACCTATTGAGCCACTTCCTTCAACTTGGCCTTTAGAGTTGTCCCTAAACGTGACTTCTTCACCAACCTTTGATTTAAATGAGTTGAAGTGGCTTCTCTCACCCGTCATGTGCCTTGATCATCCACTGTCCAAGTACCAAGCTTCCTTTGTTTTATCTTTGTGGCAATACTCAATCACCTACAATTAAAATTCAAACTCATATCTTAGGTACCCAAATTCTCTTGGGTCTTTTGAGGTTAGTGAATGCAATTCTTGATCCCTTTGGGATCCATTTTACCAATGCATTAAGATCTTTTGAGTTAATTACTCCTTTTGGAACCCACAATCTTTTTACTCTTTTTGCTTTAAGAGTGGTCATCTTCATATTGCAATTATGTGATGCATGTCCCTTTCTATTACAATATGAACAAGTAGTTGAAGGTTTATTCATGCTCTTTCTAGCAATGAAGCTTTTGAGATGAGTCTCTCTACTTTTTGCATTATATCCTAACCCATTTTTATCAAAGAATGCCCTTTGAGTTTCTAGCATGTTATCTAACTTTTGTTGACCCATATAGAACCTATTAAAAGAATTATGTAAGTTGCTATTTTTTTTTAGGTCACAAATTTCAAGATTTGTAATTTCTAATTTCTTTTCACATTCTAATTTGTCCTCTAGTATTAACTCATTTTCTTTCTTCAATTTACATATTATCTTCTTATATTTCATACTCATGCATTCATATTCCAATGCAAGATCATCAAAGGCATCTTGGAATTCATTAAAAGAGTATTCATTGAGGTTTGAAGTTACCTTTTCATCCTCAATAGCCATGAAGCACAAGTTGGCAATGTCCTCATTTGAATCATCATCGGAGTAGTCACTGTCGCTCCATGTAGCCACCATTGCCTTCTTTTTGTGGAACCTATCATTGGACCTTTTAAGAAGAGGGCAGTTAAACTTAATGTGTCCTGGTTTTTTACATTCATAACACACAATTGTATCTTTTCTTCCTATCTCTTCTTGATCTCTCTTGTGGTTTCTCCTATTACTACCACTTGCTCTCATTCTCATGAATTTGTTAAATATTTTGGCAAACATTGCCATCTCAAGATCTTCTTCACTACCACTCTCATTTTTGTTTTCCTCTTGAGTAGTAGATTTTAGAGCAACTCCCACTTTCTTGGGTGGCTCTTCATTTCTTCTCAACTTCATCTCATAAGTGAGTAGTGATCCTATTAATTCATCTAGTGACAATGTGTGAGGGTCCTTGGATTCCTCAATTGTAGTCACTTTAGCTTCCCATGATTTAGGTAGACTATTTAATATTTTCTTGACCATTTCTATATTAGAGTAAGTTTTTCCTAATGATTTCAATCCATTAATTACATCAGTGAATCTAGTGAACATATCACTGATTGACTCTCCATCTTTTATCCTAAATAACTCATAGTCATATGTGAGCATTCCTACTTTAGTCTCCTTTACTTGGGTTGTACCTTCATGAGTTATTGCCAATTTGTCCCAAATTTGTTTGGCATTGTCACAACCGGAGACTCTATTGTATTCATTTGGCCCTAAGGCACAAAAAAGGGTGTGCATGGCCTTAGTATTTAGCTGAGCACATTTAACATCATTTGAATTCCATTCATCTTCTTCTTTAGGGATATCTCTTCCCTCTATTCTTTTTGTAGGGATTTGAGGTCCTTTAGTGATAATCCTCCATACTTCATAATCATTTGCTTGAATGAATAACATCATCCTAGTCTTCCAATAAGCATAATGTTCCCCATTGAACATAAGAGGCCTAACCGTAGAATGCCCCTCTCCTACTAAGCTAGTTGCTATATTGTTGTGAGCCATTAGATTATTTCTAACTCTTAAGAAGTTATTCCTATGTGATCAAAGAGTCCTAGCTCTGATACCAATTGTTGGCTCTACTGAGAGGGGGTGAATCGATTTTCTAATGTTAATGACAAATTTAAACTGATTTGAGCTTAATTAACAAATAATGGATAAGCGATATAATGTAATGAAACAAATTAAAGCGAGATAAGGAAGAGAATATCAAATACAATAGTTTATAGAGGTTCGGCCAATCTCTTGCCTACGTCCTCGCTCGTTGACCTTCTTATCAAGAGCTTTCTTTCTCACTTTCAACGAAAGTTACACACTCCTTTTTTCAGGTTAAGGAATAACCTCTCTACCCTTCTTAAACAAAGATGTATTCACTCTTTTACAAAGTGTATCTCACTGAGGAACAATCCTCTTCTCTCTCAAAGCTAGGATGAATACACTATTAAGCTTTTAATGTGGGTAGGACAAATACAGCTTTGTACACAAGCTTATACAACAAACTCAATAAATGAGGATTGAAGACAATTGGAATGAAAGAATTAAACTCTTGAGAATATACAGAATGTGCAGCAATAGTGTCTTATTTCTCAGTGTCTTCAATGCTTGATTATATACTGAAGGATTGGTAGTTGGAGCATTTAATGCTGTTTTTCCCGTTGAGATTTTACAGAAAGAGCCGTTGGGAACCTCCAGTAGAATGCCAGATCGATCTGTCATCTTGACCAGATCGATCTCTTAGTTATAATTCCTGCAAGATCAAGGCAAACAGAAGCAAGGAGATCGATCTTATATATGAGCAGATCGATCTCATAATTTGAAAATATTAGAGCAGATCGATCTGTCGAATAGGCAGATCGATCTTTCAATCTCTCTGTTTGAGGCCTGATTGATCTATAGATCGATCTGTCAGGTATTCTCGTAGTGAGGAGATCGATCTCTTATTAACCCAGATCGATCTCCTTAGCTCTCTGACTTTGAGAAGATCGATCTCTTCCTATACCAGATCGATCTCATGGGCTCTCTGTTTGTGTACAGATTGATCTTACAGATCGATCTACTGCCTTTAACTTTTGTTGTAAGGGAGATCGATCTCTTCTTATACCAGATTGATCTCATCAACATCCTGTATTAGACAGATCGATCTTATAACCCTTATAGATCGATCTCAATCTTCCTCAATACCTTTGTACAGGTTCAAACCTTAGCAGATCGATCTCATGTCTTCAAGAGATCGATCTCTCATCCAAGAAAACCCAGGAGATCGATCTCTCATACCACCAGATCGATCTCTCATCTTCAGGAACTCAATTTCTGGTACTGATAACCTCATGTTTTTGTATCATCTTTATGTTATTGAATTTATTTGTTTTGTCATTTCAAAATATATTAACTCAACAGAAAGAACCCAGCTTTTGCAAGAGGAAGCTCGTTTACTTGCACAACAGGTTGAAAACAATTATCATTTTTTATCTAAGAAAGCGATGAATCTTTGTGTTGATTCACAACCATTCACCACTTATGGCCATTTCTGGTATCCTTCTGATAAATCTTATTGTTCCTTAAAGAGAGAATTGGATAATAGTTTTTGCTATTAATTTCTTATTGTCTTTCATAAATAATAGTTTTAAATTTTATTTATTATTTAATATATTGTATTTATCATTTGTTAATAATTGTTTATTGCAGCTTCAAGTGACTCAAACTCACCATCAACACAAACACCCTCTACACAAGATTTGGATTGAGAGCTATGAGATGAACTTGTACCAGTGATTTCTTATATCTGGTATATTTTGTTTCAAAAATTCAAATGTGACCATCGTACTTTATTTGAGCTTTTGGATTTAGACAATGTGGATTATATTAGTTTTATTACATTTGGAACAGTAGTATTATTGGATTATGATTACTTACTTTATTCAAGGTATTACCTTTTAAGATTCATTGCAAATCTTAGATCAATTATTTACTTTACAATACTAGTTAAACTGGATTTTGCATGAGCAATATTATTTATATTTGATTATTTAATAAAAATATAAACATTATTTAAATTTAAAGAAATTTGTCAATATTATTGCAACATTAAATATTTTTTAACCTATTATTGTCATAGGTAACAATAACTTATGTCACCTATAGTGTGACAATTTATATTTTGTCACCTAAAATTAAATTTTTAGCCATCTTTAGTGACATTAAAAAGTTTTTATAACGTTAGTTATATTGTAACAAATTGATGTTTCGTCACTTTAAAATAAATTTTAATTTTTTAGTGACATTTGAGAAGTTTTTTACTAGTATATGTGAGCAAAATATGTCACTTATGGTTTGACGATTTAACATTTCGTCACGAAAAATTAAAATTATCAATCTTTAGTGACATTTGAGAGATTTTTTGACGTTATCTTACTATCATAGGTGACGATAATATGTTACCTAAAGTGTGACGTCACTAATATTTATAATTTTATCACATATTCTGTGACGTTATCGGTATTTAGTGACGAATATTTGTATTAATTTATGACTTACTCGGACGTCACAAAAAAGTAATCATAACGTGACGTTTACTATCGTCACGTTAGATTCGTGAATAGGTGACGAAATAATAATATCGTCACATTTAACCTTTAGCGACGAGGCAAAAGTGACGAACGTCGTGACAACATAATTTTTGTCATAGAAATATATTGGTGATGAAAAATTATGCGTCACAAATTACTAAATTTGTTGTAGTGTAAAGGAAAGTGATTAACTTAAGGCATGCACACCAAGTGTTTACCGAAATGCCCATGAGGGCTAGGCAACCATGGTGTCGGCCATGGCTAGGTATGGCGCACCATGCGTGACTGAATGGTCAAGTGGGCCAAGTGTTGAGTATTCGATTCAATAAGGCATTAAGGGCCTAAGGAAAGCCCAATATGAATCAGTAGGCTTGATGGGCCCAATACATTGATTTGAATTTAATTCAAGTGAGAATTAAGTATATTAAATTATACTGATGTGATTAGTAAATATTTGCAGCTCCTGGAGATATATTTGGAGCCGATTAGACCGGATCACGAGCAGTGGAAATCAAAAGAAAGTGACTTCTGTGTGATTCGAGGTAAGAAACTTATGCTAGCTCTTAGAGATAGCTACGCAGTAAAATTTTGATATTACAGGGCACGAAATTTTACAAAGAGTTTGTATTTGAATTGTAAATTTTTACACTCAGAAGAGGTAAATTATGAAAATACCCTAGCTATGGCCAAAAATGAAAATGCCCGAAACAACATATCTTGGTCATTTTGCCCTGAAAATGCTGTTTAAAGATAGAGTAATGATAGATTGGCTCCCGATTTAACTATTTACCATAACATGCATATCTTATTAAGTTAAAAGCATTTAACGAGTGATTGAAGTGACATTTTCCTCTCACTCATATTTTATGATTTGTCGAAGTGAACTCGGTTAGGGATACTGTTTTCACCTGAAAGGAGCCATCTATCGAATTTCTGTATGAACTTGTGCTGGAGCCAACGTGGTAACAGTAGAATTACCAGCCTTGCTTGCACATTGTTTTTAAAGGATTCTGAGAAAGCAAACGATGCTGGAGCTGAGTGTAAGCTGTGTGGTACACTAGAGAGCTCGCACTGGATTTTGAAATCATGCTGGAACCATCGAGTACTGTTAAGTGTCTTTACTCTGATTATGCTCGTATGTAAATTTTCTAAACTTAATGTGATTTTAAGTGAAACCGTGCTAGAGCCCTCAGGTATTGCTATGTGATCTTACGCTGAGTTGCTTGCACGTGGTTTTATGAGTTTTACTATGGATGAGTAAAACCGTGCTGGAGCCGTCGTATATTGCTAGGTGTTCTTGCACAGACCTGCTCGCATGTAATTTTGAGACAATGCAAATAAGTGATAGTGATACTGAGACGGTAAACCTCAAGATTACTCGGTCCCCTCAGCTATATCACAATATATGAGGGTCCACAGAGTACGTTGTACCGTGAGTGTTAGCCACGAAGTACGATGTGTCGTGATATCTTAGTGATCTTAGTGGGTTGAAGGGATGGTTGACCCGCCTCCCTAAGCATGGGATTCCCGCACACCTGATCTGTGATTGCTTGGAATCCAGTGACTATGTCCATACTTCCCCTGTTGTATGATATGATATCCCATCCTAGTCTCATGTATATTGATTTGTTAAGTGTAAAGTATTTTCTAAGTGTGTTCTATGTGATTTGAAATGAGTATGCATATACCCATCTAGCGAATTAATGGTTTTGCATAGATGGAAGTTGTTTTAAATGAATGCATAGGTTTTATAAGGGAAATAAATGTATGCTTTAAGCATTGTAGATAGTGTAGTTATCTACCTACTTTCATATTTTCCTTACTGAGCATGTTAGCTCGCCCCTTTATTTCCTCCTCTATAGATCCTACGTAGTTGTGAGTCCACTGTAGTTGCTCCTGGTACTATTTTCTTCAGTCCTCCAGCAGTGTAGAGGTATACACTTATGAAAATTTTGTATCTGTAAAATAGTGCACAATAAAGCTATTTTTTGTATACGAGGGATGTATATAATAGAAACTGATGTAAACGCTTCCATATAAATAAAAGTATAGTTTCTATTCCATTTAATGAAATTGAATTTTAAAATGGATGAGATGTGGTTATGGATATTGACTCACAGCCCAACTGTTGGTAGTAAAGTAAGTCGTGGAAATGGGTCGTGACAAATTGGGCGGCCTTTAATCAAATTGATTTAAGGCTTACAAAAAATAAATTTCTTCAAACTATTGGATAGTTAGGATTAGCCAATGTTAAGACTCTAAAGACAATTTTCAATTGGTACATGAATTTTAGTCTTATATCGCATTGAGGAAAACTGATTTAGTTACCAATACTGATAAATGAGATTCAGAATATTTTTTTACGATGTCTGATGGTAAAAAACACTACATCACTCTTTCATTGATAAGAAAAATTATTGGATGTTCTTTGACTACTGGGAAATACTTAATTCCTGAGAATTTTAGTTCCTTCGATGCTTGGCAATAGTATAGAATGTAGGAGGTATCTATGATAAGTCAACAGAAGCTTTACCTCTTGGTAGCTTTGAAGTTAAGTTCTTGCATAATTTCATAGCCACCACAATGCACTATAGAAGCAATAGTTATAAAGTTGTGATAAGAAAATTTATGGTTGCTTCATTATGTGCTTCAAGAGAACCCATTAATCCACCTGTGTGTATTTTAGATCGAATAAAAAAAACTCAGAAGGCGATAATTGATGGTAGTGAAAATATTATCCAACACTACAGTGAACACCTTTACTGTATTCGAACCTAGTCACGATGATTGTTAAGGCGATGGGTAGATTAAGTCCAACATACAACCTTGTTCCTTTAGGTGTCTAGTATAACATAACATCTATTGGTAAATGGGGTATAAGGTTGTGAATAGGAAATTGGAGATGATGCAGATGAAAGATCCAGTAAAACTGGAGGAGGATATTGGAGATGATGCAGACAAAGGTCAAGCTCCAATGAAAGAGGACCTAGAACCTTATACAATTGCTTTAAGTGACCAATCCCAAAACATGCTGATTACATTGTTGAATGAGATGAATTTGAAGTTTGATGAATGCAGTATAAGGATAAGACACTTAAAATAGAGATTTGGATCTTTTTAAGAGTAACATTATTATTCGTTTTGAACACATTAATTTCAAAAATTATTATTTTATTAAAAGAACAAAAGAATTATTTATAAAGTCCCAAAAATAAAATATATACAAATTGTAAAATAAAAAAAATTATTAATGCTGCTCATCATAGTTGGACATCATCTCCTACTAATGTAAGCCAAACATCAGAGTAATGTGCTCGTATGATGGTCGAAATAAGGTCGATACCATTAAAAGTCTTGCTTGAAACAACTACAAGTTAAGAAGCAAATAAAATTATATCAATTAAAATAATTTATAAACAACTTAAAAAAACAAGCAAAATAAATATTTTTTAAGTATATACTTCTCTTCGAATAGGGTAATGTGCAAACTCTTGTCTAGATCCGTCAACGTAGGTATCAACAGTCATATAAAGACCCCTTGAGTGCGCTCATTCGTACCATTCTAAGCAGTAGATACTCCATCAATCATTACTAGAATAAGCAAAAAAACATATAATTAACATAAATAAATGGTAATAACGAGATTAAAAGAAATTAAATAAAAAAATGCCATTACATCTGCTAGAATAAGTAAACTCATCCGTGTCATGATAATACGCATCATCATTGTCGTTGTCGTCATCATCATCAACATCATCTTTTTCTTCTTTTTCTTTTTCTTCTTCTTTTTCTTTTTTTCTTAAATCTACTTCTTCATAATTACTAGATACAAATGTAGTGTTGTCAAGTTCTTCATCAAGAATAACATGTCATGGTAGACACTGCGACTTCTTGATATACATCTTCATTAAATCCTTTGGATCTTTTTCCTCCTAATTATCATTAATCAGCTTATATGTACTGCAAGTTTTTTTTGTCTTAAACACTGCCCACCAATCATTTTGATTTCTTCTTCTAAAAAAGTAGTATATGTAACAAACTTGAAGCACTTGCTGAGCTAAGAAAAATGATTCATTGCTAGCAAGAATTGATTTATAATTGATACCAATAAGCCCATGAAGTAGATCTACCTTAACCCTTCTTTTAGTGTCAAACCAATGACATTTAAATAATACAACTTTATTTCCCACTCCAAAATATTCTAACTCAATTATTTTTTCTAATAAACCATAAAAATCAATATTGTAATCATTATAGTAGCTTCCTTTTACATAAACCACATAATTCCTTGTAATTCGGTTTTGCCCATAATTTAGTGAATGAAACCTAAAACCATTGAAAACAAAATACCCATGAAGGACCTTGCCAAATGTGCAAGGCCATGAGCTATCTCGACAATATCTAGATCAATTTACCCATTGATTTCAACCTATAAGCAATATTAAGATGAACCAATTATAATTTTCAAAGCAAAGTCTAAGCTTCATATATTAGAAGTAAATAAATTTACAAATTTTTGAAACCATTATGAAAAACTTTCATCAGGTGCTTGCTATAATTCGGCTTCAGTTTTATTTTCAAAATTTCTTCTACTTAACTCATCAAATATCATACCTCTCAAATTAGACAAATAGATATGATTAATGGTTGCATGAATGAAATTAAATTGTAATAGTAGTTATTCAATATAGAGATGATCTCTTCATAGTTCAATAAAACATACAAGTGAGTTGTTTTAAGTTTGTTTGTAGATAATCACTGAGAGTTATCTTCTGGACTAAATGCTCATCCAGGATGAGTAAAAATGTACAATGGTACTATGTCTTCCATGACATCCCCCTTATCATTATGAAGGACAAGTTTCAAACTTTTTGGCTCTTTTAACTCAAACTAAAGTGAGCAAAAATTAACTTTTTACTCTATATGTATGCTTCACATATAGATCTTTTAACTTTAGATCAATTGATACATTTTTGTTTCTTTAGATGATAAAGAAGCCTAAGCATCAACATACCAAAAATTAAGTATTAATGACAAAGAAAAAACTATCTTAAACACTAAATTGCATTATTCTCATCTTAAACAACTAGAAAAAAAATTCTCTCTCAAATGGATACTGTCACGACCCAAAACTACCTAAAAATCAGAGTAAATTTTTCGCGTTTTATTATTTTCTTTCATGCTTACTTGTTCTCTGATCGTGACCACACTCCACTAACAATTGGGCTGTGCGTCAATACCAGTCCCACCAAATTAATTCTTTCTCAGTCATTTATAAATGTTTACAACATTTATACATCCCCTAAAGTTACTTACAAACATGTTACTGTGCTTTGCTTATTTAGATACAATATGTACAAGTGTATATACCTTAAATGATGGGCAGCAGCGGATATCCGGAATGCAGTACTCAGTCGCCTCAACATCTACTGGAGATTATCTGTGTGAGAAAATGAAAGGCGTGAGCACATCAAGCTCAGTAAGGCAATCCTACGAACAAGTAGGTAACCATACTATCTACATGAACGTGGTGCCATGCATAAACCACCCTTTCTCCACACATTTCAAAACTGATGCAATGATTCATGATGTCATGTAAAACACGTTCGCATGGAAAATTCAACATGCAACTCTTTTTAAATCATTTCTTTCTCATTTAAAAATTTCACAATAAAGTCAGGACTTAACCCCTCCTTCGGGTGGTCCTGACTCACACAAAACCATGAAAATCAGTTTACATCACACATGGGTTTAAAAAGCATGGAAATAGCATCATGCAAATTTAGTTTAAAACCCAATTTCAATCATCGTCAAGATCATCAACATGCGAGACTAGGCAACATCTGTATATCGGTAATAACCAGGACTATGGCCGTGTGTCCTCGTGAGCCCCTCTGCTACTCGGATCCTAGTGTGCGGGGTCTCACCCTAATCGGGAATGGCCCGGGAGGTGGGTCAATCTAACCCGTCAGTCTTATCCGATCCCACGCATCCGAAGATACCATATCCGAAGATACCGTATCCGAAGATACCCCGTATCCGAAGATACCACACGGTACATCGTACTCCATGCTACTTGCACGGTACATCGTACTCCATGGACCCATATCATATCTCTATACTCATGCCATGTCTCAAAACGAACGTGCGAGCTTATTTAATCTGTGACACACAGTCTACCCGACGCTCCAAGCACGGCTCATCGCATGTTCTCATAAAAATCAGTGGGGGGTGCGAGCGATGCTCCAGCACTCTCGTCAATTCAAGTAAAACTAGTGCGAGCTAAGCTCTAGCACTCTCATCAAATCATATGGAAAATCTGGTGCGAGTTAGACTCTAGCACCCTGTCACGAAAATCATGTAAACTTTGGTGCGAGTTAGACTCCAGCACCATGTCACGAAAATCATATAAAACCTGGTGCGAGTTAGACTCCAGCACCAATGCATGAAAAGCTCTAGTGCGAGCTCTCGCTCCAATACTAATGCATGCATCACACAACTCAAAATATCGTGCAAGCTGAGCTCTAGCACGTCACATGTCAATAAAAACACGTAGGCGGCTCTGTTTCCTCAAAACAGTTTTCAAAACAATTTCATCGTTGAAACTATGAAATGCTGTGCATTTTTCTTTCAAAGTTAGCCAGCCTACTCATGCATGCATCAAAACACCTCCAGAACGAGCAGGAACCTCTTGTTCTTGCTCCTCCTAATTTTTTCTAAAATTGTAAATTTTACCCTTAACAAGGGTATTTTGGTAATTTGCCCATTTGGGGCACTAAAATTATTAACTTACTTCTAGACCCTACAGATAATTTAAAGGACTACATATGACTTTGAAATTTCATAAAGTTTACCTCTAGCAGTCTGTAGAATTCCCTTACCTTATTTTTCTGTAGAGTCTGACCTTTCCTTTTCCACTGCTGTCTCGTCACGCAGTCCGATCTGCTCCCAATCAAACCTCCGGAACTGCGTATAAATATTCCTTAGGTCAGATATTATACAATTTAATTGTATTTCTTATTTTCTGGGCTTAATTTAAATCATTGGGCCCATTTACCCCTATTGGGCCCGATTACACCTTAATGGGTCTTAATCGACCTTAAGCCCATTTTTCACTTAATTTTCACATTATCGAGGCCTATTGGGCTCATTGGGCCCACTAACAATTTATAGGGCCTCGTTCTAACTCTCGAATAGCTCAATTTATTATTTACGATAATTTATCCGACTTTCCAAAATTTAATTTAATTAATGCGGAAATTAAATCTGAAGCATGCATAACGATGTAAATTGTCGTAAATAAGGGTTACTTACCCGAGATTTCATGCTAGTATGCAAATTGAGGCTGTCTCGAGCTCTCGTTTGACGTCGATTGTCGAGCTACACAATTTCATAAATTTTCAGGTAAATTTTCAGTCGAAAATTAATTAAATAAAATATTTTAAAATTCAAATCGGTCAATTTCGACCGCTACTGACTTACCCGTAGCTCGATTACATCGTCGGGATTTTTTCTCAATTTTTTCTCTTTTTCTTTTTTCCCTTTTTCTCCTTTTTTCCTTTCCTCATTGGCTGAACCGATTCGGTCCGATCCAGACCCGATTCGGACCCATCGGTTCACCCTGGTTCACTCCGGTTCGACCGGTTCAGGGCCTTGCCGGTCGGTTCTCTGCTGGCTTCCGCCGCCAGTGGCTCCGTTGGGCCGTCCGCAGCACGAATCTGCCCTCGATTTTGTCCAAGGCCGCCGAAAAGTAGTCGGTCCGGCCTCTTCTCTCCTGCCGTCGAAACCCATTTCTTCTTTCCGTCGTTTTCGACGTTTGCCGACAGTTTCGTCGGTCTTTTTCGGTATCAATCGGCTCACCTGCACCTCGGGAACGTTCGACTGGGGGTGGGGTCGGCCAGATCGGAGCTGTTCGCCGCCGATCGGAGCATTCCTTCCCGCGGCTTCTCCTTCCGTTTTCGGCCTCCTCCGGAGTCGGTAGGGTGCATTGTCGGTACCAGGGAGGTCGCCGGCCTCTCCTCTTCCTTTTTCGGCCCTTCGCCTGGCCGTTGGTAGTCGGACGGTGGCCGTCCGGTCTTCCTCGATTTTCGGCTTCGTTTTCCCGTTTCTCTCTCCCCGATCCATTTTCTGATTTTTTTTTCAATTAATTTATTATTTATTTTTATTATTATTAAATTTAATATTTTATTATTATTTGGCAAAAGTATCTACAAATATTCATATTTTATTCATTTAACCCATAATTAAATTTGTCGGTATTATTTCGACTTTTTGGTATATTTTTCGATTATTTTCGAAATGATTTTTCGAATTAAAAATTCTGATTAATCCCGATTAATTCTAATAAATTGATATCTTGATCAATTTAACCAAGAATAAATTTATTTCACCTTTATTGACCAAGATTTCTCAATTTATTATTTTTTTGATAAATTTTTCTTATCGAATTTATATCGATTTTCGATCTTTTGACCATTTTGCCCTTGCACGTGTTTGAGAATTCCATTTCAGTCCTTTTGCATTTTTAACTTTCATGTTTTAACTAAAATCGGGTTTTACAGATACTCATCGATACTGAATTAGTTCACTGACTTTAGTCTCATAAGATAAATGAATTGGCAAATGCTCTATATTGTCAAAGAATCTTGGGGTGAAAAATGTTCTCAAATTTGATTTTTTTCCACTATATTCTTCTCCCATACTTCCATATGTGTAAGACCCGAAATTAAATCGTAAATTTTATGAGTAGAAAAATGTTCACAAATTTAAAGGAATGAGATTCGGACTGAAAATAAGGATTCAAATCATAAAATGAATGAGTGTTCGTGAAGGAAAGTTTGACTGAATTAATCCCGAACACGTACAAGGGCAAAACGGTCAAAAGATCGAAAGCCAGTATAATTTAACAAGAAATAATTATTAAAAATAATGGATTGAGGAAGTTCGATCAATAACGAAGAATTACATATGTTTTGGGTTAAAATTGATCAAAATATTAATTTTTAAAATTAACCGAAATTTTTGTTGCGAAAAATAATCCCGAAAAATAATCAAAAATTATACCGAGAAGTCAAAATAATACCGAGAAATTAATTTATAGACTAAATGAATAAAATATAAATTTTTATAGATATTTTGAATATTTTAGACTAATTTAATCAATTAAATAATATTAAAATAAATTATAAATATAAATAAATAAATTGAAAAAAAAAAAGAAATCAGATTGGAAATCGGGGAGAGAGAAACACAAAGTAGAGACAAAAAATGAAGCAAAACGAGGATCACCGGCGAGCCACCACCGGCGCCGGATGAGAGGTCACGACCACCGAAAAAGGGAGAGGAGAGGCCGGCGAGCAAGACAGCACCGACGACGCACCGTGAAACTCACTGGAGATCGACGAATCGGGGAGAGAAGTCGCGGGAGAAAGAGTTCCGATCGGTGGCGAACGGCGCCGATCTGGCCGACCCCACCCCCAGTCGAGGACTCCCCAGGCCCAGACGATGCGATCGGTGGTGGCCATGGCTGGCAAAACCGACGGACGGCGTCAGAATCGACGAAAAAAGGGGGAACGACCGACGACCGAGAGGAGAATGGCCGGACCGACGGCGTTTCGACGACCCTGACCGAAGCCGAGGCCAGATTCGAGATGCGAACAACCTTGCGGAGCTGCTGGCGGTGGAAGCCGGCAGAGAACCGACCGGCAAGGCGGTGAACCGGTCGAACCGGAGTGAATCGGAGTGAACCGACGGTCTGAACCGGTCCGAACCGGACTGAACCGGTTTAGCCAAAAAGAGAAGGAAAAAGGAGAAAAAGGGAAAAAGAAAAAGAGAAAAAAATTGGAAAAAATTTCAGTGATGCAATCGAGCTTCCGGTAAGTCGATAAGCGGTCAAAATTGATCGATTTGAATTTTGGAATATTTTATTTAATTAATTTTCGACTGGAAAATTTACTCAAAAAATTATGAAATTGTGTAGCTCGACAATTGACATCCAAAGAGAGCTCGAGACAGCTTTGATTTGCGGACTAGCATAGA
Organism: Firmiana major; assembly: GCA_033439115.1. NCBI lineage: Eukaryota > Viridiplantae > Streptophyta > Magnoliopsida > Malvales > Malvaceae > Firmiana > Firmiana major. The sequence goes on from CM065910.1 coordinate 23,662,280, forward strand.
ATCTCGGGTAAGTGATGTAACGACCCTTGACCCTTGAAAATCGAGAATTTTTTTTTTTTGAATTTATTTTACCCACTTATTCCCTTAATCACTTAGGTTGCATTCCTGCTCAGTGTCAAATCGCTTTTCCTAATTCTTAATCTGTAATTATATTTAAATTCCATATTTTGACCCAATGGTCGATAGAAATTTCGGCAGCATAACGACTTACATATGGGCCTACCCACCTGCAATTTAGTTGTTTTAACAATCCTAGATATCCACAACTACCAATCATACTTTCCAATCAACATTTACAACTCAATACATTCATATCGATTAATACCAATCATTTTACAACCTAGTCCCAAGAATCATATTCTCTACATTGTTTCCTTACAAATTACATCCCAACAAAATATTCCTAATATATGTCTGTGCGTACGAATGTGTCTGGTAAAGGAATGTAATTGTATACCTTGACTGCGTGTACAAAAAGTAGCCTAAGGTAGCTCTTTCCCACCAACCTACGTTGTGTACGCGGCAAATAACGTCTATAGATCACTGCAAATAATCTGAAAGGTAGAGGGGTGAGCTTTCGGGAAAAAGCCCAGTAAGAAACGTATTTAAAATGATCATGGTGGCTAAATCGCATTAATTGCATGATAAAACCAAAAGATACGTTTCTTTACAAATATCACATAGATTTCAAAGAGCGTATATATAAAACATAATTGATAGAAATATAATTTTGAAGAACAAATCTATTCAGTTTCATCACAATCTATCGAAACATACAAAACTCCAGAATATTTCAAAACCGATAGAACTTCAAAAGCATAACTGATGTAAAAACATATATCGGAAGATCAAAATCATATAGCATAGTTCATATCGGATGGAGACTTGGATAACTTATAGAGGGAAGTCATAAATATGCCCAAAGGCTGGATTCATATACATTCATATACGCCACAAAGGCGCGCACGATAAAAATGCATTGATCGTATGGCACTTTGCATCTGTAGGACTCAAGAGGTGGCCCCCAACAGTCACACAGACTGTGTGGCACTTTGCTCCCACATATCTCAAGAGGTGGCCCTCACGATCGTATGTCTTTGTGAACCGTGTGGCACTTTGCTCCCGTCGGACTCAAGAGGTAACCCCCACAGTAACATAGACTGCGTGGCACTTTGCTCCCACAGAACTCAAGAGGTGGCCCCCACGTTCGCATGTCTTTGTGAATCGCGTGGTACTTTGCTCCCACAGGACTCAAGAGGTAACCCCCACAGTAACATAGACTGTGTGGCACTTTGCTCCCGTTGGACTCAAGAGGTAACCCCCACGTTCACATGTCATTTTGGAAATTGCGTGGCACTTTGCTCCCACAGAACTCAAGAGGTAACCCCCACAGTAACATAGACTGTGTGGCACTTTGCTCCTGTCGGACTCAAGAGGTAACCCCCACAATTCCACTATACAATGCCCTTTTTGTCTTAAAGCAGAGTTTTCAAAATCTTACTTGGGTTTTTATAGCTCATTAACTCATATCGAGTAATAAAATCAAATTTCTTGAAATCTGAAAACTCTTTCATAAAACAGAAAAAACGGTGTGGCACTTTGTTCCCGTAGGACTCAAGAGGTGGCCCCCACAATCGCCTTTCGAAGACAAATTTCATTTCTCAAACATAAGTTCACATACCAACTTTCATTTCATTCAAAAACATGAAATCAATCATACATAAGTCAAAACCATGACATTTATTCAGAAAATCATGTTTGAAACTACGCATTTAATTTCATATAGCATTTCTTTATCTCGAAAACATGATCAAATAAATCTTGGGCTCATTAGGTGTCAAGTTTTATTTTACAATCAAGGGTTGCACGAGAAGGCACGAAATCACATAAATAAATCGGGGTCTAAGGGTAGGGATACCATTACCATCTTAAATTACATCCCTTACCTCGATCTATCGAAATCTCCGTGCTCAATTGGTGCACCTCTAGTAACTCCTTTAATTCCTTCTACGATCACCTACAACGAAATCGTACACTTAGCACCCTATTCGTGCGAATTATCCGAATTGCGTTACAATCGTAACCTATTCATTACTACTGCGTGTGTACGTATTATTGTACGTACCTAACTCAACACGCACGTTTATATATTTTCCCTTACCACATTATTTTGTATGTGCACATAGACCTCGGTATACCTACTATTATATACAACTACATGTGGATACTAGCAAATATGTAGGTATGTATATTCCTATATATGCATCATTATTTGTTTTCATTTTTGTCCTCATCACATGTATCCATCCCATGTATGTACATATATTAAAATACATTCTTACCTTATACCTTCAATTGTATATACCTCTTAGTATATACACATCTCTCATACATTCCTTTATATGTACACCTAAGTAAATACTCAATATATGTATATGTATACTCATACCTACCCACATGAATATATGTATATATTTATATATATCATTTTTACTTGTTCCCATTTACTCACCCTCACATAAATATACATATATACATACATGCATCTAGCTCTCCCTTTATCCATCATTCATCACTACCCCCTTCTTCTTACACCATTTAAATTAATACTAATCTTGCTTATAGTTAAATCTATATATATACATGTAAATTAAATATGCATGTATATTCTTAAATTTTACCTTCCTTTCTTTTTCTCTTTTCCCCTTTTTTTTTTCCAGCTTTTATTTCTTCTTCTTCCTCTCTTCCAGCTCTCGGTTCCAGCCCCTTTCTCTTTGTTCCTCTCGGTTCCAATACTTTCTCCCCTGTTTATGCTTCCTAGTGTCTTCCACAATCTTTCCCCTTGTCACACCGTTGCTTCTGCCTTCATTCCTCTCCGTTCTGCTTCCGACAATTGGGTTCTTCTTCCTCGGTCAGCTGCTGCCTCTCCAGTCCCGATTCTGTTTTTCTGGTTTTTCTTCAGCTGCCGTTACTGCCTCTGTTGCTGCCTCTTATCACACCAATCTGCCACTCTATTTTGTGGCACAATTCACCCTTCACAGCCCCCGATCACTTCCTTAGAACAACTCTCCAGGACACCCCAAAACTCTCTTCTCATCCACTGCACACACACTTGATCAGCCTTCACGGTACTGCTTCAATCCAATTAATTTCTTCCCTCTCGGTTCTGTTTTCCAGCTCCCTGTTTTAGCCCCTCTCTTCAGCTCACCATTCCAGCTCCAAATTTGGTCTCCATCTCCCTCGGTTCTGCCTCTCTTCAGTCCTAGTTTTGTTTCCTTTCCTCCTCCCTTGCCTCTGTTCCAGCTTCCCGATTCAGCTCTGCTCCTTCCTCCTTTTCAGCCCTCTCTCTCTCGGTCAGTCCCTCTTTTTCTTTCCCTTCTCTTCTTCCTCGGCAGAACCACTTCTTTTCCTTTCCTGGTTTTCTTCCTCTCCCGGCCAGACCTCTCTTCCTTTCCTTCTTTTCTTCTCCTCTTCTCTTTCTCTCTTCCTTATTTTCTTTTCCCGCCCGAGCCTCCTCTGCTTTGTTTGATTTCTTTTCCTTGTTTTCAATTGAAAACAGTGGCAGACGAAATTGGCTTTTCTAAGCCAATTCCGTACATGCCTTGATATATTTATATATATATATATATTAGTTTAATGTATGTATATTATATTAGTATATGTATATTATATATTATTTGTTTTATTTATTTTGTGTTAGTATTATTATTTTTGTTTGTTTGTCTTTTTTTGTTTAATGTTTGATTTTTGTTTTGTATTCATCTCATTTCCTTTTATTTCACTTCATCATTTTTATTATTATTATTTATTTGTCTCATGTTTTATTTATCTATTAGTTAACACTATATATTAAATCTACACACTAAATAATATATATGCCATATATATTATTTTTCTTTTATTAAAATGTCTAGTATATATGTATATATCTACATATATACATTTTCTTATATAATTTATCCAAAGACATAATATCATGCCTTCCATGAGAGTTTCTGTCACGACCCAACTATCCAAAAATCAGAGTGAATTTTTCGCGTTTTTGTTTATTTTCTTACTTAATTCTTACCTGTCCTCGAATCGTGACCAACACTCCACTACTAATTGGGCTGTGCGTCAATGCCAGTCCCACCATACATCTACCCCAGTACTTATTTCTTCTCCAGTCATTTATAGTTGTTATATTATTTATACATCCCCTAAAGTTACTTACAAACATGTTACTGTGCTATGCTTATGTAGATACAATAAGTACAAGTGTATATACCTTATGTTGATGGGCAGCAGCGGATATCCGGAATGCAGTACTGAGTCGCCTCAACTTCAACTGGAGATCATCTGTGGGAGAAAATGAAAGGGGTGAGCACATCAAGCTCAGTAAGGCAATCCTACGAACAAGTAGGTAACCATACTACCTACATGAACGTGGTGCCATGCATAAACCACCCTTTCTCCACACATTTTAAAACATATGATATGATGTTGTGATGTTATGTAAATCCAGTTGCACGGAAAACTCAACATGCAATTATTTTAAATCATTTCTTTCTCTTTAAAAATTTCACAATGAAGTCAGGACTCGACCCCTCCTTCGGGTGATCCTGACTCACACAAAACCATGGAAATAGAATTTCTCAAAAGCATCGGTATCGAAAACATACGTATATATATACAAGATACGAGACTAGGCAATACTGTATATCGGTAATAACCAGGACTGGCCAATATGTCCTCGTGAGTCCTCTAGCTTCACGGATCCCAGTGTGCGAGGTCTCACCCTGATCGGGAACTGCCCGGGAGGTGGGTCAATCCAACCCGTCAGTCTTATCCAATCTCACGCATCCGTCGATGCCGTATCCGAAGATACCCCGTATCACGAAGATACCGTATCACAAAGATACCCCGTATCACAAAGATACCGTATCCGAAGATACTCTGTATCACAAAGATACCGTATCCGAAGATACCCCACGGTACATCGTACTCCATGCTACTTGCACGGTACATCGTACTCCATGGACCCATATCACTCTAGGTACTCCAGCCCAATTGGCCTGCTTCCCACAGAGGTTTTCATAACTCAATACTCGTTGTCATGTCTCAAAACGCACGTGCGAGCCTATTAAATCGGTGACACACAGTCTACCCGATGCTCCAAGCACGGCTCATTGTATGTTCTCTTAAGAATCAGTGCGAGCGATGCTCAGCACTCTCATCAAATCAAGTAAACTTGGCAGAGCCCGCTTTACATCTCCACAAGGCCGCCAACCTCATCCCTCACTCTCACCCTACTTAAGAGGTCTATTGAGCCTGTTGGGCCTTTTGGCTGACTCCAAGGGCAGACAGCGCTACTCCACAAATCCAGTAAAACTAGTGCGAGCTAGGCTCAGCACTCTGTATACAAATCGTATGAAAATCTTATAAAATCTGGTGCGAGTTAAACTCCCGCACCCTGTCATGAAAATCATGTAAAATCTGGTGCGAGTTAGACTCTAGCACCATGTCACGTAAAAGCATGTGAAATCTGGTGCGAGTTATACTCTATCACCTGTGCATGTAAAACTCTAGTGCGAGCTCTCGCTCCAGCACTAATGCATGCATCACACAAGTCAAACATCGTGCGAGCTGAGCTCTAGCACGTCACATGTAAATAAAAACATGTAGGCGGCTCGGTTATTTCCAAATAGTTTTTCACAGAAATCACATCAGTTAAGATATGCAATGCTATGCATTTTCTTTCAAGGTGAGCCAGCCTACTCATGCATGCGTTGAAATACCTCCAGAACGAGCAGGAACCTCTTGTTCTTGCTCCTCCCAATTTTTTCTAAATTTTTTTAGAATTTTACCCTTAGCAAGGGTATTTTAGTAATTTTGCCCATATGGGGCACTAAAATTGTTTTTCGACCTCTAGACCCTTCAATTAGTTTTAAAGGACTGCATATGAATGTAAAATTACATACTGTTACCTCTAGCAGTCCGCAGAATTCCCTTACCTCGATTCTCGTCGAGTCTGACCTTTTTCTTTTCCATTGTCATCTCGTCGCGCAGTCCGATATGCTCCCAATCAAATGCCCGGAACTGCGTATTAACATTCCTCAGGTCAGATAACATATAATTTAATTGTACTTAATCTTTTCTGGGCTTAATTTAAATCGTTGGGCCCATTTACCCCTATTGGGCCCGATTGCACATTAATGGGCCTTGATCGGCCTTAAGCCCGTTTTTCACTTAATTTTTACTTTATCGAGGCCTATTGGGCTCACTGGGCCCACCAATAATTTATCGGGCCTCGTTCTAATTCTCGAATAGCTAACTTAAATATTTACGACAATTAATCTAAATTTCCATAATTTAATTCAATTTATGCGGAATTAAATCAATATCACGCATAACGAGAAAATTGTCGTAAATAGGGATCACTTACCCGAGATTCCATGCTAGTCCGCAAATCGAGGCTGTCTCGAGCCCTCGGTGGATGCCAATCGTCGAGCTACACAATTAATTACATTTTCGGGTAAACTTTTCGGTCGAAATTTAATTAAATAAAATATTCCAAATTTAAATCGGGTCAATTTGACCGCTTATCGACTTACCCGAAGCTCGATTGCATCACCGGAATTTTCCCCAATTTTTTTCTCTTTTTTCTTTTCCCTTTTTCTCCCCTTTTTCTCCTCTTTTTGGCTGAACCGGTTCAGTCCGGTTCGGACCGGTTCAGCCGGTCGGTTCACCCCGGTTCAACCGATTCACCGCCGGTTCGCCCCTTTTCCGGCCGGTTCTCCGCCGGCTTCCACCGCCAAACGCTCCGCAAGGCCGTCCGCACCTCGAATCTGGGCTCGGATTCGCCCAAGGCCGCCGAAAAGCCGCCGGTCCGGCCTCTTCTCTCCTCGCCGTCGGACCCATTTCCTTCCTTTTCTGTTTTCGGCGCCGTCCGCCGGTTTCGGTGGCTGCCACCGCCACCAATCGCTCCGTCTGGGCCTGGGGAGTCTTCGGCTGGGGGTGGCCGAGCCTGAATCGCCGCCGATCGCCGGGAATCAGCTCTTCTCCCCCGCGGCTGTTTCCTCCCGATCCGGCGGATTCCGACGGCTTCGTCGGCCAATACCGGTCTCAAAAGGACCGGCTCCTCCTCCTGGTCACACCGGTACCCGCCGATCGCCCCCAGCTGCCGTGGATCGCCGGTACCGACTCCGTTTTCCCCGCGGGTTTCTCTCCCTCCGTTCGGCTTCCTCCGGCGTCGGTAAGCTGCACCGCCGGTACCATCGTGTTCGTCGGGCGTCGCTCTACGTTTTCTGACCTGCAGCTGGGACCATCGGTCGCCGGTGGCTCATCGGGCTCCTCGGGTTGCTCGGCTCCGTTTCTCTGCTTCATTTTTCTCTCTCCCCGATGGTTTTTTTTTTTTGTTTCAATTACTTTTTTTTTTTTTATCAATTTTATTATTTTTATTTTTATTTATTTTAATTATTTTACTATTCATTAAAATATATTAAATACCCCAAAACATCTACAAAATTATTATTTTATTCTAATTTAACTAATTTAATTTTATTTAATTTATTTAATTTATTTTTAATCCTTTTTCGGGTATAATTTCTCCGTATTTTTGGGATATTGTCCCGGGTAACCTTTCGGCATATTTTTCGATTATTTTCGGGATTATTTTTCCGAACTAAAAATCCCGATTAATCCCGATTAATTTTCATAAATTAATATCTTGATCAATTTAATCCGAAATAATTTTATTTCACTTTTATTGACCAAGATTCTTAATCCATTATTTTAAATTAATTTTTCTCATCGAATTTATACCGGCTTTCGGTGTTTTGACCATTTTGCCCTTACACGTGTTCGGGAATTAATTCAGTCAAACTTTCCTTCACGAACACTAATTCATTTCGTATTTTAATTAAATTCGGGTCTTACAACTCTCCCCCACTTAAGGAATTTGGTCCTCCAAATTAGAACCAATTCATATGAGTCCATATACAACTCCGGGTACATCGATCATATTATACTCTTAAATTCTTATGCGACCTTCTCCGGAGTGTATTACTACCAAAGGACTTTAATTAGGGAGATTATCTTAAACCCCAATACTTTCTCTTTCCTGTTTAATGCCCGAATCAACTTCTTCAATATACTTGTATTTTCCTCAAACTGAACTTTTGGAGTTCATATCCTATCACCTCTGCTGGATCTGGATAGTAGTACCGAAGCATCATAAGCTGGGACACATTGTGGGTGCCTGTTAATCCAAGTGATTAACAACAACCTACAGGTCTTATCTCCCACTTGTCCAATCTCTCAAGGATTCGATCCAGCTCAACTCAATTTACCTTCTTCCAAAAGCTCGCTATGTCCTTATTCTCTTAGGACAAGCTAATTCAACCATATTAATTCACAAAGGGTGAATTCCAATACTTGTCTATCTGCTCTGAGGTGTTCTTAATCTCTCAACCTTAAATAAACATCCTCAGAGACTTATTATCCAAAATCAGAATGATTCTATCTGTCACCCACTTTTCTTATCCAATTTGGGGAACAGCCCCTACAGCTATACACTGTCTCATAACTTGTTATCCCGATACTCAATTGCCAATTGTCGTTATTGGCGACTTCAATTAGAAATCAACTGATCATTCCAGAAGCTTATAAAATCAATGGCACACGCTTTCATCGGATCCTCCAGGACTTGTACAGTCCTCTCTGACTGACCATCTGTCTGAGGATGGAAAGCTGTGCTAATACTCAGTCGGGTTCCCATAGCTTCCTTAAATATATTCCAGAGGTAGGAAGTGGAGTGGGAATCCCTATATGATACCATGCTCACTGGAACGTTACATAATGTTCCACAAACTGCCTTACACATAAATCCTCATACACACTCTGAGTATCTGGGGAGTTCATAACTAGAAGGTGGGTAGACTTAATCACTCTATCGACTACCATCCAACTAGTCTCCTGATTTATCCGGGTCCCCTATAACCCATCACGACATTCATGGAGACTTACTCTCGTTTTTCGTGCCGTGTCGATATAGGTAGGTGCTGCAATAACTCTGCAGACTTTTAATACTCTACCTTACTCTGTTGACACACTAGGCACTTTTTCACAATCTCTATCATGTCTCTTTTTATATCTGACCACCCATACCCTTTTCAAGATTTTTAATATATTATTATTACCTTCTGTATGCACTGTATATCCCGAAGAGTGAGCTTCTGATAATAATCACTATCTCATCAACTATGGTCCTGGGGAGCACTTATACTGTCTCTGAATTCTCAGTAACTCATCATCACCCACTGTGAACTCTATCACTGTACCCTTCTGAATCTGACCCAAACTATCGACATCCGGTCGATCATCACGCTAGGCCTGGCAAATCCGGGCACTCTCATCCGGTACTAGTCATCAGGCTAGCTGTCACATAATCACACCAATCACTGTCATCATCAGAAGGGATCACATCAATACTGAGGTTCACAACTGCGTCTCGCAGCTCACGCTCCCTGACCATCATGTGTGGTACCATCCCGAGGCTCTTTCTACTCAAGACATCAGTCATCACATTAGCCTTTCCTGGGTGGTACAATTTTCATAATTCAAAATCTCTCAGAAGCTCTAACCCAATATGTATTCTCATATTCGCCTCTTTCTGTGAAAACAGATACTCGGGCTTTATGATCAGTGCATATCCACAATTTTTCACCATGTACATAATAGTACCATATCCTCGGTACAAATACTGTTGCCAGTTTTAAATCATGGGTATCTTCCCATTATACATCAATACACAGCTCATTCATTATTTCGAGGTATTCATACTCACTGAGAACCTCTTGAGCTGTTGGGTATGGTGAAATTAATCACGGTGGTCAGTTCATACTTCATCACGCCAAATTCACGTCACATCAATCATCTTATTTATCATCTTATTCAATGACCACGTTTTCATAATTAAACGTGTCAACAAAGTATATCCTTTTTGAACTCGCAGCAACCCATTGTAAAAGTCATTTGCCAATTGTTGCTTATAATTCGCCCTAGGCTTTAACTACTCCCAGCATATCACCGTTAATGATGATTACAACTCGATCTAATCCTTGACTTATTTACGCAAAGCGTACAAGATCCTTCTCAACCGCTTACGTTTTCAGGTGCTAACCTGCGTCATTTCCTTTTCTTATCTCAATGGTTCTTATTAAATTTTTACTATGATAATCTTTAGGATTTGTCGAATTTTAATATTCTTATTATCTTAATAATGGTATCCTAATGCTAAAGGTATTTATTACGATGATCGGTTTCACGTTATAGGATATATATATTTATCTAGACGCTGTCAAGTCTTCAGGCGGGGAGGTATTTTGAAATACCTTTATTAGCCTTCAGACTTAACCACAACTACTGGTTATGGTTATACCCATCTTGTCCTTGGTTATAATTTGTATTCGCTACTAATTGCATTAATCCTAATGACTTCGTATATTAAGGGTATTCCTTATCTAGCATATATCTCTACTCCAATACATCTTGTACTTAGGATCTATCTTATCTCGAAGATCTTCTCCTTTGCGTATCAATTATAACGAAACTCTTGTCATTATTCATTTCGTGAGTACAATCCTTTTCTCCTTTAATTTCAACTGTTGCATCCCTTTTTATCACCTGTCAACACTTACAATATACTTTTCAGGGATGTTTTCACCCCTGTTTTCAACTTAAAATCTCCATAGCCATATTCCGTTAATTAATCCTCCTATATTGGGGTACTCATTTATCTGTATTTGCCCAATGATGTAGGCATTCGTGCCTTTTACTCACTTATATGTGAATGAAGGCGGTATGAATAAATGTGTGGCACCAGGATCAATGAACATATGTACTTCGTTATTCATAACAAGTGTGGTATCTTACACCACATCCATGAAACATCAATAGTGTCCTGGTCCAAGACATCCTCTCGCCTTCGTCCAACAGCCTACTTTCCTTTTTCTTTTCGGCTATGTCCTCCCTCTTCGTTACAGCTATATCAACGAAATTTTTCTCCCTGTCTCTTTACTTTCCTGTGGGAAAATCTCGGTCAACTCTGAGCAATCAAAATTAATGGTCCGTCTTACCACACTTAACGGCCATTTCATCAATACCATGTAGGTATAAACCTTCCTTCTGTGGTATCTACCACACATTCCACAGTAATGACACTGCTACTCTGCTTCGTAGCAGGTCAGGGTCCTCCAATCACAATACCCCTCAAGAGTGCCAAAATTAGATACACTGGGGTCTTACCAATTATCTTACTCCATAACTCGTCAAATCTAATCTCTTACCAATTTCCATTTTTCTCATTCAACATCTTTGTCATTTCTCGATTCTCTTTTATGTCTCTATTTCAGCCCTCATTACCTTTCCCAATCTCAGAGGCGTGCAATTCGTGTTTTTATTTACCCAACTGTAAATCTGTGCACTGCCTCGGTATAGGTAATATCTCACGGGCCAATCAGACTCTAATTGACAATCTAAGCCCTTCCATAAATTTTTAGACATCTCGACTCTCACTTTTCATAGTGTCGAGGTAATATCTGCCCAGAACATAACCGAGTCTCCATACTCGTCAATAAATTAAATCCTCTGGGTCAGAATAAGGACTTTAATCTGAAATGTCCTTTAAATCATGTCCGGGATATCCTGTCACCGGAATATGTCCAAGATATTTCTCATCTCAACTCTTAAGATGGGTCGAGCGGGTTTCCACCACTATTCCGCTGCGCCCTCTGATCTCATACATGATCTGAGCAATTTGCTCCTCAAGTAATCTCCACACTCCGCTCCAATCTCGCGAAGCGTGTCTCAATACTGTCCGATCACTCTGTCGGACTCTGTGAGGCATTTTCAACATTAGCCTCCATTTCAATTTCACACTGGTTCTCATAAGTCAAACTCAGCACGACTTAGCAGACTCAGGTCTACCTCTACGACCTCTGCCTCGTGCACTATCTCATTTTTCGCGACTCATGTTAAGCATTCCTGCATTCTCAACCATTTCTTAGTCAAGCCCATCTCGATATACACTATTGTATCTAACTAAGCACAGTAACACGGGGATGTAATTTCCTAACTTCTGACACTGACACACATCAGACCAATTATGCTCTGATACCAAAATAATTGTCACGACCCAACTATCCAAAAATCAGAGTGAATTTTTCGCGTTTTTGTTTATTTTCTTACTTAATTCTTACCTGTCCTCGAATCGTGACCAACACTCCACTACTAATTGGGCTGTGCGTCAATGCCAGTCCCACCATACATCTACCCCAGTACTTATTTCTTCTCCAGTCATTTATAGTTGTTATATTATTTATACATCCCCTAAAGTTACTTACAAACATGTTACTGTGCTATGCTTATGTAGATACAATAAGTACAAGTGTATATACCTTATGTTGATGGGCAGCAGCGGATATCCGGAATGCAGTACTGAGTCGCCTCAACTTCAACTGGAGATCATCTGTGGGAGAAAATGAAAGGGGTGAGCACATCAAGCTCAGTAAGGCAATCCTACGAACAAGTAGGTAACCATACTACCTACATGAACGTGGTGCCATGCATAAACCACCCTTTCTCCACACATTTTAAAACATATGATATGATGTTGTGATGTTATGTAAATCCAGTTGCACGGAAAACTCAACATGCAATTATTTTAAATCATTTCTTTCTCTTTAAAAATTTCACAATGAAGTCAGGACTCGACCCCTCCTTCGGGTGATCCTGACTCACACAAAACCATGGAAATAGAATTTCTCAAAAGCATCGGTATCGAAAACATACATATATATATACAAGATACGAGACTAGGCAATACTGTATATCGGTAATAACCAGGACTGGCCAATATGTCCTCGTGAGTCCTCTAGCTTCACGGATCCCAGTGTGCGAGGTCTCACCCTGATCGGGAACTGCCCGGGAGGTGGGTCAATCCAACCCGTCAGTCTTATCCAATCTCACGCATCCGTCGATGCCGTATCCGAAGATACCCCGTATCACGAAGATACCGTATCACAAAGATACCCCGTATCACAAAGATATCGTATCCGAAGATACTCTGTATCACAAAGATACCGTATCCGAAGATACCCCACGGTACATCGTACTCCATGCTACTTGCACGGTACATCGTACTCCATGGACCCATATCACTCTAGGTACTCCAGCCCAATTGGCCTGCTTCCCACAGAGGTTTTCATAACTCAATACTCGTTGCCATGTCTCAAAACGCACGTGCGAGCCTATTAAATCGGTGACACACAGTCTACCCGATGCTCCAAGCACGGCTCATTGTATGTTCTCTTAAGAATCAGTGCGAGCGATGCTCAGCACTCTCATCAAATCAAGTAAACTTGGCAGAGCCCGCTTTACATCTCCACAAGGCCGCCAACCTCATCCCTCACTCTCACCCTACTTAAGAGGTCTATTGAGCCTGTTGGGCCTTTTGGCTGACTCCAAGGGCAGACAGCGCTACTCCACAAATCCAGTAAAACTAGTGCGAGCTAGGCTCAGCACTCTGTATACAAATCGTATGAAAATCTTATAAAATCTGGTGCGAGTTAAACTCCCGCACCCTGTCATGAAAATCATGTAAAATCTGGTGCGAGTTAGACTCTAGCACCATGTCACGCAAAAGCATGTGAAATCTGGTGCGAGTTATACTCTAGCACCTGTGCATGTAAAACTCTAGTGCGAGCTCTCGCTCCAGCACTAATGCATGCATCACACAAGTCAAACATCGTGCGAGCTGAGCTCTAGCACGTCACATGTAAATAAAAACATGTAGGCGGCTCGGTTATTTCCAAATAGTTTTTCACAGAAATCACATCAGTTAAGATATGCAATGCTATGCATTTTCTTTCAAGGTGAGCCAGCCTACTCATGCATGCGTTGAAATACCTCCAGAACGAGCAGGAACCTCTTGTTCTTGCTCCTCCCAATTTTTCCTAAATTTTTCTAGAATTTTACCCTTAGCAAGGGTATTTTAGTAATTTTGCCCATACGGGGCACTAAAATTGTTTTTCGACCTCTAGACCCTTCAATTAGTTTTAAAGGACTGCATATGAATGTAAAATTGCGTACTGTTACCTCTAGCAGTCCGCAGAATTCCCTTACCTCGATTCTCGTCGAGTCTGACCTTTTTCTTTTCCATTGTCATCTCGTCGCGCAGTCCGATATGCTCCCAATCAAATGCCCGGAACTGCGTATTAACATTCCTCAGGTCAGATAACATATAATTTAATTGTACTTAATCTTTTCTGGGCTTAATTTAAATCGCTGGGCCCATTTACCCCTATTGGGCCCGATTGCACATTAATGGGCCTTGATCGGCCTTAAGCCCGTTTTTCACTTAATTTTTACTTTATCGAGGCCTATTGGGCTCACTGGGCCCACCAATAATTTATCGGGCCTCGTTCTAATTCTCGAATAGCTAACTTAAATATTTACGACAATTAATCTAAATTTCCATAATTTAATTCAATTTATGCGGAATTAAATCAATATCATGCATAACGAGAAAATTGTCGTAAATAGGGATCACTTACCCGAGATTCCATGCTAGTCCGCAAATCGAGGCTGTCTCGAGCCCTCGGTGGATGCCAATCGTCGAGCTACACAATTAATTACATTTTCGGGTAAACTTTTCGGTCGAAATTTAATTAAATAAAATATTCCAAATTTAAATCGGGTCAATTTGACCGCTTATCGACTTACCCGAAACTCGATTGCATCACCGGAATTTTCCCCAATTTTTTTCTCTTTTTTCTTTTCCCTTTTTCTCCCCTTTTTCTCCTCTTTTTGGCTGAACCGGTTCAGTCCGGTTCGGACCGGTTCAGCCGGTCGGTTCACCCCGGTTCAACCGATTCACCGCCGGTTCGCCCCTTTTCCGGGCCGGTTCTCCGCCGGCTTCCACCGCCAAACGCTCCGCAAGGCCGTCCGCACCTCGAATCTGGGCTCGGATTCGCCCAAGGCCGCCGAAAAGCCGCCGGTCCGGCCTCTTCTCTCCTCGCCGTCGGACCCATTTCCTTCCTTTTCTGTTTCCGGCGCCGTCCACCGGTTTCGGTGGCTGCCACCGCCACCAATCGCTTCGTCTGGGCCTGGGGAGTCTTCGGCTGGGGGTGGCCGAGCCTGAATCGCCGCCGATCGCCGGGAATCAGCTCTTCTCCCCCGCGGCTGTTTCCTCCCGATCCGACGGATTCCGACTGCTTCGTCGGCCAATACCGGTCTCAAAAGGACCGGCTCCTCCTCCTGGTCACACCGGTACCCGCCGATCGCCCCCAGCTGCCGTGGATCGCCGGTACCGACTCCGTTTTCCCCGCGGGTTTCTCTCCCTCCGTTCGGCTTCCTCCGGCGTCGGTAAGCTGCACCGCCGGTACCATCGTGTTCGTCGGGCGTCGCTCTACGTTTTCCGACCTGCAGCTGGGACCATCGGTCGCCGGTGGCTCATCGGGCTCCTCGGGTTGCTCGGCTCCGTTTCTCTGCTTCATTTTTCTCTCTCCCCGATGGTTTTTTTTTTTTTTTGTTTCAATTACTTTTTTTTTTTTATTTTATCAATTTTATTATTTTTACTTTTATTTATTTTAATTATTTTACTATTCATTAAAATATATTAAATACCCCAAAACATCTACAAAATTATTATTTTATTCTAATTTAACTAATTTAATTTTATTTAATTTATTTAATTTATTTTTAATCCTTTTTCGGGTATAATTTCTCCGTATTTTCGAGATATTGTCCCGGGTAACCTTTCGGCATATTTTTCGATTATTTTCGGGATTATTTTTCCGAACTAAAAATCTCGATTAATCCCGATTAATTTTCATAAATTAATATCTTGATCAATTTAATTCGAAATAATTTTATTTCACTTTTATTGACCAAGATTCTTAATCCATTATTTTAAATTAATTTTTCTCATCGAATTTATACCGGCTTCCGGTCTTTTGACCATTTTGCCCTTACACGTGTTCGGGAATTAATTCAGTCAAACTTTCCTTCACGAACACTAATTCATTTCGTATTTTAATTAAATTCGGGTCTTACAGTTTCCTTATTCCGAAATTAAAATAATATCGGGATTCCATCATTCTCCATGTGTTCTCGATACAAGTGTTTACATCGACACTTTTCGAATAACAAATTAAAATTTTCTAACCCTTCCGCACTTGCATTCGCCTTATTACTTATTGTATCTTCGGGTTCCCGGTCATCCCACAGGCTTCTCGGTTCCTATAGTCCTCGAGCCCTACAACGAATATTCACACTTCTGTTAATATATATTATTTCCATTTTTTTTTTACAATTAATTTAACGTAGGAAATTTGTGGGGTTTACATTCTCCCCACCTTAAAAGAATTTGGTCCTCCAAATTCATTCGGGTCCATCTGTCTACGATCACCCAAGTTGTATCATGCCCCTTTCGGGTCCTTGATAATCTCATTATGAAATCCATAGTAATGTGCACTCATTTCCAAGTAGGCACTGGAAAAAAAATTCTTAAGTGACCCCATTGGTCTTTAGTGTTCGATCTTAATCTGTTGGCAAATCAAATACTTGGCCATAACTTAACTATATTTCTTTTAATACCGACCAACCAATATACCTTTCGTAAATCATGGAACACCTTAGTGCCTCCCGAGTGCATGGTGTACCGAGAACAATGAAACTCTTTTAAGATCCTTTACCTTAGGGCATCATCGTTTTAGACACCAAACTTACCACGATTTCTCATTTATCCTTAATGAGAACTTATTCTTAATTTATATCACTTGATCCAAATCACTTCACATACCAGAAATATTTGTTCCTTGCATACTTCTCTTAATCCAATATGACTCGTATATTCAAGATTTATCTCATTTCAAGCTTGTCCCATTTCGTACATCAATTATATTAGAACTCTTTCCTCATTCCAATTTAGTCTCACATTCAAGACACAAAAATATAGAGATTACAATCCTTATATTCGATATGTAATCCATATTCCAACGTTTCCTTATATCTCAACTTTAAATCTTCATAATAGTTTGAATCTTCCCAAATAATCATGTCATCTCTGTTTGAAAAATCCTACTTACACCCATCCTTAATACCCGTGACCCAAGACACTCTGAGTCTCCTTAAAATTTATCACCGGTATACTCCAAAGTGAATCACCTGATCCGATAATCCCCTTTTCATGTAATCCTTACAATTGTTCTCTCAGCATATCCAATCCAAGCAAGGTCACTCAGTACAGTGGTTTGAGTAGTTAATTCGATACCACCTGCTAAAATCAATTCCAGAACTTCTCCTTTTTGTTTAGAAGTAACTTGATAAGTCATTTGATCATGTGTCAGAAAACTTTCCCTGTTTACAGGAATGTTTCTATACCCCTTACACGCCCTATCCTTATCAATCATGTGAGCAGTGCGACCTTTAGAGTCTTTTTATACCGTTGGTTCTCTGATTCATTCTTCCAGTATAGTAACTGTGCTCTTTCATTGTCACTATTTCCTTTGTAGATCTCTTTGTCGTCATTCTCTTTATCTTTCCCTCTCTTAGTAACTTTAGAAATATAGAATTCATATCATCATAATTGCGTCTTGCGCTCTGTTTCCTCAAAGTAATTTCAAATGGAGTCATCTTAGCTTAACTAAATATCTCAATATCTCCTATGGGTTTCTGAACTTCCTTTATCTAACAGTTCTTGCAACTCCTTTTTTTTTTTAATTCCTAAAGATCCACAAAGTTCATTCGACAAGGAGACTTTGAGATTGACTGTGTCTCTAGTGCCAAACCTATAATGAATTCCAACTCTCTCCAGTGGTAGCCCCGGTAGTTCCTCAGGACACATCCAAAAACTTGCATACTACAGATATATCCTGAATACTTGGACATTCTCGACTAATGTCGGAGATGAATGCAACATCACTTTCACATCAACACGTTCATCAAAAACTTTCATTAATAGTCAAAATCATACACTTTATTCCTTAACTGCAAAGCATACATTAATCTTACTAGGTAAGGAGAAAGTTATAGTCTTAAAGTAGCAGTTTAAACTTACATGGTTGGTGGTTAGCCAATCCATACCCAAAATTACACCAAAGCCATACATGCTCAACAAAATTAGATCTGCTAATATGGTCCTATCTCCTACCTTGATTTCACAATTCCTACATACCACATCGAACCTAGGTAAGGATCCTTCCTTAAGTGACAGGCTTCTTGCCTTTCTTTGCCGCGGTAGCCTATCTCAGTGGGACTTATCTCTGGGGAGCTTGCCCTTCAGGTTGTCGTAGTGGCTCTGAGGGCTGTGGAAACTTATCCAGTGGGCAATCCTTAATCATGTGCCCCTTCTGTCCACACCTAAAGCAGCTCCTTGTGGCCTTGTAACAAATACCTTCATGGGGTTTACCGCACATCCTACATAACTTCCTATTTTGCTGTGGACCTTTGGTAGTCTGTGGGGTAGCTACAGGAGCCGTGAGCCTATCAACCCTAACCCGAGACTCATCTGTCATCTATCTCTTAGGTTGACCTCTCCTGGACTCCTGCCTCACAAACTCTGTCTGCTTATTCTCATCCCTACCCTTTTTCCTTAAATGCTAGCGGCTTCATTTCTAGGAGATTCCTCATTCTACCGATATTCCTCTCCTCCCTCCGAACCTGTACAGGAGGCTGAGGTTCCTTACGTACTGGAGGAACTTGTAGAGGACTCGGCATCGGAGTAGGAATTGGTGTCGCGCCAACTGAATCGAAAACGTTTGCCCCTAGATGTTGGGCAATCATGGAAGCTATCGACTCCAAACCTCGCTCGAGGCGCTGCTCCAACCGCTGTTCAAACTGAGCCATACGTGTATTGAGGCCCTCTAAGTGCGGTGGAGGAGGTGGAGGTGACTGATCCCGCCTCCGAATACGTCCGCGTCTTCCACTCATCGTGCAGTGATCTAATACCTACGCGTAATTCCAAAGATCAAGTCTTACATTCATTAGGTATACATTACCTACTACCAGACAAGCACAGACATTTGGGATGTAATTTAATCCTTATTTTTGACACTGACAGTACTAGACAACCTTCGCTCTGATACCACTTAAACTGTAACGACCCTTGACCCTTGAAAATCGAGAATTTTTTTTTTTTGAATTTATTTTACCCACTTATTCCCTTAATCACTTAGGTTGCATTCCTGCTCAGTGTCAAATCGCTTTTCCTAATTCTTAATCTGTAATTATATTTAAATTTCATATTTTGACCCAATGGTCGATAGAAATTTCGGCAGCATAACGACTTACATATGGGCCTACCCACCTGCAATTCAGTTGTTTTAACAATCCTAGATATCCACAACTACCAAGCATACTTTCCAATCAACATTTACAACTCAATACATTCATATCGATTAATACCAATCATTTTACAACCTAGTCCCAAGAATCATATTCTCTACATTGTTTCCTTACAAATTACATCCCAACAAAATATTCCTAATATATGTCTGTGCGTACGAATGTGTCTGGTAAAGGAATGTAATTGTATACCTTGACTGCGTGTACAAAAAGTAGCCTAAGGTAGCTCTTTCCCACCAACCTACGTTGTGTACGCGGCAAATAACGTCTATAGATCACTGCAAATAATCTGAAAGGTAGAGGGGTGAGCTTTCGGGAAAAAGCCCAGTAAGAAACGCATTTAAAATGATCATGGTGGCTAAATCGCATTAATTGCATGATAAAACCAAAAGATACGTTTCTTTACAAATATCACATAGATTTCAAAGAGCGTATATATAAAACATAATTGATAGAAATATAATTTTGAAGAACAAATCTATTCAGTTTCATCACAATCTATCGAAACATACAAAACTCCAGAATATTTCAAAACCGATAGAACTTCAAAAGCATAACTGATGTAAAAACATATATCGGAAGATCAAAATCATATAGCATAGTTCATATCGGATGGAGACTTGGATAACTTATAGAGGGAAGTCATAAATATGCCCAAAGGCTGGATTCATATACATTCATATACGCCACAAAGGCGCGCACGATAAAAATGCATTGACCGTATGGCACTTTGCATCTGTAGGACTCAAGAGGTGGCCCCCAACAGTCACACAGACTGTGTGGCACTTTGCTCCCACATATCTCAAGAGGTGGCCCTCACGATCGTATGTCTTTGTGAACCGTGTGGCACTTTGCTCCCGTCGGACTCAAGAGGTAACCCCCACAGTAACATAGACTGCGTGGCACTTTGCTCCCACAGAACTCAAGAGGTGGCCCCCACGTTCGCATGTCTTTGTGAATCGCGTGGTACTTTGCTCCCACAGGACTCAAGAGGTAACCCCCACAGTAACATAGACTGTGTGGCACTTTGCTCCCGTTGGACTCAAGAGGTAACCCCCACGTTCACATGTCATTTTGGAAATTGCGTGGCACTTTGCTCCCACAGAACTCAAGAGGTAACCCCCACAGTAACATAGACTGTGTGGCACTTTGCTCCTGTCGGACTCAAGAGGTAACCCCCACAATTCCACTATACAATGCCCTTTTTGTCTTAAAGCAGAGTTTTCAAAATCTTACTTGGGTTTTTATAGCTCATTAACTCATATCGAGTAATAAAATCAAATTTCTTGAAATCTGAAAACTCTTTCATAAAACAGAAAAAACGGTGTGGCACTTTGTTCCCGTAGGACTCAAGAGGTGGCCCCCACAATCGCCTTTCGAAGACAAATTTCATTTCTCAAACATAAGTTCACATACCAACTTTCATTTCATTCAAAAACATGAAATCAATCATACATAAGTCAAAACCATGACATTTATTCAGAAAATCATGTTTGAAACTACGCATTTAATTTCATATAGCATTTCTTTATCTCGAAAACATGATCAAATAAATCTTGGGCTCATTAGGTGTCAAGTTTTATTTTACAATCAAGGGTTGCACGAGAAGGCACGAAATCACATAAATAAATCGGGGTCTAAGGGTAGGGATACCATTACCATCTTAAATTACACCCCTTACCTCGATCTATCGAAATCTCCGTGCTCAATTGGTGCACCTCTAGTAACTCCTTTAATTCCTTCTACGATCACCTACAACGAAATCGTACACTTAGCACCCTATTCGTGCGAATTATCCGAATTGCGTTACAATCGTAACCTATTCATTACTACTGCGTGTGTACGTATTATTGTACGTACCTAACTCAACACGCACGTTTATATATTTTCCCTTACCACATTATTTTGTATGTGCACATAGACCTCGGTATACCTACTATTATATACAACTACATGTGGATACTAGCAAATATGTAGGTATGTATATTCCTATATATGCATCATTATTTGTTTTCATTTTTGTCCTCATCACATGTATCCATCCCATGTATGTACATATATTAAAATACATTCTTACCTTATACCTTCAATTGTATATACCTCTTAGTATATACACATCTCTCATACATTCCTTTATATGTACACCTAAGTAAATACTCAATATATGTATATGTATACTCATACCTACCCACATGGATATATGTATATATTTATATATATCATTTTTACTTGTTCCCATTTACTCACCCTCACATAAATATACATATATACATACATGCATCTAGCTCTCCCTTTATCCATCATTCATCACTACCCCCTTCTTCTTACACCATTTAAATTAATACTAATCTTGCTTATAGTTAAATCTATATATATACATGTAAATTAAATATGCATGTATATACTTAAATTTTACCTTCCTTTCTTTTTCTCTTTTCCCCTTTTTTTTTTCCAGCTTTTATTTCTTCTTCTTCCTCTCTTCCAGCTCTCGGTTCCAGCCCCTTTCTCTTTGTTCCTCTCGGTTCCAATACTTTTTCCCCTGTTTATGCTTCCTAGTGTCTTCCACAATCTCTCCCCTTGTCACACCGTTGCTTCTGCCTTCATTCCTCTCCGTTCTGCTTCCGACAATTGGGTTCTTCTTCCTCGGTCAGCTGCTGCCTCTCCAGTCCCGATTCTGTTTTTCTGGTTTTTCTTCAGCTGCCGTTACTGCCTCTGTTGCTGCCTCTTATCACACCAATCTGCCACTCTATTTTGTGGCACAATTCACCCTTCACAGCCCCCGATCACTTCCTTAGAACAACTCTCCAGGACACCCCAAAACTCTCTTCTCATCCACTGCACACACACTTGATCAGCCTTCACGGTACTGCTTCAATCCAATTAATTTCTTCCCTCTCGGTTCTGTTTTCCAGCTCCCTGTTTTAGCCCCTCTCTTCAGCTCACCATTCCAGCTCCAAATTTGGTCTCCATCTCCCTCGGTTCTGCCTCTCTTCAGTCCTAGTTTTGTTTCCTTTCCTCCTCCCTTGCCTCTGTTCCAGCTTCCCGATTCAGCTCTGCTCCTTCCTCCTTTTCAGCCCTCTCTCTCTCGGTCAGTCCCTCTTTTTCTTTCCCTTCTCTTCTTCCTCGGCAGAACCACTTCTTTTCCTTTCCTGGTTTTCTTCCTCTCCCGGCCAGACCTCTCTTCCTTTCCTTCTTTTCTTCTCCTCTTCTCTTTCTCTCTTCCTTATTTTCTTTTCCCGCCCGAGCCTCCTCTGCTTTGTTTGATTTCTTTTCCTTGTTTTCAATTGAAAACAGTGGCAGACGGAATTGGCTTTTCTAAGCCAATTCCGTACATGCCTTGATATATTTATATATATATTAGTTTAATGTATGTATATTATATTAGTATATGTATATTATATATTATTTGTTTTATTTATTTTGTGTTAGTATTATTATTTTTGTTTGTTTGTCTTTTTTTGTTTAATGTTTGATTTTTGTTTTGTATTCATCTCATTTCCTTTTATTTCACTTCATCATTTTTATTATTATTATTTATTTGTCTCATGTTTTATTTATCTATTAGTTAACACTATATATTAAATCTACACACTAAATAATATATATGCCATATATATTATTTTTCTTTTATTAAAATGTCTAGTATATATGTATATATCTACATATATACATTTTCTTATATAATTTATCCAAAGACATAATATCATGCCTTCCATGAGAGTTTCCTTATTCCGAAATTAAAATAATATCGGGATTCCATCATTCTCCATGTGTTCTCGATACAAGTGTTTACATCGACACTTTTCGAATAACAAATTAAAATTTTCTAACCCTTCCGCACTTGCATTCGCCTTATTACTTATTGCATCTTCGGGTTCCCGGTCATCCCACAGGCTTCTCGGTTCCTATAGTCCTCGAGCCCTACAACGAATATTCACACTTCTGTTAATATATATTATTTCCATTTTTTTTTACAATTAATTTAACGTAGGAAATTTGTGGGGTTTACAAGTGACCATTATTTACGACAATTTACATCGTTATGCGTGATATAAATTTAAATTCCGCATAAATTGAATTAAATTATGAAAAATTAGATAAATTGTCGTAAATAATAAATTTAGCTATTCGAGAGTTAGAACGAGGCCCAATAAATTGTTGAAGGGCCCAATGAACCCAATAGGCCTCTGTAAAAATTAAGTGGAAAACGGGCTTAAGGCCGATTAAGGCCCATTAAGGTGCAAACGGGCCCAATAGGGGTAAATGGGCACAATGATTTAAATTAAGCCCAGAAAATAGGAAATATAATTAAATTGTATAATATCTGACCTGAGGAATATTATTACGCAGTTTCAGAGGTTTGATTAGAAGCATATCAGACTGCGCGACGAGACAACAGTGAAAAAAGGAAAGGTCAGACTCGACGAGAATCGAGGTAAGGGAATTTTGTAGGCGTATAGAGATTTCTATACGTATTTTGAGGGTATTTACAGGGCTTAGAAATTTCTTACAGCATCTAGAAATGAAATAATAATTTCTGTGAAAATCGGGGCTTAGGTGAATAAAGAAAAAGATGATTTTGCCCCTGACAGTAAAATTTACAAAAAGGGTGGTAAGGCATATAAATTACATGATTTTCATGCTTTGATATTTTATATGAATGTATTGCTTGGGTTTAAGCAAATTTACATATAGGTTGGCTGTTGATTTTATGAATTATACGAAAGGGTACCGGTTTGTACCGGTTACTATTTTAAACGATGTTTTATTAAAAGTGAGCCACCTATCATATTTACACGAGTAAAAAGAGTGCTAGAGTCTTACTCGCACTCAAGTTTATTGATTTATTTCTCATGAAAAGCCGTACTGGAGCATTGCTCGTACGAGAAATTTGTGTGTGCACAAAACCGTGTTGGAGCTTCGCTCGCACGAGATTTTAGATATCATGATATGCATAGCGTGGTGCTGGAGCTTCGCTCGCACTAGACGTGAGTTGACATGCATATAGTCGTGCGGAAGCCTCCTGTAGACTGTGTGTCACAGAGAGTTGAGATGCTCGCACATATACTTTGAGACATGGATTGGTTATCGACATAGTATTGGGGTGGATAAGACCTACGGCAGGCACCCCCAGACTATGATATGGGTCCACGGAGTACGATGTACCGTGTACGTCACACGGAGTACGCTGTACCATGCAGTCATGATGACTCTATGATGTTACTTACTATTCTGGCGGGTAGGACTTGACCCCACCTCCCGTTGCAGTTGTGATACCCCGCACACCGGGATCCGTGTAGCCTGGGATCACAGGGACAAAGTATGGCCATAGTCCTCGATTTTTCATACAGTAACCTACATGCCTCACATGATATCATACGGTCTGGATAGACCAGGACAAACCCGATGGAGGGGTAGTCCCGATTTATGTTTTTAAAAGAGATGTGATTTGATGAATCAAGGTATTCCCGAGAGATGGGTTTGACCTCGATGAAGTTGTTTTATAATGAAACAAATGAGTTTTAAAGTGAGAGTTTATGATGAAATAAATGAGTTTTAAATGTGATGAATTTATGATGAAACATATAAGTTTCAAAGTGA
Organism: Firmiana major; assembly: GCA_033439115.1. Classification (NCBI taxonomy): domain Eukaryota; kingdom Viridiplantae; phylum Streptophyta; class Magnoliopsida; order Malvales; family Malvaceae; genus Firmiana; species Firmiana major. The sequence goes on from CM065910.1 coordinate 23,687,267, forward strand.
TGAGTTTTGTGATTAAACAAATGAGTTTTAAAGTGAAGAATTTATGATGAAATAAATAAGTTTTAATGTGACGAGCATGAGATGTCATACATGATGATTTTCCATGTGTGCTTTATATGTCGATTTCATGATTTCTTGTATATGATATATACATACATGTGGCATTGTTTTAATCCTACCCTATGCTCCGAAAGTAAACGATTTTTACATCATGACATTATCAGCACGTAGATAGTATAGTTATCTACCTGCTTACATTATTGCCTTATTGAGCACGTTTCGCTCACCCTTCCATTTTCCACCCCACAGGGTATATTCAGTAGAAGAGAGCGACAATAGTCTCGCATCTCGGTTATCCGCTGCTTCTTAGCAAGACCAGGTATACACATTTGTATAATTTTGTATCTGAACATATAGATGCACAGTACTGTATATGGATGTAATATTGGGGATGTATTTAGTTTTAAATAAATTGATATGTAAATGAAATATGGAAATTGAATGGTAAATAGGGGAGAGGTGACTAACACCGAATCATAGCCCAACTGTTTAGTAGTATATCTGTTCACGACGGGTAAGGAAATGAAAAGCAAAAAATTTGTAGGGATTTTTAGGAAATTTGGGTCGTGACAATTTAATGGTATCAGAGCCGAGTTGGCCTGATATGAGTCGGTGTTAGTAGTTAAGTAAAATTACATCCCCATGTACTGTGCATTGTTTAGATACAATTGTGTATATCAAGGTGGAACAGTAGCTAAGAATTTAGTTTCGAATGCAAGAATATACTTTTATAACTGATAACCGCTATGGTAGAGTGACGAGTACACATGCTCGAGGCCGTAGAGATAGGCCTGAGAGTCGAATGAGTCGTAACATGAGACTCAAGATGAGAGTGAAGTGGAGGCTGATGTTGAGCATACTCCACAGGGTCTTATAAAGAGACCAAACAGTATTGAGACACGCTCCGAGAGGACGGAGTGAAGTGTAGAAAATATTTCAGAGTTGTTTATTCAGTCTATGCATGTAGTTGAGGATAGGCAGAGTAAAGCCTAAACAGATGCCTCAGAGTATAGAGATTTTCACACCCCTTCGGTATATAGCGAAGTAAAGAAACCAATAATTACTGAGGACTGGGTGTATGAGATAGCGAAGTTGTATGAATTTTTCGGTGTATGTCGACTAAGAAAGTGACTTTTAAAATACGTTTATGTTGGAGTCAAGGCGGAGCATTGGTGAAAGTCCGCTCGACCCATCTTAAGTGTTGAACATCCAGAGCTAAGATGAGAAATGTTTATGGATGTATTCCGGTGATAGGATATTCTTGACATTGTTTAAAAGAAATGATAGATAAAAGTCCTTACTCTGACCTAGAGGATTTGATTTATTGATGAGTATGCTTATGAGTATGAACCCGATATTGTGGGCAGTGAGAGTTGGGAAGCCCAAAAGTTCATGAAATGACTCAAATTGTCGATCAGAGTCCGATTGGCTCATTACCTATGTAGAGACAGTGCGTAGATTACAGTTGCGTGAATAAGATCGAGTGTTGCACGCCTCTGAGATTGGGAAAGGTAGTAAGGGTCGAAATAGAGACAGAAGAGAATAGAGAATGATAGAGATGTCAGAGCAGGAAAGAGACCAGATGGTAAGAGATTAGAGTTGATAAATCACGGGGTAAGATAATTGGTAATGCCTCAGTGTATCCAGTTTTGACACTTTTGAGGGGTATTGTGATTGGAGGACCCTGACCTGCTACGAAACAGAGTAGCAGTGTGATCACTGTGGGATGTGTGGTGGATACCACGGAAGGAGGGTCTATACCTACATTGTATTGATGAAAATGGCCGTTAAGTGTGGTAAGACGGACCATTGATATTGATTGCACCGAGTTGGGCGAGATCGCCCCACTGAAAAGTAAAGAGACAGAGAAAAAACTTCGTTGGTATAGCTGCAACGAAAAAGGAGGCCATAGCCGAAAAGAAAAAGGAAAGTAGGCCGTTGGACAAAGGCGAGAGGATGTCTTGGACCAGGACACTATTGATGTTTCATGGATGTGGTGTAAGATACCACACTTGTTATGAATAATGAAGTACATATGTTCATTGATCCTGGTGCCATACATTTATTCATACCGCTTTCATTTGCATATAAGTGAGTAAAAGGCATGAATGCCTACATCATTGGGCACAATACTGATAATGAGTACCCCAATAGAGGAGGATTAATTAACGAAATATGGATATAGAGATTTTAAGTTGAAAATAGGAGTGAAAACATCACTGAAAAGTATACTGTAAGTGTTGACAAGTGATAAAAAGGGGTGCAACAGTTGAAATTAAAGGAGTAAAGGATTGTACTCACGGAATGAATAATGAAAGAGTTTCGTTATAATAGATACACTAAGGAGATAATCTTTAAGATGAGATATGTTTGATCCTGAATACAAGATGTATTGGAGTAAGAGGCGTATGCTAGGTAAGAACATCCTTACGATATGAAGTAATTAGGATTGAAGCAATTAGTAGCGAATATAAATTGTGACCACATGGACTGACATATAAAGTAATTGTGGTTAAGTCTAAAGGTTAATAAAGGTATTTCAAAATACCTCCCCGCCTGAAGACTTGACAGCGTCTAAAAGTATATATTTATAACCTATAACGTGAAATCGATCGTTGTAATAAATATCTTCAGCATTAGGATACCTTTACTAAGACGATAAGAATATTAAAATTCAACAAATCATAAAGGTTAACATAGTAAAATTTAATAAGAGCCGTTAATATAAGAAAAGGAAATGACGCAGGTTAGTACCTGAAAATGTAAGCGATTTTGAAGGATCTAATACGCTTATGCGTAAATAAGTCAAGGATATGGACAATTGAAATAAGTAGTGGAGCTCGACTACGATGGAGTCTTTACCTGAATCGATTTGTAATCATCATTATTGATGATATGATGGGTGTAGTTAAAGTCCAGGGCAAATTTTAAGCAACAATTGGAAAATTGCTTTTACAAATGGGTTGTTGCGAGTTCTCAATATGGTCTACTTGATTGACACGTTTAACTAAGAAAAAACATGGTCCTTGAATGAGATGATAAATAAGATGATAGATGTGACATGAATTTCAGTGTAGTGAAGTATGAACTGACCACCATGATTAATTTCACCATACCCAACAGCTCAAGAGGTTCTCAGTGAGTATGGATACCTCAAAATTATGAAGGAGCTGTGTATTGATGTATAATGGGAAGATAGTCAATTTTGGAGTCAGACAACTCCTTGATCACGAAATAAACTATCTGACCCATGATTTAAAGTTGGCAGCGATAGTACTTGTACTGAGAATATGGTACTACTAGGTACACGATGAGGAATTTTGGATATGCACTGATCATAAAGCCCCAAGAATCTGTTTTCACAAAAAGAGGTGAATATGAGAATACATAGTGGGTTAGAGCTTTTGATTGTGAAAATTGTACCACCCGAGAAAGGCTAATGTGATGGCTGATGCCTTGAGCAGAAAGAGTCTCGGGATGGTATTACATATGATGGTCAGGGAGCGTGAGCTGCTAGAGCAGTTGTGAGCCTCAGTATTGATGTGATCCCTTCTGATGATGACAGTGATTGTGTGACAGCTAACCTGAGACTAGAATCGGATGAGAATGCCCGGATTTGACAGGCTTAGCGTGATGATCGGCATGATGTCGATAGTTTGGGTCAGATTCAGAAGGGTATAGTGATAGAGTTCACAGAGTGTGTTGATGATTTACAGAGAGGTTCAGAGACAGTATGAGTGCTCCCCAAGACCACAGTTGATGGGATAGTAAAATTTGTCAGAAGCTCACTCTTCGGGATATACGGTGCATACGAAAAGTAACGAATATATATATATTGAAATCTCGAAAAGGGTATTGGTGGTCAGATGTGAAAAGAGATATGGTAGAGATTGTAGAAAAGTGCATAGTATGTCAGCAGAATAGGGTAGAGTATTAAAAGTCTGCAGAGTTATAGCAGCCTCTTCCTATATCGACTTGGCACGGAAATGGGAGCAAGTCTCCATGAACTTCGTGATGGGTTATAGAGGACTCAGATGAATCACGAGACTATTTTATTTAGATGATAGTCGATAGAATGACTAAGTCTACCCACCTTCTGGTTATGAAATCCCCAGATACTCAGAGTGTGTATGAGGATTTATGTATAAGGAAGATTGTGGAACACTAAGTAGCATTCTAGTGAGCATGGTATCATATAGGGATTCCCGCTTCACTTTACATTTCGGGAAATTTTTTTTTTTTAGGAAGCTATGGGAACCCGACTGAGTATTAGCATAGCTTTCCATCCTCAGACAGATGGTCAGTCAGAGAGGACTGTACAGGTTCTGGAGGATCCGATGAAAGCGTGTGCCCTTGATTTTTTATGCTCCTGGGATGATCAGTTATTACAATTGAAGTCGCCAATAGTGACAGTTGTCAATTGAGTATCGGGATAACAAGATATGAAGCAATGTGTGGTTGTAGGGGTTGTTCCCTAAATTGGATAAGAAAAAGTGGGTGACAAATAGAATTATTTTCGACTTTGGATAATAAGTCTCTGAGGATGTTTAGTTAAAGATGAGAGATTAAGAACACCTCAGAACAGATAGACAAGTATTGGAATTCACCTTTGGTGAATTAGTATGGTTGAAAGTTACTAGTCCTAAGAGAATAAGGACATAACGAACTTTTGGAAGAAGGTAAATTGAGTTGCGCTGGATGGAGTATTTTGAGAGATTGGACAAGTGGGAGATAAGACCTGTAGGTTAGTGTTATCACCTGAATTAACAGGCACCCACAATGTGTCCCATCGTTTGATGCTTCGAAAATACTATCCGGATCTAGCATAGGTGATCGAATATGAATTCCAAAAGTTCAGTTTAATGAAAATATAAGTATATTGAAAAAGTTGATTCGGGCATTAAACAGGAAAGAGAAAGTATTGAGGTTTAAGATGATCTCCCTAATTAAAATCCTTTGGTAGTAATACACTCCGGAGAAGGTCATATAAGAATTTAAGAGTATGATACGATCGATGTACCTGGAGTTGTATATGGACTCATATGACTTGGTTCTAATTTGGAGGACCAAATTCCTTAAGTGGGGGAGATTTGTAAGACCCGAAATTAAATCGTAAATTTTATGAGGTAGAAAACTGTTCACAAATTTAAAAGAATGAGATTCGGACTGAAAATAAGGATTCAAATCATAAAATGAATGAGTGTTCGTGAAGGAAAGTTTGACTGAATTAATCCCGAACACGTACAAGGGCAAAACGGTCAAAAGATCGAAAGCCGGTATAATTTAACAAGAAATAATTATTAAAAATAATGGATTGAGGAAGTTCGATCAATAATGAAGAATTACATATGTTTTGGGTTAAAATTGATCAAAATATTAATTTTTAAAATTAACCGAAATTTTTGTTGCGAAAAACAATCCCGAAAAATAATCAAAAATTATACCGAAAAGTCGAAATAATACCGAAAAATTAATTTATAGACTAAATGAATAAAATATAAATTTTTATAGATATTTTGAATATTTTAGACTAATTTAATCAATTAAATAATATTAAAATAAATTATAAATATAAATAAATAAATTGAAAAAAAAAAGAAATCAGATTGGAAATCAGGGAGAGAGAAACACAAAGCAGAGACAAAAAACGAAGCAAAACGAGGATCACCGGCGAGCCACCACCGGCGCCGGATTAGAGGTCACGACCACCGGAAAAGGGAGAGGAGAGGCCGGCGAGCAAGACATGTAAATACCGCAAATTTTCTGTGTTTAGATTAAACAAATATATATATATATATAGATGTAATTTTCTAAGAATGAAAATATAATTAAAAATATACATATATATATATAAAAATACAAATATAACATATACAATAAAAATATAAAATATATATATATATAAATATAAATATAAGTATAAATAGATATATATAAATAATATATATATGATAAAAATAAAAAAAATAATAAAAAAAATAAAAATTAATCAAAAAAAAAGAAAAAAAAAAGGGATCGCGCGATTGTCGCGCGATCCCAAATAGAAAACCTTCCCCCCTGTTCATCTTCTCTGTTACAGCCGCCGACAACCCCTCCCGCTGTTCATCCCACTGCCGGCCACACCCCTTCACGCTGACGATCCTTCCCTCACCGGTAGACGGAACCGGGCCCAAGTCAGCAACGATCGGCCTCCTTTCTCTTCCCCTTTTCGTTCGTTGAACCCGAGCCTTCCTCTCTCCTTTTTCGCTCGCTGGCGACTGAACCAGAAGACTGTCGGCAGCCTTGCGTTGCCCGGACTCCGAACTTCCTCCCCCTCCGACTGCCGGCCACCATTTCCTTTTTTCCCTCTTCACCGCCTGGAAACGAAAACGGAAACAGAGAGGTCTTTTCTCTGTTTCGCGTTTTGCAGCAAACGGAGGAGACTGACGCCGGCCTTCCACTGAACCCGAGCCCGGCAACCTCCCATCGCCTGTCCTACCCCGTCCGGCCACCCTGTTCCGACGCCACAGTACATCTACAATGGCAGTATACAAAAAAATATACCCAGTTGATATTCCTCATCCTTGTACCAGTTAATTCCTAGGTAAAAATCCGAATTTTATTTAGTTTAATGTATGTATAATTGTATTATGGAAGCATGATGTTGTAGGAATTAATTGAAATACAAGCATGTTTAGTGTAGATTAATTTGACAAAAATTGGAAAGATGAGAAGTAGAAATATATATAATGAATATTTATTTATTTAGGTACATGTACAAATAAGTCTATATAATAAATTGAGTATGCTAGTAATTGTACAAAAAAATGTGTATATGCATATGTGATAAGGAAAAATGGAATACAATGATAATATATATAGGTATATATATAAATATATATATATATATATATTTATTTATTTAGGTGCATATACTTGTGGGGGTATGAAAGGTGAATGTGTGCAAGTATATGTATATACAAAGAATGTATATATATGAGATAGGAAACATGAAAACAGTAAAAGTATATTTATATATATACATATAGGAGTGTATATATATATAAATATGTATTTTTAGGCGTGTATACATGTGGATGTATATAATAAAGGTGTATGTTAATACTTGTAGGAGCAAATATATCAATAGTGAATAAATATATAAACGTGCGTGTTGCCCTAAGGATATACAATAATACGTACACACGCAGTAGTGACGCTAGGTTACAATTTTAACGCAATTCGGACAATTCATGTGGATAAGATGCTAAGTAAACGATTTCGGTGTAGGTGAATCGTAGAAAGGATTAAAGGAGGTACTAGGAGACGTCACCGTTCGAATTCGAGATACCCGATAAATCGAGGTAAGGGGTATTACTTAACTTAGTTCTGATGTTGCATTTATGTTCTCTGATAAATGAGTTTATGAAAGAGCATATGATTTGAAATGATTTATTAATGCGTCCATACTTGCGAAACTGTTTACAAAACATGATTTCGTCTTACAAAATGTTCGCTAGAACATCTATGTTTATGAAATAAACTTTCGAATTATGAAAATGCATGAAAGTTTTATGATGGCTTGAAAACCCATATTTACGCTTTGAAATGGAACTTTTGGCGTTTTCAAAGGTATTTACGAAAAAAAGAAAATATGTTTTGAGACTTAGGCTTCATGCTTAGCTACTTCTCGTGGTGTTCCAGCTCCACCACTTGAGGTGCCGGTACGTAGGCCCCTTTAGCACTTGACTCGACCTGTGTGGAAGATGTCGTGCTACTGGTGGTTTATGATGATGTTTTGGTAGTATCTCGTGCCCGCGCAGCACGCAATTATGTTGCCCACACGGAGAGTGCCTTTGGTGCCCGTGTCCTAACTATGTGCTAGTGAAAGTATGTAAGATGGATACTACCCATGTTTTACGAAAGAGCTGTACGACCCTGATCCAGTCTACAGCCCCCTTACCATGGCCATAGGTATGATGACTCTCCAATGGAGAATGACACGTATCGCATGACTTAGTTATAGCCTAGTTTCCTCGATTTTAACTATAAAATCGATTATGAGAAGTTTATGAAATGATTACGAAATATGCATGAGAAGTTTATGAAATGATTACGAAATATGCATGAGATGTTTATGAAATAATTACGAAATATGCAAGAGTTGTTTATGAAATGATTATGAAATATTCATGATATGTTTACGAAATGATTTATGAAATGTTCATGAAAATGATTAAGCATGTTAATGGTTTTATTGACACGCATGTTTTATGACGTTTATGCATGAAATGAAAATTTCTATATTTTATTTAGTTTCGTTCCATGAACTATTTCAAATACTTTTATATGTCAGAACTGTTTTAAGAGTACTATCTTACTGGGCTTTTCCCCAAAAGCTCACCCCTCTACCTTCAGATCATTTGCAGTGAATCTATAAGCGCTACCTGCCGCGTACACGACGTAAGCTGGTGGGAAGAGCTACCCTAAGCTACTTTTGTACACGTGAAAGGTATACATTTACATTTCCGTACCAGACATAATTGTACGCACAGACATATATTGGAATTATTAGTTGGGATGTAATTTTGTAAGGAACGATGTAGACATTACTACTCTGGGATTATATTTTGAGATGACTAGTATTAAATCGAAATAGATGCATTGTGTGGTAAAGATGGATTTGGAAAGTATGCTTGGTAGTTGTGGATATCTAGGATTGTTGAATACAACTTAATTGCAGGTGGGTAGTCTTATATATAAGCCGTTGTGCTGCCGAAATTTCTATCGGTCATATAAATTAAAATATGAAAATCAATTATAAATTACGAGAAAAGAATTAGGAAAATGTTTCGACACTGCACAGGAATACAACCTAAGTGAATAAGGTAATGAGCGGGTAAATTAAATTAAGTTTAAATTCAAAAAAAAAATTTATCCCGATTTTTAAGGGTCAATGGTCGTTACAGTTTTAAGTGGTATCAGAGCAAAGGTTGTCTAGTACTGTCAGTGTCGAAAATAAGGATTAAATTACATCCCAATGTCTGTGCTTGTCTGGTTGTAGGTAATGTATACCTAATAACTTTAAGGTTTGATCTTTGGAATTACGCGCAGGTAGTAGATCACTGCACGATGAGAGGAAGACGCGGACGTCCTAGGAGGCAGGCTCAGCCACCTCCACCTCCTCCATCGGAGCCAGAGAGTCCTAATACTCGTATGGCTCAGCTCGAGCAGCGTTTAGAGCAGCGCCTTGAGCGAGGTTTGGAGTCGATTGCTGCCATGGTTGCCCAACACCTAGGGGCAAATGTTTCTGATTCAGCTGGCACCACACCAACTCCTGATCCAGTGCCAACTCCTCCACAAACACCACCACCTCCTCCTCCACAAGTTCCTCCAGTACCTATGGCGCCTCAGCCTCCTGTACAGGCCCGGAGGGAGGAGAGAGATTTTGGTAGGATGAGAGATTTTCTGAAGATGAAGCCTCAAGCATTTAAGGGAATTAAGAACCCGGTAGAGGCTGAAGAGTGGCTGGTGAGCCTCGGGAAGATCTTCGATTTTCTGGGGTGTTCTGATGTTGAGAAGGTTTCAATGGCCACCTACATGCTACAAGGCCAAGCAGAGTATTGGTGGGGATCCACCAAGGTCCTTCTGACTGCTCAGCATCCGGTAATTAGTTGGGATGCATTCGCCACAGCTTTTAGGAAGCAGTATGTTCCACTAGCTGCCCAGCAGAAGTTGAGGATGGACTTTCTGAATTTGGTGCAGGGCAGTATGACTGTGGATGAGTACGAGAGTAAGTTCACCATGCTGATGAGGTATGATCCGGAGACGTTCCAGAATGAAGAACGTCGGACTGAGAGGTTCTTAGCAGGATTAAGGCCAGCTATCAGATACCGTCTTCTGGGGTTATGGATTACGGAATTTTAGGATGCTTTGGGTAGAACACAGATGGTCGAGAGAGGCTTAAATGTCACACAGGCGGAGTATGGCCTTAAGGGAAAGAGCAGGGATAAAGGTAAGCAGACAGAGTTAGTGAGACAGGATTTCAGGAGGGGTCAGCCCAAGAGGCAGAGGACGGATGAGTTTCGACCTAGACTTGACAGACCCATCATTTCAGGACCTGCTCCTCAGATTGCTAGAGGTCCACAACAGTATAGGCCAGTGTGCAAACAGTGTGGGAAGCTTCATGGAGGTGTGTGTCTTTTGACCACCGGGAGCTGCTTTTTGTGTGGGCAAAAGGGACATATAATGAGAGATTGCCCACAGAACCACTTTCCACAACGCCCAGAGCCACCACGACAATCTGAGAGGTAAGCTCCCCAGAATCGGAACCCACAGAGATGGGCTACCGCAGCTGAGAAGGGTAAGAAGCCTGTCACGCATGGAAGGGTCTTTGCCTTGGATAAAGAGACTGCTGATACCTCCACTGAGACCATTCATGGTAAGCTTTTAATTTGCAATCATGAGGCACAAGTATTGTTTGATTCAGGTTCCACCCACTCTTTTATATCACCACATTTTGCACGTCAATTGCATGTTAAGCCTGAATCTCTTGACTTTACGTTACGCGTTAGTACACCCATGTATAAATCACAAAATACTGATATGGTATGTAGGAATTGTGAAATCAAGGTAGGAGATAGGATCATATTAGCAGATCTAATCTTGTTGGGCATGTATGGCTTTGATGTAATTTTGGGTATGGATTGGTTAGCCACCAACCGTATAAGTTTAGACTGCTACTCTAAGACTGTAACTTTCTCCTTACCTAGTAAGTTTAGTGTATGCTTTGCAAAGAAGGAATAAACTTTATGATTTTAACAAATGATGAAAAATTTTAATGAATGTGTTAATGTGAAGGTTATGTTGCATTCATCCGCGATACTAGTCGGGAATGCCCAAGTATTCAGGACATACCAGTGGTATGCAAATTTTTGGATGTATTTCCTGATGAACTACCGGGATTACCACCGGAGAGAGAGTTAGAATTCACGATAGATTTGGCACCAGAGACTCAACCAATCTCAAAGTCTCCTTACCGGATGGCCATTGTAGAACTTGAGGAATTGAAGAAGCAGTTGCAAGACTTGCTAGACAAAGGGTTCATTAGGCCAAGTGTATCCCCGTGGGGAGCTCCGGTATTATTTGTGTGAAAGAAGGATGGTAGTCTTAGGTTATGTATAGACTACAGGCTGCTGAACAAAGCCACAATTAATAACAAGTATCCCTTGCCCAGAATAGATGATCTATTTGACCAGCTAAGAGGGGCTACGGTGTTCTCGAAGATTGACCTGAGATCGGGCTATCACCAATTGAGGATTAGGAATGAGGATGTTCCGAAGACGGCCTTCAGAACGAGATATGGCCACTATGAGTTCCGTGTGATGCCCTTTGGTCTAACTAATGCCCCAGCTGCATTCATGAGCCTGATGAATGAGGTGTTTCGAGAGTATCTAGATCGGTTCGTCATTGTTTTCATCGACGATATTCTGATCTACTTAAAGTCCCGAGAGGAGCATGAGCAGCATTTGAGAGTAGTGCTCCAAACTCTCAGAGAGAAGCAGTTGTATGGGAAGTTGGATAAGTGTGAGTTCTGGTTGGAGCAGATAGCATTTTTGGGCCATGTTATTTCTAAAGACGGGGTGTCGGTGGATCCGTCCAAGATTGAGGCAGTACTCAATTGGGAAAGACCGAAATCTGTTACGGAAATTTGGAGTTTTTTGGGACTAGCTGGATACTACAGGAGGTTTGTAGAAGGTTTTTCCAAGATTGCCGCTCCACTGACTAAGCTGATACGCAAGGATGTTCCATTCGAGTGGACTGATAAGTGTGAGCAGAGTTTTGAAGAACTCAAGAAGAGGTTGACTACCGCCCCAGTCTTAACCATTCCTAGTAGGTCTGGAGGCTATGCAGTATACAGTGATGCGTCATACTAGGGCTTCGGGTGTGTACTTATGCAGCATGGAAGAGTGGTTGCATATGGTTCTCGACAACTTAAGAACCATGAAAGGAATTATCCCACCCATGACTTGGAATTAGCCGCGGTTGTTTTTGCTTTGAAGATATGGCGGCATTATCTGTATGGAGAGAGATTTCAGATTTTTACTGACCATAAGAGCTTGAAGTATATATTTGATCAGAAGGAGCTGAATATGAGACAGAGACGGTGGATAGAGCTCCTCAAGGACTATGATTGCGAGATCCTGTATCACCCTGGCAAGGCAAACGTAGTGGCAGATGCTTTAAGCAGGAAGGGAATGATTTCTTTTATGATGGTTAGAGAATGGGAGTTACTAGAACAGTTTGCCGAGCTCAGTATTAGTGTGGAAACAACAGATATTGGGTTCATAGCTAGTTTGCAGATTGAACCTAGTATACTTGATCAGATCAGAACCGGACAGAGGGGTGATCAGAAGTTATTGGATATGGTCAGTCAGGCAGGACAGGACGTACAGACAGACTTTGTGGTCGGTGAGGATGGATTGATGAGATTTAGGGGTCGTATATGTGTCCCTAACGATGATGCCCTACGGCAAAGGATCCTAAAGGAGTCCCAGTATTCTCGGTACACTATGCACCCAGGAAGCACTAAGATGTACCAAGATTTACGGAGGGTGTATTGGTGGATTGGTATGAAAAGAGACGTAGCTGAGTTTGTGGCCAAGTGTTTGATTTGTCAACAGATTAAGATCGAGCACCAAAGACCAGCAGGACTACTTAAGTCTCTTCCAGTGCCTACTTGGAAATGGGAGCACATTACTATGGATTTTATTATGGGGTTACCAAGAACCCGAAAGGGGCATGATGCAATCTGGGTAATTGTAGACAGGTTGACAAAGAGTGCCCACTTCCTAGCCATCAAAAATACAGACTCCTTGAGTGCTTTAGCAGAGTTATATGTGAGAGAAATAACTCGACTGCATGGGACACCTGTGAGCATTACGTCAGATAGAGATTCCCGATTCACTTCTAGATTTTGGGCTCATTTTCAAGAAGCCATGGGATCTCAGCTTAACTTGAGCACAGCCTATCATCCTCAGACCGATGGTCAGTCCGAAAGGATAATTCAGACCTTAGAGGATATGCTGAGGGCGTGCGTTTTGGAGTTCAAGGGATCATGGGATAATCACTTGCCCCTTGCAGAGTTTGCTTATAACAACAGCTATCATGCTAGCATCAGGATGGCACCTTATGAGGCCTTGTATGGTAGGAGATGTAGGTCTCCAGTGGCTTGGGAAGAAGTGGGTGACAGAAAAATCTTGGCTCCCGAGTTGGTAGAACAGGCAGCAGAAGGTGTTCGGATAATCTGTGATAGACTTAAGACCGCACAGAGCAGGCAGAAGAGTTATGCGGATAAGCATAGACGGCCACTTGAGTTTCGAATTGGGGACTCTGTGTTTCTTAAGGTATCCCCGAGCAAGGGTATAATACGCTTTGGAAAGAAGGGAAAACTGAGTCCTCGCTTCATTGGTCCTTTTGAGATTCTAGAGAGAGTGGGAGACGTGGCCTACAGACTTGCCCTACCCTCGCAACTCTCCGGGGTACATAATGTCTTCCACGTTTCGATGTTAAGGAAGTATAATCCGGATCCCTCACATATCATTGAGTATGAGCCTTTGAGTATCCAAGAGGACATGAGCTACATTGAGCGACCTATCCTGATTCTGGACAGGAAGGAAAAGGTACTTCGATCAAAGACGATACCTCTGGTAAAGGTTCTCTGGCAACACCATTCGATAGAGGAAGCTACATGGGAGCTAGAGAGTCTTATGAAGGAAAAGTACCCACACCTATTTTGATGGACTCAGAGGAATTTGGAGGACCTAATTCTTTAAAGGTGGGGAGAATGTATTAACCGCAAATTTTCTGTGTTTAGATTAAACAAAAATATATATATATATAGATGTAATTTTCTAAGAATGAAAATATAATTAAAAATATACATATATATATATAAAAATACAAATATAACATATACAATAAAAATATAAAATATATATATATAAATATAAATATAAATATAAATAGATATATATAAATAATATATATATGATAAAAATAAAAAAAATAATAAAAAAAATTAATCACAAAAAAAAAGGGATCGCGCGATTGTCGCGCGATCCCAAATAGAAAACCTTCCCCCCCTGTTCATCTTCTCTGTTACAGCCGTCGGCAACCCCTCCCGCTGTTCATCCCACTGCCGGTCGCACCCCTTCACGCCGACGATCCTTCCCTCACCGGTAGACGGAACCGGGCCCAAGTCAGCAACGATCGGCCTCCTTTCTCTTCCCCTTTTCGTTCGTCGAACCCGAGCCTTCCTCTCTCCTTTTTCGCTCGCCGACGACTGAACCAGAAGACTGTCGGCAGCCTTGCGTTGCCCGGACTCCGAACTTCCTCCCCCTCCGACTGCCGGCCACCATTTCCCTTTTTCCCTCTTCACCGCCTGGAAACGAAAACGGAAACAGAGAGGTCTTTTCTCTGTTTCGCGTTTTACAGCAAACGGAGGAGACTGACGCCGACCTTCCACTGAACCCGAGCCCGGCAACCTCCCATCGCCTGTCCTACCCCGTCCGGCCACCCTGTTCCGACACCACAGTACATCTACAGTGGCAGTATACAAAAAAATATACCCAGTTGATATTCCTCATCCTTGTACCAGTTAATTCCTAGGTAAAAATCCGAATTTTATTTAGTTTAATGTATGTATAATTGTATTATGGAAGCATGATGTTGTAGGAATTAATTGAAATACAAGCATGTTTAGTGTAGATTAATTTGACAAAAATTGGAAAGATGAGAAGTAGAAATATATATATAATGAATATTTATTTATTTAGGTACATGTACAAATAAGTCTATATAATAAATTGAGTATGCTAGTAATTGTACAAAAAAATGTGTATATGCATATGTGATAAGGAAAAATGGAATACAATGATAATATATATAGGTATATATATATATATATATTTATTTATTTATTTATTTAGGTGCATATACTTGTGGGGGTATGAAAGGTGAATGTGTGCAAGTATATGTATATACAAAGAATGTATATATATGAGATAGGAAACATGAAAACAGTAAAAGTATATTTATATATATACATATAGGAGTGTATATATATATATAAATATGTATTTTTATGCGTGTATACATGTGGATGTATATAATAAAGGTGTATGTTAATACTTGTAGGAGCAAATATATCAATAGTGAATAAATATATAAACGTGCGTGTTGCCCTAAGGATATACAATAATACGTACACACGCAGTAGTGACGCTAGGTTACAATTTTAACGCAATTCGGACAATTCGTGTGGATAAGATGCTAAGTAAACGATTTCGGTGTAGGTGAATCGTAGAAAAGATTAAAGGAGGTACTAGGAGACGTCACCGTTCGAATTCGAGATACCCGATAAATCGAGGTAAGGGGTATTACTTAACTTAGTTCTGATGTTGCATTTATGTTCTCTGATAAATGAGTTTATGAAAGAGCATATGATTTGAAATGATTTATTAATGCGTCCATACTTGCGAAACTGTTTACAAAACATGATTTCGTCTTACAAAATGTTCGCTAGAACATCTATGTTTATGAAATAAACTTTCGAATTATGAAAATGCATGAAAGTTTTATGATGGCTTGAAAACCCATATTTACGCTTTGAAATGGAACTTTTGGCGTTTTCAAAGGTATTTACGAAAAAAAGAAAATATGTTTTGAGACTTAGGCTTCATGCTTGGCTACTTCTCGTGGTGTTCCGGCTCCACCACTTGAGGTGCCGGTACGTAGGCCCCTTTAGCACTTGACTCGACCTGTGTGGAAGATGTCGTGCTACTGGTGGTTTATGATGATGTTTTGGTAGTATCTCGTGCCCGCGCAGCACGCAATTATGTTGCCCACACGGAGAGTGCCTTTGGTGCCCGTGTCCTAACTATGTGCTAGTGAAAGTATGTAAGATGGATACTACCCATGTTTTACGAAAGAGCTGTACGACCCTGATCCAGTCTACAGTCCCCTTACCATGGCCATAGGTATGATGACTCTCCAATGGAGAATGACACGTATCGCATGACTTAGTTATAGCCTAGTTTCCTCGATTTTAACTATAAAATCGATTATGAGAAGTTTATGAAATGATTACGAAATATGCATGAGAAGTTTATGAAATGATTACGAAATATGCATGAGATGTTTATGAAATGATTACGAAATATGCAAGAGTTGTTTATGAAATGATTATGAAATATTCATGATATGTTTACAAAATGATTTATGAAATGTTCATGAAAATGATTAAGCATGTTAATGGTTTTATTGACACGCATGTTTTATGACGTTTATGCATGAAATGAAAATTTCTATATTTTATTTAGTTTCGTTCCATGAACTATTTCAAATACTTTTATATGTCAGAACTGTTTTAAGAGTACTATCTTACTGGGCTTTTCCCCAAAAGCTCACCCCTCTACCTTCAGATCATTTGCAGTGAATCTATAAGCGCTACCTGCCGCGTACACGACGTAAGCTGGTGGGAAGAGCTACCCTAAGCTACTTTTGTACACGTGAAAGGTATACATTTACATTTTCGTACCAGACATAATTGTACGCACAGACATATATTGGAATTATTAGTTGGGATGTAATTTTGTAAGGAACGATGTAGACATTACTACTCTGGGATTATATTTTGAGATGACTAGTATTAAATCGAAATAGATGCATTGTGTGGTAAAGATGGATTTGGAAAGTATGCTTGGTAGTTGTGGATATCTAGGATTGTTGAATACAACTTAATTGCAGGTGGGTAGTCTTATATATAAGCCGTTGTGCTGTCGAAATTTCTATCGGTCATATAAATTAAAATATGAAAATCAATTATAAATTACGAGAAAAGAATTAGGAAAATGTTTCGACACTGCACAGGAATACAACCTAAGTGAATAAGGTAATGAGCGGGTAAATTAAATTAAGTTTAAATTCAAAAAAAAAAAAATTATCCCGATTTCTAAGGGTCAAGGCTCAATGGCATCAGGAGTGCAAGAACTAAGGGTGTTGTCCCTGGTTCGAGCCTCCGAGGACGCGTTCTGAAGGGAATTTCCCTGAATGAAACAAAGCCATGCGGGCCTCGGCCCAAAGCGGACAATACGTGGATGTTGTTGGCGTTGTTTGACCACCCGTTGTTAGACCACCAACGTTGTCGATGGGCCTTACGGGTCAGTGGACCTGGGCTTGGTTGCCATGGCCGTTGGCAGGGGTTGGCCGGGCAGGGGTTGGCCGTCACAAGACAGCACCGGCGACGGGTCATGAAACTCGCCGGAGATCGACGAATCGGGGAGAGAAGTCACGGGAGAAAGAGTTCCGATCGGCGGTGAACGGCGTTGATCTGGCCGACCCCACCCCCAGCCGAGGACTCCCCAGGCCCAGACGATGCGATCGGTGGTGGCCATGGCTGGCGAAACCGACGGACGGCACCGGAATCGACCAAAAAAGGGGGAACCACAGACGACCGAGAGGAGAACGGCCAGACCGGCGGCGTTCCGATGACCCCGATCAAAGCCGAGGCCAGATTCGAGATGCGGACAACCTTGCGGAGCTGCTGGAGGTGGAAGCCGGTGGAGAACCGACCGGCAAGGCGGTGAACCGACCAAATCGGAGTGAACCGGAGTGAACCGACGGTCTGAACCGGTCCGAACCGGACTGAACCGGTTCAGCCAAAAAGAGAAGGAAAAAGGAGAAAAAGGGAAAAAGAAAAAGAGAAAAAAATTGAAAAAAATTTCAGTGATGCAATCGAGCTTCGGGTAAATCGATAATGGATCAAAATTGATCGATTTGAATTTTGAAATATTTTATTTAATTAATTTTTGACTGGAAAATTTACCCGAAAAATTATGAAATTATGTAGCTCGATAATTGGCATCCAAAGAGAGCTCGAGACAGCTTCGATTTGCGAACTAGCATGGAATCTCGGGTAAGTGACCATTATTTACGACAATTTACATCGTTATGCGTGATATAATTTAAATTTCGCATAAATTGAATTAAATTATGAAAAATTAGATAAATTGCCGTAAATAATAAATTTAGCTATTCGAGAGTTAGAACGAGGCCCAATAAATTTTCGAAGGGCCCAATGAGCCCAATAGGCCTCGATAATGTGAAAATTAAGTAGAAAACGGGCTTAAGGCCGATTAAGGCCCATTAAGGTGCAAACGGGCCCAATAGGGGTAAATGGGCACAATGATTTAAATTAAGCCCAAAAAATAAGAAATATAATTAAATTGTATAATATCTGACCTAAGGAATATTATTACGCAGTTCCAGAGGTTTGATTGGAAGCATATCGGACTGCGCGATGAGACAACAGTGAAAAAAGGAAAGGTCAGACTCGACGAGAATCGAGGTAAGGGAATTTTGTAGGCGTATAGAGATTTCTATACGTATTTTGAGGGTATTTACAGGGCTTAGAAATTTCTTACAGCATCTAGAAATGAAATAATAATTTCTGTGAAAATCGGGGCTTAGGTGAATAAAGAAAAAGATGATTTTGCCCCTGATAGTAAAATTTACAAAAAGGGTGGTAAGGCATATAAATTACATGATTTTCATGCTTTGATATTTTATATGAATGTATTGCTTGGGTTTAAGCAAATTTACATATAGGTTGGCTGTTGATTTTATGAATTATACGAAAAGGTACTGGTTTATACCGGTTACTATTTTAAAAGATGTTTTATTAAAAGTGAGCCACCTATCATATTTACACGAGTAAAAAGAGTGCTAGAGTCTTACTCGCACTCAAGTTTACTGATTTATTTCTAATGAAAAGCCGTACTGGAGCATTGCTCGTACGAGAAATTTGTGTGTGCACAAAACCGTGTTGGAGCTTCGCTCGCACGAGATTTTAGATATCATGATATGCATAGCGTGGTGCTGGAGCTTCGCTCGCACTAGACGTGAGTTGACATGCATATAGTCGTGCAGAAGCCTCCTGTAGACTGTGTGTCACAGAGAGTTGAGATGCTCGCACATATACTTTGAGACATGGGTTGGTTATCGACATAGTATTGGGGTGGATAAGACCTACAGCAGGCACCCCTAGACTATGATATGGGTCCACAGAGTACGATGTACCATGTACGTCACACGGAGTACGCTGTACCATGCAGTCATGATGACTCTATGATGTTACTTACTATTCTGGCGGGTAGGACTTGACCCCACCTCCCGTTGCAGTTGTGATACCCCGCACACCGGGATCCGTGTAGCCTGGGATCACAGGGACAAAGTATGGTCATAGTCCTCGATTTTTCATACAGTAACCTACATGCCTCACATGATATCATACGGTCTGGATAGACCAGGACAAACCCGATGGAGGGGTAGTCCCGATTTATGTTTTTAAAAGAGATGTGATTTGATGAATCAAGGTATTCCCGAGAGATGGGTTTGACCTCGATGAAGTTGTTTTATAATGAAACAAATGAGTTTTAAAGTGAGAGTTTATGATGCAATAAATGAGTTTTAAATGTGATGAATTTATGATGAAACATATAAGTTTCAAAGTGATGAGTTTTGTGATTAAACAAATGAGTTTTAAAGTGAAGAGTTTATGATGAAATAAATAAGTTTTAATGTGACGAGCATGAGATGTCATACATGATGATTTTCCATGTGTGCTTTATATGTCGATTTCATGATTTCTTGTATATGATATATACATACATGTGGCATTGTTTTAATCTTACCTCATGCTCCGAAAGTAAACGATTTTTACATCATGACATTATCAGCACGTAAATAGTATAGTTATCTACCTGCTTACATTATTGCCTTACTGAGCACGTTTCATTCACCCTTTCATTTTCCACCCCACAGGGTATATTCAGTAGAAGAGAGCGACAATAGTCTCGCATCTCGGTTATCCGCTGCTTCTTAGCAAGACCAGGTATACACATTTGTATAATTTCGTATCTGAACATATAGATGCACAGTACTGTATATGGATGTAATATTGGGGATGTATTTAGTTTTAAATAAATTGATATGTAAATGAAATATGGAAATTGAATGGTAAATAGGGGAGAGGTGACTAACACCGAATCATAGCCCAACTGTTTAGTAGTATATCTGTTCACGACGGGTAAGGAAATGAAAAGCGAAAAATTTGTAGGGATTTTTAGGAAATTTGGGTCGTGACAATATGCTTTACATTTATTTTAATGGAACAATTATCTCTAAAAAAATTATATAGCTAGGTAATCGCATCACAAATGGGGTTTGGCACTAACTCACAAAAAAACAATTTAGAGCAATCACTGCATGAAAACATGGCAATCATGACTTTTCATCTTATAGAACTTGTAATCACCGATGTTCACACATCGAGCTATGCTAGATGCAAAACCTGTCTTCAAGCCTTAATTGTTTAACTTATTGACACACATCTTTTCTTTGTTCTTTGGTTAAAATGAAAGATGCTTTGGGTTTTGACACCTTGCCATTACTCTGAACCAACTTCAACTTCAGTCATTTGCAATAGACACTTAAATCAAGCCTTTCCTTTATGTTATCTTTCATTTTACCCTTCACATCTGTCATCACGTTGAACGCATTCTCAAAGACATTATGCTCGATATGCATGACATCCAAATTATGTTAGAGAAGATTTGTAAGCCAATATGGCAACTCCAAAAATGTGCACTTTTTCAACGAATTATGTTTTTCACCAAAACCATCCAGCTTCTGTTTGTTACATTTAGTATCGAAAGTGATATATGGAATGTTGTCTAACCACTCTAGAATTTGTTTACTAGATAACCTTTCAATTTGGTAAACACTGTCAATTCTTTTTCAAAATTTATCTCTTTGCTTTTGAAAAGATGATCCAATGAAAAAAAACTGATGACAACAATTAAAAAAAAAAAGCAAGGCTTCTCTTATCATGTTACAACTGGAATGACTTTATGGACCCCATGCAATAAAGACATCACTAAGAAAATATCCCATATGCAGAAAAATCATTAATTGACCCTAAAAGTGCAGCCCTCAATAAAAAATTTTGCTTTCTACGAGCAATATAAGACACAACACTATCAGACCATAGAATTTTCAACTCATCTATTAAAGGCCTTAAGAAAATATCTATATTGTTTCTTGAACTGTTCTTTTCTAGAATTACGTTATTTAACAAAATATTCGATCGTTTCATGCACAACCACAAAGGAAAATTGTAAACAACAATTATTTTGGCCAACAACTGTATAGTCTTGTTGTCACGACTCATTTTTACCTACAATCACTATAATTTTTTTTTGTGCTTTTTCATTTCCTTTTCCGGTCGTGAACATTCTCACCAATAACAATTGGGCTATGAGTCAGTATTAGTCCAACTCTGTCACTCTTTACCATCTACTATGCCATATCTTTTTAATTTATTTGTAAGCAAGTACGTATACTTTATAATTGAAATTTGACACTTGTACGTATTTATTAATATTTACATCCCCCATATTACATTCCAAAATTATTACTGTGCTATTACATGCTTAAATACAAAATGAAACTAATGTGTATACCTCTCGGTGATGGGAAGCAGCGGATACCAGGATGCAAGTTCTCAGCCACTCGCTAACTACTGTGTGTGCTGTAGAGGGGGAAATAAAGGGGATGAGATCACTAGCTCAGTAAGGCAATAATGCAAACAGGTAGATAACTACATTATCTACATGCTTATAATGTCATGACATAAGAATCATTTATATCCAGAGCATGAGGTAATATTAAAACCATGACACATGTATATACATATATCACGTAATGAAAACAAGAAAATAGGTATGTAAACATGGAAAATCATCATGCCAACGTTTCATGCTCATCATATTAGAGAAAACTCATCATAAAACCATCCCTCAGGGTTTAACACCTTATCAAAACTTAGTAAAACTCATCACAAACAACATATCATCCTTTAAAAACATCCCACAAGGTTCGACTCCTCCCTCGGGTCTACCCTGGATAACACAAAACGTGTTTAGTGTATATAAAACCATGTAATATCATGAGAGACAGGTGGTCACCGTATATAATCAAGGACTCTGTTGGCCAACTATGTCATTATCATTTCAGACCACACGGATCCCGATGTGCGGGGCATCATGCTGTAATGAGAGGTGGGTCAATCCTACCCGCTAGACTATAAATCAACATCATCAACACACGGTACAATGTACTCCATGTGATATACACGGTACAACGTACTCCATGGACCCATATGACAGTCGGGGGTGCTTGTCGTAAGTCTTATCTACCCCATACCATGTATAACCGACTCAGTCTCAAGTGCACGTGCAAGCATCTCATCCGTGTGACTAATAGTCTACACAAGGCATCCAGCACGACTTGTACGAGCATCTCATCCGTGTGACACACAGTCTACACGAGGTATCCAGCACGACTCATTACATATCACAATGTGAAAAGCCTAGTGCGAGCAAAGCTCTAACACGATTTCATGCACAATCGGTCAAAATACTCGTACGAGCAATGCTCCAGTATGACTTTATGCAAAATAAATAATGGTGAAATCATGTACGAGCATAGCTCCAATACGGTTATATGCATAAGAAAGAAATGAAACCCACGTATGAGCAAAAGCTCCAGTACGTCTTGCATACATCTCAACTCAAAATATGGTGCGAGTTAGGCTCCAGCACGTTTCATGCATGTTAAAATATCAAAACCCAGTGCGAGCAAAACTTCAGCACGACTAAACTCATATAAGTTTGATAGGAGGCTCTATTGCAACAAAACACGCTTAAAATCAAGGTTAGCACCTGACTCGTGCTATTTCATGAAATTATGAAATCAAATAGCCAGCCTATCCGTGAAATTTCTTAAATCGAACCAATATACATCATAAAAATAGCAAAACAGAATATTCATGCAATTTATTAGCCTTACTACCTTCTTTGTAAAATTTTTTTCCTAGGGGCGAAATCATTCTTTTCACCTATATCCAAAATTTTTTGCAAAAATTATTATTTCTATTATAGGTAACCAAGAAAATTTAATGCCCTGTAAATACCCTCAAAATACGCGTAACTACCTCTAATTACTTACAAAACTCCCTTCCTAGAATCGCATTAAGTAATTCCACTTCCTTAGAGCTACTCGATCGTGCAGTCTGATTCGTTCCCACTATAATCTTCGGAGCTACACGAAATTACTTATCATATTAAATACAGTTTATTTATCCGTACTCCTTTATCACTACAATCGATTTAACTTGTTAGACCCCTTTTTCTCTAATTAGGCTTTACTTACTTTTAAGTCCATTTCGATTGTATTAATTATTTCTCGAGAATCTATTGGGTCCATCAAGTCTAACGATTCATATTAGGCCGACATTTAAGCTCACAATGCCTTAAGTTCCTCACTTTCCTTCACTAAGGCATTTCATCATACACCTCATATGCCTACCTTAATTCATCATCTATTCCAACATATTGTTTTCACAAAACTATCTTAGAATCAGGCATATAACACCACCAACACCATAGTATAATCTATTCATCATTAAATCAATCATAGTTCACTTCCTCATATTAAAACCATTTTTGTCATGGTTGGTTCATCATACTCTAGGTAGTTTCAGCCAACAATACATACACCAAATAACCCATAACAATGTCTAGATAAACATACTTGAAGTTGGTGTATTGAAAACTTACCTAGCTTATACTTCCTCACTTGGCCAAATCTTAAGGGAAGACTTTGCTTCATCGATTCAGCAACTTGAATGTTGATTCCAAACTATGTTGTTCTCCTCATCATAATGAATAACTTTGCTTACACAACTTTCTTCAAATCTAGTAGGGAGGTGATGATATTCTAGAGTGAGAAAGCTAGGTTAGTTTGTGAAAATGGAGAGGTGTTTGGTGTTTCAGGGAAGAAGACTTGACTGTTGGGCCTTTTTATAGAATTGGTATTGTGAGATCGATCTTTCTTGAGTTGAACTACACGATTATTGATGTAAGTAAACTGTGAGATCGATCTGTTCTAGTGAAGGGATCGATCTGCTCTCACTACAAGAAGATATACTTTCAGCGACTGAATTTTACCGACGGAATTATTCCGTCGCTAAAAAAATAAATTAGCGACGGATTTGCGACAGAATTTTGTCACTATAGGTTTCAAATATATTATTTATATTTTTTGACAAATTTTGCTACGGAATTTCGTCGCTGATGCCTGTCGAATTTTTCATAATATTTTTTCGTCGCTGAAGCCTTGTTGAATTTTTCGTCGCTAAAAGTCTTCAGCTACGGAATTCCGTCGCTAAAGGCTGTCGATTTTTTTAATTTTTTTATATTTTTTTGTCGCTGAAAGACTTTAGCTACGGAATTCCGTCGCTGAAGCTTTTTTTAATTTTTCGTCGCTGAAAGTCCTCAACCTCGGAATTCCATCGCTGAAGGATGTCGATTTTTTTTTATATTTTTTCCGTCGCTGATAGGCTTCAGCAACGAAATTTCGTCACTGAAGCCTTGTCGAATTTTTCGTCGCTGAAAGTCTTCAACTACGAAATTTCGTCGCTGAAGGCTGTCGATTTTTTTCTAATTTTTTTATATTTTTTTCGTCGCTGAAAGACTTCAGCTATGAAATTCCGTCGCTGAAGCCTTTTTTAATTTTTCATCGCTGAAAGTCTTCAGCTACAGAATTCCATCACTGAAGGCTGTAGATTTTTTTTAATTTTTTTATATTTTTTTCATCACTGAAAGGCTTCAGCTACGAAATTTCGTTGCTGAAGCCTTTTTATAAGTTTTCGTCGTTGAAAGGCTTCAGCTACGAAATTTCGTCGCTGAAGGCTGTCGATTTTTTCCTCATTTTTTTATATTTTTTTCGTCGCTGAAAAGCTTCAGCTACGAAATTTCGTCGCTGAAGCCTTTTTTAATTTTTCGTCGCTGAAAGTCTTCAGCTACGAAATTTCGTCGCTGAAGGCTGTTGATTTCTTTAATTTTTTTATATTTTTTCTGTCGCTGAAAGGCTTCAGCTACGAAATTCTGTAGCTGAATCCTTTTTTAATTTTTCGTCGCTGAAAGGCTTCAGCTACGAAATTTCGTCGCTGAAGGCTGTCGATTTTTTCCTCATTTTTTTATATTTTTTTCGTCGCTGAAAGTCTTCAGCTACGGAATTTCGTCGCTGAAGCTTGTCGATTTTTCCTTAATTTTTTTATATTGTTTCCGTCTCTGAAAGGCTTCAGCTACGGAATTTCGTCGCTGAAGCCTTTCTATTTTTTTAATTTTTATTTAAATTGCTCCGTCGCTGAAAGGCTTCAGCTACGAAATTTCGTCGCTGAAGCCTTTCTAAATTAAAAAAAGAAACACACAGCACTTAACACTCTCCCGACCCTCCCCTTTTTCCCCCCAATTTCTTTCCCTCCCAAATAGCACTCTCCCCGATTTCCCTTTTTCCTGCCTCTACCGACCATCACGAATCCCCGGTAACCACCGGTGCATCCCTTTCCTCCGATCGATCTCCATTTTCCCCTTTTGTTTCGCCACCAAGCACCCCATTTTCTTTCCCTCCTGAGCACCCCTTTCTCCTCGATTTCCTTGCCTCTATTCGCCGGTCGTTCCTCCCTTCACTGTCAGCGAGAACTGCCGGGACGAACAACATTGTTTCCCTTTCTTTCCCCTGCCTCACCTGAAACCCAAAAAACCCGATTGCCCTACCTCTGTTTTTTTTCGTTCGCGCGACCGAGCCCCTCTAGCACAAAGTACCGGTACTAGTACTACAGTGTACTACGGCTCAACTCTGGAAGTGTA
The DNA here is from genome assembly GCA_033439115.1 of Firmiana major. Taxonomy (NCBI): domain Eukaryota; kingdom Viridiplantae; phylum Streptophyta; class Magnoliopsida; order Malvales; family Malvaceae; genus Firmiana; species Firmiana major. The sequence goes on from CM065910.1 coordinate 23,713,141, forward strand.
AACATCATTAAAACGTAGTGCCGTATCGCATCCGGCAATGCCCATCGGTGCACGATTCCTCCCCAACTCCGATTGAGTCTTAAAATCAAAACTTTTTTCTTTGGCTTACAAATTTCCGAAGCCTTACTACTCTCAGCGTTTACTTATTTCCACTTTCATGGACCAAAGGCCACTTCCTCACCATGCCTTGCTCTCAGGTCGGTACCCTTTAAAAGATTTAGAAAACTTTTTTTTTAAATTTTCACAGCTCAGAAATCAATTTATTTGTTAACAGCTGGGATACTTGGTTCCTATAAATGAGAATCTTAAAGAAGACGCTTCACTGCCTAAGCTCCCGCTCTATTACGACCCCAATTTCATCGGCCGCAATGATGTTTCTATTTCTGACAAAAGCCTCAGCCGCAAGCATATTGCTTTAACTACCTCCCCTGACGGCTCCGTTGATTTACTCATTATAAATTTAATTCCTTTTTAGTAGTTTTATTTTTTTCCTCTGTCTCTTTTGTTAAATAGATTGTTGAGTGGTGGAATTTTGTAGGAGGGAACGAATCCAGTGGTTGTTAGGTCCGACGAGCTGAGAAAGAGGCTCAATTCCCGTGAAAATGCGACGATTCGTAATGGTGATGTTATAGAGCTAATTCAAATATGTATCATCTTCTATCGGTGAAGCGAAGAGAAGTTTTACTGAAGCTAACAGCTATGGAGAAAGAAAGAAACTTACTGCAAAGAGAAGGCGAAATCAAGGTTTGGAAATGAAGCAATCTCAGTTAACAAGTTAAAGGTATTAAATTTGAAAAAAAAATGAATTTCGTTTAAAAGCTTTATGTTTGACGACTTGGTTGAAATTTGTGTAGGAAAAGGAGAAAGACAATAATAAAGAGGAGAAATGTATTGAGGCTATTCGTGATTTTCGTGTTTCCTATGATAAGTTATCGCATACATTTAGACTCTTAAAAGTTCAAGGCTTGCCGGCATGGGCAAATACTAATTCTGTTTCTATAGGGGATGTGATTCAGGTAATGATAGAGATCCAAGTTATGCACGGCCTTATTATTTTACTGCCTACCTTAGTAAATTTGCAGTTTTTGATTCTTTGATTGTTTATTACTTTCCTAGGGCGATGTTCTTCTTGCGGTCCTCTCCAATTACATGATAGATATTGATTGGTTATTGTCAGGTGAATTCTCTTAATTTTATGATGCCATGTTATTCTATTCCTCAAGTAACATAGTGTAAGGACTTTGGTTATGTTGTCTGTTATTCTTTTATCTACCATTACATTTTGGTAGTTCTTGTTGTTTGAGTATGAGGATTTATTTTTTTCTTGTCTATTTTCACTGCTTTCGTACATCTCAATCAGTTTCTGCCCTTGCCTTATGTAGCATGTCCAAGACTTGCAAATATTCCCTATGTATTGGTTATTCATGGGGAAGGAGATAGCAGGCTGAGTCAAATGAAGGTCAATTATAGCTATTAATATTCTCTTTTATCTTTGGAAGCTCTAGTTAAAACTTGTAGATTTTCACATTATTTACTGCTCCTTGTACAGAGAAGCAAGCCTTCTAATTGGATTCTGCACAAGCCGCCATCACCCATTTCATTTGGAACACACCATTCGAAGGTAATGCTCCTTGTCTATCCTCAAGGGGTGAGAGTTATTGTTCATACAGCAAACTTGATATATGTTGACTGGAATAATAAAACTCAAGGTTTATGGATGCAAGACTTCCCTTGGAAAGATCAAAATAACTCAAAGAAAGGATGTGGATTTGAAAATAACTTGATTGACTATCTCAGCGCATTGAAGGTACCATATAGCTCATTCTGTGGATCTGCTCTTAAATTGCCTGTGAAAAAACACTTTCATGATTTGCTCAGAGATTTTCAAACTTTCTCCCTTTCATACAAATCGTATGTGATTTGAACCGAATCTTAGATATTATAGGTAAAACTGTCAATCATTCTTTTCATATGCTTGCCTCACTATGTAAGTTCAAATAGATTGCTCGGTAGTCGTCAGGGTATTATTTGTTAAGATTATATTGATGCCTTTCATTTCTGTAAAATTTACAGTGGCCTGAGTTCACTGCTAATTTACCAGCTCTGGGAAACTTCAACATCAATTCCACATTCTTCAAGAAGTTTGATTATAGCAACACAAGGGTATAATCTTATTTGTTTAGATAAATTTATTTTAAGTTATTTCATATAACTTATTTTATTTCTAGCTCTTACTTATGCGGGAGCATTTAAACTATTTGATAATTTTCAGGTTCGACTAATTGCATCTGTCCCTAGATATCATACGGGTTCCAATATGAAAGAGTGGGGGCACATGAAGCTGCGTACTGTTCTCCAAGAGTGTGTTTTTGATAAAGAGTTTCTAATAAAAAATTGGACTTCTGGTCATTTAGACTCATGCTGTTAGGGTGAATATTAATTCTCTGTACTCTCTGGGATTTGGTGGCAGCCTTTAATGATATTTTATTTAGCTATTGGACTTTAGCTTTATTTACTATGATATGTCTTTGTCTGTGGTTCTGCACCTAGTCATACCTTTCATTTCTTATAAATGAATCTTTCCCTATAGATTAAGAGAAGAAAGTGATTGTCTAGATTTTTCTTTTGTTGATGGGATTTTTCATGTTTGCCTTACTGCAGTTCTCCTCCCTCGGCTCATTAGATGAGAAATGGATGGCTGAGCTAGCATCCTCAATGTAATCAGGTTACTTAGAAGATTAATTAATGAATATATATACAATTTAGCTACGAAATTTCGTCGCTGAATACTTTTAGAGACGAAAATTTTAATTAATACAAATATATATATAAATTAGCGATGGAAATCCGTCGCTGAAACATGTCAGCGACGAAAAATTTAATTAATTCAAATATATAAATTAGCGACGAAAAATTTAATTAATTCAAAAATTTATATATATATAATTTAGCGACGAAAATCCGTCGCTGAATCCTTTTAGCGACGGATTGTTTGCTTAATTGAAAAATAAAAATAGCGTCGGAATTACGTCGGAAAAAATTTTCAATGACGAAAATAATTTGCGATGGAATTAACGACAAAATTTTTCTCTCAGCGACAGAAAACTTTCAGCGACTTCAAATTTACCGACGGAATTAGCGACGGAAAGTTTCATCGCTAATTTCGTCGCAAATACTCATTTGCAACTGAAAGCAAAAATTAGAGACGAAAAATCCGTCGCTAAATCCATCGTTGTTGCCCCTTTTTCTTGTAGTGTCTGTGGGAAGGGATCGTCCTTTCTAACCAAAAACCATTGGAAATCGATCTGTGTTTGGGAAGAGATCGATCCTTTTTAAGCAGAAGTAAATTGAGATCGATCTGCACTAGGAAAGGGATCAATCTGTTCTTGGCAGAATCAAATGGGGATCGACTTGAATAAGAGATTGATCTGCTTTAAATAAGAGATCAATCTGGCCTTCATCTACAGGTTCCCAACTGTAGTTTTTCCCAAAATTTCATAGAATAACTTGCATTTAGTTGCTTCACTATCCATTTTGTATTCTATTTACACTTAGCGTATGAAAAGATCCATTTCGTATGATTCACGTATTATGTAACTTGTGTGTACATGATGGAATCAAAAAAAGGTACATAGAATTCACTGACCTTGTATTATCAATTCCTATTTGAGTACTTATATTAGTCTGAAGGGTTTAAATTCCATTTCTTAATCTGTGGCCACTTCGACTCTTACTTAGCCATTATATGTATTCATGAGTATTCGTGCATTCTCTTTGTAATTTCATTCGCATTTATATGATCAAAAATCATCTGTCTTATAATTTCATTAACATATAATAAAGTCATACATACATTGGGTCTCACACTTGTAGCTAGACAGAATGAAGTAAAACCATTAGAACATAATATGAGTCTCACATTTCTAGATTCAATTGCAAAAGAAATATATGTCTGATTGAAATGTTACTAAGCCTCATTTTTCTGGTGCGGTGAAATCCAAACACTAAAAAACAAATGGGCGATGGGCAGAGGTTCTAACAGACTGGTTTCAACCAATCTCGACTCGTAAGCAGCGGCAATCGGTTTAGACCAATTCCTAAGTGGACCAATCCCATGCCGGTCCACAACTAATAATGGCTGGACAGGTTCGACCTGGTGAACCAGTTCATATGCCGAGCCGATCCAACCCACTTTCTTTTTTTAAATTTTTTTAAAATTAATTTTTTAATAAAATTTAAAAAATTTATTTATTCAAGGATTTTAATTTTATAAATTTATCAATTAATAAAAATAAATATTGACTTATTTAGTTATTTAATATATTTTTATATAATAAGTTATTATAATAAAACTTTATACCTTATTTAATAAAGTTATTGTAATAAGCATAAAGTTATATATAATATTATAAAGTTATTATTAAACTGAATATAAATAATGTTATTATAAAAAAGTTATTATAACTTATTTAATAAAGTTATTAGTTTAAAAAAATTATAATAGTGTTAAATTTTTTTAAATTTCTATTGAAAAAATTAAACTTAATTATTACATTTGAAATTTATTTTCATTTATCATTTATTATTTGAAATATATGTAAACTTAAAACTTGTCATTTTGCATGAAAAAAATATTCATTTGATTTTGATTGAAATAATTAAAATAATAATAGGCATTTTATTGAATTTAGTAGAATGAGAGAATTGGAGTTGGAAAGAATTGGAGAGAATTGAAGTTAGAGAGAATTAGAGAGAAAACGTAAAAAAAAAATTAAAAATAGTTAGGTATTTATAAAAAAAAGTTTTAAAAAAATAAAGAAATAATTTTTTTAAAAAAAATTTAAATTTAAAAAGGGGGAAGACGGTCGTTGCTCTGCTCTGCTGCCAAAAGGTTGCCTTTTGGCAGCAGATTCCATGGTCCAAATAGGTTTGAACCCAAAATTGGTCTGGCCCTAATTGGAACCAGTTCCACTAGTCCCGATACGGGGTCGGGTTAGCCAAGCCAATCCTAAGCTGGTTCCAAGCCAACCCAACCCAATTGACAAGTCTAGTAAGGGGATAATTTTACCCCCTCACCCTTCTTTTTAATTTTTTATTATTTTATTATTTTTTTTAAATAATCATTTTATCTTTTTCAATTTCATCGAATCTAATCTCACTGTCTATCCAAGTTAATCTTAAGCAATCCATCAACACTTCGGTTATTAGCATACCATGTTATATTCTCAACAGTTTTGGTAAACATATAAAACCTTTACAACCTCGGTATTAGTGAAAAATAACATAAGATGTAGTAAGGAATCATCTTTCTTAGCTTACCACCTAACTTAGTCAAATGATATTGAGAATGACCACAAATAGAGTAATATATATGTCAAATTTGTCGTTTCCTTATAAAATAGCATGCAATTGTTCTAGCATACATCAATTCTCTCATACCCAAACCCAATCTTCATCATCTTCTTTTCCATTCTATAAACGTTTTCTGGCAATTTTTCCTCAAAAACAACAACAATATACATATCAAACTTATTTAACAATGCAGATCAACAACAACAACAAAAATATACATTTCAAGTTTATTTAACAGTACACATAATACATATCAAAATTTCATAAAACTTAATCTTAAGCTAAATATTTTCAACAACAACAACACATCAAAATTTAATATTAATATACATAAAAAAATATTTATAACAAAGAACTAACAACACCACTTAATCATAAACTAAATAATTTTGCAATAACATTAATACATACTAAAATTTAAAAATGTACATTTCAACAACTAAAAAACAATTTAATAAACACTAGCAACAACATAAAATAAACAAAATAATTAAAACAAACAAATAAAATAATTTTGCATAAAATTTACTACCAAAGAGAAATGAACGTTGGAATAAGAGAGAGCACCAACAATGAAGGCAAACAATGGCTAGAGGAACTTTGAAAACGCAATGGTCAGTGAAAAAAAAAACAATTTTAATAAATAAAAACAATAATGCTACCCAAAGAGAATAAAGGCTGAAATCTGTGAGAGAAACAACAGACAATCCAAACGGTAGTCGAAAAACACCTCAGAGAGTGGTAGCAAACAAATCTAGAGAGAGGGAAGAACGACTATTTAAGAAATAGAAAGTGAGGAAAGAGAAGGGAAAATGGTTCTACTTGAAATTAGGGTTGAATTTATCGATGAAGTATATCCCTTAGTAACCTTTTAATAAAATGTGTGTTTCATTAATGCAACATGTCCATTGGTATTGCACCGACAATTTATACATAAAAGAAATATTTTCTTAATGTCTTACCTTTTTTCTTCGACTATTACCAATGGAATATTTTCCAGTAAGTTTACTGCCACATTAATTTTACATTCCTGCCATTTTTACTGACAAGTTGTCGACAAATCTACTTTTCATTGGTATATTCCATCAACAATCTAATGGTAGTTCGTTGATAAGCATAAAACATTTTCTATTTTTTTCATAAATTGATTAAAATGGTAGTTCATCGATAATATGTCTTTATTCCGTTGGTGTTTACTAACAAAAAAAGGTTCATTGGTGAACATCCATTAGCAAAACCCTATTTTTTGATAGTGTATAAAAGGAAGAGGCAATAGTTCAACTACCAAGAGAGTTAAAGTTCCAAAATGCTTTATCATACTCATATCATGCTTCATATTTTTAAAGAGACAAAGATTCATTGTCCATTCCTTAGTCTCAATTTATAATTCCTTCATAGAGCCAATCTTGTATTCATACTGTCCTTGTAGAGGTTTCAAGCACACACTTTATACCTAACCTAAACATTATAAAAGGGGACTAGACCCTTGCGAGCGAAAATTGTAAAGGGGGGATAGGGTAGTGATAAAAGGTTTTTTTCTTTATGAAAATATAGGTTTTCTCATTGAGCCTGCAAAAAGAAAGGCGTATAGGTTTTCTTCTTGAGCTTATAAAAAGGAAGATGCTATAAAGATTATCCTCGAGCTTTGGTAAAAAGGAAGGTTACTCTTCTACTAGTAAAAAGAGTGTCAGTTGTGATGTTGCGTCGTAAAACGACAACGGGGTGATGATTTCCACGGATTCAAGTTACGCTAACGACAAAGAGATGACGTCGATGCGATTTCTTCCACGTGTCCCTCGTGTGTATATTCTGCAAAAACAACAGAAATCAAAGGGCGCAGGGATTGGTCCCTGCACGAGCGCTCCGACGATTAAGTTAGAAAGCTGAGTTTCTGTATATAAGAAGAAGAGAATTATGTTCTTCCAAAATCAAGAGGGTTCTATTTTTTTCATTTTTTTTTCAGTACTCACCTGGGGTATTTATAGGTTTCTTCCGGGTCGGTTCGGGCTGAGGCCCAGGCGCGTGTCTGGGCCGCGACAGAGTCATTGGGTACTCTGTCACGGTTCGGAGCTAGACAAATTGCGGGTGAGTTCGGCATGCGGCAGAGTACACATGAACCTCTCCCGCGGTCTACGCGGTAGAACTCTTTCGCAGCGCAGGCGGTAGAGGTATGTCGCGATCCATGCGGTAGAGGTTTATTGCAACCTAACGTGTCGCGCAGAAGCTATGTGACAGAGTCTCTATCGCCTAGAGGCTCTGTCGCCTACCAAGCAACTGTGTCGCGTGGAGACTCTGTCACCGTAACAGCCACGTGGCTCATCTTGTGTTTGACACGTGGTAGCCTCTGGTTGGTAAATCACTGTATCCGTGGACTTTGGTGATAGGACCACCATCAATTGCTCCCCATTCTTTGGCAGGAATTTTTCCTGCGGAAGAGGATCTGGGTCCGGATTTGCTGTTCTTGAATCATTCGTTGTTTTTGGGCCATTCGCTATTCTTGGGCCAGTGCGGATCCCCGTGCGTGTGTTGACGCAGCCGCGCCTCTATATATACTGGGTCCCTACCATCATTATCGCTACTGAGTTCTCTCGCAAAGATCACTCCGCCGCAGACTCTCTCAACACTCTGTCGCTACTCTCCCGCACCTCTGTCGTCACTCTGCCGCAACTCTCTCGCGTGGACTTTACTGTGTCGCAAGTCTGTCGCCAGTCCTTGAAACTCTGTCGCCAGTTCTTTTTGTTATTTTCCTTTGTTTAGGTAAACTCTATCGTCCATAATTATTTTTTAATTTTCCCCCGAACTTCTAAAATGGCTGGCCACGGTGTAGGGAAACAAATAGATCTAGGAGTCAAGTCGACTTTAAAGGAAGCCGACATCCAAGACCTTGTGTCTAGGTTTTCTTTGCCCGAGGGATACTCCTATAGACTTCCAAACCCTCAAGAAAGCGACATACGTCGCGTATCCGACGGGATAGTTATATTTAGGGCTGCCTTAGAATTAGGACTCCGCTTTCCGTTATCCGACTTTGGGACTTCTTTCCTTAGGACTCATAGGATTGCCTCCGGACAACTACATCCTCATGCATGGATGTAATTAATAGGATTTACCGTACAGTGCCACCTAAGGGGCGTTTCTCCATCTCTTCCTCTTCTTGATGTATTTTTTAGATTTCGAGGCAGCCCCGGTCTAGTCCCTTACTCACTTCAGCGGGTGTATATGCCTGGATTTGAAAACAAGCTATTCGAGAAACCCGCCAATAAGCTTCACAGTTTTGAATCGGAGTGGCTTGTCGTGGAAACGCCCGGGGGCCTAAATTTCCCCATTCGTTGGAAGACTAGGCGCGAAATCCCCAAGGGCCCCAGGATTTCCACACTTAGGGATCAGTTATCCTCGGACATCAATAGGTTGTTGGTTGACCATCCCCTTAGCCTTGACAGTCTATTATCAAATGAAAATTTGATATTAGCTGGCTGGGGTGTGGGTCCGGTCCCTATTGTCGGACCTTCTGTTCCTCCTTCAGATCCTCCACATTCGATTTCTCCCAAGTTGAACCCCGAACTTTTAAGGCCACAGGAAGATATAGGGAGCACCAACGTAGAGTCTAGTTCTGGCAGCGAACCCTTAGCTGACCTGACTGGCTGGGAAGGGTTCGGCTCAACTTTCATGGTGCTCCCTGATGACGATACAATAAATATAGAGTCCCTTCAGGAGCATTTTGATTCTCCTGATGGTAACTTTTTATTCTTTTTTACTGCTTACTGATTCTGATCATATTTTTGACCACTTATTTGTTCTCTTTCTTTTTTGCAGATATGAGTCACTTTCGACGATCCCTGGGGCGTCAAATTTCAGAGGTCGGTCCGTCTAGCGATCCCACTAGAAAGAGGCCTCGTTTAGCTGATGATGTTCGTAGCGAGGCACCGGTCCCTCCTCAGTTGCCTAGGGCCCGAACCCCACCCGTTTCTAGGCAAGTGATGCCTCCTCCTCCTCCGAAACAAAGAGATCCCACCTGGGATAAAGGGAGAGTTCCTTCATCATCACGGGGGGCTTCTGGTTCATCTGGACGGTCTCGTTCTGAAGAGCGCGCTGAATGCAACATAATTCCATCCCAGCGAAAGAATCGGAAGCGCTTGTATATCGAGGCGTCAATGGCGACTAGGTCAATTCTCCCGAGGATAGGCCCCACTGATGAGAGGTCCTACCCTGTGGATGGTGGTTTTATCATGAGGGGGGTCGAGTTTTAGGTTTACCTGGGAGTTCGAGACAACAATACCTTGGACACTCCCGGGGTAGCTTCCCGACTGAGTTGGGCTACTATTCTCCCGAGGGACGAGACTAGAATATTCAGAAATTATCCGGAAGGAGAAGACTTGGCTGATATGGAAGTGATAAGGGTAATTTTCATATTCTTTTTCGTTTAACTTCTTTTTGCTGTGCTTTTGAGTTTGACTTTTTGTATTTCTTTGCAGCTGGCTCAGAGAACCGTGGCCAATAACGCTCAACACCGGGCCTATCGGGAGCGAGCTGATAAGAAAATTCGAGAGTTGAAGGACAAGGTCATGGAACTATCGAACACTGTCAACAACTTGTCCAAACTTTCGGACGTGGTACGGAACTTAGAGGAGCAGCTCTCGAAGGCACGGCAGGATTTGGACCAGGCCAAGGGGGATCTTACCGTCGAGGTGGCCCGATCAAGTAAATTTCATGAAGATCTCTAAGAGGCCCACGTCAAACTGGACCGTATGCAGTCCAACTATAGGTCTTTGCTTACTCGTAATTAGGAGCTCGAGCATTACGTCGCTGAGTTAGAAAGTCGGGCTACTCCTTCACTGACCCAAGTGGAGATTGATGACATCAGGGCGGAAGCCGTGAAGGAGTATCGCCTTTCTAAGGATTGCTTGAGGCGGAAGGAGGATTTTTCAAATCCTTATGTGAAATACGGATTTTACCTCGCTCGATCATGGTTAGAGAAGCATAGGGAAGGCGAAGAATTCCCTGAGCTCCAGTATACGGACGAGGCGATGTTGTTCGAGGCCCCTGACTGGACTAAGCACGAACCCGGGGCTGAACCTGCGGACGAGGTTTTCAAGAGGACTGCCCAGGATGATCTAGCCAACCTCACCGGTCCTTGGGAGCCTGTGGACCTAGAAGATGCTCCTGAGCCTATTGGTGCTCTCCTTGACTTGGACGGGGAGGAGGGTCAGCACTCCTTAGGGAGCGAGGGTCCGTCTGTAGCTGATCCCCAGCCTCCTCCTGAAGACTAGACAGTTGTTTTTGTTTTTTGTTTTTCTTTTCAAATATTCTGTTGTCGTTTTGTTTTGATTTTTTGTTTTTGTTAAATGTACTCGTAAAGATGTACTTGTTTTATTTTTTGAATGAAATGGAATCCAAGTTTTATTCATGCCTCGTATTGTATTACTTCTCTTTTCTCTATTTGTTGTTTATCATCCTTTGTCTGTTTGTTTATTTTACTTGTATATATTTGTTTTGAATGTATTCGTGTATGCTCCCCAATTCTTGGTAGAAAGATACACTTTCAGAAAGAATTTTTCGTATAGACATATCGTTTTCTAAGGCCTAATTATTATAACGCGAGTGCGTCTTCAGTTTTTACTGCTTTTATGTTTTTATTGCCTGGCCACAGTGACGCATTGCGCCTCAGGCTCTTACGGCTCGTCTGAATATACGCCTGGCCACAGTGACGCATAGCGCCTCAGGCTCTTACGGCTCGTTTGAATATACGTCTGGCCATAGTGACGCATAGCGCCTCAGGCTCTTACGGCTCGTCTGAATATACGCCTGGCCACAGTGACGCATAGCGCCTCAGGCTCTTACGGCACGTCTGAATCCTGTCACAAGATTTAGATATATGAAAGCTACAGATATATAGCAAAAGAATAATCTGCATAATGATTGGATTATAATATCTAGTGACAGTGTAAACAACTGACAGTAATATAACGTTTAAGAAAGAAAAAATAATGATTAATTCAAATACAATTTTAAGTGATTTGAATTCCATGTTTTTCCTATTTTCTTCCCTTGTAGAGTCTCCAGGATACGGTGTTGGGCCCAATCTTATGTTTGATTCTGAATGGACCTTCCCAATTAGCTCTGAATTTGTTATCTTCTTTCAAGGCGTTCGTGATATGCGACTTTCTGAGCACCAAATCTCCTTCGGACATTGGTCTATCCCTCACCCAGCTATTATAGTAGTTGGCCACCCTCTGATGATAGGATGCCAATCGAATAGCGGCGGTTTCTCTATGTTCATCAAGAAGATCCAGGTTTTCCCTTAGTGCTTGTGAATTCTCTTCCTCTACTAAGGGCACCATCTTGGGTGACAGTGCTCCAATTTCCACGGGGATCAATGCTTCAGTGCCGTACACGAGGCTGAACGGCATTTCTCCGGTTGACACCCGACTGGTGGTACGATATGCCTATAAAACACTAGGCAATTCGTCCACCCATGCCCCTTTAGCTTTGTCTAGCCGGGTTTTCAGCCCATGAAGAATAGTACGATTACTGACTTCAGCCTGTCCATTCGCTTGAGGATATGACACAGAAGAAATCCTTAACTGAGTGTTGAGGCGTTTACAGAATTCACGGAAAGCATTACAATCAAATTGCTTTTCATGGTCGGCATTTAAGATACGTGGGATTCCGAATCGACAGATAATGTCTTTCCATACCATTGCCTCGACTTTCTTCTTCGTGATTATGGCTAAAGGCTCTGCTTCAATCCACTTTGTAAAGTAGTCGGTGGCAACTAACAGGAATTTTCTTTGGCCCGTGGCTAATGGGAAAGGCCCCAGAATGTCCAACCCCCATTGTGCAAAAGGAACCGGCTATATCGTACCCTGGGAGGGAGTCACTGGAGCTGTTGTGATCGGTGCAAACCTTTGGCATTTGTCACACCTGCGGGCTTTGTCCATTGCATCTTTTTTCAATGTCGGCCAGTAGAATCCCGATCGCAGTATCTTAGCAGCAAGGGCTCTAGCTCCCAAGTGTTCACCGTAAATTCCTTCATGCACTTCGGCTAGGACATAATTTGCTTGTTTCGGTCCCAGACACTTTAACGGTGGCGAATATCCCCTTTTATACAGTTCCCCGTTGAATAGTGTGAACTTCGCCCCTTGTATCCTTAAGCGACGAGCTTCGTCCTTATCTTGGGGGAGCGTATCCTCAGCGAGATACTGCTTGAATGGGGATCTCCAGTCATCTCCTGTTTCAATGTCACACACATCGACCTCTTCAATACTAGGCTGTTCGAGCCTCTCCACCTTCACTATCCTGCCTCTTGTCTCATTGGAAGAGGCTAACTTGGACAATGAATTAGCGTGTGTTTTCGGACCGGTTAATTTGTATCAGCTGGAAGCTCTTAAAAGTCTGAGCCAGGGACTGGACTTTCTTCAGGTAGGGGGCTAGAGTTGGTTCTCGAACCTCATATTGCCCGTTGAACTGGTTTACCACCAACTGAGAGTCACTATGTGTTATCAGGTGGTGAACCTGCAGCTTTTCTGCCAGCCTCATTCCGGCTATCAAAGCCTCATATTCCGCTATGTTGTTCGAGCTGGGGAACCCAAACCGTAAGGAGTATGCCAGGGCTTTCCCCTCTGGTGATACCAAGACTACACCCGCTCCGCTTCCGTTGGCACTTGATGCCCCGTCGACATACAGTAACCATGGTTGAATTTTCCTTCCACCGCTGTCGCTCGGGCTGGTGCATTCTACTATAAAGTCTGCAAGAGCTTGACCTTTGATAGCCTGCCGGGGTTGGAACGTGATATCATATCCTCCAAGTTCCACTGCCCATTTCACTAGCCTCCCTGAGCATTCAGGCTTCTGAAGGATTTGCCTTAATGGTTGATCCGTCAAGACAGTGATGGGGTGTGCCTGAAAATAGGGGCGCAACTTACGCGAGGCCATCACAAGGGCTAACGCTAGCTTTTCGACCAGCGGATAACGGGTCTTCGGGTCTAATAGTATCTTACTCACATAGTAGATGGGGCGGTACACCGTTTCGTTCTTCTTTAGTAGCACCGCACTGACGGCGAAATCACCGACTTCCAAGTACATATACAATTGTTCTCCTTCCAGGGGCCTTGTCAATAAGGGTAGCTGCTTCAAATATTCTTTGAGGTCCTCAAAGGCCTTTTGACAATCTCCAGTCCATTCAAAGTTCTTTCCTCCCCGCAGAGTTTTGAAGAATGGCAAGCTCTTTTCTGCTGACTTTGACAAAAAGCGATTCAGAGCTGCTATTCTGCCTGTCAATCTCTGGACATCTCTTACGGTGGTTGGGGGCTTCATGTCGATGACTGCCTATACCTTTTCAGGATTTACCTCAATACCCCTGTCAGTGATCATGAAGCCCAAGAACTTTCCTGACCTCACCCCGAATAAGCACTTCTAGGGATTTAGCTTCAAATTGAATCTCCTCAGTACCTCGAATACCCGGGACATCTGATGAGCGTGAGACTCTCCTACTCGGCTCTTAATGATCATACCACGTAAGCTTCCATGGTATTTCCCAGAAGATCTTTAAATATTTTGTTCACCATTCGCTGATATGTGGCTCCAGCATTCTTTAAACCGAACGGCATTACCTGATAGCAATATGTTTCGTCATCGGTTATAAAAGAAGTTTTCTCTTCATCTTCTGGGTGGAGCATGATCTGGTGATATCCGGAGAAGGCATCTAAAAAGCTAAGGAGTTCATATCCACATGTTTCATCCACAAGTCTATCTATCCAGGGTAAGGGGTATGAATCTTTAGGGCAGGCTTTATTAAGATCGATGAAGTCTACGCACATTTGCCACTTCCCACTAGATTTCTTTACTATTACCACGTTGGCTAACCACTCGGGGTAGTAGACCTCTCGAATGAATCCGGCGTCTATGAGTTTATTCACTTCTTCAGTGATTGCCTTTTATCTTTCCGAGGCAAAATTCCTCTTTTTTTGCTTGACAGATCTGTGCCTGAGTGAGACGTTAAGCTCATGGCAGATCACTTCGGGATTAATCCCGAGCATATCAATCGGGGTCCAAGCGAAAACATCCGAGTTTCTCCGCAGGCATTCGACTATCTCGCTTTTTACTTGTTCGTTCAGCTGAGTCCCGATGAATGCCTTCTTTTCTTCAGCCCCCGGATTAGCTCAATGGCTTCTGTTTCTTCTACAGGCTGAGGCTTGGGTGGATCCTCTATGCACAAAGTCTCCTTTCTTTGTGCTCCTTTGTTAGCGGTAGAAGCGATATAACAAGTACGGGCACTCCTTTGATCTCCTCGTACTTACCCAACTCCGTTGGGAGTGGGAAACTTCATTAACAGATAACAAGAGGATATCACCGCTCTCATGTCATTCAGTACGGGTCTACCCAGGATTATGTTGTAAGCAGCGGAGGTTGACCTTACTACCATGAATAATACTTGCCGGGTCACGTCTTTTGGGTTTTCTCCAAGAGTCACAGGCAACTCTATGGACCCGACTACCTTCACTCTTTCGCCCGTAAATCCGTATAGTGGCGTCATAACAGGCCTTACCCTATCTTCGGATATGCTCATTTTTTCGAAGCAATTCCAATAGATTAGGTATACCGAACTCCCGTTATCGACCAGGATTCTGCTCACCGGATGTTTTGCCACTACTGCGGATATTACCATGGGGTCATCATGGGGCATGACAATGTCACCCTTGTCAGCCGGAGTGAACATGATAGGTTCTTCATCCGCTCTTTCCTCCATTACAACGTTAACCTGGTACGCCTGACTGGAGTAGCTTTTACAGGAAGCAGAGGAGCTTCCCGCCATCGATTCCCCTCCTGCAATAACATTTATTGCAGGGGCGGTAGGTTCGTTGTTCGGCTGATTGGCACGGGGGATCATAGGCCTAACTGCTTCATTCCTTGGCCTATTTCTTTCGTTATCATTATTGGGCACAGTCCGCGGACGGTCATTCCTTCGATCATGCGGAGGATAACGGGGTCTTTCACTTCTCGACAGGAAGCGGTTGATTTTCCCCTCTCTAGCCAGTCTTTCTAGCTGATCCATTAGGTCCCTGCATCTCTCCGTAGGGTGGCCGTGAGCACAATGAAATTCACAGTAGGAATCAGAGTTTCTTCCTACATCTCCAATCTTCTTCTTGGGGAATTTCAACAATCCTGCCCCTTCGATAGCTGCTAGTATCGCGGTGCGAGGCTCATTCAGTCTGGTATAACCTTCATACCTAAGCCTAGGGGCTTTGTCCGCTCTAACGGGTCTTGGAGAGCTTCTCTCGGGTACATCCCTTTCTCTCTTTTTTCCTTCTCTGGTCTCCCGGGGAGGTACCATCTTCATTACTTCTTCCTGAGCCACATATTTATTGGCTCTGGCGAACAGGTCGGAAAGTGTCCGTGGTTGGTCGAGGGAGAGGGATTCTTGCAACTTCTCAGACCTCGTCCCTTGCAACATTGTAGCCATGGCTACTCCTACGGGTAGATCTTTAACCTCTAAGGTTGCATCTCGGAAGCGATCTACGTAGCTTTTCAAGGATTCTTTATTCCCTTGTTTCAGAGTGAGTAGGTAAGTAGCGTCTTTCTTTCTCTGGCTATTAATCATGAAGACTTGCAGAAATTCATTTCGCAGTTGGTCGAAGGATGAGATGGAACCTTCGCTCAACCCATTGAACCATTTCAGAGCGTGTCCGGACAATGTAAGTGAAAAAGCCCTGCACATAATTTCGTCCTCCCATCCATGCAGCAGCATGAGGGACTCATAACTCTGTATGTGGTCGCAGGGGTCGGCTTTGCCTGTGTAAGTGGCCATAGAAGGCATCTTGAACTTCTTCGGCAAAGGTTTATTCATGATCTCTGGACTGAACGAAATCCTCCTCTTTTGGCTATCGTCCGGAGACACCAGTTTCTTCTTTTCCAAAATCCTTTGGACGACTTTCTTCACGTTTTCTGACCCTTGGACTGAGTATGCTCCCCTCTCTTCGGGTCTAGAAGAGTCCGACTGGTAAGCACCCCTTTTAGCACCTCCCATTCCGTGACTCGACCTTTCGAGACAATCTCGGGGGTCAGAACTCCTCTGTCTTCGACGCTCCCCAGACCTATGTTCTCCTAACTCATGCTCAAACTCCGCGGGAGAAGTACCGCGCCATGTGGGAGAACTCTGCCGTATATAGACCGCGGAAGGACTCTGCCGCATACGTGCTGCGGGAGACCTCTGCCGCGTGTTGACTACGGGTGAGCTCTGCTGCCTTTCTGTTGATGGTGAGTTCTGCCGCACAGGTGTTGCGGGCGAACTCTGCCGCCTTCGGTCCACGGGTGAGCTCTGCGGTATGCCTGCTGCGGGAGATCTGTGAAGTCTACGATCCGCGGGTAAGCTCTGCCGCCGATCTGCTGCGGGAGGGCTCTGACGCCCGTGGTTTACGGGTGAGCTCTGTCGCCTATCTGCTACGGGAGAGCTCTAAAGTCTGCGGTCCATGGGTGAGCTCTGTCGCCTGTCTGCTGCGGGAGAGCTTTGACGCCTGCGGTCCGCAGGTGAGCTCTGCCGCCTATCTGATGTGGGTGAACTCTGCCGCATCGGGTCAACGGTAGTATTCACTTCCCGTAACCCTGCCACAGGGTGATTCCTTTGAAATGCGGTAGAGTTCGAAATCAGTCTAGTGGTAGTATTTTGCGCTCCTTCCCCTTGTCCAGTATTCACCATGGTGGAGGGTTCACCTCTCTCGTATGTTTGCCTTGGAACGTTTTTCCCCACCATCTGCTGCACTTCAGGGGGTAGACTAAACTGGGGGAGACTGTCTCTGAAAAAGTTCACCATAGTCTTCAACGCTGTCGTTGTCTCCTCATTCTGACGTCTCAGAGTTTCAAATTCCTGCAGGGAAACGAAGGCCTGCCTATGGTCTTTTTCTTTCCCTCTCCGTCCTTGCTCTGACCTGACAGGGGGACTTACAGAATTCTGCTCCCCTGTCTCCTCTGCTGCTGTAGAATGTGTCCTCACCATTTTAATAGGAAATCTGGCTTTTTATCCTGATTCCCACAGACGGTGCCAATTGATGTTGCGTCGTAAAATGACAACGGGGTGATGATTTCCACGGATTCAAGTTACGCTAACGACAAAGAGATGATGTCGATGCGATTCCTTCCACGTGTCCCTCGTGTGTATATTCTGCAAAAACAACAGAAATCAGAGGGCGCAGGGATTGGTCCCTGCACGCGCCCTCCGATGATTAAGTTAGAAAGCTGAGTTTCTGTATATAAGAAGAAGAGAATTATGTTCTTCCAAAATCAAGAGGGTTCTATTTTTTTCATTTTTTTCGGTACTCACCTGGGGTATTTATAGGTTTCTTCCGGGTCAGTTCGGGCTGAGGCCCAGGCGCGTGTCTGGGCCGCGACAGAGTCATTGGGTACTCTGTCACGGTTCGGAGCTAGACAAATTGCGGGTGAGTTCGGCATGCGGCAGAGTACACATGAACCTCTCCCGCGGTCTACGCGGTAGAACTCTTTCGCAGCGCAAGCGGTAGAGGTATGTCGCGATCCATGCGGTAGAGGTTTATTGCAACCTAACGTGTCGCGCAGAAGCTATGCGACAGAGTCTCTATCGCCTAGAGACTCTGTCGCCTACCAAGCAACTGTGTCGCATGGAGACTCTGTCGCCGTAACAGCCACGTGGCTCATCTTGTGCTTGACACGTGGCAGCCTCTGGTTGGTAAATCACTGTATCCGTGGACTTTGGTGATAGGACCACCATCAAGTTGTAAAGCCTAAAGTTCAGATGTGAAGTTGGTAAGTTCTTCAGAGAAGTTTAAGGGTATCGAACCTCAATGCAATTCATCGTGTAAAATTTTTCTTCTTTACACTCTCATTTTACTTGTTTTATATATATATATATATATATATATATATATATGTGTGTGTGTGTGTGTGTGTGTGTGTGTGTGTGTAAACTTCCGAAATTTCCCTGAATTCGACTCGAGTATTATTCGATAAAAATATAAATTACTTTACTTACGAATAATTAAATTAATTATGTCGAGAACGGCTAGATTAGGTTAGGTTGGTAACTATTAAAAATTCGATTTGTGAAAATAAACAAATAATAATAATAATAATAATAATAATAATAATAATAATAGTAATGATAAGATCAGCAATATGTATATATAGATATACATTTGTTTTGATTATATATAAATATATATATATAAATTTATTTTTGATTACACATAAATGTATAGATATATATATATGTAAATTTATTTTGATGTAAAAGTATATATATATTGATTATATTTTGATTTTATAAATATACATTTATTTTTATTATATAAATGAATATATAAATTTATGTTGATATAAATGTATATATAATTATACATTTATTTTGATTATATAAAATATAAATAAATAAATAAATAAATAAATAAGTATATATATATATATATAAGTGATAGAGACAGATTGATGGTATATGATTGAGACTGAAACAACCGAACCACTCTCCATTTTCCTCACGCCAAACCTGCACTGAAACACGTAAGGTTAGTTGATTAAGGGCTGGAAAGCGTGAAAAAGATGTACAGAATGATAGCTGGTGGGTAGGTTAGGATGTGCACCAATTTTAAAAACAATATGACTGAATCGAGAACAAGAGAAGCTTGCTTTGGAAAGGGACAGCTGAGAGTGGAAACGAAAATGAATTAAGGCTGGAAATGGGGGGAAAAGGAAATTGTCAACACACGAATTGGTAGTAGCTCGTGTGATGATATACTGCTGGAGGAGACTGATTGAAGGCAGAAAATGATAAAACATAGGGAGAGGAAGCAAGGCTAATCCTCTGTTAAAATGAAACTGGGCGAAGATGAGGCAGAGCAAGGAAAGGACCACGTTGCTGCTGTTGGGGGCTTGCGATGAGAGGCTTCCTTGCTGGGTAGAACAGAAATCGAAACAGAAGTTTCTTGGCCAGATTGGAGACTGGACGTTGGGCAAAATCTGAGGCGTGAACAAGGGAGACGGACGTGGACGCCTGGAAACAGAGATAGCAGAAGGACATTGGAGGAGGCAGAAACCTGACGATGATGAAGATGATGAACAGTGTCGAGAGAATGAGGGAAAGAGGGACTGGTTTGTTTTGAAGAGACAGAAGCTAGAAGCTAAGGACGCAAGGCCAAGAGCGTTAGGTGTAGTCGGAATTGGAAGAAAAATCAGGCTGTGTTGGGTGGCTCTCGGTTGATTATTGGAGAGCTGGAAACAGAGGCAGCGGAAGGGCACCGGAGCTGAATCAGAGGCGAACAGGGGTGCTGGAAACCGGTGGCAGCAGGTGGACATCGGAGCCGACAGTATTGAAAGAAGAAGTACGATGAAGTAGGTGGCCGAACGAGATTGATGAGGGTGATGGCAGCATCGGTGATGCTAGGGAACATAGGCTGGAAACCGAGAGTTTGGCAGCAAGGGGGAGGAAGCCTCATTACATGAACGTGTGATCGGAAACCGAGGCTTTGACGAAGAATGTGATCGAAATTGGAGATGATAGGATGATAGAGGCAGATGATGCGGTAGTGCTGAGAGGTTGAAGGCCGAGAATCGGGTGAAACAGGGACGAGTGGTGATGAAGAAGAAGAAGAAGAAGAAGAAGAAGAAGAGAATGGCGGGAAAGAAAGAAATAATTCAAATTTTTTTTGGGTGAACAGTAAGCCAAAAAAAAAGGAAATGTGTTTTATATATATATATATATATATATATAACTATAATAATGAAATTAAAGTTAGAGTAGAGTGCATAAGGAAATCTGGGAAATTGAGGTAATAGACTTATTAGGAATATTGTTGAAAATATTGGTACAAAATTTCGAAGAAATAAACTGTGTGGACCGGACTTGTCGACTCGCAGCGTCGAGGCAATTGAGGACAACAGGCAGATATCGAGGTAAGAAAAATTTTCGTCGCTGCTAGAGATAAATATGCGTAATTTTCGTATATTTGTAGATATAAAATTTAGGTTGAATTTCGCAGTACCGAAATTATCGAAAAAACTAAGTTGAACTTCATGATTGAAAAATTAGAGATTTTAGCCTAGTTGAGCAATCAAATTTTACGGATTAAATTTAAATGATTTGCAGAAATTACGGTATGACATGAATTCTGTTTAATTATTGAAAATCTTGAATTTTGAATTTTCATAGACTGTTTTCTGAGATTTAAATGAAAAAAAGGCTAGTCTACCTGTTTTGAACGATTTCATAAAATAAATGAATTTATATGTGATTTAAGAAAAAAACGATCTGTTATAAAATTATTCTGATGAAATGTGCTTGAGCGTGTACTGACTGTGTGTCGTACGGTTCGTCTCGCACTGATTTTGAGACAAAGGCGTTGGTGAGATCATGCTGCACTTCTGTTCTGTATCTGTATCTGTGGTCCACGAGTATGATGTACCGTGTTTCTGATTCTGTTTCTGGTCTTCGGACATTCTGATCTGTGAGCCGTTTGGGTAGCTGACCACTCCCACGACGATTGACATCCCGGCACACTTGGCCCGTGAATTGCTCGGAGTCATTGACATTGGTCAATAGTCATTTCTGATATCTGATATAGCATGCATGTCTTGTCTCGTCTATTTGAAAATATTTATTGAATTTGTCTGCTTGAACTGAAATATCTGGAAATCTGTTTGTTTTGCTACTGAAAAACTCTGAACTTTCTGGATTTATAACAGTAGTTAAATGTATTACTGATACATATTCTGTTTCTGAAAAATCTGTTTCTGGTATTTGTGATTTTGCCGATACTAAATCTATTTTTTGAATTTTGAAATCTGGTATCTGAGAAAATCATCTGTGAAACTTTTCTGGATTTAGCAAATATAAAAATATATATTTTTCATAGGTAGTGTATTTATCTACCTGCTATGGGGTTTTTCTTACTGAGCATGTTGAGCTCACCCCCTTACTTTCCTCCACAGAATTCCTCTATAGCTGGGATCGCTTCCATTAGTAAGGCATTCTGCATAGTTAAGATTTCGCAGAGTGTATTTCTGCATCAAATGTATACCTAGTTGTAAGAATTTCTTTTGTATCTAAAATTATGTAAGTACAGTAATGCAATACAAGATGTGTCTGGGAATGTGAACATATTCTATTTAAATTTGTTACTGCGAAAAAAATTTAATCACACTGAATACTGTTCTGACCTAATATCGACTTGTAGCTCAACCGAAAAATGTCTGTAAATTCGGGTTGTTACAAATTTCTCTTTTGGAATGATAATTATATATGTACCATTAATTAAATTGACTATATCTTGAGCTACAAATATAATTCTGTAACACCCGAAATTCGGTGTCAATTTTTAAGAAATTATTATAAATATGGATTTATGAAATCTTGATCAATAAAGAAAAAATAATTGAATTTCAGGTCCAGTCGATCAAGATACAAAGTTATGGTGAAGACTGAAATTTTCCACATCGAGAATACGTCTCAGAAATAAAGAAAAATATTTT
Source organism: Firmiana major (assembly GCA_033439115.1). Taxonomy (NCBI): domain Eukaryota; kingdom Viridiplantae; phylum Streptophyta; class Magnoliopsida; order Malvales; family Malvaceae; genus Firmiana; species Firmiana major. The sequence goes on from CM065910.1 coordinate 23,734,975, forward strand.
CAAAAAATAATAATAATAATAATAATAATAAATAATAATATATTCAGAGAAATAAAAATAAAATATGATGTACATATATAATTGTCGAGATAAGTTAAATAATTTTATATGTACATGTATGTGGAAATTAAGGTATAAAATACTTTGTTTTAGTATTAATATTATTACAAATAATATTATAAAATACAAGATATTTTCTTATATATATATATATATGTATTTTATTATGAGATATTTCTACATATATATTATATTATATTAGAAATAATATATATATAATAAAATAAAATAAAAAAGAGAAACTGAAGCAGAAAACTGGAAACCCGCGCAAGGAACAGAGAAAACTGACTCTCCTTCGATTTTCTTCACTGGCGGCGAACCAGAGGCGGACAGCGCGAGGGGTGCTGGGTGAAGGGACGACCAGCACCGGGGGAACGCTCGATAGCCATCACGCGCCGTGAATCATCGGCGACGAGGAGATCAGAGAGGTTGAAGCCGCAAGAGAGAAGGGGAGATTCGACGGAATCCGATGCCAATCGACCCCAAACGAGGCCAAAAGAAGCCTCTAGAGGTGAAGCCGAGTCGATTGACAGTGGAATTGGCCCAGGAACCAGCCGACAGCTCGACAATGGCAAAAAGGACACTGAATAAGGTCAGACCGGTTTAGTGAAAAGAGGGACTGAACCGGTCCGAACCGATTCAGTCGAAAAAAGAGAGAAAGAAGAGAGAAAAAAAAGGAAAAAGGAGAAAAAAATTCGGTGATACCCCGGGATTACGGATAAGCCGGTAAGCGATCGAAATTTACCGATTTAAGTTTCGAAATATTTAATTGAAATTATATTTGACCGAAATTGAGCCGGGTTAAATATATAAATGTGGAGAGCGATAATAGGCGACGAACGTGAGTTTGATCGAGCATCGCTTTATTTGCCATCACAGAAACTCGAGTAAGTGAATCTCACTTACTAGGTTCGTAGATTATACTGGTTAAATTAATCGTTAAAATTACGGATTAACTACATTTGGAATTGAAAATCAACTATTGTAAATAAGAGGTAATGGGCATCGGATGAGCCCAATAAGAGTTGGTGGGCCCTACAAGCCCAATAGATCCAATGGAAATAAATAGTTAAACGAAAATGGGTTTAAGAGAGAGTTAGGCCCAATTAAAGTGTTTAAGTCCCAATAACTGTAAACGGGCCCATTAAGAGATATTAACTATATTAAATGCGTAATACAGTAAGAAAAGTGATATTAACCTAATAAATGGTTATATGCAGCTCCGAAATTTATATTGTGAGCTGATCGGACTGGGAGATTGAGCAATACCGAGGAAGTGAGGTCACTTGACGTGATCAGAGGTAAGAGAATTTCATGAGTAGCTAGAAATGGCTACATGTATTTTAAATAGAGTTTCGATATTATACTCTATATGAATTCCCATGAATAGACATGTTGTTGTGATCAGGACTAATGAGATAAAGTGTGATTTTATCCCAAAATAGGATAAAAAGCCTTAGAAGCATGTTGTGACTAAATTTCATGAGTTGCATGATAGATTGACTAACGTTTTCTTGTATATGCGAAAACAACACATTTTAGTGCAGATTTGAGTTATTTGAGTGAATTGTGATTTAAATAAGTCATCTATTTGGTTTTGTGTGAAAACCATAAGAGCTAGAGATTACTCGCACTATATTTTGAGATATGCATCACATAGTACTTGAGTGTATACTCGTACTACATCTTAATGCCTTTTTATGCATGTTAGAGTACTGAGAGCATTGCTCGTACTCAGATTTGTGATTGATGCATTATAGAGTACTGGGAGCTTTGCTTATACTCGAGTTTTTACATAACATAGTGCTGGGAGCATTGCTCGCACTAGATTTGTGTTATTGTGATATGGTCGTGCTGGGAGCTTACTCGCACGTACCCGTTTTAAGAGAAAGAGCATGAAACAGCCGTGTTGGGAGCCTGTGTAGACTGTGTGTCGCACTGATATATGCTCACACGTGCATACCAGAAATTTCTTACCATTTAAGTGGTGGCACCATACTTTTAGTGTAAACGCTACAGTTGTCAAGTCTAAATCATGAGTTGGATAGTTTCTCTCATGGTCCTTGAACTATCTGGATCCATTATCGACTATCTTCTCATTTTACATCAATACACAGCCCACTCATTATTTTGAGGTATCCATATACCCTGAGAAACCTCTTGAGCTGTTGGGTATGGTGAGAATAATTACGGTGGTTAGTTTATTACTTCAATATACCAAAACTCACTGAAACTACTTTCATACTTATCATCCTACTGACAATCTTTTCTCGAATGAGATGTGTCAACTAAGCAGCAAATTTCGAGAAACTCTCAACAACGTCTATAAGACAGTTTCCAATTACTACTTATGCTCTCCCTGGACTTCGAATACATCATAATATCATCGCTAAAGATGACAGCCAATTGGTCCAGGTAAGGTTTAAATACCTCATCATAGTTGAATTCCACTCAATATTTCAATCACCCATATCCTTGACCTATGTACGCATAAACGTATAATGTCATTTCGAAATCGCTTCTGTTCAAGATACTAACCCACGTCATTTCCTTCTTCTTATATTAACGACTTTTATAAAATTTTAATTTTTAAACCTTCATGATTAATCGAATTCTACCAGTAAAGGTATCCAAATTTTAAATGTATATATACGACTGTCGATTTCAATTTATAGGTTATGTGTGCGCTTCTAGACGCTGTCTAGTCTTCCGACAGGGAAGTATTTTAAAATACCTTTATTAACCCTTAGACTTGACCATATGGACTGGGTGTAGATATATTCACCCCTTATACTTAGTCGCAATTCATATTCACTACATATCAAAGATATTCTTACCTTCCATATGCCTCTTATTTCAATATATCTCATATTCAAGATCTATCACATCTCAAAACTTATCTCCTTTCATATATCACTTATAACAAACTCTTTCATTACTTATCAAACTTACAGTATACTTTTAAGGGGTGAAAACATCACTATCATAGGATAGCAATCTAAACATCATAGTTTGTAGCCGAATCAATCTATTCTCAAATATTACTTCAAAATTATTCATATTCCATTGAATAAAATCGACTGACATATCCTTTTTCCCCCATTTTCAACTTACAATCCTTATACCCACATTCAGTTAGTGATAATCAGCTAATTATCATCATCTTGCCTAAGGGTACAAGCTTTACATCTTTCCCTAGCTTATAAGCAACTGAAGGCGGTATGAATAAATGCGTGGCACCAGGGTCAATTAAAATAATTACTTCATTATTTATAGCCAGTGTGGTATCTTCCACCACATCTGATGAAACATCAGTAGTGTTCTGGTCCAAGGCATACACTCGTCTTCGTCCAACATCTTATTTCTGTGGTAACTACCACACATCTTACATTATTTACACTTGCTACACTGTTACACTGCTTACACTGCTACACTGCTCCCACTGCTACGGAGCAGGTCGAGGTCCTCAAATCACAATACCCCTCAAAAGTGCTGCAATTGGATACACTGAGGTTACCAATCATCTTACCCCGTGACTCATCAGCTCTAATCTTTTACCAAACTAGCTTTTTCCCGTTCTGACATCTCTGTCATTCACTATTCTCTTTTTATCTTAATTTCGGCCCTTACTACCTTTTCCAATCTCAGAGGCATGCAACTCATGATCTTGTTCATACAACTGTAGTATGTGCACTGCCTCGCATAGGTAGTGATATCTAACGGGGTCAATCGGACTCTTATTGACAATCTGAGCCCTTCCATGAACTTTCAGACATTTCGACTCTCATTGTTCATCGTGTCCGAGTCATATCGGCCCAGGAATATAAACTGAATTTCATACTCATAAATCAACTAGTTCCTCTGGGTCAGAGTAAATAATTTCATTTGTAATTTCCTTTAAATAGTGTCTAAGATATTCTTTCACCGGAATACATCTAGGATTTTTTCCATGTCCATTCTGGATGTCTAACTCTTAAGATGGGTCGAGCGAACTTCTACTAATTCTCCGACTCGCCCTCAAAACTCATACATACTCTGAGCAATTAGCTCACAAAATATTCTCCACACTCCACTCAAACCTCGCAAAGCATGTCTCAATATTGTCTGATCTCTCTGTCGGACTTTGTCCGATCTCTCTGTCTGTCTCTGTGGGGTATGCTCAACATCAGTATCCACGTTAATCTCATCTTGAGTCTCATGTGGCGACTCAATACGACTTTCAGGCCTACCTCTACGGCCTCAAGCTCGTGCACTCGCCTCTCTACCATAGCGGCTATCAGTTAATGAGTCTATTCTTTGCATTCAAACCAAATTCTTAACTGCACTTCCATCTCGATATACACAATTGTATCTAAACAATGCACAGTACATAGGGATATAAACTTACTTAACCACTAACATCGATTCATATCAGGCTAACTTAAATTCTGATACCATTAAACTGTCACGACCCAAATTACCTAAAAATCAGAGCAAATTTTTCGCTTTTTCATTTATTATTTAATTCTTACCTTTCTCTCATTGTGACCATCCTACAAACAGTTGGGCTATGATTCGGTGTTGGTCACCTCTCACCTATTTACCATTCCATTTCCATAATCATATTCACATATCAGAGTTTACTATCTTTTGACTTTAACTAAATACATACACAATGGTATTTACTTAACCTTACATCCCCAACATCATATACGTTTACAGTACTTTGCATTTATATATTTAGATACAAAATCATATAAATGTGTATACCTGTTTCTCGATGGGAAGTAGCGGATACCAAGATTGCAAGTCCTCAGCCGCTCAATAACTATTGCGAGTGTTCTGAAAAGATGAGAAAATAAGGGGGTGAGCAAACCACACGCTCAGTAAGGTAATTATGCAAGTAAGTAGATAGCTCTACTATCTACATGCTCATAATGCCATGCCCTTAAAATCCATTTCTTTTCATTAAAATCTCAGGCATAAAATCATGTATTTCATCAATGACTTAGTTTATAAAACTGTTCGTGCATAAATCATTCATACTACTTATGCATCAATAGCATTTTATGTGACATCATTAAATCATACTTAGCATGAATTAAATCAAAATCATGCATTATTTCATGCGATATAAAACAAATCATGAGATATAATCATTTCATGAATTTATCATTAAAGCATGAAAAACTTATCATGCTACTGCATTTAAATTATTTCATTTAAAACGCAGTATAAAATAACCTAAAGGAGTTAAGCATCTCATAAATCAAGTCGTTATAAAATTCTGTTAAAAAACACATCTCAGTAAAAATCACAAAATCGGGGGCCTGACCTCTCCCTCGGGTCTACCATAGTCTATTGACCAATAGTTATATCATGTGAGACATGTAGGTGACTATCAGTAACATCGAGGACTATGGTCATATCCTAGTGATCCCTGGCAACACGGTACCTAGTGTGCAGGTTATCACACCTGAAATGAGAGGTGGGTCAGTCCTACCCGTCAGAACAGCATAACATCAGGATTGCGAGGGCAAGGCTTGTTGCCTCATGGCTAATGCCACTCCACTCTAACAATCCCCACGATACAACGTACTCTGCGTGACATACACAGTACAACGTACTCCATGAACCCAAGCTCAGTCAGGGGTGCCTGCAATAGGTCTTATCCACCCATACCATCTCTGTCTCAGCATGCATGTGTGAGCATATCATCTCACTGTGACACACAATCTACAGGAGGCTCCAACACGGCTATATGCATGTCATATAATTCCCTGTGCGAGTGAAGCTCTAGCACGGCTCCATGCATATTCATGATATCTGAAAACCTCGTGCGAGTAAAGCTCTAGCATGGTTTCATAAAAATCAGTAAAATCTGCGTACAGTAGAACTCCAATACGACTTTAAAATGAGTTATAAATCCATATAAAACTTCGTGCGAGCAAGATCCAGCACGGTGTTATGCATCAATAAATCAAATCTCGTGCGAATTACACTCCAGCATGGCTTTATGAAATTAAATTGATTAAATCACGTACGAGCAAGACTCCAGTACGACTTTATAAAATTTAATATCAAAACTGGATGCGAGCTAAGCTCCAGCACCTGTCATGCATGTCAAATCATTAAAACTAGTGCGAGCAATCGCTCCAGCACCTTTTTATGCATATTAGGTCAAAACAAGTCAAAACATATCAAAACATGTCAAAACAGAGTGTGAGCTAGGTTCCAGCACTTCTCATGCATTTCACAAGAATAAAAATCAGTGCGAGCAACCGCTTTAGCACATTTCATGCATATGATGTCACACAAGTCGGTGCGAGCAACCGCTCAAGCACATTTTATGCACACTCACAAACGCAGATATAGTGCGAGCTATGCGCCGCACTATCTGTTTCCATTTAAACTTGATAGTTGACTCATTTTCCCAAGGATTTTCATTTAAATATAAATAACATTTACGTAGTATTATCTTGTGAAATTTATGCAATTATTGGCCAAACTACCGTTTTGCTTTGCTTAAAACCACAAAAATCCCTTAAATCAGAAAATTCTTAAATCATGCATTTCATGCATGTCATGCTTTCACCATCCCTAGGTGAACTTCCCTCAATAGGGGAAAAATAGTCTTTTCCTATTTCGAGTCCTTAAAATCTTTAAACCATTTTTAGGACCTTTGTACAATATCAATGTATACATACATATTCAGTGTATACAAAAGCTATTTAAAGTACGCGTAGCTACCTCTAGCTACTCACACAATTCCCTTACCTCATTTTTCTATATAGTCTGACCTTTCCACTGATGACTCGTCACGCAATCTGATTTGCTTCCAATCCAATCTTCGAAACTGCGGATAAATATTCATCAGGTGAAATACAATATATTTAATTGTATTTCATATTTTCTGGACTTAATTTAAATCATTGGGCCCGTTTACCCATATTGGGCCTGATTGCACTATAATGGGCCTTAATCGGCCTTAAGCCCATTTTTTCATTTACTATACACATTATCGAGGCCTATTAGGCTCACTGGGCCCATCAATATATATTAGACCTCGTTCTAAATTCTCGGATATCTCAATGAATTATTCACGACAATTTATCTCAATTTTCAGAATTTAATTCATTAAATGCGAAAATTAAATTCGTAATTTATGCGGTAAATTTTAACACGCATAACGATGTAAATTGTCGTAAATAAGGGTTACTTACCCAAGATGCCATGATAGTACACAAATCGAGGCTGTCTCGAGCTCTCGGTTGATGCCAATCGTCGAGCTACAAAATTAAATATTTTTCGGATAAATTTTCAGTCAGATATTAATTAAATTAAATATTTCAAAATTTAAATTGGTTAATTTCAATCGTTTACCGACTTACCCGTAGCTCGATTGCATCAGTGAAATTTTCTTCAATTTTTTCTCTTTTTCTTTTTTCCCTTTTTCTTCTTTTTCCTTTTCTTTTTGGCTGAATCGGTCCGGTCCGATTCAACCCGGTTCAGACCGGTTCGATCTAGCCAGTTCAGTCCGATTCGGTCCAGCGGTTCAGTCCGGTTCGATCGGTTCAGGCATCATTTTACCGTTCCGGCGCCATCCGACCGGTTCTCGGGCCGTTTCGGTGCCGTTCAGCGCGCCATCGCCTGGGCTTCCATAATCAGACCTTGGGGCTAGTTGAATCGGCGCCGATGGCCGCCGATCAAGCCTTCTCTCCCGTGGCATCTCCCCTTATTTTCGGCATGGTTTCGGCTTCTCCATGGCGCATCTTGGCCACTGATGGTTCTCCCGAGGTCGGGCTGCCTTCGCCAGCCCCTCAACCCCGTCGGTGGCTCGCTGGTGAGAGGAAACTGTTCTTCCTCGGTTTCGCGCCTTCGTTTCTCCATTTTTTCCTCTGTTTCGCGTTTTCATTCTTTCGCGATTTCCAATTTCAGTTTTTTTACTTTATTTTATTATTTATAATTTATTCTTATTATTATTTTATTCATTAAAATATTATTAAATATCCAAAAATATCTTAAAAAAATTATATTTTATTCATTTATTCAATAAATGAATTTTTCGATCTTATTTCGCCTTTTTGGTATATTTTTCGATTATTTTCGGGATTATTTTTCGAGGCGAAAATTTCAGTTTATTCCAATAAATTCATATCTTAATCAATTTAACTCGAAATTTAATTATTTCTTCGTTATTGATCTAGATTTCTCAATCCCTTATTTTTAATTAAATTTTCTTGTCCCGATCACTATCGAATTTTGATCTTTTGACCATTTTACCCTTGCACGTGTTCAGGAATTCCATTTCAATCCTTTTGCATTTTTCATTTCGTGTTTTAAATAAAATCGGGTCCTACAATAAATACATTAATTGATTAAATGAATAAAATATAATATTTTTGGGACTTAAACTAATATATTCACAATTGAATTTACTTAACCTTACATCTCTGATGTCATATACGTTTACAGCACTGTGCATTTACATATTTAGATACAAAAACCATACAAGTGTGTATACCTTTTCTCGATGATGGGAAGCAGTGGATACTAAGAATACAAGTCATCAGCCGCTCACTATCTTCCACGAGTGCTCTGAAAAGAGGGAAAAATAAGGGGGTGAGCAAACCACGTGCTCAGTAAGGCAATCATGCAAGTAAGTAGATAGCTCCACTATCTACATGCTCATAATGCCATGTGCTTAAATCCATTTCTTTTCGTTTAAATCTCACGCATGAAATCATGCACACATCAATGTCATAGTTTATAAAAACTATTCGTGTATATAGAAATCATGCGACTCATGCATCAATGACATTTTATGTAAAATCATAATGTGTAAATGTAACATGGAAATGGAATGGTAAGTAGTGTGAGGGGACTAACACCTAACACCGAATCATAGCCCAACTGTTGGTAGGATGGTCACGATCAGAAAAAGGTAAGAATTAAATAATAAATGAAAAATTTGTAGTGATTTTTAGGTAATTTGGGTCATGACAATTGTAGCCAAGGAGCTCGAAGATGAAGAAACTAAGGTTTGGCACAAGGAGGTTAAGGTAAGAGTTCTTGATATTTAAGGATTTAATTTTATGTACTTTTAAGTATTGATTTATGTTTTGGCTTGAGGAAACTATTGAGAGTAATGTGAAGTGTTAGCCTTAGGCTTTGGCCAAGTAGTAAGTCAATAATGTTTAGGAATTGTGTAAATGAGATAGAATTAATTAATGTATGTTGATGTGGAAATGCAACCAAGCATTCTGAAGAGTGCATTGAGCCAATGAAGGGTGTTAAGACCCTATTAGTGACAAGTGCTACATTTAAGAGGTAAATGATATATTTGTTGGTATGATAGTGTCTAAAGCGACATGTTTATTACATAAACATATAGGAAAACCCTCAAAGTAGTCTATTTGGAATTGTGTTGGAAACTTATGTTCAGTTTTTTAGTTTTGAAAGGTTTTGAATACATAATAGGTTTTGCAAGCACATCATGAAGGTTTTATCATGGTTTCTATGAAATGCAATTAATGTTTTGAACTTAATTTGGATAGGCTAAGACCTCAAAAACCCAACCAAAATGCATTTTTGAACTTTAAGGATTGGTCCCTTAAGATGACAGACCAATCCCTCATAAAAAAATTTCTAGAAAATGTTTCTGACTTTGAATGACTGATCCTCTTTGAGGTAGGGATTGATCCCCTCTCCATTTTAGCTAGGGCAGAAGTATTCTGCGAGTTTGTGACTGATCCCCTTCACCTAAAGGATCGATACCCTCTTCAAATTTTGAACGAAAGCATATTTTAAAGCTTAAAACGACCCATCGACTTTCGAAATTGAGTTGCAATGCACTTGTGCATGTTTTTAACAATCTATATACTATATTATCTACTTTGATATGAAAACTTGGGTCGCTTTTAATGATTTATTGGATGTGAGACCAAATGGCTCACTATAAGCCTTTGAAAAGTATTATTTTGAGATGACATGCAACCTTTAGCGTATGCGTTGGTGTGTCATGTTGGAGCTGAATGATATTCACACATGGAGTATCGAGTGGTCACCATGTCATGTCGTGAGCCATGAAGCATCCATGCATGCGTGATCGAGTGGTATTCCTTGATGTACCAAGTGACACTTTTTCATGACTATTAGACCCGAACACGTTTATAGCTTCCCAGTACTCATCTGTCTTGAGATACTGAGGACTCCGACCATAGCCATAAGTTATTTTCAGTTTAGTAGCATACTAGCTACAAGAATTCAGCTTGGTCTCCACCGTTCGATTCATAAATTGATTTGATAAGTTTCGATGTGATAAGTATGAATTCGAATGTGTTGTTTGGATAAGTTTGATTTCAAATTATGCCTATGCTAAGTATCTGATTTGGTAAGCATGTTTTGGAAATTATTATATGATTTGTTTTCGCATGATTTGCATTGTTTTTGCAGCACTATTTTAATGCTATTGTGCTTGCAAATATGTTTCTTACTGAGCGTGTAGCTCACCTTTTCATTTTTCAGACTTTGTAGTGATTTGCGAAGTACTGTTTAGGTGGATCAGATTCAAGAGCCTCTCCCCGCTCATCTCTCGTTCACGTAAGGTATCCATCTCTTTTTTATTTTGTTTCTAGACAGCAAATGCACAGACTAAGATATTTGTATTTTTCTAGGTTATTTTATTAGGATGTAATGTTAAAGTGTAATAGATGTCTAATGTAGTCAATTCGGTTAGATTGGATATCGATTTTAGCCTCTTTTAGGGTGATGTACTAGGAAGATGTGATATGACTCTTTTTGTATGACTTGGAGATGAAATCCAATGCAATAGTTTGTGGATGGTTAAGTAGGATTAATGAATTATTTAATTACATCACTCAAATGTTTGGACTGAGACCACAAACTAAAGATATTTCAATCATATTATAAATGATTAACTAACTAAATTAATCAAATCTTGCACTGCATGTAGGTAACTAATGAGAAAAAAAAAAGAGAAAAAGTTAGGTTACAATTTTGCATATCCGTGAAGTTACATAATTGGGGATATACAGAAGATGCAAATGAAGTAAAAAAGAAAAAAATGACTATCTTATATATATATATATATATATATATATATATATATATATATATATATATATATATTTGAATATATTATTTCAATTCTTCCTCTCAATCATTTTATAAATCTTAGCATCAAATCATATTAAAGCAATTTCATATGCATTCCATCACATGAGAAAACTTCATTTCCAATAATTCCAAATAAATTTTACCATAAAATTTATCAACAATGAAATTAACTTTTTATTATTATTATTATTATTATTATTATTATTATTATTATTATTATTATTATTATTATTATTATTATTATTATTATTTTCTTTCATCCCAACACGAATGTCTAAAGGAATCCTTGCAACTATTTACTTTCAAATCAATTTTTTATTTTAGCGTTTAGCTTTGTTGTTACCTGAAACAATGGTGACGAATAGCTGACGTCTTTACCTCGATCTTCGTGCTATGTGCTTTAGAATATTCTGCAAGAATGGAAATAATCAGAGGGACGCAGGGGTTGTTCCCTGCATTTGCACTCTGATGCTTAAGTCAGAAAATGATTTTGACAGAGTTTCAGTAAGTCATTGTGTTCCCCCCTAAAGAATCATATCTGACCCTTATTTAAAGGGAGTTTCCCTGTTCCTTAATTACGTTTTTATCCTTTTACTTTAATATTCTGTTCTTGGATGAAAATGTCTCAATACATTTAATGTGGCTCTTATTTGTTTAATTATTTCGTGCATAAGCTCATACGCAGATATGTCATGTGGCACATTATGATTGACTGAAATAGCATCAGAATTATTATCTACAACAATTGCTCCCCACTCTTTCGCTAAGTATAACCTTGTGGAAGAGTACATATGTTCTTATTGTAGCCTCAGGTCAAGTCCTTACATTAGATTTTGAAATCAAATTCTTTGGCCATCTAATTCTTAAGCTCTTGTTGGAGTGCGTGGCTTACCTCACGCATTTTTCGCTTCAAGCCTTTATTTGAGTGCTTAGCTTACCTCGCGCATTTTTCACTTCAAGCTCTTGCACATTTTCTTCATGGCTTACATGGCGCACTTTTTGCTTCAAGCCTTTTATTTGAGTACTTAGCTTACCTCGTGCATTTTTCGCTTCAAGCTCTTGCACATTTTCTTCATGGCTTACATCGCGCACTTTTCGCTTCCAACCTTTCATTTGAGTGCTTAGCTTATCTTGCACATTTTTCACTTCAAGCTCTTGCACATTTTCTTCATGGCTTACATCGCGCACTTTTCGCTTCAAGCCTTTTTTTTGGGTGCGTGGCTTACCTCACGCATTTTTCGCTTCAAGCCCTTGCACTTGTGTAGCTGGTGCGATCAATCATTGCCAGTGTAGTTGTAAGTGGTTGGTATTTCACGTTTTTTCTATCCTCTTGCCTTGTGAACTTTTCATCTTCTTTCAAGGTATTGGTGATGGCTTAGGTAGCCCGACGATGGTAGGGGTTTCATTTCTCTAAACTTCCTTATATTTAGTTCACCGTCGGTATCATTTTCATGATTTCTTCTTGAGTGATATACTTATCTGCTCTAGAGAACAAGTCTGAGATCGTCGTCGATTGATTTAAAGATAGCAACTCTTGTAACTTTTCAGACCCTGTCCCTTGTAGCATAGTTATCACAGCTACTCCAGTTTGTAGATCATGTACTTTAAGAGTAGCATTACGGAACCGATCCACATTGCTCTTGAGTGATTCCTTGCTCCCCTGCCTCAAGGTAAGTAGATAGGTGACCTCATTCATTTTCTGGCTTTTTATCACAAAGGCCTTCAAGAATTCGTTTCTTCATTGATTGAAAGACGAAATAGACCCATCCGACAAACTGTTAAACCACTTTAGTACGTGATCAATTAAAGTTAAGGGGAATGCTCTACACATAATCTCATCCTCCCAGCCATGTAATAGCATTAATGACTCATAATTCTGAATGTGGTCATAAGGGTCAGTTTTTTCCTTATACGCCGTCATTTGTGGCATCTTGAATTTTTTTTTGGGGGGGGGGGCGATTTTTTCATGATCGTTGTACTAAATGGGATTCTCTTCCTCTGGGTTTCTTTAGCTGGAACCAACCTTTTCTCTTTTAAGATTCGTTCCACCATTCTTTTCATGTCTGTGGCGACTTGAGCCTTGGACGCAAGTCTGTTTTGCACTTTCTTTGCATCATATGAATCAATTTGGTCGCAGTCTATAGCTTCTCTCCTATTACCCTAAGTTCGGTTTTGACGAGTTTGAGGTTGAAAGTTTTCCATTCCAGTTTCAAAGTTTTGTGTTGGATCTATTTTCGAGTCTCTCCAAACATGAGACCCTGTCATTCTCACACCTTTGATTTCATTGTTTGGTGAGCCATTTGTGTTCTGGGGCCAAGGATCTTTCGCACCCAAATATCCAGATCTACCATAGCTGGACCCTTAAGGTTTCTAGTACTTTGGCGTCTCCGACCACCAACAATCTCTCGTGTTGAATTCCTTGTACCATAACGCCGTAATTTTTTGACGCCTTGATGTCTCCAGTTCATTGGAGTCTCGCGCATGGGGTCTTCCATAGCTTGGCGCCACAGGCCTTCCGAGGCCTTACACACAGGGTCTCTCATACCCTCACACCTCATGTCTTTCTCGGTCTCACATATAGGATCTCATGCGGTCATGCCATGAGGGTCTCGCGTAGAAGGGTCTTGCACGAGCTGGCATCCTCGCGTTATGAGTGCGCCACGTGGCGCACGAAGAATGCGCCACATGACGCATGAAGAAAATGGGGGGTCTTACTCCGTGCCTCCAGTATCCCTCATGCCATGAAGGTTTCGTGGCATGGTGCCGTGGTCTCCCATGCCGCCAATGTCACCCATGCCGCCAATGTCTCCCATGCCGGGAAGGGTTCGCGGCATGTCTCTAGTGTTTGCCATGCCGGGTAGGGATTACGGCATTTCATCAGGATTCACCATGCCGGGAAGGTATTGCGACAATCTATCAGTGTCCATGTAGGGAAGGGTTCGCGGCATGTCTCCAGTGTTCGCCATGCCTGGTAGGGATCGCGGCATTCCATCAGGATTCACCATGCCGGGAAGGTATCACGGCACTCCATCAGTGTCCATGCCGGGAAGAGTTTGCGGCATACCTCCAGCGTTCACCATGGGGGGGAGGGATCACGACATGCCTTTAGTGTTTGCCATGGTAGGCAGGGTTTGCGGCATGCCTCCAGCGTTCGCCATGGCGAGGAGGGATGGCGGCATGTCTCCAGTGTTCGCCATGCCTGGTAGGGATCGCGGCATGCCTTCAGAGTTCTCCATGTCGGGAATGGTTCACGACATGTCTCCAGTGTTTGCCATGCCGAGTAGGGATTGCGGCATTCCATCAAGATTCACCATGCCAGGAAGGTATCGCGACACTCCATCAGTGTCCATACCAGAAAGGGTTCGCGGCATGTCTCCAGTGTTCGCCATGCCTGATAGGGATTGCAACATGCCTTCAGAGTTCTCAATGCCGGGAAGGGTTCGCGAAAAACTCACAAGTGGGAACACACCCTTGAATAGGTCCACCATTGTCCGCAAAGCTTGGACAGTCTCTCCCCTTTGCTTCTGCGTAGCTTCCAATTCAGCGATGGGAATCTCCATCATATTCACTCCTCTCGGCATCAAGCTCCTTCTCCGAAATCAATCATCGGAGAACTCGTTATGCCTTCACTATCCTCACGTCTGACTGCTGCTGAACGTGTCCATACCATCTTTTCAGAATGACTTTTTCTTCGTTTCCCATAGACGGCGTCAATTGTTGTTACCTGAAACAATGGTGACGAATCGTTGACGTCTTTACCTCGATCTTTGTGCTACATGCTTTAGAATATTCTACAAGAAAGGAAATAATCAGAGGGACGCAAGAATTGTTCCCTACGTTTGCACTCCGATGCTTAAGTCAGAAAATGATTTTGACAGAGTTTCAGTAAGTCATTGTGTTCCCCCAAAGAATCATACCTGACCCCTATTTATAGGGAGTTTTCCTATTCCTTAATTACGTTTTTGTCCTTTTACTTTAATATTCTGTTCTTGGATGAAAATGTCTCAATACATTTAATGTGACTCTTATTTGTTTAATTATTTCGTGCATAAACTCATGCGCAGATATGTCACGTGGCACATTATGATTGATCGAAATAGTATCGAAATTATTATCTACAACAAGCTTCATTAACAATTATTAATACAATTTATGTCGATGAATATAGCTAACTCAATCGAAGACCTAGAGAAATTGTCTAGTTAACCTACCCTTTCATCCTTTTCTCACAATTTTATTTGAAGGACTTGTATGGAATAAAATGGCAAGACTTGCTCTACATGCAATTAACTAAGTATTAGGGTCCTTGAAACATATTTTACCCTATTCAACTCTCTCTCTCTCCACGCAACCTTAACCTTTTCTTCTTCACTGATCCCGTTTGGAGAAAGGATTGCACTCTGCTTTTTGTGTTTTACTCTGTTCTCAAACACTTTGAAAGATCGTTTCTTGAATCAATGGTAAGTCCTCGTATTCTTTTAGAATTTTTCTGGGCTTGTAACATTTTAAAGCCGAATTAGACTGTCATTTATGCTTTCAAATAAGCTCAACTCATTCATTTCGTTCTCTTTATCTCTCGTTTGTTTTTGGATAAATCTGGATTGTATGTTAATTAAGATACATTTGACCCATTCTTCTATCAAATTTCTGCTGTTCTTTGAAAAGGTTAAGCAAACTGAGTTTTAGCTCTAAGAATTTCCTTGTTAATTCTTCTTGCTCTATAAATGAATTTCTAGGTTTATTGTTAATATATGGGAGCCCGCTAGCATAACTTAATTTTAGAGCAGATGGCTAGGTATTTGAAAAGAAAAGAAAAAAGAGACTGAAAATTTGTTGCAGGGTTTAATCCAGTTAGGCTGCTTTTATGCCTTGTAAATACTTTTTTCTCTCTCTGATTTATGTTTTGAACCCCTGATTGTTCAATATAATCCTTGTTTGTAATTTGCAAAAAAAGAGGTCCCAGCGATTTAATCTGCAGCTCGGGTCTTTGATGATGGAAATTTGTCCTCTTGTTATATGTTGAATGCAGTGCAATGCATAATTCAGGTGCTTAATGTGGTGAACACCCTCATCAAACTCCAAAATATATCATCATGTTAGTTGTAATTGTTGATTTTGTTATGTCTTGAGAATATATCTGGAATCAAGCTTGCTTTTATTATTTTATCATTTTTTTAGCTGTTTTCTTTATTAGAGGATATTTTTTTCTACTCCTTTGACAGATGGATGAAGTTTCTCTTAATACCGATCCAGTTGTTGATGATGATGCTGATGAATTTGAGATTGAAGGAGATTGTGGAATAACAGAATGTATTAGTCAAATTGGTGTAATTCAAGGAGAGAATCCGCTGCCTCCTGCTGTTGGAATGGAATTTGATTCTTATGAGGACGTATATTACTTTTACAATTGTTATGCCAAGGAACAGGGGTTTGGTGTTAGAGTAAGCAACACATGGTATAGAAAGAGCAAAGAACGATACAGATGCAAACTTAGCTGCAGTAGTGCAGGATTCAAGAAGAGGAGTGAAGCAAACCGCCCGAGACCAGAAACAAGGACAGGGTGCCCTGCAATGATAAAATTCAGGTTGATGGAAAATAAAAGGTGGAGAATCATAGAAGTTGAGCTTGACCATAACCATTTGATCAGCCCTGCCTGTGGAAAATTCTATAAGTCCCACAAGCACATAGGCCTTGGAACCAAAAGAGCACTGCAGTTAGATGGTGCTGAAGATGTTCAAAAAATTAGGCTTTTTCGAACTGTGGTTCTCAATGTTGAGGGGGATGGAAGTGCAGAAGTCACTGATGGAGAATTCGGAACTACTCATAACCAATCCAATCAATTGAGGTTTAAAGAAGGAGATTCACAAGCTGTTCATAATTATTTTAGTCACTCTCAGTTGATTGATCCAAACTTCTTTTATGTGATGGATCTCAACGAGAAAGGATGTTTGAGGAATTTATTCTGGACTGATGCAAGGTCTAGAGTTGCGTATGGTTACTTTGGTGATGTTGTGGCAATTGACACTACATGCTTGACAGACAAATATGAAGTACCACTGGTGTCATTTGTTGGAGCAAATCATCATGGACAGCCTGTGGTGTTGGGTTGTGGTTTACTTGCAGGCGAGACTATTGAATCCTATACATGGTTGTTTAGGGCGTGGCTTACATGCATGTTAGGACGTCCTCCGCAGGTTATCATTACTGATCAATGTAGAACGTTGCAAACTGCTGTTGCTGATGTTTTTCCAAGGGCTTCTCATTGTCTATTTTTGTCACGTATAATGCAAAAAGTTCCTGAGAAACTTGGAGGACTATATGAATATGAAGCAATTAGAATGGCATTAAATAGTGCAGTTTATTACTCTCTAAGGCCCGAGGAATTTGAAGCAACTTGGGAAGATATGATCCACCATCATGGAATCAAGGATCATATATGGCTTCAAATGTTATATGAAGATCGTAGGCGATGGGTTCCTGTTTACTTGAAAGAGATATTTCTTGCAGGAATGTTTCCAACCCAGCCAAATGAGGTTGTTGAGTCCTTTTTTGATGGCTATCTCAATAGACATACCTCTTTGAAAGAATTTTTGGATAAGTACGATCAAGCCCTACTGGCAAATCATCAGCTGGAAGCTTTGGCAGATATGGATTCAAGAAATTCAGGTTTTATGCTGAAATCAAGATGTTATTTTGAGCTGCAGCTTGCAAAATTGTATACAAATGATATATTAAAGAAGTTTGAACGGGAGGTGGAGGGAATGTACTCTTGTTTTAGCACAAGACAGATAAATGCCGAGGGACACTTATTAACATACATGGTTAGGGAACAAATCGAAATAGATGGAAACAGAAGGGAGATTAAGGACTTCGAGGTTTTGTATAATGCAACTGCAATGGAGGTGCTTTGCATATGTGGTTTGTTTAATTTCAGAGGATACTTGTGCCGGCATGCACTGAGCGTTCTTCAGCAAAATGGGGTGGAGGAGATTCCACTTCAATACATTCTATCACGATGGAGAAAAGATATTAAGCGGAGTTATGTTCTGAATCACAGTAGTGGTGGTATTGATATTAATAACCCTGTTCATAGGTATGATCATCTGTACAAATGCATTATGCAAGTTGTGGAGGAAGGCCGAAAATCACAAGATCGTTACAAGGATACAGTTCATGCATTAGACCAGATATTGAGCAAGCTTCATCTTGTAGAGGGTCATTTGTAAATATTTTTTGATTGGACACTAGATCTGTAATGTTTTGTTCTAGAAGTTTACGCTTTTATGTAGTTTGGTACTTTTCTTTCGGCTGAAATACACAAACCCTCTCATTGTATGAACTATGAAAAGACTCAATCCTTTGACTACTGAATGAAGTTAGTCAATCTGTTACCACATCAGCTAAATTTGACCACATCAACCCAATTTGTCTTTTGAAATTAAAACCATTATTTATTTATAACTTAATTTTTAATTTAACTTAATCGTTATTTAAAAAAAAAAAAAAGCCCTAAAATCTATCTAACAGTTCACTATTCTCAACCAAAGCCCTTCGCCATAAAACATCTCTACGCCTTCAAATTAATTGCAACCTCTCACCACCATTAAAACGTACCCGTGGACTGCATCAAGGAGACCTCATTTCACCTTTTTTATTCATTCTGTGTTCAGATATCCTTATCTGATCTCTTTTGCATCAACAAGATGAAAAAAATTCTCAAGAACTTAGTGCATCAAGGAACGGTCCTACTATACCAGCCTGAAGTTTTGCAGATGACTACTTTATTTTTCAAAAGCAACTCGATAGTAAACCCGAACTCTACTAGTAATGTTACGAAAAATATTGTGAAGCTTCTGGTCAAAACATAACCATAATAAGTGCAATATACGATTCCCCCAAACACAGATTCCAGAACAATAAAAACATTACGTTGCATTAACACTAAACGCATCCATACACTCTCAACCAGACAAATACCTAAGTCTTCCAGTTTTCTTAGGATGTATTAGGAATCATCTTTTTAATCATTTAGTCTAACAATACCGTAGCAAATTGAACCCTTGGTATAATAGACTCCTCTCATGCGCAAGTAGACTAACCTTTATAAAATTAACTCTTAACGTCATTACCATCTACTCAATGTCAAGCTTCTTAATTCCAAGAAGTATATTAAAGCAACTTGAATCCATCTCCAAAAGTTTTCTTTGAATGCCACCACGTTTCAAAAGAAAAAAATCACCTATCACTTGGGGTACAATATGTTTACCTAGTGTTGTGAATAAAATAATAAATAATAATAAAAAATATATATTTGTATTAATTACATCGCACCACGTGGCGTAAGAAAAATGCGCCACATGGCGCATTTGAAAGAAGGGGCGGGAGACTACCCTCCCGCATTGTAGGCGGAAGAGTCTCCTGCACAGACAAAAGGCGGAAGAGTCTCTCGCCTCTTGAAATTAACGCGCCACATGGCGCGCGACGAATGCACCACATGGCGCGAAACTGAATATGCGGGAGCCCGCCTCAATTTCCTTTGCTCCATGTGATGCAAAGATAGTGCACCATGTGGCACAAGAAATGTAATTGCAAGAGACTATCTTCTGCAATCTGGCGAGAGCTCCCCCACCGCCCCTCTCGCCCATATCTGTGGGCGTGCCACGTGTCACGCCCACATCAATCTTGATAAATAGAAAAATTAGATGTGGGGCATCAGTTATAATTTATTTAGACAATTTTACCTTTAAATATTTTTGATTTTGCAGATCCGTAAAACAGTAAAAAATATTTAATTAGTAGATAAATACGTAATTAAAGCTGGAATCAACTCCTATTAAAAGGGATCAGGTATGATCTATGAAGCAAAATCTCTATTTGCTTTACAGAAACTCTACCAAATTTTCTATCTGACTTAAGTATCGGAGTGCATACGCAAGGAAAAACCCCTGTGTCCCTCTGATTATTCTTTTTCTTGTAGAGCTTTCTGTAGCACATGGCACAAAAATTAAGGCGAAGACATCAGCAATTCGTCACTGTTGTAACTGAGCAACAACAATTGGTGCTGTCTGTGGGAAACAGAAGAAAATTTTTAGCTCTACAACAATGGTATGAATACGTTCAGCAGCGATGAGAAGCGATAAGAATGAAGATACAATGAGCTCTCCAATTGGTGACTTGGGCAATGGAGTCCAGGGGGAGCGAGAGACGAACATGATGACAATACCCGTGACAGAATTTGAAGCTATGAAAAAACAAGGGAAATAGACCATTCAAGCCTTACGAACTATAGTAGATCTGTTTAGGGGTACTTTTTCGCAAGTGAATTTGCCTCTGATTGTTCGAAACTTAGTGGGAGAAAGAACCCAGAGAATGAGTACTTCGGATACTGCACTCAACGAACGTCGAGTTATTGGGGATCCCTGGTGTGAGACTGCGCGAGACCCTCACGGCCTAGCAACGCAAGAACCACGGAGTCATGGTACAAGGAATTCAACACGGAAGATTGTTGGTGGCCGGAGACGTCAAAATATTGGTAACCTTGAGAGTCTAGCTATGGTAGGTTCTGGATATTTGGATGCAGAAGATCATTGGCTTCAAAACACAAATGGTCCGCCAAATAATGGAATAGGAGGTGTCGGAATGACAAGGTCTCATACTTGGAGGAGAACTCGGAGATAGATCCGACTCGAAACCCCGAAGCAGAAATGGTAAACTTGCCACCTCGGACTAATCAAAAGCGAACTCATAATCTATGAGATATGAAGAAAATGGTAGAACAAATTTTGGAGGAAAGAATGTTAGTTTTGGCTAAAGAAAATCAGAGGAGAAGAGTCCCATTCGATACAACGATAATGAGAAAACATTTGCCCCTAAAATTCAAGATGCCGTAGATAACGACTTATACTGGGAAGATTGACCCTTATGACCACATTCAGAATTATGAATCGTTAATGCTACTGCATGGATGGGAAGACTAGATCATGTGTAGGGCATTCTCCCTAACTTTGACCGGTCATGTACTGAAGTGGTTCAACAGTTTACCAGAAGGGTCCATTTCATCTTTTGATCAATTGAGGAGCGAATTTCTAAAGGCCTTCGTGATAAATAGCCAAAAAAAGAAAGATGCCACTTATCTGCTTACCCTAAGATAAGGAAATAATGAATCACTGAAAAGTTATGTAGATCGATTTTGTAATACTACTCTTGAAGTACAGAATCTACAAGTTGGAATAACTGTGACAACTATGCTACAAGGGACAAGGTCTGAAAAATTGTAAAAATCATTATCTTTGGATCAGCCAACGACGATTTCGGACTTATTCTCTAGAGCAAATAAGTATGTCGATCAAGAAGAGGTGATGAAGATGATACCAACATGCGACTTTAAGGAAGGAAGGAAGCGAGAAAGAGAGTCTAATGATAAAAACACAAAAAGATCAGATAAAATCCTAAAGTTGAAATATGTTAATTACACGCAGTTCGTCGAACCATGTACTTTAATCTTAGCAGCAATAGAAAGAACTGGGATGCTTAAATTCCCCAAGAGAGGTGAAGGGAATTTAGGACGAGATCTTGGGTCCTACTATAGTTTTCACTCTGCCTTTGGCCATACAACTAAAAAATGTCGAGAACTAATGAACCAGCTTGAGAAGTTGGCTAGAGAAGGAAAGTTAGACTGCTATGTGTGGAGGAATGAAAGGATTTGATACCCTGCTCGTGGTCGAGAAGACAATAGACCGTGTAATAGACGCGATAATGACAGAGAAAATATGAGGAGAAACGAAGAAAGGGGAAATGCGGCTAGAAGGGGAGAACGTAGGGATCAACAGATAGACAATGAACCTACAGAAGCTACTATTAATGTCATTTCCGGTGAAGACTACATAACTGGTAACCCACCAAGGCTTTGAAAGAAGATGAGAAGTTCAAGGCAAAGTAGGAAGAACCTTACAGGATCAAGAAGATGATTGGACTCGGCACATGCATCTTGGAATGTTTGCAAGGAGCAAAAATAGCGAAGACGTGGAATGCTAGCCACTTAAGACCATATTGGCAATAGAATTTTAATTTCTCGATCTTATTTTTTGTTTTTTGTTTACGTTACTGAACCATGTTCAGGAACTTGATTGGGATATATTCCTTATTGATATTTGTTGGCTCTACCGAGAGGGGGGTGAATCGGTTTACTAACAATTATGGCAAATTTTAATTTAATCTTATATCAATCAGAAAATAATAGCTTGCAATAATGAAATTAAACAATTTAATGCAAAGTAGGGAAGAGAGAAACAAATACAGTCGTTTATAGAGGTTCGGCCAAACTCTTGCCTACGTCCTCTCTCCTTGACCTTGTCAAGTGCTTTCTTTCTCTCTTTCAATAGAGCTTACAATGTTCCTTTTACAGGTTAAGGAATAACCTCTCTACCCTTAGCAATACAGAAGTGTATTCACCCTTTTACAATTCTCTCTCACTGAGGAACAATCCTCTTCTCTTTTAAGGTAAGGTTGAATACAAATTGAAGCTTTAAAGTGGGTAGCAAAAATAAAGCTTTTTGCACTTAAGCTTATACAATGGATCTCAATAAATGAGCTATGACGACACAAGGAATGAAAGAATTAAAAGCTTGAGAGTGTTAGGAATGTGCAGCAATAGTTTTTGTTTTCTCTTTGTCTTTAATGCTTGGTTAAATACTGAAGGATTGGTAGTTGGAGCATTTAATGCTGTTTTTCCCATTGAGATTTTACAGAAACTAGACGTTGGGTACCTCCAGTAGAGTGCCAGATCGATCTGCCATCTTGGCTAGATCGATCTCTTAGTTATAAATCCTGCAAGATTGAAGCACAAATACACAAGGAGATCGATCTCATAGGTTAGCAGATCGATCTGTTAGTTTGAAAATAATGGGGGAGATCAATCTGTCGAATAGGCAGATCGATCTCCTAATCTCTCTGTTTGAGGCAAGATCGATCTACGGATCGATCTGCCATGCAGTCTCGTAGTGGGGAGATCGATCTCTCAACAACACAGATCGATCTCCTTAGCTCTCTGACTTTGAGGAGATCGATCTCTTCCTTATCAGATCGATCTCTTAAGTTCTCTGTTTGAGTGTGGATCGATCTTCCAAATCGATCTACAGTCTTATGCTCTTAAGGGAGATCGATCTCTTCCTAGACCAGATCGATCTCTCAACTCTAGCTTTAGCCAGATCGATCTCTTAACCCTTGCAGATCGATCTCATTCTACCTAAATCCCTTTGTAAAGGTTTAAGGCTTGGCAGATCGATCTCATACCTTCATGAGATCGATCTCTCATCAGGTAAAAACCCAGGAGATCGATCTCTCATCAGCCAGATCGATCTCTCATCAACAGAACTCTAAGTTCTGGTACTGATAACCTCTAAACATTTTTTTATATCATCTTAATACTATTGAATTAACTTGTTTTGTCATTTCAAAATATATTAACTCAACAATCTCCCCCTTTTTGATATGACAAAACTTATTCAAACAAACATGTTTAGTGAATTTGCAAAAACTCCCCCTTTTTGTGAGCTCCCCCTTTTTGTGAGCTTTTGACTTTGTTACTGACTTAACTCCCCCTCAATTTAATCATTCTTTTACACGTTTACCACAACCACACACACATGTTTTCTTCTCCCCCTTTTTGTCATATCAACAACACGAAAAGAGAATACTTATGGCATTTCAAAATGAGCATTTTCATTAACACAACCAATAACAAGTCAAACGACATTTCATTCAAGCAAATTCATCACAAATAACATCAAGTAGCTTAAATGATATAACTACACTAAATCAAAACACCTAAGGCCTATGGTGAGGGAGGAACACGATCCGAAAGATTGTCAACGTGCGTGCGTGTGACTTGCAGCTCATCAAACATCGCCTCTTGAGTCTCGTGAATCGTATCCACTCTTTGGTTTAATTCTTCAAACTTTCGCTGCTGAGATGCAAAGCCTTCATCGATTTTCTGATGGAGTTCACTGATCATCTTTATTATGATCTCCATGTCAGCAGGTGAGGATGGCTGAGCAGAAGGTGGAGCAGTCGAAGACGATGGTTTCGGAGCTGGTGCAGCAGGTGGGGCCACAGGCGCATTGGAGGGATCTTCCTCCATGGCTTCAGCAGGCTACTGTTCCCTCTTTTTCTTCCAATCTCCCCAGAAATCTTTGTAATATCCCATATGATGGAGGGACCTGATGTTGAGAACGCTCTTGGGAGAGGGCAGTTCTCCGGTTTCGCAGCTGCAGTCAACGCCAACTCGTTGGAGAAGATAGGCTAATGGTTGCGGAAAAACGATTGTGGTAGCTTGCCCACGCACGATCTTCAGCCAATCTTCATATATGAAACGAATGAGGTTGGGTTTTTGGTTTGTGGTGTGAATGTGATGGAGCCAGAAACGATCCAATCGCCTAACGGTTGAATGACGGGTACCGAAAGGACGGAGATTCCAAGAAATTATGAGGTGGAGTAACCGAAGGTGCATCGGTAGGTCACTCGCTTTGTCCCCAGGGAGATCAAACCCTAAGGAGACTTCCTCATCCTCATTAGTCAAACCTTCATTTTTTATGCGAAAGGCTTGAGCTAAGATATCGGGGTCTATTGGAATGGTCTTACCCATGACATAGGTTTTGAACCCATGAATTTTGCAAGTGTCATCAAGGTCAAAGATGAGTTCGGCATTGGAAAAGAATGCCTGAACGAGATTTGGAGGGACGGGAGTGTTGATTTTCAAAAATGACATCCAACCAAATTCCTCAAATTTTGACACGTATGAAAAATCAATGCGATTGAGGAAAGAAAAATCTATAGTCCGCCAATGCTTAATTGGCATGGTTGAGAAGTACTCTTCGTATCGCTTCCTTTTTGCAGGTGTTTTAAAACACCTATTGAAGGAAGCAATGGAAGCGGAAGGAGTGGGTTGGGAAGATGAACCAGCCTCTACATTGGTTCTAGGAGGTTTATGTCCTACTGTCTTAAGCCTAGGCATGATTCTAGACTCGAGAGATGTGCTAACTAGATTCACAATTGAAAAAATCAATGAAACAGTAACTAGTTTTGCCCTAGAAAGACAATGAACACAAATCTAAGAGAATTTTTGAGAAAAAAAGTAAGAAATGTTGGTTACAATACCGAAAAATGACACGGAGATGCCAGGAGGACCGTACGGAGATCGATCTGAGGAGGAATCGGAGGAGGTGGTGCGAGGGAAATTAAGAATTTGAAGATTGGGGTTTGTGAAATTTGGAAAATTTTCACGAGTTTTTATACTCCAGGGCACAGGAGATCGATCTGTCGAGGCGACAGATCGATCTGTCGAGGCGACAGATCGATCTGTCGAGCCACAAGCCAAGAGAGATCGATCTGTCGAATGGACAGATCGATCTGTTCGCAAACAGAGGCTTAAGGAGATCGATCTGGTATATGCACAGATCGATCTGCAGTTTAACAGAGACTTAGAGAGATCGATCTGCCAAATGCATGGATCGATCTTCTGAATGCGGAAGTTTGAAGAGATCGATTTGTTGTGTGGACAGATCGATCTGCCTTTTAACAGAGACGTAAGGAGATCGATCTTATGGTTAGAAGATCGATCTGCTTAGCTTAACCTTGATGATTTAGGCTTGTTGGAAGTATGGAGATCGATCTATATTGCAAGGAGATCGATCTCTCATCCTCATTGCCATAAAATCTTTGCAAAAACTCTTTTAAAATCAACTTGAAACCAAGATTTTTGAAACACAAAAGTCTTAAGGGATATTCATGAGTCCTAATTCACCTCTAAGGATACCAAACCTATCTCTATCAAGGGGTTTGGTGAATATATCATGTAAGACCCGAAATTTTCGAGTGCATTTAAAAATACAAAAGGATTTAAATGGTATTCTCGAAAATAGTGCAAGGGTAAAATGGTCAAATGATCAAAATTCGGTATTAATCGGGATAAGAAAATTTAATTAAAAATATGGGATTGAGAACTCTTGATCAATAACGAAGAAATAATTAAATTTCGGGTTAAATTGATCAAGATATGAATTAATTGGAATAAACCGAAATTTTTGTATCGAAAAATAATCTCGAAAGTAATTGAAAAATATACCGAAAAGGTCAAAATCGGACTGAGAAAATTATTTACAGATTAAATGAATAAAATAGAATTATTTTAGATATTTTTGGGAATTTTATTATTATTTTATTGAATAAAAATAATAATAAAATTTAATTATAAATAAATATAAAAAAATGAAAAGTCTGAAACAGAAGAGAAAAGAAACAGAAAACAGAGAAGGAAAACGCGAAGGAAGACCCGAGGAAGGGAGACTCGTCGGACGGCCACCACCGGCGGGGCTGAGGGGCTGACGAGGACCGACGAACGCAGCCCAGCACTGGGCGAACCACCAGCGGCCAGGACTCGCCCCGATGTCGCCGAAAAATGCCAAAAAATGGAGGAGAAGCCGCGGGGAAGAAATCACGATTCGTCGACGATGGCCGCGATTCGACCCCAGCCGAGGCCCGATTTAGGGAGCCCATGCGAAGGCGCGCCGATTGGCACCGAAATCGCGCCGAGAACCGGCCGGACGGCGCCGGCACGACCAATTGTTGCCTGGACCGGTCGAACCGGACTCAACCGGTCGAATCGGACCAGACCGAACCGACGGTCCGAACCGGGTTGAACCGGACCGGACCGGTTCAGCCAAAAAGAGAGGGAAAAAGGGAGAAAAAGGGAAAAAGAAAAAGAGAAAAAATTGAGAAAAATTTCAGTGATGCAATCGAGCTTCGGATAAGTCGGTAAGCGGTCGAATTGATCGATTTAATTTTTGGAATATTTAATTTGATAAATAATCGACTGAAAGTTTACCCGAAAATATATTTAATTGTGTAGCTCGACAATTGGCATCAACCGAGAGCTCGAGACAGCCTCGATTTGAGTATGATCATAGAATAACGGGTAAGTAACCCTTATTTACGACAATTTTATATCGTTATGCGTGATTGATATTTAACGCATAAATTTCGGATTTAATTTCCGCATAAATGAATTAAATTCTGAAAAATTGGATAAATTGTCGTAAATATTAAATTGAGATATTCGAAAATTTAGAACGAGGCTAAATAAATTACTGATGGGTCCAATGAGCCCAATAGGCCTCGATAAAGAGTAGTAAACGGGCTTAAGGCCGATTAAGGCCCATTATGGTGCAATCGGGCCCAATATGGGTAAACGGGCCCAATGATTTAAAATTAAGCCCGGAAAATTATGAAATACATTAAATTGTATTGTATTTGACCTGATGAATGTATATCCGCAGTTTCGGAGATTTGATTTGGATTGAGAGCAAATCGAACTGCGTGACGAGTCATTAGAGGAAAGGTCAGACTGTACAGATAAATGAGGTAAGGGATTTATGATTGCTATAGAGATAGCTGTGCGTATTTTAATAAATCCCTGTATAAGAATAAATAGTATAGAATATATAGAGACTGAAAATCTAGAAAGAGCCTAGTGATAAATAAATTACGATATTACCCTTGTTATAGGGAAATACATACCGTTAAGTATCGAGAATGCTAGATTTGAAAAAATTGCATGAATTGCATATTTTTGATATTTTTCACTGTAAAACTCTGCTTTTTAGCAAGTATATGGATAGATGGGCTATTGTTTACATGAATTGCATCATGACAGCATGCTATTTATACTGAACTCTGATTTTGAGTTATTTTCAATGAAAATAGAGCCATCTATCAGATTTGCGAATGAAATAAATGGTGCTGGAATTGCGTGTTAACTAACGGCTTACACGATTATACTTGCACGAAATTTTAAAGGTTATTTATGATGAAACTGTGCTGGAGCCCTCGTGTCGACTGTGTGTCACACTGACTTGCTCGCACTGGTTTATGAGACAAGGTTATGGTTGATGATTAATGCCGAGGTCGTAAAAGCCTACTCTCAGGTAGCCTCGAGCATACAGCATATTGATATAGTCCATGGCGTAGGGTGTATGGACAGGGTCCACGGAGTACGTTGTACCGTGTGATTGTCCACGGAGTACGTTGTACCGTGAGACGATACATGGAGTACCTTGTACCGTGTTGGCGTCTTCGGACAGATGATAGAGTAGAGATGAGCTGATGGGTTGGATTGACCCACCTCCCTAGGCGACCGACACCCTTGCACGCCTAGCTAGCGATTGCTTGGGGTCACTGACTATGGCCATATGTCCACAGATGATTACATATCCCTACCTAGTCTCAAATCGATCTTAAATTGATTTCAAATTGATCTCAAAATGATCTAAAATGGTTAAAAAAAATTATGATTTGTGATTATGATGGAATCACTTATTACCAGTACCAGAGGAGTACTGAATTCGAAAATGAAAACAGAGAGAAATGTGATGATTTGAAATGTGGTTAAAGTGAAAAAAAAAAGCTTTCTATCGAATTAATGATTTTTGAATAGATTGCTATGGTTTATAAAAATGCATTTGCCTTGTGACAATATTAAGCATGCATTATAAGCATGTAGATAGTATAGTTATCTACCTGCTGTCATGTTTTCCTTACTGAGCGCATTAGCTCACCCCTTTTTTTTACTCCACAGATAAGGCTCATTAGAGCATCTTGCGATCATCCCTGCTAGTTCTTTTGTTGTACAGCTCTCTTTGCTACATAAAGATATATATATACACATATTTTGTATCTGAACACTAAATCGCACAGACATGTACTGTATAAATTACTAGGGATGTAACGTATAAAAAGAACAATTATATAAATAGATGTACAATTATGTTTAATATTTGATACATATGATTGAATAGAAATGAGTAACATCGACTCATAGCCCAACCAAATCTTGGGAATGAATTGGAAAAAGGTCAGCGATAACGGTCGTGACATATCAGCTATTTGATGTAGAGTATCAATGTACTCTAAAATTATATCCCCTTTTTGTACATGGTCTCTAAGGAAGTGATGTCTAATTTCTATGTGCTTGGTTCTTGAGTGTTGGATAGGATTTTTAGATAGATTAATGGCACTGGTATTATCACATTTAATTGAGACTTGCTTCATGTCAATACCATAATCTCTCATTTGTTGTTTAATCCATAACACTTGAGCACTACAACTACCAGCTGCTATATATTCAGCTTCAGTTGTGGACTGAGCCACACTGTTTTGTTTCTTAGAGAACCAAGAAATTAACCTATTTCCTAAGAATTAGCAAGTACCTGAAGTACTTTTCCTATCTATTTTGCATCCTCTAAAATCAGCATCTGAATATGCATGAAGGGTAAAAGTTGAGTCTTTGGGGTACCAAAGTCCTAGTGAGGGAGTGTCTTTGAGGTATCTAAAGATCCTCTTAGTTGCCAATAAATGTGATTCCCTAGGAGAGGATTGAAATCTAGCACAAAGGCATACACTATACAAAATATCTAGTCTACTTGCAGTTAAATAAAGCAATGAACCTATCATAGACCTATAGAGTTTAGTGTCTACACACTTACCTCTTTCATCTTTATCAAGCTTGATGTTGGTGCCCATTGGAGTGGCTTGAGGTTTGCAATTGTCCATTCCAAATCGCTTGAGCAAGTCCTTGGTATACTTTGCTTGATTGATGAAGGTTCCATCCTTTGTTTGCTTCACTTGAAGTCCCAAGAAGAATATGAGATCTCCCATCATGCTCATCTCAAATTCTCCTTGCATGATCTTAGCAAACTCTTGGCATAAAGACTCATTAGTTGAACCAAAAATAATGTCATCTACATACACTTGTACAACTAGTAAATCCTTATTTTTATTCTTAATGAATAAGGTGG